>CM070027.1:14592864-16042864 GCA_036247105.1 Cirrhinus mrigala | reverse complement strand
CAGATGTGCGTTTATGTGCACACAAGCTTCCGTGCCGAGATGAAAAGAGGACCTCTATTCCCAGAGAGGAAAGACATGAAACTAACAAACAAGCTTTCACTTTGATATTTGTTCACAGAAATACATGGAAGAAATTAAGACCTAGAATTACAAACTAGGCCACCTAAGAGAGCAGGAACCTCTACTAATTACAAATTTAGAGCTAATAGGTTAAGTACACTATGTCTCCAACATTAGCCTGAGTGAAAACAAATACTGTTATTAGGCTTGTCATTAATTAGTAATTTGACAATTAGTTACTCATTTCACTTTTGTATAGCACTTTTCACGATACATTACATTTCAGAGGAGCTTTAGAGAACATGCACGTATCAATGAGACATAAAAAAAGTCTACTAAATCCAACAAATAGTCTACGAGACCAACAAATAAACAAATCAAGCTGAAGTAAATTACAAGTCTTTATTTCAACCACCATAATCTAAACAAGCAGGGAAATGAACCAAAAAAAAGGTTTAAAAATTAAAAAAATATGACTGTCCCATCTGGCGCTATTTCTACCACATCAAACAGTTTTGTTCTATACAGAGACAGACCAACTGGTGATAGATAGACAGATAGATAAACAGATAGATTTACAGACAAACCATAACTAGCAGTAGTAGATGTGATTTTGACATAGTGTAAATAGAAGCATTACGCTATTTTTACAAAGGTAAAACATTAATAATAGATGCGCTTAGTGAGTTGACACCGCCCCCCCTCCCCCCCTCAGAATAGCTATGAAGTCAGACTATGAAGTCAGAACTGCAAGATATAAACTCGCAATACTGAGAAAAAGTCATAATTGCGAGATTCAGACTTCATTTCTCAGAATTGCGAGTTTATTTTTCAAAAATGCGAGACATAACTTTTTTACAATTGCGAGTTCAGAATTGCGAGATATAAACTCCCAATTCTGACATTTTTTCTCAGGACTGTGTGATATAAACTCGCAATTTTGAGTTATAAACTTACGCAGTTCTGACCTTTTTTCTCGCAATTGCGAGTTTATATCTCAATTCTGAGAAAAAAGTCACAATTGTGAGATTGAGACTATATTTTTCAGAATTGTGAGTTTATTTCTCAGAAATGCGAGACATAACTTCTGCGATCTTGTATCACGCAATTCTGAGAACAAAAGTCAGATTTGTAAGTTTATATCTCACAATTCTGACTTTGTAACATGCATTTGCTAGTTTATATCACAATTCTAAGAATAAAAGTCAGAATTGCAAGTTTGTATCACGTAATTCTGAGAAAAGTCAGAACTGCGAGATTTAAACTCCCAATTCTGACTTTTTTCTCGCAATTGCGAGTTTATTTCTCATACTTAATTCTGAGAAAAAAGTCACAATTTTGAGATTCAGACTTTATTTCTCAGAATTGTGAGTTTATTTCTCAGAAATGCGAGACATAACTTACAGCTGCGAACTAATATCACGCAATTCTGAGAAAAAAAGTCAGATTTGCAAGTTTATATCTCACAATTCTGACTTTATAACATGCAATTGCGAGTTTATATCACAATTCTGAACTGCAAGTTTGTATCTCGTAATTCTGAGAAAAGTCAGAATTGCGAAATATAAACTCCCAATTCTGACTTTTTTTCTCAGAATTGCGTTATATAAGCAATATCTCTTTGCTTATACGTCAGTTATATCTCTGACTTAATTCTGACTTAAATCGCAATTGTGTGCTATAGTCAGAACTGCAAGATAAGCTCACAATTCTGAGAAAAAAGTCACAATTGCAAGCTTTAAACTCGCAATTCTGAGAAAAAAAGTCTGAATTGTGAGTTTATGTCTTACAATTCTGACTTTATTTTGCAGAATTGCAAGTTTACTTCTCAGGATTGCGAGACAAAACTTGCAATTGCAAATTATCATGCAATTCTGAGAAAAAAAATGTGAGTTTATATATTGCAATTCTGATTTTATAACTTGTAATTGCGAGTGTGTATCATGCAATTCTGACTTCATAACACGCAACTGCAAGTTTACTGTCAGTGTTGTGGACTTTTTTTCCTAGTTTCCATATTTGGTCATGTTTCCTGTTATTGTTGAGTTGATTTGATTATTCCCTGCATCTGTTTTGTTAATATTCCCGTGTATTCCCCCGTATATTAGTTCCTGTCTTCTCCTTTGTTCCTTGTCTGGTCTTACGTCTCAGTACTATGTTACTTGTTTTCAGCGAGTGTTCCTAAGTTGTATTTTTTCCCTGCGTTTGCCATTAAAGACTGTTAACGTGAAGTTTGAGACTCCAGCGTTCTCCTTGCCTCACGCGACTGCGACAGAAGACCGGGCCAGAACAATGACAGCTGAGGACAAGCTATGGGGCTTGCAACAGGGCGGTTGGAGGTTGGAACAGTATGTGGATGGTTTCCTCAAGCTTGCCAACCAGCTGAGCTACCATGATCCGCTGTGATCTTCCCATCTTTGATTATCCCCTTATCAAGCTGATTAATCTTGTCCTTTATTTAAATAGTTCTAATTTTGAAGTTGAAGAAATAAAGAACGAGCGTCAGTCTCATCGTCCACCCTCGTCCTCAGCCCAGACACGCTGGTCGCTCTCATGTCGAGTACACTGGCCGCATCCAAGTCAAGATTGCTGGCCGTTCCCAAGTCAAGCCCGCCGGCCATGGACAAATTAAATAAACTTATGTGTTAAAAGTCCATAGAGTCAAAAGTGCTCAGAGTTCAACATAGACCCTCAATAAAAGTCTTGTCAATGCTTTAAAACTGCCTGAAAATGAAATACCACTAATATATCCCAAACCTCAAGGAATCCTTCCAGCACAAAAAAAAAAATTGACCGAAGTAGGCTTCTATTTTTCTTAATAGCTTCAAAGACTTCCATTCAGCTAATGAGAGAGGGGATGTCATTCAGGGAATGACAAATGGCGTCGCTCAACATATGGGCGTTGACGTTCTCAGTCAAGGGTTTTCCTGGCATTCCGGGATACCGCAGGCAGTGCGATTCTGCTCTATTCTAAGACTGAAAGATTTTGGGCCGTATCCAACTGGAATGGCTGAGAATGGAAGCTAGCGCATGAGTGACTTTTGACAGCTGCTGGGCTTCAGAATACCAGTCACACAGTTCAGCACAGTTCTTCCACACAAGACTAAACAAAATTCATCTGAACATCACATGTCACAAATACAAATCCAATCACTGATTCCCCTTCTACAGTCTATTATGATTCAGCCATGTGTCACAGTCTCGCAACAGTGACACTTCCAGCTAAACAAAACAGATTTCCCAACGCTTATCGGTAAATGAAAAGATTTGTCATTATTTTAATCAAATTCACTGCTTTTGAAACTACTAGGACTATAATGAGTACTTCTATTTCACACTACAGTATGAAGCATGCAGTAACTTATTTGGAAATATTGGTAACACTTTAGTATAAGGACCAGTTCTCACTGTTAACTAGTTGCTTATTAGCATTATTAAAATATTGACTGTTTATTAGTACTTACAAAGCACATATTCTGCCTTACCATATTCTACATCCTTAATCGTACACTGCAAAAAGTTTTTTACCAGTTTCAACTTAAAAACTTTAGTTTAGCAGCTGCCTTAAAATTTTAAGTTAAATCAACTTAAAAGTACAAGTCATTTAAACTTTTTTTTATTGTAGTGAGTTGAAATGACTTGTACTTTTAAGTTGATTTAACTTAAAATTTTAGGGCAGCTGCTGAACTTAAGTTTTTAAGTTGAAACCGGAGAAAATTTTTACAGTGTACCCAATACCTAAACTTAAATAAGTCCACTTCCAGAACAAAGATTTACATGTAATGTACTCACCCCCTTGTCATCCAAGATGTTCAAGTCTTTCTTTCTTCAGTCGTAAATAAATTATGTTTTTTAAGGAAAAATTTTTAGTATTTTTCTCCATATAATGGACTTCTGTGGTGCTCCATAGTTTGAACTTCCAAAATGCAGTTTAAATGCGGCTTCAAACGATCCCAAATGCGGTTGTAAACGGTCCTAGCCGAGGAAGAAGGGTCTTATCTAGCGAAACAATTGGTTATTTTCATGAAAATAATACAATTTATATACTATTTAATGTCAAGCGCTCATCTTGTCTTGCGCTCCCTGAACTCTGTGTATTCTGGCTCAAGACAGTTAGGGTATGTCGAAAAAATCCCATTGCATTTTCTCGCTCAACTTTAAAATCGTCCCATATTGCTGTTTTACCTTTTTTGTTAAGGGTGTTTGATCTTCTTTACAAGTTCACTTTGCAAAGACTGGGTCAGAACTTCTGCAGCGATGTAGGATGATTTTAAAATGATTTTTTAAGTTGACGATTGGAGTTTTTCGACATACCCTAACTGTCTTGAGCCAGAATACACAGAGTTCAGGCAAAGCAAGACAACACGAGAGTTTGAGATTAAAAAGTATTTACATTGTATTTTTTTAATGAAAATAACCGATCGTTTCGCTAGATAAGACCCTTCTTCCTCGGCTGGGATCATTTACAACCGCATTTGGGATCGTTTAAAGCCGCATTTAAACTGCATTTTGGAAGTTTAAACTCGGGGCACCATAGCAGTCCATTATATGAAGAAAAATGCTGAAATGCTTTGCTCAAAAAAATAATTTCTTTACGACTGAAGAAAGAAAGACATGAACATCTTGGATGACAAGGGGGTGAGTACATTATCTGTAAATTTTTGTTCTGGAAGTGGACTTCTTTTTTAACAACTATCTTACTATAAATAAGCAGCAAATGATGAGTTCATTGAGGAAGAAGTCATAGTTAATTGCTTGTTAATAGTGAGAATTGAACTTTTAGGTAAAGCGTGACTGACATATGTAAGGTAGTTCTCATTTGTCTCTGTTTTAATACAGGCAAGATCTGGCATCTGCACAAAAACTGCCAAAATAATGAATACTTGAATAGTTTTTGCTTGTTTTCAGTTTTAAATGTCTAAATTAAAAGGATATTATAAAAAATAGTAAAGCTTTATCTCCCTTTTCCCTTTAAAAGTGCAAGTCAGTTTGAAAGTGCAGTACTAATAATGAAAGAAACCATTATTAAGGTTTCTTTGAAATGTGCGCTAAACTCTTTAATAATACCAAACAATTCAGACCCATTGATTATAACTCTCTGAGCTCTTTTAGCTCTTTTTTCAAGGACTATCTAACCAGGGTCCAAGAGGTCTCTCTTTTATTATGAAAATAACTGATTTTTTTTTTTCTTTTTTTAAACTGTATATTTTCACAGCCGGTTTCAAAAGTAGCATATATCCATTTTATTACATTTATTCCTTTTAATAATATCTCTGTGTCATAATGTCTAGACCAGTGTCCAACTATGATTCATTTTCAATTGCAGATTCAGGCAAGAAATAAAACAAAAAAAAAACAGACAGCTTGAATTTTGACATGAAGTGCTACACTTTTTTTTGTGGAGCACAGGTAATCACCACTTGTTGGTTCAACAAACCCACGACCTACAATCTTATGTTTACCCGGGCAGACATTCGACATGTTGTGCCTGACTCATTGTGTGTCTAGAACACCACAGAGAACAGCAGCAATATATTCATCAAGCTGCATTATATTTCTTCTGCCTCCCTCCTGCACCACAGGATTACTGCTGACATTTAAGGGAAGTATTAAAAAGTCAGCCTCCTCACTTTCTATTTTCCTTTGTGCCAGAGATTTGTGGAGCTCTGTTAGTGGTCGGCCGAGGAGCATCTCACACTTCCTCTGCAGCGCTTGTGATTTGTGGGGTCGCTCCTCAGAATGATTGCTTCCGCCGGTTCAGCCCAGATGTCATCAATCAGCGGTTGTGAATGTGGAGAGTGAGTACTTTGGCAGATGTCCATGTCATTAAAAGGTGAAGAGAGCAGCGCTTCTGCGTCAAGCGAAAGGTGATTGTAGGTGCGATCTGTGTTTACATTTGGGCCCCCGGAAACCGCTTTTAACTCGATGTTTCTGCCACATTCCTTCAGGCCTGAAACGTCTCCACTGAGGCGCTTCCCCGATGGGTTTCAAATCATAATAGAGAAAGAATGGGGCACTTGTTCAACTTCGTTATCTAAGAAGGTCTATCACCCACTAGTCTGTAAGTGTTTTAGTAGATTTTACTCATGAAGAAAGAAAACCATACATGTTTGGAATGACATGAGGGTGAGTAAATGATGACAATTTTCATTTTTGAGTGAACTATCCATTTAAATCAAATTTAGGTACCATCGTTCTAAACAAATGAAATATGAGTCTGTTTACAGTTCTCAAATAAATGCATACTGTTCTTCAGAATGGGACAATGCAGAAAACAAATCTTTGCTTACTAAGCGATGATGAGCCCCTGCAGGTTCTTTGCTTTTCATTAAGTGCGAGACTGTTGCGGTGCAATTTCTGAACGAATTGCTATAAACAAACTCCGTCAGATAAAACCATTACCGAAGGCCATGTCAGTATGAAAAGACTCCTAAATTGGTCATGGAAATGAGAAAATATTAACAGTATTGATCTCAGAACCCCTTACCGTTCTTTAATCACGCTGCCTTCATTTTTGAAGGCGATTGTTTATGTGGAAATGAAAATGATTATCCGAAGGTTATTTGAAGGTTAAGATATATATGGATGGGATTGTGTGGAAGGAAACAAAAAGAACATAGTCGAATGCGTCTTGTCGCCCTTTGCATTTTTTTCACTGTTCGACTTTTTCCAAATGAAGCTGCTTAATTACTATCTCACTGCAAACACATTGAGCAGTTTATTCTTGGACTAGGAAACAGGCGCCACAGGCTTTTGTTGTTCTGCGTAAAATGGATTTGAGAGCTGTTTATTTGCGGCAGACATGCCAGTCGCAGCCCTAAAGCTTTTTTCCTGCTGATAAGGACACACAAACCTGTAGACCTCCGCTGATCTGGGTAACAGGCAACCCTGAGATTGCCACCGTAAAACAGGTACAGTGAAGTTAAAGGAAACATGTAAGCACAAAGAGGTTTTACTAACAAACTATGATATTTCCATATTCATATGCAACTATTACAGAAGTGCTCACTGATGCTCCAGAAGGAAAAATTATGCATCAAGAGCAAGGGGGTGAAAACTTTTGGAATTTTGAGGAAATTTGAAGATCAAGGTAAATTTTACTTATTTTGTCTTCTGGGAAACATGTGAGTATCTTCTGTAGCTTCTGAAGGGCAGTACTAAATGAAAAAAAAAATATGATATTATGGCAAACTAAGAAAAATGTACACATCTTCATTCTCTTCAAAAGTTTTCACCCCCTTGCTCTTGATGCATAATTTTTCCTTCTGGAGCATCAGTGAGCACTTCTGTAATAGTTGCATATGAGTCCCTCAGTAGTCCTCAGTGTAGAAAGATGGATCTCAAAATCAAACGGTTATTGTTGGAAAGGGTTGAAATACACAAAAATGCTGAAAAACCAAAGAATTTGTGGGACCTGAAGGATTTTTCAGGTCATTCAGGTAACAACACAGTATAAGCATCAAGTGTATGTAAACTTTTGAATGAGGTCATTTTTATAAATTTAGCTATTATTTTCTGTAAATGTAGACATGTAGCTTAACTGACACGACTTCTAGCTCTGCAGAAACACTCGAAAGCCATAGGAATATTTAGACAGCGTGCAGCCATCGCTCACAGATTATTGGTCAAACACCTTTTATGTAAAATATCTTATTCAGGTCAGTACTAAATAAAAAATACCATGCATTTTGTATGATCCCGCTTATTTTGGTAACATAGTTAACATTTTTCAGATTCTGCAAAAGTGTATGTAAACATCAGACCTCAACTGTTTTTGGCGTTTCCTCCAAGGAGGTGTGGAAGGCAATGCCTCCTCAAAATATTGGATGAGAAAAAAATTGTAGTACAAAAATACTAAAGAAACATTGTCCAACAGCGACACCAGCAGGTAAAGTTACAGCGGGTGAAGTCCACATCTCTCTCGCCTCCCCTGAGCCCATTGAGTTTTAACAGACCCCCTAAAGTGTGCAGTGAGTTTGGTGGGGGGTAATTGAGAATGAATGAGGAAATGTCACATGAGAGGAGGCAATGCCTCTGTCGCGATATGATTGGATATGACTGGTTATGATTGCCTGTGATTGGTTGCGATGCCTTTTTGTGTTCGCAAATCAGTCTGAATGAACAATATAATGCCGTTAATGGGAAGACTAATTTAAAAAAGTAAGTAAACAACTCACACACTTAAATATAACCACTTTGTTGCATCAAATTCACAGGCCCGTGCATGTCTTCACACTAGTACGTTTTCATTTGCTTCTGTGCTAACTTAGTTATTTAGATGGGCGCAGTACTTCTCACTCAACCCCTGTCTATTTCAGACAGCTCAGTGAGTGAAAGCGTTCTAGCCGGGCTGAATTGAAATAGATGGTCCGTCTGTGAGGCATTACCATGGATATGCTAGTCAGCCAACAAGTCAAGAAGAGATCCTTCCATATTTAATCTTGTCACTGATCTCTTAGAAAGAGATTTTTCATCTCCCTTTCGAAATAAATTGAACAGAGCGGTGCCCTTTGTAGAGAACTGATAAAATCGAGGACTTTTAGAGAGCATTTAATGCCACTGTGGAAAAACGCACACCAGCGTAAATGATAAAAAAGAGCAGAGCAAATTAAATTTGACTAATAGTCCACGAGCGATGGCTGCACGCTGTCTGATTATTCCTATGGCTTTCGAGCGTTTCCGCATAGCTAGAGGTCGCGTCAGTTAAGCTACAGTAATGATCAGAGCACTAAAATGGCAAGACTTTTAAATTACTCGCAAATTAACTCAGGCGACCACTGCGAGCAACTTGCATATTTTCTAATCTAATTTGAGGGTGTCTGGTGACAATCAAAATGGATAATTGCGTTGATTGCACTCACAGTTATGAAGTTCATTTAGCTTGATTTCCCATCATGGTCATTAAAATGACAACAACCCAAAGACAATGGAGTCATCACTCCAGACGGTTTACCTGCCACGTGTGACAAACAACATGTTAATGGACGGATCTACATCCTGAGAAATTCTCACCGCGAGCATAAGCTTTTTGGCACCGAACCACGGATGAGATTGAGAAAGCGCACGCAACTGATAACAAACCACCTAATCACCTGTGTGACAACAAAGCACCATCAGTCCCGTCAGGAGCGGCAATTGGGTCTGAGACAGCTGAGATGTACCATTTGTCACATTCTTAAACTTAATGAGGCTGTAAAAGTATTGAAAATGTGCAAGCCGTAAATTGCACCCAGCCTCATTACTATCAATAGAAAACGCTGCTGCAGACTGTCTTTTACACTGTATCATAAACAGGCTTGACGGAAGGCAGTCGGGGAGCCGTATAACTGAGCTAAAAAGACTGGTTTGATTCATAATTTTTACTATTTTTCTTCCGGCGGGTGCTGCAATCTCCATATAAATGCATCAAACGCTACCTGTATGTCTGTGAAGCATCACAACCTGTTCGTGCCCGACCAGCTGCATTCACAGATTACCACAGAATAACTGGGTACTGGGGGAATCTGCCGTTTGCAGTGACCTTATGATTTTCTCGTTATTACCGTGGCAGATTATTGCACCGGCATTTACTGCAGCTATTTGTGCCTCCAAACCCTATCCAAAAGCTTATCTTTCCTTGTGAAGGAGTGTAATCATGATCTGATTTATCATGTCAAGGAGGGAAGCTGCTTCCATGAATTCAGCAGATATTTCCATAAATGGAACCCTGGTATCAGAATCAATGACACATAGAAAAAAGGTAGACCAAATTGTGTGTGTGTGTGTGTGTGTGTGTGTGTGTATATATATATATATATATATAATAAAATACATAACTACAATACTTGTTGTCAAGTGCAGCTGCAATTAGCTTGGCTCAATTAAATAAATAAACAAACAAACAAACAAACAAATATCATAGTATAACACCATAGTTAAGCTGCATTAAAAAAAAAAAAAAAACACATTATGTTTAGTGTTTAAAAAAATATCATTAAAATAAAATTATTACAAAAAAAATGTTTAAATGTTAGCAATATAAATAAGGCTACACAATACATGGCATTTATTTTTAAATAATTACAAATATCAAAATACATAACTGGTTGCTGTCAAGCGAAGCAGCAAATTAACTTGGATGGATGGATGAATGGATAAATAAATACGTGAATAAATATTGTTGTATAATACCATTAGTTAAGCTGCATTTAAAAAACACATTATATTTACTGTTTAAAAAAAATATATAATATTATTAAAATAAAATAGTTACAAATAAAAAAATAAAAGAAATAATGTTTAAATGTTAGCAATATAAATAAAACTACACAATACATGATATATTTATTTTTAAATAATTAAAAATATCAAAATACATAACTGGTTGCTGTCAGTGGAGCAGCAAATTAACTTGGATGAATAAATAAATAAATATCATCATAAAATACCATAGTTAGGCTGTATTTTGAATACAAAAAAAATAAAACTAGGTTTAGTGTTAAATATATATATATATATATATATATATATATATATATATATATATATATATATATATATATATAATATTATTAAAATAAAATAATTACAAAGAAAAACATTTAAAAGTTAAAAATATGAAAATACATAACTTGGATAAATAAATAAGTAAATAAATATCATAGTATATTACCATAGTAAGTTGCATTTTGTGTTTTGAGAAAATAATATAATATCATTAAAATAAAACAATTACAAATAATAACAAACAAAAACAATGTTTAAATGTTAACAAAATAAATAAAACTACATAATATTATTAAATAGTTAAAAATATAAAAATATATAAATACATACATAAGCTTGCCGTCAAGTGAAGCGCTATATTTATATATATATATATAATTAAAATAAAAAGTATATACAATAATAAATACCTGTATAAATAATGTTTAAAAAAATATGAAATATTTCAGTTATTTATTTGTAATAAACCAAGCTAAATTGCAAAAAAACTTGACAACAAGTCATCTTGCAGCTCACGCCTGAAAATGAATTGACAGAAAACATTCACTTTAACAATTGCTATTATTAATCTGATAACACTTTACAGGAAGCTCCATTTAGAAACCAGAGGGGACGCATCATTTTAAACAGGTGTGACGCTTCTGTTTGTATTAGTCATTCCGAATGCTGTGTCTTTCCAGAGGGACCTACAGGATGCCATCAGTGACGACTGTCATGTGACCAGCGGAGAAGAGAGGGTGCCAGAGCGCTCAGTGAGCAGATGTCGAAAAATCCTCGCCGACATTTCCTAATCTCCTCTCAGAAGACATTTCACACTTCTAAATTCCATACACACGTACGTTTGTTAGCGTTATGCATGTTCCATCCCTGCTCTGGAATAAATGTGTCTAATGATGGTGTGTTGACGACAAGCAGAGACGCGTAATGAGAGAATCTCTGCATACAGTGAGAACAGAAATGCTTGTTAGTGAGGTGCAGGATCTGTGCTTGTTAAATAATGGATGGCATAAGAAGGCCTCTGGCTGTGAGGAAAGAGGACAGTAGGTAGGAGGAGAGACAGGGGCTCCTGACAACAGCTGCAGAACACACAAAACTGTTTACGTGGTGTCTTGCCCTTGAAATCGCAGGACGACAGAGGTAGGCGTAGCCAAGACTGGCTCCATGGACTCAACATGTTCTGTGATGAACTGCCAACTATATTCCCCATCTCACAAAACCATGTCACCAGTACTGGCATTCGGTTCGTCTTTCTGTCAATAAAATAAAGGGCAATAAAAGCACACAACTGTTTAAAATGGATTTAAGTCTGTGTGTAAATATCCCAGCTGTATTTTGTCTCATAATGAGAGCTTAGCTGAAAGAACACATTAATACTTTGGCAATATTACCAGTGCACATCTGTAGGGGGCGTACTAACATACAAAGCCCTTCTTAGTGCATGACAGGCTGATCAGCCTTACAGACTCATAAGGGTTTGGCCAAGAAAGTCTATTATACCGTGAGATCCGTTTTCACTCCATATGAAAATGTAATAACTCTGAACGGCTAATGGAACAACGAGAACGCACACAATCCTAAACCCTACACTGGAAACAATAATTGGTAAAATGTCTGGTATAATATAATGAAAGTTCCTCTAATCTGAGTCTGTTGCTATTGTCTAAACAATGGCACAATAATAACTAATACAATTAAAGTGCCTCTATTATGCCATTTTAAGGTTCCTAATATTGTAGGAGTCTTCTAAAATAGGTTTACATGCATGCAAGGTCAAACAACGCTTTTATTTTCTCAAAATATGCATTTAATATCAATTCATTTTGCAGCGATTCTCAATGATTCGTTCGAAGCAGTTCAAAGATTCAGTCTCTCTAATCCTCTCCTTTCTGTGAGACTACTGTGATCTGATTGGTCAGATGGTCCAGTCTGTTGTGATTGGTCTACCACGTACAGCATGCGTCAGAAACAACATAGTTTCATATTCTGAATGCGCAATAAAAAATATAAACATCTAAACGCCGCCTAATTCAGGTCCCACAAATTCTTTGGTTTTCAGCATTTGTGTATTTGAACACTTTCTAGCAATGACTGTATGATTTTGAGATCCATCTTTTCAGTCTGAGGACAACTGAGGGACTCATATGCAACTACTGCAGAAGGTTCAAACGCTCACTGATGCTCCAGAAGAAAAACCAATGCATTATGAGCCGGGGGGTGAAAACTTTTGGAATTTGAAGATCAGGGTAAATTTAACTTATTTTGTCTTCTGGGAAACATGTAAGTATCTTCTGTAGCTTCTGAAGGGCAGTACTAAATGAAAAATATATTATATTTAGGGAAAATAAGATAAATGTACACATCTTCATTCTGTTCAAAAGTTTTCACCCCCCGGCTGTTAATGCATTGTTTTTTTCCTTCTGAAGCATCAGTGAGCTTTTGAATTTTCTGTAATAGTTGCATGTGAGTCCTTCAGTTGTCCTCAGTGTGGAAAGATGGATCTCAAAATGATAGTCATTGTTGGAAAGGGTTCAAATATACACAAAATGCTGAAAAAACAAAGAATTTGTGGGACCTGAAGGATTTTTTTTTTGAAGAACAGCAGGCAGTTTAACTGTTCGGGACAAACAAGGGACTCATGAACAATTATCACTAAACAGAAAAAACAGCTGTGGATCATTCAGGTAACAGCAAAACTATTAAGAATCAAGCGTATGTAAACTTTTGAACAGGGTCAAAAAATATAAATGTAACTATTTTTTATCTTGTGGACTATATGGGAATGTCTTTTATTTGAAATATCTTATTCAGGTCAGTACTAAACAAAATGCATAACATGCATTTTGTACGATCCCTCTTATTTTGGTAAAATAATTAACATTTTGCAGATTCTGCAAGGTGTATGTAAACTTTTGACTTCAACTATTTTACTGAATCTTGTTTCACATCTTTGCAGCAGACTTAAAAAACTGGTTATAATAACCAATAAAGAGTGTGAGTCAGGCACAAGTGTTATTCCTTTCTGAGCAGCTTGTCCTCAGGAAGGCCAACGGCATCATCTACTTCCCCAGCCACCAGTTTGAAATGATGCCCTCTGGACGGCGTTTTACAGCAGTGAACCGTGAACTAAAAGATCAGGCATCTCTTTGATTTCCACAGCAATTATGATCCTGAAACTGGAGGACAGACGGAAAGTTGTTCTGATCTCATTTCACCCACATTTATTCCTTGCCTCCATTTCAATTACCTAAACGAGTAGTATATTTGTGGTTGTAATCAAGTTAATGTCATCATTTACATCTTTTTATGCATTTCTCTACGGTATCCTGTTTTAAATCTCTTCCTGCAAATCAAATTTCCCTATGGGATAATAAAATTGTACTTGACTTATCAGGCACAAACCGCAGCATCTTCCTCCAACGGGCAAAAAGCTTCAAAATAATAGGTTTTCGATGCCATTAGGGTCACATGACTTGATCTCCGCCTCTATTTTCCAGACAGACTGCATATGATTATTTGGCTGCATATGAGCTATTTCCATCCTCAGATTCTGGAAGATACATCTGAACTTGAAAAGCTGAGCTGTGAAGTTGGATATTCCAGTTCCTTGCCTGATTTTAGTTCACCATGATCTGTGTTTACACAAGTCACTGTTGCAAACACTTAGACATCACACAATTTTCTCAGAAAAACAGCACAATGTTGTCCTCCCAACAAAATTGTTGCTCTACATTGGCCACTTAACCAGTTAACTCCGTCCTCCAGCAAGATTACTTCATTACCACAGAGGAGCCCCTAAGGGAGGATAATTTATCAAACAATAGCATGCTGATGATAAGAACAGATGGCATCATTTAGGAAGAAAAGGCCATCAGATCTCACACACTCACCAATTGTCTGCCAACTCCTGAGATGTCTCTGTGCAGTCATGGATGTCATCCAAGGGCAGAGACCCATGTAAACAAGATGCCACGATTATCATCTCATCCCGGGTAAGTAATAGTGAGACTGGGCTTGGAGCGTTTTAATGGAGAGCTTTAGAAATTGGGGCAGCGGAAAGCTTATTCAGAAGAACACGGGCTGGGAGCAGAGGTGAAGAAATGTGCCGGACCAGATTGAGTCTGTCAGTCAAATGTCTCGGCCTCAAAGGGAACGGGGTTTGAGTCTAGCAGGAAGAGAGCCCAGAAGCTAAAATTGTCTCTGGATTCAGTAATCCATTTAAGAGTGAAGACTTCTGATTTATGTGTTTAGAGATATGGACTGACTATGTTGAATTCCACATGCTGTTAACTTCTCCGGATAGAAGTGGAAATTTGGGAGCGGGACGAGACGAGAGGGAGTGAGAGGAAAAGGAGAGAATGAAGAAGGAATGGGGAGAGAAATAAAGAAATATAGAGGCAAGACGGTAGCGTTCATCTCAGTTATGTGTGCTGGTCTTTGAAATGAGTGTTTCAATGCTGCACTCAGAAAGAGACAAATGAGACAAGTTAGTCTCCATGAAGACGTGGCGGATTTAACATTCAAAGAGCTTGAGTGAAATAAAAAAGAAAGAAATGAAAAAGCCTGAACAGTTCTCTAAGTGGCAGGAGGACTATTTTCTTCATTTATTTTCTTAACTGAATGTAAGAGACAGCATCAGGCACCAACAGGGACTAAGCGGTGAGCTGAACGACTCATCAAAAGCCCCAAATTTCCAATCATTCTTGATTCCTGTGTAAGTATTTTTAAAATCATTTTACAAAATTTTACTGGGTAACTGTTCACATGGGTAAAATAGCAAATGTCATGTAAATTTGTATAGGGAATTTGTTTTTTTTAAAAAAAATAGCCCCAAGCATCAATTACTGGGGTTCAAGCACTTAAGGCATTTGAGCATATAAGGAAAAAGACATTACATATTATTTAGCAAGGCTGTACCTACTTAAATCAATAAAAAAACATTTCCAAATCCAGGTTTTACAATAGAAATAACATGTTTTTTAACGTTTATGACTGTTGTGGTCTAGACCACAGCGCCAGCTGATTCCCTTAAAACTTTGCATGCTTGTGTACAATCACCTGTCGCATGTGCTCAGCAGGTTTCATGAAGTTTTAAGTTTTCCTTTAGGCTTTATATAATTTTGGGTAAATTTGGATGGGCCCCTTTTCTAAATGACCCCGTTATAGCTTCGTAAATGTCAACATTTTTTGATAAATATTGGCCTAGGTCCAGGGAATTGTACCAGATTGAGCAAAAAACCTAGGACTAGTTTGCAATAGTATTTTTATTTTTTTATTTTATTTTTTTATTTTTTCAACCATTTAACAAACAATTTGATTGACAGCAGTTGTTCTAGAGGCAAATTTGTCCGGAATTTCCGGAAGTCTATCGTTTGATACGAATATCGTGCATATGTGTGAAAAAACGTGTGACATACAATCATTTACACCCTTGAAAGATGCGACAACACCCCCAGTGGCTGAATTCCTTCAAATTTCTCTCAGATGTTTGGGGCCGTGAGTCAAACTGGCCCACCGTGTTTCGTTCCGATCAGGCTCCGTTAACCTTGTCTAGCAGGTGCTCAAACTTTGTTAGCCAAAGGCGACCATGTTTTTTGAGATACGCAAATGCCATTTAAACACTTATGGTATTTTGGACCAAGACCGTGCACACCGATTTTCGTGTTTATAGGACAAATGGTTGCATTGTTATAGCAATTTTTATGTTTTTTTGCCTCCTATAGCACCACCAAATGGCCAAGCTCTGTGATTTTTTTTTTCCTGTGACCTCAGATTGAACTCTTACATAAGTGTTCTGAGTTTGTCAGAGATATCTAATTCCGTTCAGGAGTTATAGGCATTTTACTACAAGTGTCCCTGCCCCTTTTGACCGTTTTTGGCGCCCCTTCGCCACGGTGAGTCGAAAGTTCAACTTTTTTTGGATAATTATTGATATTCACTCTTCAGAGTATCTTTCTGACTTTTGTCAAGGATTCCAACGATGTAAGACACTTGAACCTGCGACTGACGGTTTAGGAGTTATGAGCGATTTTGTACTTTTGTGCGCCGTAGTGCACCCGTCAGGCCGAATGGAGCGAGCCTTGGCCACGTTGTAGGCGGTGTGAGTACTACCATCCCCGCAAGTTTCAAGTCTCTACGACTTACTCAGCTCTAAATAATAATTATAATTATTATAAATTTAAATAATATAATATAGTATTTATTTATCTGTTTTATCAGCCAACCAACCAACCAATCAATCAATCAATCAATCAATTAATCTGTCAGTCTTATTACATTTCAACTTGCCAGGCTTGGAAATGATTACAATAATAACATTCCCTATAATTTCCAGGTGGGAACACTTTAGGGATGTGAATGTGTTCTTCAAAAACAGCTTGACGTGGCACAACGGAATGAAAAACAATGGAGGGGTCTCGATATACATTTCTGTAAGCATACTTACACGCCATCAAAACAAAACACTCATAGGATATGATGCTCAAAAAACAGCAGGAGCTTTAAAGAGGATGAATTTACATACACACCGTATGCTGAATAAAGCACCAACACTACAAATAACACCAGAAAACATCTATGGAAAAAACTGAGTAGTCAGTTGGCAGGAATCAAGACACATGCTTAAAGGGATAGTTCATCCAAAAATGAAAATTCTGTCATTAATTACTCACCCTCATGTCGTTCCAAACCTGTAAGACCTTCAATCATCTTCAGAATACAAATTAAGATATTTTTGATGAAAGTCGGAAGCTTTCTGACCATGGATAGACAGGACACGTTCAAGGACCAGAAAGGTAGTAAGGACATCGTTAAAATAGTCCACGTGACATCAGTGGTTCAATTTTCTTTCAGTCGTAATTTTATGAAGTTAAGAAGAAAGCTCTTGGATTTCATTAAAAATATCTTAATTTGTGTTCTGAAGATGAACAAAGGTCTTACGGGTTAGGAACGACATTAAGGTGAGTAATTAATAACAGATTTTTCACTTTTGGGTTAACTATTCCTTTAATCATCAATGCATCCAGTAAATCTGTACATACAGTACAAGCAAACAAAGCAACGGATAGAAGAATAAATAGAAACAAACAAAACTTCTCAAAGAAATCAAGCCCAATTGTTGTGGAAACTCTCCGAAAGAGTGCTGAAAAACAACATAACACTTTCAAGAGTTCGGAGAAAGTTTGTATACGAGATCTTCTGTTTTCTCTTGTTTATGTAAGTGAATTTGTCATCTAGCATCTGTTGCTAATCAGAAGAGAGTTCCCAAAACACGCCGTTTCTCCAGATCCTTTATTGTGCGGAATATTTGTGGTTGCTGAATCTAGGGCTTTCAGTGTAATGTGTTGAAAAGAGGTTTCTCGCTGGCAGGCGCAGGCAAAGGCTTCTGCTGTGACTTCTTCTTGCCCTCGGCATTGTCATGGTAACAAAGAACCCATGGGGCAGTTTTTAAGCTCTTGCCTACTGTCGTCTCCAAGCTAGGGAACAGTGGGGGGACAGCTATCCTATAGATGTGCATATGAAACGAAGCACACATATCCTACAAACTTTCATCAAACACTTTTGTCTCTCCGAGACTGGAACTCTTCATCCGTCCCAATCCGAGTCACTGCATCCACCTAGATCAAACCCTCCATCTTTCTTTCATCTGTCCCAGACAGCTTTTGCGGTCCATAATGTGTTTCCCATTTCTATTCACTATAAACAAAAGATGATGGAAATGGCAATTGCTATGTGGCTGGATGATATGCCACTTCTTGACTAAAGCATTGTGTTGATGTGACATACAGGAAAGTGCAATTCTGACAGGACAGCACAAGGCTCACATTTTAACCAAGCATCTTCTGAATGCATAATTATAAGTCCAACACCAACATGCACACATTTAAATAAGATATTTTCCAGGTGGACTCCTGCAAGTGTGCAAGAAGTTCACTTCTAGAACAAAAATGTGGAGATTATTTACTCACCCCCCTTTCCAAGATGTCCATGTCTTTCTTTCTTCAGTCGTAAAGAAATTATGTTTTTTGAGGAAAATGTTTCAGGATTTCTTGCCAAATAGTGGACATCTATGGTGCCCCTGAGTTTGAACTTTTAAAATGCAGTTTAGATGCAGCTTCTAAAGGGTCTAAATGGTCCCAGCCAAGAAAGAAGGGTCTTATCTAGCAAAACGATTGGTTATTTTCTAAAAAAAATTTACAGTTTATATAGTTTTTAACCTCAAATGCTCTGCGTGAACTCTGTGAATTCCAGTTCATGACAGTTAGGGTTGGTCGAAAAACTCCCATCTCATTTTCTTCTCCAACTTCAAAATCGTCCTACATCTTTTTTTTTTTTTTGTAAAGGGCATTGGATCTTCTTTGCATGTTCACTTTCTAAAAACTGGGTCAGTACTTCTGTGATGTAGGATGATTTTGAAGGTGGAGGAGAAAATGAGATTGGAGTTTTTCGACCTACCCTAACGCAGAGCTAGACGAGGTTAAAAAGTATCTAAATTGTCTTTTTTTTTTTTTTTTAGAATTTTCCTTGGCTGGGATCGTTTAGAGCCCTTTGAAGCTGCATTTAAACTGCATTTTGGAAGTTCAAACTTGGGGGCACCACAGAAATCCACAATATGGAGTAAAATCCTGAAACATAATTTCTTTATGACTGAAGAAAGAAAGACATGAACATCTTGGATAACAAGGGACTGTGTAAATTATCTGAATTTTTTTGTTCTGGAAGTGAACTTCTTTAAAGCAAGAATCGATCCATAAGAGTCATTTGGTGTGAATCAGTATTTTTGTGATCATTCTGCAGTCTTTTTGAAATCGCATTACATTCAGGCCACAAGCTCACAAAATATCATTTTCCCAGGTGTTTTAGATTCACAGCAGTGCTGGACACAATATACTGTCTTTGGTTTCTCTGCAGGCAGTGCGTGTGTGTCAAATTACAAGGTCCATGAGATACAAGGAGCCTTGAGTGTCAAAAACGCTCCTCTAGAAGGCCGTTTGAGGCAGCTGAAGTAAAAAGGTCATCTTTTATGAGCGGGATGTCTTATTCTCTTCTTTCTGCTTGCGTTTACCTATAAAAGCGCAAGTTTAAAGAGCATCCGGCACCTTGTGGTCTGCATTAGAGCTCGTGCCATTTACATTAAGATTCTGCACAGCCTGCTCTCTCTTTTCTTCCTACACACTAAATTTAACCCCTTTTCATGCATATGTGGAGCACTCCCCAATTCCCAAAGCCATTTATTCAACTCTCTGCCTGTCAGGAATTACTTCGGGTCAGAACTGTTGCCTTGACAACCCTCTACACCAATTAGATAAATCTGCATACTTTAAAAAAAAAGGGTGGTGTATGGTTTGTTTTTTAATTCCCTTAAGATGACACATTCCCAGCACTGTAAATAAAAAAACAAGATTCACTTGTTTGTTTTTGTTTTTAAGTTCCTTTGCCATAATCCAAGAACTTTGCACTTGTGCCAAGCGGCTCTTCTCTCTTTGATCCATAAAGAAGTGGGGTCTGTTTATTCAAAGAGCTATATGAAAAAAGAAAGCTGAAAAAGAGCGAGACATAAAACATCTTCACCCTCAGAGACACATGCACTGATATTGCTGATGTGTTATTTTTTGCCCCTTTAATGTGTTTATAGGAAGTCGCTGGTTATAAAAATCATGATGTTTATGCATGTTTTATTTCGGGTGGAAGGCTAAAACGTCAGTTCGTTCACCTCAAAGCATTCTTCTGAAACTCTATACAGTTGCATTAGGCCATGATTTTTTGTTCTTAGAATTTGTGAAAATTCAATCTTTGAGATCTGTTATGTAAATAATAAAAATGGCTGACCCATAAAACTGCCATTTTTTATCCCAACTGTTATACTGCAACTGTTATATTCCACATTTATTGCAAAAATATGTATGTTTTAATTGCTTCTAACAAGTGTTGCATTTTGCTATTGTGGGTCTCTGAGGGTTAAAGGAATAGTTTACCGAAAAATTTAAATTCTGTCATTAATTACTCACCCTCATGTTGTTCCAAACCTGTAAGACCTTTGTTTATCTTAAAGAGCAGGTCATATGGGTTTTCAGAAAATATCTTTTTTGCATTTTGTAATGTACTGTAGCTATCCTTCAATGTAAACAGTCTGCAAAGTTGTTAATCAAAAAAGGGCATGATAAATAAAGATACTGTCGATTCTGAATTGCCTTAACGAGTTGTTAATTTCTGAATCTTCTGCCTGTTATTGATATATGTCACTGGGTAACACATTTGCATAATCCCTGCCTGCTCACGAAATACAAACCCTCTGACCTACCCACAAACACTTCTACTAGTTAGTGTGTTTATATCATCTCAAGAAGACACTGTTTTCTGCTCTGTGAAAGCAAGTTTGTTTTGTTTTCATTGCCGAAAGTTGATGAAGTGAAGAATTAGTGGTTCAAATTAATTTGAGATTCATTCACGATACCACAACAATACAATCTGAAGCTTTTGTTGTGTACTCATCATTTTACCAAGGACTGCTCCTCTAATCTTGGCTTTTATCTTCTTTGGCTTCTAATTTTTTTTTTTTATTTGGACCAACAAGCATCTCCGAACCACAACCTGTAAGTATGATTGATACGTTATTTGTATATTTCCAACTGAGTGCTCAAAACATCAAGTTGTTTGTGCTAACTGATGTATACCTTGTGTAGCTTTAAGTTCCAGGTAAGCTACAATATTACTGTTTTACTGAAATAGTTCTGATAATTCGCTGTGAACCCATTATTTCCTAAGAATGTGTTGATTAATGTAGACTGTTGTTGTTGTAATTACTTGTGTAAAGAATGTAGACATATTTTGGTTTACAAACTATTTTGTTTCATCAGTCACGTTAGCACTTGGCTAACAAATCCACCGTTATAGTTTGTTAAGTGTTTACAGTTTAGCAACTAAACTTTAGCTGTCGACACAATTCGCTTGCATAAGTGTTCAAATGATTTTATGTCATTATTTTAAGAATGGATTGGAGCACTATATTATTGTTTTGGTGCATGCTTTGTCAATGGCAGCCAGGTTTGCCAGGTTTTCACAACAAAACCCGACAATGGCTACTCAAAACTAGCCCTAAACTAGCCCAATCGCATTTTGAGGGGGGTCCCTGTTAAAAATCGCATTCTGGGGTTTGAAATGCACATTTTATGTCAGGGTTCCCCTGATAAATTAACATTCCAGGGGCTAAATATAACGTTAACGGGGTTGCTTCAACCTGCAGACGTCAAAAACAACCATGGACTTGGCAACACTGATGGCAGCGCTCGCTAACTTGCTCAAGCACTCCTCTCTGTACCAATCACAACAGGCTTGGCCAGCTGACCAATCAGAGCAGAATAGGCTTATGAAAGGGAGGGGTTTACAGACCTTACGCTCAGAACTGATCGGACAAAATGGACAAAATGTATAAATGTATATTCTGAGAAAATTACAATGTTTTCTGACCTTAGATGCATTTGAACCTGTTATAGGGGACACTTTAAAATACCATACGACCTGCTCTTTAAGAACACAAATTAAGAAAATTTTGATGAAATCTGAGACCTTTACAGCCCAACACAACTGACACTTTTAAGGCCCGAAAAGATAGTAAAGACATCGTTAAAATAGTCCATGTGACATCTGTGGTTCAATTTTATGAAGCTATACTTTTTGTGCACAAAGAAAGCAAAAATAACAACTTTATTTAACAATTTCTCTTTCGTGTCAGTCTTCAACGCACATTCACGAAATAACCACGGCGTATGCGTGTATTACTGCATAGTAGTAGTAGTGCGTGAATGTGTCAGTTGCGTTGCTGTCTATGCAGGGTCAGAAAGCTCTCAGATTTCTCTAAAATATCTTAATTTGTATTCTGAAGATGAATGAAGGTCTTACGCATTTAAAATGGCATGAGGGTAAGTAATTAATGACAGAATTTCCATTTTTGGGTAAACTATCCCTTTAAGAGTCAAATGTAAAACCTACAGTTACAGTAAACCTACAGTTACACATCTTTTCCATTTATAAGTTTGCAAACTGAAGTATAAGAATGGATGTCAATACTAAGCAATGCATCTTTCATTCGCAGAACAGAGCTAAACAAAATCCTGTGCCCTGTCTGTAACCTCAAATCTGTGGTCGGTTTGTCTCGGTTTTCATCCTATCAATGAACGAGACAGCCAAAGACCCCAACTGTCAATACACGCTTTGCCAAACTCACATCAACAGCACAACTGGCCGATAACAGATAAGTCATATTTTTTTTTAACAAAGGACTGGTGCAATCATAGATAAGTTTCTTTGTACTGTCAATACCACCAACTGAAAGCTCAAAATGAAAACCTAAAGAATAATAATTTTAAGTTGGCATGACTGAAGGGACACCTACATTTCTCCATCCCGAATTTTTTTTCATTATCTGAAGGTACAGTCTCCGAATCATTCAAATATCCCCCAATTCCGATTCTTATCCGGTCTCCTATCAGAAACCATTTTGGCTCTATTTACTCTCCTTGCAATCTCAGCGAATGTAAAATAAAGTCTGCCTACCAGTTGGAGAGATACTATCTGATATTGCAAAACAGACATCTCATCTGTCTCACGGAGAACAGTTTGTCTACTCTGTGATGAGCTACAGGCCCGCAGGCCTTTATTTTTTATGATTATGGTCTGATGAGTAGAAAACAGAAGCCGCTATGGCTGCCAAAATCACTCTCAAGCGCACTTAAAACTTTTGTTGCATATTGAGCGACTGTCAATCCAGGCAGGCTATTTCCAATCAAATATTTCAGAGCAATAGCAGGCGGTGCATTAACTGTACTTGGGAGGTTTAGTCTCCAAACCGTCTTCTAGTGTTGCCAGGAGTCTAAAAATCCTAATTGATTTTCTCCGAGCAATTTTCCAGGAGTGCTAATTCCTCAGTTGCCATAGAGGCAGTTTTGGAGATTGCCTCTTCTATGCGTAGGCTGATCTGGGAGACACCTAACATGGCACACGAGGCCTGTGCAATCCTAAAAAGATTATCCTGACAAATCACAAACACACACACACATGGCCCAACCTAGCATGAAAAGCTGTCAATCACAGCTCAGCCGGTCCATGTGCGCACACCATTGCCATCTGTTTTTAATATCTCTACCTATTCTTCACAGCTCAGAGGTCGGTTTGCCCTCGGATGATTGGGAGGAGGTGGAGTCGGGATGATTCGAGAGAAAGCAAGAAAGGTGGAACAAGAAAAGCTTTGCTCCACATGCTTAAAAAAAGGGCCTCACGCTGTCAGCTCGATGACGGAACGGCTGCCGCGACAGTCACACCCACCGCCGCCCCCCACCCATCCTCATCCCTCCCTGCTGGACCGTTTCTATAGCAACATCTGCCCCCCTCCCCATCCTGCTCCCTCCTGTGCCGTCCCTCCTGCACGCCTGTAATCCTACTATGAATAGGATGCGAGAGCAGAGCTTTGGGAAAAACAGCTTAACGTGGCGGAGGTTGAAGGCAACCAGCTGAGGGATGTTATATTCTGTTCGGAGTCTCATTATTAGGATACATTACAGCTTTGTATTTATTCTTCTACTGTAACGTAAATTCTGGGAATGTGGAGGAGGAGGAGAAAAAAGCAAAAAGCTATTTTTAAATATTTATTTCTTACATTTTTTTGTTTGTAGTATTTTCCTCAATTTCATCATCTAGCAATCATCCTTTGAAGCTATGGGCTTCAAGCGTACAATTGGCACCAATACAAAAAAAAAAAGGCAAAAACACAGATAGGGAATTGCTTAATGATATCAGATGATTTCTGCCACACAAAGACAGTACTAACGCCCACAGGGGTCACGTCTGGGTCAAGAGTTGCTATCGCTCCAGCTGCTACTGCAATATCTTTCACCAAATAACCATTTATGTAATACAGATTGGAATTGTGTTCAAAGCGTACACATCAAAGGCGATCCAGGGATTCAATAAACTTCAAATGCTTCGCAGTAACTGCCTGCTGTGGTCCGTATCTGCTTATCCAGTCGAGCACCATCAGCCTCTCTTGTTTTTAAATGGACATGTACAAATGCACCTTTCATGCAGTCATTATGCTGTAAAAACACTCTCAGTCTGAAACTGAAAATTCAAGTCGGTTTCTCAAAAGTTTAATAGCATTAAGATTTAAAGCTCTACCCAGTCTGATGTCATCCAATTAATAGTGAATGCAAATGGGCATCCAAAAATGAAACGCAGTATTACTTTTTTCCTTCTTATGGAACACAAAAGATATTTTGAAGAGTTTTTGTTCACACAAAACAACAAATATAGGTATTTTGATGGCAGATGATGATATCTTAAAGGGATAGTTCACCCAGAAATGAAAATTCTGTCATTAATTACTCATCCTCATGTCGTTCCAAACACGTAAGACCTTTGTTCATCTTCAGAACACAAATTAAGATATTTTTAAAGAAAATCGGGAGCTTTCTGACCTTGCATAGACAGCAATCAGCAATATAACTGCCACGTTCAAGGCCCAGGACATCATTAAAACAGTTCATGCGACATTTTTATGAAGCTCAAAAAGTATTTTCACAACTTCATAATATTATGGTTGAATCACTGATGTCATATAGACTTTGAAACACTTAATATCTGTGGAATATGTTTCTTCAGCAGTCACAGCCCGTTTGTTTGTTTCTTGGGATTCAACAATGTCCAGGTACCCAACAAAACTAGATGATATGGTTCTGTTTCTCCAGTTCCTACAATTTGGAAAAGATAAATTTAATAGGCATTTAAAGACTCGTTAAAATAATAAAAATGCATATGTGACCTGTACTGTAAGTCGCAATGAACGAGTTTTCAAAAATTATGTATGATTTGTTGGAATCGACCCAAAAAAAAAAAGGATGAGCTAAACCTGTTTGAAGTCAGCAAGGTCGATTTTGAGAAAAATCGAGCTTAAGTTTTTTGATCGTTCCAATCGTCCTCTTCTTTCTATAATAATAATAGCAATATAGCTTTTTATTTTACATTTGTTACTAAAAATTAGAGCAAAGATGCAAATAAACAGTAGAACAAATATAATAATGAAACAAATGAAATAGTGCAAAAGCATTCAAGTAAGAAAAACAAACAGGCTAATCAAATATAAAAATCACTTTAGTGTATTCATTACAAATAAACTGAGTATTAAAACTACATAAGCAGTTCAATCAAGAGCAATGAGTGATTCCCTCTTTTCTTTTATTGTTTGATTAACATTAATGAGACAGACGGCCTATATATTAAGACCTACTGTAATGCACGGATCTAATGTTACACATCAGATGTTTTTCCCCAACACTTAACCAAATGTTCACTTAAGACATAACATATTATGTTTGTGTGAGTACTTGCCAAGACAGATATTTTGAAATACTGTAATTCTGTGTATATCGAGATCACACGCTGTCTGAGAGACGCGTCTTTTATACGCTATCTTTGAATGTTTCAGTCAGCACGATTGTTTTGTTTACATCAGCATGGGCTTGAACATCACATTTCACTGCCTCAGACTCAAGCACCAGTCATCAAGAAGCAAGCAGAGAAAAAGGCACACCTCTCAGAAAACGTACAAATAAGGATAATTTTAGGTGTTTAATTACTATCTGAAGCATTGAGATCACTAGTCGAAGCCTTAATGAACACAATTTTTGAAAGCCTCAAATTTGAAATTGACATTTTTCACTTTTTTGGCTGTCGTTCCAAATTTGCCTGTGTGCATTCCAACTCATTTTGCCAGCACGGGTCACATATTTTCTGAATGGCATATTTAGAAAGTATTATAGAGTTTGTCTTTCTATTACTAGACAAACTTTAAAATAAAGACTTTAAACTAATTAAAATGGGCTCTCCTGTGCATCTGTGCTTAGTGTTGTCTTGCTACACTACATGTATTGGCCAAACAGAAAAACTTATCATCCAATGCCAAAAATAATAAAAAAAAGCCAAAGATCAACCACTACACTGGAAACCTCTGATAGTATGCACAAAAAACTAATCAAAATACAGTGCCTTGCGAAAGTATTCATACCCCTTTATTTTTTTATGTTGCAGCCTTATGCTAAACTGCTTTGAATTACTTTTTTCCATGTAAATCTACACTCCATACGTCATAATGACAAAGCACAAAACAGATTTGTGACAACTTTGCAAATTTATTAAAAATAAAACACTGAAATAAGTACATTGCATAAGTATTCAAACCCTTAACTCAGTACTTATCTGAAGCACTTTTAAGGCCTCAAGTCTTTTTGGTATGATGCGACATGCTTTGTACATCTGCATTTGGCAATTATCTGGCATTCTTTGCCTCACCTTTTCACCTCTTTAAGCTCTGTCAGCTTGGATAGGGGCTGGCAGACATTTTCAAGTTTTCTCCAGAAATGTCTGATTGGGTTCAAGCCACTCAAGGACATTCACAGAGTTGTCTATAAGCCACTCATGCTGTGTGCTTACAGTCATTGTCCTCTTGGAATGTGAACCTTCTGCCCAGTTTGAGTTTCTGAATGCTCTGGACTGGGTTTTCATTAAGGCTATCTCTATATTTTGCTGTGTTGAGCTTTCCTTCTACTTTGATGAGTCCCTCAGTCCCTACCGCTAGAAAAAGCTGCTTCCATCACACTTTACTGTTGGGATGCTACTGTGCAGGAGATGAGCAGTCCTGGTTTCCTCCATACATGATGCTTGGAATTGAGGTTCATCAGACCAAAGAATCTTGTTTCTCACAACCTGAGAGTTCTTTAGGTGCTTTGTTGCAAATTCCAAGTGGGTTTTCATGTGTCTTCACTGAGGAGCAGATTGAGTTTGGCCACACTTCCTTAAAGACCAGATGGGTGGAGTGATGCAGTGATGTTTGTCCTTCTGTTTCTCCCATCTGCATTTATCATCATGAAGCTCAACTAGTGTGACCATCAGTGTCTTGGTCTCTAGTCTAACCAAGGCCCTTCTCCATCAATTACTCAGTTTCTCAGCTCTAGGAAGAGTCGTAGTTGTTCCAAACTTCTTCCATTATGGATAATAGAGGCTACATGCTTCTGTGAACCTTCAATGCAGCAGAATGTTTTCTGAACTCTTCCCCAGATCTGTGCCTTGATGCAATCCTGTCTCTGAGCTCTACAAGCAGTTTATTTGACCTCAGGGCTTTGGTTTTTGCTCTGATGTGCATTTTCAGCTGTTAGACCTTTTATTGAGAGGTGTGTGCCTTTCCAAATCATTCTCATTCAAATGAATTTGCCACAGGTTAACTCCACTCGAAGTGTAGTAACATCTACAAGCAATATGAATGCTCCTGAACTAAATTTCAAGTGTCCCAGAAAAGGGTATGAATACTTATGCAATGCAATAATTTCAGTTTTTATTTCTAATAAATTTGTAAAGTTGTTACAAATCTGCTTTGTGCTTTGTCATTATGGTGTATAAAGTGTAGATTGATGTGAAAAAAAGGTCATTTAAAGCAGTTTAACATAAGGCTGAAACAACAAAACATGAAAAAAATAAAGGGGTATGAATACTTTCGCAAGGCACTGTATATTCTTTTGTGTTGCACATAATAAGTAACTAATACAGGTTTGGAACAACATGAGGGTGAGTAACTGATGACAGAATTTTCATGTTTGGGTGAACAGTACCTTTAATGCTGGAAACTGGAGCCTGATGCCAAAACTGATGGCACAGCGCTAGGATAAGCTTGGAGAACGTCTTGGGTTTCGCAGCCAGTACAGTAAAGGCTGACGTGGTCTAATTACTACAACGGCATTCTGCTTCACAGACTGTGGGTGAACAAAGTGCTCATCATGGCAAGTCATGATGGAGAAACAAAAGGCTTAGGGAGGGGAGCATTTCTTTGGTTACGGCTTTCCCTTTACCTGACTTCAAAACCAGACACCTACTCCATCGCGAGCTGGCGCTTGAAAAAAGCTAAAAAAAAATAGAAAAAAACCTATAGAGACTGGAATATCCCTGCGGGCAAAACGTTGTGTTTGCTTTTTTTTTTATTTGAATTTCACAGTTGCAATGTGCTCTCTTTTCGTACAGATTTTCCTAAACTGTAGATAAAGAGAGAGAATGAATAGAAAGACAAAAAGGGAGAAACAAAGAGGAGA
This sequence comes from Cirrhinus mrigala, assembly GCA_036247105.1. Taxonomy (NCBI): domain Eukaryota; kingdom Metazoa; phylum Chordata; class Actinopteri; order Cypriniformes; family Cyprinidae; genus Cirrhinus; species Cirrhinus mrigala. The sequence goes on along the minus strand of CM070027.1, from coordinate 16,014,197 downwards.
TTAGAGACAGGGCCGCTATGGCAAGCATTTGGGAGATAAGGAACAAAGCGCGAGCCATATTTCCCTTCTCACATTCTCCTCTCATCTTTTCTGTTCTCTTGCATCAGAATTAATTGAGTCCTGCTTTTGTGTCAGTATAATATTGTTTATTTTTTGTCTGATGAGAGCAGGAAGACCTGACAAGCATGTGAACAAACAGAGCCAGAGCCGAAAATGAAGTCACTGTGTTGTTTTTGTGGCAAAGCTTTAGCTCTTGTCCATAGCCAGTACGGGTCTGTTTGGCAAACGCAGCAGACGATTGTTTGTTATATTGGATTCTTGGTTGTTCATGAATTCATGACTCTGTATGTGGCATGTTGATGAATACGACTATTCGATAATACAGTCAGTAGGACCAAGTACAATGTTCCTTCACTTTAACAACAGCTTCTTTTCAACAATAAGAAATAAGCATGCACTATTGGAAAGAAAAGAATACAAAGGAAATATAAAGCATGTAACATACACTGTAATTTATATTTATTTCCTCAGCGCCAGTGCATAATGCATCGTTTTGATTGCCTTCCCTTGTGTGATCAGCATAGCTTTTGAATATGACACTTATTCGCTTAAGTAAAAAATTGTGAGGTGAAACTGAGACTTACCTTTAACCAGCCAAAGAAGGAAGGTATAAATCAGGTGCAGGATCCATTAGGAGAGAGAGAGAAAGAGAGAGAAGGGGAATAATTAGTGTGTGAGAGCATAAAATCACTCTAACAAAGGTCTTTGAAAATGTGCAGAATAAGATTCCACCTCATATAAACCATTACAGCCCTCTTCACTACGTCAGAACAAGAGGCGAGTGAAAAGGCAAAACTGATCAATGTGGTTTGCAGGAGTTGAACTCAAGGTCAGTGAGCCACAGCAGCACATACCGAGATGAATGCTGAAGCTCAACAGCTCCTGTACAGTCTGTACATTTAATACCACACCATAAATCTGTGCTGTTGTAAGGTTTGTTTTCAGCTTACATATATCACAGTGGAATCAACAAACATCATAGCGGACTAACCACATGTACTTCATCAGTTCACAGTAACTACGGAAGTAACTAGAAAGTGCAAACATTTCTAAACAACCCCAACAACACTGCACATCTCAGAGCAACTCAAAGTGTTTAGTTCATGAAATAAATGGGGAAAAAACAGAATCGGTTGAATGGATTATTCAATGACTCATTCACAGCAGCTGAACTAGTGATTAATGACTCACTTATAAAGACATCAGATGTTTTGTAGCTGAATAAATAAGCAGTTAAAAAAAAGACCGGTTGAATCTGTGGTATACGGTGGTGTTCTGAAATTAAATTTACATTTTAAATCAAATGTAAATTCATGTCCCAGTCACACTTTCTTAGTTAAACATTACTTACACTATCAGAAAAAGAAAACAATTCTATTTTATATTTTTTACATTAACAATGTGAACAATATTCTATTTAAAGCCAAGTATGAATCTCATCAAGTTAGTGTTTTTAAGTATTTTACCTTTAGAGTTGAAGTCAAAAGTTTACACACACCTTGCTGAATCTTCAAAATGTCAATTATTTTACCAAAATAAGAGGGATCATACAAAATGCATGTTATTTTTTGTTTAGCACTGTCCTGGATAAGATATTTCACATAAAAGATGTTTACATATAGCCCACAAGAGAAAATAATAGTTGAATTTATAAAAATGACCCTGTTCAAAAGTTTACATACTCTTGATTCTTAATACGGTGTCATTAAGAGCTGAAGGGTTAAAACTTTTGAACGGAATAAGGATGTGTACATTTTTCTTATTTTGCTTACCTATCTTTTTTTTAATTTAGTACTGCCCTACAGAAGACTACTTACATGTTCCCCAGAAGACAAAATCAATTAGATTTACTCTAATCTTTAAATTCCAAAAGTTTTCACCCCCTGGCTTTTAATGCATTGTTTTTCCTTCTGATGCAATATTTGCATATGAATCATTGTTGGACAGGGTTCAAATACACAAATATTTAGCAGTTCAGGACAAACAAGGGGCTCATGAACAACTATCAGTAAAAAACAGCTGTGGATAATTCAGATAACAACACATTATTAAGAATCAAGTGTATGTAAACTTTTGAACAGGGTCATTTTTCATAAATTCAACTGTTATTTTCTTTTGTGGACTATATGTAAACATCTTTTATGAGAAATATCTTATTCAGATCAGTACTCAACAAAAAATAACATGCATTTTGTATGATCCCATTTATTTGGGAAAATTCTGAAAGGTGTATGTAAACTTTTGACTTCAACTGTATGTTATTTGTGAACTTATGTTCAGCTATTCTTTTAAATAGTTAACTTTTAACTATTTTTTCATTTTTCAGATCAAACTCAATAGGCTCAGGGGAGACGAGAGAGACGTGGACTCCCGCTGTAACTTGGACAATGTTTCTTTAGAAAAATGAGTGATTTATACACTTTTTAATGTTATATTCTGTAATATTTTTATATATAGAAACAACATAAAAACTGAAAGGGGGATTCTAATACAGCTGCTGAGAGAGTCATTGTAAATCTTTTCCTCTTCTCACTGCTGCAATTAATCTCTTCATATTTGTCTCCTCTTTCTGAAAGTCGTGGAAATGCAATATATACGAATATATATGAAGAGTCACTAAGTCATTATCACAAAATAAATCCCGACAGGATAATAAGACATGTTTCACCCTGTAATGTGTTATTGTGTGAAAATGTCCTGCTGACTGCACATTATCCCCTTATTATCCAGCTACTTATTAAATAAATAAATATAGAGATATGAAATATTGATTTGAGTGAAATTATTTTATTCTGTGGGAAGAAATAGACCACACAGTAATATGAGAGACATGAAACTAGCAAAGCTATGTTGGAAATCGGTTGCCTGGACAACAGTCAATTATATGGTTTACCAATTACTATAAAAATATCTAATCACATAACTAATAATAATATCTAATCACAATTATGTATTCAAAAGAGTGAGTTTTTCCTCACAACTTCAACTGAAAGAGGACATTTCTATAAAACAAAGACGAATGCAGACAAACACATTTAGTGTGTTTTTCAAACAGACACATTTCGTGACTGTACATTGAGAATAGTGATAAACATCCAGATAAGACTACAAAATTAGATGAAGCGCTAAAGATGTTTGTTTTGAAGGAACGTTAGGTTTACAATTCCACCCTGTTCATTTCAGCATCTTCACACCCTCGGGCTACATAATTGATGCAATGAGAAAAAAAGCTGTTTGTTAGACATAGCAGAATAATTGTTTACCCGTATTCAAAGAATTATAACCAAATAATAAATTCCCATGTGGTCAGCAGACGTTATTTAGGTTTTTGCTTGTCTGTACGACTGTGTGAGCAGAATCAAGTGCTGCCTGAACATCTCCAGTACAGCTGAGCTCATATTGTCTTCAAATAATTGACCTAAAGCCCTGTTTCACCTGGTATTAACATCCGTCTCAGGGGATTCAATCACAAGTAGCCAGACGAGACACATCGCGCTGGTACACGCATATCAAATGTGCCTCCTGTGACCTGTGATCGGATTTCGAGGAGACAGCCTCTGATTACATGACTAGATACGTCAATCATTGTGTTGATCAAAGTGTTGCTGCATGTTTAAAAAAATTTAAAAGTAAGGTAAAAAACAAAAACAAATAAATAAATAAAAACAAATAACATAATAATAATAATAATAATAATAACAACAGAAAATAAAATAAAATCATAAAACCAAAAACAGAAACCAAGACACAAAACAAAACAAACATTTGTTTAACATAAAGGCAAAACAAACAAACAAACAAACAAACAAATCTAATAAAAATATAATACAACAAGCAAAAATAAAATAAAATAAAATAAAATAAAACAAAATAAAATAAAATAAAATAAAATAAAATAAAATAAAATAAAATAAAATAAAATAAAATAAAAAGTCAATCATTACATCAGTGTGTGCTAAAGGTGTTTAACATTAAGGTAAAAAAAAAGCTAATTCAAAACAAAATACAACATTAAATAATAATAATAATAATAATAATAATAATAGAATATAAAATAATATAAAATAATATCATAAACATTTGTTTAACATAAAAGGAAAACCCCCCAAATCAAATCAAAACAAACAAACAAAACAAAACAAAACAAAACAAGGCAAAACAATGTGTTTAACATAAAGGCAAACAAAACATAACATAACAAAACATAACAAAATAAAGCAACATAAAACAAAATAAACAAACAAAAAACATTTGTTTTACATAAAATATAATAATAAAAAAATAACATTAAAAAAATAAAAGAATAAAATTAATAAAATTAAATTAAATTAAATTAAATTAAAAAAGTAAAATAAATTAAATTAAATTAAAAGTCAGTCATTACATCAGTGTCTTAATGCATGTTTAAAGGTGTTTAACATTAAGGTAAAAAGCTCATTCAAAACAAAATACAACATTAAATAATAATAATTATGATAATAATAATAACAGAATATAAAGTAATATAAAATAAAATCATAAAACCAAAAACAGAAACCAAAAACACAAAAAACAAAACAAAACAAAAATCATTTGTTTAACATAAAGGCAGAAAACAAAACAATAACAAATCAAAACAAAACAAAAACCATTTGTTTAAAACGAAGGCAAAACAAAGGTAAAACAAAACAAAATAAACCATTTGTTTTACAAAGGCAAAAAAACAAAAACACACACACACACATATATATATATATATATATATAAACATAAAATAAAATAAAACTGTTTTTTTTTTTTTACCCCAAATCATGATGTTTCAAGCAGAATGTCCATTGTTGTTCAGGACAAGCAGCTGTGGTTGATTAATGGCTGACTGACAGATGAGTAAGCAGCCTTTTGCTGCTATCCAGAGACACATTAGCATAGATTAGCACTTGCAATACAAATGCAATGTGGTCACATGTGTTTTCACCTTCAAAATGTGCTTGAGCGATCATCTTGGATCACATTTACACCTAAACGTGTTAATATCAGGTGTAAGAGTGCAAGTGAAACTGGACAGCACAGTTCTCGCGCTGCTTCATCAAATCCGGCCAATGAGATCTACTGTACATAATTCAGCCACGGCCTGGAAAAGCAATACCTATAATCCAATCTGTTTTGATGTAATCCAGGAGCACAGGAAGGCTGAGAATTAGGAGTCAGCAACATCCTTCACAAAAGGCAACAATCAACTTATCAGAGTCCCATCCTGTCTCTGCTGACTTCAGTACAGGCCCGCAATCGTATTGAAAAACACGGCCTCGGCTAAGAGAAAATCTGGTCTGAGACTGTGGAATAAAGAGAAAGTCTCCAGGGGAACCGATAGCGAGATGACTGATCTACCAGGAACAATAGGCAACATACTGATGAAACACGGGGCAAGACAAACTCATTCATTTCCTTATCTGGAACATCTCCCGGCGCTGCGCAGAACGCCGGAGACAGAAAGAGCACCGGTTAACTTTAGAACGGACGCCTCGGGCTCCACGCGCACTTGCTTCTTTGTGTCGGCGCCCTAACAGGGTCCAGTCAACACACTATACACCCACTCACCTCTAAAAGAGGCTGGCGGCTGTTATTGTACACACATTAGAGAGATTTCCTGATGGTAGTACACTTCTGAAATGTTCTGAACTGCTGCTGTTTCTTCTTTCAGATCAAGCTAAAAGTCTCTGTTAGGCTTATGTGTCTAGCTTATAGACTTTTCCAGTAAATTGCCTTTTTGAATCCTGCACACAGGGAGGCAGAACATATTGTAATGTGAAATTGGCATCTAAAGGGATCAAAGGAGACATCATTATCCTTATACAGTGCTGGAAGGATGATGCATTTTGTAGGCCAAAACCTGGAAATGATCATTTTAGCACTTCCGGATGCATCAGTGAGTTTTCTTGTAAATGTCTGAAATAAGGTCTGTGGAGATATTTTCTCATGTAATTCTATGAGATAAAATGACATTGTCTAGAAAAGGACAGTTGCTAACAAGTGGCTAAATGGGACTACAGAAATTGCTGAGGACATTAAACGCCATCACGCCAAAAAGGTAAACTCGTCTACTCACAAGTCTGCTTTCACAGCCTCATTTGTTTAAATAAAGAGCTGTTGGATATGGAAGCCCATTCCTGCCACTTCTTTTTTGTGAGTTTATATTTCACACTTCTGACTTTATTGCATGCGATTGCGAGTTATTAAGTCAGAATTGCAAGATATAAATTCGCATTTGCGAGAAATAAGTCCAAATTGCGAGATACAAACTCACATTTGCGAGAAAAAAAGAATTGCTAGATACAATCTCGAATTTCTGAGAAAAAAGTCAGAAATGTGAGATACAAACTTGCATTTACGGTAAAAAGGTCAGAATTATGAGATACAAACGTGCATTTGCGATAAAAAAGTCAGAATTGCGAGATACAAACTTGCATTTACGGTAAAAAGGTCAGAATTATGAGATACAAACGTGCATTTGTGATAAAAAAGTCAGAATTGCAAGATACAAACTTGCATTTGAGATAAAAAAGTCAGAATTGCGAGATACAAACTTGCATTTGCGATAAAAAAGTCAGAATTGCAAGATACAAACTTTCATTTGCGACAAAAAGGTCAGAATTGCAAGATATAAACTCGCATTTGTGAAAAAAATTCTAAATTGTGAGATACAAACTCGCATTTGCGATAAAGTCAGAATAGTGAGATACAAATGTGCATTTGCAATAAAAAAGTCAGAATTGCGAGATACAGACTTGCATTTGCGATAAAAACTTCAGAATTGTGAGATATAAACTCGCATTTGTGAAAACATTTCTGAATTATGATATACAAACTCGCATTTGCGATAAAGTCAGAATTGCGAGATACAGACTCGGATTTGCGATAAAAAAAGTCAGAATTGCGAGCTACAAACTCGTATTTGCAAATAAATTTCAGAATTGTGAGATACAAACTCGCCTTTGTGATAAAAAAAGTCAGAATTGCGAGATACAAACTTGCATGTGAAAAAATTTCTGAATTGTGAGATACAAACTCGCATTTGCGATAAAGTCAGAATTGCGAGATACAGACTCGGATTTGCGCTAAAAAAGTCAGAATTGCGAGCTACAAACTCGTATTTGCAAATAAATTTCAGAATTGTGAGATACAAACTCGCCTTTGTGATAAAAGAGTCAGAATTGCGAGATACAAACTTGCATTTGCAATAAAAAAATTTAGAATTGTGAGATACAAACTTGCATTTGCGATAAAAAGGTTAGAATTGCGAGATACAAACTTGCATTTGCGATAAAAAAGATTTGTGAGATACAAACTTGCATTTGCGATAAAAGGTCAGAATTGCGAGATACAAACTTGCATTTGCGATAAAAAAGTCAGAATTGCAAGATACAAACTTGCATTTGCGATAAAAAAGTCAGAATTGCAAGATACAAACTTGCATTTGCGACAAAAAGGTCAGAATTGCAAGATATAAACTCGCATTTGTGAAAAAAATTCTAAATTGTGAGATACAAACTCGCATTTGCGATAAAGTAAGAATAGTGAGATACAAATGTGCATTTGCAATAAAAAAGTCAGAATTGCGAGATACAGACTTGCATTTGCGATAAAAAAGTCAGAATTGCGACATACAAACTTGCATTTGCGATAAAAAGGTCAGAATTGTGAGATATAAACTCGCATTTGTGAAAACATTTCTGAATTATGAGATACAAACTTGCATTTGCGATAAAAAGGTCAGAATTGTGAGATACAAACTTGCATTTGCGATAAAAAGGTTAGAATTGCGAGATACAAACTTGCATTTGCGATAAAAAAGATTTGTGAGATACAAACTTGCATTTGCGATAAAAGGTCAGAATTGCGAGATACAAACTTGCATTTGCGATAAAAAAGTCAGAATTGCAAGATACAAACTTGCATTTGCGATAAAAAAGTCAGAATTGCAAGATACAAACTTGCATTTGCGACAAAAAGGTCAGAATTGCAAGATATAAACTCGCATTTGTGAAAAAAATTCTAAATTGTGAGATACAAACTCGCATTTGCGATAAAGTAAGAATAGTGAGATACAAATGTGCATTTGCAATAAAAAAGTCAGAATTGCGAGATACAGACTTGCATTTGCGATAAAAAAGTCAGAATTGCGACATACAAACTTGCATTTGCGATAAAAAGGTCAGAATTGTGAGATATAAACTCGCATTTGTGAAAACATTTCTGAATTATGAGATACAAACTTGCATTTGCGATAAAAAGGTCAGAATTGTGAGATACAAACTTGCATTTGCAATTAAAAGGTCAGAATTGCGAGATACAAACTCGATTTGCGGTAAAAACTTGCATTTAACTCGTATTTGTGATAAAGAATTGTGAGATACAAACTCACATTCGCGAAAAAAAAGTCAGAATTGCGAGATACAAACGCATTTGCGATAAAAAAGTCAGAATTACTAGATACAAACTCGCATTTACGATTAAAAAAGTCAGAATTACGAGAAACAAACTCGCATTTGTGGTAAAAACTTGCATTTAACTCACATTTGTGATAAAGAATTGTGAGATACAAACTCGCATTTGCGAAAAAAAAAGTCAGAATTGTGAGATACAGACTTGCATTTGCGATAAAAACTTCAGAATTGTGAGATATAAACTCGCATTTGTGAAAACATTTCTGAATTATGATATACAAACTCGCATTTGCGATAAAGTCAGAATTGCGAGATACAGACTCGGATTTGCGATAAAAAAAGTCAGAATTGCGAGCTACAAACTCGTATTTGCAAATAAATTTCAGAATTGTGAGATACAAACTCGCCTTTGTGATAAAAAAAGTCAGAATTGCGAGATACAAACTTGCATGTGAAAAAATTTCTGAATTGTGAGATACAAACTCGCATTTGCGATAAAGTCAGAATTGCGAGATACAGACTCGGATTTGCGCTAAAAAAGTCAGAATTGCGAGCTACAAACTCGTATTTGCAAATAAATTTCAGAATTGTGAGATACAAACTCGCCTTTGTGATAAAAGAGTCAGAATTGCGAGATACAAACTTGCATTTGCAATAAAAAAATTTAGAATTGTGAGATACAAACTTGCATTTGCGATAAAAAGGTTAGAATTGCGAGATACAAACTTGCATTTGCGATAAAAAAGATTTGTGAGATACAAACTTGCATTTGCGATAAAAGGTCAGAATTGCGAGATACAAACTTGCATTTGCGATAAAAAAGTCAGAATTGCAAGATACAAACTTGCATTTGCGATAAAAAAGTCAGAATTGCAAGATACAAACTTGCATTTGCGACAAAAAGGTCAGAATTGCAAGATATAAACTCGCATTTGTGAAAAAAATTCTAAATTGTGAGATACAAACTCGCATTTGCGATAAAGTAAGAATAGTGAGATACAAATGTGCATTTGCAATAAAAAAGTCAGAATTGCGAGATACAGACTTGCATTTGCGATAAAAAAGTCAGAATTGCGACATACAAACTTGCATTTGCGATAAAAAGGTCAGAATTGTGAGATATAAACTCGCATTTGTGAAAACATTTCTGAATTATGAGATACAAACTTGCATTTGCGATAAAAAGGTCAGAATTGTGAGATACAAACTTGCATTTGCGGTAAAAAGGTTAGAATTGCGAGATACAAACTTGCATTTGCGATAAAAAAGATTTGTGAGATACAAACTTGCATTTGCGATAAAAGGTCAGAATTGCGAGATACAAACTTGCATTTGCGATAAAAAAGTCAGAATTGCAAGATACAAACTTGCATTTGCGATAAAAAAGTCAGAATTGCAAGATACAAACTTGCATTTGCGACAAAAAGGTCAGAATTGCAAGATATAAACTCGCATTTGTGAAAAAAATTCTAAATTGTGAGATACAAACTCGCATTTGCGATAAAGTAAGAATAGTGAGATACAAATGTGCATTTGCAATAAAAAAGTCAGAATTGCGAGATACAGACTTGCATTTGCGATAAAAAAGTCAGAATTGCGACATACAAACTTGCATTTGCGATAAAAAGGTCAGAATTGTGAGATATAAACTCGCATTTGTGAAAACATTTCTGAATTATGAGATACAAACTTGCATTTGCGATAAAAAGGTCAGAATTGTGAGATACAAACTTGCATTTGCAATTAAAAGGTCAGAATTGCGAGATACAAACTCGATTTGCGGTAAAAACTTGCATTTAACTCGTATTTGTGATAAAGAATTGTGAGATACAAACTCACATTCGCGAAAAAAAAGTCAGAATTGCGAGATACAAACGCATTTGCGATAAAAAAGTCAGAATTACTAGATACAAACTCGCATTTACGATTAAAAAAGTCAGAATTACGAGAAACAAACTCGCATTTGTGGTAAAAACTTGCATTTAACTCACATTTGTGATAAAGAATTGTGAGATACAAACTCGCATTTGCGAAAAAAAAAGTCAGAATTGTGAGATACAGACTTGCATTTGCGATAAAAACTTCAGAATTGTGAGATATAAACTCGCATTTGTGAAAACATTTCTGAATTATGATATACAAACTCGCATTTGCGATAAAGTCAGAATTGCGAGATACAGACTCGGATTTGCGATAAAAAAAGTCAGAATTGCGAGCTACAAACTCGTATTTGCAAATAAATTTCAGAATTGTGAGATACAAACTCGCCTTTGTGATAAAAAAAAGTCAGAATTGCGAGATACAAACTTGCATGTGAAAAAATTTCTGAATTGTGAGATACAAACTCGCATTTGCGATAAAGTCAGAATTGCGAGATACAGACTCGGATTTGCGCTAAAAAAGTCAGAATTGCGAGCTACAAACTCGTATTTGCAAATAAATTTCAGAATTGTGAGATACAAACTCGCCTTTGTGATAAAAGAGTCAGAATTGCGAGATACAAACTTGCATTTGCGATAAAAAAATTTAGAATTGTGAGATACAAACTTGCATTTGCGATAAAAAGGTTAGAATTGCGAGATACAAACTTGCATTTGCGATAAAAAAGATTTGTGAGATACAAACTTGCATTTGCGATAAAAGGTCAGAATTGCGAGATACAAACTTGCATTTGCGATAAAAAAGTCAGAATTGCAAGATACAAACTTGCATTTGCGATAAAAAAGTCAGAATTGCAAGATACAAACTTGCATTTGCGACAAAAAGGTCAGAATTGCAAGATATAAACTCGCATTTGTGAAAAAAATTCTAAATTGTGAGATACAAACTCGCATTTGCGATAAAGTAAGAATAGTGAGATACAAATGTGCATTTGCAATAAAAAAGTCAGAATTGCGAGATACAGACTTGCATTTGCGATAAAAAAGTCAGAATTGCGACATACAAACTTGCATTTGCGATAAAAAGGTCAGAATTGTGAGATATAAACTCGCATTTGTGAAAACATTTCTGAATTATGAGATACAAACTTGCATTTGCGATAAAAAGGTCAGAATTGTGAGATACAAACTTGCATTTGCGATAAAAAGGTTAGAATTGCGAGATACAAACTTGCATTTGCGATAAAAAAGATTTGTGAGATACAAACTTGCATTTGCGATAAAAGGTCAGAATTGCGAGATACAAACTTGCATTTGCGATAAAAAAGTCAGAATTGCAAGATACAAACTTGCATTTGCGATAAAAAAGTCAGAATTGCAAGATACAAACTTGCATTTGCGACAAAAAGGTCAGAATTGCAAGATATAAACTCGCATTTGTGAAAAAAATTCTAAATTGTGAGATACAAACTCGCATTTGCGATAAAGTAAGAATAGTGAGATACAAATGTGCATTTGCAATAAAAAAGTCAGAATTGCGAGATACAGACTTGCATTTGCGATAAAAAAGTCAGAATTGCGACATACAAACTTGCATTTGCGATAAAAAGGTCAGAATTGTGAGATATAAACTCGCATTTGTGAAAACATTTCTGAATTATGAGATACAAACTTGCATTTGCGATAAAAAGGTCAGAATTGTGAGATACAAACTTGCATTTGCAATTAAAAGGTCAGAATTGCGAGATACAAACTCGATTTGCGGTAAAAACTTGCATTTAACTCGTATTTGTGATAAAGAATTGTGAGATACAAACTCACATTCGCGAAAAAAAAAGTCAGAATTGCGAGATACAAACGCATTTGCGATAAAAAAGTCAGAATTACTAGATACAAACTCGCATTTACGATTAAAAAAGTCAGAATTACGAGAAACAAACTCGCATTTGTGGTAAAAACTTGCATTTAACTCACATTTGTGATAAAGAATTGTGAGATACAAACTCGCATTTGCGAAAAAAAAAAGTCAGAATTGTGAGATGCAAACTCACATTTGCAATAAAAAAGCGATTTACATCTCTCAATTCTGACTTTATAACTTACAATTGCAAGTTTATATCTCAATTCTGAGAAAAAAATGTCCGAATTGTGAGTTTGTATTACACAATTCTGAGAAAAAAAAATCTGAATTATGAGATTTAAACTCGCAATTGCGAGAAAAAAAGTCAGAGTTGTGAGATAAAAAGTCACAAATACCTTTCTTAATTTTTTTATTCAGAGGTGGAAATGGACTTCCATAGGTTGGAAGCTTAGTGATGTGACATAGAAGTCATGTGACTGGTGTAGTTTGTTTTTAGCCTTTAGCATTTAGCGTTTTACTCTTATTTATTAGGCTTCAAAATTCATAAAAGTTCATTCATTTGTACAGATTATCAAGATGATCAAAATGTCTAAGAGTCAACCAATCCAAAAGCCAATGGAAAAATCCTATTGAGTTTTGTCAAGGGAACCAGATGCTAACTTCCATGCTGGCCAACAAAAAACTCATCACTGCAGCGCTCCATACAAACTCTATAGCACTTGTTATATGAATATTTAAAGTATGTTATTTGTATTAAATGTTGTTTGAGAGTAAGACATTTATGCATGCACTGCAAAAATGTAACGTAACAACATTGGATCTTTGAACTGGTTTTCTTCAAGTCCAAAATATGATTTTTATATGACATTAAGGGTCAGATCAGGTAAAAGCTGTACATTTGAACTTTTAAAGTGCACTCTGGACTCAGTACAAGCAGACAGCTCTGTCATAAAATGACCTTGGATTCTATAAGGCAGGCAACTGGTCTGTATAGAGCGTGGGAAAGCGTTACACCAGTGCAGCATTCTCTCTACATGACAGATCGCACATTCACTCTGGGACGAGTGAGCCATCGATTTCTCTAGTTGTGAAAAAAAAAAAAAAATCCCATCAATCGGAGCCATAATGTGTGTCTGGCCAACTGTAACCTTCATTCCTTTCACTGTTGCTCTGTAATATCCTCTAAATGAAGCCGAATCAATACATGTTTTGCTTGAAAATGTCTTGATTTCTCTAAACGCTTTTGCCTACATTCTGCATAAGAAATATTTTCAGCAGGATATTGATAGAATCAGCCATGACTGGATAAAACTTGGCACTATTACAGTAGACCTGAGGTCAGACATCAATGTTACTAAGAAAAGACACGCATTTCAAAGCTGGACCTGTCATGAGGAAGGAGATCAAATATTGAATGCAAAACCTGTAGCACTAAAAGTAAAACCCAAGGAAACAAAGCACTAATGCAGGACTATTTCACCATCTGATCATTTTTTGGAATATGCTAGCTGCAAAAATAATATAATACTAGAAATAATACGTAAGTAACTATAATAAAAATAAATAGGCTTGTCAGCTCTTAAAAGGAAGGAGAAATGCTTCCCATGTCTTTTGCTGTTGATGTTAAAAGCAGTGCATTCTATCAAACGTGTTATTTTGTTGCAATTTCATCTGTCACTTTAAAGAAATAAGTTAAATTAGGCAGAAGTTAACACAGACAGGTTGCATGAATCACCTCATCCTCAAAAATCACGAGTAAAATGATTCAAAGTAAGAAAAAACATGACAATATAAACTGGCTGCATAATTTTTCATTGTATAATAATAATAATAATGTTTATTAAAGTATTAATAATATTAACCACACATTAAATACTGTAACATAATAATGATAAGTATTAACATTATTATTAATAATAACATAAAAATATGAAGGTATATTACAATATTAACAATGGTAAATTAATTATATATAAACAATAAAAACAATAACAACAACAACAACAACAACAACAACAATAATAATAATAATAATAATATGGATGTTTATTAAAACATTAATACTATTAACTATACATACAAATCCTGAAACAACAACAATAATAATAATAATAATAATAATAATAATAATAATAATAATACAAACAATAATAATCAACAATATGAATGTTTATTAAAATATTAATAACATATAATAATAATATAATAAAAAATAACTAACATACAAATCCTGAAACATAACAACAATAATAAACTATATGAAAAATATAAATATGAAATATTATTAAAATAGAAAATTTTAATATTAAATATTAAAAACATTACCTATACATAAACATTCTCAAACATAATAATAATTATAATAGCAATAATAATAATAATAATAATAAACACAATGTGAATTTTTAATAAAATATTAATAATATTCTCTCTATATAAAAATTCTGAAACATAATATTAATAATAATAATAATAATAAAGCAATATGAATGCTTATTAAAATATTAATAATATTAACTATACATAAACATTCTGAAACATAATAATAGACACAATATGAATGCTTATTAAAATATTAATAATATTAACTATACATAAACATTCTGAAACATAATAATAATAATAATAATAAAGCAATATGAATGCTTATTAAAATATTAATAATAGTAACTATACATAAACATTCTGAAACATAATAATAGACACAATATGAATGTTTATTAAAATATTAATAATATTAACTATACATAAACACTCTAAAAACATAATAATAATAATAATAATAATAATAATAATAATTTATATTATTACTATTATTGTTATTATTAACAACACTCAAATAGTAAATATATAACTCTTCATAAACAACAACAATCATAATAAGAATAATAAAATAGAGTGTATATTACAATATATCAATACAATTAGGTAAATATAAAAATTCATAAACAACATTACTGTTTTTTAATTACTACCGTTATATGATTCCCATATTAAACAAAACATAAATGTATATACAATAAGAATATTAGTAAATAATAATACATCAATTTATGAAGAACAAAGTTATATATAATATTTTATTTAAAATTATGTTAATTTTATTCATATAAATGAATTTCATTGTGATTTAGAAGCCATTTCGTTTACTTCTGCACAATAAACAGTTTTGACACTATGTCATAATCATGAAAAATCTGTTTCCTGATTGAAAACCAGTCAAGAACCACCGCTATAGACCATGACTTAATGCGCTTAAGAGTCTAAAGCCATTCCAGCGAATATAATTAGCATGCTTTGCTAGCATCTCATCATTCAGCAACCACAGGACAGCATATGCTCCCTATAATTATCATAGGATCAGATCATTCCGTCATACAGCATTAAGCTAAGCAGAGTGACTTGCACTGCATTTTAAAGCCCTGAATGGTGTGTAAATGCAAAGTAGCGGAGATTACCCACTGTTTTCTTTAAACCGGCACTGAAACGTATTCAATGGCTCACAGCCTACAGTGAGACGCTCTGACTAAGAATGTAAGACACAAAGACGCCGTGTGAGAGCAGAAGCGCTGCGCCGCGTAAATCAAGCTCCGGCTGAATCTCTATTAGTCCAGATGTTGAATTAATCATCCTTACCACTCGCATTGGAGGAACTTTTAAGTCATAATATCCTAAATTATTCACATTTGCTCTGCTGGAGTAATTTCCCTCTGAATTATTGAATTCGCAATTCGCAGATTGACTGGCTGATTGCTCTTTTAACTCTACCCAGGCCTTCTTTGATGTTTTCTGCCTCTTTCGGTGTAAGGGATTTCAAGCCACCTCCAAATCTAAAGGCATTTTCATCTACACTGAGTCATTCCAGGAAGGAAAAGAGGGATATTATTCGACTGCATAAACATTTTAGATTTGCTTCAACGACAGACGCTTCAATGATTAGAAAAAGCTCACTCACAGGACAAAGTGGCGATGCTAAATTACCACTATTGGTTGAACGTAATCAGCTAATTAATATTCATGAGTCTATAAAGTGTCTCTCCACTTTACAGACCAATTCTACGCCCCTGGTCGCCGCATAAGCGTTTCCAACACACTTGAAGAGAAGCAACTATTTCAGTTCTTGACGAAATAACTCAAAACCGGAGGACGTGGCCTCGTCAAGCCCTAAAATATCCATCATTCGCTTCAAACCTGTGGGAAATGCAGGCTGAAAAAATGGTCTACGATGGCCACTGTGAAAATCCTCACCTCACTGACTCAGAGAAGTGGATGAATTCTTTTACTAATCTCTATTCTTGCTTTCACCCCGCCGTTCTAGTGCAGCACCGATGCCTGCATGAAGCCTATAAGTCCTGACACAAATCAGTCATTTTGTTGAGAGAGTGGCCAGCGGAATCGGTTCTGGCAACAAGGTGAGTGCAAAGAGCAAATATACAAGATATAGCACAGCGGTGCGCCACGAATACAGCTCTATCTAAACTTGTAACTAGAAGTGTAATGGCTGCTCTTACTGAGAGTGCCCACTCAGATATTTGAGCCAAGTGAATGTTGAATATGAATGAAAATGAAATGCATTTGATAAGTTACACAACTGAGGTATCCAGTGTGTTTATCTAAAAGTCTGTAGCAGAAATCACCTTTAGATATCTAAATTAGGTCAATCTAAGTGAGTCATACTTTCAGAAAGTAATTTGCATTTTAAACTAGATTTCTGTCATCATCTCGCCACAGTTCTGTCACTTCAAACTCAAAGAACTTTGTTTTTCTGTGAAACATGAGTCACATTTTCATAGGTGCTCTGTTCTGTACAATTAAAAAAGTGATGAGTTATGAGCAATATATACGTATAAAATTTGCAAGTAAATATCTCCATTCAAAGTTAGGTTGGTAAGCACACCAAAGCTGCATTTACTTGATAAAAAATACAGTAAGAACAGTAATATTATGAAATATTATTGAAATTAAAAATAACTGAATTTAGAATTTAAAGCAAGCTATATTTTAATATTTAAAAAAAAAAAACATTTATTTAGTGTTGTCAATTGATTAAAAAACAAACAAACAAAAAACTAAGTAATTAACCACTGTTTTTTCTGAAATTAATTGCGATTAATCGTGATTAATTGTGATTAATTGCACCAAACATTAAAGTTTTTAAGTATACTTTGGCTTACACATTCAATCTTCAAACTAATGTAGAAACAACATAAAGACAGTTCATTTTGACAGCAGTTCATTTTGATCGGTTATGAGTAATAGCTATAAATATTATACATATAATATTTACAAGTAAATAATATATATAATATAATATATACAATATATATCTCTATTCAAAGTTTGGGTTGGTGAGCACACCAAGGCTGCATGTATTTGATAAAAAAAAAAATAAAAAAAACAGTAAGAAAAGTAATATGAATGAAAATGAATTTAGAATTTAAAACAAGCTATATTTTAATATTTTAAAACAAAACTCAGTTTTCCAGTCTTCAGTGTCACATGATCCTTCACAATAATTTTTTAAACATTTATTTAGTGCTGTCAATTGATTTAAAAAAAAAAAAAAACTAAGTAATGAACCACACTTTTTTTTCTAAAAAAATTAACTGCGATTAATCATGACTAATTGTGATTAATTGCATCAAACATTAAAGTTTTTAAATATACTTTGGTTTACACATTCAATCTTCAAACTAATGTAGAAACAACATAAAGACAGTTCATTTTGACAGCAGTTAATTTTGATTGGTTATGAGTAATAGCTATAAATATTATATAAATAAATATTATACATATAATGCATGTACTTGATAAAACAATATATATATATATATATATATATATATATATATATATAGTAAGAAAAGTATTTTAAAACAAAACTCAGCAGTCTTCAGTGTCACATGATCCTTCACAAATATTTTTAAACATTTTATTTAGTGCTGTCAATCGATTGTTAAAAAATTAAGTAATTAATTGCACATTTTCTGAAATTAATTGCGATTAATCGCAATTAATTGCACCAAACATTAAAGATTTTAAATATAGTTTTATATTGCAAAAATTTCACATTCAATCTTCAAACTGATGTAGAAACATCATAAAGAGAGTTACTTTTGACAGAAGTTAATTTTCATGAGTTATGAGTAATAGCTATAAATATTATATTATATTTTTTTAAAAAAAACTAACAATAAAAATACAGTAAGAATAGTTTTATTGTGAAATATTATTAAAGTTTAAAATGAATTTAGAATTTAAAACAAGCTATATTTTAATATTTTGAACCAAACTCAACAGTTTTCTATCCTTCAGTGACACATGATACTTCACAAATATATATTTTTAACATTTTATTTAGTGCTGTAATTAATCACACATTTTTCTTAAATTAATTGCGAATTAAACACAGTTAACTGCACCAAACATTAAAGTTTTAAAATATACTTTTATATTGCAATAATCTCACATTCAGTCTTCAAATTATTGTAGAAACAACATAAAGACAGTTAACTTTGATGAGTTATGAGTAATGGCTAAAAAATAATACATATTTATGAGTAAATATTATATATTATATAACATGTACAATGTATATCTCCACTCAAAGTTTGGTGTATTTAATTATATTTATAAAAAAGTAAAAAAATATATATATATTTATAATTATATTTAAAAAAAAAAAATAAATAAAAATACAGTAAGAACAGTAATATTGTGAAATATTATTACATTTTAAAATGAATTTAGAATTTAAAACAAGGTATATTTTAATATTTAAAAGATTTAAACAGATTTAAAAAGATTTCCAGTCTTCAGTGTCACATGTTCCTTCACAAATAAATTTTGTTTACATTTTATTTACTGCTGTCAATTAATTAAAAAAAAATTAAGCAATTAATCACACATTTTTCTAAAATGAATTGTGATTAATTGCAATTAATCGTGATCAATCCCAAATAATCGTGACAGCTAATTTTAAGAGCACTAATTTTATTATTTATTAACATAAATGTTTATTTATTAACTATGACATATTTAGTTATTTACTTATTTATTTATGTGCAAGAAGTACATCTGTAGATAACCTGTCTATGGTGAGTTTAAAGCTCCAGTGTGTTTGATCTTGGGGAAGATGGTAGATTTGCTTGGAGTTAATTAGACTCCGCTTGTTCCATGTTTTTTTTATTACACTGTGCTTCCTTGGTCCTCCATTGCTAAGTACCTCTTTCGGGGCAATAATTAATTAATCAGCAAGATTAGAAACAGCAGGTTCGTTTTGCATCCTTGCAATTAATTTTCAGTCTCCTGAACACATTTAATCAACTACAGGTAACAGACTGCATTAACCATCTAAGTTCTTCATGCCAATCTGTCGTAGCTGGCTTCCGGAGGTATTATCCTCAAAATTTCCATCCTGGCAGCAGCAGAATACATTGTGGACTAGACTGTCACAGCATCACTACCACAGCAAATAGTAGAGGACATTTCAGTGAGGAATTGGAAGGAAGCATCAGTGGGACGCAGCTGCTTTGCCGCAGGTATATAAAACCACCACTTCAGTCGAACCCTTACGCTGAATAACATCTCCTACTGTGTTACTGCTTCATCTATCCAGTATCTCATCACTGCTGTTCACCTGCTGTGTGGAGCATAGCTTTCAGTGCCATGGTTACACTCTCGTGTAAAAGATTTGGTCTCAGGTGTCACCTTTTGGTGGCATTTGCTTTAAATGTGGTTTAGAAGCCCAGTCCTGTTTGTTCAAGCTGATGTGTTTCAAGAAATACTGAAAAAGCTTTTAACGATTTCTCTTCATTTAAAAGCCCTAATTGCATGAAATGCATCAGGCAGAATGCAATTAATAAACACAGGGGGTCCAAAACTGAGTGCACACTGAAAATGAGATTGACTTATTTAAACTTGGGAATAAACCAAGCTGTGGGACAATCAGGTCTAGCATGTTCAACATAAACTCAGTTGCTGCTGAATGCTAAACTTTTGAACAGAATAAAGATTTGTACATTTTTCTTATTTTGCCAAAATATCACATTTTTTTCATTTAGTACTGCCCTTCAGAAGCTACAGAAGATACTTACATGTTTCCCAGAAGACAAAATAAGTTAAATTCACCCTGACTTTCAAATTCCAAAAGTTTTCACCCCCTGCTCTTAATGCATCGTTTTTCCTTCTGAAGCATCAGTGAGCGTTTGAACCTTCTGTAATAGTTGCATATGAGTTCCTCAGTGTGAAAAGATGGATCTCAAAATCATACAGTTATTGTTGGAAAGGGTTCAAATACACAAAAATGCTGAAAAACCAAAGAAATTCTGGGCAGTTTAACTGTTCAGGGCAAACAAGGGACTCATGAACAACTATCACTAAACCAAAAAAAAAAAAAAACAACAACAGCTATGGATCGTTCAGGTAACAATATAGTTACTGAACAGTATTAAGTATTAAGAATCAAACGTATGTAAACTTATTTTCTCTTATGGACTATATGTCTTTTATGTGAAATATAATTTTGAATGTATATAATATATATATATAAAAAATATAATTGTATGATCCCTCTTATTTTGGAAAAATAATTAACATTTTGCACATTCTGCAAGGTGTATGTAAACTTTTGACTTCAACTGTACTAGCCAGTCTAGTTAAACACCACATTAAATCCTTCTTATAATGAGATGTTAAGCTATGCTGAGGTTATGCTAAACAAACAAATATTAAATCATTAAGAAAATGACACTTTTTTCAATTTAATATATCACCCAAATTGTTTATAATGTAAATATAACATAAAATAGAATAAAACAGCATTTTCACTAGTAGTCTCAGACTTTTGGACCTCTCTGCCTGCTAATACAATAAATAGACATTTATTTAAAAAAAATAAATAAAATAAATGTAATGATATTAAATTTTACTATATAAGAAACTTTATTACATTACTAAAAATATATCAAATATTATTTAACTGTTTTTCCTTTTAATTTTAATATTTAAACCACATACTAGCCAGTCTAGTTGAACACCGCATTAAATCCTTCTTATAATGAGATGTTAAGCTATGCTATATGTTGTAATTCTCAACAAAATCTAATGGGGATTTGATACGTTATGATTCCTTACAAATCTGCAGTCTTGTACATTTCTGCGAGTCAGTTTAGATTTAAACCGCCTTATACATTATTCACCATTTACTATTTCCCAGTGCCTTATAGTGCTGCTTCGGGGTTTCTTGTTTCACAGATAAAAACAGCTTTTAATTAATGATTCATATGATGTTTCATCAGTTTATTTGGATTTACAGTATCTGAAGTTTTATGCATTTAAATCCTCAGTGCAACAGAATTAGATCAAATCTTGATTTGATTGAATTAGCCGTGTATGATTACACTCCTAAATAAGGTATGAAATATCAAAGTAATTTCAATTTCAAGTCATTGATATTGGAATTAGCAAGAACCTCATGCTGAAAATTGTTTTTGGAAACATAATAAAGCAGCTTTTACAACAGACAGGGAATGACTATAAAAATAATTTGATCATGCTGTTCTCTCTATGAAAATAGAAGAGCACAGAAGGTGATCGTGTCTCATAAGCTTCATTTCTCAAACTATCTGTTGAGTGAAAGGTGCAGTGCAATAAATGGAATATTGCATGTGACAATGCCTACGGCCTGCTCTATCTGGCGCATGCAGATCCTGCCATTTCTAAAAGAGGGCTGTTAGGATGGAGCAGGGAGGAGGCAGGTGTACCGCACAGGGGGTGATGGGGGGTGGGGTATTGGATGCTTGTAGTATAAGCAAAGCAAATGCAATCTAGACACGCAGCGGCAGCTGTTTCACAGACAGCGTCACTAGGACGAGGGCAGCCCATCTTGAACCGTCATAATGGGTGGCAGAATGAGGCGCCGCTTTTCCATTATGTCTAATTCCCATTCTTCTTCTCCATTTGTGCTCCATCAGTTGTCTTGAAGAGGGAACCAACCCCACTGTGAGTAACAATAGCAAGTCCAAGAGAATTCATCAAAACACCACTAAAATAGGGGTAAAACTTTTGTGTCTCCCTGCTAGTTCATTTCAACATGGGGTGGCCTAAACTTGCTGTTTTGAGTTTATAGATGGTGCTGCAGTTGCATTATGTCATATTCATACCAAAATTTCTGTAGAATAAGTAACATGTTGATATTAAAATGTACTGTAGTGTTTCTTTAGCTCTCTTTACACATTGTTACACTCTCAGTAGTGTAATATGTGCACTAACAACAACAACAAAAAACCTTACCCAAAATAAATAAATACATAAATAAATAAATAAATAAATAGGAAAACAAAAGAGTTCACAATAAATACTGAAATGGCTGTATAAAAATATTTTCGTGGAGAACTGATCATTAAATGGATCAAAAGTGTGAGTAAAGAAATTAATAATGTTACAAAAGATTTCTATTTTTAATTTGATTTTAATTTTGAACTTATTTGAACTTTCTGTTAAAATCCTGAAAGAAAAAAAAAAAATATATATATATATATACACACATATGTATATATATATATATAGGTTTTCACAAAAATACTCAGCAGCAAAGCTATAACTATACATTAAAGTAGTTAAAATGAATCGTCTCGGTTTAAAAAAAAAATGTAAATAAAAATAATTAAATGTAAAAAGAACTGATCATTAAATGGATCAAAAGTGTGAGTAAAGAAATTAATAATGTTACAAAAGATTTCTATTTTTAATTGAATTTATTTGAACTTTCTGTTAAAATCTTGAAAAAAAATTACATATATATTTAGGTTTTCACAAAAATTCTAAGCTATACTTTACATTAAAGTAGTTAAAATGAATTGTCTTGGTTTAAAAAAAAAGTTTTAGTGGGACTTAAACAATGTAAATAAAAATAAATACATGTAAAAAGCCTTTAAAATGTTTTTTTTTTTTTTTTAAATACAAGTTTTAATGGGACTTCAAAAAAAACTAATACAAATATATACATATAAAAAGCTTTTTAAAATGTTTTAATAACTAACTCCTGGGACCTATAAATGCATGTACTTGAAGGGGGAAAAAAAACACTCCAGCAACTTAATACAGGCCTAAAACCCTTAGTAAATCTGGGAAAAGCAGACATGAGGGTCTTTTTTTCACCCGGCAGTGTTAAAAGAGCAGATTTGGAGTAAGCGGCCTGATTATCCTCACAATAAAGCTAAACCCTCTTCGCAGTCAGCTTTATTCAAGATAAGATTATAAGCCCAAATCAATGGAAAAATAACAAGCTTCGTCATTTTGTTCTTAAGATAGCTTATTCAAAGTCCGACCGAGGCAGTTTGACTCGACAAAGGAAAAAAATGAAAAACCCTATGTAAACAGCGATCATTTATCTGATTTTTAATTGAAAACCTACACTGCAATGAGAATTTATAAATAATTCACACTGACAAAATGCAGGACTAAGATCACATGATTGGGTTTGTCAACACTATGTCTTAATGTGGGCTGTACTGGCATTTGAGTAAAGTTGATCTTGTGAAATATGGTACACCAGAGCACACTAAGGGACTGCTAAGGGAAGCGAGTAAAGTCAGTCTGTGGTGGGGCAGCTTCCACAGCTCCTGATACGATTACTTTATTCCCAGACACTGAGTTTAAAAGCCGCCCTCATCTGCATCCCATTAGCCTCTCTGTACCCAGGACGCTATTTTTCAGAGGTGGGATTTCCACACACCATAAACAAGAATTGTAGACTAGCACACACACGCAGTCTCCTCCCTTCCCCCATAATTTCGCCTCGTATGTTAACAAGACACGAATCAGCTTTTCTGGCCAGACTCCAACCTCTCTCTCTCTTTCTAACACATGCACATCTTAGGGCACCTACACACACATATGGAGTTATGCTGCGTCACAGAATGCTGCCACTCCATTCATTTCAAAAACATAAGTGTGTTTCCACGTCAAATTAAAAAAGTAAATGAATAATGTTGAAGTCAGAATCTGTAAAATGTAAATTATTTTACCAAAATAAGAGGGATCATACAAAATGCATGTTGTTTTTTTATTTAGTACTGACCTGAATAAGATATTTCACATAAAAAAAAAACAAAAAAACATTTACATAAAGCCCACAACAGAAAATAATTTAAATTTATAAAAATGACACCGTTCAAAAGTTTTCATACACTTGATTCCACCGTGTTGTTACTTGAATGATCCACAGCTTTTGTTTTTTGTTTTATGATAGTTGTTCATGAGTGCCTTGTTTGTCCTGAACAGTTAAACTGCCCGCTGTTCTTCAGAAATATCCTTTGGGGTCCCACAAATTCTTTGGTTTTTCAGCATTTTTGTGTATTTGACCCCTTTCCAGTAATGACTGTATGATTTTGAGATCCATCTTTTCACACTGAGGACAACTGAGGGACACATATGCAACTATTACAGAAGGTTCATATGCTCACTGATGCTCCAGAAGGAAAAACAACGCATTAAGAGCCAGGGGTGTAAACTTTTGAAAAGAATGAAGATGTGCACATTTTTCTTATTTTGCCTAAATGTCTTTTTTTTTTCATTTAGTACTGCCTTTCAGAAGCTACAGAAGATACTTACATGTTTCCCAAAAGAAAAAATAAGCTAAGTTTATGCTGATCTTCAAATTCCAAAAGTTTTCACCCCCCGGCTCTTAACGCATGGTTTTTCTCTCTGAAGCATCAGTGAGTGTTTGAACCTTCTGTAATAGTTGCATATGAGTCCCTCAGTTGTCCTCGGTGTCAAAAGATGGATCTCAAAAGACATTTTTTTAATACAACAAAAAAGTCATATACATACACCTATATAAATCATGGAGTAAATTTCAGTTTTGGCTGAATTACCCTTTTAACATCTCACAATGCAACTTCACTATAACATTACATTGTGCGATATTGCAAGATATGTCTCACAATATGACTTTTTTCTTTCAATTTTGACTTTACATCTCAAAATGCGATTTTGTGATATTACATCTTGCATGTGAGTTTATCTGTAAAAGAGATTTCTCACCATGTGATGTTTTTTCTCTCAATTTTGAATTCAGATCTCACAATGCAACTTTCTTATAACTGTTTTATATATTTCAAACTAAGGTTGAAACAAGCTGGTGAAGAAAAACACAAAGACTTGCAAAGTGACACTTTGTCATGCAACCTAAAATTGAGAATATTGAAAACATTTTTCTAAAGTTACCTGGCATAAATGCTTTTTCCTCTCCCATGCCTAATATGCAGAGACAACATGCGAATCTCATTTTTGAGCAGGTTTATTTCCCGCTGAATTATCCTGCTATATTTCAAACTGACACAACCCTTTCCACAACCTAAAGATACACGTTCCACATTCCTATCCTAGAATACTCTCTTACTCTAGAATATGCTTTACATGATTAATCATATATAGTCTCAATACAACATGCTGGTACACGCTCATTACGTGATGACACATGGCAAAGTGCTGTGCAAGTGATCCTTTGGGACAATATGCCTGGCACAAGCCAGAACTTACAGAATCTGTATTCCCTATTTCATATTCCAAGCCCCAGACAATTATTTACATCCCTTTGTCTCAGCAAGCCCGTGATGTCCCCCTACCCCATCATGCTCGCCGAGTGCTCGTCCTCTCAGCAAACCCCCGAAACTGGTGGTGAGTGTTTATCAACCTTCACAGCAGGAAAAGATTCAATTCGATGAAAAGATTTTCTATATTTTAGGCTGAGTCAGTAATCATTTGACAAATCAAACCCGCCAGATCAAAAAAAGATGTGAAGTCCAGTTCGCACGAATAAAGAAAGATGCAGCACATCTAAAAATAATCTGTTTATTGCAGAGGCAATTTATCAGCAGGAGACGGTCTAATGTCTACATGAAGTGACGAATCGCAGCGAGCTATTTATATGGGGCGACACACCATCTTGTGTTTTAAAACGTAAGCAAACATTTGCAACATCTTAAAGATAACAAGTAGGCAGCTGTCTCTCGTCCCCAACGTTCGAAGAAAAACTCTTCGCTGTGGCACGAGGTGCCGGTTAGAAAACACAAGGCCCCTCCGTGTTTCTGATGAGTCAGAGGCAATTTAGCGAGTCCTTCAGGGACCTCAAGTGTCGCCCACCGCACTAATGAACACTGGGAAAACAAAGGCCTTTCATTGGACCTCTGCTCCCCTGGGACATGGATGGCTGATGTCATTGTGCTTATTCGGTCACAAAACGACGGGGCCCTACAATGCACCATGGCAACCGAGCTAATTATTTGTGTGAAATCAGGGAAGGGTGCTTAAACAAACGCTCCAGCCTCTTTTAGTGTAGCATCTTTTGGATGGCCTCTGGTAAGTAGAAGAACCGAGCACTCGCGAGGACGACCTACCGTATGCTACTGAAGACTTTGATATAATGCTATTATAAGGAGTACGACCCTACGGGTTGGCTTGTCTGGAAATGCGCACACTATTAAGGCACTACATGATCTTATGAGGGGATTACTGCAGAACAGGCAGATTAAAAGAAGAATTAAACCAAGACAGATAGTAAAAGTTCAATATTCACTATATGCAACTGTATGACTCACGTATACTTATTTTCATGACTTATTTTTTTCTGACATACCGTAACTGTCTCACAGAATACTGAGCAGTTTATTCTGTATACAGCCAAATTATTTTTGTAATATTATGTGAAAAAGAATGCATTATGCAAAATAATTATGTTTTAATCCAATTTTGTGTAAAATGTCTTGATATTTTGCAATGTGCTCAAAAATGAGTCAAGGAAAATAATAAATATAACAAATAATCATAATACCATAATAATTGACCATAATAATTGATAACAACTGAGTCAGTTCTTTTGATGAATCATTTGAATTGAATCAATGGTCTGAATCAGTGTGATGAATCACTCACTGAATGATTCCGTCAAAATGGTTACTGAATCAACATTTACCGAACTGAACTCGCCAGACTCAAAATTTAGCAAGTTTTAAATTTGGTTTAGGAAATTAAAATCAGTATAATAACTGATTTTAATTCTACTAATTTGTTTATTCATACCCATTCATATAATTATTAAATATGATTTTGTGAATATTTTAAATATATACATATATTTCATGTTTTATATATTTAATAATATTCATCATATCATATTTAGTCAAAATGTTGTAAAGATCATGAAATAAACCATTATTAGAATTTTAAAGAACATTATATATACAGTACATATATGTACACTACCAGTCAAAAGTTTATGAACAGTAAAATGTTAAAGAATTTTCTTCTGCTCACCAAGCCTGAATTTATTTGATCCAAAATACAGCAAAAGCAGTGATATTGTGAAATATTTGTACTATTCAAAATAACTGCTTTCTATTTGAATATATTTTAAAATGTAATTTATTCCAGTGATCAAAGCTGAATTTTCAGCATAATTACTCCGGTCTTCAGTCACATGATCCTTATTATTATTATTATTATTATTATTATTATTATTATTATTATTATTATTATTATCATCATTTTTCCACAAAAAAAAAAAAAAAAAAAATATATATATATATATATATATATATATATATTTTTTTTTTTTTTTTTTTTTTTTTTGTTTTGTTTTGTTTTTTTACAGAAAAATGCTGATGATGATTGTAATAATAATAATTTATTATTATTATTATTATTATTATCATCAGCAGCATTTTTCTGAAAAAAAAAAAAAAAAAATATATATATATATATATATATATATATATATATATATATATATATATATATATATATATTTTTTTTTTTTTTTTCTTTTCTTTCCAAAAAAAAAAAAAAAAAAAAAAAAAAATATATATATATATATATATATATATATATATATATATATATATACATACATATATATATATATATATATTTTTTTTTTTTTTTTTTTTTTTTTTTGGAAAGAAAAGAAATTCTTTCTATTTCAGATAAATGCTGTTCTTCTGAACTTTCTATTCATCAAAGAAACCTGAAAAAATTCTACTCGGCTGTTTTTGACATAATAATATTAATAAATGATTTTTTGAGCAGCAAATCAGCATATTAGAATGATTTCTGAAGGATCATGTGACTGGAGTAATGATGCTAAAAAATCAGCTTTAAAATCACAGGAATAAATTACATTTTAAAACATATTCAAATAGAAATCTGTTATTTTAAACAGTAAAAATATTTCAAAATTGTACTGTTTTTCCTGTACTGTACATCAAATAAATGCAGGCTTGGTAGTACAGACATATTGAGTGTACAGTAGCATGCTGTAACGTAACCATTGACAGGATGCAAAAATAATTTCTTAAAAAGAAGCGTATTTCACTCTAGACCCAACTACCACAATCTTCCCAGCACTCCTGCGGTACGGGCATAACACAAGGCCATTTACTGCAAAGTTAAACGCCTGCTGAGAAAACAAATGGCACAGTCGCACAATATGTTCAGGCCCGAATGCTGAAAGCGGCTATTTTACTGCGGATGGTGTTATTCGCCACCATCTCAACTGTTAACTTCAGCGTCTCTGCTGACATTTCTTCTCACGTTTAATCTCATGTTGTTAGAAAAGAAGTGCTACAGTCATGTTTTGTCAACTTAAGGCTATGATATCCGTTCTGAAGTACAATTCAATCAGCATTAGCCTACTTTCAGTTGGCATGGTGCTCATGGTCCATAACATGGCACTAATTGCACCGTCTTTGCCAAATCTTTCCGTTGTTAACCGCTCTCTCCCCACACATTTCCTAAGAGATCTCTATAGTTTCTTTAATTATAAAGAGAGCATTAACCAACAGTTGTTAAAAGCATGATTATCTCTGACATAACTCCCATACGTTCATCTAAACATTATTTCCTTTGTTTAAAACCACAATGATTGAACAAATCTCAACCTTGAATTCATACTGATGAAAAAGAAAACTAATCACACCATTACACCAAGAAAGAAAAACAAGCCACTAGAAGCAGAAATTGAAAAATGAAGATTAAGAGTGTTTTGGTAAAAATCCGGTTGACATTCAACAAAACTAAATAACTCTGACTATTTTTGCAGGAAGGATGAAGTCATACATCTTAGTTCATGTGCTGCCCAGCCAATGCATTTTGCTTAAAAACAAAAATAAAGCTTTTTTTCCGTGACACATCCAGACAAGCAGCGCTTGAGGTATATACACACTGCATTGCCTATTCATCCTTGGCTGTGAAATACGATAAATTTGGCAAAACAGAAAGGACTTTTCAAAGTCACACTCACACGCTGGTTATTGGTTATACTTTAAGCTCATTTAAATTGCAGATATGTTTATAAATAAATTAAGGCAAAAACTAATTAGAAGACAGCTCACAGTGTGCATCTTGACAGCCCTGAAGTGCTGTCAGAGAAGAGCAAACATCCTCAAACATGTCTGATTAGATTGCAGGCACTGTACCGGCCTGTATCATCACCGAACAGAGGCAGAGTCATTTATCTCACTGTACAATCCAAACAGTCTTTCAGCAGATTACTCCAAGAGATCAGTGTTGATTGATCAACTAAAGCTGGATGCATGCTGTGCGCCACAATTTTGCCTCAGAGACAAATTCGGGGGATCGTACGGCTTCTATCGCCATGAGGCAAAACCCTGGATTGCCTAATGTGACAATTAAGAATGATTATTAGCATCCTATAAAATTCTGATTCAGAATTCTGAGTGGAAACTCCAAAATCTGTCTAATGAAGCAACAGCAACATAGGATATGGTTACAGCCCAGGCACAAACGATTGCGGACCATTAAAAGACATTTACCCAAGATCTCACTGGGGGGGTCACAACATACTATCTAACAAGCAACAATTGTAAAGGACAAAGGGAAAAAAATGGCTGAAGTCGGTGGAAAAAGAGGGAGGGAAAGTATAAACCATGAATAGCGCTCTGCTGACGTGAATACAGTGAAATGAATTCTTTTCATACTGTGAGGCTGAAGAGCCAGATTGGCGAACAATCTCCTTCCGCTCTCCAGTGGTGTGCGTAATGTCTGTCCTGGGGAAAATGGGTAATCTGACTCTGCTTTCAATCTAAACATAAAACAGGAGCAGGATATGGTCCAGTGAAAAATGTTAGGCCTCATTCAACATGCCTGCAAATTATTCCACACAGAGGAAGTCCATGACAGTTTTGGATCCCACAGCTCAGAAATCTAGCAGATGGAAACAAGGACTTCTTGAGGATAGAACCATCACTTGGAAAATCAGGGCTGTGCTGCATTTATGTTTTCGGTATTTGCGCATGCAGAGTTGCTGTTGAGCAAAAAAAGGGCTTTTTTTTTTATTTCTGCCTCAGGGGCAGTGAAAACGTCACCAGAGCAAGTAAAATTCTGAACTACTCACCCTACAGAGTCAGAAGTAAAAAAAAAACCTGAATGAATGAACTGTAAGCACAAGCCTTTCTTCAACCATCAGTAAAAGCGAATGACGTTTTTCCACGAAAACAAAAATGGATCAATCATATTCAATCTCATAATGGTTTGGACACAAACAAAGTTCTTCAACCTCATTTAACAGAGTATGAATAAGCAAACTAGCTTTGCAAATTATAGCTTCATACTTGATATCTTTTTTCTGGTTATGCTAGTTGCGGGTTGCTAATGAAAAACTACTTAGAAAAACATTCCCCCTAAAGTCATTAGACTGTTCTCCCCTCAAAATGTTTTTCTTAAAAAACCAAAAACAAAAAAACAAGTACAAATACACACCCCATTCATAAAGCAAAATGATTTACATTCAAACAGTTACAGTGCATTAATAATTCAACATTGTTTTGACTACAAAACTGCTCACAAGTTCTCATGTTACTCATTCCACCCTAAAATAAAATCAATAATGACATTTTAAAAAAGTCCACTTCCAGAACAAAAAAGACTGTAAAGAAATTATGTTTCTTGAGCAAAACATTCTAGAATTTTTCTCCATTTAGTGGACTTCAATGGTGCCCCTGAGTTTGAACTTCCAAAATGCAGGTTCAATGCAGGTTCAAAGGGATCTACACAATCCCAGCCGAGGAAGAAGGGTCTTATCTAGTGAAACGATTGGTTATTTTCTAAAAAAAATTGTACAATTTAGATACTTTTTAACCTTAAATGCTCCTCTTGTCTAGCTCTGCGTGAACTCTGTGTAATCCGGGTCAACACAGTTAGGGTATGTTGAAAAACTCCAATATCATTTTCTTCTCTAACTTTGAAATTGTCCTACATCGTTGTTTTA
Source organism: Cirrhinus mrigala (assembly GCA_036247105.1). NCBI lineage: Eukaryota > Metazoa > Chordata > Actinopteri > Cypriniformes > Cyprinidae > Cirrhinus > Cirrhinus mrigala. The sequence goes on along the minus strand of CM070027.1, from coordinate 15,982,685 downwards.
CCTTTTTTCGTAAAGGGCGTTTGAACTTCTTTGCACGTTCACTTTGTAAACACGGGGTCTGTACTTCTGCAGCGATGTGGGACAATTTTGAAGTTGGAGAAGAAAATGAAAGTTTTATTGACCCGGATTACATAGAGTTTGCATGCGCATTGCAGAGAACAGACAAGATGAGCGTTTGAGGTTAAAAAGTATATAAAGATGTGTTTTTACATTTTTTTTTATAGAAAACAATCATTTTGCTAGATAAGACCGTTCTTCCTCGGGCTGGGATCGTTTAGAGGCATTTGAAGCTGCATTGAAACTGCATTTTGGAAGTTCAAACTCGGGGGCACTATTAAAGTCCACTATATGGAGAAAAATTCTGGAAAGTTTTCCTCAAGAAACATCATTTCTTCATGACTGAAGAAAGAAAGACACAAACATCTTGGATGACAAGGGGGTAAGTAAATTATCTGTAAATTTTTGTTCTGGAAGTGAACTTAAAAAAAAGTTTTGGATTTTGAAACCCTTACTTGAGAAAAACCAAACATCAGTTGTGGTTTTCAAATCAGTCTGTTCAAAAACACAACCTTTGCAAAGAGCAGGAATTTAATTTCCCAAAGTAAAGGCTATTAATGTGGTCACCTTCAGTAGAATCCTGCTTCAATCTCCTTTTAATGATTAAAGATTGAGAAAGCGATCCGAATCACAGTAGGCCGCGAACAAGCAGACCTTGTCAAGCGCCTCCTAAACATCATTTAATCAATATTTGGGAAACTCAGGGCGCTGAGGGAGTTTCTAAAGCGAACGTGACTGTTGGATGATGAATGAGAACCGCAGCCTGTGAAGATCTGGCGTCTCCAGATGTTATGAATAAATAGCGTGCACCGCACAGGCTCAGTGTGGATCTGCAGGGCGAAGAAAGCTAAACCTGCTCAGTATGAAAAATAAATGGACGCGGGGAGCCGGAGACGAATGTGGACAGTAAACATAAACAATGAGGAGCTATTATCCCTCGCTTACCTGAAGCGATAAAAGACTTTTTTGTCTCGGGATTATGGTTTTCTGTGTCTGCTGGATTAGCGCTCTATACCTCAATAGTTTCACTGGTTTGTTTTTAATTATGCCCATCTGCTTTCTATAAGCGGGAATTATGACAACAAACGAGTATGGTGAAAACACAATAAGTCAGGGAACTGTATTTTAACAGATGGAGGTGTTAACCATGTGGCGGCAAACGCGGGCATATTGGCACTGAAATGTGAGAACTAAAAAACCATATCTCTGTTTTCCAACCTACTGTATTCTCAAATAAGCAATCTAACATGCAGAACCTTGACAAATAAGAGACAGGTTTTGCTGTCGCAAACAATAAATGAATAGCGGTCGAACAAATGTGGACGTACAATGTGTTATTCAGCAGGAGTCGCCATCACCGCTCACACGGCTGTCTCCAAATTGCTCTCTTTTCCCAGGACGGCCCATTTTGCCGACATTAGGAGGTGATTTTTCCATTGTCAGCAGATGTCATCATTCATTTGCATCAGCAGAGTGCTTCTGAAAGGGCCCTGGACTCATTCATTCAACTCGTTTCATTTCTCTGACGATCTTTCAATAGTTCCCTACGGTTTCGGGTCTGACGGTCTTACCTAAGAGGTGATTCCCAACCACGAGGAACTACATGGATGAGAACCCAAATGATCAAAGCGAGACACTTCACAGCGAGCTGGAATATATTCCCACTTCAGGTCTGAGCATACAAACAAGTTTCAAGCTGCATATCCAAGCTTTCATCTCTCAGTGAAATTCCACAGGAATCGTGGTGCGAGGGCTTCCTATTTTCCCCCAAGTTAAACAAGCAGATTTCAGGAGTCTCTACATACTACATACTGTTCAATGTACAGTCAAGAAATGCAGTGCTGGGTAAACAAAACAGCCCTTTCTTGTCTTTTCCACACATTCGACAGCAAAACCTCCAGACACGAGGCAGTAAAACTCAAAGTACTGACAGCTCTGGATGTGGTGATTAAGGAAAAAGGATGAAAGTGAGATGCTGGGGGAAAAAAATTTAATAAATAAATTAAAAAAAACTTTGCTTTACTGTCCATATTCCCCTTCCGGCAGGTGTGAATTTTGAAGCAAACTTGTAAAATCGTTGTTCTTCCTTTATCCACGCTGTGTTTCATCACTGTGTAGAGATTTTATGTCAGATAAAAGTTTGCTTGCTCTCCAAGTCAGTTGGATTGCAAACTACTTTATTGATGACTAGTGGGCAAGATTTCGACTTTAAGTCTCTGGCCAACTGGCTACTAATCTTCAAATGTAGGGATGGGAAATATACCATCTGAAACAATCTTACAATTTAGTTTCTATGGCAGTTATGCAAAAAACGATCCAATCATGAAAAACCCACATTGTTTTATACATATTTTAGACTGTGGGGGCGCCATTGTTTCGATGGCGTGAAATGGTTGCACTTGGTGAGATACTAACGCTGTTGCTATTTTTAACCACAACACGATTTGGAATACACAATTCGGAAAATACGGATAAAATGACCACAGCTACTGAAAAAGCTTATGGCAATCGATATAAGTGTAGGCTTCAACCAAATAGTGTACCATTAATTTTTTTCCCCACAAGGAGTCTAAATGCCCCTGTATATAGAGTGAAATCCATGCTGAGAAACTCTTTAAGTGGCTGCGGCGTCATGACAAGCGTCGGCATGTTTACATCCTGCCAGGATGGCATCTAGCGCTTCTTGTCTCTGCCGTTTGTAAGCTCTTTAAGTAGGTGTAGTCTACTAAAAGCCTGAAAGGCATCAGGGCTAAAGTGGAGAGAACAAAGACACGTGTCTTTAGGAAGTTTTACTCGTCCACAGGCATTTTCCCGTTCTTTTCACATTTGCTAGGAAAGCAGTGAAGACTTCCGTCACTTCTCTTGTTGCCCTGCGACTGAAAATTACAATCAAAAGTCATAGAATGTGGCATCGTATTAGTAGTTTATTTACCAATTTGTGTATTTTGAGTTGTGTTGTGGTAGAAATAGCATCAGGAAGCACCAGTAGCTCACCGAGTGCAACCACTTCACATCATCAAAAATAATGGCGCCCCCCATAGTCCAAAATACGCATAAAACGATGTGTATTTTTTTAAAAAATGTACTTTTTTATGTGTCTCCTACTACATATTTCAACAGGAGACATTATTTACGTTATATTAAGCCATACAACTCTTAAAGGGATAGGTTACCCAAAAATTAAAATGTTGTTCCAAACCCGTAAGACCTTCGTTCATCTTCAGAACACAATTTAAGATATTTTTGATGAAGTCCGAGAGCTCTTTGACACTCCCATTAACAGCTTCCACGTTCAAGGCCCAGAAAACTACCAAGGTGATCGACAAAGTAGTCCATGTGACATCAGTGGTTCAACTGTAATTTTACGAAGCTACAAGAATACTTTTTTTGTGCAAAAAAACCCCCAAAAATAACAACTTTATTCCACATTTACACATGCGTGTGGTGGCACTAACCCAGATCAATAGATTTCAATAGCTTTCATACAGGGTGCGTATTTCTACGCATGTAAACAAGACACGGCGCATGTGTTCAACGTCATAACGCTGGATCTGGGTCAGCACCAGCGCCGCCACACGTATGCGTCGTGGTACTCTCGTGAACGCACATCCACAGGTGACACAATAGAGACAAAATTTGTGGAATAAAGTCATTATGGCCAAAAAAGTATTCTCGTAACTTCGTTAAATTACAGTTGAACAACTGATATCACATGGACTACTTTGACGATCTTCTTGGCACTGTTCTGGGCCTTGAACGTGGTAGTACCTTTGCGTCTATGGGAGGGTCAGAGACCACTCAGACTTCATCAAAAATATCTTAATTTGTGTTCCGAAGGTGAACGAAGGTCTTACGGGTTTGGAACAGTAATTAATGACAGAACTTTCATTTTTGGATGAACTAACTCTTTAATACCTTGGTGAAAAGATGTGCGAGTGTACAGAGCTTACCCTGTGCAAACTCTGTTGTACTAAGCAGATTCTGACTCGAAAGCTTTTGACTGGCCATTGCATTCACACGCTAAACAAACATGTCTGTGACTGGCTACAATGCTCACAGCAAAAACACATTGTAAATAGAAACCTTTGAAGCTTTTCACAGACGGACAATATTTGAAAGCAGCCGTCTATCAGAGGGTACCAGACCTGTGGAAAGGCTGGTATTGTTATGCTTTTAAAATTGAAGTATCGACTTGATACTAAAGTAGCTACCTGTACATATGACAACACTAGGGTGACAGTGACTTACAAAAAAATCGAAAAAGCACCAACCTATGTGATGATTCATTTACTGCCAACAATTGCACTTCAGACTAACTCTGCCCTCTCCGTTAACCGTAAATTCATTGTGATATTACAGGACGTTTTGCTGATCACAAGCTTCCCCTGTTCATTTGCTGCTCAGCAGTTTTATAACCTTGGGCGACTGTTGTTTAATTAAGATCATTATGCACTTTCTACGAGCGCCTTCTGTGGTTCTGCATTAGAGAACGGTAAAATGGGCATAGCCGAGATGTAAATTCTAAAAGGAATGCAGCAAGTAAGCGCATCAGGACAGAAGCATCTTCTGCTCTGCGGGGAGCTCTACAACTCATGTTGCTTATATAGACAATCTCAGCCTGCTTATCTAACCAGAGGTCAGTCTGAGAACATGTAATAGAGCGGAGGAGAAAAACCGTGGAGAAAAAACTAGAGCAAAGAAACTCTTATTTTCTTTATTTATATATTTTCCCACCCTAACTAACAAAACCAATTGACCCACTGCAATGCTCTGTGGGAGTGCACAACACATCAATGTGGCGCCAAACGTAGGGGCCGCTCAGTTGAGGCGGCAGCGGGCTGTTTCGTAATTAATAAAGAGGCTAAAGCCGATGCCATTGTGGACTGACCCTACACAATCCACACAATCATCACATCGCTGCTAATGGAAAGTATTGATCCACTGGGCCTACGTCTGAAGTGAGAAAAACAGGCAGAGAGGAGAAGTGTGCTTTCCGAACTCGCTCTGTGTGGTTGTGCTACATACCACCACTGTTGTTTCACGGCTAATGCGGCCACATGCGGTCGGCTGCGGAGTAATTGTCATGACTGTTTAAAATGCGGCCAAACGTTGAACTTCAAAGGTTTTCTTCCTCTTCTGTAATGAGATATGATTAAGAGATAAGGCACACAGATGAAAAGCAAGAGAAGACAGAAGGAGAGGCTCGAGAAACGCTATAGAAGATCTAATTTAGCACAGCCTTCAAGCTTTTCAAAGAGACCACGGGGCGAATTAACTAAACAGTTGTGCCAATTTAGCCTACGGTATTCCAGCATAAAAACCTGTGTCGTATTCACTATGCACCTGGAATCTGGTTTAAGCAGGCACTAGATTTGCTAAAATAGCATTGTCGCTGCACTGTCATTTTTTTCAGAGGAAACACACCTGCTTTCTTTGTAAATTAAACTTATTATAAATTGTGCTTCAGTCATACAAGTCAGGGCTATTTGTCTGGCAGAATTACAAATACTGCATGCTAACAAGAGTACTTGTTTGTTTGGTCTGTCTGTGCCAAATCAAACAAATGAGAGTACACTTACTATCCCCTACTGAAGTCTCTAGTGTTTTAAGATGTGTTTAACATCTCTTTTAACTTTAAAGTGATAGCTCACTTAAAAAAATGAAAATTCTGTCATTAGTTACTCATCCTTAAGTCGTTCCAAACCCGTAAGATCTTCGTTCATCTTTGGAACACAAACTAAGATATTGAAATTCGAGAGCTTTCTGATGCATCGTGGTACTCCTTTGAGTGGGCGATATGGCTAAAACTTGAAATCTTGATTTTTTCAGAACGTTTGACCGATTCTCTAATTTTTACAATTTTTTAACTAGTCAACTTGAAGATGTAACTACAACAAGATTCAAGTAACTTTTTCTTTATTAACCCTCTAGTTAAAGAAAATTCTATTCCAAGTGCACCACACATGAAATTGTCAACATGATGTAAATGTTAAACAAATCACTTGTTAAATATCTTTGTAGAAAAGATGCAAGAACTACAATTACATCTTGTACAAACTTGTCTTATACATATTATATGTTCATGAAAATGCTTTTAAAAATATCTCAAAAGTCAAGGAAATTTAAATTAAAATGACTGAAGGTATAATACCAGTAGACTAATATTAACTATAAATGTTCTGTAAAAACAATGAACAGCAGCTTTCAGCCTGTTACCATGATGCAAACATGAAATATTAAAGGGGTCATCGGATGCCCATTTTCCACAAGTTGATATGATTCTTTAGGGTCTTATTGAAAAGTCTATAATATACTTTGGTTAAAAATTCTCAATGGTTGTGTAAAACAACATCCTTTTTATCTTGTCAAAATGAGCTCTGCAAAAATCATCCCATTCTGAGGGATTGTTTCTTTAAATGCAAATGAGCTCTGCTCACCCCGCCCCTCTGTTCTCTCCGTAGAGTGACAAGCCTGTTTACTTTAGCTGCATTTAGCTGCTAAACTTGCTAACTAGAACGTTATTAGGAAAGGCGATCGCAAAGATTCATAAAAAACCCTTATACACACTTCTGCTGTAAGTGAAGCTGGATCACGAATGATTCGAGTGAACATAGACGTATATATGTAGATTGGGAGGCACATTCCCTTCACAAACAAACGTAATCCACTGCATCTTCAGCGGCTCAGATGTCGGGAGTAAATGACGACCACTATGTTCATTATTACATCCAGAAACACACCTCAATCGCTCAATCGGAGATATTCTTGTCTAACTTACATTCTTGCTCCAGCATGAAACAATGGAGGTCGGATCTGAGGTAAGACGCTCATGTCAATCAACTAAGGTGGGAGCGGCCTCTGTCGGTGTGACACCATCTGAGAATGGCTCGATTTGAAAAAGGGGATATTATTTTTACAGATTAATTAAAATCCACTGCATGGATTTTTATCATTATAGGGTAGATTTGTACATACACTGGCAACACACATTAATGTTCAAACAACATGAAAAAGTGAACTTTTCATCTGATGACCCCTTTAAACTTAAAGTAGTAGTTTTTCCACAGTTTTTTTTATTCGATTGAGCTGCTTTTCCATTGTTTTTTCTGTGTAAACAAGGATGCGCTTGACTGTTACACTCGCGTCTCTTGCAGCACCTCATGCATGAAACGGCATTATAAAAATGTGACACTCAAGTTAAAGGAAGTTCACACCCATCTTCTTGCATGTTTTTCCTATTGCACTGCTGTTATGACATCTTTGTCAACACAAAAGCGCATTTGGTGTGAATGGCACCTCGCGATATGAGCGCGTCACACGTAAGCTGTTAATAACGTGTGCAGACATGCGGTTGGATCGTTCTTTTCTCTTCACTGTTATCATTGGCATACTGTCAAAATGTCTAATTCTAACGTTTTTTAATATTTCTATTCAAAATCGCAATTCCTCAATTTCTAAAAAATTAAATCGTGGCAAAACATTACATTCAAATTAATCGATAAAATCGGAAACATCGCCCAGCCCTACTTGAACATGCATCAAAGGCTATTACAGAAGAGAATAAATTGTTGAATAAAGTCGTTATTTTTGTTTTCTTTGTGCACAAAGTGTTCTCATAGCTTCTTAACATTACGGTTGAACCACTGATGTCACATGGACTATTTTAATGATGTCTTTACTACCTTTCCGGACCTTGAATGTGTCAGTTGTGTTGCTGTCTATGCAGGGTCAGAAAGCTCTTGGATTTCATCAAAAATATCTTAATTTGCGTTCCGAAGATAAACAAAGGTTTTACGGGTTTGGAACGACATGAGGGTAAGTAATTAATGACAGATATTTCATTTTTGGTTACGCTATCCCTTTAACTATAAGCCAAACTTTTTAATAACAGCCTCATCGCAAAGCCTGAAATTCATTGTGACGGAATCACGAAACAATCCTTGATGTTCAAACTGTTAAGAACTGGGTCCTCTAGGCAAATATTCTCCCTAGTGTATTTTCATAGTATAATGAAAAAAAATAATCAAGGAATATATCATTCTATGACAGATTTTTATAGCGTGTCTCAAAGCCATGCCAGTTGCTCCGCAGAGATTAGGGGACATTTGGTCACGCTCTGTAAGAGCTGCCAAGAGCTCCTCTACTTTTGCTCAACTGCATTCTGAGAAGAAGACAGCAGAGACAAAAGGAAGAACGCACAGCTGCTTTCATTACTCTTTCAACTTTAACCTTGAGCAGAGTTCGTAGAACTCCATAAAAACTTGTCTTCTGACATCTCAGAGGATCTCTTGTCTTTTCTGACCACCCTCTGGTCCTTCCTTTGGAGGTGCGCTTGCCACAGCCTACCTGACAAGTATCTCTAAACGCGTGAGCAGTGGACAGATCGATAAAAAGGCCAAAAGCTCAACAGGAAAGACATTATATACCTTCCACACAAGCGTGAACGAGATACTCAAGTGAGAGCTATAAAAACCACCCTGAGCAATTGTCACAGTAATGGAAAGAACAGAGTTGCTGGACCTTTAGGCTCGGTTTAAAAACTTATGTTCTGTGTCTTTTGTGTTGGTTTTTTTAGCTGGTAAAATAATGTGCAAGATCGCAATCCTCAGGGCGATGTAGCTATTTCCCACACAGACCATCACCACCGGCTGCCTTTGTTTTAGTAGGCGTCAATACATGGCTTCTACAACAGCGTTTAGTGACACTGTGTCATTGTATTTTGTGTCTCTTTGACATTCATACCTTGTCCTTATCCTGCCAAGCTGGCAATGTTGTAACTTCCACTATGAGGTAACACAGAGTGCCCATTAGTAATCCTTAACCCTGAGCTGTTAACTCTCCTTTACAACCCTCTGTTTGCAAAATACAGTATTTAAATCAAGAGTCTCAAATTATATGGAGGCCACAAGCCAGGTGTTGTTCTCCATCAGGGGCCAACAAATAGGATACAATTGTTTTAACAACCATGTATTTGAAGTATAACAATTACTGACACAGCTACTTAGCGATGCACTCACCTTTTCAGAGCGATATGTTCTTTTTCTAAGTAAATACGTGCACATGAAATAAAATAAAATAAAATAAAATAAAATAAAATAAAATAAAATAAAATTTGTGACTGATACCATTAAGTATGACACCTTTTTCAGAGTTATGTTTTTTTCCGTCTGAAGTAAATATGTGAAAAAAAAAAAAATATAATAAAATAAAATACTAAAATAAAATAAAATAATTGGGGCTGATACCATTAAGTATGACACCTTTTTCAGGGTGATGTTTTTTTTTTCTGTCTAAAATAAAATAAAATAAAATAAAATAAAATAAAATAAAATAAAATTCTGTCTGATACTGTTAAGTAGGACACCTTTTCAGAATGATGTTTTTTTTCCATCTAAAGTAAATATGTGAAATAAATAAATAAATAAATAAATAAAATAAAATAAAATAAAATAAAATAAAATAAAATAAAATTCTGGCTGATACTGTTAAGTAGGACACCTTTTCAGAATGATGTTTTTTTCCGTCTAAAGTAAATATGTGAAATAAATAAATAAATAAATAAATAAATAAATAAATAAAATAAAATAAAATAAAATAAAATAAAATAAAATAAAATTCTGGCTGATACTGTTAAGTAGGACACCTTTTCAGAATGATGTTTTTTTCCGTCTACAGTAAATATGTGAAAATAAATAAATAAATAAATAAATAATAAAATAAAATAAAAAAATAGAATAAAATAAAATAAAATTCTGGCTGATACTGTTAAGTAGGACACCTTTTCAGAATTCTGTTTCTTTTCCGTCTGAAGTAACTGCGTGTAAATAAAATATAATAAAATAAAATAAAATAAAAAATACAATTCTGACTGATGTCATTAAGTAGGACACCTTTTCAGAATGATGCTTTTTTTTTCGTCTGAAGCAAATGTGTGAAAATAAAATAAAATAAAATAAAATAAAATTTCTGGCTGATACCATTAAGTATGACACCTTTTTCAGAGTGTTTTTTTTTTTCAAAACAAAATAAAATAAAATAAAATAAAATAAAATAAAATAAAATAAAATAAATAATAAAATAAAATAAAATGACACCTTTCAGAGTAATGATTTTTCTGTCTGAAGTAAATACATGTTAATAAACTAAACTAAACTAAACTAACATAAATTTCTGGCTGATACCATTAAGCATGACACCTTTTCAGAAAATAAAATACAATTCTGGCAACTGAAAAATGGCTGATATTAAAAATAAATACTACTTTGTCTAAATAAATTGTCTAATTTATACACTTGCGCGCTTCAGACATCCCGAGTTTGAGCCCTGGCTTGTGGACCTTTCCTGATTATACAGTATGAAAATTTTTTATTCATAAGTTACCAAGTTAAGTAACCAATATGTCATGCATCCTTACATTAAAGGCCAAATCAAAAGTGAAAACTGATTAGAAGGACAAATTTAAGGACAAACTATTAAAAAATGAGGAGCCATAGGAAACTTGCTGGATGTGTTGTTTGTGAAACCGGATTCAAATACTGTAAAAATATATATCTATATTTAAATACAAACAAACAAACAATATCTGTAATTTAAATGCACAAAAAAGTATTTTGCACATAATACAGGTCCTATCTTTCAGGAGAAGTTCCTGAGAGTGGTGACCAAACTATACAAGTGCTTTAGCAGAAGCATTCTGCCCATCACTGGAGCTAGTTTGAGTGGGTTTTCCATCAGATTTGGTTCTTTGCTGATATAAATGAGAAGCTCAGGATAGAGTGGAGAGATGATCTGCTTCTGTGCCTTCGGTGGAATGAGATCTTATTGATCGTTCTGACAGAACGAATAAATAAAGCATCCAACTGTAGCACCAGTGATGAAAGAAGAGAAGCAAGTCGCCCCTGATCCATTAGCGTATTGCACATTGATCATACCCTCAAGCCTCTGTACATTCACATCCAACCCATTTATTGTCCATTTAAAATCTCCATATGCTCCAATATTTAACTTTTGCCCTCTTTTTTTAGCTGTTCCTCATTTCTGAAGCTCGACGACAGCACTGATCCAAGGAGGCCATCAGAGAACTGAAAGGCAAATCAAATTCTCTCACTTCCATTCAATATTCCTGTGCACATATTGTGTGAAAAGTGAGCGGAGATGATTAATTGGCTGCACTGACGGTAAAGCAAACATGTACCGGTGATTAGATTTGGATTATTTGAACATGTTCCTGCTCAGACCTATAACTCCAGGCTAGGAAGCGACTTTCATCATTTCTAGAATGCTTCAACTGGGCATTAACACAGAGATGGAAATAATTATTAGCAGTTTCCTCCTGAAACAGAAAGGCAAGCTTTCCTAAGCCCTGTGGTCTGGTCTGAATCCACCGACGTGACATAAATCACACACATTAGCTCTTGTTGTAAAAGACTGTCTGTTTGTCACTGTTAATGAGGACAAACACTAGAGATTAATTCGGAAAATGTCTCTGTCAGGGTAAATCCTGTTTAAATTCACCACGTCAGGGTCTGAATTACACACAAGGAGAAATTCATTTCTGTTTTGTAAACTGTTGACGCCTGTATGATGAATTGCTAGTGCTAGTTTGCCTCATTTCCAAGTCACTGTGGAGAAAAGCGGCTGCTAAATGAATAAATGTAAATGTTGAAATGTACCAACAAAAACGGATAAATCACATCCTGGAAAATATCCAGTATGGTTGGTATGGATATGAAATACTCAGAGGTAAAATTGAAGCTTCTAAACAAATAGATAAATGAAAAAATAATAATAATAAAAAATAAAAAATTGGGGAAAATAAAAAATGTAAAACGGAAAATATAAAATATGGTTGATATGGATATAAAATCAAAGTTAGGTGTTAAAATTAACTTAAAAAAATATATAAATTAAAAACAATAACAATTATAAAAATTATAAAAAATGCATAAATAAATAAAATAGCCAACATGGTTGGTATATGAAATACTCAAAGTTAAAATTAACTTCTAAACAAATATAAAAATATATAAATTTAATTAAAAAAAAGAAAAAGAAAATATCCAATATGGTTGGTATGGATATTAAATCAAAATTAAGAGTTAAAATTAACTTATAAAATATATAAATAAATTAAAAATAATTAATTTAAAAAAAAGAAAAAGGGAAATTAAAAAAAAAATAAATAAATATCCAATATGGCTGGTATGGATATGAAACCAAGAATAAGTGTTTAAATTAACTTAGAAAATACATACAAAAAAAAAAATAAATAAAATAATAATTATATATACACACACATATATATATACACACACATATATATATATATATATATATATATATATATATATATATATATATATATATATACGTTAGTAATGATATGAAATACTTAAATTTAAAAATAAATTATATATATATATATATATATATATATATATATATATATATATATATATATATATATATATATAAAACATAAATTTCAAAAATAAAAATTAATTTAAAAAAATTAAAACACTGGGGAAATTACATAAATAAAATATCCAATTTGGTTGGTATGGATATGAAATCAAAGTTAAATGTTAAAATTAACTTACAAAAAATACATAAAATTGTATACATTTTAAAAAATAGAAATTGATAAAAAATAAAAATGAAAACATTAAAAACAATGAAAACAAAGCAATAAGGTTGGTATGGATAAGAAATCAAAGTATTCAAATTAAATTGGAGTAATTAAATAAATAAATAAATTCTCCAATATGGTTGTTATGGATATGAAAAACTCAAAGTGTTAAAATTAATTTATAACTTAAGAAACAAAAATGAATACATTTTTTTTTTTTTACAAAAATATAGAAATTTGATAATAAAAATAAAAAAAATGGGGAAAATAAAACAAACAAACAAACAAATAAATAAATAAAAATCTACAACTGAAAACTGTTGCAATTGCAACATACCTGAAAACCTTGGTAATATACATATATAATGGAAATTAAAATATTTAAAAATATCAAAACTAATAAAATTAAAAATAAACACATTTAAAAAATAAAAATAAATTCTAACATTAGAGGTTAAATAGATAAGTAACTCCACACATAAGACATAATAAGTCTTACTAAAAACAAATATTACGTCTTTTAATAACAAAAAATTTGTTTTATCTCGATCTGTGATTCCGGATCTGCATTTTAAAAAGAAAAAAATGAGAGAACCTTATCTGCGAACAAAGTACGCAAAATTCACAACAGACATCACACCCTACAATTACAACATATCCAAAAACCTTGGTACAGATCTGAAATACTCCAAGCAGATTTTCCGACAAGTTGCTTTAGCTGTGAAAGTTCAGAGCCTCAGATCTGTGTCTCTTTAAAGTGTTAATGATGTGTTTCTCTCCCTGTCATCGTTTTTGTTACGGAAGCAAATCCAGCTTTATTTGAGGCCATCAATTGTCTCAGATCATCACCCATAAAAGCGCTTCGGATGGCCCTCCCACAGGCTTTGCCTTGCTTTAACAAAATGAAAGCTCTTCTCTCCTCTCACCTCAGACACACACACACAAACACTCACACACACAGATAGGTCTTGATCAACATCAGCAACAGGAGGCCAACCGGTTGTCATGACAACATATTCTGCAGCTGAGAGTGCCGGGAACACGCGTACTGAATAACAATGGCCCCGCCGCTGACTTAAGGAAAAAAAAAAATAGCCGGCCGTTCTTCAACGGACTAACAATTCCGACTGCAAATGATAGGAGTTTACATGCAAAGATATATACGACTTTTAGGAAAAGTTTGAAGCGCTCGTTCCTTAACTCGGACGTTTTTATGTTCGTTCTCTGATCTCCTTCACTCCCCGAGCGTGTTACACGCATCCATTAGTGTTCGTGTTGACACAATTTATATTAAAGTGATTAAAAAGAGATCAAATGAAACAAGGCTCCGCAAACCTCTCGGGCCGCTGACAGAATCGTACGGCTTTGGAAAAGGTCAGAGCGAAACGAGAAAATCCGATGCTGCTAGCGTAAATATTTTCTAGAACATAAAAACAGACACTCAAGGAAATTGCCCTCTTGTTTCAGCTGTTGTTATGTGATCAAACGGCTTGTACCGGTTCCTATATCTTGAGCGTTTTTAGCAGCCGCAGAGAAAAATGATGTGACAGCGCCTGTCTTTTGCTGAACGTAGCAATGAAGCGGACTGTGTAAATGCGAACGACATTGTAATGAATCTCGCGCGCGGGGCCAAATGGAGACGCGTCGGACTGTGACGTTAGGAGGAGCGGGGCTTGAGAGGTTCTTAACATCACGGCAGATGCAGGGAGATGTACCGACAGGTAGCACTTAGGTTAATACGATTTTTCACAGGGCTTAGAATGAGGTTCTGTTTTGCCGCTCCGCTGCCTCCATGGTACAACAGGTATGTCTTGTTTGAACAAGATGAGAATTACCCTTAATAAACCACAGGCCACTTTCACCACGCTTAAAACAAAGGCGCTTTCGTTAAAATTAATGATCGTAATTTTACAGCTTTTCATCTTAAAATGTTTCAACTAGGGCAAAGGGAAAATACCTCAAAAGTTAAGTTGTGTGTGTGTGTGTGTACTTGTTTTTGCTACATTGAGGGGACCAAATGTCCCCACAAGGATAGTAAAACCTGAAATTTTTGACAATGTTAAAAAATTATTAAAAATAGCAAATGATGTTTATCTGAAAATGTAACAATGCAAACATGTTTTCTGTAAGGGGTAGGTTTAGGCTTAGGGTTGGGTTAGGGGATAGACAATATCGTTTGGTCAGTATAAAAACTATAAAAGTCTATGGAAAGTCCCTACAATTCACAAAAACAAACATGTGTGTGTTTCCATGTTTTATGGGGACATTTCATAGGCGTAATGGTTTTTATACTGTACAAACCGTATTTTCTATCGCCCTACACCTAAACCTAGCCCTCAAAGTAGACTGTGCACACTTTCACTTTTTTAAAAAAAAACTCATTCTGCATGATTTATAAGCCTGTTTCCTCATGGGGACCACACAAATGTCCTCACAAGGTCAAAATGTATCCTTGTGGGGACATTTGGTCCCCATAACGTGATAAATACCAGGTACAAAATGTGAGTGTGGGTGTGTGTGTGAAGGTTTTAACTCATAAATCATGATTATTGAATTTTTTACATTTTAAAATATATATTTATTTTATACCTAACCAATACATTCATAATTTATTATTAATTAATAATTATATATTAATAAATGATTTAAAATATTATTATTTTAGTTTTTAAATAAGTTTAAGTTATAAATAAATACATTCAGAAATGCAGTTGATTAGGTTCATACTTTGAAATTAAAATAAGACAAAAATATTTCAGCATTTTTTAATCATTTAATTATTAAATTATTACTATTAGTAGAGATTGAATAACTGACTCAAAAAAGTCTTTCTTTAAAATAAATGAGCTGTGTTATAGCTGGATCTAAAATAGATTCTGATGGGGGAAAAGTGAGTATGCAATATGCAATAATTAGCGAATGAAAACAAGGGATGAAGACGCAAATGTCCTCATAGACATTTGTGGCACTTTGGACAAAGACACTGCATACTAATTTTCAAGTCGATTGGACAAATGGTTGCGCAGTTAAGGCCCTTTTTATGTTTTTCCCTCTTATAGCACCACCAAGCAGCCAAACTATTTTTTTTTTTTTACTGCGACCTTAGATTGATCTCTTACATACGTGTTCTGAGTTTGGCGAAAATAAAAATCTCCTCATTATGCACATCTTTGCCTCAAGAACCACTACTGTCAATCAAATCGTACATTAATTATTTAAGATTATTAAAAAATAATAATAATAATAAAATAAAAAAATAAAAAAATTAAAAAAACAATTTTTGCAAACTAGTCAAAGAAACTATGCAATAATGTTATAACAAGGAACGAGGACACAAATGTCCTCATAGACACTTGTGGCACTCTGGACAAAGACATTGCATACCAATTTTCAAGTCGATTGGACAAATGGTTGCGCAGTTAAGGCCCTTTTTATGTTTTTTCCCTCTTATAGCAACACCAAGCAGCCAAACTATTTTATTTTTTACTGCGACCTCAGATTGATCTCTTACATACGTGTTCTGAGTTTGGCGGAAATAAATATCTCCTCATTCTGCACATCTTTGCCTCAAAAACCACTACTGTCAATCAAATTGTACATGAATTATTCAAGATTATTAAAAAATAAATAAATAAATAAATAAATAAATGTTTTTGCAAACTAGTCCAAGAAACTATGCAATAATGTGATAACAAGGAATAAGGATGCAAATGTCCTCATAGACACTTGTGGCACTTTGGACAAAGACACTGCATACCAATTTTCAAGTCGATTGGACAAATGCGTAGTTAAAGCCGCTTTTATGTTTTTTTTTCCCCGTTATAGTGCCAACAAGTGGCCAAGCTTTTTAACTGTGACCTCAGATTGATCTCTTGCATATGTGTTCTGAATTTGGCGAAATTAAATCTCCTCATTCTAAACAACTTTGTCATAAGAACCACTACTTTCATTCGAATTGTTCATTAATTATTCAAGATTATTTTAAAAACCTACTTTTGCAATCTAGTCCTAGAATCTGGGTTTTTGTGCTCAATCTTAACAAAACTATTAGTCTACTACTAGTCTTACTTTAAATTAACAAATGAGCTGTGTTATAGCTGGATCTATAATAGATTCTAAACGGGGAAAACGTGAGAAATGTGTGAGTACGCAACCATATGCAATAATTAGTGAATGAAACCCAGTTGTTTTCACAAACGATACTGCGAAAACAAGGAACGATGATGCAAATGCCCTCATAGATACTTGTGGCACAATGGAAAAAGACATTGCATACCAATTTTTAAGTCGACTGGACAAATGGTTGCATAGTTAAAGCCGTTTTTCCCCGTTATAGTGCCACCAAGCAGCCAAATTCAGTTTTTTTGTTGTTGTTGTTATTTTGTTTTTACTGTGACCACAGTTTGAGCTCTTACATAAGTGTTCAGAGTTTGGCAAAAATAAAAATCTCCTCATTCTAAACAACTTTGCCTCAAGAAACACAACTATCCATCGAATCGTACATTAATTATTCAAGATTATTTTAAAAACCTACTTTTGCGATCTAGTCCTAGGAACTAGGTTTTCTCATCAAAACCACTTTTAACAGGTCTTCAAAATACAGATGAGCTGTGTTATAGCTGGATCTAGAATAGATTCTTGGAAAACAAAATGTGAGAAATGTATGAGTATGCAACCGTATGCAATAATTTGTGAATGAAACCCAGTTTTTTTCACAAACAACAAAGTGAAAAACAAGGGACGAGGACGCAAATGTCCTCATAGACACTTGTGGCATTGCGGACAAAGACATTGCATACAAATTTTCAAGCTGACTGGACAAATGTTTGCGTAGTTAAAGCTGTTTTTTCTCTGTTATAGCGCAACCACGCATCAGTTTTTTTTTTTTTTTTTTTTTACTGTGACCTCAGTTTGAGCTCCTACATATGTCTTCAGAGTTTGGCAAAAATAAAAATCTCCTCATTCTAAACAACTTTGCCTCAAGAACCACAACTGTCAATCAAATTGTACATTAATTATTCAAGATTCTTTAAAAAACCTACTTTTGCAAACTAGTCCTAAGAAATATGTTTTTTTGCGCAATCTCATCAAAACCACTCTAAAAAAGTCTTCAAAATAACAAACAGCTGGACCTAGAATTAATTCTAAAGGGGGAAAAATGTAAGAAATGTGTGAGTACGCAACCATATGCAATAATTTGAGAATGAGACCCAGTTGTTTTCACAAACAACAGACGAGGACACAAATGTCCTCACAGACACTTGTGGCACTTTGGACAAAGACACTGCATACCAATTTTCAAGTCGATTGGACAAATAGTTGCACAGTTAAAGCCGTTTTTATGTTGTTTCCCTGTTATAGCGCCACCAAGTGGCCAAACTCCTAGGAACTCGTTTTTTTAGCTCAATCTCAACAAAACCACTCTAAAAAAAAAGTCTTCAGAAACAAAATGTGCTATGTTACAGCTGGATCTGGAATAGATTTTGTGGAAAACAAAAAAAAAAAAAAAAAGTGAGAAAGTGCGAGTACGCAACCATATGCAATAATTAGTGAATGAGACCCAGTTGTTTTCACGTACATCAACGCTAACAAAAATAATTATCAGGCCTTCCCCGGGGAAATGACAGCACTGAATATGAACCTGTGAACTAACCTCAGGGAGACGAGTTGATGTCGACAAGATGATTTACCCAGAGAGTGGCGCGGGGCTAGCGTGCCTGCCAAACTGAGCGAGGAAGCAGCAGGTCAAGAATCAACAGAGAGGCCTGTGAAAGAGTGTAGCACCAGTTCCCACTCCAGCCTCTTTTATCCTTACACTAACAAGGTTAAGACTTTTCCCATACATTCATCGGCTCTCTCAACACCTTCCCACCTCAGTGGGGGAGGAACAGCCTTCATTTTTCTACACTGCTATTGAGGTGTGATGAAAACTGGGAGTGTTTGGAGTTCAATGGGGCTTTAAAATAATGTAAAGAAGTGTAATAAAACGAGTAAAGAATGGTGGGAAGTGGAAGCTATGCCTACAGAAATGTGTGGTATCTTAAAGGAAGAGTTCTGTCATCTTTTACCCTCAAAATGACTTTCTTTCTTGTGTGAACTTCTAACGAACATCTTGGTGAAAAACATCAATATAATGAAAGTGAAAATGGGACTGGCATTCTCTAAAATGTCAAAAAAGGGGGGGAAATCATAAAAGTAGACTATATGGCTTGTGTGCTACATTGGATTACTTTTGAAACCATGCCACGAATAAAGAATAAATAGAAATTGTATCAATTTAATCATGAGTAAATGTCAAACTATCTAGTTTACAAAACCCATCTGAATGATTTGCTCATGAATTATATTTACAAGTTCTTCAAGTTCAAGACAATGGGTTTGGCCTGTTTGTCACACATAACTATAAGAATGACACAAGCACTTTTATGATACATTGTAAAAAGTTTTCAGCAGTTTCAACTTAAAAACTTTAGCAGCTGCCTTAAAATTTTAAGTGAAATAAACTTAAAACTACAAATCGTTTCAACTTACTACGATAAAATGAGTTCAAATTACTTGTACTTTTAAGTTGATTTAACTTAAAATTTTAGGCAGCTGCTGAACTTAAGGTTTTAAGTTGAAACTGGTGAAAACTTTTTACAGTGTATGTTTACAGCATGACTGCACTTAAATAAAAACAAAATTAATAATACAAATCCTTATAAAAAGCAATATTTAAACAAATGTTTTAAAATAGATTTAAATTAGATTAATTTAAATATGACTGAATATATATTTATTTATAAAGCTTATTTAAAAAATATAAAGCATAAATTAAGTATAATTTGCAATTGCTGTGCCATTAAAAGTTCAGCATTTTAATCAATTTTAATTAACACTTACGACTTCATAAAATGTACAACATTTAAAGATTTAAATCTGAAATAATCAAATTTGAAATAATACAATTGTTTAATTATTATAAAAAAAAATAGATTAAAATAATAAATAATAAAAATTAAAATATTTCTAGAGGCTTGAAAGCTCCGGTCTCTATTCATCATAATAGAAAGAGTGACCAGTACAATACTCAAAAATATCTTCTTTTGTATTCCACAGAAGAAAGCATGAGGTTGAGTAAATGATGACAGAATTTTCATTTTTGTATAAACTATCCCTTTTAAAGCAAACATTTGATTTAATTTAAAATGACTTATAACGCACATAAACAAAGCTGCATGAGTCCTCACAGTGACAGTGATAAATCACATCACATCATGTTGCTGATAGGATCGGCCACTCTCCAACAATGCTGGGTTTTTTTTCCCGGCACTTGTTCTGTTTTTTTTTTTTTATGCGTCGTCCTACTCAGAACTTCAAGGTGTCAGGCCACGGGAGGACATGACAGCACTAGTGAGGACAAATCTACTTCACCCTCTTTTTTCTTCTCCTGAAACCTCTCCTACGCAATGAGAGATGGGACCAGTGTGGCCATTCAACAGCCCTACAGAAAGCTCCCGAGAGAAAGACAGACATGTCAGCTCATCTCTCTCTCTCCCTCCGCTGTGCCGCCACTGTGCCCATCAAAGCTGCTTGGAGACTTTTACAAATACTTTCTTTCTCTCCATGGCCACAGGCAGCAGGAGGGGGAAAAAGGAGGGAACTTGGCCTTGGTGCTGGAAATGAATCCAGTGTGCTTGGGTTTTCATTTATGACCTGACAAACGAACTTCCTGTCTCCTCTGAGACAGCTTTAAAGGAAAGATTAGAACGTCAGGCTATTAAGAGGCTGTGGCGGCCACTCAAATGCTGCAAGATTCCACTCAGCTTA
The DNA here is from genome assembly GCA_036247105.1 of Cirrhinus mrigala. Classification (NCBI taxonomy): domain Eukaryota; kingdom Metazoa; phylum Chordata; class Actinopteri; order Cypriniformes; family Cyprinidae; genus Cirrhinus; species Cirrhinus mrigala. The sequence continues at coordinate 15,962,191 of CM070027.1, read as the reverse complement.
CAATTTAATCTGCTGCTCACAGCTCAACACCAAACAAGAGAGTGACAGTATTTGGACCACGCGCTGAATCTGGATGCCATGACAGGGCGGTGTTGTGTCTGGGAGGTGAGGAAGTGTAAGTGACTTCTAGTTCACACAGTGCAGCCTCCTCCATTTGTTCAAGCTAAACTTAGGTGCCCATTAATCTAGGACACATTCCAGGCTAGGGTCTACTAGACGATCTATCATGGACGACTGACGACTGTTGAGACAGACGGCCATGCCTGAAAACCCTCCTACTGACTGTGGCACACGACTCTTTATATACGGCAGGAGTGAGAACCTCGGGCTACTAGAGTATTTCACCATTCAGAGTTGAATCGAGAATGTCTTTTACATTACAACTGAGGTAGCAAACAGGATGTAAAATTCGAATTTGAATTTGAATGGAATGGACAGAAAGAATAATGGACGGACGGATGGACAGAGACAGACAGACAGATAGATAGACAGACAGATACATCTATAGATACATAGAACAATGGAACTATGGACATAACGACAAAACAAGTAGGACAACGGACGGACGGATGGACAGACAGAGATATAAGTAGGAGGGACAGATGGATAGACAGGCAGACAGACAGACAGATAGATAGATAGATAGAGGGTAGGGGGACAGATGGACAGACGGATGGAAAGACAGAGAGACAGAAAGACAGATAGATAGATAGATAGATAGATAGATAGATAGATAGATAGATAGATAGATAGATAGATAGATAGATAGAAGTAGGAGGACGGATGGACAGGCGGAAGGGCAGACAGACAGAGACAGAAAGATAGATAGATAGATAGATAGATAGATAGATAGATAGATAGATAGATAGATAGATAGATAGATAGAAATAGGGGGACGGATGGACAGATGGAAGGACAGACAGACAGACAGACAGATAAATAGACACATAGATAGATAGATAGATAGATAGATAGATAGATAGATAGATAGATAGATAGATAGATAGATAGATAGATAGACAGATAGAAGTAGGGGCGGATGGACAGACGGAAGGACAGACAGACAGAGACAGAAAGATAGATAGATAGATAGATAGATAGATAGAAGTAGGGGGACGGATGGACAGACGGAAGGACAGACAGACAGAGACAGAAAGATAGATAGATAGATAGATAGATAGATAGATAGATAGATAGAAATAGGGGGACGGATGGACAGACGGAAGGACAGACAGACAGACAGACAGATAAATAGACACATAGATAGATAGATAGATAGATAGATAGATAGATAGATAGATAGATAGATAGATAGATAGATAGATAGATAGAAGTAGGGGGGCGGATGGACAGACGGAAGGACAGACAGACAGAGACAGAAAGATAGATAGATAGATAGATAGATAGATAGATAGATAGATAGATAGATAGATAGATAGATAGATAGATAGAAGTAGGGGGACGGATGGACAGACGGAAGGACAGACAGACAGATAAATAGACAGATAGATAGATAGATAGATAGATAGATAGATAGATAGATAGATAGATAGATAGATAGATAGATAGATAAATGTAGGGGGACGGATGGACAGACGGAAGGAAAGACAGAGACAGACAGACAGATAGATAGATAGATAGATAGATAGATAGATAGATAGATAGATAGATAGATAGATAGAGAGAGAGAGACAGACAGAGAGACAGACAGACAGCTAGATACCACACAAGCACATAAGTGTCTCAGCATAAAAAACATATTTTACTTGCAAAATCAAGAAGAAGAAAGAAAGAATAATGGACGGACGGATGGACAGAGACAGACAGACAGATAGATAGACAGACAGATACATATATAGATACATAGAACAATGGAACTATGGACATAACGACAAAACAAGTAGGACAACGGACGGACGGATGGACAGACAGAGATATAAGTAGGAGGGACAGATGGATAGACAGGCAGACAGACAGACAGATAGATAGATAGATAGAGGGTAGGGGGACAGATGGACAGACGGATGGAAAGACAGAGAGACAGAAAGACAGATAAATAGATAGATAGATAGATAGATAGATAGATAGATAGATAGAAGTAGGAGGACGGATGGACAGGCGGAAGGACAGACAGACAGAGACAGAAAGATAGATAGATAGATAGATAGATAGATAGATAGATAGAAATAGGGGGACGGATGGACAGATGGAAGGACAGACAGACAGACAGACAGATAAATAGACACATAGATAGATAGATAGATAGATAGATAGATAGATAGATAGATAGATAGATAGATAGATAGATAGACAGATAGAAGTAGGGGCGGATGGACAGACGGAAGGACAGACAGACAGAGACAGAAAGATAGATAGATAGATAGATAGATAGATAGATAGATAGAAGTAGGGGGACGGATGGACAGACGGAAGGACAGACAGACAGAGACAGAAAGATAGATAGATAGATAGATAGATAGATAGATAGATAGATAGATAGATAGTAGGGGGACGGATGGACAGACGGAAGGACAGACAGACAGACAGACAGATAAATAGACACATAGATAGATAGATAGATAGATAGATAGATAGATAGATAGATAGATAGATAGATAGATAGAAGTAGGGGGGCGGATGGACAGACGGAAGGACAGACAGACAGAGACAGAAAGATAGATAGATAGATAGAAGTAGGGGGACGGATGGACAGACGGAAGGACAGACAGACAGATAAATAGACAGATAGATAGATAGATAGATAGATAGATAGATAGATAGATAGATAGATAGATAGATAGATAAATGTAGGGGGACGGATGGACAGACGGAAGGAAAGACAGAGACAGACAGACAGATAGATAGATAGATAGATAGATAGATAGATAGATAGATAGATAGATAGATAGATAGAGAGAGACAGACAGAGAGACAGACAGACAGCTAGATACCACACAAGCACATAAGTGTCTCAGCATAAAAAACATATTTTACTTGCAAAATCAAGAAGGGTAATGTTAAAAATTGCTCTGTTTATCAGATAAAGGGCAAACTGAGCATTTGACGTAATATTCCATTCTCTCGGCTTGATATCTCGGCTGTGTAGTACATCTGCCCTCAAAAAGCGATAGATTTTTCCACTTTACTCTCAACAAAACATTTCTCTCTCACTTCAGAGCCTTCAGTATATCCGGCATGCTAAAAAAAAAAATAATAATAATAATGGTGCCTTTATGCATTAAAAAGACACATCAGTTTCAGGGGCTTGGAGGTTAATTAAGTCTATTAACCTTAAATTAATAAAAGAATACTTCTATGTGGAAGTCCCATTAACGCATTTATAAACTTAATAAAAAGTCCCGGCCACCTGGAGTTGTAACTTATTTCATGAACATAATCATTTTTGATAAGGTGCTTACGATGCATCCCACGGCACCCCACTCGTAATGATAATCGACAGTTGTAGCGGTAAAATTGTTCAGTCAAAGACGATCACAGACAACCAGCCACTTGTGCTCTGAATATCAAGTATGTACTTCTGTTGCCCAGCCCTAAACGACAGATTCAGATGGGTGTGCTGTTATTACCCTGGCAGCAGTATCTGGGGAGCATTTGTGTGTCAAGACACAGGCCCATCATTGCAGTGATGATGCGATTTGATCTTTAAACGCAGTAGTATGCCTGTTCCACATGTTGTTTACTCTAGAGACATACCCTATATAAGTACACAAACATAGATGTGAACGCTTTGCCGGTGCACTGCCAGGGTCTTCTAGGATCTGTGGATTTCAGCTCTCTGTGGATACATATGGAGCCATCCTTCGATTAAATATTGGAGTATTTTATACTATAAAATATATGCTGAAATTGATCTGCAAGGATTCATTTTTAAGAGAATTTTGAAATATTACTTGATATGAAATTAAAACATTCAAACTGTTTGTGCCTCAAACACTGTTTCCGCTTCAAAACGATGATGTTAAAAAAAGTTTACCCCTTCAGGCTTTTTATAGTTCTCTGTACATCAACAGCTGTTACTTTTATATAATGTCACTGACTTACTGACTGTTTTAGCTCAGTTTATAAAGTGATTACAGAGTGATTCTGAGATTCCAAAAAAGTTTGAAAACTTTTGCATTTTAAAGGAGAAGTCCACTTCCAAAACAAAGATTCACATATAATGTACTCACCCCCTTGTCATCCAAGATGTTCATGTCTTTCTTTCTTCAGTCGTAAAGAAATTATGTTTTTTGAGGAAAACATTTCGGCATTTTTCTCCATATATTATATGGGGGTGAGTAGGGCTGCACGATTAATCGCATGATATTGTGAGGCGCGCTTAGTCAATGAAGCCGGTACTTTGATTAGTAGTAAAGCTCCATCACGTGCGTTCAGCTGGAGCGGCAATTAATACACAGAGTTGTAAATCACTGACAAGTTACGTCAAATCGCGCTCATAATCGAATGCTTCATTGACAAAGCGCGCCTCACAATATCATGCGATTAATCGTGCAGCCCTAGGGGTGAGTACATTATATGTGAATCTTTGTTTTGGAAGTGGACTTCTCCTTTAATAAAATAATATAGTTTGTAGATAGACAGATATGTACAAAGACAATGGACAATTTTTATTTCCGCATGAGCCCTGAAACATCTCTGTGCCCCAGCAAAATATATTTGATAAATTCCTGTCTGACAATGGTGATGACCACATACCCTGTTAGCTGTTAAGAATCAGGATTTACAATGCCATTTTTGTGAATTCAAAAAACACTCTTTGAAACTAATTGGTCCAACAGGTTTGCAAAAAGGTGTGAACCTTAAGCACTGAATCATTTGCAGCAGTTTCTCACACTGAATAGTAATGGGATACTTTATAAGACAAGAGCAATGGATGAGATGGATATTTGCATACATCCATATATGCATAAGACTATTAAAAGAAAAATCTGTAAAAAAAAAAAAATAATAAAGTACAAATAGTAAGGGTAGTAGGGCTGCAACGATAAATCGATGCATCGCAGTTCGGCATAAAAAAAAGATTAAGTCTGACTTTTTTCTCAGAATTGTGAGATACAAACTCACAATTGTAAGAAATAAAGTCAGAATTGCAAGATATAGTTGCAATTCTGAGAAAAAGTCAGAATTGTGAGTTTATATCTTGCAATTCTGACTTAATTTCTCAGATTTGCAGGTTTATATCCCACAATTCTCTCCTTATAACTTGTAACTGCTATTTTATATTTCACATTTCTGACGTTTTTCTCACAATTCTGACACAAATTCGCAGTTCCAACTTTTTTTCTCAGAATCATGAGATCATACATTCACAATTGCAAGAAATTAAGTCAGAATTGCAAGATATATTATATAGATATATAACTCACAATTGCTATTTTATATTTCACAATTCTGATTTTTTCACAGAACTGCATAACACAAAGCGATAATTCTGACATTTTCATTCTCAGAAATGTAAGATAAACTCACAACTGTGAGTTATAAAGTTAGAATTGTGAGATATAAACTCACAATTCTAACTTTTTTCTTGAAACTCAGATTTTTCAAGAAATAAAGTCAGAATTGTGAGATATAAACTTGCAATTCTGAGAAAAGGTCCGAATTGCAAGTTTATATCACGCAATTCTGACTTTTTTCACAGAATTGTAAGATATGAACTCGCAATTGCAAGACATAACATCAGAATTGCAAGATATAGTCGCAAATCTGAGAAAAAGTCAGAATTGTAATTTTACTGTTTATTTTATAACTCGTTATTGCTGTTTTATATTTTACATTTCTGTCTTGTTTCACAGAATTGCATGACAAACTCGCAGTTCCAACCTTTTTTCTCAGAATCGTGAGCTATAAACTAACAATTGTGAGAAATAAATTCAGAATTGGAAGAAAAAGTCAGAACTGTCAGTTTATATCTTGTAATTCTGACTTTATAATTCACAGTTGCTATTTTATATTTCACAATTCTGACTTTTTTCACAGAATTGTGAGACAAACTTGAAATCTGACTTTTTTCTCAGAATTGTGATATACGAGTTACAAAGTTAAAACAGTGAGATATAAACAATTCTGACTTTTTTCACAGAATTGTGAGACAAACTTGAAATCTTACTTTTTTCTCAGAATTGTGATATACGAGTTACAAAGTTAAAACAGTGAGATATAAACAATTCTGACTTTTTTCTTAGAATGATAGAAACTCATAAAGTCAGAATTGTTAGATATCAACTCGCTATTCAGAGGAAAAAGTCAGATTTGCAAGTTCAAATCATGCAATTCTGACTTAATTTCTCGATTTTCATTTATGTCTCTTGACTCACAATTGCGAGTTATAAAGTCAGAATTAAATGAATAAAAAAGTCACAATTACCATTTTTAATTTTTTATTCAGTGGTGGTAATGGGCTTCCATACAATTAGGAATTTTGCATGACGGTGAAAGATTTTTCTTTTCTTTTTCATGTAAATTTGCCACATTTACCTGCTTAGTTTGAAAGTGACTTCTGTGTGAGCCGTTCTTCATTCATTACTAGATGTCAGACAGTGCATGTTATTTTGCCCGATATCGCGCTAATGTGACAGCGCATTTATTTCACAATGCAAAAAGAACATGCATAGCTAGAAGCGTTTGCATTACATACTTAAATAGAAGTGCTGCTGCTAATATATAGGTAGGAGACGGAGAAAGGTTTTCACTTGTTATTATTACATTAGTGATGTCTTTATTATAGTCCTCCTCAGTGTTGCATCTAATGGATTTTTCTATACCCGCACCCCCTGGGGTGTTATGATGCACAGAGGGACGCGGGGGGTTTATTTTATATGCCTCGAACAGCCACGTCTTCGTGCCCTGAGGTCAGCGTCGGGATGAGGTAATGCTGTCTCTATCATCCCAGCAGGGCCCCCCACCCTCGTCCCCCACGTCTGGCTGGCGCTGGTCTTCACCTCTCTCTTCAACAAGCACTACATCACGGTCAACAATAGACTCCTAACATCTGCGCCGGGAGCCCTTCATGCACTGAGACCGCTCATGGGGAGCACTATTTCTAGTAAGACAAAGCCTGGCCGTGTCACGCACTGAGCGGCCCATTGTCTTGGAAAACGGAGGGAGGGGACTATAGCTGCTAGAGCAATAGAAAGTTCTGTATTGGAAAAATTTAGAAAAAAAGATGGTTGTCTGTTTAACATCTAATTCTAGTACCAATCTGACTGGTAACTCTTTCATTGCAGAATGTAAACTCTTTTTTTAGACTCTCACTAGTTCATTTAAATTGTCCACTAACAATGTCCAACAGTTGACATACTTACTGCTGAGGTCAAAAGTTTACATACACCTTGCCGAATCTGCAAAATAAATGTTAATTATTTTACCAAAATAAGAGGGATCATACAAAATGCATGTTATTTTGTATTTAGTACTGACCTGAATTAGATATTTCACATAAAAGATGTTTACATGTTGTCCACAAAACAAAATAATAGTTTAATTAATAAAAACAACTCTGTACAAAAGTTTCCATATGCTTGATTCTTAATACTGAATGATCCACAGCTGTTTTTGTTTTTTTTTTTTTGTTTAGTGACAGCTGTTCATGAGTCTCTTGTTTGTCCTGAATAGTCAAACTGCCCACTGTTCTTCAGACAAATCCTGTCCAACAAATTCTTTGGCATTTCAGCATTTTGTGTATTTGAACCCTTTCCAACAATGACTGTATGATTTTGAGATCTATCTTTTCATACTGAGGACTCATATATGACTATTACAGAAGGTTTAAACACTCTCTGATGCTCTAGAAGGAAAAATGATGGGGTGTAAACTTTTGAACGGAAAGAAGATGTGTACATTTTTGTTATTTTGCCAAAATATCATATCCTTTTTAATTTAGTACTGCCCTTCAGAAGCTACTTACATGTTTCCCAGAAGACAAAATAATTTAAATTTACCCTGATCTTCAAATACAAAAAGTTTTCACCCCCCAGCTCTTTGTATTGTGTTTCCTCCTGAAGCATCAGTGAGAGTTTGACCCTTCCGTAATAGCTGCATATGAGTCCCTCAGTTGTCCTCAGTGTGAAAAGATGGATCTTAAAATCATACAGTCATTTTTGGAAAGGGTTCAAATACACAAAAATGCTGAAAAACCAAAGAATTTGTGGGACCTGAAGGGTTTTTCTGAAAAACAGTGGGCAGTTTAACTGTTCAGGACAAACTCAAACTCAAAGGAACTCATGAACAACTTTTATATGAAATATCTTATTCAGGTCAGTACTAAATAAAAAATAACATGCATTTTGTATGATCCCTCCTATTTTGGTAAAACAATTGACATTTTGCAGATTCTGCAAGGTGTATGTAAACTTTTGACCTCAACTGCAGGGCACATGAAATTTCTAGCTTTTCGGTATTTTTTTTCTTAAAAAAGTGTTGAAAATGCCCAACACACCTCAAAAAACATATTGTGTTTGTGTGATGGAAATGACAGTTGTAATATTCTGGAATTGGCCACATTTTATGTATCACAGACATACATAATTTAACATTAAATAAATAACAGTTTGCATAATTTGACAATTTTGCATTAATTTGACACTACACATAAAAAGAACATTGTTAAAAAGTTTGTGATAAATAAGAACTTTTGTTCAGCAAAGCTCATTTATCCAAAATCAGCAAAAAAATGTTTCTAACGTTAAAAAAGATTTCTGTTTCATCAAGAAAATGAATTACAGTTTCCACAAATATACTGAAAAAAGCTGCTCTCAACATAATAAGAAATGTTGCTTGAGCACCAAATCAGTACAGAATGATTTTTGAAGGATCATGTGAAACTCAAGAATATAGAAAATTAATAACGTTAATATAACATTACATAAATATTTCACAATATTACTGTATTTCTGTATTTTTATCATATAAATGCAGCCTTTGTGAGCATAAGAATTCTTTCAAAAACAGACTTCTTTTCAAAATCTTACCACCCCCAAACTTTTTAACGGTTTTAACGGTAGTTATAAAAGGCATAACTATAACATGCGCCATAACACTCGCTGTGAAAAATACTGCAAGTGGAGTGATACAAATGGCGAAACGGTAGGAGTTCTGACATCACTAGAATATCACACTCCTCCCAGCCAATCAGATTCAAGGACCAGAAGAAACTGTTAAATATATTCTTATTGGAGTTGTTTTAGGATTGAAAGTCTGGGCCTTGGTTGAGGGTGAAACAAGAAAAACAAAAACAAACACACAAAAAACAGACACAGAAATGCCCAAAGTGAAAATAACACCCAAATACGCAGCATGAAGTCATTTAGCAAATTTACTGCCACTATGTTTACAGTTATTATTCAGAAAAGAACAAAAGAGGCTTGACTTGACTCATGTAGAAACAAAATAATTTGAAACTCGTACCACTTCGTAAATACAGTTCGTTCCAAAACAGTCATTCCAAATGCCTACTTTGTCAATGTACCCTATGAACTGTTCAGCTCTGAGAACGGTTCAACTGTAGAAGAATATGCGTGAATATGATACGCATGCCAGGGATGACTGCACTGCTCGCTGAACGTTGTCTATCTGACCTTGATTTGTAACATTTCCTTTGTTACACACTCCTGATCACACCTACACTCTTGCAAAATGACCCTTCAAGAACATCACACAGTGATCTGCTTCAGCTCTGGCCAATCACAAAGCATCACCAGCCAAAGCCCCGCCCCCTCTCAGGCACCTGTGGAGGCACGTTGTAGGCGGCAGACTCATCAGAGAGCTTCCCACGAGCATGGACCTGTACCACAGTGCTATAATGAGAAACCCCAGGCCTTTCATCACTAATATCATCTTCTCAGCACTCGTGTTGGCCTGTGTAAACAGCCTCAGTAATGTTGCAAATGTTCTGCCATAAATCTTCAAGACTAAAAAGCTGCAGAAATAAATAAATAAATAAGCTCCATCGGCTTTCTGCTCTATCGGCCGGCGGGACGTGAGTGGCATCGCTAAGTCGTGGCCTGGAGCGTGTTGCATGTGCGTGAGATCCATTTATATAGCTGTCATGTATAGTTCATGCAAAAGGAATAGTTCACACAAAAATGAGCATTCAGATCATTAATTCGCCCTCAAGTTCTCTGAAACCTGAATGACTTTCTTTTCTCTGTGGAGCACGAATAATGTGTTTTTAAAATGTGTTTTTGTCCATACAATGAACGTTAGTGGCTTTCGGTGTTGTTTTGAACCCCATTGACTTTCATTGTACAGACAAAATAATTCTTTAAAAAAATACTTTACTTTAAATATCCGTATTTTAAACGAATCTATTTTATGTAACATCATACTGACAAAGGTCACACAAAGGTTAATGATACCAATAACTAAGCATTATCATCGCTCAGTATAGACGAGCTTGGTAATTCGTGATTGTTCCGTACTGGACATAATCCATAATACAAAACTCTTGAAATCCTATTGCAAGAAGACAGTTGAGAAAGCTTGCAAAGGCTAATTTGTTATTATAATTGTTTTCTCGTAATAAGCGTCAGGCTCAATTAAAAGCGATCACGGCAGCTGATGTTTGGACAAAACAGTTCTATCTGCGGCTCAAAAATATTTCAAACATGCATATGTTTATGCACACTCAGATGCAAGCAATCTAGAAAGAAATTTCTTCTGTCTATTTTACGGTGCTGATAAACTGAAACAACAGTGTCTGACACAGGAGAGAGTACAGAGGAAGATTATTACCAGAACCATATAATGCGTGATGGATGTTTTGAACACCAAACACCCACCCAATATCCAGCTTGTCAAGCTCCAGGGGAGCTGTAGAAAGCAATTCTTCTATCATTACCTGGCACTTCCTCAAGAATAAAAAGAAAAATCCAACCCAAACAATACCTCACACCTACCTGATCTTTAAATCAAAGGCTCCTGTGGGATTTCTGTGGAATTTTTCTTCTAATGATCAAAAGAGCTCTAGTCCTTCACATTTACAGTGTATTATATCTTTAATACTGTCATTTTTCCACCATGTCGCTGACTATTAGACAAGGGGATGCATAAACATTTATACATTTAGGAGGTTATTTTAGGAGAAAAAAAGTCAGAAATTATACATGATTTTTTTTCAAAGAAAAAGGTACAAAAAATGTACTATTTGAAGTGGAAAAAAAATGACAAAAGTGTCTGGTACCAATATTCACCTAAAATACTTTACTTAATCATTTTTCAAAATAAAACTATGGTAAAAATAAAATAAAATGCAATAAAATAAAATAAATAGTTTGAGAAGTGTGTTTTTGTCCATAGAGTGAAAGTCACTTTCATTGTATAGACAAAAAGTTACTCTTAAAAAATTAATTAATTTTTGTTCCACAAAACACAGGTTAATTATACCAATAACTTTATCATCGCTCAAAAGCTTGGTAAATCGTTATTGTTCAATACTGGATGTACAGTAATCCATAGTACAAAACTGTAGAAATCCTATTACAACAAGACAGTTGAGAAATAATTAAAAAAACATAAAAAATACTTTTAAAAATTACTTTTAAAACCGACATTTAATCATTTAAAAATAAATAAATAAAACTAAGGTAAAACAATAAAATAAAATAAAATAAATAGTTTGAAAAGTGTGTTTTTGTCAGTGTTTTTTTGGACCCCACTGATTTTCACTGTACAGACAAAAAGTTACTCTTAAATAATTAATTAGTGTTCCATAAAACACAGAAAACTGTCGTTTAAATTTTTTTAATGAACTGTGCCTTTAAATACTCATATTTTAAAAAGGTCATACAAAGGTTAATTATACCAATAACTTTATCATCGCTCAGTAAAGACAAGCTTGGTAAATCGTAATTGTTCAATACTGGACGTACAGTAATCCATAGTACAAAACTGTAGAAATCCTATTACAACAAGACAGTTGAATCACTAAAAAATCACAGTTTAGAATCACTAAAAAACTTAAAAATACTTTTTAAAATGACTTTTAAAACCGACATTTAATCATTTTTTAAAATAAAACTAAGGTAAAACAATAAAATAAAATAAAATAATACTTTGAAAAGTGTGTTTTTGTCCATACAATAAAAGTCATTGACTTTGATTGTAGAGAAAAAAAAGGTTATTCCTAAAAAATTCATTTGTTTTCCACAAAACACAGAAAATTGTCATTTAAATTTTTTTTGTGAACTGTGCCTTTAAATACTCATATTTTAAAAAGGTCACCCAAAGGTTAATTATACCAATAACTATGCATTATCATTGTTCAGTATATACAAGTAAATTATAAATGTTCAATACTGGACGTAATCCATAGTACCATACTTTTGAAATCCTATTACAACAAGACAGTTGAGAAAAAAAAAAAAACTCAAATAAGGTAAAAGGTAAAATAAAATAAAATAAAATAAAATAAAATAAAATAAAATGATGACTGATATGGCCCCCTAATGGTTTGTGCATTCTGCGATATGAAAGGAAATGGATCTTACCTTTTTGTGCAGCAAAGAAAGGTGCAAATGACAGCGAGTGCATGACCAAGAAAAAAGAGAAATGAAAGAACAGTTAGGATTTTAAAAACAAAAAAGATTATTTTATTGAAATATATATATATATACTTTTTTACAGATCTTTCCGGTAAGGATATTCACTCATGCATGCATTTTACCTTATTCTCACAGAAAAAAAAAAAAAAAAAAAAAAGTTTCTTAACAGTGGCAGTCATTGATACATATAGCTGAGTCTAAAGATTAGACCACATGTTCTTACTTCGTGCAACCGAGTGTGAAATTAGTAAAGTCAAAAGGGAGTGAGTTAAGTAATATTCAATGTCTCCACAAAGTCTGTTAAAGGATTTTTGTTGTTGCAGTCATTTTCACAACTGCAGACCATCAGAATACTCACAGATTTGCTAAGCTAAGCCAAGCTCCCCTTTTTGCTCACATACAATTACTTTAATAAGGTACTACAGCAATGCATCCCGAACAGCTTGTACTGCTCAGCAGCAATTGCCAGACCCCAAATAATGCTTAAACACAAAAGTTGAGAGTCAAAATGTCAATGCAAACCATTAAGTTACTAATTCACGGTACATGTTGTGTGTTTAGAAATGGAGAAAGAACAGGCCATTACTAATGTGTTTCCTTTACTTTGACCCCAGGGTCACTGCCTGCTCTCCAGGTTGCACTTTAATTCAACAGCCATTTTCTCAGAGGTACAGACTGTTCAAGAATGACACGATTGCTATCAAGGACAGACAAATGTGTCCTGAGTGTTTGTCTCTATCCTCTGTTTCTCATCACCGCCTGCTCGCTTGTTTGTTTGCTTTAATGGATCAGATTGAAATACCGCCTCTCCAAGTGACAACAAAAAAGAATCAAACGATGCTCAGGCAAAGGTCACCCTAATGATGTGCCAAAACCATATGGCTTTCTTTCTTTTTTTTTTTTTCTCTAAAATTCCCAGACCAAACCTAAAAATTTGTCAGCCAAAGCTGACAAAAATAAGCAGATCAGAATAAGCTGATCAGAATTGTAATATCTCTACTTTCAAGCTTTAAAAATGACAAAAAACATAAAATAGCCATATTTTTGCAATTGACAAGAAAAATTGTCACTCAGCAACAGACATGATCATCACCTTTCATTTCACCCTCACCTGTTTTGGTGAGATTAAATAATGCTAAATGTTTTAATACTGTAATGAAGACACATCTACTGCTGTCGATATGGCACATTTGTGTTTGCTTTCGTGCATTCTTTACAGATACGCTCCATCTGTTGCTGACGCTCGGTCGGCAACCAAAACAACTTCCCACAGCATGTCTTCAACGTGCACCTTTATTAACACTGGCATGTGTTATATTACAGACCAACTACTCTACTGACTGGATTAAATGAATAAGAAACACTGCTCTAAGTGATATGCACTGAATAAAGATGCACCTGTAGGTGAAGTAAGCCAGGCACCTACAGTATGTCTGGCCATGAAGAGCCTCATAAATGCATAAATGTAGAAATGAGAAATTCAGAGGAACTGTGTAAACTGTGTTTACTGATTAAAGGGTTGAACAGGACCATGACTGCTGTAAAATGCTCATTTGAAATACAGAAAACTAGTTCCAATATAAAAAGAGAGTGGTGTAGAAAAGACTTCAGTCAGGTTAAAAGCCATATTGAAATTGACATAGATGTAAATGAAGCTGTGAGGGATACTTGGATAGACTTAGTATTTAGATAGATAGATAGATAGATAGATAAATAGATAGATAGACGGATGGACAGACACACAGACAGATAGATAGATGGACGGACGGACGGACAGACAGACAGACAGACAGACCAACCGACTGACCAACAGACAGACAGATAGATGGATGGACACACAGATAGATGAATGGACAGACAGACAGACAGAAAGACATACAGACAGTTCGATATATAGACAGACAGAACAACCAACTGACCAACAGACAGATACAGTAGATGGACGGATGGACAGACGGACAGATAGACAAATGGACAGATAGACAGACAGAAAGACAGAAAGAGACAGACAGACAGATTAAGTAGATGGACGGACAGACAGATAGATAGACGGATGGACAGACGAACAGACAGACCGACTGACTAACTGACCATCAGACAGACAAACCGATAGATGGATAGATGGACGGACAGACAGACAGACAGATACAGTAGATGGACAGACAGACAGATAGATGGATGGACAGATAGACAGACAGACAGACAGACAGATACAGACAGACAGATACAGTAGACAGATGGACAAATGGACAGACAGATAGACAGACAGATAGATAGACGGACAGACAGACAGACAGACAGACAGATACAGTAGATGGACAGACAGACAGATAGATGGATGGACAGATAGACAGACAGAAAGACAGAAAGAGACAGACAGACAGATACAGTAGACAGATGGACAAATGGACAGACAGATAGACAGACAGATAGATAGACGGACAGACAGACGAACAGACTGACCGACCGACCAACTGACCAACAGACAGACAGATAGATAAATGGATGGACGGACGGACAGATATACAGACAGATAGATGAATGGACAGACAGACAGACAGACAGACATACAGACAGATTGATATATAGACAGACAGAACAACCAACTGACCAACAGACAGACAGACAGATGAATGGACGGACAGACAGACTGACCGACTGACTGTTTAACTGACCAATAGATAGATAGATAGACAGACAGACAGATACAGTAGATGGACGGACGGATGGACAGATAGACAGACAGAAAGACAGAAAGAGACAGGCAGACAGATTAAGTAGATGGACGGACAGACAGATAAACGGATGGATGGATGGACGGACAGACTGACAGACAGACAGAAAGATAGATAGATAGATAGATGTTTTATATGGAAACACAGAGAGAAAATGATCTATCCTGGTTTTAAAAAACAACCCGACGACAGGAGACAGGATGTTTGACATAAACACTGGATTTGGATATGCACTGATCTCATCCATCCTCCGGATACTTCCTGAGAAAGCAGCATTTTTCAGGTTTAAGACTCAGCCAGAAAGAGAGAGAGAGAGAGAGAGAAAGACTGCTGCCACATCTGCCTCTCACCTGTCAGAGACAATTACATCCAAGACACAATGACACAAACTGTGATTGGCCAATCTGCTCTAATTCAAAATAGATTATCAGCCCTTGAAGTGACTCTGAGGTGTTGTTGGTCCTTTAGTGTACAGTAAAATGCATTTCGGAAACTACTAAAGCTGTATCAATCTTGACACAGCTGAAGGAGCAAAAATGCAGATACCTTTGAGCAATGTGCTTGGTCCTTTTAGCAATTAGGGCCTTAAATAATGCTTGGAAGGATACCAAAATAATTTCGACTAATTTAATACTATTGTTTGTAATTGAGCGAGTTAGAACAGGGGTCTCGTAATTACAGACTCACCTCATTACCGACTGTGATTACGCTATTATTTTAAGAAAGTTGGAATTATTATTATTTTTAGGCATTCCTGAGATGAAATGTGTTTCAGCAAAAAACAAAAATGCTTTCTTTGGCTAAAGTTTCCAACCTCAGTGATTTTAAAGGCTGTCCAAGGGTTACCGCGCCTGATTAAATCAGACGATTTTTATGCTTAGACATTTTAGATTTAGGAATGTGCATAAATAGTGATCTTTTATCTTTTACAGCATAAATGAGTGGTGTTCCTTGAACTCAAAAACAGACTTTATTTACCAAGAAGAAGATAAATGTTGAATACAGCAAAAATATTAAAACATCCAAACGCTGATTTCTTTCAAATTTGTAGGGAGGACATACACAAATATTGTAAAAGCCAACAAGCAAGATCCAACATGAGGTTTTATGGAGGTCACTGGTTAGCAGCGGTCAACAGTTCAGCAATGTCAGAAGTGGAATTACAACTCCTAGATGGCCTGGGATGAATAAAATAGTCTGATCCACAGTTTACAAGTCATGTTTTCTTTATTATTCCTAATTCTAACATTGGTTGATGTTAGGCATCATGTTTTGTATTTGACACACACACGTTTAACATCTATTTTTTCTAAATGTGCTTACAACAAGATCAATATGTTGCATCAGGTGCAAATTGGCAAACAGAATACAGAATTGAGCAGAACTATAAAAAATGAAATTACTGATGAAAAAAAAAACAGCAAAGCTTCACCCAGAGACTCTCTCTGAATGTAAATGTATTAGCTGGCCAACATCCCGCCCACCATCAACCCCCCACAAGAAGAGAAGACAGACAGGACTGTGAGCTCAAGCCCAAAGCCTCCATCACGGTTCACCCATCCGGATCCAACCTGTCAGTAGAGATGGATCTGTCTTTGAGTTCCCTTTCAACATCACTGCTAGTCCATAATGCACTACCAGTGTGCTGAAACACAGCATCCGTGTCAAACATTACTCATTCCTCCAGCTAACGTTACAATTTATAAAGCAGCAGGGTGTCATCCATTCCCTAGTCCTGCAGAATCTGGGATGGTGGCTATGCGATGAATAACAACAGACCTGGGAAAACTTGAATCCATTAAGCAGCTTCTTCAACAGGTACCTCTAACTGTCTTGTTCTGCAGTGGGTGTTCAGGAAGCAAAAGCCCCCTGGAAGGCAATTAGGGATGCAGCAAAAGGAGAGAACCGAGGCGCACCTCACCGATAAAAAAGGTCACGGCATACCCAATTACTAATGACATTTCCTATTTGAATTCTCTGTGCAGGATTTTAACCGGATCTCTGTGATCGGCATATTGGTCTTCTGAGCACACAATTGAGATCAGATCTGCATTCATGGATCAGAATGACAGGGAATGCTTATGGTGAGGTCATCAAGCATGACAACTGTCGTGACTTTGGTTTGAAGTCTTTGGAAGTGTTGTTGTGTAGGCAAACACAACACTCAGTCTCTGAATATATTGACACGGAGTAGGATAGAGCGCAGGCAGATCTGCAAGATACACGCTGACTAAGACACAAGCAGCTTTCCTGGAAAATAGCCAATAGCTATGAGCTGTACTTTTTACAGATCGCTTCTATGGGCTGCTTTTTCCCCGTTGTGGTTTCTGATATATCATACGGGGGCTATTTCTTTTTCCATGTTGATTAAAATGTCCACTGAAACCTCAGAGGCAGGTGCTGATGATATCTAGTAGAACTTAATTGTTCACTCGAATACAGGGAAATGTGCACCACAGGCTGTTATGACCGGGTCAATGTCCAGACACAATATAAGAAAGCAAAAAGCAAAAAAAAAAAGCAGTTTCCTTTCATATATACAGTTTATTGAAAAGGATAGTTCATCCAATAATGAAAAATCTGTCACAAAATATCCAAAAAATGAAAAAATATCTTCTTTTGTGTTCCACAGAGTAAAAGAAAGTCAAGGTTTGCAACATAACCAATGAATTTTCATTATTCAGTTAAAAACTACAAAAGCTGTCACTTTTACTTTTCAAAAGGCAAGAATATGTACATTTAAGGTACTAATATGCAACCTTGAGAATAAGGTTGAAGAAGGTGAATAAGGTACGAAGGTTTACCTTTTGAAAGGGTCCTAGGGACCCATTTTCTAAAGGAAGGTAAAATACACTCTTAAAAATAAAGGCTTTAAAAGGGTGTTTTTGCAGTGATGCCATAGAAGAACCATTTTTGGTTTCCCAAAGAACCTTTTAGTAAACAGTTCTTAAATGAACCATTTTAAAGAACATTTTAAAAATTTAAAAACCTTTTTCAACTATAAAGAATCTTTTCTGTATTTCAAAGGTTCCATGGATGTTCAAGGTTCTTCACTGAACCTTCAATGCCAATAAAGAACTTTTATTTTTAAGAGTGTATGCCTATAAAATATATACACACTATCTCTAAAAACTGTAATGGAGATTTCATGTAAATTTTACAGTAAAACAGTTTTTGAAAGTTGAATAAGAATGTATAATTTACAGTAAAAACCTGTAAATTGACATTCCAAGAATTCCCTTGGGAGCATTTCACATTTGATCTTTTTACATTAAAATAACAATGTTTTTTAAATGGAAATTTAAGTTAAATCTGTAAAAGCTAAAATGTTGCTACCATATTTTTTTACGGTAAAATTCTGGCAACCACATCTGCCAGTTTTTTTACTCTAAATGTTATGGAATTTTACAGTGAACATTTATATACGTAATTGACTGTAGGCTATATGTATGCATATGATTACAGAAAATGAAATTATTAAATTTAAACATTATACCTGATGATGCTACTATATGTAGTAGTCCCAAATTAGAATCCTTTTAAAAAAAGTATTTTCTTGGTTAAATCCTCAAGTTCAATTCGCTAGCATAAATGCATTAGGTATTATGAACTAATAAAAGTTGTTTTACGTAATATTGCTACACATATAAAAATAAATGTCAATACAATTACATAGGGCAAATGTTAAAAATGTATTAGCATAAGTAGAAAATTAACATTCACTAGCTTAATAGATGCAATTAAGGCATAGCCCTTATTTGCAATTACATTAATGTAGATATACAGAACATAATTATAAAATAACTTTAAAAGGTCAAAATTTAAAAAAGCACTCTGGAAAAAAAAAAAAAATGCAATCATGGCAAATCTCAAAAGGTAATAATCAGTAAGTTTAAGATACTAATACACAACCTTGAGGGGTGAATAAGGTACGAAGGTGTACCTTTTAAAAGTGTACTCCCCTATGGGACCTTTTTTTCTGAAAGAAGGTGAAATACACTTTAAAAAATAAAGGTTCCAAAAGGGTGTTTTTACAGTGATGCCACACAAGAACTATTAGAACGTTTCAGTGAACAGTTCTTAAATTAACCATTTTAAAGAACATTTAAAAAATGTAAAAAAAACCTTTTTAAACTATAAAGAATCTTTTCTGCATTTAAAGGATGTTCAAGGTTCTTCATAGAACTATCAATGCCAATAAACAACCTTTATTTTTAAAGGAACACTCCACTTTTTTTTGCTAATAGCTTAGCATAGATCATTGAATCAGATTAGACTGTTAGATCGAGCGCGATGCTAACAGTCTAATCTAATTCAAAGGTTGAGTGTTCCTTTAAGAGTGCATACCTATAAAATATACACACACTATCTCCCTTACTATATATGGTGAAAAATTGTGATGGAGATTTCATGTTCATTTTACAGTAAAATACAGTTTTTGGAAGTGCAAAAAGAATGTATAATTTACAGTAAAAACCCGTAAATTGACATTCCCAGAATTCCCTGTGGTACATTTCATAACTATGTTTTTAACATGTAAGTTTAAGGGTTTTTTACAGTAAAATTCTGGCAACCACATCTGCCAGTTTTTTTACTGTAAATTATATGGAATTTTACAGTGAACATTCATATATGTAATTGATTGTAGGCTATATGTATGCACATAATTACAGAAAATTAAATTACTAAATTTGACATTATCCTTGGTGATGCTACTACATGTGCGAGTAGTCGCAGATCAGAATCCTTTTAAAAAATGTATTTTCTTGGTAAAACCTCGTTCAATTTGCTAGCATGAATGCATTAGGTATCATGAACTAATAAAAATTGTTTTACGTAATATTGCTACATATATAAAAATATATGTAAATACAAGTACATAGAGCAAATGTTAAAAATGTATTAGCATATGTAGAAAATTACCATTAACTAGCTTAATAAATGCAGTTAAGGCATAGCGCTTGTTTGCAATTACATTAATGTAAATACACAGAACGTAATTATATAATAATGACTGTAAAACAAAGGTCAAAATGAAAAAAAAAGCACTCTGGAAAAAAATAATTATGCAATCATGGCAAATATACTGCAGTAAACCAGTCTAATTATGCAATCATGGCAAATATACTGCAGTAAACCAGTCTAATTCTTATCTAAGTGGTGTGAGAAACACAGTTTAGTTCAATTCAGTTCTAATGGAATACAAATTTATAATAGACATATAATAGACAAAACCTCCAAAACACAAGCAGAAAGCAGATGGGCTAGCAGACCTTTTCATGGTAATGGAAACAGTGGATATTTCAAGACTCTTGTCTGCATAGCACACATGAAATGGCAGGGAGAGCGCCAGGTTTCAGACAGAAACAGAGCTTTTCCACAGAGAATTGGCCCACTTTGTGCCTCGTTTCTGCTCTGGGGCTGAACATGCTGTCCACTCGTCATGCTAGCCCTGCTGTACCGAATCTGTATTCACACGTGCCAGTCTGTAAAGATTTTCTGGATTTAACCGCCATAGAGTGCATATAGCCATGCCTGTGGAATAACCAAAGAAGAATCCACGGTTCTATGATTCCACAGCTACATAAGTAACCAGACATGCATTAAATTGATCAAACATGCTCCGAGGTGTTACTCCATCCTAGAGTCTCTCCATTCGAGTTCAAGGTTTTCACATACGGACAACGTGAGCCGTGCGTCAAACAACACTGTGTGTTCCCAGTGAGTTCACTGAAGTGTTATAAAGCTGCCTGCAAACTGCACTAACAATTCATGAGGCTTTTTATTCAGTTTGTATAATGGGCTGCATCCCACATCTAAGCACGTCACGCTTCAAAAGCCTTTGCGGGAAGCATGGCAGTTCAAAATCAAAAGACGCTCCTGACGCCAAATTGCCCATTCAAGAAGAGCATCGTATGATATCTCCGCTCGAGAATGAAAACAGTTTACTCCAACCGCTTGAGTGACAGCCAACAAAAACAGAAAGTAAAACTGAATCGCGCCAGGTCAAAAATAATTCATGACTGTTATGTTTTTTTCCGTCACTACTCCCTTTTTTTCCCGTAGTTTAAGTATGACGGGCTTATTCAGGCGGGTCCCTGGACGGCCTGGGTTTATTGACCCTTAGATGACCCAGCTAACGGTTTTTCTGAGAGCTTTTGAAGATGCCTGCCTCTTTTCTGTACCACACAGACAAAAGAAAGTAATGCCCGAGAGCAGAAGCAGCCCCCACATTCGTACAAACACACACACACTCACCTACACACTCTAACTTAATACAGCGAGCTGGCAAAACGTGAGGCTTGAAGGTCAAGAATTGTACGCTGTGTGCTTCTGGGAACTGTCTGACCTCTTTATTTGTTATCGTACGATAAAGTCCTCCTGAAGGAGACACCTCAAACCCAGGGTAAGGAATGTAACGATCTAAGTCCACTGTGCTGTTATCTTCTGAGAAAATGAACGATGTGCTACACTGTAGGTGCGTTGCAAATATGTAAATTATTCTTCGGTTTAGGGATCAAGCTCTCTAGGTCCTTCAGTGGGAGGAAGGACACGTTGCTTTCATGCCATAAATGATTAACCATGATACTATCGGTGTAACATAGCCATCAAACTGCAAAAACTATGAAATTGAAACTGCAAATGTGGAAGTGATGCACATTTAAACTGACTAGACTAGAAGGCAGCAGGAGAAAGAATGTACAGAATGTAACGGTTTTAAAACAACAGTACAAGCAAAAATGAAAATTGCTTCATTATTTACTCGTGTCATTCATCTCATGTTGTTTCAAAATGCAAAAGGACATTTTGAAGACTGGTTGTTATTTTTCTCGCAGTTTCAATGAAGGAGGTTTCAAATGAGAAAAGAAGCTTCATAAAAATGCACTACAGTATATTTCACATCTTCTGAAGTCATTCCAGACTGAAATTTGACTGAAAGGTTATTAATAATAATCACTGAGCATTTAAACTCTGCAAGTGAACTGAACTCAAGAACCAGATCAATATGTTTTGCTAATAAATCATTCATCAGAATGTTTTGGAACCAGACAAAGAGATCTGTTGAAAAAAAGAATGAGTATTTCATAACCTAAATTTCTAACCTAAATTAAAATTTTTACTTCAGTTTTAACTTGATTTCAGTTCAAAGAGTGCAAATCAGTCATTGCCACTTCCACTGATGGGAATAACGGCGTTACTAACAACGTTATTTTTTTAATCAAACAAATTACTGTTTCCTCCGTTACAACGCTGTTACCGTTAATGACAATAAAATGTGGCATTACTATAATTCATTATAATATAATTTAATTTTTCAGTTCATCTGAATGAATGGATGTGCAGCATAACGTTACCTGTATTTGACAAACTGTAAACTATAGTGTGCTTTCTCTCACACACATGCAAAGAAAGATACAGAGTCTTATACCAAGCAGAATTTATGCGCTACATGTAAACGATATTCTTTGCCGTATTTTCCTGAGAAAATAACAGAGTTCCTTTAGAATTCTTCAGCTTTTAAGAACTGCCGGTTTCTCCTCTAGTATTAGCAGAACTAATACGCAAACGGCAGTCTTATTGGCTGGTGCTCACCTATTATCATTCCTCTTTTAATTTCAGCGAATCAGTTCGAGCGAACACAGACAACGTGATTAATACTCATGAACCCAGCAGGGCATATTGTTATTAGTAGTAGAATTCATAGTCTTATTAGTATTATTTTTAGTTTTTTCCATTTTTTATAGAAACACTAAATTACAAACAATATCTTAAGGTGTCCATAGAGGGTTGATAATATTTACAACAGTTTATTGAATTTGGTGTCTCTTACATTGTCCCACAGCAACATTATAAGTGCAGATTAGTGTAAAATGTTTTATAGTTATAATTTATTCTGTTTAGTGTCCATTTCATTTATTTAACATATTTAATATTGGGGACATCTAAGTTATCTTAACTTTTTTTTTAAAAAAAGTAACACCATAGTTAATTACCTGGTAATTAGTTACTTTTACAGTGATGTAACTAATGATGTTACTATTTGTGAGAAGTAACTAGTAACTATAACTACTTACTTTTTTAAAGTAACATGCCCATCACTCACCACTTCTCTCATGAACTCTGCCAAAAAGAGCCAGCAGAAGAGAAATTTTATTCATGTTCCTAATTTTTTTCTGTTTCTCACACAAAGACTTCAACAGAGTCAAATGGGGCAAGAGATTTTTGCCAGTTTTTTGAAGTTTGAAAGTCCCAATTCACTGTAACTGCACTGAAAGAGCTCCTTTTTTCTTTTCTATTCCACCGAGCAAAAATAATGCCATACAGGTTTGGAAGTAAATGATCACAGAATTTTCATTTCTGCCTGAACGATTCAATTTTATCCAGTAAAAAATGACCCATATCTAGATCTAGTACCTCCAAATTCCAATTAGATGAGGAGTGTGCATGTATTCCAGATGACACTCTTATATCAGGCTAGCACCCAGGAATTTTAATGCCGTCTAGACAGATGTTAAGAGACTCTGGGTTTTCGAGCCTCTTCGGATGACTTCCTGTCTTTCTGTGTCCTCACTACCAGCCTGCAGTCTTTGCCACATTCATATGCCTAGGTTCCCGCAGGGTGAGCGCTCAGAACGGCCCACGCAGTGGCTGGTCGCTCAGCTCCTGCGCTGGAGAAATGATTAGGAACGTCTCATTTCAAGTTCCCAGGCCACAGCAGCAGACACATATTTTATTTCCATGTGTCATCTGCTAAAATCCTCATGCTACTCTAGTCTTGACACGTTTATTCCAGTTGGATTCTTCCGTGATATAACCCACATCTGGGTGACGCCGAAATGGGTAACTATACACAGCTGTAAAGTTGAAACGACAGCGGAAACTCATAAAAAAAAACTCAACAGTATCCTTGCAGTCAAAGATCAAATAGACTCAGTCTCAGTATTCTGTCTGCTGCTGGCAGACGGCTCGAATCAAACCCATTCCCAAGTAGGGCTGCGAAGCTGTTGAACCAAGGAAAATCTAAGGTAACAAATTCTCACATTCGGGAAAAGTCAGAATAGTTGGAAACAGTGAAAACTATTCGAAGAAGCTCTTGTTATTTAAAGGAAAGGTTTTCCAAAAAATGAAAACCATTTTAAACCAGGGCCGTAACCGCCGCAGACATTGAGGGGGACAAATAATTACCAGAAATGGACAAACGGTCCCACCCAATATTTGAAATTCTTGTACTGATCTACTGTTCTCCATTATGCAGCGCTCTTGTTTTGTTAGGATAATAAAAAATATTTAAAAAATTACGTTTTTAGCCATAACTGAGATGGCCAATCAAATCAAAGTAGGCGGGGTTTACTGTTCACAGAAGCAGTGTGCGTGTTCCGGCAGTTTAATGTTGAAAGACAGAGAGGTAACGTGTAAGTTGCAAATCATTTAATATTAATCAACTGTTTTAAGATAGAAATGTTAGAAATGACAGCTATATCCAGTAATGTAAACTACTTGACCTTAAAACCTTGATTGCATTTTGTTGAGTAACAAATACTGGCAAACACAGGAGAATACATCAGCATCTTTCTCAGTATGCTAAGTGTTCATTGCGATTTCAGAATATAAGCTCAAACCCTCACTCTAAGTTTACTTACTTTGATTTCCACATATTCAAGAAATTACAGTGGCTGTAGTATTTCTGTAGTAAAGAAATGGCCAAATATTAAAGATTAAGTGGACATTTTAAATAAATAATGTTTAGTCAATATTAAACAAGGATTAGATTGTGCAATAATGTGTAAAAACAATCGTCAGGCTGTTGACACCCTCTGCAGGGTTGTTATAATGCATAATGTACATTAGTTCTATTGTTTATAATACATCATGTATTTTAATAGTTTTGCTCAACAGAACCATATCATTACTTGCTACTGGATACTTGAACTAATTATTGCCTCACTGCTATTATATATGCATTTTGTTATTTTCAAGGCTATTGTTCACTTAGGTCTTTTTTAAATACCGCAATAAATAAGTAATAAATAAATAAATAAATATCCGATTACTCTATTAATCGTCAGAATAATCGACCGATTATTTAAAAAATCATTAGTGATAGCCCTACTCAACTGTTTTCTTAAATATGGCCATTTTGAAAGAGAGAGAGGGATAATTGCATGTTTTCAAGTTACTTCAAAACCAGTAATTTTACCTCCAAGTTGCTGAAAAATATAACTAAATATAGTTGTACTAACTTATCGTGATAGCCTTTGAATTGATAATGACTGTCTGTTCATTTGTCAGTTTGTCATGAACGGTCAAACTGCCTGCTGTTCTTTAGAAAAATCCTTCAGGGCCAACAAATTCTTTGGCTTTCCAGCATTTTTGTGTAATTGAACCCTTTCCTACAATGACTGTATGATTTTGAGATCCATCTTTTCACACTGAGGACAACTGAGGGACTCAAATGCAACTATTACAAAAAGTTAAATCGTTCACAGATGCTACAGAAAGAAAAACCATGCATTAAGAACCGGGGGTGAAAACTTTTGCACCGAATGGAGGTATGTAAATTATTTCTTATTTTGCCTAGATATCATATTTTCTCCATTTAGTATTGCCCTTCAGAGGCTACAAAAGATAGTTACATGTTTACCAGAAGACAAAATAAGTTACATTTACCCTAATCGTCAAATTCAAAAAGTTTTCACCCCTCGACTATAGGGGAATGTTTCACTCCACAAAAAGTAGAAGTTTCTTTATAGTAATCCATATGAACTATATTCCAGGTCTTCTCAATCCAAATTAAAACAATTTGTGAGAAATAGACTGAAAATGAATTCAATAAAAAGTCAAAAAACATTCACATTTCCACATATTGAAAGTTGGTACATCGCAATCACTTAGAATCAATTAATTTCTGGCATCACAGATATGGAAAGTCTGTGACATGTTTTTGCGTGGCAACATGCAAGACCGAATACAATTTCACAGTTATGGCAGAAGGAAAGATGTATCATTTTTAGGCCAATGGTTTCTTCTTATTTTTATATTCTATACTATAGAAAAATACACTTTGTTTACTAACATATTAACATCAGCAAATGTTTCTCTACAAACATAATCACTGCGGGAGAGAGAAAATATCTTTCCCTTAAAAAAACAGACAGTCATTATCAATTCAAATACTATCACGATAAGTTGGTTTCAACATAATGTACTCTATCTGCGTTAAGCAGTTCCTGCTAATCCACGTTTAGTCTAGAATACTAAATGATGCCACATTTGACGTAATGTGCACATTCAGCACTTCCATTGATCCTCTCTAACGGTTTTTTGGACTCCAGCCTGTTGCCAAGGCAGCCTCAAAATTGGCGGGGTCACAGCTGGACAATGTGAGACATTAGCATGACAATGAGACGCACTTTGGGATTGTCTTACTCTTATATCTTCCCTGTCATTTTGGTAATAAACTGAGGGGAAAACCAGGGCAATTCAATCTCTACCGAATCTAACCACGAAAAAGCAGTGAGGTCATGAAATATGCAAAGGCCTAACTTGAAATCTGACGACATCTGAGGTGTAAATAAATGACGGGAAAATGTCTTATACAGCCTTCTCTCTGCTATGCTGGGCTGACCAAGCACTCAGCAGCTCTCAAGATTGTAGAGATCAGACAGCATGTGCCTAGTAGGAGAAACAGTCATGGTTAACTCCCCTCTCTAGTTAGACCTCCAATCACTGTCTCAGTTAAACAGCCCACCAGGACCCATAAATAAAGACATGTCTTTGTGCTTCTAAAAAGACAGGAGCATTTAAAAAGAGAAAGAATGGACAGAAAACACTGACACTAATTATGAACCAAGCTCTAAGAGTTTTTAAATGAAATATGTTAGTCGCTGTAGAGCGTTTTACACAAACATTTGGGAGCATCTAGATCTGTCAATTACAACACAAGGATATATGAACAGCCATTAACCTCACTTAAATGTTGTGCATTATACCAGCACTAAAATGTACCATAACATTTAACAAAATTCAGCTGCTGCTAAGGCAGTGTGATGCAAAGCATAATGTGAGAGAATAAAATATGTTTACCAGATTCACAGAATATGACAATCTAGTTGCTTCATTCTGCAATTTTGCTCTAAACCTAAATGGGAAGTTTAACAAACATAAAGTCATTTGTAATTATAAATGGTGGAACTGAATCATCAAATATACAGTTGAGGGCGAAAGTTTACCTACACCTTGCAGAATCTGCAAAATATTAATTTTACCAAAATAAGAGGGATCATACAAAATGCATGTTATTTTTTATTTAGTACTGACCTGAATAAGATATTTCACATAAAAGATGTTTACATATAGTCCACAAGAGAAAATAATAGTTGAATTTATGAAAAGTGACCCCGTTCAAAAGTTTACACACACTTGGTTCTTAATACTGTGTCACCTGACACAGCTGTTTTTTTGTTTTTTTTCGTGATAGCTGTTCATGAGTCACTTGTTTGTCCTGCCCGCTGTTCTTCAGAAAAATCCTTCAGGTCCCACAAATTCTTAGATTTTTCAGCATTTTTGTGTATTTGAACCTTTCCAACAATGATTGTATGATTTTGAAATCCATCTTCTCACACTGAGGGATTCACATGCAACTATTGCACTCACTAATGCTCCAAAAGGAAACACAATGCATTAAGAGCCGGGGGGTTAAAACATTTTTTAATTTAAAGGTAAATGTAACTTATTTTGTCTTCTGGGAAACATGCAAGTATCTTCAGTAGCTTCCGAAGGTAAATAATAAATGAAAAAAATATGATATTTAGGAAAAATAAGAAAAATCTACACATCTTCATTCTGTTCAAAAGTTTACACCCCTGGCTCTTAATGCATTGTTTTTCTGAAGCATCAGCGAACGCGTGAACCTATTGCATTAGTCGAATAGGAGCCCCACAGTTGTCCTCAGTGTGAAAAGATGGATCTCAAAATCATACAGTAATTTTGGGAAAGGGTTCAAATTCACAAAAATGCTGAAAAACCAAAGAAGGCATGGGACCTGAAGGATTTTTCTAAAGAACAGCGGGCAGTTTAACTGTTCAGGACAAACAAGGGACTCATGAACAACTATCATTAAACAAAAAACACAACTGTGGATCATTCTGGTAACAACACAGTATTGAGAATCAAGTGTATGTAAACTTTTGAACGGGGTCATTTTTATTATTATTCAGGTCAGAAGTAAATTTAAAAAAAATGCATTTTGTATGATCCCTAGCATTTTGGCAAAATAATTAACATTTTGCAGATTCTGCAAGGTGTATGTAAACTTTTGACCTCAACAGCATATATTCAAAATTCTATATTCAGATTTTAATTAAGTAGTCTGTACTGTGTTACCTCCTTCAAGGATTGTGAGTACTTGCAAGGTTTTTTTTTCTTCATTTGGAAGTGTCACGTACAGTTTTTTGAAAATCTCAAAGTGTCCGCAGCCTGGCTTCATAAGGTTGCTGAGACTGCTATCCTCTCCAAAGGCTTCAGTTTCTGCTTTTATATCCCCAATAGCCTGAGCAATGTGTCTGACAGCTGGTCGGATATGAGGGTCCCTCTGACTCTCTGAAGACTAACGTTTTAGGCTTAGCGAAAGCACAAAGAGACCAGCTGCATACAGCTGTCCAGACACCAGAAGAAAAAAGCGGGAAATAAGAGAGAGGGAGGCATATGGAGGAAAAGTGGACACTATAGATGCTCTCAGCCTAGAGATTTATGAGTAAAAAGAGGAGTGCAAATAAGGGAGCTTGGTGACATTCTGCACAAGTCAGACTCATCCTAGCTCCAGCTATATTTCATAGAATAGCAAAACAGCCAGAGGCTGGGATTAATCAGTGATGTCTATGCATTTAAGGGTTATAGTTCAACCTCCCACATTAATAAATATAAAACACCCATCTAAGAGAAGAGCAAATGAGGACAAGACAATAGTTTGCTTAATCATCACTCTACAAAAACCAAATTCCTCAAAAGCAGCGCACACAACAGCAGATCAATGTGTGGCGTGTTCAGAAAAGTGACTGGACTATTGTACAGCCAGTGAGCTACTGAGTAGTATTGAGTTGACCTCTTTACCACAAATATGGCTCACATTAGAGCAACTGCACGCCTTGACGCAATTCAATTCTAATTGAAATGCTGGTAGATCCAGTTCCTTTCAGTATAATGTTTCAGAGATGCACAGATGTAGAAATGGTAATCCATACTGCTGATCGTGTTAAAACGGTAATCCCTGCATGCAAGTCCATTATGCTTCCTCTGTAATTAGATTGACCGTGGTGTTCTGGTCAGAGACAATGAAAATTGGTAAAATGGTCAGAGGTCAATAATGCACTTACATGACATTTTATTAGATTAGATCCGCACTAAAACCCACCAATCTGTTTTAAGTCATCGATGAGTGATCCAACTGAGGTAACGTCTCGCAAGTTTCTGGTAGGAAATGCCTCTCATTAATGGAGTGGCTCAAGGCTCTGTACTTGGCCCAGTGAAATTTATATATTTTTTAACAATAACGGACGAATTGAAACATTTAACCAGTCATATATAATTATTAGAATAAACAATAATATAGATTTATTTAAAAATAAAGACTTGTATGTATTTTTAAAAAATTAGTATTTATAGATTTCTGTTAATTATTATTATTATACACTAATATAGTGGCTTAGTGCCATAAAGTTACTTATCTAAGATAAACTTTTGATGATAAAATTTCCTCAGAGGTAGGTTAAATGCTTTTAGAAAATGCAGTCCTGACAGTTACATGATGGCTCACCTCTTTATGGCAAAATCCTCGCATTCTGAAAGATCAGAAGAGGAGAGCTTTGTATGCAAATGCAAAAACTTCCTTCATTACTACACATTAAAGCTTTTACATGTCTACATTTGATTTGTTCACTGTCAGAACAAAAAAAAAAATAGCAAGTGTCAGACTCTTGTTATTTAAATTATGCTCCAGCTCATAAAAAATTTGTACTTGGTACAAACTAAATGGAAAATAACATTTTACTCGCCAAAGCCAAATTTTACTTAGACCTGGAGCATAGTGAGTGTCAATTTTGACGCTTGTCTACATATTTGTTATTTATAAAAAAGAAAAAAAAAGTACATGCAGCACAGCCAACAGCCAACCACAGAATTTACATTTGTTCTGGATAAAAGGTTGCCTTTGTATTTGTATCATTTCTTTAGACACAAAAAACCTGTGTGAGGGAACAGCCGCTTGGGTTACCTCAAGGTCCGTAATCTGAGATTTCTGTTCTTTGTTCTGCTAGCCAAGAAAAAAAGACAATAAAAAATGAGCACTAGAATGTTTTAACCGTTTTTAACCGTGCACAAGAGCAGGAAAACTGACACGGTGCCACGGTCAAGACCACAGCTGGAAAAAAACACAATACAGATGACCACAGTAAGTGGAACGTCGATGCAAAAATAGGCCAATGTGTATTTGTTGAGCCGGATCCAGGAAAGTGATCCATGTGTTCTCAGAGGAGCGGAATGATTCAGGATAAAGGAATGTTCTACTGTTTTGCGCTTTAAATTATCTACACGCTCACTACGCACAATCTACTGCTAAAATCGCTGCACCTGCCAAAACCATGTCCCTGAAATGTACTAAGCATATGAAAAACGTCTAATATACATTCTCAAATAGTCATTCTTTCATTATTGCACGTCTGCTTTACACATTAGCAAATCCTCACCGAAACCATACAGAGCAGAATGAGGTAATCGTCTATTCTAGGCTTTTCTCCTTGCAGGTCTGAAGAAGGAAGGTGCTCTAAGTTACACATTATTCTGCTTTATTTTCTGTCCTTTTGAAAGCTGAAAGTCTAATTACATGTTTGCAGGCATCTCATTTGAGAACCTGTATTTTGAACCCTCTGAAAGTTCTCCATTTTGTCGGATTCTCAGCCTGTGATGTGGCGGGAGTGAATCACGCTAATGAAATCTCACTCAGAAGTCGAACAGCTTTCAGTCTTTCTTCATGAACACAATTCCATGGCTTAACCTAATCTTACTCCATGCAAATGCCTTCCCACCCTGAGCTCCGGCTCTATTCATGGCGTCGGAAATAAATAAACTGCTGTTTTAAAAATGCATTTGCTTCCTGTGAGTATTAACAGAACAAAGTCAATGGAAGTCATGCGAAACGTTCCTCTTGAATAAGCAGGTTTGGCGAGCACTGACAATCGTTGGTGGATTACCTTTCGAGAGATTAATTGAGACTATTAGAATAAAGCAACTTGATGTAGGGTGAAAATTAAAGAGAGAATGATTTTCTACTTGTGGGAGTTTTTCTTATTCTTTCTTGTTTATGCAACGACTCCATTTCCACATAAAAGCATTGTTACTCACTCCGAGAAATACAGCTGGCACCGTGTTAGCCACTAAAAAGATACTAAATATCCACATACACATTAACAAGTATAGTTTCGTAAGACCTGAATCCATCGACACTACTTTCATTACATTGTGTGCTCAGTTGTGTTGACTCCCTCTTCTCCATTGTTTGACTTTACTGATTTTTCAGTTTTATGTTGTGGTTTGTTGGTTCGAGGCTTTGAAAAGCTAAATTCAGGTCTTGTTTTGACCTCAAATGAAAATTTATAGCTTGCCACGGCCACTTTGACAATTAGTAACCACAAACTTCTGTTTCTTTGTTCTCTAAAACAATGTCTTCACTGAGGTTTAAGTCCTATAAACAAAATTACTTTGAAAAGAAGATAAATGTGGCTCGGTACTGCAAGCGAAATACTGACAGAACAAAAGAAATAGCCGTTATTTGTAAGCAACATCCTGTAATGCTGTTTACGCTTCTTTAATGTTTAACACTTTCACGGAATGAGACACAATTCTGGACCGATGAGATTTCATAATGGGCGGGGCTAAATCAAGCAATCAATTTGTAGTTGCTTAGGTCAAAAACGACATATTTTAATAAATGAGCTAGATTTGAATCGCTTGTTCAACGTGTTTAGGACATTGTGCAACCTTATCTTTCCCACTGTACTGTCTGTAAAGTGCTAATGGCAAATCCATTTATGACAATCCCATAAAAGAGGGGGTGAAGGTGCTGACCTGAGGCCTAATGGATCAAAGTATCGACAATAAATGCATGAATAAACATTACGGTAAAGGATAGTGTTCCAGAAGCAGACAAAAGCAGAGCGGGGAAGTGTGAGAGAACCAGTAAAAGCCTCTGTCAGAAGTGTAATTGAGTTTCAGCAGGACTGGGATGGGGGGATCTGATTAGATGCGGAGGGGAGAGCTGTGATGGATGAGGCGGTCTCTCCCACTTCCTCTCAGCACCGTGCAAAATGGCAGAACAGACTCTCCTTCAACACATTGATCTCTACCATTACCTAGCCTGAGCCATATGGCTGCAGACCCCTCAGGACCTCCAGCATCAACCTTCGATTTCTCCTTCTCTTTCAGTCTATCCCATGTGGGTAGCTTTATTTGGGTGTTTGCTGAGGCATCCAGCCATTCTTTGACAGGCCATATTCTGATTGAGGGGAGTGGAAGCCTCTTAAACCATTACTGAAAGTGCTAACCTGTGATGACAGATCCCAAACACCTCAGTCACTTTCAAGAGCTGCCTCTGAGGAACCATATGTTTACATCAACCATCACCAGAATACGCAAGTGCTAAAAAACAAGCCCAGACCATGAATTCTCAAGCAAATGCATTGGAAAACAAAATTTAGCTGGTAAACCTAGTCAACAATGTAAGTTTTTAAAGTTATTTAGGAAGTTTAGTGTCCGCAGCTTTAATGGAATCATGGTACAAACTGCTTACCCTGGTGAAAAAACCAGCATATGCTGGTAGGTATGTTTTGATGCTGGTTTATGCTGGTCCTTTGCTGGTTTATGCTGGTCCTTGACCAGAAACACGACCAGCTAAAACCAGAATAAACCAGCAAAGGACCAGCATCAAAACATACCTACCAGCATATGCTGGTTTTTTCACCAGGGTATTGCTCTTAAAAATCAATTGACCCTTCACAAAAACCTATTGCTATGTCCAACAAACAATGCCACTCTCATGCTACACATCATGTTTTAATGCAGTGAAAAATACATTGCGGAACAAAGAGAAACCTGACAACACGAAACAGCATGAAAAAGCATGAAATAAACATGAATGAACATCAGAACTTACTTTATTTCATCCAAGATGTTTGTCTTTTTTCTTCAGTCGATAAGAAATTATATTTCTTGAGGAAAACATTTTAGGAATTATCTCCATATAGTGGACTTCAATGGTGCCCCAAAGTTTGAACTTCCAAAATGCAGTTTAAACGCAGCTTCAAAGAGCTCTAAACGATTCCAGCCGAGGAAGAAGGGTCTTATCTAGCGAAAAGATCTTGTTATTTTCTAAACAAATTGACAATTTCTATACTTTTTAACCTCAAATGCTCACCTTGTCTCGTCTCTGCGATGTGCATGCATTGTCTCTATAATCCGAGTCAATACAGTTACTCCTGTCTCGTTTTCTTTTTCATCGCCAAAATCGTCCTACATCGCTGTTTTACCTTTTTTTGTAAAGGGCGTTTGATATTCTTTGCCTGTTCACTTTGTAAACATTGGGTTGTTTCTTCTGCAGCGATGTAGGATGATTTTTAAGTTGGGAGTTGGGGAAACGAGATGGGAGTTTTTTGACATACCCTACCTGTATTGACCGTATTGAATCAGAAAAAAACCGAGTTCACGCAGACTTAAAAAGTATATAAAGTCATTTGTTTTGAAAATGACAGATCGTTTTGCTAGATAAGACTCTTCTTCCTCGGCTAGGATCTTTTAGAGCCATTTGAAGCTGCGTTTAAACTGCATTTTGGAAGCTCAAACTTGGGGGCACCATTGAAGTCCGCTATATGAAGATAATTCCTGAATTTTTTTCCTCAAGAAACAATTTCTTATCGACTGAAAAAAGAAAGGCACGAACATCTTGGATGACAAGGGGGTGAGTAAATTAACTGTAAATTTTTGTTCTGGAAGTGGACTTCTCCACCAAAGTCAACAATGCAAGTTTTTAAAGCACTTTAGGAAGTTCAGTGTCCACAATTTTCATGGATTCATGGTACAAATTGCTTATTGCTTTTAAAAATCAATTGACCCTTCACAAAAACCTGTTGCTACGTCTGACAAACAATGCCAATCTCACGCTACACATCATGTTCTCACGCAGTGAAAAATACATTGCGGAACAAAGAGAAACCTGACAACATGAGACAGAGCAGGTTACTTCTGGTATGAAACAAGGTCTCAGCTTTAAAATGTTGTAATTTTTTAAAGAAATTCAGGAAGTTCTGGAAGTGGACTTCTCCACTGAAATCCAGTACTGGAAATGGACTTCTCCACCAAAGTTAATCTACCCTCCTATCTGATATGTTTGTCGGGCAAAATGATGGTTTCGACATCCTGATTCGTTTAGATCGCCTGTCAATCAAGCTGTTTGCGAAGGGTCAGTTGGTGTTAAAGGTTGCATGAAGAACCTTCAACATTCATGGAACCTTTGCATTGCAACAGACAGATGCCAAAAAAAAAAAAAAAAAAATTAAAACAGATATGTTTGTCTGGTTTTGTCTGATTAGAGTGTCGCCCCGTCTCTTGCTGTTGGTCTGTGCTTGTTTTTCGCCAATTGAACATGTTGAATCAGCATTTGTTGGGTCTTAGAATGTCGGTGAGGTGAAGTGAAGTGATGTTTCTTTACTTGGTCGGCATTGGTCTGTGTCTGTCTGTGTGGTGTGAATAGCCCTTTATAGTGGAAAAAGCTTCTCGAGATAATTAAAATGTTCTTCACAGTAAAAGAAACATGGTTCTTTTATAAACTGCTCACTGAAATGTTCTTTAGGGAAGCCAGGATTGCTCTTCCATGGCTTCACTTGACCCCCCAAACTACAATGAACTCATTCACAGCATGGTCAAGAAAAACTCTGAAAGATTTTTCAAAATTTGAAAACATGAAGCTGAGTAAATGATGACAGAATGTTATTTTTTTGGTTGAGCTGGGATTTTAACTTTGCAAAATTTCACACAGTGACACATAAAGCACTAAAGACGTCCAGCTTTCTTTGGATGCTATTCTGGAGATCTTTCCGGAGCAATGACAAACCGCTGTACTGAATAACCTAGCCCGTAGCAGTCTGGGCTTTCCATGTCAGGCAACCAAGCAGTTAATGTCAAACAGTTTTCTGCCTGTCAAGCCTGTAGGCAGCTGCTTTCTATTAGTCTGATAAAAGCCTTGATGCAATTAAACCAAGCTGCACTCTCTTTGGTGTGCACTACCACGTATGTTCGAAACCACTCTCTCCACCTCTCGTATCGAACTGGCCTCTAGTTAAAAACACATTAAACATGTGCATATATGATTATGCTGAAAAAACGGCGGCGGTGAAATCAGTCATCTGTGCTGTGCTGTCATCAAGTCTGCTGTCAGTGTTTAAAGAGGCAAAACCTATTAGAACTGAAAAATATCCATGTGTGCAACCAGGGAAAACATTTCCCACAAATAACAATAGCAGAAAAAACACCATTTATTATATAACTAAGAGTGTGGAGAGTTTAGAGAGAATAATTTGACATGCTGCTACAATATAAAGGCTGGTTGAACAGGTCTTGCTAAAGGCTTAAACTTATAGCCCCAGACGAGCCGGGAATAGACTGAACCGCAGCTATTTAAAGGCAGCGACACAATTTCAGTGTTTCTGGTTAAGATATATAAACGGCTCAAACAGTCAAACAGAACAGAGATCCGATTGCACTTCCTCATGCAAAATGAAAAACAGTACTTACTGTACATAGAGACTGCATACATACATACACATTATATATATATATATATATATATATTTGTGTGTGTGTGTGTGTGTGTGTGTGTGTAATCAAAGCACTCAGTCACCATTATTGTAAACCATTCATTTATTAAGCCAGAAAATAAGTCAATGCTTATTGACGGAACAACTGTATGGAAGCTTGTTTCTGCCACTGAATACAAAATAAAAAAAGTTAATTGTCATTTTTTACCTCACGATTCTCTCAGAATTGCATGCTACAAACTCGCACTTCTCATTTTTTTCTCAGAATTGCGCAGTGGAAATTCGCACTTCTGATTTTTCTCTCAGAATTGTGTGGTATAAACTAGCACTTCTGATTTTTTTCTCAGAATTGCGTGATATAAACTTGCACTTCTGACTTTTTTCTCAGAATTGTGAAATATAAAATTGCAATTCCGGGTTATAAATCAGAATTGTGAGATAAAAACTTGCAGTTCACTTTTTCTCAGAAAATTAGGATACTAAACTTGGACTTGCAAAAAAAAAAAAAAAAATCAGAATTGTGAGATATAAACTTGCAATTCTGACAAAATATCAGTGTTTGTTTCCCCTCGGAGCTAGACATTATAGCTCGCAATTGCGAGTTTACATCTCACAATTCTGAGAAAAAAAGTCAGAATTGCAAGGAAAAAAAGTCAGAATGGCAAGATATAAACTCGCAATTGTGAGAAAAAGGTCAGAATTGCACGAAAAAAGTCAGAATTGCGAAATATAAAATCGCAATTGTGAAAAAAAAAGTAAAAATTGTGAGAAAAAAGTAAGAATTGTGAGATATAAACTCACATTTGTGAGAAAAATGTCAAATTGTGAAAAAAAGTCAGAATTTCGAGATATAAACTTACAATTGTGAAAAGAGTCAAATGGCATGAAAAAAGTCAGAATTGCAAAATATAAACTCGCAATTGTGAGAAAAAAGTCAGAATTGCGAAATATAAACTCGCACTTGTAAAAAGAAAAAGTCAAAACTGTGAGAAAAAAGTCAGAATTGCGAAGATATAAACTTCCAATTGTGAGAAAAAAAGTCAGAATTGTGAAATATAAAATCGCAATTGTGAGAAAAAAGCAAAAAATTGCTAAGGAAAAAAAGACAAAATTGTGAGATATAAACTCACATTTGTGAGAAAAATGTCAAATTGTAAAAAAAAAAAAGTCAGAATTTCGAGATATAAACTCACAATTGTGAGAAAAAAGTCAGAGATGCAAGAAAAAAAGTCAGAATTGTGAGATATAAACTTACAATTGTGAAAAAAGTCAAATTGCATGAAAAAAGTCAGAATTGCAAGACGTAAATTCGCAATTGCGAGAAAAAAGTCAGAATTGCAAAAATATAAACTCGCAATTGTAAGAAAAAAGTAAAAATTGCGAGAAAAAAGTCAGAATTGCGAAAATATACACTTGCAATTGAAAGAAAAAAGTCAAAATGTGAAAAAAAGTCAGCATAGTGAGAAAAGGTCAGAATTGTGAGATATAAACACAATTGTGAGAAAAAAGTCAAATTGTAAGAAAAAAGTCAGAAATACAAGATAAACTCACAATTGTGGGAAAAAAAAAGAGTCAAATTGCGAGAAAAAGTCAGAAGTTCGAGATGTAAACACAATTGTGAGAAAAAAAGTCAAAATTGCAAGAAAAAAAGTCAGAATTGCATGATATAAACTCACAATTGTAAAAAAAAAAAGTCTTCAAGTGTTTATATCCCTCAATTCTCACTTTATATCTTACTATTCTGACTTTATAACTCACAATTGCAAATTTTATCTTGCATTTCTGACGTTATAACTCACAACTGCGAGTTTATATCATACAATTCTAATAAAAAAAGCCAAAACTGCGAGTCTCTCTCTTAAAAAATAGCTCACGGTTTACAAGTTCTCAAATATTATACAATAAAACAAGTAACTTATTATCCAGTCCATCAAAGTCACAGATAATAGCATCTGTAATAGTTACTCCCCAGTTATATGCATCGAATGCGGTCTCAGTACAATGCATTTTGGGGTGCATTTACATCTGCCTTCTAATACGATCAAACATTATCCGATTATAATCCAAAAACACGTGCTAATGTCAAATATAATGGAGGTCTGGGATGCTGGCCTATCTTAAGCTATGCAATAATGTACAGTGCATTATGTTAGCGGCGCTGCATGGCTTACATTAAGTATATTATAAAAGGAAGAAGATTAAAACACTGGAGGAGCTAAAGCCGAGATATTAATACTCCATGTGTAAAACAATTATGTTTTATCCCTCCACCACTTAATCACATTCTGTACTTAGGAATCCTGTTCCACGTTATGAAATGGATGCCACAACATCAAATGGTCCGATAAATCACATCTTTATTATAATTAATTTGATTTCTGAGACATCAACGACAGCCGTATGGAAATGGCGCGAGCTGTTTTTATTCCTGCGCGGTAAAATGCAACAAAACCTTGCGGTGAATATTAATTTTCTTCAAGCCGTCGTCTTCTCCGAACCCAACTTATGAACTGCCCCGGTAATAACATGATCTAAAAATGGCATGGAGATGAAAGCCAAATCGACGCTAGTGAAATCCGTGACTCAAGCAGATTTTACTGGACTCCTTCCCTCACGCAGTACTCCGCCCATCATTCTTTTTAAAACTCGGGCTTTCTCAGGGTTGTAATTATGGGCTGTTGTGTAATTTTGGGGGTAGGACTATATGGTTCTTGTTTTTGGGAACACGAGTGTGGTCGTCTTTGAACCAAAGCTCTGCTTATATATGTCAGTGAGGCTGTGTTTTGTGGACACCACAGACTCTTTACATGTCTGACCTCCATCTCTGGGCTCTCAATAGCAGCTGAGCTAGGGCAGGTTATGAAAGGGCGGGAAAAGGGCCGCAATAAATGTCTGAAAGTGTCACGCCGTGAGGGAGAAGAGTCATTAGCTCGGCTCGCTATAAAGAGGTCGCCCTGCTTTCAAAAACAGCTCGACATATGGCATACACTAGCACAAGTCACAACCAGCCGATACCGAGCCCCCAGCGGCCAATTGGAGGACGGCTTGTAAAAATAGATGGATGTCAGAGCTGCGGATGTTTTTGCGAGCATTAAATATTCTCGTCCTTCACTCTCTCTGACGTTCTACGCAACCTACCGCGATCCTTTTGACACGCCAAATTAGAGAACCAGGCTGCCCTGACATTTAAGTCAACTATTTGTAGCTCTTTTCGAAATTTCTCTATTTGTATTCAGCAAGACAATTTGGTAGTTCCACAGAGGACGGTGTGAAATAATAGTTATCAGACGAGATGAGCGTAGGCTACGGCAGACGACAACCACCCGAAGGGCCTCTCATTTTTTTTTAGCTTTGTCAAGGTGGAAAGTGTCAAGAAATAGAATGTGGAAAATGGCAAATTTATAAAATCGACTAATTTGGCTAATCTGACAAACCAATTAAGATGATTTGGGTTTACCTGGCCTTAACTAGATGTATTTCTTAGGGTTAATGTATAATTAATGGTAAAATACTGGAGTGCAAAAGAATGGCACAGTATGCAGAGGTCTAAAATGAAATTGCTAGATGGCTGTAAATTTTCAATTGGCTGTAAAATGCCACTAAAAAAAATATAATAAAAATACTATATAAGATAAAATATTAAGATTTTTAATACATGTGAAAATATACATTTAAAACATAATACATAATAAGTCATAATCCATACATGTTAAATGTATGCAGTAAATATTTATGATATTTAAAAAAATATTTATATATTTCATTTAAAAAAAACTTTTTTTTTATGTAGACTTAAGAAGTTGCAATCCTTCATAATGATCTTATTGAATCTTGTTTTTAATGTGTAATAAATAATAATAATTATTTATTATAATTATTATGGCACCCAATTTGTAAAAATTTTTTTTCTCAAAGTATAACTGTAAAATGCCACTAAAATTATAACTAAATAAATATAAATATACTAAAAAATACATAAAATATAGTATAATATAAAATTAAACAAACATATATTAAATCTAATTAAAACATATTAGTGAATAAATACGTTAAACGTGTAGTAAATATTTATAATTATTTTTAAATAAATAAATACAAACATTTTGTTGATCTTGTTTTCAATCATAATAATAATAATAATAACAATAATAATATTTGCTGCAAGTACCAGATGGTACCCAATTTGCAAAAACATCTGTCATAACTAAATAAATATAAATCTACTAAAAAATACATAAAATATAAAATAAAATAAACATATGAAATGTAATTAAAACATAACAGGAATATTAATCCATAAATATGCTGTATGTAGTAAAAATGTATAATTATTTTTAAACGAATAAATACAAAAATTTAAGTAGGCTTGAGTAGTCAAAATGCTTTATAATA
The DNA here is from genome assembly GCA_036247105.1 of Cirrhinus mrigala. NCBI lineage: Eukaryota > Metazoa > Chordata > Actinopteri > Cypriniformes > Cyprinidae > Cirrhinus > Cirrhinus mrigala. The sequence continues at coordinate 15,921,646 of CM070027.1, read as the reverse complement.
ACTTTACTTAATCTCTGTTGATCTTTTTCTCAATGTGTAATAAAAAATAATAATAATAATATTTGGTGAACGATTCTCAGAAAACTAGATGGCATACATTTGTCTGAATGTATAACTATAAAATGCCACTAAATCATAAGTAAATGAATATAAATACACGGAAAAATGCATAAAATATAGTATAATATAAAATTAAATAAACATATATTTAATCTGATTAAAAAATACTAATGCATAAACGTTAAATATATGTAATAAATATTTATAATTATTTTTACATAAATACATACAATAAATACATTTTGTTGATATTGTTCTCAGTGTGTAATTAAATAAGAAGAAGAAGAATATGAATAATAAGAATAATAATAAGAATAATAACAATCGCTGCAAGATGCTCCGAAAACCAGATGGTACCCAATTTGTAAAATACATTTGTCTAAATTTATAACTGTAAAATGCCACTAAAGTCATGCCTAAATAAATATAAATATACTAAAAAATACATAAAATATGGCAAAATATAAATAAAATAAACATATGAAATGTAATTAAAACATAACATGCATATTAATCCATAAATATGTTAAATATATGTAGTAAAAATGTATAATTATTTTTATAAACGAATAAACACAAAAATTTAGGTAGACTTGAGTAGTCAAAATGCTTTATAATAACTTTACTCAATCTTTGTTGATCTTTTTCTCAATGTGTAAAAAAAAAAAAATATTTGCTGCATGATGCTGTAAACACGTGTCTGACTGTATAACTGTAAAATGCTACTAAAATCATAACTGAATAAATATAAATACACAAAAAAATCATAAAATATAGTACAATATAAAATTAACTAAACACATTAAATGTAATTAAAACATAACATGCATATTAATCCATAAGTATGTTAAATACATGTAGTAAACATTTATAATTTTTTACAAATAAATAAACAGAAAAATTAATGTACACTTGAGTAGTCAAAATGCTTTATAATAACTGATTGTTTGTTGATCTTGGTCTCAATGTGTTATTAAAAATAAATAAATAAATAAATAAATAAAATAACATCTGTCTGAATGTGTTTGTCTATAAACATAAATGCATACAAAAGTACAATACAAAAAAAATCCAACAATACAAAAATATGAAATTATTATATCCTTTATAATGATTAACTCAATCTTTCTTGATTTCAAATGTTTTAAAATCATAAAAAAAAACAAAAAAAAAACATGTGTTGACTGCAGAGTAAACAGATGTGTGTGCATCGGCAAAGTCGCCTTCTTTCAAACAGTCACTCTTCTATCAAATGATCTTGATCAGCCTCATTTGTTATAGTCCCTCAGGCCTACAGACTTCACTGCTTTGTAATATAATATGGTACACAAGTGTTCATTTCGTAAGTGCATCACTGGCAGAGACCACGGTACGGACAGTGACAACTCCAATGACCACGCCACAGCCTTCACGTTCTGTCATGGGCCAAATTAAAATGTCTATACCAATTAGAGAGCTCTCGCTACCGAAAGTGCTTGATAACATGGCTGCCAGACACCCACAGGCATCTGCCACAGGGAAATGTATCTGTGAGCTTTTTGGAAATGTGAGATCAATATGTCGCATGCTACTAAGCGTTCGGTCTAAAAAAACACACAATATTCAAATGTCAGATCTGTGGGTTTTTTTTTTTTTAGCTTTTAGCAAATGACTTTCATTTCAGCAAACGTAATGCTCTAAGGTGTGGAACAAGATAAGAAACACTATTGCATTTCCAGTGCAGCCTTATTTTATATGTCCCTCATTTTGCACTACAACAATAACAGCTAGCGGCCGGGATTTACCAGTTATCAGGTGTCATTAAATGAATTCATGCAGCTTAAAGAGCTTTTGCACGGGCCACTCAGCGTTCTACTACTTTTTAGGTGCGTTTGAATAAGTACCGATACAGTTCATAAAAAACATTGTTCCTGCTCTCTGTGAGGTTAGTCGCCAACTGAAAGAGGCAGCTGATGGCAAGCGGCTTAAAACACGTTTTTATCAAATGTGACATCCAGCAGAGGCAGCGTCAGGCCATGCGGCTCGCAGACAGGCTTGTGTTGATGACACATCAGCGCTCGTCTGGCTCCGTGCCGTTAGTGTGGTTGTTTGTTCCTGCTCTTGGCAGGTGCTTTCAGGTGGCATCTTACACTAAGGCCGACTACAACACTGTGTTTCAACCTGTGGTTAAAAAAAAAAAAAAACAGCCGAAAACAAGTGCCTCTACAGCTCTGGACCAAGTCCAACATATAAGGCTGTAGTCCAACCTATCCATTACTGTCTAATAGTGAGTAGGATGCTACAGAGCAATCAGGGAAGAACAGTCTAGATGGAACTAACAACAAAGACAGAGAGCGAAATGCATTATGTAGGAATACATATATATATATATATATATATATATACCGGAAAGAGCTGTTGTTTACAAACAACAGCTCTTTCCAGTCCTTGAATCTGATTGGCTGAGAGGACTGGGATATTCTAATGATATCGGAACTCCTATCACCGTTTGTATCATCCGCTTGTGGTATTTCTCCCAGCGAGTGTCATGGTAGATGTCCAAAAACTACTATAATTTTCTAAATAATACTGTTTTTGTGTCACGGAATGTAGTTTTAAAAGTTCTTTAGGTGAGAATGTACTTGTTTAGACTTCAAATATGCAGTTTGATAATAAAAACGCAGCCAACAAATACTCTGAGCAGCACTGTCATCTGGAATCACCTTTAACAGATGAAAGGATAGTATGACAAAGATATCGCTTTCTTCAGGAGACATTTCAACTAGTTTTTTTAATATTGTGAATATGAGATTAGGCTGAAGAATGAATGCTGTATCAGATGCAGGTAAGCACACTCACTTAGTCTACCTGATCTCATGGCGAAAACGTACATTTGGGTATTTTTTCGCAAGACGTGAAATATGTACCAATACATATCACAAAAACCGAAAAATCTTTTAGGACCACTCGGTGGACATTTCACATTGAATATGTCACAAAGCATACGCGGCGGTACGTATTTCGCGTCTTGCGAGAAAGTTCCCACAGGTATGTTTTCGTCATGAGAACAGGTTGCGCTGATCTCTCGACACGAAATACGTACCAATAGGTACATATCACAAAAATTTAACACTCTTTTAGCGCCACTCACGAAACGTACATATCTCAGTGTTCCTTTGTTACTAGTTCTAAAGTTATGTTTTCAAATTAGTAATGGAGGCTTGGGCTCAGCTGTTAAACTGACAAAGTTAGATTTGAATTCATGGTGGAAGAAGTTGTTTGCACAAAAGATGCTTTTTAAAAACACTCTGTTGTTGTTTCTTATGTATTCATGTATTTACTCATGCCGTAGAAATGTTGTAGAAACGCAATATCACACTCGTAGTCGTGTGATATGGCAGTATATCGACACGCTGTGATTACCTACAGAACTCAGCCTAACATACATACAGTATATATATATTAGTGCCGTCAAACGAGTGCGATATTCTAGTGATATCGGAACTCCAAACGTTTCACTGTTTGTATCATTTTGCTTGCAGTATTTCTCACAGCGACTGTCATTGTGGATGCCCAAATTCTCTATAATTTTATAAATAATACTGTTTTTGTCACAGAATGTAGTTTTATGAGTTTTTTAGGTGAGAATGTACTTGTTTAGACTTCAAATATGTGGTTTGTTAATAAAGACGCAGCCAACAAATGTTCTGAGCAGCGCTTTTATCTGGAATCACCCTTAACGGATGAAAGGATAGTACGACAAAGATATCGCTTTCTTCAGGGGACATTCAAACTAATGTTTTATTGTAAATATAAGATTGAGCTGAAGAATTAATGCTGTATCAGATGAAGGTAATCACACTCACTTAGTCTACCTGATCTCATGATGAAAACGTGCCTGTGGGAACTTTTTCGCAAGACACAAAATAGTATATGAGTACATATCACTGCAGTTTCCAACAGAAATTAACAATAGAGGCGGTAAGACAGCGAGCACTTGTAATCGTTTTCGTACACAGTTATCATTACACCTCCATAAGTTTCACTTTCCGGATGTAACAATCTTGCTCGGTAGCTCAGCCAGCACGGAATTGAACTTAGGATACGGAATCCTTGGGTATAAATCCCGTGAAAAACATGACTCACGATGAAAGATCTGAAAGTTGAGAGATGGAAAAACAAGCTAAACGGCATGGTTGCAATTGTGTGTTTTTTTTTTTTTACATTACATTCGTTTTTGTTCATACCATCGGGTAGGTTTAGGTGTACTGCAGATGTTCCGGGAAAAAGACGAACACTCTTTTAGTGCATGTATTAACATACATGGCAAAAAAGTTCCCACAGGTACATTTTCATCATGAGATCAGGTTTCGCTTGGTCCATCTTTTTCTCATAATACTTTACATGATACAGTGAGCTTTTAATACAGTAATACAATAAGCGTTCAATGAACGTTCCTTCATTACTAGTTCTAAACTGACATTTTCGAATTAGTAATGGAGGCTTGCGCTCAGCTGTTAAACCGTCAAGTTGAGATTTGAATCCATGGCCACAAAAGAGGGTTTTTAATGACATACCGTTGTTGTTTCTTAAGTACTTACTCACTCGTGTCATCGAACTGTTGTAGAAACACGGTAGCCGTGTGATATGGCTGTATATTTGCATGCTGCAACACTTTGCCCAACATACATATATATGAATTGCTTATTTAAGTGCTGTCGAACAATTAATCATGATTAATCGGATCCAAAATAAAAGTTTTTGTTTACATAATATATGATTGTTTACTGTGTTTATTTGTTGCATGTATATATTTAAGAAAAATGTTATGTTCATATATTATGTACACACACATATAGTTTTATTCTCTTATTTCTTTTATTTTGGATGCGATTAGTCACGATTAATCGTTTAACAACACTAATATATATAATATACTATCCACTACTATCTGTTACTATGCAGTCAGTGTATCACAGTCTGGAAGGAACAATTAGCAAAGAGAGATGGAGTGGGAAAAGTGGAAACGAGGAAGGGCTGGGCACGATTACCTGAGTACTCAGAAATAACAGCAATGCTCCCCAATCCTCCATCAGAGAGCATTAATTACTGTCATAATATGTACAATCATGCCTACCCACTAGAGTCCTGTATTTAACATGTCCCTATTGTCTACGACAGGAACTAGCTTACGGGGATTACTGAACTATATTCACCAATTTATCTTTTTTAACCAGGTTTCAGATATAACTAATGTGTTTGAAATCAGACCAAAAAAATAAATGGTTTCAACAGCAAATCAGCATTTCCCTCAAGGCATCCACAGCTGAAAAAAGACGCCAACTCCCCTTTTAAACCCCCAGAGTAAAGGGAGTGTACTAAAGGTCAGGTTTCTTTCTCATTAGGCCTGCTGGCTCACTCTAATGCATGAGCTCCTGCCTAATGTGACATATCAGGGGGATGACAGGTAGCTGCCACTGTTTTCCAGGCCTGCCCTTGACCCCGGTCAGCAGACAGCGTGGTAGGCCTCTGCTCTCACTCTCTTGGGGAGCAGCGCTCTGGCCGAGCGACTTGCAGATGCTTGTGTTTAGAAAGACAGGCAGCTAATGGACAGCATCCAAAGAGACTCACTGAGCTGGTTAATCACAACCAGATTTGCAGTATTAAAACAGAAACCGAACTCTGTGAGTTTGTAAACTTTATGCTACTCGGATCTGTCTGTCTTTATTTGTGCATGTGTGTGTGTAAGAGGGTTAGAATGTGTAGTATAAGTATAAAGTATAAAAAATTAAATAAAAAATTACAATCCATGCCTGATGTCACATGCATTTAAAAACAGTGCAACACATGAGTGAATCTCACACAGGCCAAGTTACATTTCATCCCAAAATACCAAATGAAAAAAGATATGTGAGAGTGTGTGTGTAAAAACAGCAAAGTATAATTTAGAACTATTTTTTTACATTGTGACTCTCCAATTGCCCCTCCAATAAACGTAATGCAAAAAACATAATTAAATCAATTTAATAAAACAAAAATCACATAAGTGTATTGCAAAAAATATATAATAGTAATACTATTATATCTCATTCTCATTAAAACAACAAAAAACACTGTCTTTACTATAATGAAAAAAAAAAAAGGATTTAGTATTTATTAAAAATAAAACATGTATAATATTTTTAATTTAGTCTCGTTTAAATAAAACCTTTCTATTACAGTGTTTTATAAACAACAGGGATTATTAAAAACCTAAAAAGTTATTTAAAAAAGTAAAAAATCAGAATAATTCTGAAACAGGCTTTATATTCCTCATTTTATGGATGTTTTCTTTTTTTTTTTGCTGATTTACAATTATACAGTTGAGGTCAAAAGTTTACAAACACCTTGCAGAATCTGCAAAAAGTTAATTATTTTACCAAAATAAGAGGGATCATGCAAAGTGCATGTTATTTTTTTATTTAGTACTGACATGAATGAGACATTTTAGATAAAAGACGTTTACATATAGCCCACAAGAGAAAATGATAGTTGAAAATTACCCTGTTCGAAAGTTTACATACACTGAACAGTTAAATTGCCTGCTGTTCTTCAGAAAAATCCTTCAGGTCCCACAAATTCTTTGGTTCTTCAGCATTTTTGTGTATTTGAACCCTTTCCAACAATGACAGTATGATTTTGAGATCCATCTTTTCACACTGAGGGACTATTACAGAAGATTCAAATGCTCACTGACGCTCCAGAGCGAAAAACGATGCATTAAGAGACAGGGGTATGTAAACTTTTGACCTCAACTGTATAATTTATCCATCAGCAAAAGCAACAAGGTATTAATTAAGTTTTGTGCAATTACTGAGAAAAATAATACCTTACCTTAAAAGAGGTAAGTCACAGAAGAGGTGTTTCACAGAGGGAGGCCAGGCCGGAAAAAAAGATAGACACAAAGAAAACATTAATTGATATACCAACACATGAAACATTATACAGTGAAAACACCATGCTATGTTCCCTAATCCTCACTTGAAACCAGAAATGACTCTAGACAAAACCCTAGCCTACAGGAAATTAAACAGTCGTCTTGATCTTGCACTCAGAGGTACCCCAAGGAGATATCTTTCATGTATAATCCATGGCAATAAATCACTCTCAACAAGAACAGAAGTGAAAACAAGACACACGGCTTTCAAGCAAAGTAATCATATAATCACATTTATCGCCATCCTGATGAAAAGGACGGCCTGACCAACCATGACAGACGAAATAAAAGTATAGTCTTTTTTAAAAAGTTTCAAGGGTATCGTTATGGTTTTATTGTCAGCGGGCGTTCAGAACCTCGTCAGGAGAAGTACCAGGCTGTTTGCCAGTCAGTAATTAAATTTGTGTTGGCTTAAAAGATTACTACTATCTCAGCTTACATCTCATCCTTTCTGCACTAAGGTCATGCAATTATCAGGCCCGTGAGCACGGAAACGGATGAAATTTGCTGTGTTTGTTGTTCCCGAGCTGTCTCTTTGAATCTCTATGATATTTTACCAAACCAGTTCCTTTGGCTGGACAATCTGAGTCAAAAACACAATCAAACTGAAGAAGTACATGTTGAGGAGGCCAGAAGAATCCAAAGCCCCCAAAACCCATCAGCAACCACACAGAGAATTCCAGCTGACAACACACAAAAACACTTCCTCATTCATCTAATGAAGTCAGAATGAATGGAGGAGCGATGGGGGTAACCAGGCAGAAAACAGAAGGGGGAAAGAAAGCACAGCTAGTCCATCAAGGGACATTTTCAGAGCAGCAGGTCATAATGAATGTGAGGGGTGAACAGGTCCGTGTGAGAATGTCACGCATGTGACCCAGTGCACAAGCTGTAATTAGTACAGCAATGGTGAATATGTGCAGTGCAAAAGAGCAAGGGAGAAAGTTCACGCAGTGAGGCCTATATGGGGGCCTACATTAATATCTTGGTACTGATATTAAATTGGCATTTAAATACAAACTAATGGTAGTTATGCATAATATGCATAAATAATAATTGTGCATAACGTAACAGTAACATCAATTAAACGAACAAACATGACAAGATATATTTTGACGAGATACAACTATTTGAAAATATAGAATCTGAGGGTGCAGAAAAAAAAATATTGAGAAAATCGCCTTTAAACTTGTTTAAATTTGGTCTTAGCAATGCATATTACTGATCAAATATTACATTTTAATATATTTACGGTAGGAAATTTACAAAATATCTTAATGGAACATGATCTGTACTTAATATCCTAATAATTTTTGGCATAAAAAAAAATAAATCAATAATTTTAACCCATACAATGTATTGTTGGCTATTGCTACAAATATACCCATGCTACTTTAGACTGGTTGTGGTCCAGTGTCACATTTTAGATCTATAACATTCACTGACATGCTTCATTCAGCAGTGCATTTGCTGGCAACCCGCTAAAAAAAAAATTAATTTAATAAAAATAAAAACAAAATAAATTTAGTAAGTAAAAAAAAAACAAGTAAATATTATCATTGTATTTCTGTGTACTATAAAATAACTGTATTTTTATTTAATACTATTTTTTATACTATCACACTTTATTCATTATTTTGTTTCTTATTTTATTAAAAAAATAACTAAATAAATTGCAATACTATTACTAATATTAATAATTAATTTATTTTTTTATAGCTGTATTTAATGGGTTACACTATGTGCAATGTGAGCACCAAACCAAATCTTAAGATGCTCTCATAAGAATCAGAATGAAAAAACTTGTGATATCCCTGCATGTCTTTAACAGTGTAACAGCATACACAAGTTGAATGATCATTACAAGGCATTTCTAAATAAGTTCCCCCAAAAATTTACTTTTTTTTTTCAGTTTCACATGCTCAGCATCTTTTGCAAAAATGTGAGATGGCCTCTGTATCATATATATATATATATATATATATATATATATATATATTAAATGGAAATAACAGACAAAATCATTTATCAGGTAGTCAATGAAAATATTTTTTAAAAAGTAAATAATTAATTAAATATATGAAATAATTCATAACATAAAAAATAGACTTATATAATTTCCTTGATCATTGCATTAAATATTTATTCTCAAATTAAGCATCGGTGCATGTTTTCATACACCTAATTAACCTTCCTAAACTAGCAAAGTGTGCTGAATAGAAATCAGACTGCCTTCAAATACAGAAATTTGTAAAGTTGGTGGCATTTTAAATCTTTGGTACCACCGATTTTTTCTTTTCTTTTTTTGTTCTAGTCTAACACACAAACAGAGCTGCCAACATACTCAAAGCAAGAAACTTATCGGGAAAATGTAAGTGCTGGTCCACTTCAAAGAGGTTAGAGATTTAAAAAAAAATTACAAAACATAATCTGCAAATGCAGAAAGGTCGGCAAAGCTCTCGAATTATACACTGTTTTGCAGAATTTTCTGTTGTGTGCTTTGACATATGAAGAACCAACTCAACAATCCACTCAGAAAAAGGACGAGGGAAATAAATAACACTTCCCGCTTTTGCTATTCATATCTTGCCTCATTTTAAACAGTGCTGGAGTATGCAGATAAAGGGTCTTTTCAAAAAAAAAAAAATTGTGCTTTAAGAGATTTCAATTGTAATTCAGGAGCGCGGCCTCATTGGAGCTAAGAGAAACTCTCCATTCAAAGAAGAACGAGATGAGGACATTGAATCAGGATGAAAGCCGTCCTCAGACATCTCTAACCCTGACTCTCTGTGCATACTCAGGTACCACGCGACCTCATGGAGCGGATGCAGGTGCCCCACAGGGCTCATATTGCCTTTCTCTGAGTGCCGCAGCATCTTTGGACAAGAGACACAAGATGTGCTTCACCCTGATAGTTCATTGTGACAGCTGCACAGCCGTGACTTGGGCCACAAGTATCTGTCCGTGATGCCTGCTAGAATATTTTTTTCCCAAATAGGCCACCATATGTTGAGCCCAAACTGTGTGCTGGGATTAGGACTTCCACTAACAAAACAAAAACTGCGACTGCTGGAAATATGATGTTGGGGAGCAAACAAAAAGTAGCAATTTAGTACATCTTTGACAATACCCCAGTTGTTTTCAAAAAAGTGTAGCTTTTCCAGTAACAAGATACTTCTGCCAATAAGAAGCTGTGTGGCACAACACTACATTGCTGTTTTAAATGTCACATTGTTTGTGCATGGAGCTTTACTGCCGGGCGGGCTGAGAGAATAATCAAACATGCTCTCATTTTGGAAAAATCTAATTCATTCTAGTGAATCAATTTGTTCAGTGCAAGGTTATGGAAGCCCGTTTCCGCCACTCAATAAAAAAAAGGAAAAGGTTATTATCTCACAATTTGGACTTTTTTCTGTCAGAACTGCATAATACAAACTTTTGACTTTTTTTCCCAGAATTGTAAGATATAAACTTGCAATTGCGAGTTATACTCAGAATTGTAAAATATAAACTCGCAATTTTGAGACAAACTTTTACGAATAACTTTTTTCTCAGAATTGCGAGTTTATATCTCACAATTGTGACTTTTTTCCCAGAACTGCAAGTTTATATCTGGCAATTCTGACTTCTCGAAAGTCAGAATTTTGAGATATACGCTATTCTAAGAACATATCAGTCTTTTTCCCCCTCAAAATCGGACTTTATAACTCACAATATCTGACAGTTCTGAGAAAAAAAGTCTGAATTTTTAACAGAGAATTTTTAACACATAAACAGAGATATAAACTTGTTTATATCTCGCAATTCTGACTTTATAACACACAACTGCATGTTATAAAGTCAGAAATGTGAGATATACGCTATTCTGAGTATCAGTCTTTTCCCCCCTCAAAATTGGACTTTATAACTCGCAATTGCAAGTTTATATCTCACAGTTCTGAGAAAAAAGTCAGAAATGCGAGATATAAACTCACAATTTTGAGACAAACTCGCAATTGTGACTTTTTTCCCAGATCTGTGAGTTTATATCTCGCAATTCTGACTTCATAACACGTAATTGCATGTTATAAAGTAAGAATTGTGAGATATACGCTATTCTGAGAACATATCAGTCTTTTTCCCCCCTTAAAATTGGACTCACAATTGCGAGTTTATATCTCACAGTTCTTCAGAATTGTGAGATACAGTATAAACTCGCATTTGCAAAAAAAGTCAGAATTTGAGTTTTTATCTCGCAATTCGGACTTAATAACTCGCAATTGCAAGATAAACACAATTCTGAGAAAAAAGTCAGAATTGTGAGTTTGTATCTCGCAGTTCAGACTTTATAACTTGCAATTGCAAGTTTATATCACGCAATTCTGACTTCATTTCTCAGAATTGCCAGTTTATATATAGCAATTCTGACTTTATAACTTGCAATCGTGAGTTTATATACAATTTTGAGAAAAAAAGTCAGAATTGTGAGATAAAAAGTCACAATAACCTTTTATTTTTATTCAGTGGCAAAAACAGGCTTCCATAGAAGATTGATATGAATGAACAAAAACAAAACAAAAAACTTGTCATAGACTCACTTAAGACTACAATGTTTTCATCTGAAAAATAGTTTAAAAAAGATAACTGAGAGGTAAAATACACACTAAAAAGTCACACTATAAGATTAAGTTATATTGTGGGAAATAAAGTCACAATTGCAAGCAATCTAGTTGAAATGATAAGATATGAAGTCAAATTGTAAGTTATAGATTTGGAATTATGAGATATGAAGTTATACTACAAGATACAAGGTTAAAATTATGAAAAATAAAGCAGAAATTAGAAACAATTTTTTTTTTTTTTTACTGTGTCGTGTAAACAGGCTTCCATACAAACATGTTTTAAATTAAAAATGTAAATGAATAAAATATTTAAACAAAAACTATGTAATATAAATGTGCCGGTTCAAATTTGAATACTGTCACTTAGATTCTTCCTTCACCTTCAGTGTAGCAAATTGCTTTTTCAAACAAGTCGCTGTGAATTATGAGTAGCTTCTAGCTTGGCAAAGCTCAGTTTCGATGTAGCTTCTCCAACAATGGGGTCTGAATCATCGTGCATGTCAGGAGTCTAGGTGATTATTTGTCTCTGAGAAGAAGAGCCTGGGAAAATGGGAGATTTTGGCAGAAAAATCTAAGTAGGGAGGAAGAAAAATACTTCACAAGTGTAGCATCCAAAATGGATGAAAAAATATGATTCCAAAGCTAGGGGGAAGGGTTTACACCACTATAAAATATACCATTACTGCCATTTTAGTCAACCTACAAGGAATAAACAGAATAGCTGCTGTGCCATAGTAATACCACAATGCTCATATCACACAGTACCAGCAGGTTTATTGAAACAGCAGAGAATGAAAACCGCAGAGGTAGTGTTTTATGAGAGCTCCATGAACGTGCGGCCTGTAAATCTGGAAAGAAACACAGTTTTTGATGCGAACAAAAGCGATCTGTACCCGCACACCATACTTCCTCTGTTTGCTTCCTCTCTCACAATGACCAGATGCTCAAAACAGCAACATTTCGCACTTAGAAACGTTTCTAATCATCTAATTATTCTCGCCTTTATATTGTGAGAACAAACAGACCCTGTTCTTTTGACTCCAACCTCTCGCCATGATAAACTCTGCACGGATTTCATGGGGTCCGCTGTTGGTGCGGTCAAATCTCGGTAGTGGATAATCTTGTTCTTTTAAATCAGCAGTCAATAAAGAGCTAAACAAGCCCTTCTGCTTTAGCCGACCTCATTTGGAGGTCTGACACCGCACAAGAAGCCAGATTGTAGAGAAACGAGACGGGAGAGAGTCGCTAATTAGTTATCACGATTAATAATCAGCTCTGTAAATGAACGGGGGAAAGGACGGAGAGATATCGGTGGCGCTCTTCTGATTTCAGTCCAGAGTGCTTTTGATAGAACTGTGCCATGCTGGTACTCCGGCATCTCAATGATTAATGAACTCTGGGTGCCAAAATAAAAAGTTCATGAATGCCAAAGCAAAAATAAATGACTTTATGAAATATGAGCACTTTTATTACCACAAAAATGCCCTTGGACAGAGAAAATAAACGGATGTTTGAAGACAAACTTTACAGAGGCAACACTATCCTCTTTTTTATTAAGTTAATTAATGAGATTTTTTTTCTAATTCATAATCTTAAACATTTAATCATTATCTCTCTGTCGTCCAATAAGCATCGGCCTATTAAATCATTTGAAAAGGCATCGCAATCATTCCTCTTAGATAAGGGTAATGGAGGTTCTTTAAACAGGACTGTGCCGACGAATTTAATTCTTCAAGTCACTTACCCAAAACAATATATTCAACAGACTGCCAGCGGCTTAATGGACACACTCCGTCTTACTTATCTAAGTTAAAATCCTTCTCGCACTCCAATATCCCTGTCATAATAAATGTTTATCTTCGTATTATGCAGATATGGGCAGATCTGGTCACTTTGCAATTGATAAATTCTGTATACGAGGTCAATGATCCTTGAAAAAGTTCTTCACAACACCATCAAGCACCTAAGCAGACCATCAATCGAGCTTATTAAAGTCAATCAAACGTACAAGGCCGTGTCATATTTTTAAAGTGACATTCTACTTGTGATGTTAATGCTTATATTTATATTCATAGTTTAATGGAAAATCTATCATCATTTACTCACCCTATTGTCATTCCAAACCTATATGACTGTGTTACATTAATTGACCCTTCGTAAGACGCTTGATTAACAGGCGATCTGACCAATCAAAATGCTAAATCCATTCTGTCCGACAAACAAATCAGACAGGAGAGTAGATTAACTTTGGTGGACTTAAACTTTAAAAAACTGGTGTGTATTGACGTCTTTCCACGGTTGAAATAAAATTATGTTCATTCATGTTTTTTTCGTGATTTAAGTAAAGAAGAAAAGACTATCGGTTCACGAGTAAATTGATCTAGTAAGGCAAAAATTATCTGCACTGTAAAAAAAAAAAGCTTAAAATTTACGGTAAAAAAAAACAGCAGCTGTGGTTGCCGGAATTTTACAGTAAAAAATACGGTAGCAATGTTTTAGGTTTTACGGCTCTAACTTAGAGTTACATTTAAATTCCGTAATTTAATTAATTGATGTAATGTTTACCAACATATTGAAGTACTGAAATCTGTTTTGTACCTTTGTAATACACTTGATAACCACCAAAAGCAGGTGGTAATGAGAAAGTAACAGGATGAACCAATGCCTTTCACAATCAGCTTTTAAATACTATATATATATATATATATATATATTAGATGTAACATACAACCCTAATGTACAAAACTGATAAGAAAAAACAGTTATTTCACCAAAAAGACATCAAATTTGAAATGTAACAAAGGAATTCTGGGAATGTCAATTTACAGTTATTCACTGTAAATTTTATGTTCTTTTTCCACTTTGAAAAACGGTATACTACCGTTAAATTACATCCAATGTCCAGTACAGTTTTCCACTGTATACAGTAGGGGAATTTACCGTTAACCATTTAACAGGATTTTACTGTAGCATTTTTACAGTCTTTTTTACGGACATTTTTTACAGTGTGTCACAACACATTAAAGAGCCCCAAAATGGTATTTATTGTTTGAATTTCTTTAAAAAAATGACACATTAAAGCTGAAACCTTGCTTCATACCAGAAGAAACCTGCTCTGTCTTGTCTGTCTGCGTGTTGTCAGTTTCCTCTTTGCTCCGCAAAGTATTTTTCACTGCATGAGAACATGATGTGTAGTATGAGAGCTGCATTGTTTGTCGGACATAGCAACAGTAACTAAGGAGGACGGGTTATTGCAAAGGGTCAATTGGAACGCAGAGGATATTGTAGGTTTTTTGTCTATACAATGAAAGCCTTTGGAGTCCAGTGTTGTTTTGGACCCCATTGACTTTCACCGCATGAACAGTTGAAACATTCCTTAAAACTGAGAACACAGATAACAGCAGTTTCAAATTTGCTGAATGTTTTGGAAGAAGCAAATTAAATGTTTGTTTCTTTGATGGATTAAAGCGAACATGCTCACAGTTCTTCTAAAGTTTGTTCAGTCAAAGAACTAGGTGTACACTGATGCAATTTAAGTCAACAGAAAGAGAGAAGACTGTATTACAAAGGGATGGAGCTAACATGCACAACACCCTGCTGCTAGCCTACGGGAGGGAGTTCGCGCCGGCTTTAGCCGGGTGTACACTGTGTGATTTTTTTTTCTGTCTTTCGAGACTGTTGCTTAACAGATTGTACGATATGATCCCAGTGAGATCTTGGGTGAAAGCCAAGGTAGACAGTCCAAATTTCACTGTCAGAAATCCACTGGAGACTAAGACAAATGGCAATTAATTGGCCACTGGTGAGCAAGGTGGCAGAATTGTGCCAAAAATCGAACTGCTTTCAGTGGGCTTGTATCAATTTCCCACACTAAGCATAGAAGAAAGATTCGCTGATTGTGTTTTATCAAATAAAAAAAAGCACTGGAATACATAGCCTATGTTGAGACAGAGATGCCTGTGATTGCTATCAGACAGCTGTCACGTATTATAAAGCGGTGTTCACAGGCCTTCGTGTGATAACATCCTCGACTCCTGTCACATTTAGCCTCAACCTGCCTAAAAGAGACAGCTTTGTGCCCTTTGTGTAGTATAAAACAAAAACAGACCTGAAGAATACCAATATTTGCTCTGGCAAAATAGTTATTACATTTTTGGCAACAAATTACTCTTCCGAGGCAAATTTAGGCCTATCTGTGCCTTTTTAATAAAAGGTTTTAGGAAACTCGTTTGAAAATCTATAAAGGGACTTTGGGGCTGGAACTTATGCTCCCAAATGGCACAGATGACCCTCAGCAAAAACAGAGGATAAAAAGTGTCTTGATACCCAAAAGACCCTGTTTTTGCAATCCACACAAACTTTAGAATTTCCTGTTGTCTATTATCCCCTGAAGGCGTATCAGTGAAATCTTCAGTAGTACAGTAAGGTCACTTGTCGGACAGTAATTTCTGCTGAAACATGATTCAACACCAAATAAGCTCACGCTGCACATTCTTAACATCAATTCACTCTCGCGATTGTTCCAAATCTGAATGACTCACTCTGTTCTGTGGAGCACAAAAAGTGAGGAATATCCAGGAATATCTAAGCTCTTTTCAGTATAATGAAAGTAAATTGGGACTGGATTTGTAAAGCTCTAAAATGACAAAAAAGCACCATAAAAGTGGCCGATATGACTAAGCAACCTGAATTACATTCAGTTTTCAACATTATTCATTGATTACCTTCCTCTCTGAAGCTCTGACGTTAGTAACAAAAGTCAAATGGACCACAAACGTGATATACAGATGTTATCTAACAAAATCACCATCTAATATAGTTAGCTTTTGTGACTAAACGCCATTGGTCTTGTATTTGATTTGTGAGTTACAGCACAAAGAAAGATTTTCAGACTTAAATTTGAGCCTGTTCTGCATGCCTTAAAGGGACAGTTCACCCAAGAATGTAAATTCTGTTATTAATTACTCCCCTTAATGTCGTTCCAAACCTGTAAGGCCTTCGTTCGTCTTTTTGTATGCAAAGAAAACAAAAATAACCTTATTCAAGCATTCTTTTCTGAAGTACCACAAAGCATGCAGTGTTTAGAGAAGAATTCTTAAATATTTCTTTGCGCACTAAAAGTATTCTCGTAACTTTGTAAAATTACGGTTGAACCACTGCTGTCACGTGGACTCTTTTAACGATGTTCGTTTCTGGGTATGGGAACATTTCGGTTGCATTACTGTCTATGGAGGATCAGAAAGCTCTTGGATTTAATAAAAAATAGCTTAATTTGTGTTAATTTGGAACAATATGAGGGTGAGTAATTAATGACAGAATTTTCAAATTTGGGGTGAACTATCCCTTTAAGAAGTCTTGAAATAAAGTGTATGACTCTTATACTTATAACAGAATTAGTCTCCGTTTTCATAATATGGAACAAAAAACCAAAGGATATTTTTCTAAAATGTATATTTAATAAAGCAAAGAATGCCCTTCAGGTCTGAAACAACATGAGGATGAGTAAATAATGAGAATTTTCATTTTTTGGTGAGCTACTGTTTACGTGGCCCACTCAAGTCAATACATTTCCTCTAGGATTGCTCCAAACCTCCCTTAAATAGCACCTGTCAACAAGGTCTGGTTTCAGAAAATAAGAAATCATCCTTGCAAAATAGGGTAATAATTTCCGTGCCACAACGGTTGTAGTATTCAAAAAATATAAGGGTCATTAGCATCATCTTGGGACGAACTAGCCTATATTTAAATCCATGCTCCTGCAGTAAAGCAGAAGCTATGGTGTGTGTAATGTCTGAAGGACTTAAAGGGCTCTCTCGATTTTGTCTCAATGACTCACAGATGTTTTCTCCTCTGATCCACTCCAAGAATAAATATGAGGGCCTGCAGAGCAGAAGCCTGCAAAACCGAAACACAGACTACTGATCCTACGATATCCTCTGAGACGCAAAGAGGCTGGGGGAAAAAAAAAAATGATTGTATTTGATTCTGCGCATGCAACCAGCTTTTACGGCAAACCACCGGAGAATGCCACTGATTCAGATATTCCACATCTTTTACACTTTTACAGTTCAGTGTATTTCTAAACAACAAAAAAAGTAAAGTAGATTTATAAAAGCTTCCAGATGTTGAGGTCAGTCATTCAGATCTGCAGCAGCACTGATGGGGGGGAAACTCCAGACCGCAAATAAGAAAATTCAATACAATTTAATATCCTTTTTTGTTTGCCTGCTATATTTCATTACAGAGGAGCTGGCATGTTACAAGGTTCAGGCTAATAATAACCATTCAGGAAGGATAGAACGTTTTTGATGGCTGTTTACCAAGGGGCAAACCTGGTCATGCAGGAAAGAATAGGGAGAACTGTTGATTTAGTAGCCGTAATACTCTCTTGGAGGGTTTAGTAGAATGTTAGAGTGACCGTTCTGCTAACAATGAAAAAAATCTGTCCTTATTTACTCACCCTTATGTCGTTCCAAACCTGTTTGACTTCCTTTCCTCAGTGGAACTTAAAGAAAGGTTTCATTTGTTTTTTTTACATTCAATGAAAGTCAATGAGGTCCAAAACAACACTGAAACCCCACTGACTTACTATCCCTTTAAGGACCGTCAAGGGATTTTGAATCTTTTCGAAGACATTTACACTTAGAGAATAAAAATTCCCTGAAAGGGTTTTCGAGGAAAACATTCTAGGGTTTTTCTCAAAATAGTGGACTTCAATGGGAGCCAACAGGTTAAAGGATTAGCTCACTTCCAGAACAAAAAGTTACAGATAATGTACTCACCCACTTGTCATCCAAGATGTTCATGCCTTTCTTTCTTCTGTCGTAAAGAAATTATGTTTTTTGAAGAAAACATTTCAGGATTTCTCCCCATATGATGGACTTCTATGGTCAAAATGCAACTTCAAAGGGCTCTAAACGATCCCAGCTGAGGAAGAAGGGTCTTATCTAGCGAAACGATTGTTTTTTTGTTTTTTAAATTACAATTTTTATACTTTTTAACCTCAAACACTTGTCTTGTCTAGCTCTGTGTGAACTCTTGCGGTCATGACAGTTAGGGTACGTCTAAAAACACCCATCTCATTTTCTCCTCCAACTTCAAAATCATCCTACATCACTGCAGAACTTCCAACTCAGAGTTTATAAAGTGAACATGCAAAGAAAATCAATCACCCTTAACAAAAACGGCAACATTTTGTAAACAGTGATGTAGGACGATTTTGAAGTTGGAGGAAAAAATGAGACAGGAGTTTTTAGACGTACCCTAACTGTCATGACCGCAAAAAAAAAAGACAAGTGTTTGAGGTTAAAAATATATAAATTGTAATTTCTTTTTTAGAAAATAACGATCATTGTGCTAGATAAGAGCCTTCTTCTTCAGCTGGGATCGTTTAGAGTCATTTGAAGCTGCATTGAAACTACATTTTGGAAGTTCAAATTTGGGGGCACCATACAAGTCCATTACATGGAGAGAAATCCTGAAATGTTTTCCTCAAAAAAACATAATTTCTTTACAACTGAAGAAAGAAAGTCATGAACATCTTGGATGACAAGGGGGTGAGTAAATCTGTAAATTTTTGTTCTGGAAGTGAATTTATCCTTTAAAGGTCCAAATTACAGTTTCATTGCAGTTTCAAAGGGCTCAACACAATCCCAGCTGAGGAATAAGGGTCTTATCTAGCAAAACAATCAGTCATTTTCCAAAAAAAAAAGGAAAAACTTACTTTTAAACCACAAATGCTTGTCTTGGACTAGCTGGACTTCACACATTGCATAGTCACGTTTGAAAAGTCACGTGTAGGTGGAAATACCGATCAAGTGTTTACAAAGCGAACATGCAAAGAAAGTCTACATGTCAAAGGTCGTCCAATGATTTTGGACGATTTTGAAGTTGAAGTTTTTTCGCCCCACCCTACATTTTTGAACCAGAGTACACAGATGAAGAACTGTTTGCGACCTTTTTAATGTGATTACGTAATGTATAAAGTCGTAGACGCAGAGCTAGTGCAAGACAAGCATTTCTGTTTTATTTTTTTAATGACACATTGTTTCGCTAGACAAGATCCTTATTCCTCAGCTGGGATCACTTAGAGACCTTCGAAGCTGCATTAAACCTGCAATTTGGTCCTTCAACCCATTGGCTCCCATTGAAGTCGGCTATATAGAGAAAAATCCTAGAACGTTTTCCACAAAAACCTTAATTCCTTTGTGACTGAAGAAAGAAAGACATGAACATCTTGGATGACATAGAGTTGAGCAAATTATCAGGAATTTTTTCATTCAGGAAGTGAACTAATCCTTTAAAAATGAGACATGCACATGTTTTTTGAATGAACGGAAAAAAACGCAGAATGAAAGCTGGCTATGCAAAGCAACCCATCGCCATTTCATTAAAAGGTAAAGAACCATGATGGTCCCATCGTTTAATTTGAGTCCTCTTCAAGCCCTCCGGAAAACAAGGCCATTAAGAAGGCTGACAGGCACTTTAAGTGACAAGAGTCGAATCATTTCCTCATTAAGGCCTGCAAATTAAGCACTCCGCTCAAGTCGCTCCTGTTGAGATAAGTAAGCTTAAATTTTTAATAAGTTCCGAGCGTCTCTCTTTAATACGCAACCCTGAAACCTCAGAGGTTTCATGGAATAATTAGACTAACTAACTGAAAACTACTTATTCATGTTGGTGGCTTTTTTCCTTCTATTCGCCAGAAATGATGAGGCGCCCCTGAGTGGATGAAGATTTTCGCCATTAATCACTCTGCAATTACCAACTAGAGTCTCGGACGGACTGACGAGGTGTAGAGAGGAAGGGTGACACAAGGACAGTCATGTCACAAAGCAAAGCACAGCAATATACTCCTGATTAGCATGAGCTAGAACACTTCACTGTCACTCTCAACACCAGGAGGGCGGCAACAGAAGCTGTAGTTCGCTGGACCTATTGACTTACAGCTACTAAGGGTAAAGCCTCCTAACCTATTACTATGCGCGAGATGGCAACTGGACTCAATCAAATTGAGGAGCTATAATAGAGCTTTCGTTGTTTTACGTAATTGGACGTTCTCTGTGGCTGTCTGAACAGGCTGGTCAATGTGTCGAGTGCTATTAAGAGTTTGAGGATTGTCAAAAATAATAGAGCAACACTGCACTTGGTGAAAAGCTCAAACTGCACAACTGGGCAAAAACAGTTTGTCAATTAAAATGATGATGAAAAAAAATGAGTTCTGGGTCAGAATTACAGCCTAGTGGTTAGAACAAATAGTCAAGGCACAGTGAGTAATGATACCCATGCAGGGGGAAACGGATTCAGATCTGGCCCACATAATATTTTGATGCGATTCCTTTCTTTTCTGCCCATAATTTCCCATTATAACGTCAATAAATGGATTAAAAAGAGCAAAAATAAATTTATATTAGTGCTCTCAAATCAATTAATCGTGATTAATCACGATTAATCGCATCCAAAATAAAGGTTTGTGTTTATATATGTGTATGTGTACTGCGTATATTTATATTTCTTAAATATATGTTTGTGTATTGATATATAAATATAAATATACACAGTACACATATATGATGTAAACAAACTTTTATTTTGAATGCGATTAATCACGATAAATCGATTTGACAGCACTAATTTATATTTACACTAATTTATGTTTACAGAAATATACAAAACTTTACATTTCTAAACATAAAACTAATTTGTATTTATAAATATATATATATAAAAAACTAGTTATGTTTGGATACATAGAAAAGAACTTATAATGAAAGAATATATAATTGAATAAATAAATAAATAAATATAATTTCATTTATTTCATAAATATAAAAAATACCTATTTAGTTGGACTCAATGGAGTAAGATTTTCTTTAAATCTACAAATAGGAAAAATACATTAATATTTATGTTTATTAGGGCCGTCAAACAATTAATCGCAATTAATCGCATGCAAAATAAAAGTTTGAGTTTGCCCAATATGTGTGTGTGTACTGTGTGTAATTATTATGTGTATATAAATACACACAAATTAATGTATATATTTAAGAGAATTTTTTTAAAATTTCTTAAATATTTCTTAAATATTCATGAATGTGTTTATATATATATATATATATATATAAATTACAAACAGTATACACATACTTTTATTTTGCATGATTAATCGCAATTAATCGTTTGACAGCCCTAATGTTTATATGTATTTATATGTATATATTAAAAATAGCTTTATATTTTTACATATATACATTTATTTAGTTTATTTGTATCAATAAAAAACAAAAATGCCCTTTATACATAAATAAAAATAGTGCTATTTAAATGATTAATCATGATTAATCACATTCAAAATAAAAGTTTGTGTTTATATAAGGGTGTGTATTGTGTATATTTATTATGTATATAAAGGCACATACATACAGTATATCTTTTGAAAATATTTACATGTATTTACATGTACATATTTATATTCATATAATTTATTATATATATTATATATTACATATAAAATATTATATATTTTCTTAAATATATACATGCATGTGTGTGTATTTATATATACATATTAAATATATACAGTACACACACATATATTATGTACACAAAAACTTTTATTTTGGATGCAATTAATTGCGATTAATCATTGCCCAGCACTGATAACTTTACATTAAAAAATTAAAAATATTTATATTTATAAATATAAAAATACATTATTATTTTGAAAGGGTTTTTTTTCGTTTAAAAATTATACGTTTAAAAATCTATTTATATTTCTACATGTATAAAAACAGAAAAAAATACCTGGTTAGTTTGGCTATTGTATGAGTTTGGGGCAAGGGTCTGTTTTCCTGATCAATGACCTACAGATGTAGTGTCTGGGAAAACCTGTTTGAAAACAGTCATTATATTTGCAAAGAAATAGCACACATCATCTTTAAAACAGCGATGCATTGGATACTGAGGCTGACATACATCTTTAGACAGCAAAGGCTTTAGAAACCGCTGTCAAACGAGGTCTTTGACCCCCTGTCATCTAAACAGACTAGTGTAACTCCACAGATCTTGTCCTTGAAAAGTGCTGAGCATGTCTTGCCAGTACACTGCCTCCACAAAAACGCTGAGTCCACCGAAAATGGACCAGTGTTTAAGAGAAGGCCAAAGGAGCAACTACCTCTTCAGTCACCCAGAAAAGAAATCCTCATACTTTTCTCCTTTCCTCATAACATGACCGTCGCACACTAAGCAATGGGTAGAAGAAAGCAGTCAAACTGTGAATCCCCTAGACCTCAGTGTCACATCGCCATCCAGTTCATATGTATGGCAGGCTTGATATGCTCCTGAGGCATCCCTCTGGACCTTCATGGGACAATTCTGTTTGAGTATAGGAACGCAGGCTACATTTTAACAGAGGGCCTGGTGCAAAAGGCTGACAGGGGTCAGATGACTCCGATCGGCCCCTGGAGTTCTGAAGTGCTTATTAAACTCCAGGAATTCTACAGCATTCATCACAGTCCTCCAGCACAAGGTGAAAACGCCATGTTAAAATGAAAGAAATCATAGAATCACAGGAATCACTTAATCAATTAAAATGAATTGTTTATAAATTATTTAAATTATTTAAATTATTTTACCAAAATAAGAGGAATCATACAAAATGCATGTTATTTTTTATTTAGTACTGACCTGAATAAGATATTTCACATAAAAGACGTTTACATATAGTCCACAAGAGAGAATAATAGTTGAATTTATAAAAATGACCCATTTAAAAGTTTACATACACTTGATTCTTAATACTGTGCTGTTACCTGAATGATCCACAGATGGTTTTTCTGTTTAGTGATAGTTCATGAGTCCCTTGTTTGTCCTGAACAGTTAAACTGCCTGCATTCTTCAGAAAAGTCCTTCAGGTCCCACAAATTCTTTGATTTTTCAGCATTTTTGTGTATTTGAACCCTTTCCAATAATGACTGTATGATTTTGAGATCCATCTTTTCAGATTGAGGACAACTGAGGGACTCATATGCAACTATTACAGAAGGTTCAAACACTCAT
Source organism: Cirrhinus mrigala (assembly GCA_036247105.1). Lineage (NCBI taxonomy): Eukaryota > Metazoa > Chordata > Actinopteri > Cypriniformes > Cyprinidae > Cirrhinus > Cirrhinus mrigala. Next base: position 15,897,973 of record CM070027.1, on the reverse strand, counting down.
TGATACTCCAGAAGGAAACACAACACATTAAGAGCCGGGGGTGAAAACTTTTGAATTTGAAGAACAGGGTAAATTTTACTTATTTAGTCCTCTAGGAAAGTATCTTCTTTAGCTATAGGGCAGTACTAAATGAAAAAATAGGGTATTTAGGCAAAATAAGAAAAATGCACACATCTTCATTCTGACCAAAAATTTTCACCCCCTGGCTCTCTATGCATCGTTTTTTCCTTCTGGAGCATCAGTGAGTGTTTGAACCTTCTGTAATAGTTGCATGTGAGTCCCTCAGTTGTCCTCAAACTGAAAAGATGGATCTCAAAAGTATACAGTCATTGTTGAAAAGGGTTCAAATACACAAAAATGCTGAAAACCCAAAGAATTTGTGGGACCTGAAGGATTTTTCTGAAGAACGGCGGGCAGTTTAACTATTCAGGACAAACAGGGACTCATAAACAACTATCACTAAACAGAAAAACCTGCTGTGGATCATTCAGGTAACAACACAGTAAGAATCAAGCAAACTTTTGAACTATTATTTTCTCTTGTGGACTATATGTAAACGTCTCTTATGTGAAATACTTTATTCAGGTCATTACTAAATAAAAAATAACATGCATTTTGTATGATTTCTCTTATTTTGGTAAAATAAATAACATTTTGCAGATTCTGCAAGGTGTATGTAAACTTATGACCTCAACTGTATATACCGAAAGGAAAGAGAATATATCTGAAGGGTTCAAATGCAAAACCAGCTAAAAGCCATCTCTGTCAAAAATGAGATAATGATACTGAGTGAACGCTCTCGACATGCATTATACATCCATCAAATACTTTTTCTTTAAACTCACTAAAATACCAGCCTCAGCCCAATCAGAAGTACCGGTACTTACATAGAAACCTATACATCTGACCCTGATAAAAATGCATTGAAGAAAGACATCAGATGGATTTAGCTGGTTTTGCATCTGAACTCTTCATCTATTAAATTGCACAGTGAATTCTTAAAAAGAGCTGTACCTTCTACTGCAATACTACAGCAATAAATGACCTTTCAAGGAAAAATTTCTACTAATGTGACCCTTTGTGGCAGGCAGGTTACATAACACCTTTCCCACTGAGTTTCCTATGGCGAGCAGAGCGCTAGCGTCCAGACAGTGCTGCACATATGTCCCATCAGACTGAAGTCATGCTGATTAACAGTGGTGCAAAGAAAGTTCAGATGCCTTCATAAATGAATTCTAACCGAGACACAAGGCTGAAAACTGAGACAAAGCAGGAGGACGCCATCAATCTCATCTAGAGCACCTAGGAAAGTGTAGATCAGCTCTGTCCATCTTTTTGGGTTACGCAGCAGGAACTGGAGTATTAGGTCTGTTTTTTTTATAGCCCCGGAAACCTTGAAACCCAGAGCCAACCTAAACTTTCGACTCTGCTAGAAAGACCAGACGCCAGAGACAATTCCTGCAAGCTGAATAGAGCTCTCAGAGGCTTTATCAGTGAGCTTTACATCTTGTATTGACACTATAAAAAAAACTCTTCAAGCGTTTGATAAATACACAGCATATGAAAACAAATGCATGCATTGGCTTGCCATACATCACTGGGAGAAAATCAGATAGAAGATAACATTTCTGGCAAATGAAAAGGCTGCCATGCCTGACTGGGGAAATGATGAATTATTGTTCTAACAACACTAAAATTCACTGAGCGTAAATGTAAAGCAATGCAATGCAAAGCAAAAACAATCTAGAGAAAAATGACAGATGCAGCAAACAAAAACTGCTAGTTCTGCAACACTGAATATTGACCTACAGGAAAAGTTTATTGCTCAAAGGTCGACTCATGACTTAAAGGGGATAGTTCATCCAAAAATGAAAATTCAGTCAGTAATTAATCATTCTCATGTCGTTTCAAACCCATAAGGCCATCGTCCGTCTTTAGAACACAAATTACGATATTTTTGATGAAGTCTGAGAGCTTTCTGACCCTGCACAGACTGCAACACAACTGACACGTTCAAGGCCCAGAAAGGTAGTAAGGACATCAATAAAATAGTCCAAGTGACATCAGTGGTTCAGTCATAATTTTACAAAGCTATGAGAATGCTTTTTGTACGCATTTAACAATTTAGTCTCTTCTGTGTCGGTCGATGTGCGTTCCCTCTTGGATTTAATAAAAACTATCTTTATCTCTGTGTTTTGAAGATGAACGGGTTTGAAACTACATGAATGTGAGTAATAACTGACTGACTTATCATTTTGGGTGAACTGTCCCTTTAAGTCCTAGCTAGTGTCTCTACAGTACACAATAAGATAGCAAAAAAACATTCACTTCAAGTTCAACCATTGTGTCTTTCTGAGACCTTAGGTACCCTTTATGTCTTCCACTGAGACTGTTAATGGACAATGTGTGACAGTGTTGTGACAGCCATGTCAAGCAACAGAAATGAAAAGCAAAAATGGCTAAAATGTGAACACAAGAGGAGGCATGTTCACCACCGGCAGTCTCGCCAACAGCTGCATGAAGACTGTCCTTTCCACTTGCTTTTCAATAGTCGTCTTGTTGTCCAGGCCCTCAAAGGCATCCTTATGTAGTATTCTAGCAGCGCAACAACTGCTGAGGGAGTGGACAGACATTTGAGAACGGGTTTAGAATATCGCTAGGGCTTTTACACAATGCATTTAAATTGTATAAGCACAGTAAGGACAGATAAGCTGACTATTTCTCTGACCGCAAAAGCATTTGACATTAGCATTCCTGCAAATTCGCTGTCTGCCGTGGCTGCTCTCAACTGTATTTTAGAGACTGTAACGTAATGTAAAGATAGTGGACACTGACACATTTTCTATGTTGCATTTGGCAGCTTTTTTTGCACAGCAAGCGAAAACCCACCTTGGTATATGTGTATGGATGGCATCCAAAAAACGAAGTATACATAATTCCTCTGCAATGGTGAATATTGTATCTGGACAAAAAAAGTAACACAATCAGTTCCTCAACTACAGACCAGCTTCCTCTCATATTACTCTCGTATCTTGGTGTACTAACGTTGCTAAGTTACGTCTTTAGAATATGGAGTCTGCTTACACAAGTCTAGACAAATAAGCCATCCAATTCAACCGGGTGAGTAACTCTGACCCGACAACTTTATTGACGCTTCAGGGAAGTAATCTACGTGTAGATGGACTCAAGCGTTCTAAAATATATCATTGCTTAAAGATGGCCAGAATCAATAAAAGTGCTTTATTAGAGTACAAAGATAATGAAAACTGCCGGTATAAAAAGAAACTGAAAATCGTGGTACTAAAGAGAAATGCTTTTGAATAGATTGTTAGTAAGACTGCTAGTAAGGTTGAGCAAATTTCAGTAAACAATGTGTTGCTTTTCAGCAGTTAAAAAACACTAACATTTAGAGGTATAAAAAGGCACTGATAAATTGCATACATATGTTCCGCTATTCTTTTTAATAGTTAACTTTTAACTATTTTTAGGGTCTGAGCAAAGATGGTGCGAGGACTCCAGTGGAACTTCTCAGTTTCGTCTCCAAAATGAATCCCATTTTTGAGGGCCTAAACATGCTTGAAAACTCATGAAACTTTGAACACATGCGAAAAGTGGTGAAATTTATATCTGATATGGGTTTTGGAAGTGGGTGTGTCAAAATGGCTCGATAGCGCCACCTATAAAATTTCAACGCAGTGCCCTTCAAGCTACATTTTACATACATGTATGAAATTCGGAAGACACATGTAACACCAATACCTACAAAAAAGTCCCATGGTACGACGTCCGAAACCCTACAGGAAGTCTGTTATTTAGAATTTTCTTGAAGTTTTGTGTCGTTTTTGCCATTTTCAGGTGCTGCATTTAAACAAACTACTTCTAGAGATTTAAACAAATGAACACCAAAATCAATTAGTATAATCTAAAGCCCTTTGTGACGTTAAATTGCGAAGATCTTGAGTTTTCGTTGAAGGGCGTGTCCGTAGCGGCCTGACAAAGTTCGATGTTTCACCATGAAATAGGAAGTTGTTATAATTCAGGCATACAATGTCCGATCTGCACCAAAATTTGCATGTTTGATAAGAGTCCTGTCCTGAACACACGCCCATGCCTATATTCAGTTATAGTTATAGCACCACGTGCTGGAAACAGGAAGTGACATGTTTTATGCTCTAACAAACTCCTCCTAGAAATTTAATGACATCAACATTATATTTGGTCAGTCTAATCTAAAGGCCTTTGCAATGTTAGCTTGCAAAGATCTTAAGTTTTCGTTGGCGGCCTGACAAAGTTTGATGTTTCACCATGTAAAGGGAAGTTGCTATAACTTAGCCATACAATGTCCAGTCTGGCCCAAACTTTACTTGTTCGATAACAGTCCTGACCTGAACACATATAAAGGCCAGTATTCTGTTATAATCATAGCGCTGATATCCTGCTGGCAACAGGAAATGACTTGTTTATGTTTTATACTAACTTAAACATGCAATGTCCAAACTGCACTAGACTTCACATGTTTGGTCTGAAGACATCTAAAGGCCAATATTCCAAGGCCAAGATTTACTTTAAATTTCACCAAGCTCATTACTTAACTAAAAACTCCCACAGATCATGTCTTTAGGCCATGTTAGGTCTTATTTTAGTCTTCCCATTAAAGCCATTATATTGTTCATTCAGACTGATCCGCACATGCAGAATGCGCACAAACACAAGAGGCGGGATTTATCACATGAATCAATCACAGCCTACCATAACCAGTCATATCCAATCATATCATGATGATGCTCTTTTTAGGAATTCACGTGACTTTCCCCTATTCATTCTCAATTACCCCGCACCAAACTCACCGCACACTTCTGTTAAAACTCAATGGGCTCAGAAGAGCTGAGAGAGATGTAGACTCCCACTGTAACTTTACCCGCTGATGTCACTGTTGGACAATGTTTCTTTAGAAAAATGAGTGATTTATACACTTTTCATGTTACATTTTTCATGTTATATCAGTGGTGTCAATTTATTATTGTTACTAAGATAGAAGAGGCTGGTATTGCATCAAAGCCAACATTTTGATATCTAGCCAACCCCATTTGCCACACATGACAGCGGTTTAGAAGAAAGTCATTACTGTAAGCCTCTGTTGCTTATGCGCACAGCACACTGTCTTCTTATGTACATGGTTAAAACTGCCTGTGCGTTTTATCCCATTCACAGAATAAATAAATAATGCCCTCGATTATTTCTGCTCTCCAAGCGTGAAAAGTTAAATAGTAGAGTTCTTTTCAGAGCAGGATAACAGAGACTATTGTAGACTATCATCTGCTGGAGAAATTCAAATCCCAAAGCACCAGAACTCCAAAATACATCTGGTCATAAAAGAACAACAGCCATGAAAATGTCATTACGGGTGCAGGCAACCCACTGTGACCCTGGAGGACCAATGGGCTGCCATTTCCAGAGAGAGAAAACGGTTAACATCGCACACAAACACAAAAGCGGGAGTCAGAGAAGGAAAGCGAGAGATCAGGGAGAGACAGATACAGGGGGACCGTGGGGAAATCAGACTTCACTAGTTTCTTTGTATATTTTCTAACAGAAAATAAATGTCACCTCTCAAAAACAAAGCATCGTCAAGCTAAAAAAAAAGTTGCTGCGATTGAAGCAAAACCAGCTAGTAATTCCCAAGACTGACACAAAAGCCCAGATGAAAAATAAATCTGGCTGACAGTTGTAACTTTTCCACACAATCCAAACAGGCTCGCCACAGAAATATACACTCCCTTGGCTCGCTTTCCACATCAAAACAATTGAGGCGGGAATTTGAGCCGTAAGACCACACGAGGAGCTAGCATCACACGTTTGTAGACTCCATTATCGGCACACCTTGAGCAAAATACAATCTATTCATCTCACCGAGAACTTTTGTGAGGTGTTATTTGTCTCATAACACTGTGCCTACATCTTCAGGACCAGCAGTTGCTAAGTGGACCATGCTAACCACCTAAACCTTCGCTAATGCGGTTTATCCTGCTACACAAAAAGACACTATGAGTGCTGATGACTCATAGCTCCTTTTTGTAATTTCTCAGAAACCAGGTTAAATCTCATCTGGAGCTCAAGCGTTTAATTTCTCTGCTCTGTTTCTGCTGTGAATGCTTCATCACATCTTCTAAAAGTGGAGTAGAGTCACGTTTGCTAATCTCGCAAGGGAGGGGGTGAGCTGTTTCACTCTAACCTTGACACATTTTCCTGTTTTCTCCTTGTCGCTATTTTAGGAGTGGAGCGAGAAGCTAGGACAGAACCTGATGCAGTACAACACTCCTGGGAGAGATGAAAAAAGGAGGGAAAGAAGAAGAGAGGAAAAGAAGGGAAAGAAGAAGAGAACAGAGCCACACCTACCCTATCACATCCTAGGGGGTTGCACCAACTAGATAAGTTCTGCCACGCTGGGTCTGCGCCAACTAGTTAAAGAACACATGACTTCCGGGAATGCTCCAGTATTTAAATTCTAGCCGGTAAGTATTTTAATGGCTGATATTACATTCCACACTATTTTGCAGAATTTAAACACTAAAATCAACCATTTTAAAGGAACACTCCACTTTTTTTGAAAATAGGCTTTTCCAACTCCCCAAGAGTTAAACAGTTGAGTTTTACCGTTTTCGAATCCATTCAGCCAATCTCTGGGTCTTGCGGGAGCACTTTTAGCATAGCTTAGCATAGATTATTGAATCTGATTAGACCGTTAGCATCGCGCTCAAAAACGACCAAAGAGTTTCGAAATTTTTCCTATTTAAAACTTGACTCTTCTCTAGTTACATTGTGTACAAAGACGGATAAAAAATGAAAACTTGCGATTTTCTAGGTCGATATGGCTAGGAACCATACTCTCATTTCGGCATAATAATCAAGGAACTTTGCTGCCGTACCATGAGTGCAGCAGGCGCAATGATATTACGCAGCCGTCAACTTTGCCGGCTGCAACTCTGCATCTACACAAACTTAGAGCCGGTCACTTTCAGGCACTGCGTAATATCATTGCACCTGCTGCACTCATGGTACGGCAGCAAAATTCCTTGATTATTTGAGAGTTTAGTTCCTAGCCATATCGACCTATCGATCTTTGTACACGATGTAACTACAGAAGAGTCAAGTTTTAAATAGGAAAAATATCGTCATTATATATGGTCATTTTTGAGCGAGATGCTAGAGAGATTGGCCTGGATCGCCTGAATGGATTCGAAAACGGTAAAACTCAACTGTTTAACTCTAGAGGAGTTGGAAAATGAAGCTACAAAAAAGCTACAAGTGAATTCAGGCATATAATCATAATGTTCAGTATGAAAAATGGATATTCATTTAGTTAAATATTACCTTTAACAGTGTTATTTAAGAATTGGGGATCTTAAAGATTAACTTTAAGTGAATGTTAGATGACGGCAAAGGTCATCTAAATGTAAAAGTAGTGAAAATGAGCATGCATAATTAAACATCAGAGATGGCCCGAGCTCACTGGAGGGCCACTTTCCTGCAGAGTTCAGCTCCAACCTGCTCCGACACACCTGCCTGGGAGTTTCTAGTAATCTGAAGACCTTGATTAGCTCGTTGAAGTGTGTTTAATTAAGGTTGGAGTTAAACCCTGCAGGAAACCGGCCATCCAGGAGCAAAACTGGACATCAGTGATTTAGAGAGTTCTTATACTGTACTCTACCGTTCAAAAGTTTGGAGTAAGAAATGACTGTACAGTGACTGTAAAAATCACAATTTTAACAACTTTACAGTTACATGTTTTCACAAGAATAAAGTTTTATAAAATGATAAACCTCACATCTTTACACATTTTGGCCACAAAAATGTGCATCGAACTGATACAGAAGAGTAGAAATTGTTAAGTGAAGTCGTTATTTTTGTTTTCTTTATATACAAAAGTATTCTCGTAGCTAGGTTGAACCACTGATGTCACAAGGACTATTTTAACGATGTCCTTACTACCCTTCTGGGCCTTGAACGTGGTAGTTTCCATCCATCTATCTTCATTTGTGTTTTGAAGTTGAATGATGGACTTATGTGTTTGGAATGACATGAGGGTGAGTAATTAATGACAGAATTTTCATTTTTGAGTGAACTGTCCCTTTAAATTTGTTAAAACTGAATTTAGGACTTTTTAAGGACCTGCGGGGACTTACAGTTGAGGTCGAAAGTTTACATACACCTTGCAGAATCTGCAAAATGTTAATTATTTTACCAAAATACGAGGGATCATACAAAATGCATGTTATTTTTTATGTAGTACTGACCTGAATAAGATATTTAAGATAAAAGACATTTACATATAGTCAACAAGAGAAAATAACAGTTGAATTTATAAAAATGACCCCATTGATTAATACTGTGTTGTTACCTGAATGATCCACAGCTGTGTTTTTCGTTTGTTGATACTGTAGTTGTTCACGAGTCCCTTGTTTGTCCTGAACAGTTAAACTGCCTGCTGTTCTTCAGAAAAATCCTTTAGTTCCCACAAATATTTTGGTTTTTCAGCATTTTTGTGTATTTGAACCCTTTAAACAATGACTGTATGACTTTGAGATCCATCTTTTCACGCTGAGGGAATTATATGCAACTATTACAGAAAGTTCAAACACTCACTGATGCTCCAGATGGAAACAAATGCATTTAAGGGGGTGAAAACTTTTTGAATTTGAAGATCAGGGTAAATTATACCCTTATTTTGTCTTCTGGGAAACATGTAAGTGTCTTATGAAGCTTCTGAAGGGCAGTACTTAATGAAAAAAACAGATATTTAGTCAAAATAAGAAAAATGTACACATCTTCATTCAGTTCAAAAGTTTTCATCCCCCGACTCTTAATGCATAGTTTTTCCTTCTGTAGCATCAGTGAGCGTTTGAACCATCTGTAATAGTTGGATTTGAGTCCCTCAGTTGTCCTCAGTGTGCAATGGATCTGAAAAGCATACAGTCATTGTTGGAAAGGGTTCAAATACACAAAAATGCTGAAAAACCAAAATATCTGTGGGACCTGGAGGACTGAAGAACAGCGGGCAGTTTAACTGTTCAGGACAAACAAGGGACTCATGAACAACTATCACTAAACAAAAAACACAGCTGTGGATCATCAGGTAACAACACAGTATTAAGAATCAAGTGTATGAAAACTTTTGACCTCAACTGTATATCAAAATGATTCTGAATAATGAAGTGATGCCTGCTGAAAATTCAGCTTTGCCACCACAGGAATAAATTACATTTTAAAATACATTAAAATAGAAAACAGCTATTTAAAATTAAATAATCCCAACCCCAAACTTACAATACGAATGATAGTGTACAAGCCAAAAAAAAAATCCAAACTATAGGCCAAAGCAAAACATAAACGAGACATGAGTCTCTAAAATTTATTTTTTGCACTGTTTATGTCAATGCAACCTGCATAAATATGTCAACGGAGATATTCTTAGGCGCGCTGATATTCTCTCACAGAACGCTGATGCTGCAAGACGTACGGTGAGTCATTTCAAAAAGGTAAACAGTGGCCCGCTGAGTAGGGTTTTCTGTAAAAATGAGTTTTTGTGCAACTGTATCTCTGTTGTACCTCTGATTTATCAGCAGTGTTAATATGCTCAGTTTTCCTAGTAGACTCTGATCAGCCATTCAGGACTCAAAACATTTGATTAAGTCAGACAACTTAATTAGTCTAGACACAGATCGCATTGAGTGTTTGGGGATAAACCACTCATCAACCTCAGATTTGATAAGACGGTGATTCAGACCCCCATATCTCCACGCCAAGAGATGCCAGGCACAGTGTAGATTCAATAACCGTCTAACTATATATCCAGCACAGGGGCGTAACAATAGCAAACAGATTTTCAAATTTCCAGGGAACAGAAAGATAGAAACATCCTAACTCTGAATCGCACCTTATCCGTTTTGTAACCATAGTGATTTCAGTTAGAAAAAGTCTCATAACTGAAGACTTGAGAAGTTTCTGTAATACATACATCCCATGGTCTCTATGATAGGATGCTGTTGTACCCAGCAGGCTTCCTAACTTGGTTTACCTTTAAGTCTTTCCCGATCACAAGTATCCTGTGAGAGATCATGATAGTCGTCCAGCTTAACCAGCCAACTTTTGATTGGCCATGACTAAGACTGGAAAATTTTGCTGGTGTAACCTGAAGAAAAATATGAAGAAATTAATATAAATTATTGTGTTTATATAAATAAATACTAAATAATATTTTTTAATTATAATAAAAAATAATTATAGTAATTTTACCTGATATCTAATCAATAATACGTTTTTTTTTCGGTTAAAAAAAAATGCTTAATTTTTTTTCTTTTTTCTTTTTGTACAATAGAAAAGATCTTTAAGAGTTAGGTATTTTTATAGCCTGCCACAGAAAGAGACTCTTGAAAAAAAAATAAATAAGCCCTGATATTATCTGCTTCCAACAGAAGCCAAATTAGCCCAATACTGACGACACAAGCGGTCGATACTGACATAGTTACCTATATATCTTGAAATTTCGATGTTCGTCTTTGTTGGAAGATAATCAATACGCATGCCCTAATATGACATTTCTACACTGCCTTAAAAATCGTTTCTATGCCCCCCGATCCAAAAACAACTCCATTTCTCCCTCTCTCTCTGACTTTCTTGCTCTCTGGCCCAAATCTTTTGTTTTGTTCTTCTTTTTTTTTTTCAGCCCTTAGTAGAGAAATCTGGAAAGGTTGCTGCTGTGAAGTGGACTTAAGAGAGAGAGATAAAGCCAGGGCTCAAAGTCTGAGGGCTGATTGTATCTTCTAATAACAGGTAGCGTGAGAAGCAAGGGCAAACAAGCCCACTGACTAATGCCCGAGAGAGTGTGCTGTCCCTATGAGACAACTCCATGCACACTCAGAATGTGCAGCCCTCACCAGGCAGCCTCTGTGCCGCCACTGAGCTTTCTCACTCCCCACAGATGCTCCCAAAAGCCAGCCAGCCATCTTGGATGAGGGGGATTCAAGCGTACATAAAGTTAAAAACTAGACGAAATTATATTTAAACTGCAATGAACAGCTGTAAAATGGCATATTTTAGATAGAAATGATCATATTATCATATTACATCAACAATAATAATAACAAATAGTAAATGTATTATTATTATTGTTGTTATTATTATTATTAGTAGTAGTAGTAGTACTAGTATTCACTTCAGAAACTGACTAAATTAAGACAATATAATAAAAATGATAAAATTGTCATATTATCATCACATTATAATTATCATATTACATATTATCATATTCTATCAACAATAATAATAGCAAACAGTATATGTATTATTATTAATGTCATTATAAATTATTATTATTATTATTTTTTACTTTAGAAATTGACAGATATAAGACAATATAATAAAAATAATGATAAAAAGTATCATATTATCATTACATTATAATTATCATATTACATATTATCATATTATATTAACAATAATAATAACAAATAGTAAATGTATTATTATTATTATTATTATTATTCACTTCAGAAACTGACAAAAATAAGACAATATAATAAAACTGATAAAATTATCACAATTATCATATTACATATTATCATATTCTATCAACAATAATAATAGCAAACAGTAAATGTATTATTATTAATGTCATTATACTTTTTTTTTTCTTTGGAAATTAACAAATAGTAAATGTATTATTATTATTATTATTATTATTATTATTATTATTGCTATTATTATTATTATAATAAATTATTAATTTATTATTGTTGTTGTTTTTGTTGCTATTAATTTCCACTTCTGAAATTCACAGAATTAAGACTATATAATAAAATAATTATAATATTATCATCATCATGTTATAATTATGATATTATACATTATATCATATCAACAATAACAAATAGAACATTTATTTTTGTTATTATCATAATCATCATTATTTTTATTAATTTTCACTTCTGAAATTCTCAGAATTAAGTCTATTAAAAATAACGATTAAATTATCATATTATCATCACATTATAATAATCATAATACTTATTATATAAACAATAATAATAACAAATAGTAACTTATTACTATTAAATTATTCCTATAAATTATTATAATAAAATTATTATTATTATTATTATTCACTTCTAAAATGTACAGAAATTGAACAGAATTGTATTATCACATTATAATTATCATATTATATGTTATATTTTATCAACAATAATTATAAATAGTAAATGTGTTATTATTATCATCATCATTATTAATTTTGATTATCTAATTCTCATATTATATATTATATTATATCAACAAAAATAGCAAATAGTGAATTCTTACTATTAAATTATTCTTATAAATTAGTATTATACAATTATGTTATTACAAAATTATTGTTGTTTTTATTATTATTATTCACTTCAGAAATGGACAGAATTAAGACTGTAAAATAAAAGTAATTATTAATAATTATCATATTATCATCACATTATAATGATCATATTATATATTGCATATACACAACAATAATAACAAACGGTAAATGTATTACTTTTATCATCATCATTATTCATTTTCACTTCTGAAACTGACATTGACTATATAATAAAAAATAATGATCAAATTATCATGATATACAATATATTATATCAACAATAATAATAACAAATAATAAATTATCATTATTATTATTATACAATTATAAAATTATGTATATGTATATTATGTATATTTAATGTAGTGTCATTATTAGTATTAGTATTAGTATTGTTGTTATTATTATTATATTTTTTAATTTATTAAACTAAAACTATATAATAAAAATAATTATCATCACAGGATATTACCATGGGATATCATTTTTATTATTAATGATGATAATTTCATTATTCACACTTCTATTCTTTCATTACAGCACAGAAACTTGCACTGATGAAATGTGCATAATAAAACAATTTAATAATAAATGGGGTCAATGATGCTTTCTTAAATCTCATTAAATATTTAGCATTTTCTTTAAAAAAAAAAAGATGATGCCCAGCAGTTTGCATGTTCATGCATTATTGCTCGGTGTGTCAAAGTTCAGCGTTTTGCTCATCTCCCTCCTGCCCTATCAAACTGTGCCAAACAGACAGTGTGTCGCAGGTGAGGTTTGGTGAAAGCCATTCGGTCCTGTGGGGTCATGACTCGGGTCTAGCACTCTGCACCAGCTCCCTGCGGAGCAGTCGGAGTAAATCTCTCCGAGAGCAGTCACCCGCTAGTCTGGCGCCAGGCCATATGCCACAGTCTCACCTGCCACTATCATAACCACTGTTGTTCCTTCCTCCACACAAAGCCACACCCAGACCCAGCAGGAGTCCCTGTCTATATGCTATCCCACACACAGTCTATGCTCTGAAAAAAACAGTTAATTATTCATCCGCACATAAGTCTGTGTACTCTCCAGGCACTGACACAGAAGCACCTCTGCGTAGCGTGCAGGTTAGCTGGCGCCGGCGACTTTATTCTTGAGGGAAGTGGTATTTCTCTGCTTATTTTTTCTAATGTATTTTGTGACTACAATATATTTCATACTGTGCAATGTTTTCCAGCAAAATGTCAACAGTGATGCATGTTTTTGTTTGAATCTGAGCAGGTAGATTAAGCATTGCCGGTGCTTGTACAGCTGAATTCTCCAATCACGCATTTCATATATTCATGTATTTTTGTATCCAGAGCAACAGGGATTTAAGGAGCAATATATCGATTAGCATCCATTCCAGCTTGACCGTGATGAATGCGTAACAGCTGTGTCCTTTACAACAAATACAATGAACATTCTTGAAGTTGCAGTTGGAAGAAGCATGTCGATCTGGAAAAATCATTTTTTCTCCTTACAGTACTACACCAGAGATTTCTTTGAAATAATGTACTACCTGAGACTACTATCAAATTATACAAATGAATAACTGCATGTAAAGTACAGCAATTTCAGATGAAAGACTGCAATATTTTAAAGTTGTAATTATAAATAAAAATGTATGTTTTAAAATTAAATATGCTGATGTTATGTGTAATGTGATGTAAATGTTACATTTGTTCAAAGATTTAAAAATATATTAAAAATAAAATATTTGATATATTGTTTGTATAAACAAATTTTTAAGTTATATTATTTTTATATTTTTTATAATATAAAACATTAAATATATGGTTAATATATTAATTGTGTGTGTGTGTGTGTGTGTGTATATATATATATATATATATATACACACACACACACACACGACTATTATTTAAAAATATGTTTTATATAAAATATATAATAGATAATACTATGAAATAATGATACATTAATTTTGGACCTATAGACTGTGTGTGTGTGTGTGTGTGTGTGTTTGCTTGTATAAACAAATGTTATAAAATTATATTCTTATTGTTTCATATATTTTATAATAACAAGTTAATAAATATATTAACATCAATAATATATTAATTGGATTTATATAAATCATGTGTGTTTGTATAAACAAATATGTAAAATTAAATATTTCAAATATTTAAAAGTATTATTCTTATTTTTTTATATATTTTATCATAACAAGTTAATAAATATATTAACATAAACAATATATTAAGTAGATTCACATAACTTGTATGTGTGTGTGTGTGTATGTGTGTGTGTATATATATATATGTACATAAATGTGGATTTATATAAATTAATGTGTGTTTGTATAAACAAATATGTATAAACAAATATTTTAAAATGATATTCTTGTTTTTTTAATATATTTTATAATAACAAGTTTATTAATATATTAATATTAATAATATTAATGTGTTGGTTATATGATGTTTATAGCAGAGATTATAAACAAATATTTTATCTTTATATTTATATATTCTAAATTGTATTTTTATTTTTAATTGGATTTATATAAATGCATGTGTGTGTTTGTATAAGCATGTATAAACAAATATTTTACAATTATATTCATGTTTTAATATATTTTATAATAACAAGTTTATAAATATATTAATAATATATATTGTTTATAAGATGTTTATAGCAGAGATTATAAACAAATATATTATATTTATATTTATTAAATTGCATGCTCTTTTTTAAATATATGTTTAGAATAACAAGTTAATAAATAATAAATATAAATATAAGTTTATATATATATATATATATATAATGGATTTTATATTGTTTGTATAAACAAACATGTTTAATTTATTTTTTAATATATTTTATAAGTTAATATTTATTAAATATATAAACATATATATTTATAGAGAGAGAGAGAGATACATACATATATATAATAAATAATTTCATATAAACAAAATATATAGTTTATTATTTTTAAATATTTTCAAACTATATTATTTTTATATATATTTTTATAATAACAAGATAATAAGCATTAATAAAATACATATATTTAGACAGACAGACAGACAGATAGACAGACAAAAAAATCTACATGCACTGTGGACAGATTTATGTTGTCTTTCAAAGTCAATGCTAAACAATAACTAATGTAATGGTGTGACATTTACAACATCTTCAGCATTAGCTTAAAGAATGATGTCATAAGTCCATGAAGCCAGCATGCCCACATGGTTTCTATAGTTACCTAGAGTCACACCTACACAGCAGCATCCACACTCCCCCACACAGCCACACCTCCACACAAACAGATAATGAGCATCAGTGGATACCGATTAGAAACCAGGAGCGCAAATAGGCCTAATGACCCCGATGAATGAAGGACAACCATGGAGTCTCCTAGAGAAGCTTTAAAGCCCCGTGCCTGCCCTGGTATAAATCGAGGGTCAACGATTAATGAGGTTATTTGTGGTGAGAGGCCTGTGCAGACCAACCCTCTCCAAGTCCATTAGAGGTGGACTGCTCTAATGACAGATTACTGACAAACGACGCCGTTTGTTTTCAAAGAAAAAGTAATAAGCTTAGGTGAACCAGACAGTCATTCTTAATCTCCTAGCTATCTATTATCACTCTGAAATGGGAACGCTGTCCTTTCATATGAAATGTGAGCTGTCGATACGCTGTGGCATCGACAAAGACCTTGTGATCAATCATGGGAGAGCTGTATAGAGATTATTTGGCACCTCCTCATAAAACCTCCACTAAAACAACCTGCCCAAACAAGCCATTCACCAGATCTTCACACCGTAAGATAATACAAATTAATACATTAGCAGTTTAACATCTTTTTGGCCAATTAATAGGCACAAACAACAGGAAGAAAAATGAAAGCAGTTAGTTGTTTTGCCATGGGAGGCGCTGCAGGGTTCTTACAGTACGCCCACGACAGTCTCTGATTCCTGATGAGGGTTTGTTTTGTCTAAATCTGCAATGGCTGGCAATATATTCATTTTTATCCTAACATTAATGGAGATTTTGTTGTTTTCCATTAGCTCGTAAGTGCCTAATCTGAAGGGCCAACAGTTCAGCTTTGAACCCCAATTAAGCACCAAGTAATGAAGCAGGTAATCAAGGTTTTTAACAGGATGGAGCTAAACTCAACAGGACGGTGGCCTTTCAAGGCACCTCTTGATTAGATAATGGAGGTAAATGGAAACTTGTACGATCTCCAACTTCATCTGGTGAATACCAAAATTAAATAAAACATAAATCATATGGTGAATATACTGTAAAAACAAACAAACAAATAACTAATCGTGTGAATACAAATATTTAAATTGACATTTTGTAATGTATTTGTACATATTCGTATATTGTACGAAAAGACAAATTGACAGTGTCCACAGGACAAATAAAAGACAACTTCTTCTCTTCCGTGTCAATCTTCAACACGCGTTTATGAGAATACCACATATGTGACACTGGACCACAAAACCAGTCTTAAGTAGAACGGGTATATTTTTAGCAATAGCCAACAATACATTGTATGGGGCAAAATGATCGATTTTTCCTTTATGCCAAAAATCATTGTAATATTAAGAAAAGATCATGTTCAATGAAGATATTTTGTAGATTTCCTACAATAAATGTATCAAAACTTAATTTTCGGATAGTAATATGCATTGCTAAGAACTTCATTTGGACACTTTAAAGGCGATTTTCTCAGTATTTAGATTTTTTGGCACTCTCAGATTCAAGATTTTCAAATAGTTGTATCTCGGCCTATCCTAACAAACCAAGCATCAATGAAAAACTTATCTATTCAGCAATTTCACTTGTTTTGTGGTCTACATCACATATTTTATTAAATATAGTTGTTATTTTTGTTTTATTTGCACAGAAACAGTATTCTCGTAGCTTCATAAAATTAAGGCTGAACCACTGATGTCACATGGACTATTTTAATAATGTCTTTACTACCTTTCAGGGCCTTAAACATGTCAGTTGTGTTGCTGTCTATGCAGGGTCAGAAAGTTCTCAGATTTCATCAAAAATATCTTAATTTGTATTCCGAAGATGAACAGGTCTTACGGGCTTGGAACGACATGAGGGTGAGTAATCAATGACACAATTTTCATTTTTGGGTGAGCTATTCCTTTAAGTCTAAGTATTCCATGAACATGAACAGGATTTAAGAAAAGACACTTTTACAGTATTCATAGAAAAAGGACAAAAAACAATTGTTCTAATACAATAATGGATTACCAGAGAATTTATAACATTTATAAAGTGATCACTGATAATCTACTGTTGATGAATTACTTGTAAAACTGTATATTTAGTTTTTCGTATGTGTTCATGTACACTGTAAAAAAAAATATTTGAAAAAGTTGTTTAAACTTATTTTAATTTGTTAGTTAAACTTTTAGTCAACTTGAAATTTTGGAATATTTTCATTGACTAAACAGAAAATTTTAAGCCAGCAGGGTAACAAATTATTTTAAGTTGAAACAACCTTTTTTTTTTTTTTTTTTTTTTTTACAGTGTATCACAGGCAAAGAGTTTAAAGAAAGAAGTGTTGTTATTATTGGGATTTTGGGTGACATAACTGGAATTTTATATATTTTTTTGTCTCTTGTAGCCCGTCTTAGGCCACACTGTCACTCTAAGAAAAAGTTTTTTTTGTTAAATTCACATACTCAATACTGTTTTATGGATATTTAGACTAAGTATGGCTTAATATAACATAAATTATGTATTTTACTGAAATATGTGACCCTGGACCACAAAACCAGCCAAGTGTCAATATTTCAAAATTGAGATTTATACATCATCTGAAAGCTGAAATAAGCTTTTCATTGATGTATGGTTTGTTAGGATAGGAACAATACTTGGCTGAGATACAGCTATTTGAAAATCTGGAATCTGAGGTGCAAAAAAATCTAAATATTGAGAAAATCGCCATTAAAGTTGTTCAAATGAAGTTCTCAGCAATGCATACTACTAATCAAAAATTACATTTTGATATATTCATGGTAGAAAATGTACAAAATATCTTCATTGAACATGATCTTTATTTAACATCTTAATGATTTTTGGCATAAAAGAAAAATCAATAATTTTGACCCACAAAATGTATTTTTGGCTATTGCTACAAATATACCCGTGCTACTTAAGACTGGTTTTGTGGTCCAGGGTCACATATGTAGTAGAAAACGCATCAAAGAATTACATTATTTTAAAAATCCACATCATTTTATACATATTTTGGACTATGGGCATACTCGATGGTGTGAAATAATTGCACTTGGTAAGCTAGTGGCGCTACCTGTTGCTATTTTTACCACAACACAACTTGGAATACACAACTTGGAAAATACAATACTGATACGATGACTACTACTAAAGCTTACAGGTGAAAGAGGTTACAGGTGGCGATGGATATAAGCCTAGGCTTAAACCAAATGCCGTACCATCGATTTTATCCGCAAGGATAAAATCCCGGATATCGATTGAAATCAACGCTGAGAAACTGCTTCAGTGGCTGTGGCGTCATTTCTCCTCTTCTTATCGCTAAAAAGCAATGAAAACTTACATCACTTCTCTTTAGCCCTTTGGCTAAAAAAATTACAACCAAAAGCCACACAGTGTGGCATTGTATGTCTTTTATTTTCCGAGTGGTGTTGGCGAAAAAATAGCAACAGGTAGCGCCAGTAGCTTAATAAGTGCAACCATTTCACGCCATCGAAATAATGGCGCCCCATAGTCCAAAATATGTAAAAAACAATGTGGATTTTTTTAAATAATGTAAATCTTGCATAGGTTTTCTACTACATATTTCAGTAAGAGACATCATTTGTGATCACAAAACCAGTCATAAGGATCAATTTTTAAAAACTGAGATTTATACATCAATTTATACAATTGTTAATTTATACAAGCTTTCCATTGATGTATGGTTTGTTAGGATAGGACCATATTTGACCGAGATACAACTAGTTTGAAAACCTGGAATCTGAAGGTGCAAAAAAAATCTAAATATTGAGAAAATCCAAAATGAAGTTCCTAACAATGCATATGACTAATCAAAAATTAAGTTTTGATATATTTACGGTAGGAAATTTACAAAATATCTTCATAGAACATTGTTTTCTCTTAATTACTTAGTGATCAATATACTCAAAATCCAATATCTACATTTCTAGAAAACTTCACAATGCATTTCAAAGGAGCTCAAGAAGAATGTTCAGAGGCAACTGAACTTTTCTTCTGGTGGATTCTTCTCAGTGATGAAACAGTAATGTGAGTGTTCAAACACAGCTGCATCCATACTCTGAGCCCCCGGTCCCTCAGTCCCGCTCTCACTCGCTCGTGGACACTTGCCTTTTATCTGCATACCCTCCATTACAAAGAAATGCACAGCTGTCACTCTGTTGCCCAGAAACCTAATACCTACGCAGACACTGTTCAATCACAGAGTGGACGGGTAGGTTTGACCATGAGGTCATCTGGTCTGTGAACAAGACAGATTTCCCAGACGCATTGCAGCCAGGCGGCCAAATCAACGATTTTGTTAGAGGCTAAATTTCATTTGGCACCATAAAGGGCTTATGGATGAAATGCTGTCATGAATAATAGAATAATGATAATCATATCATGAATCACACTGAAAGCTAATACAAGGACAGCTTCTCCAGGCTGGGTGATCTATTCATATTTTATTTAAATTATTAAAAAAGTAGTTGTTGAGCTTTTTGACAGCATTCACTATATATTTGTATTAAAATATAATATGTTTTTGAAATAGCTTAAATTTTGATTTTAACCAAAGATCATTCTGACCTAACAGGTGTCATACATAAAAAAATAATAAGTAAAACATACCAAAACAATGTTAAAAATAAATCAAGGCTTGTTTTCAGCAAATATTGGCACCCTTGGTAAATATGAGCAAAGGCAGCTGTAAAAATAAATCTGTATAGATTATCTTCTTGATTTTTCATTCAAAGAATTGACAAAATTCCAACCTTTCATTGACTTAAAACAATTGAAAGTTTCATTATGAAATAAATGTTTTTCTCCAATGCATGTTGGCCACAATTATTGGCACCCCTAGAAATATCTGTGACGTACGTTCTCCAAACTCATAAGGCATTATGAGTTATCTTGGGAAAAGGATGTTGCAATAATTGGGTGGCAATACCAACAACGAGAACTAGAGAAAAAAAATTCAAAATGAGATTTTCCCTCCACTTTTCATATATTTTCATATATTTTTGTTTTACTTCAATGATAGGTTAGAATTTTGTACATTTTTTGAATGAAAGATCAAAAGGACAAACAGATTTATTTTCACAGCATCCTTTGTTCGTATTTACCAAGGGTGCCAATATTAGTGGACAGGACTGTACATTTGAGTCATTCTATAATTAGGGGTACATTTAGAATTTGACAATGTAAAAAAAAAAGTTTCCCTGTTTCCCAAAACCCCAAACATGACCTTATAGTTGCTTCGAAACAATCTAGATTGTATAAAGTGCTATATGAATAAATATGATCTGTAGGAATATGTGCATAAAATACCATCTATGTTTGCTACCGTCCACTATGTTACCTTTACTGGGTAACACAGTTGACAGGTAACTTAGTTGACATTTTTAGTGTTTTGTGCCTATACTCAACATAGAAGCCTAGAAATACCAAGTATATGGTATGTCTAGAAATATATTTTCATAAACAAAACATAAGTTAAATTGTCTTAATTGTTAAAATTTGCAACAATAATACTTGTGTAACACTGTTGACAGTCAACTAATCCACTCTTGACACAGGTTTGCTAGTTTAACCAATATTAGGGGAAACAGAGAGAACATAACTTCTAGCATTTCATCCATGTGCTTCTAGAGGAAATATAATCATACTGTGCAAATTATGCGAGAATGAGACAAACCATTCCTTTTTGAGGGGGGGGTTTTCTAGTGGGTAACTTAGTTGACAATGGCTTTTTGGACACAGTTATATCACAGTAAACACTTATTACTTTTGAAGCGCACACCCAAATGTCTTGATAACCTAATCAAACCGAAGGCAAAACTATGAAATGAATTTATACTTGAGGTAATTTTCATGCTTAAATGCAGAGTAGAATGAACAACTTCAAAAATCAGACAGCTGAATACCAAGGTTGTATGTGATATGAACATCATTTTTGAACAAAAGATATGGCTTTTTCAACATATAGTATCGTGACTGGGAAAATATAATTGTGTACTAGAAAATTAAGCATTAGAGCCTCACATTGATGAAAATGTATTAAAAATATACTTCACGGACATGAGATGTACCCACTATTATAGAATGACCCATTTATACATTTGTACACTTTTTAATATAAAACTCTCTTCAACTTTTTTCCTCAAATGAATCATTGAATCAAAAGAGATCAGCTCCAACGCTATTTTTATTACAAGACGAGGACGGATCATGAAACAAATCTAATGAAACGCTCTTTAGGAAATTTTATAGCCTAATATAAGCACATTAAAATCCTTCAAATATTCATGATGTTGTTTTTCATTAAACTGCCACCAAAATCACTGTAAATATATTCTCTACTCTCCAATTCCTGTAATCCGACCGTTTCCTCCGAGGCTGTAGAATATTTGATAGCATTAATCAGTCGCACACTATGCATGACTGGCCTGGTCAGTGTTTTATGCGTTCTCAATTAAGTTAGAGTAACAAAACTCAACTAAACCTCTAACATCGCTGGCAGGAAGTCAGTTCTCCAAATGACTTGCATTCTATCGGATTGAATCTGTCTTTGCCTGTCCCATAACGTCTCAGCGCCTTCCCAAAACTGTCTCCAGAGAAGAACAAAAGACATTAAACATTTATTTCAGCTCAAAATGAGCGCTTGTTTGTTGGGTTTAAAACAAACTAATTACTGCCGAAACTGTGTCTGCCTCCTGACTGTATTTGTATATATCAGACACGCTTTTCAAGTCGCTGTTGGACATCAGCAAGGTGCGTAAGCACGTTAGGAAGGGAACTAATTAAGGCTTTTCCACATCTTGGGTAAAAATACTGTCCGGAGACTGTCTTTCCCAATAACGGTAATGAGACGGAGAGATCTAGGGAGCCGTGAGGAGCCTTCATTCTCACAAAAGCTAGGGTGAAGCTGTGCACTCTGTCCTCTGGAAGAGTAGACATGCTCTATTCTGACGGGGAGGTCTCTGTTTTCCATGCCTCCTCTCTTTGTTTCGCTGGCTGCTCGCTGTGATGCTCATTAGGATCCATAAACAATAGGAGCAGCTCTTCTAATGAGAGGCCTTCAGAACTGCCTGCCCATGGGAAGCCGGCCATGCCGCATCTGCCGCCGCACCCGACGAGCATTTGATTCTCACCGGCTATGGCTGGTGTGATCAATCCAGCGGAAGCTCTTTGAGAAACTCGCTTTGTTTACTTCCTAAGGATGCTAGAATTTTTCTGTGATGTTTACGGATCGTTCCGGTTCTAATTTGCAGTTCTGATAGAATGATTAATGAAGGTTACATGGCCTCTGGACGTGGAGACTGTTAAAAACAGAGATTACAGCCATCTCAAGCCAAGCTAAAGTTTCATATTAAAAATATTAAGTAGGTGAAAATATTTGGGCCACTGAAAAAATAGTTCACTTCAAAATAAAAATATATCACATACAATGCTGTCAAACGATTAACTGCAATTATAAAAGTTTTTTTTTTTGCATAATATATGTTTACAATGTGTATTTATTATGTATATATAAATACACACACATGCATGTATGTATTTAAGAAAAATATATGTTTATATAATAAAAATATTTTTATATCAATTATATGAATATAAATATATACATGTAAATACACGAAAATATTTTAAAAATATATACAGTATGTGTGTTCACTTATATATAAATAAAAATTGACAGTATACACACATATATTAAGTAAACAAAAATTTATTTTGGATGCAATTAATCACAATTAATCGTATGACAGCACTAATAAAATATAAAATACACTAAATACTAAAAAAAATGTATATACGTTTAATGAGTATATGTAAGCATATAATGACAGAATATTATATAATATAAAATATTATATACATAAATAAATACATATTTTACTCACACAACTGTCATTACTCGATCTCTTTTTAAAATAAAATAATAAATAAAAATAATCAAAAAATTAAAATATATAAAATATAAAATACACTAAATAAACAAAAAAAAATGAATATTAATGAATACAGAATATTATAAAGTCACATTATATATATATATATATATATATATATATATATATATATATATATAAACACATTCATAAATATTTAAGAAATATTTACAAGCATATGTATTTATTATAATTTTTATATAATTTATATTATATATAAACACAAATTTATTAAATAATAATTTATTTATTTATTTATTTATTTTAGAAAACTGTCATATTTACTCAATTTTTATTTACTTCACTGTCACATTCTCATTCCTTAAAAAATAAATAAGCCTTTTTTTTTTTTAAATGGTCAATAAAAAGGTCAAATATTCATAAATAATTACATACATATTTTACTTAAAAAATGTCTTATTTACTTGCTCTCATTTTGTTCTTTTCGTATTCTATAAAATATATATATATAGAAAATACCCTAAATAAATAAAAAATAGTAAACAATATTATTTTATAATAGTATATAAAATAAAAATAGTATAATGAGTTTAATCAGCCATATTAAAAAAAAAAGTAGTTGTTGAGTGAGTAAATAATGACAATATTCATCAATAGATGCATGAAAGGATGCATGAATGAATGAACGAACGAATGAATGAATGAATGAATGAATGAATGAATGAATGAATGAACACTCATGATGTTCCTTCTGAATTCCTTGGTACTCCTTTGCAAAAAAAAAAAAACATCAAAAAAGTTGGGTAAGTACATGTTCTTGAATAAATGAATGAATGAATTAATATTTGAATGAACGAATGAATGTATGAATAAATTCATGAAAGCACACTCATGTTGTTCCTTCTGAAATCATCCAAAAAATCATCAAGTACATAATGACAGAATATTCATGTATGCATGAATGAATGAATGAATGAATGAATGAATAAATGAACGAACACTCATGTTGTTCCTTTTGAATTTCACCAAAAAAGAAAAAGAGAAAAAAAAAAACCCACAAAACTTTGGTTAATAAATGATGACAGAATATTTATGTTTGGGTAAACTACTCCTTTTTAATTCTGTCTGTATGCTTTATGCTGATACACCAGGTGTGAAAGTGCAGAAATTTGAATGGGCGATACATTTTAGACCCGAGCACCTGTGTGACGCCCTCATTTATGCACCACAGGAAGGTTAAAACGAATGTTGCTCTGTGCTTTCCTCTCAACAGCGTGCTTCAGAGATGAGGTGAACAACACTAAACTCGCAGTTGTTACTCTACTGACACGGCTCTACATCGCAGCCACTCCACACCATCTGTCCAGGCCAAAGACAGACAAACAAATGAGGAGGCCTCCTGGCTACAAAGATCAACAATCACCTCCTTCAGCCTTTACAGCAATCTGCTGCACATCCATTGATGTTCCACTAAATGGTTTTCAATCGTCATAGATTTTCCCCACCTGGACCGAGTTTAAAAATAATCAGCTCAATACTGCCGAAGACCACCTGCCTTCCGTGCTGGCTAAGCTAAGATAGCACACGTCTTTTATGGCTGTAGTTTTTCAAGTGGTCTATTTCTGAAATATCACGCTAGTCCTAAAGTAAGAGCAGGGACCTGTTGACATCTGACATTTCAGGCTGAAATGTGAAAAGCAAAGTAGAAAAATGCTATTTTAAAAGTCAGGAATGGTTAGAGGACATGTCATGGACATGTTTTTGCCTTTTGCCTAATCAAAATAAATAATACATGAGTCTAGATTAATATACAGATTAGTCGTATATAAAAATGTTTCTTTTTGTAATGATTAATCTTTACTATGAATCAGTGCTTACCGTTTCTTAACAACATTTATTCACCTATCCATTCTAAAACTAATGCAACACAAAATCTCAGCCAATGAGAAGGTGTTGATTAATATAGAGTGACACAAAGAAGGATTCTGGCAAATGAGATTAATAGGTGAGCATTGCTATCTAGCAGCCAAGCTGAGAAATGTATGAACTTTATGAAGATTAAGAGATCAATAAAATCTCGCTTATCACTTCACACGCCAACCTGAGCCTTAGGATGAGAAAAAAATTAAAGATGTGGAAAAGAGTTTTTAATTTTTACTTGTTAATTTTTAATTGCATTTAATTGTGATTTATTATGTCTTGTCTGGTTATGGTATGGAAGTTTCTGCAACTGAATAAAAAAAAAAAAGCAACTTTTCATCTCACAATTCTAACTTTTTTTCTCAGAATTACGTCATACAAATTCACAATTCTGACATTTTTTCTCAGAATTGTCATGAACTCGCAATAGCGATTTATAAAGTCAGAATTGCATAATATAAACTCACAATTATAACTTTTTTTCTCTGAATTGCATAATACAAATGTACAATTCTGACTTTTTTTCTCAGAATTGTCATAAAATCGCAATTGTGATTTATAGTCAGAATTGTATAATATAAACTCACAGTTATAACTTTTTTCTCAGAATTGCATGATACAAATCCACAATTCTGACATTTTTTCTCAGAATTGTCATAAACTTGTACTTGCGATTTATAAAGTCAGAATTTGCATAATATAAACTCACAATTCTAACTCATTCTTTCTCAGAATTATGCAATATAAACTATAAATTATGAGATTAAAAACTCGCAATTATGACTTTTTTTCTTAGAATTGTGATATAAACTCGCAATTACAAGTTATAAAGTCAGAATTGCTTGATATAAACTTGCAATTGCAAGTTATAAAGTTAAAATCGCAAGATAAACTCAATTCTAACTTTTTTTCTCAAAATTTAGTGATGTAAACTTACACTTGCAAGAAATAGAGTCAAAAATGTTAGTTCTCGCAATTCTGAGATATAAACTAGCAACTGTGAGTAATAAAGTCCAATTTTAAGGAAAAAGTATGTTCTCAGAATTGTGAATTTATATAAAAATTCTGACTTAATAATTCGCAATTGTGTTATAAAGTCAGAATTGTAAGATATAAACTCAATTCTGAGAAAAAGTCACAGTTCTTTATATCTCGCAATTCTGACTTTATGACGTGCAATTGCGAGTTTATAGCATGCAAATCTAAGAAAAAAAAACAATTGTAAAAATTTGAATTGTGAAATAAAAAGTCACAATTTTTTATATTTTTATTAAAAAAATATTATTTTTTATTAAAAAGTCACTTTTTTTATTCAGTGTTCCATATTCAGTTTATTCAGTATATTCCATAGTATGGAAGCATAAAATAATAATAATAATTTATATATATATGAAAATCTCTCTTTTTTATTTATAGGTAATACACAATGTTCAAGCTTGTGTCATTCTAAAACGATACTTTCCTTTTTCTGTGGAAAATAAAAGACTACTTTTTTGTTTTTGTTTTTGTTTTTTTTACCATACAATGAAAGACAATGGTCACCAGAACAGTTTGTTTACCCACAATCTTCAGAATATCATCTTTTGTGTTCCGCAGAAGAAAGAATGTCATTGAGGTTTGGAATGACAAGAGGGAGTAAATGATGACAGAATCTTTTGACTGAAAATTCATCCTCTATCTCTTTAAAAAAAAAAATCAAATGCCAGAAAACTTCCAAAATCCTTGAGAAGCTGGCTTCTCAAAAGGGGTACGCATTGCTGCCAGAACCGAGAACATACGTCGGTTATCTCTAGATTCTCTTCCCTTTGTTCTTAAAACCTAAACAGATGTTCAAACCCAGGGGTTTGCGCCAGTGATCTAACAGATGCCCCTTCAGCTACCGTAACCCACAGGATGCATGCAGGAATGAAAACCCTGGTTATGAAAACATCTTTTCAGAATACATAATCCACAGTAATGTTTCCATACACAGCGAAAGTAATTTCATACATCCATGATCAAGGGGAGTGAGAAAAACGACAAGAGAGAGCAGACACTCGTTTTTTTTTGTCTAAATCCTTAACCTTTGTTGCTCAGAACGCTGCCGTGCTGCCTCGTCAAAAGAAGAGAAGACTATTTTTGTTCTTTATCATCTAAAACCTCCAAACTCCCTGGAAAAGACAGCGACTTTTACGGGAGTTAGTCTCCCGGCAGGCCTCGGCCCTGCATCCTATCAAAACAAGAAGATAGATGAAGGGATGGACGAATAAAACACCCCGCTTGTTTTTAGCCCAGGGCCAAGATTAATACGGCAAATATTATGGATGTTTGGTAGCACGCATCAAGACCATCACATCAGTGGTCCTGTAAATGAAGAAACAAACCTATCGACCATATTTCAAAATCAGCAATGCTGTTAGATTGCCTCTTTCACTAACCTATACATTTTACACCGATGGAAAGCAGTAAAGCAACTACATTTTTCATGTAACAACAGTTCAGTTAACAAGCTATATTTGCTAATGTCACGCTGCTCTATAGCAAGCAAATACAGTCAATAAACAAACATGCTCTTCTCAACGGTCCTATATTACTCATGCCACATCTGATTCATTGATTCGTTCAGACAAAAGCCGGTTTAATAAATGAACAGCAGATTAATTTGAGTCCTTGAGCAGAAAACCATAATGCAGCTACATTAAATCATAAATAGGTAAGAGTGGCTTGACTGTAGTTGTATTTAAAATAATGTGTATGTGCTCATAGCTTGGCCAGCTGTAGTTTCGAAGCAGTTTCCCTAACAATTGCGTTGAGCCAGAAACACTTTGGTCTGGCTGTGATTCAGGCGAAAGGAAAGACGAATGCCGAGAACAACGAAAGCACAGGAAAAGCAATCAAAGGTGAGGAGGCAATCACAGTGGCGACATCAGACTCTCCATATTCAACCGAATTGCCTACTATAGGAGCAATTGATTGTGTCAACAGCCATATGGTTTTGTGTTGGCGGGAAATAAATTACCGTACACTGGAAGCGCTCTGAATGCCCCGAGACTCCTTCTACGATTTCATACAAGTGGCAAATCAAATGTCAAGGCCATGTACTACAACATTTCCAACCTAGGAACAGATTCATGGATACAGGCATGAAAATTAAAAGCTTTAAGAATTCACTCAAAACACACAGAGCTGAAAAACACAGATTCGTCCCCTCTCAAGAGAAAACTAGGTTACAACGCAACGGATTGCCAATGCACTGACCACAACTCTCAAAAAAGCATCTTGGCGGTAACTACGTGTGCTTGAAATACAATACTACATTGCAAAACGTCCAGGAGACCACGATCCTTTCCATGCTGTTTCATCAGTTATGCCATCATTTAAAAGAAAAGATTCACATGTGTACTTCATAGCTATCAGTAATGAGAGCAGCTGCTGCAATACTACGATGCCGTCCACATTTGCAACGAATGGTCTTCTGTGAGTAAAACACACGCCTGAAGGCTGTGAAATCTCTGCTGTTTAAATTAGAATCAGGTTCGTCTGATCTGATTACATCAGCACGCCTGTGGCAGAATCAGATGTAATACTGCATTTGATAAGCAGTGGGAGACATACAAGCAGTCTTGTCCAAACTAAAACCACTCAACCAGACAGGAAACACTGAGAGAGACTGCTGAAAGATATTTTTGGACCTCAACTGAAAATTAAGACAGAATCGTGCTAAAAATATTCACATCGCACTGCTTTTTTTGGACTTCAGGCCATGCTTCTAATTCAAAGCTCTTGTCTTTGTATTTGCTCTTGTACTTGAGCCCGCCAACCCCCTTTGCATTCACTGTTTTGTCTCTTCTCAGGTTATTATTCTTCAAATTTAGGCCAGCGCTTGCAGGAATTCCAGAATGTTCTTTTTGAACATGAACTCACAGGCTCCATCTACAAGGACTATGGGTCTTCCACAGGCAAGCGTTCCATTATTAACATCGGTTAAACGTTGTGATTTAGAAACATCTTTGAGGCATTGACTTTTCCAGTCAGACTGGAAAAGAACATTCAGTTGTAGCTCCCAAATGCAGAAATCCCACAGCTCACTTGAATATTTTGAAGCTATAGCAAAGACTTTATATATAGAAAGACTGTGCACTTCTATTACTTAAATGGGAGAATGAATGGGAGAAGGTGTAGCGCCCAATATGGCGAATAAGCCCCGCCTTCTAAATCCTAAATCTAAAGATCCAATTGCTGAGTAGTAAAGCCATCGTGTCACTGCAGATGCTGTCAGAAGCTCCGGTTCCTGTAGAAACAGGCAGCATTCGCAAACTTGCGCTCATGATCGCGTATGCGCACTGGCTGGTCTAGCATCAAAAACAAGCTTTTTTTAATTGTGTTACAGTAAAAAGAGCACTAAAGTTTTTTCTGGTCGACTAGTAGTCATTCATTTTAAGCATCAGTCGACCTTTTGTCATGTTTATTAATAAACTATATAATTCGTAGTAACAAGCCTTTAATTGTCTACATAGCCTAAAAAGCACTCAAGCGCACAAAAAAAGCTAGCCACAGAGCACCAACAGATATAATAATTATGAATAGTCTGGGAAACATATGCGCGTGTATGAGTCATATGTTTCATACGGATTACATAATGTGAGAATATTTGTTTTCTATTTGAATTGGTTCATTTGAAAGTAAACATTTCACTCTCTATAGATATATTTTTCATGGCTGTAAGCAGAATACACAGAGTTTCAAAGTTTTGCGTTCAAGTTCACAGAGACCAAGACGGCAGAAAGTGCACCGTGCTTGCTTTCATTATTTTACAAAAACACAATGTTTAGTTGTTATTGTGAGTGCACACAATGTAAGATGTATTACTCTAGCATCGATAGCCTTGTGGGTACTGCGCTGACATACAGCGCCATTGTGCTACGGGTGTCCCGAGTTCGAATCCTGGCTCGAGGACCTTTCCTGATCCCGCCCCCTTCTCTCTCTCCCACTTTGCTTTCTGTCAGCTAATGATCTGTCCTATCACAATAAAGGCAAAAAGGCCAAAAAAGATGCGTTACTCTTATCTGTATGACCAAAAAAGTATTTTAAGGGCAAGTATTTCTGTCATGCAGTAAGCGTGCTACTATTCAGCTTCCACACTCAATAGCTTCAATAGCGCACATTTTTCTAGGTTAACATTAGATTGAGCCGCCATGTAAAGTTGCTACAACATAAATCTTTCAGATGAAAAACCATATTTGAGGTCGACCGTTTGGATGTCCTGCCCGATGTATAATATTACCACCAGCCGTTAAAGATCTGTCAGTCATGGACTGCGTGACTTTGCTTTGATTTTTTTTTTCTGCAACTAAGCGACTAATAAAATTTTGGTTGACCTATTAGCCCTAAATATACAATTTAAAATAACTGTGTTCCATTTAAATATATTTTGAAAAGTAATTTTTTTCCTATGATGGCAAAGCTAGCAAATTTTCAGCAGCCGTTTCTCTGCTGTTCAGTGACATATAATCATTCAGAAATCTTTATAATTTGCTGATATGGTTCGCAAAAAATATTTCTTATTATCAAAGATTATTTTTCATGATTCTTTCAATTTAATGTGTCCTTGCTAAATAAAAGCATTAAATTCTTTTAAAAAAGAGAAACTTACAGACCCCAAACTTTTAAAAAGGAGTGTATAGAGGACTATAAACTGACAGAACATAAAATACAATTAAATTCAAATTAAATGTCAAGGTTCTGATCTAATTTTAATATGCGATACAGTGTTACATCTCACCGCACAGTGGTAGCAGCGTGTTCGTTTCCTTCTGCATCATAATTACACACTCTTAGCTACCACACGGCAGCGGTTCTGGCAAAAGAAACTGCTAAAATGTAATATGATCACATACAAGCTATTATGCAACAATCAGGTAATATTTTGAGCTGCTAACTGCTTAAATCAGCCGATTTAGACAGGTCGCCATCACATATTACCTTTTGAAACTGCTTTTGGCAGTCATTTGGCATGACAAAATTAGCACAACACTTTTATCTCATTTCATCGTAACATTCACTAAAATGACTGGCTCTGAATGGATAAAGCTGTGAAAATAGTCCTATAATTATTCCGCTTGCTGCAAGCGGAGGGAAACAGTAACCTTATGAAAGCGCTTTGGGCTGCTCTTGTTTGAGCACAGTGTGGTAAGGAACTCAAAGTATGCGCAGACTTTGTTTTTGGTGGTTTTAACCGGAAATCTACTCCAAATTCCTTGAAGCGGGATACAATAAAGTTGAATCTCTGGACTGCAGCATCTGAATGTTATTACCATCACAAAAGCCTACAGAATAGCTAGAATGTTTAAAGTTCAGCTAAATGCATTATTATATTACAAATAAAAAAAAATAACGCATGATGCAGAGGAACCAACGGTGATACATTCAAACACAGCAGTCTATATGTGACCCTGGTCCACAAAACCAGTCTTATGTTGCACGGGTATATTTGTAGCTATAGCCAAAAATACATTGGATGGGTCAAGTTTATCGATTTTTCTTTTATGCCAAAAATCATTAGGATATTAAGTAAAGATCATGTTCCATGAAGATATTTTGTAAATTTCTTACTGTATATTTATGAAAACATAATTTTTGTTTAGTAATATGCATTGCTATAAACTTCATTTGGACAAGTTTAAAGGAACATGCCACTTTTTTTGAAAATATGCTCATTGTCCAACTCCCCTAGAGTTAAACAGTTGAGTTTTACCGTTTTCGAATCCATTCAGCCGATCTCTGGGTCTGGCCGTAGCACTTTTAGCATAGATCATTGAATCTGATTAGACCGATAGCATCTCGCTCAAAAATGACCATATATAATGACGATATTTTTCCTATTTAAAACTTGACTCCTCTGTAGCTACATCGTTTACTAAGACACGATACTAAAAAAATTAAAAGTTGAAATTTTCTAGGCTGATATGGCTAGGGACTACACTCTCATTCCAGCTTAAAATTACGCAGCACCTGAAAGTGACCGGCACTAAGTTTGTGTAGATGCAGAGTTGCAGCTGGCAGAGTTGACACTGCACCCATGGTACGGCAACAAAGTTCCTTGATTATTACGCCAAAATGAGAGTATAGTTTCTAGCCATATCGACCTAGAAAATCGCAACTTTTCATTTTTTGTCCGTCTTTGTACACAATGTAACTACAGAACAGTCAAGTTTTAAATAGGGAAAATATCGAAACTCTTTGGTCATTTCTGAGCGAGATGCTAACGGTCTAATCGGATTAAATATTCTATGCTAAGCTTGCTAAAAGTGCTACCACCAGCCCTGAAGATCGGCTGAATGGATTCGAAAACGGTAAAACTCAGCTGTTTAACTCTAGGGGAGTTGGAAAATGAGCCTATTTTCAAAAAAAAGTGAAGTGTTCCTTTAAAGGCGATTTTCTTAATATTTTGATTTTTTTGCACCCTCATATTCCAGATTTTTAAATAGTTGTATCTCGGCTAAATATTGTCCTTTCCTAACAAATCATACATCAACGTTAAGCTTATTTATTCAGCTTCCGTGTGACATATACATTTTAATTTTGAAAAATGTACATTTATGACTGGTTTTGTGGTCCAGGGTCACATATTATGATCTAGTAACTGCTAGATCAGGGGTGCTCAACCCTGTTCCTGGAGATCTACCTTCCTGCAGAGTTCAGCTCCAACCCTGATCAAACACACCTGTGTGTAATTATCAAGTGCTCCTTCAGGTCCCAATTAGTTGGTTCAGGTGTGTTTGATCAGGGTTGGAACTAAACTCTGCAGGAAGGTAGATCTCCAGGAACAGGGTTGGGCACCCTTGTGCTAGATGGTGTCACAACCATTGCTAAGCATTACAACATAACAGATGAGTCATTCAGTGGGATTAAGGGACTTTCAAGCTGCACCTTAAAGGTAAAGGGTGTAATTTCTGCGCCCCCGGAGACGCCAAAGGGAACTGCAAGCTGTTTGTTTGAGCCAGAGGAGGTCTATAATACTTGGAGAAAGCTATACATTAGCATTCCCATTCATCTCAATGGCAGTTTCTCGGCTAGCACAGGCTCCCCTGGAAGTATGTGATTTGAAATTTGTCATCTTTTCTTATACATTCAATTCTGGGCACTTTAGCTCTGTATTTAATGCTTTAAAGATTTGCATTGAAAATTGCATCATGTCTCAACAATGCAAAGACCTTCATTATACCCATGCATGTAAATGACGCATGTATTTGTCTAAGCGGTAGCAGACGGGTAAAGCGTTGTAAGTTGTCTAAAAACAGTCATATTTTTACAATTCACACATTTGAACTTTTCATGAGACAGCAAAGCAAAGAGGAAGAGAGGCAGAAAGTTGTGTTTAAATGTGGGGGGTATAAGACAATGTTTACACTTCTCGAAGTTGCCTCTCGGCTTGCGACTTCAGGAGGCCCTTCTACTTGAATTAGGAGAAGTCCTTTCAGAGATGGGTTGCAGGGATCAGGGGGTGGCTTTTCAGCATGACAAAACCAAACCCATTTCCCTCCTTTTTTTTTCTTCTTCTTTTTTTTCCCCCTCCAACACTCTACAGGACGCCTTCGGAGCTTACACAATGCAAATCAGTCTGAGCCCCCTTTCAGAAAGTGATTAATATGCATAGACGGCCCATCTTTATCAAACAGCACAAAATGGAAAACAACTGGAGAACATTTGGGACGATTGGATTTCAGTCAGCTTGCGCAAAATAAAATTAATACATTTTTACAAGACGGAGTCACAGTGTGAACAGTACAGCATGAAAGCATTAAAATGTTTTTATCTGGTGAAACATCCAGCGATCCTACAGCATGGGGGCAAATCTTTCTACCAGATCACAATTCCTTTCAGCTCTGATCTGACACTTATGTTTTCATTGGCATCAGTCTTAGTAAAGCAATACTGTTCGAAAATTCACTCTATAATGACCATACAGAAAGACTTGGAATCGTTTTTTCAGAGACTAGAAGTTCAGAGGTGGACCCTTTGACAGTAGAGATAAAATATCTGGTCAAATTTAATGAGAATTTTAAGAGTAGTGATAAATTTATTCTATTAAAACGCATAATTATTCAGCAGGCATACATTCTCTGGGAAATGTAAAAAAAAAAAAAACATAAAGAGCTTGTCATTCATTTATGTGCCACAGAGAAGACACGTCCTTGAGTCTAAATCAACTGATTTAATTAGTCTGTCTATGAACCAAAACTAAATAAATAAATCATTTTTAAAAAGCTGAATGCTGAACTTCATGACATTATCTTTAAACACTAACAAAAATACAAATAATGCTAAAACAGTAAGCCGCACCTGAAATATGAATGAATGGCTGCACGTAAAAGCGCCAAATGTTACTCTCTCCCAGTACTTTCGTACTAGCTTTGAACTTGCCACAGACGGAGGACTTCCAGATGTTCCCCATCTTGCAATTGTTTCTTTATTTTCCTTCAAGTGTTAACTAATCTACTGCTTCGCCCCTTCTCTTGAGGTCACGGACATGTACTGTATTTAAAGCCCCCTAAACCTCTTTTATTTCTCTTTAAACTTCTTCACGTTTAAGACTCCCTATATGGCTCTTTGCGCTTTTAATACACTGAAGCACAGCCTGAAGAAAAGCAGTTATTTGTGATGTGGGGATATGGGTATTTGTATTCAGCACACGCAAACAGCTCTCTGTCAACATCAACATGTCAGCACCATACAGCAGTATGTGCTTCTACACTATAACAGTCACTTTAGAGATATATAGAGATAAGGAGTGGCAGTGAGGGAGCAAAAAGAGAATGACAGATGCAGGTGTTATGTACCGTTACACCTCAAAAGCATTGTTTAAACCAATACATGCTTTAAAACTGTTAACATTATTTCAAGGCTTCACTCATCTTTCAAACAGATGTACTTCATGAACTTTCTCTTTTACACACTGTGCTAACGGTCAGGTGAGAAACTGAAACGACGACCTCTAGACAGCTAGACATATTAGATAAGAGGAACTTCCAAAGGTTTTATTGTACAGTAACTGTACTGACATTGATAAACGATAAATTCACGAACTCCATCATTCTTTAAATAGGACACATGTACGGACTGCACTTTTTAACATCCTGCCCTAATTACACGCAAATTAAGGACAGCTTCTATAACCTGCCAAACACACCAGGACAAACTCCCACACCTGCTAGGAGGAACCTCAAACCTGCTCAAACCAGCTGCGAGGTTTGTGAAGTCCTGCCACGACAAAAGGGCAGCCAGTGGGACAGGACCACCGACTGGAAAATAACATCATCCCTCTGCATCATGCATACAGATTATAACCACTAACGGCTATCACCCTACAACACCACTCATTTCACCAAGGGTGAATATAATATACAATCAGAGTCTAATATATAGCCATAATGTGCATACAGAACACATACGCACTCACAAACATATGCATACATATTTATCTGTATTACATATTTGTTTAAACCACAGCAGCTGTGCGTGTACTATTTGGTGATCTCATTAAAAAAACCTATTAACATCTGAGTAAATATTATAAGATGAATGACTATTTGCATTATTATTCATTTCATTTTTATATAAGACATGTTTATACATTACCAGTCAAAAGTACAGCAAAAACAATAACATTTTGACATATTTTTACTATTTAAAATAACTGTTTTCTATTTGAATATATTTTAATGTCTAATTTATTCCTGTGATTTTAAAGCAGAATTTTTAGCATCATTACTCCTGTCACATGATTCTTCAGAAATCATTCTAATATTCTGATTTGCTGCTCAAAAACATTTATTATTATTATGCTGAAACAGCTGAGTAGAATTTTTTCAGGTTTCTTTGATGAATATTAAGTTAGATTTGTAGTATATTAAAGATTTACATTAAATATGTTTTTATCATCACTTTTGATGAATTTAAAACATCCTTGCTAAATAAAAGTATTAATTTTTATAATTTTTTCCCTAAAAAAAAAGACTGACTCCAAGCTTTTGAATAGTATAGTGCATAATGTTACAAAAGCTTTTCATTTCAGATAAATGCTGATCTTTAGATCAAAGAATCATGAAAAAAATGTACTCAACTGTTTTAAATATTGCTAATAATAATAATAATAATAATAATAATAATAATAATAAATGTTTCTTGAACAGCAAATTAGAATGATTTCTGAGGATCCTATGACACTGAAGACTGGAGTAATGATTCTGAAAATGTAGTTTTGATCACAGGAATAAATTACATTTTAAAATATATTAAAATAGAAAGCAGTTATTTTAAATAGTATAAATATTTAACAATATTATGCTTTTGCTGTATTTTGGATCAAATAAATGGAGGCTTGGTGAGCAAAAAAAAAACAAAAAGCTTACTGTTCAAAAACTTTTGATACATATTTGTCTAAATATGCAGTTGTGTGTGTACTATTTGGTGATCTCATTAAAAAAAAACTTAACATCTAGATAAATATTATAGAATAAATGACTACTTGAATTATTATTAAGTTCTTTTTTTTATCCCAGACATTTTTAAATGCTGTATATACGCGTGCAAATATATGTGTATGCAATGTAAAGCTTCTGTTTTGCCATGAGAAAGAGAGGTGGGGGGTGGAGGTGAGGGAAGGGGGAGGGGGTGACAGAATATAATTCATTCCCGCCCAAGCCTTACTCACTGATTGGCTGGAAATGATCATCCATGCATTCGAATCATTTCCCGAATAATCACAAGAAACATTTTTGGAACGCTTCCATTTATCATTCTTATTTACGCATCGCGCTCATAAATCACACTTTCGCTTACTTTTCTAATTGGCTGCCTGGTCTGCTTATAAACAGCCTGGATATTCATTATACATGCATGAGAAGTGTAACTTCAGTCTTTAAAGAGACAGTTCGGTGATTTACTCACACTCATGCTGTTCTAAACGCGTTTACTTCCTTGCTTTCTTCAGTAGGACACAAAAGGAGACGCAAAAGGTTAGAGACAGCCAACCTTAGTCACCGTTCACTTACATAGCATCTCTTTCCATTCAATGAGAGTGAATAGTGACCGACTCTGATAGAGTCTGTCAGAAAACATTTTCTTCTTTGAGAAATTGAGTCACAGCGGTTCGAAATAACAAAGATGAATAAATGATGAACTATTACTCAAACAATCACAGGGATAAACTAATTCAAGGGTAATGCAGAGATGTTCCAGACAGGCGCTCAATACGAGCGCTCTCAGCTGCGCCTCAGCACCACCGTGACCATCCCGAACGTGAACACACGGATGAAAACACACACATTAAAACACCACACAATAAACTTTGGCTGGTTATTTTGTCGGCTTAGCTGGCGATATGTTTACACAACACACCAGATGGTTGTTTTTCCTGTCTCCCAACACAAATCTCAAAGGAGCCAATGCGCAGTAATGTCCACACAACCATAAACAACGCGATTTCGCGCTCTTAAAATGTAATGAACCACTCTTGAAAGTGCGGTTTGTTTTTGCACAGGGATGCGAGACTCTATATCCCACCTAACTGGTGCCAAACTGCTAGTTTGGCAGGGATGAAAATAACAGAGTTTGTTTTATATAGATATAAACCGAGGCAGTTTGCAAAGCTGTATCACTGAATGAACCCGGTCGAACTGCCTCGCATCCTCATCCTCACGCACGCCGTAACTGCTTCTGTGCTGTGGAGACAACGCACCAGGACAAACAAGGATGCGAAAGGATACAGTCTAACACAGTGCAACTGATACAAGTGCATCTTACCTGCATAACCAAAGAAAAGCAATGTCCAAATGAGATCCCGTATCTGAAGCATTGCAATCTCTTCCAAAGGTATGCTCCGTGTAGAATAGGTAGAGTTGGTTCAGTTATTATCTAAATGACTACGATGCTTTGTCCCTGTTTCAGGTTGCTGTGATATCATGAATTGGTCCTCAGCCGTTGACACAGAATGCGCTCCGAGCAGCACAGCGAATGAGTGACAAGAGCCGCAGCACGCACAACATTCATCCGCCAGCACGAGTGTATATGGAGCGCGCTGGATACGCGGGCATAAACTAGTGCGCGCACTTTATTCAGTCTGGTGCGGCTGCAAATCACAAACAGCAGATGGTGCGCTCGGAAAATCTCGTCATGGACTGCCGGGGTTATTCGGATTAGGAATTCTTATAAACTCGACAACGGTTACCGGTATTCAAAGGCAGGTTTTGTTTCCCCCCCGCCAGGCTCATTATATGAGTGTAAAGCGGATGTGTGCTGCGTCGCAGTACTATTTTAATCACAGTCCTTTCACCTATATTGCATGTGCTCAAGCAACTGCAAGAAAAAACAGGTCAAACAAATAGAATGCAACCTGTTTCGCTCTATTAAAATGGATTTAAATAATCTTACTGCATTTTTGTTTTTCTTGGGAATAATACAATTTCTTTGATAGCATAAAATAGTGCATGGAAGTTGATATCATCTGAAAGCCGAATAAATAAGCTTTCCATTGATGTTTGGTTTGTTATGAAGGGACAATATTTGGCTGAGATATAACTATTTGACAATCTGGATTCTGAGCGTGCAAAAAAAATAAATAAATGAATAAAATACTGAGAAAATCGGTGTTTGAAGTTGTCCAAATGAAGTTCTTAGCATTCAAAAGTTAAGTTTTGATATATTTACGGTACGACATTTACAAAATATCTTCATGGAACATGAACTTTACTTAATATCCTAATGGTTTTTGGCATAAAAGAAAAATTTGACCTATACAATGTATTGTTGACTACTGATACAAATATACCAGTGCTACTTATGAGTGGGTCTGAGTTGCTAAATAGTTTTCAGGCAGAAGAATGCTAAACAAATGAACAGTAAATTATTTAAACAATTAATAAATTATTAACTGATCCATATTATATTTGATCGATTTTAATTTTATTTTGGTATTTATTTTTACTTTCATTTTATTCCTTACTTTCATTTCACTAATTTTAAATAAATGCTTATTTTAATTTGAATTAAATGTCAATTTCAAATTACATTGTTTTGTGTTGCTTTGTTTTTAGAATACGTGAGAAACCTGAAGACTTAACATTGTACTTACTGGCTTCAGATTTTTTTGATGGAGGTTAAAGGGAAGATAGATGGCGTGTGATTTACCAATGTCCTGGTGTTGTCCCGTAAAAAGGTCAATAACAATAATTCCCTAGATAAGACAGGAGTTGCATGAGGAGAGCATTGCTTCAAGACTTATCTAAGTAATTTGTAGCCGGGTGTGAAACTGCATTCCATGAACTGTCAGAGGTTAGAGAGAAGAGAGCTCCTCCATCTCCGTTTTCAATCAGAACTTCACCCGCTGAGGTGAAAGCATTGCAAATTCTTCCACACACTTCTATGGCGGATTGACATACACTACGGGATGAGCCATTTAGGGAGAGAGTACTTAAATTGCCTCTCTGAATACTGGAGAAAAGAGAAAAATGCAGACATAGTTAGCCTCTTTCATCACAGGGAGTGATGTGAAGGAAATGGAAGCAATGGTTCGCAGCTCTTCAGTGGAAATGTTTGTTTACGCTTTAAACTTTAGAATGTCTTATTAAGGGCAGTTTTAAGAAAATAAACTGTGTATTTTAGTGTGATGTGCACTGTAAAAAAAAAAAATAAAAAAAAAAAAAAAAATGTGTAAAAAACCGAGAATGTGCTGGCAGAAAATTACCAGGACATTTTCTGTCAAATCAACAGACGTTTCCTTCAATTCAAAAACGGAAAATTCTGTAAATTTACAGTACATACTCAGTACCATTTACCTACTCTTCCGTTAATGATAATACAGCAATTTCTGTAAAACTTTAGCATAGTGTTCCTTCAATAGCATTAACTGAAAATGTTTTACCAATTAAAATTTGTATTGATCTGTATTGGTTTTATACATAATACACAAATTATATATATACACAAAGCAAAAAAGTCCAGTTCTTAAAATAAAGAACATGGTTTATTTTAACTTCATGTAAACATTTTTAAAATTGCATTCAACAGCTTTTGTTTGCCTTAAATTGGTTAGGATAAAACGATTTCATTAAGCAATTACTCAGTCTAATGTGTCAAACACCGAAAAATGCCTGTATTGTGAAAGACAGTTTAGCTTTAAACAGCAACAGACAGAATTTAAAAAAAAAAGAAAACATGAGCACTCGTACAAGGTTTTGCACTAATTAGTGGTCACAAAATTTAAACTTCAAACTGTAAAAAGTCAAAATTCAAAACATTTTTTCCTATAAGAGAATAATATTGTTTAGAGGGATAGTTCACACAAATATGTGAATTCCGTCATCAATTACTCACCCTCATACCATTCCAAACCCATAAGACTTTCATTCATCTTTAGAACACAAATAAGGAGTATTTTTAATGAAATCTAGTTGCTTTCTGTCCCTCTATTGATAGTCTACGCAACTACCACTTTCAAGGTCCAGAAAGGTCCTTAGAAAAGTTGTGCAGTTCATTATAAGGGATGTATTATTTCCCCTTTATCTGCATGTTTAATACAAGTGCCATTTTGAGATTTTAAAAAAGCTCAAATATTACATGGATTTTTGAAATTGTTCATGCAAGAGTCTTGGAGGAATGCGTAGCCACTTGATTGCCTTCATCTCAACCCTCGTTCAGGATTTCTTCACAAGATTGTTAAATTGCTTAACTTACATTTCTTCATTTGCATCTGTCATATAAGCTTCAGGTCAGATCAACTATGCCTTACAATATACTTCATTATTTTCAACTAAATAAACAGCAACACATCCAAATGCTACAACTATACACATTTCATTACATGTGCTGCTTACTGCTGTATGAATTCTAGTGTTCTCTGGGTATTTGTAGCTCACAACCGCAACAGGGGATGTTGTTATTAACTTCTTGAAGGACAGCAATCTTGAACTGCCCATCACCTTAAACAAAAAAGACATTACAAAATGACCATATACATAACGACAAGCAGGTTTGAACACACCTTCCACACACAAGGATGATAACATACAAAAGAAATCAATCAAATAAATTTAGAACCGTTACTAGCATATTGTCTGTAAAGCGGCTGCAATCGACTTCACATTGCTGTCAGAGTCAACAGAATAAATGACACAATAACTATTTTCTTTTCAATACTGAACACTAATGTTAAATAAAACTGTTAATAAAACAATACAAACCCATGATAAGAATGCAGGTGTGTTTGAGAATCACAGTACAGCAGCAATTACGTCCTGTCATTAAAAAGAAAACAAAATAAACACTATGAATGATTGCTGTCCCTTCAAAACATGACGCACATCTGACACACATCACTTTTTTTTATGTTACTCATTTTAGACTGTTTACGAGGTCACTCACCAACAAGGGTCATTTTGACATAATGTCCATTAGAGTGCGAAAGATAACTTGAGGAGCTGACGTTACTGGCACGCTGACCTGAAGCGGCATTCTTGTTCACACAGTCACTTCACAGACAGCTTGCTAGTAATGTTAACGAATTAATTTCTGTTTTGCATCTTATCATCCTTGTGTGGGTGTAAAACAAGACAATATAAGGTCTAAACTTACCTAATTTGGCAGAAAACTCCACAAGGAAGATGTGTGACGACATGCTGAGAATGTTGAGTGCGACGGCTCCAACGTTCATTTGCCAAACAAGCCAGACAGCAACTAAGTTAACGTTATGTAAACAATTTATGTGACATTTAACAACATATAATTTACCACGGAAGACTAAAAACGGGTTTCCTAAATTCAAAGGCCGACTTTAAAATGAAATTTTGACGGTGAAGCTCTTCACGTCTTCTGTTTACTGTTTTTGCGCCGATGGGCCGCCGAGGTTCTTGTTCCCACAATGCAAAGCGTAATTCAAAAATATGGAAAAACACCTGTAAAAACCTACTACGGAAAATTCCTTCAAATTATTATGGTATTATGGTACTGTATTTTTACTGATTTTTTTTTTTTTTTACAGTGTGTACAGCTCTGTTTGCATAAATGACAGGGAATAATCATTTCCACAGTATGTCTATGAGATGAACCTTTAAGGATTTACATTTAAGGTTTGCATAAAATGTTAAGTATCACAACTTGTTTTTGACATTCATAATAATGAGAAATATTTCTTGAGCACCAAATCAGCATCGACAGATAAGCAGATAGACTGATAGCTAGACGGAAAGAAGCATGCATGGATACATGGATACAATCGATCGATCGATAGATAAATATGATAGATGGACGGATAAAAAGATGAATGGATGGATGGATGGATGGATGGACGGATAAAAAGATGGGCAGAGCAATAGATTTTGATCAAATAATTGATAGATTGATATGATGGGACGGACAAATAAAAAGAGGGACGGATTGATGGATGGACAGACAGATCAATAGATGGATAGACAGATCTAGAAAGATGGATGGATGGCTAGAGTGAT
This sequence comes from Cirrhinus mrigala, assembly GCA_036247105.1. NCBI lineage: Eukaryota > Metazoa > Chordata > Actinopteri > Cypriniformes > Cyprinidae > Cirrhinus > Cirrhinus mrigala. Next base: position 15,855,005 of record CM070027.1, on the reverse strand, counting down.
AGATTGATATATGGAAAGAGACATGGATGGATGAATGAATTGATCAACTGAATAATATGATGGATGGACAGATAAAAAGAGGGAAGGATGGATGCATCGATCGATAGATTGATATGATGGATGGATTGATGGATGGACAGATAAAAAGAGCCATGGATGGATAGATAGATAGATTGATAGATAGATTGATATGATGGATGGATGGACAGATAAAAGAGGAATGATAGATTTATGAATGGATGGATTGATCGATTGAATGATATGATAGATGGATGGAAAGATAAAAAGAGGGATGATGGATGAATCAGTTTATAGATTGAGATGATGGATGAATGGACAGATGAAAAGAGGCATGGATGGATAGATGATTGATATGATGAATAGACAAATAAAAAGGGATTGATGGATGGGCAGACAAATCAATAGATGGACAGACAGATATATAAAAACATTGATAGATAGATGAATGCATGGAAGGATGGATGGATAACTAGATACTGTGGAGGGAAAGACAGATCTATGGAAAGAGACATGGATGGATGGATGGATGATAGCTAGATAGAACGATAGATATATAGAAAGAGACGGATGGATGAACGGATTGATCAATTGATTGATTTGATGGATGGATGGATAGCTAGATAGAGTGATGGACAGATATATGGAAAGAGACATGGACAGATGAATGGATCAATCGATACATTGATTAGATGGATGGATGGATGGATGAATGGATAAATAAAAAAGGGATGGATGGATGGATGATAGCTGGATAGAATGATAGATATATAGAAAGAGACAGATGGATGAATGGATTGATCGATAGATTGATATGATGGATGGATATACAGATAAAAAGAGGGATAGTTAGAGAGAATGATAGATATATGGAAAGAGACATGGATGGGTGAATGGATGAATCCATAGATATGATCGATGGATGGAAGGATGGATGGATGGATGGATGGATGGACGGATAAAAAAGGGATGGATAAATGGATGGATGGATGAATGATAGCTAGATAGAACGACAGATATATGTTAGGAGACGAATGAATGGACTGTTCGATAGATTGATATGATGGATGGATGGATGGATGGATAGCTAGATAGAGCAACAGACAGATATATGGAAAGAGACATGGATGGATGAATGGATTGATTGATAGATTGATGTGATGAATAGATGGCCAGATAAAAAGAGGGATGGATGGATGGATGGATGGATGGATGGATGGATGGATAGCCAGATAGAGCGATAGACAGATATATGGAAAGAGACATGGATGGATGAATGGATTGATTGATAGATTGAGTGATTAATGAAAGGACAAAAGGAAGGATAAAATCAGGGATGGATGGATGGATGGATGATAGCTAGATAGAACAACAGATATATAGAAAGAGACGGATGGATGAATGATTGATCGATAGATTGATATGATAAATGGATGGACAGATAAAAAGAGGGGTGGATGGATGGATAGATAGATGGATGGATAAAGGCATTGACAGGTTAAAGATCATTATGGATGGATGAATAGATGGATAGATGGATAGCTAGATATAGCTATAGATCTATGGAAAGAGACAGATGGGTGAATGGATGTCAATAGATTGATATGATAAATGGATGGACGGATAAAAAAGGGATGGATGAATGGATTGATGGATGGATGATAGCTAGATAGAACGACAGATATATAGAAAGAGACAGATAATTGAATGGATTGATCGATAGATTCATATGATGGATGGATGGATGGATGGATGATGGATGGATGGATGGATGGATAGCTAGATAGAGCAATAGACAGATATATGGAAGGAGACATGGATGGATGAATGGATTGATTGATAGATTGAGTGATGAATGGAAGGACAGACAAAAAGAGGGATGGATGGATGGATGATAGATGGATAGATAAAGGGATTGACAGATCAAAGATCATTATGGATGATGAATAGATGGATGAATGGACAGCTAGATATAGCTATAGATATATGGAAAGAGACATGGATGGGTGAATGGATCGATCGATAGATTGATGTGATGGATGAATGGATGAATGAATGGATGGATGATAAAAAAGGGATGGATGAATGGATGGATAGATGATAGCTAGATAGAACGACAGACATGAAAGAGACAAATGGATGAATGGATTGATCGATAGATTGATATGATGGATGGATGGATGGATGGATAGAGCGATAGACAGATATATGGAAAGAGACATGGACAGATGAATGGATTGATTGATAGATTGATATGATGAATGGATGGACAGATAAAAAGAGGGATGTATGGATAAAGGGATGGACAGGTCAAAGATCATTATGGATGGATGGATGGATAGCTAGATATAGCGATAAATATATGGAAAGAGACAAGGACGGGTGAATGGATCGATCGATAGATTGATATGACGAATTAATGGATGGATGGATGGCTAGACAGAGTGATAGAGACATGCATGTATGTATGATTGAACGATAGTTTGATATGATGAATGGCTGGACAGATAAAAAGAGGGATGGATGGATGGATGGATGGGTATACAGAAAGATCAGTAGATAGATAGACAGATATACAAAAAGATGGATGGACAGGCAGACTGATACATAGAGGCATGGAAGAATGGATGGATGGATACATTAAACTGACAAAGAGCCAGACAGATTCAAATTCATAGTAGTTGAATAGCAATGTCACTTCATCTCAAAGTTACTCCTTTCATTGATTTTACTCTATTTAACTTATTTTAAATGCATCTCGAAACAAAAAACGGTATGTTCACCCTGTACGTCTTATTCCTTATTGTGTGACATTTCACAAACCACTACCCAAGGAAAATCTCATTAAGCACAATGACTACAAGAGGCCATGAACTATATACACCACGTTTATTTATAGCTAATAGACAGCGTAAAGACACTGAAGCCGTCTGGGTATTCACGATAACTCTTAATAGCACATTTAATCCCGAAACTGATTCCACTGTATGCAGGACTGATGACTGACAGATGCACTTCCTTGTGTTCCCCTCCATCAAGTCATTGCTTCATTTATTTTGTGCCCTAACACAGATGTAAAGATTAATCTCAGCGCTTCACTGAGATCCTATTTGTTCCCCTCTGTTTGTCGTTTCAAACTTGTCCCTTTTTCAATAAACAAGGCGCGTGGAGTTTGAAGGCACAGCCTGCAGGGGACGTTTCAGGATGAGAGCTACTGAGGGGCTGGTAATGAATGATGACCCTACTTTTGTTTCTCACAATATCTGCTCATCTCTCAAAGCTAACAAGGCCTTGAGATTTAAGTGCAGTCGCTCCACCAGATGAATAGACTTGAACACAATCAAAGTTTAACCTTATATCCTGTCTCACAGCAAAAGAAGATTTTCTAAGCATGCAGGATTATAAAGCCCTGTAATTCTCATTCATATGCCAATAAAAGGAAATGAATTTATTCACAAACAATAAAAATCCTTGTTAACGTAACTGTTGTTCAGAAAGTTGCTGGTAACAGATTTTAGTGCTCTTGAAAGCATATGTATACCTCAGTTCCAACTCATAGACAAATGAGTTAAGCATTAAAGTTATCAGGCTGTTGAGCAGATGGGGGTAAGGCATTATATTCTGGCTCATCTAATTACTCTGAACTGCAAAATTACACATGTAATAATGCGCTAAACCATTGTGGCATGAGTCCCTATATGATCATAAATGCTTAATGTTAATATGCTTCAGCTGTGCCAAATGGCACTGAGCAAACACAGCTTTATTTTTGTGACAGTGAAAACATAAATAGCTTCATGGATTAAGTAGGGTATATATCTCAGCGTAGGGTTTTGAGTCATTCAGAGCTGAATTGAGAATACTTTTAATGCATACACACACAAACTGTCCATATGCACACATATACACATGTATATGTGTTTTGGACTGTTTTCACTTATAAATGGTGCTTGATTTGTGCATATTTCTCTCTTGATACACTTGAGACCTTTACTGTGAATAGAAGACTTGAAGCAATGTTTTGAAGTTCGAAACATTTTAATAATGAATTTGTTGCTTCCAAACACACAGCTTTTCGCTTCATAAGACATTATTTGATGGACTGGAATTTAAAGATTGCTTATCGATCATGGTGACATTTTTATCAGCTTTTTGGACTCTCATTCTGACGGCACCCACTCACTCCAGAGTATCCATCGGTGTGCAAGTGATGCTTAATTTCTCCAAATCTGTTCTGATGACAAAACAAACTCATCTGCATCTTGGATGGCCTGAGAATACAGTTGAGATCAAAACATCCCCCTTTCAGAATCATTAAAAATCATAATTATTTAATTAAAAATAAGAGGGGTCATACAAAATGCATGTTATTGTTCATTTAGTACTGACCTGAATAAGATTTTTCACATAAAAGATGTTTACATATAGTCCACAAGTGAAAATAATTTATCCACCTTAGAATTTATCCACCTTATTTTTCAATGCGGAAGTAAGCTGTTTTCTGGAAATGTGTTAGACGTCCGGTTCATAATCTGCCATAGGGAAATAACGAGAAGAATATCAAAGTGCAGTAAACGGTAAAAGAGTTTGCACTACAAACCAGTGTGTGCATAATTAAGATAATACATTAAAAATAATATGGTAAGACACACCAGTTTGCAATATCAAGCAGTAAAATGAGCTTTTTGTGTAGCTAAATATAGCTGGAAGTGGATGAGACCGGAAGCCAGACACCAAAAATGTATGAATGGCTGCACCCACTCTTATGGGGAAAATAAGGTGGATAAAAACAACCCGGTTCAAAAGTTTACAACTGAGGGATTCATATGCAACTATTACAGAAGGTTCAAATGCTCACTGATGCTCCAGACGGAAACACGATGCATTAAGAGCTGGGGGGTGAAAACTTTTTGAATTTGAAGATCAGGGTAAATTTAACTTATTTTGTCTTCTAGGAAACATGTAACTATCTTCTGTAGCCTCTGAAAGGCAATACTAAATAAAAAAAAAAAAAAAAAGATATTTAGGGAAAATAAGGAAAATGTACACAGCTCCATTCTGTTCAAAAGTTTTCAGCCCCCGGCTCTTAATGCATGTTTTTTCCATCTGGAGCATCAGTGAGCGCTTGAACCTTCTGTAATAGTTGCATATGAGTCCCTCAGTTGTCCTCAGTGTGAGAAGATGGATCTCAAAATCATACAGTCATTGTTGGAAAGGGTTCAAATTCACAAAAATGCTGAAAAACCAAAGAATTTGTGGGACCTGAAGGATTTTCCTGAAGAACAGTGGGCAGTTTAACCGTGCAGGACAAACAAGTGACTCATGAACAACTATCACTAAACAAAAAAACACAGCTGTGGATCATTCAGGAAACAACACAGTATTAAGAGAATCAAGCGTAAGTAAACTTTTGAACCGGGTCATTCTTTGTAAATTCAGCTGTTATTTTCTCTTGTGGGCTAAATGTAAACATATTTTAATAATTAACATTATTAAAAGATGATTAAATAAAAGAATTAACATCTTTTTGGATTCTGAAAGGGGGACGCAAACCTTTGACCTCAACTGTACAACTCTCTCTTAATTATTTTAATTTCTATTATATGCGTATTCATAAATCCATATTGTCACGGGTGCGGAGCAAACGACAGACACAGTGGGCGTGACATCAGGCCTCGGAGAGGCTTTTATTAAACAATAAAAGAAAGTGTCCAGAAAAGGGGGAAAAAGTGTCCAAAATAAACAGGGGGATCTGGTGTCCTCGACGTGACAGGGTTCCGTGAAGGAGGGGTAGTGTTCCGAAGGGAAGGGTCCAGGTAAGGGGCGGAGTCCGGCGGCCGCACGCACTCTCCGCTCAGGTCCGGGGTGCGAGGGGCGGCGGCTTCTCTAGCGGCATCGTCCTCCTCCACCTCTGCGGCACTTCTGGGGGATGAAACGGCCCGGCCTGGCCCGTGAGCCGTCACGGGTGCGATCCTCATCCGGACCCGCGGGGTCCGGCAGCTCGTCCTACGGCGGCGCTGGTTCCCTCTTCACCCCTTCCTGGACCCACGAGGACACCAGCGTGCATGCACGGGGAAGAGACCGATCTCCTGAGGAGAGGCGCGCTCGGCATTTTAACAGCGGCGGTGATGAGGCTTCATTAACATCAGGTGTGCCTCATCACACGCTGCCAGACCTGGATGTTTCAGCGCCCCTCCTCCTCCCACACGCCCACTCCCGTCGGGAGCCTGGTGAAGGGCGGCGATTGCCGACGGGGTGAAGCTGATAGTTAGGGGGGAGGCAGCCGACTCGTCACATCCCCCCCCCCCCAAGCGACATCCCGGTCATCAAGCCGCCGCCCACGCAGGAGTGCTACCTTCCTCAACCAGGCTCCAGCGGTCGGAGTGGGCGGGGATTCCTCTCCGGGCGACTCCCTCTCGCAACGCCACCGGACCGGGGACAGAGAAACCGGAATTTAGTCGACAGCCTCAACCAACCGCAGGGTAAGTGATACTAAATTAAACCAAATCACTTACCCCTTAAGCGGCTGGGAGGCCGTCACCGTCGTTTCTCCGTCCCTCCGGGTCCGAATCTTCATTGACTTTTGCGAGCGAGAGGGGATGACGTCATCAGGTGTTTCCCACTGCGCTGTCTAAGCTCCGCCCATGCCTGCATTCTCCACCAATTGTCACGGGTGCGGAGCAAACGACAGACACAGTGGGTGTGACGTCAGGCCTCGGAGAGGCTTTTATTAAACAATAAAAGAAAGTGTCCAGAAAAGGGGGAAAAAGTGTCCAAAATAAACAGGGGGATCTGGTGTCCTCGACGTGACGGGGTTCCGTGAAGGAGGGGTAGTGTTCCGAAGGGAAGGGTCCAGGTAAGGGGCGGAGTCCGGCGGCCGCACGCGCTCCCCGCTCAGGTCCGGGGTGCGAGGGGCGGCGGCTTCTCTAGCGGCATCGTCCTCCTCCACCTCTGCGGCACTTCTGGGGGATGAAACGGCCCGGCACTGGCCCGTGAGCCGTCACGGGTGCGATCCTCATCCGGACCCGCGGGGTCCGGCAGCTCGTCCTACGGCGGCGCTGGTTCCCTCTTCACCCCTTCCTGGACCCACGAGGACACCAGCGTGCATGCACGGGGAAGAGACCGGTCTCCTGAGGAGAGGCGCGCTCGGCATTTTAACAGCGGCGGTGATGAGGCTTCATTCACATCAGGTGTGCCTCATCACACGCCGCCAGACCTGGATGTTTCAGCGCCCCTCCTCCTCCCCCACACGCCCACTCCCGTCGGGAGCCTGGTGAAGGGCGGCGATTACCGACGGGGTGAAGCTGATAGTTAGGGGGGAGGCAGCCGACTCGTCACATCCCCCCCCCCCAAGCGACATCCCGGTCATCAAGCCGCCGCCCACGCAGGAGTGCTACCTTCCTCAACCAGGCTCCAGCGGTCGGAGTGGGCGGGGATTCCTCTCCGGGCGACTCCCTCTCGCAACGCCACCGGACCGGGGACAGAGAAACCGGAATTTAGTCGACAGCCTCAACCAACCGCAGGGTAAGTGATACTAAATTAAACCAAATCACTTACCCCTTAAGCGGCTGGGAGGCCGTCACCGTCGTTTCTCCGTCCCTCCGGGTCCGAATCTTCATTGACTTTTGCGAGCGAGAGGGGATGACGTCATCAGGTGTTTCCCACTGCGCTGTCTAAGCTCCGCCCATGCCTGCATTCTCCACCAATTGTCACGGGTGCGGAGCAAACGACAGACACAGTGGGCGTGACGTCAGGCCTCGGAGAGGCTTTTATTAAACAATAAAAGAAAGTGTCCAGAAAAGGGGGAAAAAGTGTCCAAAATAAACAGGGGGATCTGGTGTCCTCGACGTGACGGGGTTCCGTGAAGGAGGGGTAGTGTTCCGAAGGGAAGGGTCCAGGTAAGGGGCGGAGTCCGGCGGCCGCACGCGCTCCCCGCTCAGGTCCGGGGTGCGAGGGGCGGCGGCTTCTCTAGCGGCATCGTCCTCCTCCACCTCTGCGGCACTTCTGGGGGATGAAACGGCCCGGCACTGGCCCGTGAGCCGTCACGGGTGCGATCCTCATCCGGACCCGCGGGGTCCGGCAGCTCGTCCTACGGCGGCGCTGGTTCCCTCTTCACCCCTTCCTGGACCCACGAGGACACCAGCGTGCATGCACGGGGAAGAGACCGGTCTCCTGAGGAGAGGCGCGCTCGGCATTTTAACAGCGGCGGTGATGAGGCTTCATTCACATCAGGTGTGCCTCATCACACGCCGCCAGACCTGGATGTTTCAGCGCCCCTCCTCCTCCCACACGCCCACTCCCGTCGGGAGCCTGGTGAAGGGCGGCGATTACCGACGGGGTGAAGCTGATAGTTAGGGGGGAGGCAGCCGACTCGTCACATCCCCCCCCCCCCAAGCGACATCCCGGTCATCAAGGCCACCGCCCACGCAGGAGTGCTACCTTCCTCAACCAGGCTCCAGCGGTCGGAGTGGGCGGGGATTCCTCTCCGGGCGACTCCCTCTCGCAACGCCACCGGACCGGGGACAGAGAAACCGGAATTTAGTCGACAGCCTCAACCAACCGCAGGGTAAGTGATACTAAATGAAACCAAAGTCACTTACCCCTTAAGCGGCTGGGAGGCCGTCACCGTCGTTTCTCCGTCCCTCCGGGTCCGAATCTTCATTGACTTTTGCGAGCGAGAGGGGATGACGTCATCAGGTGTTTCCCACTGCGCTGTCTAAGCTCCGCCCATGCCTGCATTCTCCACCAATTGTCACGGGTGCGGAGCAAACGACAGACACAGTGGGTGTGACGTCAGGCCTCGGAGAGGCTTTTATTAAACAATAAAAGAAAGTGTCCAGAAAAGGGGGAAAAAGTGTCCAAAATAAACAGGGGGATCTGGTGTCCTCGACGTGACGGGGTTCCGTGAAGGAGGGGTAGTGTTCCGAAGGGAAGGGTCCAGGTAAGGGGCGGAGTCCGGCGGCCGCACGCGCTCCCCGCTCAGGTCCGGGGTGCGAGGGGCGGCGGCTTCTCTAGCGGCATCGTCCTCCTCCACCTCTGCGGCACTTCTGGGGGATGAAACAGCCCGGCAACCTGGCCCGTGAGCCGTCACGGGTGCGATCCTCATCCGGACCCGCGGGGTCCGGCAGCTCGTCCTACGGCGGCGCTGGTTCCCTCTTCACCCCTTCCTGGACCCACGAGGACACCAGCGTGCATGCACGGGGAAGAGACCGGTCTCCTGAGGAGAGGCGCGCTCGGCATTTTAACAGCGGCGGTGATGAGGCTTCATTCACATCAGGTGTGCCTCATCACACGCCGCCAGACCTGGATGTTTCAGCGCCCCTCCTCCTCCCACACGCCCACTCCCGTCGGGAGCCTGGTGAAGGGCGGCGATTGCCGACGGGGTGAAGCTGATAGTTAGGGGGGAGGCAGCTGACTCGTCACAATATGCATAACAATACATCCCATTCCAAACAACGAGTTTTTGCTCACACCAAATAAAACCTACTTTAACATCTTATGCAAAAGCAAACACTAGCCTAAGATACGGCATGGGACAAGATAATTATTCTTGCAAGTCACTAGCAATGTTTCAGCAACTAAAAACAAAATAAATGCTCAAGGTCCCATACATCTTGCATGCATGCAACTCTTCAAAATGGCTAAAATCCACTGTAGTGGTGTCAAATATTAACCCTGCTCTGTCTTATGCAATTTAGCTAAGCATTTCTCCAGAACAAGTCAAGGTTAAGATGGTTGAGGGGGAGAATTTTACTTTGGTATGGATCGAGCTGTTTGTATTAAGACATACATGTGTGCCTACAGTCATGCTCTCTTGTCAATTATGCATAATCTGATTTTGAAGAGGAAAAATGTTCAAATATGACCGAAGGTGGCTGTGAAAATTAATCTGCATTGTTTATCTTTTTGATCTTTCATTCAAAAATTCACAAAATTCTAGCCTTTCATTGAAGTAAAACGATTGAAAGTGGGGGGAAACACACATTATGAAATAAATGTTTTTTTTCCAATGCATGTTGTCCACAATTATTGGCACCCCTAGAAATACATATGAGTAAAGTATATTCCCATTGATATTTACATTTTTATAGCAGACCAGGGTGACTAGGAGCATGAAATTGTCCAGCTATGACTTTCGTTTCCACAGGATTATAAATATGAGGAACACAAAGGCAAATCAATCATCCAACATAAGGAGTAAAACACAAGAATATAGTTTTAATGTACAGAAAGAAAAAAAAAAAACTGTTGAGCTTCATAAAATAGAAGGTGTCAATAAGAAAAAAGCTAAAGTATTTAAAAATAGGGCTATAATTAAGAAGTTCCAGTCAACTACTGATGTTACAAATCTGCATGGAAGAGGACCTGTGTCTATATCTATATACACGGTGAGGAGGAGGGTTTGAGTGAAAAGCCTAAAATAAATAAATAAATAAATTAAACAGCCCCTACATCACCACGTTGTTCAGGACGGTTTCAAGAAGAATCCTCCTCACTCATCCAAAAACAAACTCCAGAATATTCACTTGTCAGGATTCTATGGTCAGATGAAACTAAAAATAAAGAGCTTTTTGGCAGCAAATTCACCAGATGGGTTTAAAAAGTAAAAGTACCCTGTGCGTACAGTTAAATATACAGTCATGGCCAAAAATAACGGCACCCTTGCAATTCTGTCAGAAAATGCTTCTCTCAGAAAATTGTTCCAACTGCAAATGTTTTGGTATTCACATGTTATTGTTTTTGTTTGCAATGCAACAACACAAAAAAACAGACGAAAATTCAAACTTGATCAAATTTCACACAGAACTCAAAAAATGGACTGGACAAAATTATTGGCACCTTGTCAAAATTGTAAGAAATAATTGCTTTTCAAGCATGTGATGCTCCTGTAATTTGTATTTAGACACATCTGTGGCAAGTAACAGGTGTGGGCAATATAGTAATCACACTTGCAACCAGTTAAAATGGAGAAAAGTTAACTCAATCTTTGTGTTGTGTGTCACACTGAGCATGGAGAAAAGAAAGAAGTGTAAAGAGTTGTCTGTGGATTTGAAAAAATTATGGAAAAACATAGACAATTTCAAGGCTACAAGTCCATCTCCAGAGATCTTAATGTTCCTGTGTCCACTGTGCACAATATCATCGAGAGGTTCACAGCCTATGGCGTTGTAGCTAACCTCCCTGGACGTGGACGGAAGAGCAAAATTAATGAAAAATTACAACAAAGGATTGTTTGAATGGTGGATAAAGAACCCAGATTAACTTCCAAACAATTTCAAGCTGATCTGCAGACACAGGATACAACAGTGTCCACTTGCACTATCCGTCGCCATTTGAATGAAAAGGGACGCTATGGTAGGAGACCCAGGAGGACACCACTACTGACACAAAGGCATAAAAAAGCAAGACTGGAGTTTGCCAAAACTTATGTGACAAAACCACAATCCTTCCGGGAGAACGTACTGTGTACGGATGAAACAAAAGTAGAGCTTTTTGGTAAAGGACATCATGGCACTGTTTAAAGAAAAAGAACACAGTCCCTACAGTCAAACATGGTGGAGACCAGATCTGAATCCCACAGAACACCTGTGGAGAGATCTCAAAACAGCAGTTGGGAGAAGGGATCCTTCAAATCTGAATGACCTGGAGCAGTTTGCAAAAGAAGAGTGGTCCAAAATTCCAGTAGAGGGGTGTAAGAAACTCATTCATGGTTACAGGAAGCGACTGATTTCAGTTATTTTTTTCCAAAGGGGTGCTACCAAATATTAAGTTAAAGGAGAAGTCCACTTCCAAAACAAAGATACACATATAATGTACTCACCCCCTTGTCATCCAAGATGTTCATGTCTTTCTTTCTTCAGTCGTAAAGAAATTATGTTTTTTGAGGAAAACATTTCTGCATTTTTCTCCATATAATGGACTGGTATGGTGCCCCAATTTTGAACTTCCAAAAGGCAGTTTAAATGCGGCTTCAAACGATCCCAAATCCGGTTGTAAATGATCCCAGCCAGGGAAGAAGGGTCTTATCTAGCGAAACGATCGGTTATTTTCATTAAAAAAATACATTTTAAATACTTTTTAATCTCAAACTTTGTTTTGGAAGTGGACTTCTCCTTTAAGGGTGCCAATAATTTTGTCCAGTAGATTTTTTGGGTTCTGTGTGGAAGTGTATCAGATTTGACTTTTCTTCTCTGTTCTCTGTTTTTTTTTTTTGTGTTGTTCCAATCGAACAAACAAAAAACAAAAAAAACATGTGAGTACCAAAACATTTGTAACTGCAACAATTTTCTGAAAGAAGGGTTGCATTTTCTGACAGAATTGCAAGGGTGCCAATATTTTTGGCCATGACTGTACTTAATGTTGTGGGCCTATTTTTCTCCTGGGGGTCCTGGACATCTTGTTCAGATACATGGCATCATGGATTCCATCAAATACCAGCAGATGAAAAATCTGACTGCCTCTGTTAGATATCTTATAATGTGCCATGGCAGGATCTTCCATCAGGATGATGATCCAAAACAAATACCAAAATCAACTCAAAAATGTGTCACTGAGCACAAACTGATATGCTGTTAAAAAAAGCTGTTATCTTGGGAAAAGGACGTTGCAATAATTGGGTGCCAATAATTGTGAACCAGAGAAAAACATTAATTTCACAATGACATTTTCCCTCCACTTTCCATTGTTTTACTTCAATGATAGGTTTAATTTTGTGTTTTTTTTTTTTTAATGAAGGATCAAAAGGATAAATGATTCAAATTTATTTTCACAGCCACCTTTGCTCATATTCACCAAGGTGCCAATATTTGTGGAGGGCACTGTAATTATGCATATATTACTGTTGTTTCTGTTTTAAGTAGTACATGTAATACATAACAAGGATGGTAACACTCTATCCCTACATCCATCTATCTTTCCATCCATCCAAGAGTAACTCTTAGCAAACCAAAACACATCCATAGTTTCCCTCGTAGCTAACGCACCGACTGAAATGTCACAGAACATAATGCAAAAAAAAAAACATAATGCAGCCTATATTGGTGCAACTTGGCCTGACTCGCTATGAGCTCTGCTAAATGTTCTATTAGACCAAAAGCCTGTTAATCAAGGCTCAAATCGACCATTGGCAATTTTCCCAATTAACACCCATTTAAAATGAAAAATGCGGCACAACCCGGTCCCTCAAATAAAGCGCTTTATATACTAATTACCTGTCACACAGAAATCAGCAAAGGGTGTTAGCCAGCGAGGCTTCTAAACTCCCAGAAATGTTCTAGAGACTATCAGTATGCCAGTGGGAAATGGATAAAAGAGAAAGGCAATAATAAGCTTTCACTGTACTGATAAGTAACCATCCCTGACAGGGTGGTAATTAGAATGAATTATGGGGGGACAGCAGTTTCTCTCAGCCTGCTTACACCGACTTTGTGTGTGTTTGTTGGGAACCTGTTCACTGGGCTGTGAAATCAGAGCCATCTGACTACATTCCCAGGCTGCAGAGCGTCTATCCCATTCCCATCGATTCCTTTCTGTCACTAATGTTCTGCATCCCAGCACGCTCAGCCAGGGATTCTGCCCCGTAATCCTCACACTTGAGCATCGTGGCATTTGTATGTCACTTTGGTAATTATGAACGCATTTATCTGTGTCTTGAATGGCTGGTGGCGTCTGTTTCGTTGTAATCTGGTACAACTGAGCATTGAAATTTTCCGCTCGGTGTAGTGAACTGTGTTTGGCTTTGTGGGATAATACTCTGGTTCACAAGTTTGGTATCCTATAAAGCTCAGCTTCTGTGGACATCCGCCGGGCCTGACAAAAAAGCTACAGAGCGAGCGTGCCTCTTGTTAAGCTAACTGAAATAATATGAACGGCATGCTTATTAAATGGCCGATCGCTGATGAAAGCGACCCGTCTTGCTGAGGAAATGGAGGTCTTTATAATCTGCCGGAGCACAGTAGCAGATTTCATAGTTATGAGGAACTCACATGGGAGACATTCTCATTTGTTTATAATGACCATAAACTGTAAATGAAGTAGAATTGGAGTACTTTTTACAGCCCTTCACGGCACAGGTGTGATGGAAAAACTCACTCTTTGCTTCCAACAGACTCCTCTGTGTAAATCCAGATGCTGGTTTTATTGTGGAAGACATCAAATCATCTGAGGTAATGAATGGACTTCCTCTGGAGATGGATGGAGAGGGACAATGGCCATAGCGCACAAGTGGCATTCTGTGGGCCTGAGGAGAATAAATCAGAGACTTTTAAGTGAATTTAAGCAGGAGTTGAGAGGATATTTTACATAATCCATAAATTAATTTTAGAGGGCTGGTTCAGTCTAGGCTCTAGTGCTCTCGCTAAGCAGGAAATTAAAGTTTGAGGATCCTGACAGATAGGAGTTTGGCCTTCATCTCAGGAAAATATATTGCCAGAATATCCTAAACTGGATGTGAACTCCACCATTAATACAGCGTACTTACTCACTCCGTACAACGCTTTCTGGTTAGCAGCAGTACTCATTTTGGGGTAATTTTTAATCAATTACTTTTCTCAAATAGCATAAAAACAGTGCTTATCAATTGTGTCTAAAATTTGATTAAAAAATTCTCAATTAATATTCTGCTAGAAGAACGCATTTTATAGCTGTCCGGTCCCCATGTGAGATTATACTCCTCTATACACATCACCGTTTCAGGTTTTAAAATTTCTGAGTGGGTTTCTTCCAGTTCAGTGGTTTCAAATTTGATTTTAGCTATACATACCCAATAACACTCACTTGTTATAACACCGAAACAGACAGCTGGCAGCTACAGGTCACTACTGTATCTCCAAAGGCACCACACCCATAGGTCTAGAATAGAATGACAAGTGATATATTAAGCAATATCACACAAGAAAGAAGGCTTTAATATCAGCACGTCTGCGATTACCTGCAGCACTCGGTTTGCAGCCTTGGGCCTGAAACTGAATAACACTCTTTTTTTAACCCAAATGCTGGGTTCAGCTTGTTGAGTCATTTTATTGGGTTATTTTTTAATATTTTTTAACCCAGGTGATGGGTGGTTTTTCTGTAACTCTCTGCTGGGTTGTTTTCACTGTCAATACAACTGATGAACCCCCTAACATACCTACCCAGCGCTGGGTCAGTGTAACCCAATGTTGGGTAATACTAGATACATTCAATGGTCATTCTGTGTTCTGTCCTAAGAGAAAACTTGACTGATGGAAAACTTCCTGAATGAAATTAAGGTTTGTATTACATTGCATTCCTGTCAAATTATTACTGTATAAATAGGAAAATGTCTGTAGTCTCACTTTTTTTTTTTTTTTTTTGTTTAAAACACAGCTTGGAACCCTAGTCTTCTACAAACGCAGCATTCATCGGATCTACACTCAAAGTGAACGACGTGCCACTGTGGAAGTTTCATTTCCCACCAAATGAATGCGCAACCAGGGCTGAAACATGAAGCAACATCGCTGCCTGTCATGTGTAACAAAGTTTCCTTGCGCTCCACTGACTACAATAGGCACGCTTTTTATCTATTGATTTGGTCGCTCTATGCATTTGACGGGTTGAAACTTAAACAAGCTTGCAAGAGGTAAAGCTATTTTTTATGTAACTTTTCAAACACGAATATAAGTCATTTATTGACCTGGAAAAGCCTACAGATAGCAGTTTTCTTTCCACGGATTCCCATTGGCTGCGCTTGCTGCTTCTGCACTCTAAAAAATCATGGGTTACAAACAACCCAACTTGGGATTTTTGGCAGCCCAGATCTAGGTAAGGACAGGACACGTGCTGGGTTATTTTGACCCAGCTGTTTGGGTTAAAATGTTTTTACCCAACATGCTAAGTCAACTATTGTTAAAAATTATTATATTGCTGGCTTAAAATGGGCTGGAAATTAAAACTCACACTCAAAATTATAGAGGCAACTGTAATAATTAAAAGATGAAAATTTATTATTAAGCAAGAACACCCATGGACAAAAATATAAGACTGAACTTATTTGGGTGAATACAGAATAATTTACAGTACAATAATACATACATTTAAAGTAAAAAAAAAAAAAAGGAACATTTAAAAGTACCATTTTAATTTAAGTGTATTCAACCATTCTTTGTAATCACTTTTTCCCCAAAATATTGCTAATTCTCATGCCCGTGTGTCGCCGAAATCTGAGCCGGTGATGGGCTGCTGTTCGCTGGGGCAACTACGAACTTCATATTGCCGCCTCGCGTTTCACTCATACCAGAAAGATGGCGTGACAGACTCCATAACCTGCTCATAAACAAACAGTACTGAGATTACAGAACATATTTTAACATCAAATTAAATTAAATTCAGTATCATAAAGAATAAAATCAGTTTATGTAAGGCAAAAGGCATTTCCATCATGCGAAACAACCGCTGCTGACGCAGCTGACATCTCATCCTTGTATGTTGCATTCCGTTGTGTAAAATAATATAATTTACAGCACAGTAAAGACTTTATAGTTGAAATAAAAAGTGTACAAACCTTTATTTCGCTATAAGCGGTGCACCAAACCAGACCACTCTCCTGTAAAGGATGCAAAAAGCCCACGCTCTGACTGAAACTCAGCAGATGGGTTGTTTCGTTGAAGACAGGCTCAAGTTTGAAAAAAAAATAACCCAATATTTAATAACCCATTAAAAATGACACAGCAGCTTAGTTACAGGAAAACTAAAATAAAAATATGAAAAACAACCCAATAAAATGACCCAACAAGCTGCAGCATTTGGGTTTTAAAAAAATAACCCATAATTTTTTAGAGTGCAGAACAACTACCCAGCACCTGGGTAAAAATGTAAAAAACAACCCAATAAAATGACCCAACAGGTTGAACCCAGCATATGGGTTAAAAAATAAAAAATAAAAAATAACACATCATTTTTTTCGAGTGTGTCATGTTCTAAAACCTTTACTGAATATTTTGAAGATTTTATGATTGTAAAAGACTGACTTGACAATACCAATATTGTATACTGTACATTGTTCTTGTCCTACATATATTTAGAGTGCATTTTTATTATTTAAAATGAAAACCTTTAACTAGTCGACCGACCCAGCACTATGTCAAAAAACAACCCAGCAAATGAGTTAATGTATAAACATAAAATACCCACCACAGCATGTGTTCTGTCCAATATTTACCCAGTTCTGGGTTGCCAAATAACCCAGAAATGGTTGTCTTTAACCCAGCATTTTTAAAGCGCAGCTGCACTATTATGAAGTAAACAGTCCAGTTGAAAGCTGGATTTTGCTTTAATGCTGTACAAGTTTTACACTACAGTTTAATACATTGAATAAAGGTTATTATCAAGTAACTTGCACTACTGTTTTGAAAGGTTCATTTTTTTAATGTTCTTGAAAGAAGTCTCAAGGCTGCATCTGTTGAAATGATTAAAAGAACAGTAAAAACTGCAAAAATGTGAAATATTATTACAATGTGAAACTGTTAGAACTGTTTTCTAGTTTAATATATCTTAAAATATCATTTATTCCTGTGATGGCAAAGTGAATTTTCATCAACCATTATTCCAGTCTTCTGTGTCACATGATCCTTCAAAATCATTCTAATAGGCTTATTTGGTGTTCAAGAAACATTTCGTATTGCAATCAGTGTTGAACATGCTTAATATTTCTGTGGAAACCAAGACACATTTTTTCAGGATTCTTTGAAAACTTCAAAAGAACAGCAATTATTCCGTCTTTACTTAAAATGTTGATGATTTTAATTCATCCTTGCTGAATAAAAGTATTAATAATTAGTTTTCATTTCCCAAAACGTTTGATCAGTATTGTTCATAAAAAAGACAAATGGCTAGTTAGTTTGTGTATCTGCCAACAGCAATTTCATCTCTCTGCTCCAATGTTCTGTAACCGCCCCAGATCCATTTCAGGTTTTCCATTTCCCGCTCCCTGCTTGTTCCATCCTCACTGGTAAGAGAAACTCTGCAGAGAGGGAGAGAGAGGGAAAAAAAAACACAGACACTCCGACTTTCGAAAAACCTCTCCACTCACTTAAGGCAAAGTCATATTCCTGGCAGTGCATCCACTCCCAAATACTCTGATCTGGAAAGCTGTAAACAAACAAGCGGAGTGTTACAAACGGGGAAGCGTTACAGTGCTGACACTCTATGTGTTAGCACTCTTGGAAGCAAATTGAATTTGAGGTAACAAATAGAAGGTAATAGAATGTAAAATCATTAACCTACCTCTAAATCACCTTCCTCCAGACTGTGATAAAATGAATGCACAATAAATAATTAAAATGCATTTTAAAACAGTATGCGGCCTCGTTGTTAGTGACCCATATGTCATCAGCATAATGAATGCAATGCTACAGAAATGAGCAAATGACCTTTTGTACCAAGACTACGTTTGCAGCAGGATTCCAAACCGTTCAGAAAAAGAAGAAGTTTGATGCTGAAGAAATGACACAAGCTGCAAACTCACGGAACAGTAGCTTGAAGCAGTGGGAGGCTTTCCCAGCAGCTGTTATCTGTCAGTGGGCTGTCAGGGTGCCTGATGGTGGGGGGGAGGACTACTCCACACGACCACCCCACCCCCGCAGCCAGATGTCTCAAGTTCCTGGTCCCAGTGGGCCCGTTCATCAGACTTGAGTGTAATCCCATCCTCAACGTGAAGCACATCCAGGAACACCAGGGAACCCCCTCCATAGTCTGGAAGTACAGAGCAGTGAAGTGTGGCTTCTTCAATACGGCCGCTTCAGAATAAATTACTACACGGTTTGCTTATGTTACTCAGAGGAATTCGTCGCAGCCGTCCTCATTTTAGTGAAAGAATATGTGAACCAAGACATGTTTGACAATATTTCAACTCAAATACAACTATTTAGATGAACATGATAGCAGATTAGCAAAGGTTTATTATGTTTGCTGTTGAGGCTTATAACTGTAGCAAGCATTTTTCAAGATTCCTGGATTCCGGCATCTGTGGAGAACATAAAAAAGAAACACTGAAGAATGTTTCAGCTGTTTTTGCACATATACTTAGGGGTCCAAAACCTGTCGTCAGCCCTGTATGGTCCAAAAACAATCTTTTTTAGGGGTACATTTAGAATTTGACAATGTGAAAAAAAAAAGTTTTCCTTTTTCCCAAAAAGCCAAAAATGACCTACAGATGCTTTGAAACAATCTTGTATAAAGTGCTATATTAATAAAGGTTGATCTGTAGAAATATGTGCATAAAATGCCATCTATGTTTACTACTGGGTTAACACAGTTGACGGGTAACTTAGTTGACATTTTTAGTGTTTTGTGCCTATACTCAACATGGAAACCTAGAACTACTGAGCATATGGTATGTTTAGAAATATATTTTAATAAACAAAACATAAGTTTTAGTTAAATAGTCTTGTTAAAATTTGCAGCAATAGTACTTTTGTAACACGGTTGACAGTCAATTAATCCACTCTTGACACAGGTTTGCTAGTTTAACCAATATTAGGGGAAAGAGAAAGAACATAACTTCTAGTGTTTCATCTATGTGCTTCTAGAGCAAATATTATTATACTGTGCAAATTATGCGAGAATGGGACAAACTATTCCTTTTTGGGGGGGGGGGTTCTAGTGGGTAACTTAGTTGACAATCGTTTTTCGGACACAAATAAAACAAGTTATATCACAATAAACACTTACTATTTTTAAAGAACACACCCAAATGTCTTGATAAAATAATCTAACTGAAGGCAAAACTATGAAATTCATTTATATTTGAGGTCATTTTCATGCTTAAATGCAGAATAGAATGAGCAACTTTACAAAATCTGACAGCTGAATACCAGGGTTGTGTGTGATATAAACATCATTTTTGAACAAAAGATACAGTTTTTTCAACTTATAATAGTGTGATTGGGAAAAATATAATTGCGTACTAGAAAATTAAGCATCAGGGCTTTATATTGATGAAAATATATACACTGCTCAAAAAAATAAAGGGAACACTAAAATAACACATCCTAGATCTGAATGAATGAAATATTCTTATTAAATACTTTGTTCTTTACATAGCTGAATGTGCTGACAACAAAATCACACAAAAATTATCAATGAAAATCAAATTTATTAACCCATGGAGGTCTGGATTTGGAGTCACACTCAAAATTGAAGTGGAAAAACACACTACAGGCTGATCCAACTTTGATGTAATGTCCTTAAAACAAGTCAAAATGAGGCTCAGTAGTGTGTGTGGCCTCCACGTGCCTGTATGACCTCCCTACAATGCCTGGGCATGCTCCTGACGAGGTGGCGAATGGTCTCCTGAGGGATCTCCTCCCAGACCTGGACTAAAGCATCCGCCAACTCCTGGACAGTCTGTGGTGCAACGTGGCGTTGGTGGATGGAGCGAGACATGATGTCCCAGATGTGCTCAATTGGATTCAAGTCTGGTCAGGTCTGGATGTGCCATCCTGGATGAGCTGCACTACCTGAGCCACTTGTGTGGGTTGTAGACTCCGTCTCATGCTACCACTAGAGTGAAAGCACCGCCAGCATTCAAAAGTGACCAAAACATCAGCCAGAAAGCATAGGAACTGAGAAGTGGTCTGTGGTCACCACCTGCAGAACCACTCCTTTATTGGGGGTGTCTTGCTAATTGCCTATAATTTCCACCTGTTGTATATTCCATATGCGCAACAGCATGTGAAATGGATTGTCAATCAGTGTTGCTTCCTAAGTGGGCAGTTTGATTTCACAGAAGTGTAATTGACTTGGAGTTACATTGTGTTGTTTAAGTGTTCCCTTTATTTTTTTGAGCAGTGTACTTCACGGACATGAGATGTACCCACAAATATAGAATGACCCATATATATGTATACTTTTTTTGCAAGTGTGTGTTCCACACTAGAATGAAACACTATGGGTTTGATAGTCCTGCCACTAACTCACACTTTTGTCTACAAAATGATAGAGAAGTCAGTGACTTTCACTGAAATTCATAAAGTAAACTTTCAAGAAAATGAACCTACAAATGATTCCCTTTTGTTGCCTGTCCATATTAAGTTTGAAAAAAAAGGATCCACTTCACCTTTAAGCACACAAAGAAGTAGTCTCAGCACTTTCAGATAGACATCAGGATAGTTTTCCATTTCATTTCAATGTGTGGCTAGAGGGAAAACCTATCCAAAACTAATAACAGGTTGCAATAAGACCATGCGGGTTTTTGTAATGCGACTCAGCTGGAGAGCAATCGCTGAAGTTTGCGTGGCCTCCATATTGCCTCATCTGTTGCATCTTCCTTATATTGCTTGATTAATGGGCCATTTTATCTGCCCACGACATCTGATGCAATTCCAAAAGCTCTTTAATATGTCATGATGAAACGAATGCAAAGTTTGAATAGTTTTGTGATTTGAGAATTATAGGCGCTCGGTAATATAATAGCATACAATGGGAAATATTTCCAGCTTAAACAAAAGAAAAGAAAGACCTTAAAAATTTGACCTCTGAATTTATGAGCAAGCATAAGGAAGCAAGAAATTTGCCCTGACGAAAAAAGATTGTGATTTATGTTATAAGCTCGACGTTTAACGACAGGCTTAATTAAACACTGCAGTGCGTTTTTCCTTTTACTGACTGGGTCAGAACTTTTAATAAACTCTATCTGCTGTTAGTCTAGACAGAGTCAGAGAAATTTACAGGGGAAAGTTGGTGGCAGGTAAATTGCCTATAATTTGAGACAATTACGTAAATACCTTGTTTGCTGCAATGACTTCAAAACCAATGCGGCGCACGGTAGATGGAGCGCAGTGTTTCCATGGACTAACTCCAGGTCTGTGGTGCTCCTGCAGAGTGATGAATCTAAGCAGAGCCGAGAAGCTCTCAAGGGATGACGCATTAACATTAAAGCAGAGGTAAACATTCGCCGGTCAGGCCTTGGGCACCAGGCTATAAATATCTTCGACTCGATCTAGCTCAATTAGCAGAATTAATAACTGATAATGTTAGTGATTAAGATGCCTATTTCTGCCTTTACCAGTCCACTAATGCATATAAAATTTAGAGCTGCAGCAAACCTGCTGACGATTGTTGTTGTTTTATATGAAGAGAGGCGGTGGGTTGATGAAAATAGTTGGGGAATTGTTCCATAAAACTGGTGGCATACATTTGGGATGTTTTAAATTGAAACTGCACAGTTTGAGCCGTGTCTGGCGTGATTCATTTAACATGATAGCAGCACAGGATTTGGATGCTATGCTAGCTGCCAACATAAATTTCGCTTGGGCCAATTGTTTGTTTTTACCACTCCATTACAGTTATTGCTTACTCTGATATAATGAGCAACACTGACCGCCAACAGCCGGTTGAACGCAAGCTGCCGTGCTAGAGGAGAAAACTGACGATGTTGTGCTGTTTCAAACTCCCATGATGAAATGCAAATTTGAAAGCAAATTGAATCACCTTGATTATGCATCACATTCAGGTGCATATTAAGTCTCAATTATATGTATATAATTAGAATTATAACAAATATAATGTGATGTCAAATTTACAATTACCAATAAACAGTGTTTATGCTAGGAAATGTTACATATTATTAAATATTATGTAACATAACACAGCTAGGATTTCATCAGCTGTAGCCAGTGTGTGCTGTAAAATGCCATTATTTTTCAAATTAGTGGAGTAGAAATGTGCAGTAATCAGACACAGGTCAGTGCAGACAGTTTGTTGAAACTGCAAGTAAACAAAATATAAGTCAAAACTTTGTTTACTAATCTAATACTGGGGGAACTACGTGCTTAGAATGGCTAAACTACACAGAAAAATACATTAAAAAGAACTGTGCTACTGCTTATCTCTATTTAGAATGACTTCAGCATTAATAAGGAGCTTCAGTTTAAAGGGATAGTTCACCTAAAAATGAAAATTCCTAAATATGAAAATTACAGATAATGTATCATCCAAGATGTTCATGTTTTTCTGTCTTCAGTCGTACAGAAATTATGTTTTTTTGAGGAAAACATTTCAGGATTTTTCTCCATATAATGGACTGATACGGTGCCCCCGAGTTTGAACTTCCAAAATGCGGCTTCAATACCTAGCAAAACGATCGATTATTTTCATAAAAATAATACAATTTAAATGTTTTTTTAATGTCAAAAGCTCGTCTTGTCTTGCTCTTCCCAACCTCTGTTTTTTTCCTGTTCATGACAGTTAGGGTATGTCGAAAAACTCCCATCTCATGTACGATTCAAGTTTTTCGACATACCTTAACTCTCTTGAGCCAGAATACACAGAGTTCAGGGAGAATAAGACAAGACGAGCATTTGAGATTAAAAAGTATTTAAATTGTATTTTTTTAATGAAAATAACTGATCGTTTCGCTAGATAAGACCCTTCTTCCTCAGCTGGGATCGTTTACAACCGCATTTGGGATCGTTTGAAGCCGCATTTAAACTGCATTTTGGAAATTCAAACTCGGGGCACCATATCAGTCTATTATATGGAGAAAAATCTTGAAATGTTTTCCTCAAAAAACACAATTTCTTTACGACTGAAGAAAGAAAGACATGAACATCTTGGATGAAAAGGAGGTGAGTACATTATCTGAATAAATTGTTGTTCTGGAAGTGGACTTCTCCTTTAATTACTCACCCTCATGTCGTTCCAAACCCTTAAGAGCTTTGTTCAGTTACGGAACACAAATTAAGATATGTTTGATGAAATCTTAAAGCAACGCAACTACCACGTTCAAGGCCCAGAAAGGTAGTAAGACATTGATAAAACAGTGACATCGTGTTATGAAGCTATGAAAATGCTTTTTTGTATGTGAAGAAAACAATATAAACAACTTTATTCAACACTTTGTTCTCTCACGTCACATGGGATATTTTACTGATGTCCTTACTACCTTTCTGGGCCTTGAATATGTCAGTTGCGTCGCTGTCTATGCAGGGTCAGAAAGGTCTCAGATTTCATCAAAAATATCTTAATTTGTGTTCTGAAGATGAACGAAGGTTTTACGGGGTTGGAAAGACATAAGCGTTAGTAATTAATGACAGAATTGTCATTTTTGCATAAACTATCCCTTTAAATTGCATGATGAATCCTGAACTGACATAGAGACCTTGTGGAGCCATGTAGGTGTGGAATAAGATGCACGAGTGAACTTGAGAGGCAATAAAGATACATGGCAATATAAGATTTACCATGGCCAAGTGTCTGATTTTGTTGCAGGATACCTCCCAGATAGGAGTACAAATAAAATTTAGTACGGTCCACTGAAATACTATATTAGAAGAAAGCAGAAACTGCTCCCCCATCCTACTAGTGTTGATTTTTTTCTGGTAAATAAATTACCAAAACTGTGAATATATTGCAAATTGAGACAAGACAAGTTTTCTCAGAGCATTAGGGTGTTGATGAGTTTGATTTATTTTCAAGAATCAGTTCAACAAATTAATTCAAAACACATTTTAATTAATTCATTGGTGTCACAATAAATGTGCATTAAAATGTTTTAGTGTCAAATCAGTAAGATTTTTAATGTTTTTAAAGAAGTTCCTAATGATTATCAAGGCTGCATTTATTAGATCAAAAATCCAGAAAAAAAACATAATATTGTGAAATATTATTTTAATATAAAATAACTGTTTTCGATTTGAAAATATTTAAAAATGTTTATTCCTGCGATGCAAAGCTGAATTTTCATCATCATTACTCCAGTCTTAAGTGTCACATGATCCTTCAGAAATCACTCCAATATACTGATTTATTATCAATGTTAAAAACAGTTGTGCTGCTTAATACTTTGTTGGAACCAGTGACTTTTTTCAGGATTCTTAAAAATAGTAAATAGTTAAAAAAAAAAAAAAAAAAAAAAAAAAAAAAAAAAGCATTTATTTAAAATAGAAATCTTTTGTAATATAAACATTTAAAACATTTAATATACCATTTAAAAGTTTATGGTCAGTAAATTGTAATTCTTTCTCTTTTTTTTAAATTAAATTATACTTTTATTCACCAAGGATGTGTTAAACTGATGAAAAGTGATAGCGAAAACTTGTTAGAAAAAGATTTCTATTTTGAATAAATGCTGTTCTTTTTCACTTTTTATTCATCAAAGAATCCTGAAAAAAAATAATTACAGGTTCTACAAATTATTGGTTCCAACACTGATAATAAAAGTAATAAATGAGCATATTAGAATGATTTTTGAAGGATCATATGACACTGAAGACTGGAAAAATGGCTGATGAAAATTCAGCTTTGCATCACAGGAATAAATTATATTTTAAAATATATTAAAACAGAAAACAATTATTTTAAACTGGAATAATATTTCAAAATATTACTGTTTTTTTCTGTATTTTTGATCAAGAAAAAACAGTAAAAATCATACTGATCCCAAACTTTTGAACAGCAGTGTATTTGTCTGCAAATATTGCAGTTCATTGGTACATAATTAAATTATTCATCAGTTCTTATGCATATGTAATGAAAATCATGCTTTAAATATTTAAAAGTATATTTTTACTGTGTTCCACAAAAATTTCATAGCAAACACACAAGTACGAAGACACATATTATCAAAAAAACATCAAGAATCTAGCTATAAAACCCAGCCTTACCCCCTGCCCAGTGACGTGTTTGTCTTTTCTCTGTTTCCTATATATAGTGCATTCTCCATTGAAAATTCCATTAACATCTCCCGCTGTCTCATCCACTGTCAGTGAAATATTGCAATTGAGAGACTGCATATTTCACAAACATATTTTAGATATTTCTTCTTAAATCCATGTCTGCCAGCCAGACATGCTGTGATTTGTTTTCAGTGCTCAGTGAAACTGATTCAGCTGAGATTGAAAGAGTCATTGTCTTCCATCATTAGACATGCACTGCCATATGTGACGCAATGCCACAGCCATAACAGATGAACAGGTATGTGCTTAATTTGATATCATATTCTGAAGAAAATACAAGTGTACTTGGTTCATGCAAAACTGATATTTTCTTAGACAAGAAGCAACGGGAGACAGAAAGAGGAAGCGGGATAGAAAGTTCCAAGAGTCAGGACTCAAACTCAGGTCACACGAAGTGCAACCGCAAGGCTACAGGCTCCCAACTTCAAAAGGTAACATCAGTATGAGCAGTAATGATGCTTTCCTTAGCATAAATAAACAAATTTATAAATAGCAATTGACATCCAATGTCAGCCTCAATGGACTCAATGGCATCACACTGAGGTAGGTTTCACTTTGTTTTCTGTCCACGCCCACTCACTGCAACCTTTTACCCCTAGCTCTTGGGGAAGAGCTTCCTGCCTGTCACCATATTTACAGCAAACTCCCCAAAGAGTCTTTCACGGACAAGTTGGCAACTCGCAGTAAACAAGCACCTCTCTCTGAGAGCGGAGGAGGGTGAAGATTCAGGTTGCATGTGTGTGCGCGTGTGTTTATGACAGCAAACTATGAGAACGTCATAGAGGAGAAGAGCTGATATCTTCTTTACCTAAGGGCACAGACACAGTTTAAGGGTTGGGAAGGACGGCGTGCCATT
Organism: Cirrhinus mrigala; assembly: GCA_036247105.1. Lineage (NCBI taxonomy): Eukaryota > Metazoa > Chordata > Actinopteri > Cypriniformes > Cyprinidae > Cirrhinus > Cirrhinus mrigala. The sequence continues at coordinate 15,828,440 of CM070027.1, read as the reverse complement.
GAGATATGGTAAAAAGCTGTGAATTATAAAGCTAGAGCAGCAGTTTGTTTGATTACTGCTCATGCAGCCTCTGACAGCCACTCTGTCAATCCAAGGATGAGCAGAAACCTTGACATGTTTAAAGCCTGTTTCACAACACATATAGTCCCTGCTGAGGAAAAAAAAAAAAAGTCACATTGCTGGTCACCATGTTGTGTTAGGAAAAACTGTGAGACAAAGTTGCCTTGTGAGATATGAAGTCATTTATCACATGTAACAAAATTGCGTAACTTAATTATGAACTGTAATCTATTACAGTTACTGAAAAAAATGTATTAATTTATAGTTGAATGAAAATGTTAATGATTACAAAAGGGGTTACATCAGAATATTTTCACACACATACAGATATCCAAAACTGCACTGACTGCTCTAAAATATCAAACACCAATGTTTCAGTAGTTTAGGACACAGAACTGTTTTATTTCCTATTTAGGTTTACGTATATGCTTTATTTCTTAAGATTAACAGTTTTTTCCAAAGCATTGTTAGATGCTAGCGTTTCCTGTCATATATATGCAAAGATTTGATTTCAAAAACTGTATCGTAGCTATTAAATAATGTTAACCCTGTCTGGTTTAAATGTTTGAAAATGATTAACAGTGTAGAAAAATTCAGAACAAAATTAGAAAATGACATTTAGAAAAGTAATCAAATGTAAACAGTTACATTACATTAATAAAGTAATGGGAGTAGTTACACTACTTATTACATTTTAATTACAGTAACTTGTAATCTGTAACCTGTTACATTTCCAACATTAGTATGAGACATAAAGCCGCAATTAGAAGAAAACAGTTTTCTTTAGATTAAAGCCTCTGCCAAATGCATATACTGTATATACATTTGAGGTCAAAAGTTTGCATCCCCCTTTTAGAATCATTAAAAATGTTAATTATTTTACCAAAGTAACAAGGGTCATACAATATGCAGGTTATTGTTTCTTTAGTACTGACCTGAATAAGATATTTCACATAAAATATGTTTACATATAGTCCACAAGAGAAAATAACAGTTAAATTTATAAAAATGACCCAGTTCAAAAGTTTACATACACCTGATTCTTAATACTCTGTTGTTACCTGAATGATCCATATCATTTTTATTTTGTTTAGTGATATTGTTCATGAGTCCCTTGTTTGTCCTGAACAGTTAAACTGCCTGCTGTTCTTCAGAAAAATCCTTCGGGTCCCACAAATTCTTTAGTTTTCCAGCATTTTTGTGTATATGAACTCTTTCCAACAATAACTGTATGATTTTGAGACCCATCTTTTCACACTGAGTACAACTGAGGGACTCATATGCAACTATTACAGAAGGTTCAAAAGCTCACTGATGCTCCAGAAGGAAACCTGATGCCTTAAGAGGTGAGGGGTGAAAACTTTTGAACAGAATGGAGATGTGTAGATTTTTCTTATTTTGCCTAAATCTCATATTTTTTTCCCCATTTACTACTGCCCTTTTGAGGCTACAGAAGATACTTACATGTTTCCCAGAAGACTAAATAAGTTAAATTTACTCTGATCTTCAAATTCAAAAAGTTTTCACCCCCCAGCTCTTAATGCATCGTGTTTCCTTCTGGAGCGTCAGTGAATGTTTGAACCTTCTGTAATAGTTGCATATGAGTCCCTCAGTTGTCCTCAGTGTGATAAGATGGATCTCAACATCATACAGGCACTGTTGGAAAGGGTTCAAATACACAAAGATTCTGGAAAAGCAAAGAATTTGTGGGACCTAAAGGACTTTTCTAAAGAACAGTGGGCAGTTTAACTGTACATGGCAAGCAAGGGACTCATGAACAACTATCACTAAACAAAGAAACACAGCTGTGGATCAACAGTATTAAGGATCCCTCTTATTTTGGTAAAATAATTAACATTTTTAATGATTCTGAAAGCGGAATGCAAACTTTTGACCTCAACTGTAAGTACCATTCAAAAGTTTGATGTCAAAAGTAAAAAAAAAAAAATAAATAAATAACAATTTTATTCAGGGAGGATGCAATAAATAATATATAAATGTATAATTTTATCATTAATATCTTTACTATTTCAAAAAAAAAAATATTTTTAACTTTATATTCAAATAATCCTAAGAAAATGACCAGTTTCCACAAAAAGCAGCACAACTTAAAAAGAAGATGAAGAAAAAAAACAAAGAAAAAAAATCAACTAATAAAAAAAGCGTAACAAAAAAGTACCAAATCAAAATATAGGATGATTTCTGAATGATCATGTGACACTGATGTATTTTCCAGCTTTGCCATCACAGAACAGAATAGAACAGAATAAAAAACAGGTATTTTAAACAGTAATAATATTTCACAATATTATTATTTTACTGTATTTTTAATCAAATACATGTAGCACATGTAGCAGAATAAGCAACTTTTCATCAAAATCATAAAAACTAATATAAAAAAAAGTGTTTTTCTGTGAGGCAATATTTGCCTCCAATGAAATTTATATTGTAATATTATTTCACAATACTACTATTTTTACAGTATTTTTAATCAAGTGAGTGCAGCCCTGGTGAGAACAAGCAACTTTAAAAAAATAATAATAATAAAAAATAATCGGCAAACTTTTGAATGGCAGTGTAAATGTATTTTCCTGCAAAATCAAAAATAACTCAGCACCAAATCAGAACTTCTATGTTACACCACAGACTCAGTCTGTTAAAATGTTTTAAGGAAAGAAACCATATTTTTTTATGATCTGTCAGGTCAGTACTAATACTAATATTTGGATGGTCCACACTGAGAAGAAATTCTGAAGCATGTTAATTCCAAACATTGTGAGGACACCCTCCCATACATGGACGTCTCCTGGATATTTTAATACATGTGATTAGACAAGCACTTCAGTAAGGCTCCTGGGGAATGTAAAATTCTTCTACTGATGAGTTCGAGTACAACCACACAAACATTTACTAATGTGAGTAATATAAGCATGGCATTTGCTAATGAGAGGCAACATGTGAAGATTTACCATTAGTTCTTATTAATTAGAGCATGTTGTGTCAAACACGGCAATATATTTACCCGTCTCTCATGGCAGTTCATCCAATTAAAAATGACCTTTAACGCTGGGTTTTCAGATTACAATGAACGTTTTAAAATGTTATCAGCTAGCATGTATGTACAGCATAATAATGTTACCCTCCCGTCCACATTTCCAATGTTGTGTCATATAGATGACAGGCTAATAGCATATAATTAAGACTAAAACACACAATACGCCAAGGCTTTTAAATATTATTCTCAAGTACAAAAACTGAGTTTATACAAAATGGTTAATATGGGATCATTTAAACAAGGCAGCTTTTAATTAAAGTTAAAAGAAATCTAAGATAGCTTAAGACACATCTGGTTTGGAACATATGGAACAGAGACAATGACATATAGGAACATGAGTAATAGGATACATTCATAATTTAGCACTATCATGATGTACATAAGCGAGTCTGTCGCCAGAGAGCCACTACTTTATTTATGTTTTGCATTTTGCTGACACAGTTTATCTGAAGTGACATGCAATACTCCAGTGATGAAGACAATGGCTCTGTTCCAAAGCCTAGTGAGCTACTGTACCTCGTTGAAACGAAATCTCAAAAGTGACCAAGTGCATAGTGATATACACTACCATTTGAGCGTTTGTGGTCAGTAAGATCTTTTTAATTATTTTTTTTGGAAAGGAATGTATACTTTTAATCAGTAAGGATCCGTTAAAATGATCCAAACTTACAGTAAAGACATTTAGAATGTACGAAAAGATTTATATTTCAAATGTATCACACAATTCTTTAAAATATTATTATAATAATATTTCTAAAGGATCATGTGAGACTAAAGACTGGAATAACGGCCGCTGAAAATTCAGCTTTGTCATTACAGGAATACATTACGTTTATTTTAAAACTGAAAATTGAATTTTAAATTCCAACAGTTATTTTTGCAATAATATTTTACAATATTTCTATATTTACTGTATTTTTTTTTATCAAATAAATATCAAATAAATGCAGCAGTGGTGACCATAAGAGGTTTCTTTCAAAAATATTAAATAATCTTCCCAACCCCAACTTTTTAATAGCAGTGTATCAGTAAAAAAAAAAAAAAAAACACACACACTAACAACATTTGATTATGCAAATTGAGGTAAGAATGAAGGCCAATGACGATTCACTATGCAAATTAACTGTCATTTACATTTTGAATACTTCCAAAATATGCATTGCTATGAACTTTAAGATAATTGCTTGACCTGCGGTGAAGAAACGTTTATGTCAGATGTTTCCCACACGTTCACACTTTTACTAAACCTCTCCTGTAATTTTCTCTCTAAAAAAAAAAGATGCTGCTGTTTTTGTTGGCATCTAAAGTTTCATGTTGTGATTATCATGCAGCTATGAGGAAGTGAAACAACTCTTTCTTTCCAACCAGAAGCATTAAGCTGCTATACTTAAGTGTAATCATGTATTTGGAAAATTATAACTGCGACTGAGCATTGCTCTTATTCAAATGGCACTTTTCCTGATATATTCTTTGCGCCCAGAAGGTCTTTTCAACAGTGAACCAAAAATATATATCTCTGTATTGATCAGCTTGTGTGAGAGCTGTGAGATAGCACATGCCTCAAAGCCAGAGCGATAAAAACCTGTCCAAAGAAAGTTACACAGGAATCAATGTTGGCAAAGGTCACGGAAGGGCAATTGCTGTCATCTGGTGAGTTAGGTGGTTTTGATGACGTTCAGGCTCTACTCCTTTGGGCTGTTAGATTAAACTCACGGCTGGTCAACTAGTGTTCACCAGAATTCACAAAGAGCATTGCATCCCATGGCCATGAGGACGTAGTGTAACCATGGTAACAGGATAATGTACATCCATGAGACAGAGACTGTTCCAGCAGCAAATTATTTCAACATTAAACAGGCTCATTTCAAGTATCACAGTTATATACTGTATATACACAGATATATACAAACATACAGTTGAGGTCAAAAGTTTACACCTTGCAGAATCTGCAAAATCTTAATTATTTTACCAAAACAAGAGGGATCATACAAAATGGATGGTATTTCTGATTTAGTACTGACCTGAATAAGATATTTCACATAAAATACATTTACACAGTTCACAAATAATAGTTCATAATAATAGAAAATAAGTTGAATTTATAAAAATCACCCTGTTCAAAAGTTAAAATACACTTGATTCTTAATACTGTGTTGTATACCTGAATACCTGAATGATCCATAGCTGATTTTTTTTTTTAGTGATACTTGTTCATGTGTCCCTTTTTGTCTTGAACAGCTGAACCGCCTGCTGTTTTTCAGAAAAATCCTTCTGGTCCCACAAATTCTTTGGTTTTTTAGCATTTTTGTGTATTTGAAACCTTTCCAACAATGACTATGATTTTGAGATCCATCTTTTCACACTAAAGACAACTGAGGGACTCTGAGGGATATGCAACTATTACAGAAGGGTCAAACGCTCACTGATGCTTCAGAAGGAAGGAAACCCAATGCATTAAAGAGCCAGGGGTGAAAACTTTTGGAATTTGAAGATCAGGGAAAATTTTACTTATTTTGTCTTCTGGGAAACATGTAAGTATCTTCTGTAGCTTCTGAAGGGCAGTACTAAACACAAAAATGTGATACGATATCTTCATTCTGTTCAAAAGTTTACACCCCTGGCTCTTAATGCAGTTTTTCATTGTTATTTTATATTTAGTACTTAACTGAATAAGATATTTCACGTAAAAGACGTTTACATATAGTCCACAAGAGAAAATAATAGTTGAATTTATAAAAATTACCCGGATCAAAAGTTTACATATGCTTGATTCTTAATATGGTGTTGTTACCTGAATGATCCATGGATTTATTTATTTTTTTGTTTAGTTATAGTTGTCCACGAATCCCTTGTTTGTACTAAACAATTGAACTTTCTTCAGAAAAATCCTTCGGGTCCCACAAATTCTTTGGTTTTTCAGCATTTTTGTGTATTTGAAACCTTTCCAACAATGAGCGCATTTGCATGCACGTTCTTAAGCCGAATATGCTTAATAAGCCGAAACTGTTTGTGGTCATGTAAACGCGGTAACCTTTTTCTTTTATCGGAATAAGGTCATAAACGGTGTAAGCATAACCAGTCAACACGGGTAGTTTTTTGCCTCTTACCCCGATTTTGCGCACCATGTCAATTTAATAACCCACTTTCTGTTGGCTCATTAAAGTGTACATGTGTGATATGTGACAGGAACGCGTTGTTAGTGCAGATTTAAGTGCACCTAGACACAGCAAACCCTTTGCAATAACGAAAGAAGGAAATATACCACAAAAGCAGACTCTTTCATGATTTAGAAAATGATAAAAGTGTTCTCTTGGAGCAAAAGCAGAAGTGGTTCAGTCTAAATGCTGAATTTATAACTGCATGAGAGGATAATATGAGCTGTAAGTGCAACACGCTGACATGTTGCAAGCTTTATTTAACATCATAATAGACAAACATATGGAATACTCTGAGTCAGACACACAAATGATTATATTTTGACGTCACTAAAAGGAAATAACCTGATTTATTAATAAACATGTAAACGCAACTTAATTTTGAGATCCATCTTTTCACACTGAGGACAACTAAGGGACTCATACACAACTATTCCAGAAGGTTCAAATGCTCACTGATGCTTCAGAAGGAAACACAATGCATTGCCAGGGGTGTAAACTTCTGAACAGAGTAAAGATGTGTACATTTTTCTTATTTTGCCTAAATATCATATTTTTTTTATTTAGTACTGCTCTTCAGAAGCTACAAAAGATACATGTTTCCCAGAAAACAAAATAAGTTCAATTTAACCTAATCTTCAAATTCTAAAAGTTTTCACCCTTTTTTAGTTATCACTAAAAAAAAAAAAGAAAAAAAAAACACAGGTGTGAATCATACCAGTAACAACACAGTGTTAAGAATCAAGTGTATGTAAACTTTTGAATAAGGTCATTTTTATAAATTCAACTATTATTTTCTTTTGTGGACTAAATGTAAATATCAATATCTTATTCAGGTCAGTAATAAGTAAAAAATAATATACATTTTGTATAATCCCTCTCATTTTGGTAAAATAATTAACATTTTAGAGATTCTGCAAGGTAAACTTTTGACCTTGGCTGTGCCTGCTCAAAAAATTGATTTTGGATCATTGTTAACCAAACAAGTTACAGACTGCAGCTTTAACTAAAGATAACTTCCAAAATAAGTATTACCAAAAACGATTTATCTCATTTTCTATAAATAAAAGTTCTGAGGGTTACAATTTATTTAATGTCTTTGAATGGGTACGTTCATAGTAACTGTAAATACATAAACTTTATATAATAATTATTATGACATCAGCATAGACGATTAACAATAACAAACCAAGTGGTTCATATTTACATAGTACAATGACTCTTTTTGTTCAAGCCAGAGTGGAAATACTGAGAAAAATACTGTTTGTCCAAAGCCACAGTAACTGAAAACAGAATATTTACCACAGATCTGCAAGATATCTGCTCTCCAGATCTTTGAAATACAAAGTTTAAACGGGTTTGCATTTCAAGGAACCAGTACACTCAGTAATCTCACCTCGCAAAAGCAAACACTGGACGGAAATCTTCAGAGCCAAGATAAGATTACTTAAAGTTCACGTTCATTTCTGACAAAGACACTGTAGAATATTCCAGAACATTTGTTGCAGAAGTGCAGGGGAGTTTAGGAAATTAAGTCTAACATAGCAAGATAAATGTCTGAAACTATGTCCATGTTTATTTATTGTGGTGGTCGCGTATCCCTATCCCGCATTCAAAGACGTTGGATGTGTTCCTAGCCGACCCTGATAAACCATCGCTAAACCTCGCTGCAGGAGGTCATGTGAATAGATCATTCTGGAAGGAAACATCTATTCAACACTGAGTTATCACAAACAATTCTCTCCAAGGTGTTTTCACTTCAAACAACCCACCGTGTAGACATGATAAAGCTTTCCGCACGCAACCCGATAATGTATGGGAGCGACGAAAACAGAATATTCCTCATGTTGGATGAAGTGATTTAAGGCAACCGTTCTGAAACATTACGGATGTGAGTGCACTGGCAAACGAGAGCAAACAGACCTCTAACCTCTGGCTTAACTTGGTGTGATTGGCAAGGCTTGACCTTGGTTTTGATTCAGTATTGGCGTTTCCCTTCACTGCTCACATAAATCTTAATCATAAAAGTCATAAAAACCAGTTGCAGTCAAGGTGCAAGGGACTGAGTTCAGAAGATGGCGGATTTGAGCCGAAAACAAAACCAATTCAGTCAAGTGCACTTAAACTGAATTAGAAACGTCATGCATTATGCAATAGGCAGATGAAGCATTCTCACTTCGCTGTCTCAAGAATTTTCTGACACAATTGCAATGATATGTATTTACTCTAAAATCTCTTTAATAATACATACACAATATGCAATACCACTCCTATACGATACACAGTTTAAATCATCTTTATGAGAAACTTATGAGTCTTTTTTTTAATAATATTCCACTAAAATGTTAAAATCTCCCTTGGCTTATCTAATATCTCAGTCACTTCTGCAACATATTTCAGTATTTCATTTTATCTCTTATTTTTTGATTTTTGTTACTCATATTAAAAAAAAGCGTTTGGATTAAATCTTGATATCCAAGAAGCTGTCACATATTTCAAGATTTTTTTTACAGCCTACCTGCAACAGATGGTGTTTTTACTAGGTGGTTTTCCTAGAAAAGAACGGTTAGTAATTTATCAGAGCTCAGAAAGGTCAATCACTTCGCTCATTTGGGTAGCCATAGAAACTCACAAGAAGAGCAAAGGGTTATGTTTGATATTTCTGAGGTCATCTGAACTGATCTGACCACTTTTTTATGATTCTCCAGTCTCTAATACATTTTATGCCCATGACTCAACAGGAAGTTGAGCACATCACCATGAAAAAAAGCATGCAAACATTGATTATTGAAATTTTTCACAATACTTTCAGCAAGCTGACACCGAGTCGATTGAAGTCAGCTGGATATCATCTCTCCAAATGACAAGCCTTCTGCAAGAACTCGGCACACAGTAAAGCTTCAAGAATTATCATAATATACATTCATTTGCACAAATTCCCAACAGAAAACCTCTGCCCTGCTAACCGTGAGCCCTGCAGCGAATCCTTTTTACCACTGCTACAAATAAGACAGAGTCATTACTCAAGAGATTGCTGGTTCAAGGCAAAAAGCTCGCTTATTTCCCTTCTCCGGGCTGGAGGGCTACTCTGGGATTTGATCAACATTTCATAGAATTTCACCCAGACACTCTCTCAACTTTCCATGTTTCTATCAGAACTTGTCCATTACATGGCACATGGTCTCAAATTCAACACACATATGTTCTGTTCCAAAACTTAGTGAGCTGCCTATGGAGATGCAGTTGTGGTGTAAAAACCGTTCCAAAACATAGGCATCTTAATTATGCTGCTTTCTGAGATACCTTAAAACGAATCCTTCATGCTAAAGGCAATCCGTGAAAGGAATAGTTCACCCCAAATTAAAATATGCTCATAATTTACTCACCCTCAGGTCAATATGATGCAGATGAGATGTTTTGTTTATCAAAATACAGCATTGTATCACTTGCTCATCAATGGATCCTCTTCAGTGAATGGGTGCCAAATGAGAGTCCAAACAGCTGCTAAAAACATCACAATAATCCACAAGTTATTAATATGACTCCATCAATGAACATCTTGTGAAGTGAAAAGCTCCATGTTTGTAATAAACAAATTCATCATTAACCCTTAGCGGTACGGTCCTACATGTGGGATTCTAATTTCTGTGCCCCTGGGAGTACGGTCCCACATATGGGTTTTTAGAACGTTCGGTGACGTCACACAACTGCCAAATTCAAACTGCGTTTTCCCGCGTTGGCTGGCGCTGAGCCAGAGAGAGACACGGGCTGCGCTTGTCATATAACACTATTATGCAGTGTTTTCAACCACATAATGTTTATTTTAGGTTTCAGACATTTAAATACACATAAGTACTAGTAAAACAATACATTTACAGTTTGTAAAATGCACACGGATGTCTACTAAAGCAGCAATAACAATCCATTGAAGTATAATTTGCCGACGTGTTTGATTCATATCAGATACACATAGTGTAAGTAACGATATAATTCACTCCATTCCTTAACCAGTTCACCAGCCACTTACTTACATGTATTTCGGGAGAAACTGGTGAATTTACGTGCTGTAAATCCGGCTGACAGGACTCTCTGAACGGCAGCGCGAACAAACATGGCGGCGCCCATCTTACGTTATAGATCACGATCCAGATCATTTATAAAGGTTTTAAAACGGCAAAATACACTCACTTACACGTATCAGATAGTTGAAGACATGGTAAGCAAGTGTGTGAATATTTTGAATATAAAACTAAAAACTAAAATAAAAGCGATACGTCTATCATACAGCGCTATCTACCTTATTTTTCAATGCGGAAGTAAGCTGTTTTCTGGTAATGTGTTAGACGTCCGGTTCATAATCCGCCATAGGGAAATAACGAGAAGAATATCGAAGCGCAGTAAACGGTAAAACAGTTTGCACTACAAACCAGTGTGTTCATAATTGAGATAATACATTAAAATAATATGGGAAGACACACCAGTTTGCAATATCAAGCAGCAAAACAAGTTTTTTGTGCAGTTTAAAATAGCTGGCAGTGGATGAGACCGGAAGCCAGACAAAAAAAAATTACAAATGGCTGCACCCACTCTTATGGGAAAAATAAGGTGGATAGTGGCTGCAGTGTGTCACGTGACAATCATGACGCATCACCATGGAAACAATAAAGGGAACATTCTAAAATAACGGTTGCCTAAAAAAAACTCACTCTGGGGGGTCAGATAGAATATTTTAAACTCACCACTGAAAGGGTTAAGATGTTTTTAACGTCAAACAGTTGTTTCCATCTAGAACAGAAGTCTTCTATCCATAATATTACTTTCTTCAGTGAAAAAGTGAACAGATCAAGGACCGCTTACATGTGAGAAGACAACAGGGGATGGACCTTTTCACTGGAAGAAGCATTTTTATGGATTACGGACTGGGATTTTGGCCAGAAGTGACAGTTTTAAAGTTCTGATATCTATATAAAGGATTCGCTTCTTACAAACACGCAGCTTTTCACTTCACAAAACGTTAAAGGAGAACTCCATTTCCAGAACAACAATTTACAAATAATTTACTCACCACTGAAGTCCATTGTTCTGGAAGTGGAGTTCTTCTTTAATTGATGGACATTTGTGAGCCAGTCATGTAATGCAAAACTTCTCCAGTGAAGAAACAAACTCATCAACATTTTAAGGAATTTCCATTTAATTTATTCAACAAGACACATTTCTAGTTTATTCTAGTAGTTTATTCTCCAGCAATTCCCCTTAAAGGAGTCATCGGATGCCCGTTTTCCACAAGTTGATATGATTCTTTAGGGTCTTAATGAAAAGTCTCTAATATACTTTGATTAAAAAAGTCTCAATGGTTGTGTAAAACAACACCCTTTTTACCTTGCCAAAATCAGCTCTGCAAAAATCATCTCATTCTAAGGGGTTGTTCCTTTAAATGCAAATGAGCTCCGCTCACCCCGCCCCTCTCTTCTCTCTGTGGAAAGACGATCTTGTTTACATTAGCCACGTTTAGCCGCTAAACTTCATAACTACCACGTTAAAAACACGCTTATACTCACTTCTGCTGTAAGTGAAGCTGGATCATGAATGATTTGCGCGAACAAAAATGGATATATGTATATCGGGAGGCGCATTCCATTCACAAACAAACGTAATCTACTGCATCTTCAGCGGCTCAGATGTTGGGAGTAAATGACGACCACTATGTTCATTATTACATCCAGCAACACAACACCTCAATCACTGAATCTGAGATATTCGTGTCTAACTTACATCACTGCTCTGGCATCGAAACAAGGAAAGTTACTGGACTGTGACAGCTGGTCTTAGGTAAGAACTCATGTCAATCAACTATTGTGGGAGCGGCTTTTGTCGGTGTGACGGCACACCGACAGGCATCTGAGAACGGCTCGATTTGAAAAAGGGGATATTATTTTTACAGATTAATTCAAAACCACTGCATGGATTTTTATCATTATAGGGTAGATTTGTACATACACTGCCAACACTTATTAATGTTCAAACAACATGGAAAAGTGAACTTAGCATCCGATGACCCCTTTAAATACAATAAATGTCAGGTGTATACAAAGTGACCGTTTGGTTTTTGACCACAGATCACAAATGGGAGCCGCATTGAGGTCCCCATATCTCTGGGATTGAAACACATGGGGCCTTAAAAATTATAATTCCAAAAGAAAAGTTTATTAAGAACCAGAATCTTAAATCTTATTCAGATATCTTTAATACTTTTTCAGTTACAGGTATGCAAACTTTGGAAAAAGAATATTTATGTCACTCAAATAGGTATGTTCTCTGCAATTGTTTTGATAGCAGTAAACAAGATGCATTTCTAATTATAACTTTATTTGTTCTTCAGACCTTTCTCTTTAAAAGAAAAAAGTAACAGCTAAATGCAAAGTGACCCACATTTCGTTTCTGACTACTGAAATGTGTTTATCGATTTACCCCTGGAGCCATATTGAGATTACAATATCTCTGCAACTGAACCATGCAGGGCCTTAAAAATGAAGATGCCAAAAGGAAAGTTTGTTGAGATCCAATATCTAAAAGGGCTTTAAGATATCTTTAATACTTCTTGAGTTACAGGCATGCAAACTTTGGAGAAAAAGAAAACTTGAAAAGTGCTTTTTCCCATTTTTGTCACCACTGGTATATACTGCAACAAAGATAAAGCTAAAGTCAACAGATTTTACTACTAGAAAAACCAACCTCTGTGTAAACTTAACAACTATTGGACAATATACAACTATTTAAAAATCTGGAATCTAAGGTTATATTAAGAATATTCAGAAAATCGCCTTTAACGTTGTCCAAATTAAGTTCTTAGCAATGCATTTTACTAATCAAAAATTAAATGTCAGAAAGATATCTGTGCTGCTGTTCATGAATGCCCAGTAGAGAAGTTGTTGCAATGTCGCAGAAAGCTATCAGTGTCTCATTGTGTAGTGAGTCAGGGTCCTTTTAGCGTCCACATTTGTGTACATGAGATTCTGATTCACTAGGGAGCTGAATGAGATGCACTTACACTTTGTCTGCTGCTTTCAAGAAATTTTGATGTTAGTAAGAATGTCCTTTAAGTGCAGTTCCTGTAAAAAATTCTTAGTGAGCATCTTACTTTTTCTTAATGAAAAAGACCTTAAAGTCTTTTTGCGCCGCCTGCAGATTACCATAATAATCATAATAAGCGTACACATTATTTTTGTTGCGACTGGTTTGATGGAAGCTCAGCACTCTGTGTTATGTTTTTAATGTAGCGTGTATTTAAAAAAAATCTTTTTAAACAGCAGTCTGTTTCATTCAATTGCACTTCATCTTACTTGCACTCCCTTGAGAGCAATCACATCCTGTATCTGTGTATGTGATACAAAATATAATACATTTATTCTAGAAAATAAGAAATAAATAGCAGAACTGCATTGCCCTAGATGAACTAGTACGAACTAGAAGATGATGAAGTTGGAAACAACAACAACAGATGGAGGATATTCACAATAACCCAAGCTTATTTGTGATCCACTCTATTGTTAGGGTTTTTTCTATTTTATTTATTTTTTACTGAGGTGTGGGAGTTAAATAGCTAATTTACTTTTATAACCTCACAGTATCAAAGAGTAGCCAAAAATAACTAGCATAGCACAAAAAAATCCATCCTAGTGTGACTTCACTGTCAGAGCTAAAGCTGACGGATCGTGTATAAGAGAGATAACTCTCTCTACGATAACAAAGCTGGCTCACCCTTTAAGTTTAGCAAGTCATTTTTTCAGATACCAGACATTTGGGAAATAGCTAACGGTAATTAATTACCATTACAACCAGGCGTTTTCGCTGAGGAAGCAAGGCAGGCCGTGTCTCCTTCTCCTCCTCCTCCTCCTCCTCCTGAAATGCAAAGAATGCAAAAAAATGAGAAAAATAATACAATATTTACAATATTTGTCAGCCCCAAGGACTGTTTGTTGTGTTTGGTTCCTGTTTGCCCATATTTGGTTCATTGACATTAGTCAATTATCAGTTAACCCTCAAAACCTGTATGTCCCTCATTTACTGACTTTTATAAGACCTCTCCTTTATTGTTTCAGTTGCCGTTTATTATTGTTGTGGATGCTTGTGTTCTCTTCTGTTTTGGATTTACCTTCATCGTCTGGAAATCTTATTGAAAGACTTTATTGGATTATCTTCGTGTTCATGCTCTTTACATAGCGTGACAGAATAACCGGCCTCACAACAGAAATAGTAAGCGGCTCCTTTTCCCTGCGTTTTCTTTTTGTTTGTTTTTTTAAGGTTTTTTTTGTTGTCTTTTTCGCTATGGAGTGAGTGGCGAGGTTTTCAGCCATGGCACTGGAGAGCCCCGATCTGATTTCATTTGCCCTGAATTTCACTTGTCGTGCCATCACTTCCCCGTTCAATGACAAGACTCTTAAGTCCCTGTTCCGGATCGGGGCTAATTACCATCGCTCTGTGGACCTCCCAGACACCACCGGACTGAACTGGAGGGATGCCACGTTTCAGTGTCTGGAGAGTGTCCTACCCCGATCTGGAACGCGACAGAACCCAGAGCCCAGCCCACCATCACCCTGCTTCAGAGCTCCAGTCTTAGCCCACCGCGGATGGAGAGCCAGGGCCCATCGCAACCCATGAGTCAGTGCAAGAAGGAGTGACTGAGCTAGGGATTGCCCTGGAGCCAGAGTCTCATCAATCATCCGACCAGCTGCGAGAGCTACACCGGCTACATCGCTAGCAACAGTGGTTGTTACAGCGGAGCGCAAAGGCACGGAGAAAAGCCCGGCCCACTGCACCACTGAGGGTTAGCAAATGCAAGACTCTTGGAATTATGTGGATGAATATGCTAATATGCCATGTCTTCTGCTACCTGATGAACTGTAGGAATATATCCTAAAATCCCACCCAACCTCCCTCTCCCACCTCCTCTTCTGGACTTTGTGTACTCATCTACCCTTCTCCCGCTGGTTCCTGCCAGCCCCCCCATCTATGGTGTGGGCTTGCCGCGGGTTTGCCAGTCACCATCGGTGTCAGGGCTGGAGGATCCATCGTCTCCACCTCCAGCCTCTGAGTCCTGGACTCTGTCTCGGGCCGTCGACTCAGCGGCTCCACCTCTGCTCCTAGCTCCCTCGTCTCCACCGTTGCCCGTCGGCCCAACAGCTCCACCGGGCTCCCTCGTCCTTTCGGCTCCACCTTGGTTGGGAGCCGAAAGACTATGAAGTCCCTGTTCCGGATCGGGGCTAATTACCATCGCCCTGTGGACCTCCCAGACACCACCGGACTGATCTGGAGGGATGCCATGTTTCAGTGTCTGGAGAGCATCCTACCCCGATCCGGAATGCGACAGAACCCAGAGACCAGCCCACCATCACCCTGCTCCAGAGCTTCAGCCTGAGCCCACCGCGGACGGAGAACCAGGGCCCATCATAACCCACGTGTCAGCGCAAGGAGTGACTGAGCTAGGGATAGCCCCAGAGCCAGAGTTTCATCAATTGTCCGACCAGGTACGAGAGGCAGTGGTTGTTACAGTGAAGCACAAGGGCACAGAGAAAAGCCCCGCCCACTGCACCACTGAGGGTTAGCAAACGCAAGACTCTGGGGATAATGTGGATGAATATGCTGATATGCCATGTCTTCTGCTACCTGATGAACTGCTACCTGATGAAATTCCATGCAAGCTCCCTCTCCAACGTCCTTTTCAGGACTTTGTGTACTCATCTGCCCTTTTCCCGCTGATTCCTGCCAGCCTCCCATCTATGGTGTGGGCTTGCTGCGGGTTTGCCAGTCACCATCGGCATGAGGGCTGGAGGATCCCTAGTCCCCTCCTTCACCCGTCGGCCCAACAGCTCCACTGGGCTCCCTCGTCCCTCTGGCTCCACCTTGGTCAGGTCGTCGACTTCCCCGTTCACCGACGAGACTATGAAGTCCCTGTTCTAGATCAGGGCTAATTACCATCGCCCTGTGGACCAGACTGATCTGGAGGGATGCCATGTTTCAGTGTCTGGAGACACTACCCCGATCCGGAACGTGACAGAACCCAGCGCCCAGCCCACCATCACTCCCTGGAGTCAGCAGCCCTTCCTTCACCATGGCTCCTCCCTCTGTCGGCTCCACCGTGGGTAGCCATCATGGTTATGGCCTGGGTCCCACCTGGCTCCTCCTGCTCCAAGTCCCTCCTGTCTTCTCCCTGGCTCCTCCCTCCATCTCCACCCTGGACTCCTCCCAGGTGTCCATCCTCCGCCTGAACTTCCTCCAGTATTATCTGCCTGCCTTCATGCCAGCCTTTTGCCATTCCCTGTCGCCATCCCACTTTCTCTCCTTTGTCCTCCCTCCTAAGCCCCCCTCTCTTGACATAGCGTGACAATATTACACATATTACAAAAATGTTTTTCTGCCCATTATTCAGGTATAATACAAATGAACAGGCTATAAGTGCAAATTTGAACTCTGAAAATTTCAAACAAACTATGGGAAACTTTCACTCAAACCTCTGTAACAATGACCCAAACCACAAATACAAAGCCCCAAAATCTCAAACAAGACTCACAATTACAACTGGCAATCGAAATGTAGTGAGGCATCATGCACTCCACTGACTCTCCATGCAAACACATGTAATTTAAGAGCACTTTCCTCTTCCAGTCTGCTCTTACAGGAGAGTTTCTCTCAGTCAATTTTGAAATCCTACCTGTGTTATTTTACACTCGAGTGAGCTCAGTCCATTTCTGGGCTCAGACAGCACCAGTCAGCCTAAATAAGTGCCATTTTGTGCCTTTTTTTTTTTTAACTCACTGTAACCTTTCGAAGACTTTCACAAGTCATTACTTTGTAAGCTCTTTTGGACATTTGTATTACTATATATTCTGCTTTCAGCCAAAGGTTTTATGGTGGCATATTATGTCCATACAAAATGGACATATTTAGAAAAAGTTCAGTGATTGCTGGCATTTACAAAAGTCATTGCAACCTAGTGAAAAATAGGGGGAAAAAAACACTGGTGGATGAAATTCGCTGACCTTTACTTATGCCTCTTTGCCGGTGTGCTTACTTAAGTATCTGATACTAATCAAATTTCCATAAAATTCACAGAGATAAACGATACTATTAGATGACTTCTCATTCTCATTATAACACAGGAAGCGAATATCATTCATTTCTCTATCTCAGAGGTCAAAGCATGCTACAATCCTGAAACTCACAACCCAATTCTGTGTTGCTCATTTGTTAAAAGACAAAGAGATTCTTTTGTCCCCATTTCCTCAATGTATAGCAGCTCCCTGTGAACACCAGGAGTGTGTAGACTGGACACGGTATTGTGAGTTTTACAGTGTGCGTCAGGGGAATAAGTCCCATGAATCTATATTAGATATTACACTCCCTCTTTCTGTCCTCTCCTCCACACAAATGAATTTGGATCCAGAAACCTTTTAGAGAAGAGATCCAATTTAGCCACTCCTTGATATGAAAAGCATATCATCATCATCTGTGCAAATGATTTAACTTACCGAGGGGGGAAAAGAGAAATAATATGAAAGTAATTAATTGGACTCAATTCATAAAACGCACGTCTCTGATAAAACATAACACTACACTCTGGGATATTGCACTTACTGATGCTAGCATAGAGATGTGCATGCTATAAAAGTATTCAGTACTCCTTGTTCTTAATAACTAAAAAAACATCCATGCCTTAAACTGTAGTTTTATCAAGCAAAAGTCAGGAAAGATTTGGTAAAACTAAGCTAAGTTTGTTAATGTATTAGATATAATGGCAATCAACAACAATAACAATACTTTTACAACATTTATGCTGATGTTAGTTTACACATACAGCACCCTCCATAAATATTGGCACCCTTGGTAAATATGAGCAAAGGCGGCTGTGAAAATAAATCTGCACTGTTTATCCTTTCGATCTTTTATTAAAAAAAAATAAAAAAAATTCTAACCTATCATTGAAGAAAAGCAATGTAAAGTGGGGGGAAATCTCATTATGAAATAAATGTTTTTCTCTAGTACTCTATTGGCACCCAATTATTGCAACGTACACTGTAAAAAAAAAAATGCTGGGTTATTTTTTTTAACCCAAACGCTGGGTTCAGCCTGTTGCGTCATTTTACTGGGTTGTTTTCTTAATATTTTTACCCAGGTTCTGGGTTATTTTTTGAACCCAAATGCAGGGTTCAAGTTTTTGGGTAATTTTATTGGGTTATTTTTCATTTTATTTATTTATTTTTTTTACCCAGGTGCTGGGTAGTTTTTCTGCAATTAAGTTGCTGGGCCATTTTTAAAGGAGAACTCCACTTCTAGAACAACAATTTACAAACAATTTACTCACCCCCTTGCCATCCAAGATGTTCATGTCTTTCTGTCTTCAGTCATAAAGAAATTATGTTTTTTGAGGAAAGCGTTTCAGGATTTTTCTCCATATAATGGACTTCATTGGTGCCCCAATTTTAAACTTCCAAAATGCAGTTTAAATGCAGCTTCAAAGGGCTCTAAATGACCCCAGCCGAGGAAGAAGGGTCTTATCTAGCGAAACGATCAGTCTGTTTTTTTTTTAAAATAAAAATTTATATACTTTTTAAGCACAATAGCTCGTGTAGCACAAGCTCTGGGATGCACGTCCAGTGTTTCGTTCAGTCGCGCATGCGCAATATACTATTAGGTTCTGTACTGGAATTAGTTCACCTGTTTCGAGTCTTTGGGTTTTTCGAGTCGTTCGTTCATCTTATGGGGCTGTCACGTGATGAACGAACGACTCGAACCCGAAGACTCAAGAGATGAACTAATCGATTCTTTTTCCAGCTCACACTGCATTGGTTAAGCTTATGGGTCTGTCACATGATTAATTTAGCAAAAATGACTCAAACCCGAAAACTTGTCAGATAAGAGGTAAGGTGAGCTAATCATAGACTAAAGACCCAGGTAAACAATGAATTAATCTTTTCTGTTTCTTATAGCATTATAGTTTTGTCTTGTTTGCAGTGTGATCAATGTTTGTGTAAGCAGTAGATGTGTTAGGGAAGTAACACATAACATTTTAATTATATTTTGCTAAAATGAACATAATGAACAAAATTACTCGAAAAAAGATTCGTTAATTTTGCTGGACGAGACTCAAAGGTCCGAGACAGTAAAATGACCCGAACTTCCCATCACTACTACGAATCACGTCTAAGTTCATCGTCTGTGTACTCCGGCTCAAAAAGGTAGAGTATGGCGAAAAACTCCATCTTATTTTCTCCTACAACTTCAGAATCGTCCGACATTGTTTTACCTTTTTGTTTTTAAACACCGTTTGACTTACTTGCACTTTCTTAGTCTTTGTGCGTTCACTTTGTAAACACTGGGTCTGTAGTTCCGCCTACGTTCCGCGTGACCTTTCGACATGACCTTTCGCCGTGATTCAATAGTACGTAACGTCGTGAACGCGCATCCCAGAGCCTGTGCTACACAAGCTTTTGTGCTTAAAAAGTATACAAATTTTTATTTTCTTAAAAAAATTACATATCGTTTCACTAGATAAGACCCTTCTTCCTCGGCTGGGATCGTTTAGAGCCCTTTGAAGCTGCATTTAAACTACATTTTAGAAGTTCAAATTGGGGCACCAATGAAGTCCATTATATGGAGAAAAATCCTGAAATGCTTTCCTCAAAAACCATAATTTCTTCACGACTGAAGACAGAAAGACATGAACATCTTGGATGACAAAGGGGGTGAGTAAATTATTTGTGAATTGTTGTTCTGGAAGTGGAGTTCTTCTTTAGCACTGGCTTATTTTTTCTACCCAACCGCTGGGTTGAGCCTGTCTCTGACAAAACAACCCAGCTGCTGAGTTACAGTCAGAGCGCAGGCTTTTTGTGCCCTCTACAAGAGAGAGCAGTTCTCAGCGCTGCCAATTTGGTGCACATCTTCAGCTAAATAAAGGTTTGTATACATCTTATTTAATTTATAACATCTTTACTGTGCTGTAAATTGTATTATTTTACACAACGCAACATAAGGACGAGATGTCAGTCAACTCCGTCAGCAGCGGTCACTTCGTTTGATGGAAATGCCTTTTGCCTTGCATAAATAAATTTGTTATAGTACTGAGTTTAATTACTTTGATGTTAAAATATGTTCTCTAATGTAAGTACTGTTTGTTAATGGGCAGGTTTTGAAGTCAGTCATGGCATCTGTCAGCTACAAGTGAAACGTGAGGCCACAGTCTGAAGTTCGCAATTACCCCAGCGAACAGCAGCCCTTCACCGGCTCAAATTTCGGAGACACACAGGCATGAGAATTTGTCATGAGAACGGTTAAATACATTAAAATTGAAAAGCTACCTTTTAAATGTTACATTCTTTATGTCTAAAATGCTTGTTAAACAAGTTTCTTGGTTAATAATAAATGTTCATCTTGTGATTATTGCTGTTGCGTCTAGTAATTCTGTTGACATAAATAAAATAACCCAGCATGTTTGGTGAAAACATTTAACCCAACCAGCTGGGTCAAAATAACCCAGCATGTGTTCTGTCCAATATTTACCCAGCGTTGGGTTGCCAAATAACCCAAGTTGGGTTGTTTTTAACCCAGCATTTTTTAGAGTGTACTTTTCCCAAGTTAACAGTTCTGAGTTTTCTCCAACAATGCCTGATGAGGTTTGAGAACACCTGACAAGTGATCAGAGACAGTTCTTTCATACAGAATCTCTTCAGATCCTTCAGATTCCCAGCTCCATGTTGGTGCTTCTTCTCTTCACTTCACCCCACTCATTTTCTATTGGGCTCAGTTCAGGGAACAGGGACGGCCATGACAGAAGCTTCATTTTGTCCTCAGTGACACATTTTGACGTTTGTTTTGGATTACTGTCCTGATGGAAGATCCAACCAAGGCAGTCAGGTTTACATTTTCAGTCTGTTGGTATTTGATAGAAACCATTATGCAATGTATCTGAACAAGATATCCAGGACCCCCTGCAAACTTTTTATCCCTGTTTGCACTAGAACCATCTGATGGGTTTATTGCCAAAAAGCTCTTTTTTTGTTTCATCTGACCATTGAAGCCAGTCCCGTTTGAAGTTATAGTTGTTTCTGACAACTGAATATGCTGGAGTTTGTTTTTGAATGAGCAAGGAGGATTCTTCTTGAAACCCTCCCGAACAACATGTGGTGATGTAGGGGCTGTTTAATATTTTTTTTTTAGGCTTTCTGACCCCAAGATTCAACTAATCTCTGCAATTCTCCAGCTGTGGTCCTTGGAGAGTCTTTGGCCATTCAAAATTTCCTCCTCACCATGTATTAGAAAGATATAGACACACGTCCTCTCCAAAGCAAATTTGTAACATCTTTAGTTGATTGGAACTTCTAGTTATTGTCCTGAAATAGGGATTTTCAAAGCTTTAGCTCTTTTCTTACAGCCACTTTCTATTTTGTGAAGCTCAACAATCTTGTTCTTGTTCATCAGAACACTATATTCTTTGGTTTTACTCCTTGTGATGGATGATTGAGGGAATTCGCCTTTGTGTTCCTC
The DNA here is from genome assembly GCA_036247105.1 of Cirrhinus mrigala. Lineage (NCBI taxonomy): Eukaryota > Metazoa > Chordata > Actinopteri > Cypriniformes > Cyprinidae > Cirrhinus > Cirrhinus mrigala. Next base: position 15,806,633 of record CM070027.1, on the reverse strand, counting down.
ATATTTTTCAATCCTGTGGAACTGGAAGTCATAGCTGGATAATTTCATGCTCCTAGTCACCCTGGTGAGCTAAAAAAAAAAAAAATGTAAATATGAATGGGAAAATTTCTAGGGGTGCCAATAATTGTGGCCAACGTGGACTGGAGAAATGAAAGGTTAGAATTTTGTACATTTTTTGAATAGAAGATCATAAAGATTAACAATACAGATTTATTTTCAAATACGTGTTTGCTCATATTTACCAAGGGTGCCAATATTAATGGAGGGTATACTACCACATTTGTAACAATTAATGAACATGAATTAACAATAAACAAAAGTACTTAATATTAATCTAGATTAGTAAATACTGCAAAAAGCTTATTATTAGTGAAGCACAATATATTAGAAATGTTAATAAATTGCAGTGTCATGTACACATATTTCTAACACTGTCTGGTTTTTATAATGTGGTGATTTTGTTAGTTACCAGCTTGTATTTCAGACAGTTACTGGTAAAAACTGTTAGTTGATGGTTACACACTTAAAATACGCCTCATAAAATACCGCCACATTATGTACCTATGTAATATTTGTATCCTCTTTAGACTCACATATATAAATCTGTTCAGGAAGGTAATTGAAGTAGACAGGCATTCAAGCAAATGTGATTTATTCAGTGATCCCTTCTTTGGCCTTTTACTTAACTGAAAACATCAGATTGTCTGGCATCCTATTTTTGTGTTGGTGTATCAGTATTGAACTTTCCCTCATTGTTATCATCAGGGTTCATTGATTGTTTCCAAGGTCAGTCAATAATTTCTGCCACAATAACGTTATACAGTTGCTTGTGAATTCGAATTGCATGAGTGTAGATGCTTGTAGAAATGCCTAAATTGCTTTTATTCATCAGTTTAGTTGTTTGGACAAAGCTATCTTATACAAAATGCATGATTTCCTCCTGAACTATTCAACTTCGTCAATCAATAAGATTCAATAAGGCCATACTGCATCTGATTTACAGTTTAGATATTTTCTGAATCTGCTCAATTTCTACACACCAGCTCCTACGAAGGCATTAGAGCTAATAAACACATTTTAATCTTCGTTTTTGACATTTAGTCTGTGTTATGCTCCAACAATAACACTTGTCAAATTGAAAACCCCCTATTAAAGACAACAGAAGCCGGTGGAGCATTGCCCAATTCACATTATCTACCATGAATATGCTTGAGATGAGATAATTATGCAAAGCAAACACTTGAAACACTGTATATTTGCTTCGGCTTTAATTCTCAAGAAACATTTTGCTAGTGTAAATGGACTAAAATGCTAATAAGATGCCATCAAGTTAGAAAATTCTGTAATAATATCATTTTTTTTTCTATGCATGACTGACACCAGAGTTAAGTAGCTTGTAAAATCAGTACTTTGGTGAAAATGTGCCATTACCATGCAAAAACTGTGTAAGAAAAGGAAAAAAGCCTTTACTTATTTACTATGCATGAGTTTTATGTCATCCACTTTCTTTACAATCCTTAACAGGTGGCTCTACAACTGAGGAAATGTTCCTTGGACATAAATGCACGATAAAAGTGGGCCGCTACAAGTGGCCACATCTGTCTGCGTGTGTGTTTGGATTCTGGTCGTGTTTGCCATTAGGCTGCGGGACCTTTCTGGGTGACCTGTGAAAAAGCACCTGCCGCATTTGGACAAGAGAGTGCACGGCTGTGATATTTGAGGACAGGCCTGGTAATGACAGCACCTGTTCAATACACACATACACACACAAGAGAATCAGACTGAGGCCTGAATGATTTTTTTTCTTTTTTTAGCATACATGCATCATAACATGAATCAGGTGTCCTCAGCTTGAGTTTTTCACATTAGCTTGCATTGCATTTGTATGTGTGTGTGTGTGTATGTGTGTACAAACTTTGCGTATGCTGGTGAATGTGATGATGTGGTTTCCGAGAGCTGACTCTGGAGTTCTCTTTTTTGTTACAAATGAATCAAATGAATAAGCTCTATAAATACACTTTTGTATGAGTGCCATTGTATAATTAGCAGCAAGAGGCCCTTGGCTATCAACACCCACAATTAACAAGTAAACCACATTGCATTTTAATGAGAAATTAATGAGAAACATCTTTAAGTCTTTGCTATAACAGCAACCCCGGTAATTCACTTGTCTAAAATAAACTATGCAGGTCAGTTCTTTGGCTGAAATGGCTCTGGCTTTGAATAGGTTTTCAAAACCTATTGGACTATTCAGATTTATGAGAATAAGAATGAAACAGGCCATTTGAAAACAAAAAAACAAAACAAAACACACAAACCAAACCATTAAACAAAGCAAACACCACAAAATAAACCACAAAACAAAAATCACAAACCCAACCTCAAAACAAAACAAAAAAAAACAAGAAGCACAAACCAAACCACACACACACACAAAAACAGTAATCAAAACCAAAAAACAAAAAGCACAAATTAAACCACAAAACAAAACAAAAAACCAACAATCCAAACCACAAAAAAACACAAAAAAACTAAACCCCAAAACAAAAAGAACATAAACTAAAACAGAAAACAAAAAAAAACCACTAACTAAAGCACTAAACAAAACAATAACAACAATCCAGACCACAAAACAAAAACCACAAAACAAATCACAAAATAAACAAACTACACCACAAAACAAAACCACAAACCAAAACAAAAACTACAAACTAAACCACTAAACAAAACAATAACAACAATCCAAACCACAAAACAAAGAACACAAACTAAGCCACAAAATAAAAAAAAAAACAACAACAATCCAAACCACAAAACAAAAACCACAAAACAAATCACAAAATAAACAAACTACACCACAAAACAAAACCACAAACCAAAACAAAAACTACAAACTAAACCACTAAACAAAACAATAACAACAATCCAAACCACAAAACAAAAAAACACAAACTAAACCACAAAATAAAAAAACAACAACAATCCAAACCACAAAAAAACACAAACCAAATCACAAAACAAACTAAACCACTAAACAAAAAACACAACACAACAAAACAAAAAATACAAACCACACCATGAAACAAAACAAAAGCCACAGAGTAAACCACAAAACAAAACAAAAAACACAAACCACAACAAAAAGTACAAAGTAAACCACAAAACAAAACAAAAAAGCACAAAACAAAAAGGACAAACCAATCCACAAAACCAAAAACACAAACTAAACCACAAAATAAAACACACAAACTAAATCACAAAAAACACAAAGCAAACCAAAACATAAACCACAAAACAAAAAACACAACAAAACAAAAACCACAAACCACACCATAAAACAAAACAAAAACCACAAAGTAAACCACAAAACAAAACAAAAACCACAAACCAAACCACAAAAAAACACACAAACTAAACCACAACACAAGACAAAACAAAAACCACAAACTAAACCACAAAACAAAAAAAAAAACACTAATTAAACCACAAAAAAAAAAAAAAAAAAAAACACAAACTAAATCACAAAAAAAACTAAACAAAAAACACACACCAAACACAACCCAAAACAAAACTAAAACCACACACCAAACCACAAAACAATACAAAAAACACAAACTAAACCGCAAAACAAAACAAAAAACAAACAAACAAAAAAACAAACCAAACCACAAAGCAAAATAAAACAATAACAAACCAAACCACAAAACAAACAACACAAACTAAACCCCGAACAAAAAAAACACCAACAAACCACTAAACAAACATAAAACAAGCAAACCACCAAACAAAAAACACACACTAAGCCACAAAACAAAAACCATAAAACAAAACAATACCACAAAAAAACAAAGCAAAACAAAAACCACAAACTAAATCACACACACAAAAAAAAACACAAACCAAAATAAAACCACAAAACAAAATACACACTAAACCCCAATACAAAACAAAAAGCACAAAACAAACCACAAAACGGAAAAAAAATATTAAACCACAAAATAAAACAGAAAAAAACACAAACCAAAACAAGAGCTAAAATAAGCTACAGAAGCAAAAGGTGCGTTCACACCATATTGAAATTACTGAAATTTCAAAGTTTCAACATGTAAAAACCATTCATGTCCTCATTGAACTGGTAATTACAGCTTGTAAGATGGGACTTTTCTGAGAGCTCCCAGCTGTACCACATGACAGCTGTACCACCTGACCACTGCAGATTCATTTAGGTCAGGGGTGTCAAACTCAACTCCTGAAGGGCCGGAGCACTGCAGAGATTCGTTCCAATCAAACGAGGATGTGAGCAGCTCCAAACAGAGAGTCACGTGTTCTCATTTCAAGCCTATGGCAATTACCACATGGCGTGAATGCAGTAAAATGTCAAGACACCATGGGTGAATAAGGGTAAAAATGTAACTAAAAAATGCACTCCTTTGCATACATTTCCAGAACAGATATGTAAATAGTGAATAAAGTCCAGTTTTTTCATATTGTTGACATGGAGTTAAAAAGCTTTTACAAAGGAGATTCTGCATATCTATGGATTGCAAATTTACCAGAGCATGAAAGAAAAGTGGTTTACTTATAATGTCTTATGTTACTGCAACAAAATGTTTGTACATTTTGGACTTCCCATTCTAGTACAAACTCTATTTGACCACATGTAATCTAGAAACAAGTGGATAGAGGTGTTACCAAGGTGGTTGCCAGTGGAACTGGCTTTCTTTAAAAAGACTGTTTTTGCTCAGCAAGTATTCATGTTTAGTAACACCAATAAATCAGATTTAGGATATTCTGCCACACATAGGAATGAAAGAAGGTGTGTGTTCAGGCATTTGTCTATCTGAGGATGATTTGATGTGACAAGGGCTATGGAAGCAATATACTATGTTTGATGGGTAATTTATTCGGTGCAATGACAACTTTTTCAGCATCCATAGCTCAGAGCGGTTCGGGTATAGAGGAGTTTTAAGTAAAAGCGGTAAGCAAATTTGATGATGTGAAACGCACACGCTTGATAGAGCATAGACGCAGACAGATTCATATCAGACATATATTTAACTCAAAAATATTTGAGGAGAATCATCTCAATCTTTTACTGATCTAGGCTACACTGTGTACCTTCAAAAATGCAATTTTTCACATTACTTGTGACTACCAAACTTTTTTTCCAGGCATTATCATAGGTAGATATCATGATGCATGTGTTACTGGTTATATTTTGCTTATTTGCTGTGGAGAATGAATGTATAATTCAATTCTAGACACGTTTCAGAGAAAATACCATACCGTATGCGAGACTCAAGTTAAACAAGGGTCGTAGTAACTCACATCGAGAGAATCATTTCATACAAGATTTCATCTGATTGTCTAATCTGTATGGAAATCTCTCTGTTAATGAGTTACAGGTAAAAAAATTGAAGAAGGCATTCCAATGTTGGTTTTGGGCTCAAATCGAGCAGCGATAGCACATCAGAACCGAAAAACTCCACTGCTGCTTCTCATTTCATTATCATATGTCTGTGTTTGTCTACTACACAGTTATCAGATGTTAACTATAATTGGTACAACAATTATTGCTCTAACAATGTGTATACCTGTAATTAGAGAGTTGTGTAATCTATAACTGCAAATAAGAAGCACAATAAAACACTGATGTGCATCAGAAAAAGCATATTAACTAAATAGAAAAAAAAAAAGTCTAAATGCTGTGTGCAATTTTTTAACATCTATGCTTGAATGCTCTTCTATATATATGCAAATGGAAACATACTGTAATTACAGACAAGGTAGGACATATTTTCTGGTTCTTTATTCCGTGTCCTCATCTACCAGAACAATTTCAAATCAGTGCCGAAGTTTTAAAAAGACTGTGTTCATCCAGAAATGAAAAGTCTGTTTTAATCATTTTCATGCCTTCCCAAACCTGTATGACTTTATTCTCTCTGTGTACATAAAATACAATTTTATAATAAATGAAGTTTATAAGTTTTGTAATTCATCTAATTTTTTTTAAATAAATACAATTTATTAAATTTATTAATTTGTTCATTTAATTAATTTAAATACATTTTTAATTAATTAATTAATTAATATATGTTTATCATTTATTATTATAATTTAGCAATTATATTTTTCTATCATTTGTAAGTCGCTTTAGATAAAGTGCCTTCTAAATGGCTAATACGAACAATTCTGGGGAAATTTAGCATATACATATATATATTTTTGATGATTTTTAATGACTTTTAAAGTCTTTCATGCTCACCAAACATGCATTTATTTGATCCAAAATACAGTATATAGCAGTACAGTATTAATGCAGTATACAATATAAAATATCATTATAATTTAAAATAACTATTGAAATATATACAAATATAAAAAAAATATATGTGACCCTGGACCACAAAACCAGTCTTAAGTAGCACGGTTAAGCCAAATTATTAAGTTAAGTTGTCAAAAATTATTTAAAAATGTTATTCTGAAAAAACCTAAGTCTAAATTATGTGAAGCTAAGGCATAATTATGAGATAAAAAGCTATCATGTTTAAAGTCAAAATCATGGCATAAGTCAAAACTATTATAAAAAGTCAAACTTACGGCAAAAACGTCTGACATAAGTCAAAATTATGAGATACTAAAGCATAGTTATGAGATAAAAAGTCATGACAGTCTTAATCATGACATTCTGTAAGTCAAATTATGAAAAAATTTCAAAAAGTATAATAAAAAGTCAATTCTGAACAAAGGTCTGACATAAAAAGTCAAAATTATGAGATATTAAGGCATAATTATGAGATAAAATGTCAGCTGTCACATTTAATGTTAAAATTATGATAAAAAGTTAAAATTATGAGAAAAAGGTCTGACATAAAAAGTCAAAATTATGAGATACTAAGGCATAATTATAAGATAAAAAGTTTTAGCTATCACATTTAAAGTCAAGATCATGACATAAGTCGAAATTATGATAAAAAGTCAAACTTTATTATTAGTCATATTATTATTAAATGTCAATAATTATTACAAAAAGCCATTCTGAAAAAAGGTCTGACATAAGTCAAAATTATGAGACACTAAGGCATAATTATGAGATAAAAAGTCATAATTATGACAAAGTCTTAATCATGACATTTTATAAGTCAAATTATGATCAAATATCAAAAATTATTTAAAAAAAAAAGTTATTCTGAAAAAACGGTCTGACATAAGTCAAAATTACAAGATGCGAAGGCATAATTATGATAAAAAAGCTATCATGTTTAAAGTCAAAATCATGGCATAAGTCAAAATTATTATGAAAAGTCAAACTTATGACAAAAACGTCTGACATAAGTCAAAATTATGAGATACTAATAAAAGTCAATTCTGAACAAAGGTCTGACATAAAAACTCAAATTTATGAGATAATAAGGCATAATTATGAGATAAAAGGTCATAGCTGTCACATTTAAAGTCAAAATCATAAGTCGAAAATCATATGCCGAAATTATGATTAAATGCAAAAATTATTATAAAAAAAAGGTCTGACATAAGTGATACTAAGGCATAATTATGAGTTAAAACGTCATAACTATCACGTCAAATTTATCATGTAAAGTCAAAACTAAGGAAAAAAAAAGTCATGACAACATGTTTGACCTAAGTCAAAATTTTGAGATATTTAATAACTATGAGTTTGACAAACTATGACAGAGTCAAAAATCATGACATAAAAAGTAAAAAAAACAAACAAAAAACACATCACAATTATGAGGTAAAGCCAGTTATGACATTTTTTTTATTAGTCACTTTTAAGTTTTAATAATATATTAATATAAAATGAATATATAATATTTAATATTTAATATACATTTAATATTCTGCAATATATATATATATATATATCACACCCCTGTGGACTGTTTATATTGGTTTCTCCCCTCTGTGCCCATATATGGTCCTTCCTGTTCCGTTCCTTGTTAAGTCATCATTGGTTAATCACCCACACCTGTCCTTGTATTGTTAGCACCCCTTTATAAGTTGTATTCAGTTCTGTGTTTGTCGTTGGACTTTAACGTTATGTTGGTGTGTGGTTCCCTGCCCTACCTGTCTGGATGTACCATTTGTGGAGTTTATTAAAGACTTTTCATTATATTTCGTCTTCGTTCGTCTCATTCGACACACGATCATGACAATATCTATATATAATATATATTCTTTTTATAATATATATATTAATATATTTATATCATATCATAATGGCTGTTTGTACCATGTAGCTGCATGAAGGTGAGTAAATGTTGATCAAACTTCATTTCTGAGTGACCTATAGCTTTAAGCTATGAAAAGGTGCTTGTAATTTTACCTGTTGCTCTGTGGGTACTGCTATTGAGCTTTTTGCATATTCACTTGTGAATGAAGCAAACGCAGAGAAACTAACACAGTGAAAGTAGTGCAAAAAAAGCTATATGATATTTAAAATAGTATTGTGTTTCAAAGAGACTGAATAGAAAGTGTAAAATAAGTCCAGAGCTCAGTTGTCTCTTTTGTCCTTCCCTGAGCTTCATCTCCAGCGCAGCTGCACTGTGCTCATCTGCCGCTGAGGGACACAGAGGCAGGAAGGCGCAGATAATTGGGTCTGTGAGGTACAAGCCTCTGGAGATTAGATTCCCTCTTTAGCTTTTCATAGACAGCGTTGTGTTATAACCATGGGCAGGACGTGAGACCCGAAGAGACACCAGTTCCATGATAAACAAGATACTGCACTTCCTTCTCTTACTTACTTTTTAGTTTCCTGGTTATAGTAGTAGATTTTTCTACTCTGTATCAGTTCATATTACTGTGAGAAACTAATTCCGAAACATGAATCCTCTATTAGATAAATAATGTTAAAATTAGCCAGCAGTGCAACAATTGCCTATATTAAGTGTTTAATTTCATGTACTGTACGTGGGATTAAACTAATGACAAAATCACATGAACACTTGAGGCTTCTTATAAAATACATTAACTCTCAAAACAATCAACTGCTCATTTTAATTAGAGGTACCAACAATGCATCCGTATTGCTTATTTGTACCCCACTGTGTGCTGGAAAAAAAGCACAGAAGCATTCACTGCCTGACAAAAGTTGATAAATTAATATTTTGTACAAATAAATAAATATATATTTTTTAATTTCTTATGTTCAACAAGACTGCATTTATTTGATCAAAACTACAGTAAAAGGAGTAATTATAGCAGTGACATATTATAAAAAAGAAATAACTGTTTTCCATTTTAATAAATTTTACAATTGTATTTATTTCTGTGATGATAAAGCTAAATTTACAACAGACATTACTTCAGAAACCATTCTATTATGCTGGCTTGGTGCTTAAGAATTATTATATTTATTATTATTATTAATAAAAACAGTTGTGCTGCTTATATGCTTTTATTCAGCAAGGATGCAATTAGTCAAAAACATTTCAAAATCTTAATTATTCCTAATTATTGGCTGCCAGTGTTTAATAGTACTATATTAATAAATAAGATCATTATTAAATAGTTAAATTTTAATGATTATATATATATATATATATACACATATACACACACACACACACTCAAAAAACTAAAACAAACATGAAATAACTGTATGTAAAAAATAATAATAAAAAACCGGACACAAAAATCTAAAGTTCGGGATAAGTTTGATTGAAAAAAAAAAATAATACTAATACTAATAATAATAATGTTATTCAGCAAGGATGCATTAAATGAATCAAAACATTTAAATATCTTAATTATTCCAATTAATCCAGGCTACCAGTGTTTCATAATACTATACACTGTGTGCAGAATTATTAGGCATGTTGATATTCTGGTCATATTTTTTTTCCAAACACATTTTAACAATTCCAAACCACATCAGTCTTGATAACTACTATTAATTTTGTATTTAATCATTTGTAAGTGATATATAATTGTCCGTGAAGGCTGGAAGTGAAAAACTCCTTATATTCAGGTGTGCAGAATTATTAGGCATGTTTTCGTTTACAGCTAAAATGAGCCAAAAAAGAGATTTAACCCAGACTGAAAAGTCCAAATTATTAAATGCCCATGAGAAGAATGCAATACTAATGCATTACAAGAATTTGCAAAGTTAAGGCTTGACCATTGGACAGTGAAATGCTTGTTGAGTCTGCATGGTCAGAAAAAACAGGTGGAGAAGAAAAGATGCATGTTAACTGCAAAAGAATTAGGAATTAAGGTGAAGAATTAGGTGTGACACCATCAGGAACCGTTTCCAGTTCTCCAGCGCCACCATTTTCCAGAACTGCAACCTACCTGGAGTCTTCAGAAGTGCAATGTGTCAGGTTCTCAGAGACTTTGCTTGGTAAAAAATCCTAAAAAATGCCCCTGACTTAATAAGAATAACAAGCTGACGTCTTGTGAAATACATGAAGACAGTTTTTTTTTATAGGCGTTATAGACAGATAAGTTGAGAGTGACTCTTGAAGGACAAGCATCACATCCTCTTGTGCCTCTGATTCAGAAATTTATCTTCCAAAATCTGGCAGTAAGTTTTGGGAGTTCATGTTTAGTCTCCTATCCTGAAAAGTCTGACTTGCAGAGATGGACTAAAATGAACTCCCAAAACTTATTGCCAGATTTTAGAAGATAAATTCTTGAATCAGAGGTACAAGAGGATGTGATGCTTGTCCTTCAAGAGTCACTCTCAACTTATCTGTCTCTAAAGCATATAAAAAAACTGTCTTCATGTATTTCACAAGACGTCAGCTTGTTATTCTTATTAAGTCAGGGGCATTTTTTAGGATTTTTTACCAAGCAAAGTCTCTGAGAACCTGACACATTGCACTTCTGAAGACTCCAGGTAGGTTGCAGTTCTGGAAAATGGTGGCGCTGGAGAACTGGAAACGGTTCCTGATGGTGTCACACCTAATTCTTCACCTTAATTCCTAATTCTTTTGCAGTTAACATGCATCTTTTCTTCTCCACCTGTTTTTTCTGACCATGCAGACTCAACATGCATTTCACTGTCCAATGGTCAAGCCTTAACTTTGCAAATTCTTGTAATGCATTAGTATTGCATTCTTCTCATGGGCATTTAATAATTTGGACTTTTCAGTCTGGGTTAAATCTCTTTTTTGGCTCATTTTAGCTGTAAACGAAAACATGCCTAATAATTCTGCACACCTGAATATAAGGAGTTTTTCACTTCCAGCCTTCACGGACAATTATATATCACTTACAAATGATTAAATACAAAATTAATAGTAGTTATTAAGACTGATGTGGTTTGGAATTGGTAAAATGTGTTTGGAAAAAAAATATGACCAGAATATCAACATGCCTAATAATTCTGCACACAGTGTATTATTAATAAATGAGACAATTATTAAATACAAATATATATAGAGAGAGAGAGAGATCATAATAATCATGAAATAAATTTATTTATTTTAATAGATGTTTATTGCCATCTATTGCATTAAATTAATCAAAACATTTACAAAATCTTAATTATTCCAATTAATCCAGGCTGCCAGTGTTTAATAATACTATATCATTAATAAATACGATCATTATTAAATACAAAAAAGAAAAATATATAGATATACAGATCATAATAATAATAAATAAATTTTTTATAGATTTTTATTGCCGTTTACTGCATTAAATTAATCAAAACATTTAAAAATCCTAATTATTCCAATTAATCCAGGCTGCCAGTGTTTAATAATACTATATCATTAATAAATAAGATCATTATTAAATTACAAAAAAATAATACAAATATATAGATATATAGATCATAATAATAATAAAACAATTTTAATAGATTTTTATTGCCGTTTATTGCATTAAATTAATCAAAACATTTAAAAATCCTAATTATTCCAAATAATCCAGGCTGCCAGTGTTTAATAATACTATATTGTTAATACATAGGATATATATATATATATATATATATATATATATATATATATATATATATAATATATATATATATATATATATATATATATTGCCGTTATTGATGTATATTGATGGCTTCCAGTGTTTAATAATACTATACTAATATTAAATAACATCATTATTAAATACAAAACAATTTTTTTGACAGTAATTAAATAAAGTATATATACTTTGAAATGTAATGTCATGAAATGTGTGTATATATATATATATATATATATATATATATATACACACACACACACACACATCTTATTAAAAGCCAGTACACTTCAACAGTTTGCTCTTTTCACATTCAACAAAATCACATTGACGGATGAGTCATGTACTGTAAATGACACTCATCTCTGTAGTGTTACCTGAACTTGTGGGAAAATATCTGCCAGCTAAGATCACACCACAAGAAATATGGCCTAATACTCTAGTAATTCAACACATAGCAACACGGCTGTAAAGATCTGTTTACACACACCTCACTAGTGGATTCATGCTGCCATCTAGTGTTGAATCTCCAATTCAACCTAACAACATCATGTCAGTAATCAGGAATAGTAATAGTGCAGCTCTGTGGGAGGTTTTCTTATGAATGCCTCACCTGCAATTTAGATATTATTTAATCAAATGTTCCAAATAATGAATTAATGTACTGTACATGCCTCGTCCTCTGTCTGATGTGAAGCACTAAAGGATCTGATCAAAGCTGATTTTTTATGACAGCTGTTAATTGTTTGCTAAGAACTGCTGCAATATTTCAGTGAGAGTGTTTGACAAGCATGTAAACACTGTCAGAACATCAAGAAGCTGCTGAAGGATTATACTGTGATACTGAGGTCATGTGTTGGGATGTCATCAGTTATCTAGTGAAAGTGACAGTAAGTTATTGCTCTGCTGCATTCTGTGAGTAAGAAATGTAATCAAACTGAGGAGAGAGGGAATAAAAGAGGTTTGACATTCTGATCTGTTTCACTGGGATGAAACAGATAATAAATGATGAAACATAATAAAAGTGCTCTGTTATGAATGGCTAAACTTCTGGAATGTGAAATGAGCAACAACACTTAGTATTATAATTTGTTGTCAGGTCATTTACAGTTCACACCGTCTCATTTGTAAATAACAGTTCACTCTTACTATACACAAGTGTTTTTAGATTTATGAAAATATACACACACCAAAACCTCAATTTATAAATATAGTAGTCAACATTTGAAGTGGATCAAAAAAGTTTAGAAATCCAGTCATCACATGCACAGGGTCTGTTTTCCTTGAAGCAATCATACATAGAGCTTACAACATCTATTCATAACCTCATCTGCATATACACTTGCATATACATTCTGCATGTCAAAAAAAAGGTACAAAAGCTGTCACTGGGGTGGTACCTTTTTGAAACCTAAAGGGTGCAATTTATTACCTTAAAAGGTACATATTTGTACCTAAAAGGTACAAGAAATTAAGAGATTTCAAACATTGTTCAAAACTGAACAAAATTCAAGAAAAGAAAAGAAAAGGAAAAAAGAAAAGAAAAGAAAACTAATGTGCAGGACAAACATCAATTCTAAATGTATGATGATTTTAATTCAGTGTTCTTCACACAAATCTATCGCATGGCCTCGAAAGACTTGCAATATAGTGAACTATAGTGAACTACTTTAATGAAACTTTTAAAGAAACAGTTCACACAAAAATGAAAATTGACCCACCATCAGGTCAGTCAAGATGTAGATGAGTTTGTTTCTCCATCAGAACAGATTCTGAGAAATTTAGGATTACATCACTTGCTCATCAGTGGATCCTCTGCAGTGAATAGGTGCCGTCAGAATAAGAATTTTACAGCAGAAATAAAAGCGACAACAGCCAGTGCTTGTCGCTAATAGGCTAACTCTGCATGCTCTGTGTGTCTCTGTGTAAATAAATTGTGCGGTTTTGTCTGATACACAAACTCAAACACACCTGACACTCACTGTGATTACAGCATCTGCGTTTCAATATATGAGGACATGAACTTCTCAAGAGCTGCTCTAAGCAGGGTTGCCAGGTCCCAGAAAATTTTTCAACCCCAAGCTTACTCAAAACCCACCCAAAAGGAATGGAAAAACTCCAATCACAGCTGACAGCTGCTTTATTCCATTATCTGTATCATATATATATTAGGGATGCACCGAAATGAAAATTCTTGGCCGAAACCAAAAACCAAAAAAAGAGGAAACCGAGGCCGAAAACCGAAACACCGAAAGAAATTACGCCAATTATTAGTACCATTGCATTTGTGGCTATGACAGTGTACTAACCTTACTAAAATCAAGGCATTGCAATTGCATAAATTAATATTAAAATTTCAAAGAATAAATCGTTGAGGTTGAGCTTGTCGTCCGCCTGACATTTGAGAAAGATTTGAGAGAGTGTATTTAAATAGGGCCAGTGCATAAATAAAAATTTTTGTCAAATTGAAAAAATATCTAGCAGAAATATGGCTACAATCTGATAGTCGCATATATAGTAGCCTAAGGCTGCGATCACACCGAACGCGTTTTTAGGCCACGATCATACCGAACGCGCTTTTTTAGTTCTGAAAACGCGAGGCGCACCGCACTGCCTTTTTCTGGTGACTTTTAAAAAAAAGAGCAGTGCGTTGCGGTTTTTTATGTCGCTAGGCAACCATCAAATCAGCCGTCCTGTCCATCTAATCAAAGGATTATAGCGCGAGCGCTCTAAAATCTTTGGTTTTTAGCTGTTTAGTAAACTGTCATATCAGCAAAAACCTTAAAAAAAAAACACAGCTCTGTGATAGACACCCGTGATAGACACCAAAAGTTTCTCCTCCATCACTGCAGTTTCCGGACTTTTTAGGCAATGGTAAAACTTTCGTCACCACAATGGAAGGCCCACCTCTCCATTAATGCGATTGGACAATGAAAAAAAAACGCAATGACGTCGGGCGCTTTTCCGCTCAGAGTTGCTTTTTTTTTTTTTCAACTTCAGGCGCTCAGAGCGCTCCGGCAAAAACGCGAGGCGCCCGTATGCAGTGGATTACATTTGTTTGTGAAGGGAATGCGCCTCCCGATCTACATATATCCGTCTATGTTCGCGCGAATCATTCGTGATCCAGCTTCACTTACAGCAGAAGTGAGTATAAGGGTTTTTTATGAATCTTTGCGATCGCTTTTCCTAATAATGTGCTAAAGTTTAGCGGCTAAACGCGCTAAATGTGGCTAAAGTAAACAATCTCTCAGAGCAGCAGAGAGAAGAGAGGGGCGGGGCGAGCAGAGCTCATTTGCATTTAAAGCAGCCTCGACCAGAATGAGATGATTTTTGCAGAGCTGATTTTGGCAAGGTAAAAAGGGTGTTGTTTTACACTACCATTGAGAATTTTTAACCAAAGTATATTATAGACTTTTCATTAAGACCCTAAAAAATCACATCAACTTGTGGAAAATGGGCATCCGATGACCCCTTTAAAAGTAGGGGTGTGAATCTTCACTGGTTTCATAATTCAATTCAATTACAATTTTCATTATAAACTCAATATCACTATGCATCACATTCTCAGTTTTCAATATTACTGCACATGGCTACATTTTCATATACATTTTATATAAAATTTATTTTGAGCAAACTTTATTTTTTTTTTATTATATAAACAGGCTACTTTTTAAACCAATCACTTATTTAAAATAAGTGTTCTTTAAGTATCCAAAAGTTTTCAGACAATAGTTATGGGTTTTTCTTTTTTCCTCAGCATTATTGCCGTTTGATTATTACTGATGAGATCATAGACAGTGGTAGCGTTAACAGACTATTCACACTAATGCACAGATCTATTTTGATATATCAGATGTTTTGCCCTGCTCTGAAAACATAACTGACTATATTAACATCAATTTCGTAAAAAAATTATTTGAAAATGGACGTGCATTTAACCGCAGTCGCAATCGATCTTCAGGACAACAAACACAAAGCGCACGTGAAAGTCCGTCAGTGCGCGAGTTTCGTGCATCTAATAGTACTGCATTACAAACGGCATTAATGAAAGCATATCTAAAATAAAACACGGCGAGTGGAAGCACACACTGTCAAGCAATGCGCACGTGTCTTGCGGCTTTCACACCGAACGCCGAAAGCGCTGTGCTATGAAACCCATTCAGTTAAACTGCTTCACAGGACGGCTTGTTTCTGCTTCGACCAAAGCGCACATGCAGCGGAGCGGACCGGACCACTGGCACGCAAGCCGCACATGCCGTGCTTAAAGTTTAAAATAGTTGAACTTTTGCCGCTCTGAACCCAGCGGCCAGCGGCATATACACACATATACACAGATGCATCTCAAAAAATTTGAATATCGTGAAAAAGTTCATTTTTTTGTTTCTAACTTATTTCAAAAACTGAAACTTTCATATATTCTAGATTCATTACAAGTAAAGTAAAACATTTCAAAAGTTCAATTCATAAAAGTCAAAAATCCAGTATCTTAAAATTTTAGAATATTTACATTTCAGTTTCATTAAAAATGACCATCCCTACAGTATAAATTCTGGGTATCTCTTTGAAACCACAGTAATGGGGAAGACTGCTGACTTGGCAGTGGTCCAGGAGACAATCACTGACACCCTCCACAAAGAGGATAAGTCACAGAAGGTCATTACTGAAAGGGGTTTACAGAGTGCTGTATCAAAGCATATTAAATGCAAAGTTGACTGGAAGGAAGAAATTGGGTAGGAAAAGGTGCACAAGCAACAGGGATGACCACAAGCTTGAGAATACTGTCAAGCAAAGCCGATTCAAGCTCTTGGGAGAGCTTCACAAGGAGTAGAATGAAGCTGGAGTCAGCGCATCAAGAGTCACCACGCTCAGACGTCTTCAGAAAAAGGGCTACCAAGCCACTCCTGAAACAGAAACACTGTCAGAACTATCTGGTCTGTGGTCCAAAGTCCTCTTTTCAGATAAAAGTAAATTTTGCATTTCATGTTGAAATCATGATCCCAGAGTCTGAGGGAAGACAGGAGAGGCACAGAATCCAAGCTGCTTGAATTCTAGTGTGAAGTTTCCACAGTCTGTGATGATTTGGGGTGCCGTGACATCTGCTGGCGTTGGTCCACTGTGTTTTGTCAAGTCCAAAGTCAATGCAGCTGTCTACCAGGAGACTTTGGAGCACTTTATGCTTCCATCTGCTGACAAGCTTTATGGAAATGCTGATTTCCTTTTCCAGCAGGACTTTATCACCTGCCCACAGTGCAAAAACCACTTCCAAGTGGTTTGCTGACCATGATATTACTGTGCTTGATTGGCCAGCCAACATGCCTGACCTGAACCCCATAGAGAATCTATGGGATATTTTCAAGAGAAAGATGAGAAACAGTCGATCCAACAATATACAGACGAGCTGAAGGCTTAATAATGCCTCAGCAGTGCCACAAGCTGATCGCTTTCACACCACACCTCACTTTGGCTGAAATTTGTGCTAGGAGCAAGTAATTTGCTGTAATATGTGCTGCCGACCAAGTATTGAGTGCATAAATTAACACAGTTTAAAGAACCTGACCTTTTCTGTTTTGCACATACTTTTTTTGATTGATCTTAGGAAATATTCTAATATTTTGAGATACTGGATTTTTGACTTTCATGAGCTGTAAGCTCTAATCATCAAAATTAAAACAAAAGAAACTTTAGAAATGTTTTACATGTAATGAATCTACAATATATGAAGGTTTCAGTTTTTGAAAGAAGTTACAAACAAAAAAAAAACTTTTTCAGGATATTCTACTTTTTTTTAGATGCACCTGTGTGTATGTGTGTGTGTATATATATATATATATATATATATATATATATATATATAATTTTTTTTTTTTTTTTACCCCTTTCTTTATTTTCTTTCGTTTTAATTTTTGTCAGTTTTCATGATAAAATGTAAAATTAAGGCTGAGTGATATGGCCAGAAATATTAAGACAATATTTTTCTCCATATCATATCAATATTTAATCACAATATTCATTAACCATTGTTATGGAAGGAAATGCTTTGAGAATGCATGTAAACAACTTTTTTACAAAAATTCTTTCAAGCCAAGTTTTAATTTAGGGCCCCATTAAATTCACTTTATTTTTCTCTAAATTCTGAGTTTTCTATTTTATTTATCTTGTGTTTTATGATTTAATACAAGTTTATAATGAAAAATCCTGTCTAATTAAATCGGAAAATAAAACTAACAATTTAATCAATCTTTTAAAATATAATGTTTTTATTTTCATTTGTATTTTTGTTAAAAAAGGAGATGCATGACAAAACTGTCTGTTTGATAATAAAACATGGATGAAAAATATTTGGGTTGAATGATATTCCTTACAAATAAGGAATTACAAATAGTAGTATATCTCTATTAAATGTGCTTCATGTTTGTCGTGAAGTTTTTCAAATGATACCGTGAAAAGCTCTCTCGGAGAGTCTCTGAAGATCATAAAGTAATTATTATTATTATTATTATTAATAGGATATATCATGCAACTAAGGAATTTTCAATAATTTACACAGCTAAATAAACGTAAATAAAAAGTAATAATAATAATAAGAAGAAGAAGAATAACAACAACATTAATAATAATAATAATAATAATTATTATTATTATTATTATTATTATTGTTATTATTATTTTTATTATTATAACTATTATTATTATTATTATGATTAAGATATATCATGCAATAAAAAAATCAATAATTTATACAGCTATGCAATGCTGCTGTGCAGCATCTTATTTGCCAAAAAATAATAATCCAAAGTTTTGCTGTAAATCAATTATGCTTTAATTTCATTACATTTTAAAAGACTGATTAAATTGTTAAAATCTAATTAATTCATTTAAAATACACCATTTTTCTAATAATTGATTTCTGAATCATAAAACACAGAATCCAGAAAATAAATAAATAAATAAATAAATAAACAAGTAGTAGTAGTGATAATAATAACAAAAACAATAACATTAATAATAACATTAACAATGATAATAATAATAATAATAATAATAATAATAATAATCATTATTATTATTAAGATATATCATGCAATAAAAAAATCAATAATTTATACAGCTATACAGTGCTGCTGTGCAGCATCTTATTTGCCAAAAAATAATAATCCATAGTTTTGCTGTAAATTAATTATGCTTTCATTTCATTACATTTTAAAAGACTGATTAAATTGTTAAAATCTAATTAATTAATTTAATATACACCATTTTTATAATAAATGATTTTTGAATCATAAAACACAGAATCCAGAAAATAAATAAATAAATAAATAAATAAATAAATAAATAAATAAATAAACAAGTAGTAATAATAATAACAAAAACAATAACATTAATAATAATATTAACAATAATAATTATAATAATAATAATAATAATAATAATAATAATAATTACTATTATTTGTCAGGCATTCACCACAGCCACCTTCACCTGCCACGCCACCTGGAGCACCGCCCACTCGTTCCTCATCACCGGAGTTTTGATCACGTGCACCTGCAGCTGATTAACTCCACCCTTTATATAGAGCACTGGGTCCATTCTCACCTTGTCGGGTCTACCGTTTACACCTCCTACGTTAGCTCCTGACTCCTTATGCTGTTCCCTTGGACTCTGCTCTCCGTGTTCCGGCTGGACTTATTGTGGCTCAATATCGGACTTATACCTGCTCATCACTACCAGGACTGTCAGCTAAGCTATTTCTCTGCATTTCAAACTACTGCTCTGTTCATCCATCGCTGTGAAATAAATCTCAAACTCAACTGTTACTTACCTCTCGTCTCCTCCTGTGTGTGTGTGTGTGACAGAAGACCCGACCTCTACAAAGATGAGCACCGAAGCACCAGCCGCAACAGATCCGTTCTTAGAATTGGTGAATGCCATCAAGGCGGCGTTAACTCCCACTCCGATGCCGCCGCCTGCCTCAGGATCTCCCATGGCTGTACCCGCTAAATTCGCGGGTGAGGCGACTGAGTGTAGCGGTTTTCTCCTACAGGTCAATCTCTACATCCAGATGCAACCGCAACAGTTTCCCTCGGAGAAATCGAAGGTAGCTTTCCTCACAACCCTCCTCACGGGTAAAGCTCTACAATGGGCCAAGGCTATTTGGAATGCTAACAATCCCATTATCAACTCCTACGATCTGTTTACTAATCATTTCTCCGAGGTGTTTAGCACAGCTACCAGTACACTCTCCCCGTCAGATCAGCTCTTCCGCTTACGTCAAGGATCAACCGAGGTCAACGAATACACGCTGCACTTCCGCACGCTGGCGGCGGCTAACGGTTGGAATGAGATCGCCTTGCTGGGGGCCTACCGGCAAGGTCTAAACCCGGAAATTCGTGCAGCGATGGCCATATACGACGATAGCATCGGTCTGGAATCCTTTTTACAACGTACCACCCGAGTCGCACAACAGCTAGCCGCCTGCCAGCCAACGGTAACCGCTCCTCAGTCCGCCTCGGTGGTTGCTAGCTCTCCAGTACCAGAACCAATGCAAGTTGACTCCACACGGCTCTCACGCTCCGAACGGAATCACCGGATATCTCAAGGATTATGTTTATATTGTGGTCAGCCAGGACACCTTCTCCGCAACTGCCCCATCAGGCCCCCACGTCCGGTGGTGAGTACTATCCTATCGGATATTGAAACAGCTAAACTCACTTTGCTATCTGCAACCCTGCATACTTCTAATCGTTCTCTCCCTGTATCTGCCTTGATCGATTCAGGCTCCTCCGGCAACTTCATCTCCATGAAATGTCTAAAGGAACTTCATCTACCACGCCATCGTCATCACCAGATTTATTCAGTAACAACGATTCAAGGAAAACCACTCGGGCGTGGGGTGGTACGTTATTCATCTCCATTCATCACTCTGCAAATTGGATTATTTCATCACGAGGATTTGAGGTTTCTGGTACTGGAGGATTCCACCGTCGATATCATCCTGGGACGACCCTGGTTACAGGTACATCAGCCAGAGATCCGCTGGGATCCATGCGACATCATCCGCTGGAGCCAGAAATGTTCCACCCAATGTATGTCCCTTCTACCTCATCCCCGCAGTATCCACACTACTGTCGCTTCCACCCAGATTGAAAGCCCAGAACCGGTCTTTATGCCAGAGATCCCAGCGGAATACAGGGCGTACCAGGATGTTTTCAGCAAGCTAGCAGCCACCCAATTACCACCTCATCGGCCATGGGATTGCGCCATCGACTTGCTGCCTGGAGCCCAACTACCTAAAGGAAGGATCTATCCCCTGTCCATCCCGGAGCGCCAGGCGATGGAGAATTACATCACAGAGGCCCTAAACCAAGGATTCATCCGCCCATCCACATCTCCGGCCGCTTCGAGCTTCTTCTTCGTGGGTAAGAAGGATGGAGGTCTACGTCCGTGCATTGACTACAGGCAGCTGAATTCTCAAATCATACAACAACCCTATCCGCTCCCCCTGGTTCCTGCCGCCCTCGAAGAGCTTCGTGGATCCCAGGTGTTCACGAAGCTGGACCTGCGGAGTGCCTACAACCTCGTTCGTATCCGTGAGGGATATGAGTGGAAAACCGCCTTTATAACACCTACTGGGCACTACGAATATCTGGTTATGCCGTACGGCTTATCGGTCAGTCCCTCTGTCTTCCAAACGTTTATGAACGAGGTGTTCCGGGAGTTTCTCCATCGGTTCGTGGTGGTCTACATTGACGACATCCTGATCTACTCCCGGAACATCGCCAGCACGTCCAGCAGGTCCTACAAAAACTCCGTCAGCATCAGCTCTACCTCAAACTGTTCAGTTCCTAGGCTACAACATCAATTCCGAGGGCGTGCTTATGGATCAGGGGAAAGTTGATGCCATTCAGAACTGGCCACAACCTGACAGCATCAAGGCCCTTCAACGTTTCCTGGGTTTTGCTAACTTCTACCGTCGTTTCATCAAAGATTACAGCTCCATCATAGCTCCTCTGACCTCCCTCCTGCGGGGTAAGCCAAGACGCCTCACCTGGGACCCCGCTGCCCACGAAGCTTTTCAACACATCAAGAAGCTCTTCAGTACTGCACCATTATTACATCATCCCGATCCCAACCTCCCATTCACCGTCGAAGCGGACGCTTCCACCACTGGAGTAGGTGCAGTACTGTCCCAAGCGGTCGGTGAGTCCTTTATTCTCCATCCCTGTGCCGCCTTCTCCCGTAAGCTGTCACCGGCGGAGCAGAACTACGATGTAGGAAACAGAGAATTGCTTGCCATCAAGCTGGCCCTGGAGGAGTGGCGACACTGGCTGGAGGGCGCTGTCCACCCCTTCACGATCATCACCGATCACAAGAACCTCCAATATCTCCGTGATGCTAAGAGACTAAACCCGAGACAAGCACGCTGGGCACTATTCTTTACACGATTCCGCTTCACTATCACCTACAGACCCGGATCCAAGAACATCCCCGCAGACGCACTCTCACGTCAGACTTCAGCAGACCTGCACACGGACTCAGAACCTATCATCCCACCTCACCTCATCGTCAGCCCTCTCATATGGAGCCTCGACCAGGATATCCACCAAGCCACTCTCCAGGAGCCAGAAGGTAAGATCTACATTCCTCGCTCCCTACGTCCCCACCTTCTGGGCACAGCTCACGGGTCTCCGGGCTCTGGACATCCAGGCAGTAAGCGGACCCTCTCGCTTCTCCAGAACCGTTACTGGTGGCCTAGTATGCGCCGTGATACCATCAGGTACGTCCAGAGTTGCTCTGTCTGTGCCATGTCTAACTCTCCCCGCATGCTACCCGCAGGAAAACTGGTCCCATTACCCATCCCGGAGAGGCCCTGGTTCCATCTTGGAGTGGATTTTGTCTCCGACCTACCCAGTTCCGAAGGTAACACCTGTATTCTGGTGATTGTTGACAGATTCTCCAAGACCTGCAAATTTGTACCCCTCAAGGGATTACCGACTGCCATGGAAACTGCAGAGCACTTGTTTAATCAGGTGTTCCGCCACTTTGGTATTCCCGAGGAGATTGTGTCGGACCGGGGCCCTCAATTCATTTCTCATGTATGGAAGGCATTTTTCAAGCTGCTTGGTGTCACTGTTAATCTTTCTTCTGGATACCACCCACAGACAAACGGCCAGACAGAGTGGAAGATCCAGGAGCTCGGACGTTACCTCCGGGCATACTGTCATGAGGATCAGCACAGCTGGAGCAGGTTCCTCCCGTGGGCCGAGTACGCACAAAACTCTCTCCGCCAAGATTCCACCGGCATAACACCATTCCAGTGCGTACTCGGTTACCAGCCTCCGCTGTTCCCCTGGACGGAGGAACCCTCTAATGTTCCAGCTGTAGACCACTGGTTTCGGGAGAGCGAGAGAGTGTGGGACTCGGCTCATCACCATCTCCAGCGAGCGGTATGCCGTAACAAACTCTTCGCTGACGCCAGACGTAGAACTTCACCTACCTACCAACCCGGAGATCAGGTCTGGCTGTCGACCCGGGACCTACGGTTACGGCTGCCTTGTCGCAAGCTGAGTCCCCGCTACATTGGTCCCTTCAAGATCCTGAGGCAGATCAATGATGTCACGTTCCAACTTCAGCTCCCTCCCAGGTACCGCATTCACCCCACGTTCCATGTTTCACTGCTTAAACCATTCTTTCCATCTGTCACAGAACCCCCAGGAGCTGAGTTGGAACCCCCTCCTCCTGAAGTCCTGGATCAACCCTCCATCTACGCGGTCAGAGAGATCCTGGACTCACGTCGTCGGGGAGGTCACCTCGAATACCTCATCGACTGGGAGGGGTATGGACCAGAGGAACGCTCCTGGGTGCCTAGAGACGATGTCCTGGATCCTACGCTACTCACCGATTTCCATCGCGACCACCCAGATCGTCCTGCCCCTCGCGGTCGTGGCCGTCCTCGGCGGCGTGTTAGGGCGTCGGGAGCCGCCCCTGGAGGAGGGGGTAGTGTCAGGCATTCACCACAGCCACCTTCACCTGCCACGCCACCCGAAGCACCGCCCACTCGTTCCCCATCACCGGAGTTTTGATCACGATTTTAAAAGACTGATTAAATTGTTAAAATCTAATTAATTAATTTAATATACACCATTTTTATAATAAATGATTTTTGAATCATAAAACACAGAATCCAGAAAATAAATAAATAAATAAATAAACAAACAAATAAATAAACAAGTAGTAATAATAATAACAAAAACAATAACATTAATAATAATATTAACAATAATAATAATAATAATAATAATAATAATAATTATTACTATTATTTGTCAGGCATTCACCACAGCTACCTTCACCTGCCACGCCACCCGGAGCACCGCCCACTCGTTCCTCATCACCGGAGTTTTGATCACGTGCACCTGCAGCTGATTAACTCCACCCTTTATATAGAGCACTGGGTCCATTCTCACCTTGTCGGGTCTACCGTTTACACCCCCTACGTTAGCTCCTGACTCCTTATGCTGTTCCCTTGGACTCTGCTCTCCGTGTTCCGGCTGGACTTATTGTGGCTCAATATCGGACTTCTACCTGCTCATCACTACCAGGACTGTCAGCTAAGCTATTTCTCTGCATTTCAAACTACTGCTCTGTTCATCCATCGCTGTGAAATAAATCTCAAACTCAACTGTTACTTACCTCTCGTCTCCTCCTGTGTGTGTGTGTGTGACATTATTATTATTATTATTATTATTATTATTATTATTACTATTATTATTATTAAGATATATCATGCAACCAAGGAATTTTCAATAACTTATACAGCTATACAATGCTGCTGTGGAGCATATTATTTGCCAAAAAATAATAATCTAATGTTTTGCTGTAAATCAATTATTCTTTCATTTCATTACATTCTAAAAGATTGATTAAATTGTTAAAATCTAATTAATTCATTTAATATACACAATTTTTATGATAAATTATTTCTGAATCATAAAACACAGAATCCAGAAAAATAAATAAATAAATAAATAAATGAATAAATAAATAAATAAATAAAAATTGGAAAACAGATTTCATGGGACCCTAAATTAAAAGGTAGCTCTGTGGTGTGAACAAACAAATTATCTTTACATTTATTAGCAAGGTCTAACAAACATGTTGAAAGAATTTCCATGCCCCTTACTAGTAAATTAATATGGTAATAAATACTGATATTGTATGATGTGGAAAAAAATAAATAAATAAATTGAGATTATGTTTTTGGCCATATCGATCAGCAAGCACCTTTTACAAACAAAGACAGTCCAAAACAGTTCCAAACCAACATGGACTACAGATTATGCACTAGTATTTTTTTTTCCTTTTCTTTTTACCAGAAGCATTTAAATTTAAAATTATGAGTTTGTTTCTTACCATAGCTTTTCACTTCACAAGATAATCAATCTGCTGGAGTCGTGTGGATTATGCGATGTTTTAATCAGCTGTTTGGACTCTCTTTCTGACAGCACCCATTTACTGCAGAGCATCCGTTGGTGAGCGAGTTACGCAATACTAAACTTTTCAAAATCTGTTCCAATGAAGAAACAAACTACATATTTGATGGAATCAAATCGGCAAAGAACCCCAAAACAGGAATTGAACCCGGGCCGCCACGAGCACAGTTGTGTCACATGACGGTTTCAGCAAATGTTCATTTTTGGGTGAACTATATCAACCACAGGTATGTCCATGCATAGAGCTTACAACACCTATTTATTATGCATAACCTAATCTACATATAATTTCCATTTGTTTATTGCCACCCAGACGCTGATAACAAGAAATGAGCACATTTGAAACCCATTTCCAAAATGCTGTTCCAAACTCCTATAACTTTCTGTCTGTCAGGACCGCTATCGTCAAAGACTGACAATTAGCATACAGTTTAGATTGGCAGTATGGTTCTGCCTAGCATGGATAAGAGCAGAGAGAGCAGCAATAACCTCTACTGGGTAAACAGAACAGAACCTTTCTGATTCATTGAGGAATATCAGAGGAGGAGCTGGGGATGGAGGTGGCTAAATAATACTGAATGGTCCTTATACATGGATACTGTGAAAAGTGTCAGATTCCTATATATAAATGTGGATCAGCTGAAGTGGATCAAGCAGAACTAATGCTATGCTTGATTTCTGTACAGGTTGCACTTTTCCAGTCATAGATTGGATCAAAGTCATACAAATGTATTTTAAATTGAACACAATATAGATTATATACATCTACGACAATATCCAAGTTCATAATTATGCAAAACTGTAATTAAAATGCAGACCGTTATCTTTACAGCAAGACTAGAAACTTCTACTTCACATAAATTACAACGTTCTTAACTCCCTCGAAATAAGCCGGAGTTATAGGATCCCCAGAGTCTTCAAAATAGAGACGTTAAATGCAAAAGATATGCAAATACTGAACATGATACAATTATTCTGCATAATTCTCAAGGGAAAAAAGGGAAAAAAAAAAAATCACTTAGATGCTGTAAAACTCTGGGAGCTGGGGAATTGTGTTAAGATGTGCTGTTATTCATATTCATTTTGTTCTACAAGGTTGAAAAGATGCAAAGAGTTCAAGTCCATAATTTGAATCAGTATAAATTAAAAGGACAAAAACACCTATAATATCATACAAACATGAAATAAGCACTCATGTCTATGCTTTCAGAGATCAATGCATGAACAGTTACACGTCTACATACCATTCATTTGTCAGTGTCAGACGTCACCGCAGCAAATATACCACACTGTCAATTCTTTTAAGCACTTTCTGAGTTTTTAGACAGTTCACATTTCTTTTTCAAAGTGGGTGCTTCACTTTGCATTAAAAAGTAGCAATACCCAGTGGAGAAAGAACAGTCTTACATAACCACTGTCTGACTGCTGCTTCCAAATAGCATCTTCAGACGACCAGACAATTCAGTTTGGCACTCTAGCAGAACAAGACCCAGTGGGTTGCGCTGTCATTTTGCCACATTTTTTTTCCTCTTTTTTTTATTTTATTTTTTTTTAAGAACAAAAATGTGTGGAGGAATCAGATAGAAGGACCTGTTTGCTGCCAAAAAGCTTTGGGTTGGGTTTTTATTTATCTTTACATCAGCGTCGATACGCAATCAATCATTTTGACTTTTGGATCAAGAGAGAAATTGATTAAAAGTGATAAGACAGACAAATTATTACCTTTAAAATATATTTCCTAACTTTATATCAAAGAATACTGAAAAAATATATATCAGTTTTCACAAAATTATTAAGCAGCACAACTGTTTTAGCACTGATATTAATGTTTCTTGAGCATACTGTATAAATTTCGGAAGGATCATGTGACACTAAAGACTGGAGTAATCACTGCTGAAAATTCAGCTTTTAAAATATATTAAAACAGATAACCATTATTTTAAACTGTAATATTTAGGGGTTCAAGTGCATAGCTCTGAAACCCTATTGTAATTGTTAGAATGGTCACGGATGAGCGATTTCCGTGTAAAACTGATTGTGCAGACCAAACTGTAAGTCGTAGAGACTTGAAACTTGGAGGGATGGTAGTACTCACGCTGCCTACAACATGACCAAGGCTCACCCCAATCGCCCTGATGGGGGCGCTAAAGCAATCAAAAGTATGAAATCGCTCAGAACTCCTAAACCATCAGTCGCAGGCTCAAGTGTCTTATGTCGTTGGAATCCTTGGCTCACCTGGACAAAACAGAATTGATTGTGAGACAAAATTTTCGGGTATTTCGCATTTTTGGCAAAACCTACTTTTGCGAACTATACCTTAGTTTTTCACCCGATCAGAACCAAATCCGTTGCAGAAAGATTCTCTGGAGAGTGAATATCAATAATTATCAAAAAAAGTTGAACTTTTCGACTCGCCGTCGCAAAGGGACGCCAAAACGTTCGAAGGGGGCAGGGCCATTTTTAGTAAGATGCCTATAACTCCTGAACAGAATGAGATATCTTCATCAAACTCGGCACACTTATGTAAGAGCTCAAGGTGAGTTCACAGGAAAAAAATGTGGAGACTGGCCACTTGGTGGGGCTATAAGAGGGAAAAAACTTAAAAATGGCTATAACTAGGTAACCATTTGTCCTATCAACATGAAAAGCGCTGTGCACGTTCTTGGTCCAAAGTGCCACAAATGTCTATGGGGACATTTGTGTATCTCAAAAAAACATGGCTGCCATTGGCAAATGAAGTTTGAGCACCTATTAGACCAGGTTAATGGAGGCCGATTAGAACGAAACTTGGTGGGCCTGTTTGACCCACAGCCCCAAAGGTCTATGAGAAATTTGAAAGAAATTGGCAACTGGGGGCGATATTGAATTTTTTGAGAGTGTAAATGATTGTACATTGCATGGTTTTCAGCACATATACGTGATATTTGTATCGTATGATAGACCACCTTGTTCCAAACAACTTTGCCTCTAGAACCACTGCTGTCAATCAAATTGCTAGAACCACTGCTGTCATTTTTTAAATAAGTGAGAAGATGTGAAAAACCTACTTTTGAGAACTAGTACTAGGTTTTTTTGTCTGAAAAAAAAATCTCTGGATTCTCTAGGTCAATAATTATCAAAAACATGTTGAAATTTACCCTTTGGGAAGGTATAACGGGGTCCTTTAGAAAAGGGGCCTGTCCAAATATACCCAAAAGCCTATAAAGCCTAAATGAAAACTCAAAACTTCACGAAACCGTGCGACAGATGGTTCTAAACATGCAAAGTTTCAGGGAGATCAGACCACAGCTGGCGCTATAACAGTCATTAATGTTATAAAAACATCATATTTCTCTGGTAAATCACCTGGATTTGACAAAAATGCTTTTTTAATAATTAATTTAGGTGGTTACAGGCTTGCTAATTAATATGTAATGTCTTTTTCCTTATGTGCTTAAATACCTAAAGCGCTTGAACCCCAGTACTCACTGCTTGCAGCTATATTATTTTAATGTTTTTACTGCATTTTTGATCAAGTAAATGTAGCTTTGGTGACCATAACAGACTTGCAAACAATATGTTTTCAAAAGATCTTACTGACCCTAAACTTTTGAATTTTTATAAATCACATTATTTTAAAAACCATACTATATTGTCTTTAATGTCAAATACCTACATTTATTACTTTAATCAATATTTTAAACTATTGTCAATAACAATAGACTGTTTAAAAGTGTATCTAAATTAAACATGTAAAAACAGGAGCAATATTATGACAAAAATCATTGTAAATCCATGACCTTAGCCAAATCTATCACAAGTTATGGAAAAACTCTCATCATAATCATAAACATGTTGTTTATGATGAGGGAATTTCGAGAGCACGCTCATTAACAGCTCCGCCATTTGACTGGCCCGTTTTCAGCGCTGACTAATCTAAGCGCCCCTGATTTGCCGATACAGTCCTATGTTCTATGATTGGTTATAAGGCTCAACGCTGCACAAAACAGCGCGTAAAAAGCAATCTGATGCAGTGTGAACATAATGTAATTCAGCAAATAGACACTTTTCATTGATTTTCAGATTTAATTTTAATCACAACAGTCGTAATACATTGTTTAATTGTGCTGGGGCATTTTTTGCCACTTTGACTTAATATATTTAATATATGGGGCATATATACTATATATATCTAAATATATAGGGCATTTTTGTTCATTCTGGTGACATTTTTACCATAAGCCCTAATTAATTTCCAACCCTGATGCACACACATACCATAAAGAAAAAATAAGTCTACCACTACTGTATAAGACTACTACGTGATTAATTCTACCTTTGAAACTACTAGTAAGTTAAACCATTTATACAATGGGGACATGAAAGAGTGCAGCATACTGTAGCAGAACCAACCCTAGTAAGCTCCATGCTGTACTTGTTTATCCAAGCAATTCTGTTTTGCAGATGGCAAAAGCACGCCTTCCTTGAGCTGCATATGGTGGTTATTGTATGTCGGCTGCTCAATACAGTGCATTCAGTTTCTCATTAGCTGAAAAGAGGAACTACAGAAGGCTGTTTCTGTCAGTTCCCGCCTCCGTGCAGCCATATGTCTGAGCTTTGTGCTTTGAGTGACAGGACACACCTACTCAGCCAATGAGGCCTTGATAAGCTGCACAGACTGGCTCTGATACAGCCAGAACCGCTCACATTCATTTACTCATCAATCGTGTTGCGACTGCTGCAAATGTTCCACGTTCACTGGTTTATCAATGTACAAATGGAAAAAAGTTTGGGATAACTGCTTTTTAATAAAGAAATTAATACTTTTATTCAGCGGGGACAAATTAAATTGATCAAATAGGACAGGAAAGACATTTACAGTGTTACAGAAGAATTCTATTTTAAATAAACTTTCATTCATCAGATGTATTCAGATAAAATAAAGCCTTTTGAGACATAAGAATATTTTTTTTAAATACAAAATTGGATCTGCGCAGGGTCAGAAAGCTCTTGGATTTCATTAAAAGTATCTTAATTTGTGTTCCAAAGGTCTTACTGGTTTGAAACAACATGAGGGTGAGTAATTAATGACAGAATTTTAATTTCTTTAATATCAACTAAGACTACTAATCTGCTAAACCTCTATTCTGTAAAAGAGCTGCCATTGCTAGATAACTAATTTTAACAAATGAAACCTCATTTTAAAGCGTTATGAACTATTTGACAAGCAATACTCTTCTTAACCAGCAGGTGGCAGTATTGCACAAGTAGAGAAAGAGCAGTACCTCTCTGAGAAACACATTGGCAACACAGGTAGTCGCAATACAGAAGCTTACCACATATATATATTATCATCTACCTATTCTATCATACCAAGCACAACTCCATTTTTTACCTCATATAAATAAGCTTCAATATGTAACACATGATTAACACTTTATTACTGCACTCCCATTTTCCAGCATCAATTGTTGAATGAAATCATGTCTTTAATCCTATTCTTTTCCTGGCTTTCTTTGTTCTCCCAATCCTGTCTTTTCCCATCAACCCTGAGCAATAAACCATGCTGTCAGTGTGTGAAATAATAAAGAACTCAAGCTCAATCCCTTAGCTATCTTAAGAAAGAATATTTAATGCAGAGAGAAAGCAACCTTTAAATTATTGCTAGTCTATTAATAGTTTGCACGTTAGTTCATAAAGATACTATAAATCCACGTGACTTGACATCTCAAGCTCAAGTCATAATTACTCATTAAGTATATAATTCATGTTTGCACACACAAAAATATGAGTTCTGTGTGAAGGTATCCATGGTGAAGATACTATAATAGGCTACGGTGGGAATATAATAGTACAGAGTAAACTGACTTAAAACAGGGTTCTCAATTCTGCCTGAAAACAAGGTCAAGAACTTTAGAAGCAAGATTGAGAACTTTCAGTTTAAATATAGAGCAGGTAGGTTTTATAAACAGTACCAGGTAAAGGTTTGGAGAACATATATATGTAATTAGATGTGATATGAGTGTGTATATTTATAACTAGATATTTACACACACACATTTTCAATCCGATGTCGTACTGAAATGAGCAGGATCTCAAGCAGCCTCCAGCAATTATTAATTCTTTACGTTACCTTTATCATTAATGACCTTGTTTTTTTTGTCGTTTTTGTTTTTCTTCAATAAAGATATGGCATAAGCTAGATTGCAGATTGACAGACAAACTTATTTATTACTCCCTGAGGGTAAATTCAGATATAAAATGATGAAAAGCAGTTCACATTTCAGCATTCATTCATGCAGAATTCCAGATAAATAAATAAAAAAAGCCTTCATATATTTTTTCATAACCATATGTCCGATTCAGAAATATCTGGTTGCTCAAGGCTATATTTTGAACACAGGGGATGAAAGATTTGTATGTCTCATATACAAACTGCATGATGACTTTCAGATCTTTGTTAGATCAAGCGAGCTGAATGAAGGATACAGAGCATACTTAAAGAATCTGTGATGAAGAAATGTTCATCTTACCAATTGTCCACTCAGCACAAGTTGAGCGAAACTCTATGAACATCATCAAAACACCACTAGAAGTTGCCAAGGCAAAGCTCAGACTTTCAAAGGCAATGGACATTCCTTTAAACATATTCCTTTAAACATCAAAGGAAAACAAAAAACTTGCAGCAAGTTTTTGAGGTATTACACTGAGCATCTCAAACATAATGCAGTGCAACAGCCTGACAAAAATAAACAAAACAAACCATACTGAAAACCGTGAAAATGTGCTGCTATCTTATGGAACCTGCATCTACCTGAGCTGACTCCTAAAACTAACTTTTATTAGAGTAAACGAAATAGTTCAGTATTAAAAATAAATCATAATAATTAGTTGAATGGTTCTCGATTTATCACAAGAGCAAGAGTGAGTGTAGGTGTTCTAAGATATGATTTTTTTTTAAAGGATTAGTTCACTTCCAGAATAATAATTTACTCACTCCAATGCCAGCCAAGATGTTCATGTCTTTCTTTTTCAGTCGAAAAGAATTAAGGTTTTTGAGGAAAACATTCCAGGATATTTCTCCATATAGTAGACTTTAATGGGAGCCAATGGGTTGAAGGTCCAAATTGGAGTTTGAATGCATTTTCGAAGGGCTCTTCATGATCCCTAGCCGAGGAATAAGGGTCTTATCTGGTGAAACGATTAGTCATTTTCTAAAAAGAAAATAAAAATGTATATACGTTTTAAAGGAGAAGTCCACTTCCAGAATAACAATTTACAAATAATTTACTCACCCCCTTGTCATCCAAGATGTTCATGTCTTTCTGTCTTCAGTCGTAAAGAATTTATGAATTTTGAGGAAAACATTTCAGGATTTTTCTCCATATAATGGACTTCATTGGTGCCCCAATTTTGAACTTCCAAAATATAGTTTAAATGCAACTTCAAAGGGCTCTAAACGATCCCAGAAGGGTCTTATCTAGTGAAATGATCTGTCATTTTTTTTCGGAAAATAAAAATTGGTATACTTTTTAAGCACAAAAGCTCATGTAGCACAGGCTCTAGGATGCGCATCCACGATTCCACGAATTAGTGATGGGTCGTTCTTGAACGATTCGTTCATTTTGCGTCAACATCCTATTAGGTTCTGTACTGGAATTAGTTCACCTTTTTCGAGTCTTCAGGTTTTTCGAGTCGTTTGTTCATCTTATGGGTCGGTCACGTGATGAACGAACGACTCAAACCAGAAAATTTGTCAGATAAGAGGCGAGGTGAACTAATCATAGACTAAAGACCCAGGTAAACAATGAACAGTGATGGGAATAACGGCGTTAGAAATAAACGGCGTTACTAACGGAGTTATTTTTTTCAGTAACGAGTAATCAAACGAATTACTGTTTCCCCCGTTATAACGCCGTTACCGTTACCGACGATGAAATGCGGCGTTACTATTATTTATTATAACTTATCATTTATTTTTCAGTTCATATGAATGGATGCGTAGCGTACCTGTATTTGATGAGCCGTAGACTCTAGTGTGAAGGCACACAGCTAGCCGTCGCTTTCTCTTAGAATCAGAATCACGAGGATTTTGTTGTGGTTTGTTGTGAAAGAAAGATACAGAGCGAGAGAGTCTTTTATATCATGCAGAATTGACGCGCTATATGTAAACAATATTCTTTGTTGTATTTTCCTGTCAAAATAACGGAGGTCCTTCGGAATTCTTCAGCTTTTAAGAACTGCCGGTTTCTCCGGTAGTAGGCGGAACTAATGCGCAAACGGCAATCTCATTGGCTGGCGCTCACCAATGATCGTCCCTGTTTTAATTTCAGCAAATCAGTTCGAGTGAACGCAGACAACGTAATTAATATTCATGCACCCAGCAGATCATTAATCTTTAGTGCGTTTTATATTGTTGTTAGTAGTAGAATTTGTAGTAGTTTTATCAGTATTATTTTTTCCCCCCTTTTTTATAGAAACACTAAATGACAAACAATATCTTAAGCACCACCACCAGTCCTAAGATCAGTCAACATGACAAATGCATTCGTACATGATTATTCTAGTAGTTCTAATTACTAAAGTTTAATGCTAAATTATTATAATATCATATTATACTGCTTGACAGCAAAAGTGTACTTTCAGATATTTAAAAAAAAAAAAAAAAACTAGCAACAACAACAAAAAATGTACTAGCCAATGGCTATTCTATTGCCAAGGTGTCCATAGAAGGTTGATAATATTTACAATATTTTTTTTTAATTTGATAGGTGTCTCTCACATTAACATTAAAATACATTATAGTAGATTAGTGTACAATGTTTTATAATAATAATTTATTCTATTTAGTGTCCATTTCATTCATTTAACATACTTAATATTGGGGACATCCAAGTTACTTGACATATCTGAGCATTTTTCTAAAAAAAAGTAACACAATAGTTACTTTCCCTAGTAATTAGTTACTTTTATAATCATGTAACTCAGTTACTAACTCAGTTACTATTTGTGAGAAGTAACTAGTAACTCTAACTAATTACTCTTCTACAGTAACATGCCCAACACTGACAATGAATTAATCTTTTCTGTTTCTTATAGCATTATAGTTTTGTCTTGTTTGTAGTGTGATCAACGTTTGTGTAAGCAGTAGATGTGTTAGGGAAGTAACGTAACATTTTAATTATATTTTGCTAAAATGAACAAAATGACTCGGGAAAAAAGATTCATTCATTTTGCTGAACGAGACTCAAAGTACACAAAGTACTCAAAGTACACAAGTCTGTGTACTCCGGCTCAAAAAGGTAGAGAATGGCGAAAAACTCCATCTTATTTTCTCCTACAACTTAAGAATCGTCTGACATCGTTGTACCTTTTTGTTTGTAAACAGCCTTTGACTAACTTGTACTTTCTTAGTCTTTGCACATTTGCTTTGTAAACATTGGGTCGGTACTTCTGTCTACATAACGCATGAAGTCAAGCAAGTGCAAGACGAGCATTTGTGGTTAAAAAGTATATATATATATATATATATTTATATATTTACTTTGAAGTTTACTACAGTATATGGAGAAAAATCCTGGAATGTTTTCTTTAAAAACCTTAATTTCTTTTTGACTGAAGAAAGATTAAATCTTGGATGACATGGGAGTGGGTAAATTATCATCAATTTTTATTTTGTAAGTGAACAAAATTTTAAAGACAGCAAACAGCATAAATGCAAAAAAAACAATACTGTCTCTATTTTTCTCTGCAACAAAAATTGTTCCAAACGAAGCAGAGCTGAATCTCCAAGCAACACACAGTAAAGCCGGGCTCACACTACAGGATTTTTAGCCCGATTTCGCCCCGATTTTCCTCTCCTGAGAATCGGAGCAAAAATCTTGTCGAGCACCTTGATCGGTCCTGATGTTTGGCACGGATTATCTGGTAATCTGAGACGTTCACAGACCGAATCTTGCACCTCCCGATCTGCTCTCACACAAATTGGGGCTGCCCCGATCATATCAAACATGTTTGATATTCAGGATTTTAAATCGGGATCATCACAACTATTATTCAACAGTACTTTCACAACAGCCAATGTGCGACTGCAAAACAGCTGCTCTACGGTTTGTTGGATAGTGGAGATGGAGGAAACTGCTTATGTTTTTGTAGCTCTGGAGTGAAATCGTCTCAGTTTTGAACATACCAAATTAGTGCATAAAGCTGCGAGCATGCTAGCTAACATATGTAAACATTAGTTGCTGAAATGACGATCTGTTGTGTAAGATCACATGAGGCGCTCCCTCCAGCATGATAATCTCAATAATATCTTGTAGTGTGTGATGTGCCACGATTTTCAAATCTTGTAGCATGTGCATGTTTAAGATAATCTGTAATGAATCTGTTTTTTGGAATCAGTTGAGTGAATAGTTCAACGACTCAATTACAAAGACAATTACTTGTTACATTCCTGAATAAATCAGTTGTGTTTAAACAAATTGACTAAGCAAATGAATCAATGACTCATTCACAGTGTTGGGCACGTTCCTTTAAAATAGTAATTAGTTATAGTTACTAGTTATTTCCCACAAATAGTAACTGAGTTACATCATTATAAGGTAACTAATTACCAGGGCAAAAGTAACTACTGTGTTACTTCATAAAAAAATAAATAAATGTTCAAACATATTAAATAACTTGGAAGCTCCCAATATTAAATAAGGTAAATGAACAAAACAAAACATAACAAAACAGTAATCTACACTATTTTAATGTTGCTGTGGGACAATGTGAGAGACATCTTCCAGGGGCTAAATATCACGTGATTGGGGTCGCTTCAACACGCGGACATGACAAAACATCCCACAGCAACACTGTTAACCCTTTGAAGTCTTGTTTTTTTCTTGATGACCGCGAAAAGAACTAAAAATACTCTGTCAGTTTGAAACTGCAAAGGGTCTACTTTTATTTGCGTATAGTCATGATAACAAGAAAGCAATGTACTTTTGTAAAATAAATCAAATAAATAGGTTGCGCTCTAAACAACCTGAATCTCCGCAAATACATGCCTCACAGACATGAGAAATATATGTATAGAAAGCTTTTAAATAAAGTAACTCATGTTGAAAACAATATTCTCTGATAATATTCTCTCATAGTAACCCATATGATACCAACACGAGCTCCAGTTTTTCCTGTCTAAACTCATCTCTAATGTGATCATGCCCAAGCTTTTCAAATTTCAAAAACTTACGTGAGATGCACAGACATGTAGGTAAAATAAGCCAGAATTTACCTCAGAAGAAGAACGCAAAGTGAAAATTATACACTGTAAAAAACAATTTGTTGAGTCTACTTAAAATAATTGGTTACCCGGCTACCTTAAAATTTTAAGTTCAGTCTACTCAAAAAAGTTTAGTCACCTTGAAATGTTAAGTTGTACTAAGTGACAACTTAGATATTTGAGTTCATTCAACTTAAAATGTTAAGGCAGCTAGGTAACAAGCTCAGCTTTTAAGTTTAACAAACCAAACTGTTTGTTTAGTCAACTTAAAAATCTAAGTTTTCACTTAGTACAACTTGACATTTCAAGTTGACTAAACTTATTTGAGTTGACTGAACTTAAAATTTTAAGTCTGTAGGGTAACAAATTATTTTAAGTTGACTCAACAAATTGTGTTTCTTTGTTTTTTACATTGTAGTAACGCCGCATTTTATTGTCAGCAATGGTAACGGTGTTGTAGCGGTGGAAATAGTAATTCATTTGATTACTCATTACTGAAAAAAGTAATGCCGTTAGTAACGCCATTTATTTAAAACACCATTATTCCCATCACTGGTCACTTGTTACCACCTACTGGCCAAACAATGTAACCTGCAGATAGTGTCACTGAAAAATCCTCACTACAAAAAGACTGACAGTCTATCTTAAGCATGTGAACAGTGCTATTGGACTGTAGAATGCAGCTTAGCCAATCAAATTTAAGAACCAGAAATAGAACTTTTCAAAAGCTCTTTAAAATACTTGATTCTCACTGATCAATTGTGGCATTCAGCAATCAAATATTTCTGAATAATGACCTTTGAAATGGTACACCACCTGTTACACCATATTGAGTATATGGAAGAGCACATTAAATAACATTTTTGCGAGCATGCGATGGTCAGGCAGTAGCCTGAGGTTCATTGCTACAGTGATTGCATCAGATGGATGCAAGGATGCTGAACGTTCTAATGTAACACTGACGGATAACTACTGCAATGTAAGCGAGCGGAACCAGCATGAATATCTCTCAGTATATTCTGAGCATGATCCGGGGCTCTAGTGGTATTCCGGTAACACAGCGAGTCTGACTTGAAAAATGCCAGGCAGCACTACGTGTTTGATGAGCACACTGCATGGTTCATTACCTGCATGATATAAACCCCTCAGCTGATAAACATCCCTCTTAACACTGCTGTTCAACATTGACAAATTAACAGATTTGAGATGTGGAAAATGTGTGCCTGAATCTTGCAGCATGCATATGATTAGCTGCATGGCCAGTTTTAACATGCAGTGAAGCTGACATTTCAGGGTTATTGTAGATGTTGCTTGTTCCATTCTACAATTGAGTTGTAATAATACACAAGAGGTACACGGATCTCACAGAGGTAGATTTATAATGACAAAGACGTTTTCTACATCTTGTCTCAACACTGGGATTTGCATATTCTCAGGAAAAACTACTCAACATATTCATATATTCATGGCTCATATATCATAAAAAGCATTACCTTGAACATAAGATGCTTTTTGGTTCCATGTTGCTAAATCAGGATTTCCCATCATCACACAATCGGCATTTTATTTTAACAACCTGTCAAAAAAACAAAAACATTTGAGTGTCGAATAGCGATGACCGTTTAACAGTACGCTTGCTGATTCTGTCAAATGCAAATGGGAAGTCTTCGAAAACTCACGCCGTAGGTTTCTGACAAAACAAGGAATGTATTGACTTGAAATACTCATGGGAGGTGTTATTAACACCCTGAGAGTGGAAATCCGCCATAGTTTTAGTGCAGTAA
The DNA here is from genome assembly GCA_036247105.1 of Cirrhinus mrigala. Taxonomy (NCBI): domain Eukaryota; kingdom Metazoa; phylum Chordata; class Actinopteri; order Cypriniformes; family Cyprinidae; genus Cirrhinus; species Cirrhinus mrigala. The sequence continues at coordinate 15,768,162 of CM070027.1, read as the reverse complement.
TGGGGCGGAAATGAATCTGAAGACAGACCTGAGTGCTCGGAGGGGTCAGCAGGTGTTGGAGGACAACATCATGGCTGGGCCGAACAGGTGGTGGGTATGCGTAGGTGGAATCCAATTTGGCACAGAGACCTGGAGCAGAGATTAAAGGGTGAAAGCAAGAGGACACTGTCAGCTTGACAGCAAGGACTGTTCCGCATGGGTCACAGCTAAACTTGAGATGAGAGGAATGCAGAAAACCAAAAACCTTTGGCAAACATTTGCTTGGTTAAACCCTGAGCAGTAAGCAATCTCCCTTGATTTCTGCCAGGCAAACTATTAATAAGGTAGGAAACGCTGTGCTATACAGTGCAATACAGTCAAGGCTAATGCGCATTCTTTGATGCAGCTTTCTGTTGGTCAATGCAGCAAATCCACTTGACCAACTTAAGCCTGTTGCAAAATATGCTATTAAGATGTCTTACCAGCATGCGAAACTCCCAGCTGCTTGGATTGCTACTGATTTCGTCCATTCATGTTTACTTCATGCTATAACTAGTAGTAAAGAGGAAATAGCTGATCAGTTCATAGGTTCTGAAACATAAATTGCTGCATTTCCAAGAAACACACAGTAATCAGTTGAGTGAATAATTCAATTATTTGAAGCGAGAACCGCCAATCAGAATCCAAGACAACAGCTATACATTTTATGCAAAGTTCTGTCGTGAAACTCTAGATGGCACAGGACGATAGGTTCTAACTAAATCTGATATAATCACGATTATTCACATGGCGTAGCTGATTGGTTTCTTTTTACATCAGCAGCCAATGAGCTTGTTGCTCAACATTCAAATACTCGGCTAGCGCTTGCTGTAGCAGTTGCAGCGCACTTCAGAAACCCCTCCACCTCCCCAGCTCCACCTGTATACGCGAGTCAAAAGTTTTTGAACTGTAAGATTTTTTCTCTACCGCTCACCAAGCCTGCATTTATTTGATCCAAAATATATCAAAAGCAGTAATGTTGTGAAATATTTTTACTACTTAAAATAACTGCTTTCTATTTTAATATATTTTATAATCTAATTTATTTCTGTGATCAAAGCTACATTTTCTGCATCATTACTCCAGTCTTCAGTGTCACATTATACCGTTCAAAAGCTTCTATTCATCAAAGAAACCTGAAAAAAAAATCTACTCATTTATTTTCAACATAATAATAAATGTTTTTTGAGCAGCAAATCAATAGTAATGATGCTAAAAATTCAGCTTTGAAATCACAGAAATAAATTACATTTTTAAATATATTCAAAAATATATATTTTAATTAGTAAAAACATTTTTTTTTTACTGTTTTTTATACTTGGGATCAAATAAATGCAGGCATGGTGAGCAGAAGAGACTTAAAACATTAAAAAACATTAAAAATCTCACTGTTCAAATACTTTTGACTGGTAGTGTAAATCCGCTTTGGGTAATTTCATGTGTTATATTATGGGGTTATTTTATATATGTGACCCTGAACCACAAAACCAGTCGTAAGTAGCACGTGTATATTTGCAGCAATAGCCAGCAATGCATTGTATGGGTCAAAATGATTGTTTTTTCTTTTTTTTCCTTCCAAAAATCATTAGGGTTATTAAGTAAAGATCATGTTCCATGAAGATATACCATAAATATGTCAAAACCTAATTCTTGATTAGTAATTTGCATTGCTAAGAACTTCATCTGGACAACTTTAAAGCTGATTTTCACAATATTTGATTTTTGTGAACCTTTAGATTCCAGATTTTCAAACAGTTGTATTTCAGCCAAATATTGTCCTATCCTAACAAACCATACATCACTGAAAAGCATATTTATTCAGTGTTCAGATGATGTATAAATCTCAATTTCAAAAAAATTGAACCTTATGACTGGTTTTGTGGTCCAGGGTCACGTTATGTGTGTTATTTTATACTATATTTATATTTATGTATGTTATATGTGTAGTATTTCTTACATGCTCACAGCAGCATGTTTCTGGATGTATTGGCAGTAGCAAGTCTCAGTACTTGCTCTGCCACAGCAGCAGCATGCAGATCTACTCCAAGTCCAAACACATTAACATTGCCATGTATAATATCATGCGAAACTCTCTGAGAGTTGTTATGACAGAAATAATATAACAGAAAGTGTGCAGAGTATCAAACAACTGGCAATCAGTTTCAAGATCTGATGAAATCTTGAACATATTTCTGAAGGTTCAGTGTTGACTGGCAAGCAGAGCTGGCATCTCATCTAATGCCCACCCCCTCCTCTACATGTGCCGTATCTTCGCAGTTTGAGTGACAAGATTCACCTTGCCAAAGGATAAGAGCGTTAAACTTCACAAAACAGCTGTCACAGCGGCAGAAATTCTCACATTAGAAAAAAACCCCACGATTACTATGTATTTTTTGTCACCTTTTTTAATCATCTCATTATTTTTGTTAAGAAATAAACAGCAGCCTGAGTGTGTAAACACAATGAAGATTTTCAAACTGCTTTCATTTGTTTTGTGCTAATATAACTAGATTGTAGGCATTACGTTAAACCCTTGGAGCAAGCTTTGGAGATTTCACCAGGTTATTATCCAGCTGATTATCTATCAGCTGTGCATTATTCAGATTATGAATGATAAATGTACAAATTTCATGCTGATATAGTTACACTGTGCATGCATGCATACATTTTTCAAGACATTACAGCTCTGCTGGAAAAAAAAAAGACAGTCGGAAATGCAAAAGTTATGTTGTACAGTTCAAAAGTATGAAGTCAGTAGGATCTTTTTCATGTCTCTTATGCCAAGGCTGCATTTCTTTAATCAAAAATGTGACCCTGGACCACAAAACCAGTCATGGGGTTCAGTTTTTTTTTAAATTGAGATTTATACATCATGTGAAAGCTGAATAAGTAAGCTTTCCAGTGATGCATGGTTTGTTAGGATAGGATAATATTTGACTGAGATATAGTTTTATGCAAAAGTTTGGGAACCCCTTGCAGAATATGTGAATAATTTTAACAAAATAAGAGAGGTTATACAAAATGCATGTTATTTTTTATTTAGTACTGTCCTGAGTAAGATATTTTACATAAAATATGTTTACATATAGTCCACAAGACAAAAAATAGAACCCTTGGTTCTTAATACTGTGTGTGGTTACCTGGATGATCTACGACTTTTTTTTTTTGTTGTGTTGTGATGGTTGTTCCTAAGTCCCTTATTTGTTCTGAACAGTTAAAATGAGCAATGTTCTTCAGAAAAATCCTCCAGGCCCTGCAGATTCTTCAGTTTTCCAGCATCTTTTGCATATTTGAACCCCTTCCAGCAGTAACTGTATGATTTTGAGATCCATCTTTTCACACTGAGAACAACTGAGGGACTGAAACACCTATTAAATAACTATTAAAAAAGGTTCAAACATTAACTGATCCTCCAGAAGGAAACACAATGCATTAAGAGCTGGGGGTGAAAACTTTTGAACAGGATAGAGATATCCAGATTTTTCTTATTTTGTTGAAATATCTTTTTTTTTTTTCCATTTAGTACTGCCCTTCGAAAGCAACAGAAGATACTTGCATGTTTCCCAGAAGACAAATTAAGTACAATTTACATTGATCTTCAAATTCAAAAAGTTTTCACCCCCCAACTCTTAATGTATTGTTTAAAAAAAAAAAAAAAAAAAAAAAAAACTGCATTTTGTATGATCTCTCTTATTTTGTTAAAATTATTCACAATTTCACAGATTCTACAAGGGGTTCCCAAACTTTTGCATAGAACTGTACAACTACTTGAAAATCTGAAATCTGAGAGTGAAAAAATAAAAACAAAAAAAGTACTGAGAAAATCACCTTTAAAGTTGTCCAAATGAAGCTCTTAGCAATGCATATTACTAATCAAAAAATAAGTTTTGATAGAATTATGGTAGGAAATTTACAAAATATCTTCATGAAACATGATCTTTAGTTAATATCCTAATGATTTTTGGCATAAAAGAAAAATCAATAATTTTGACCCATACAATGTATTGTTGGCCATTGCTACAAATATACCCAAATGACTTACAACTTTTGTGTTCCAGGGTCACAAATACAGCAAAAACAATACTGTAAAAATATGCTATTTATTCCAGTGATGGCAAAGCTGAATTTTAAGCAGCCATTTCACCAGGAATTGTATTCCTTTAAGGAACACAGCATTCAAAAGAACAGTGTTTATTTAAAACAGATTTTTTATGTACGAGTTTGAACAGTTTAACAGCATCCTCGCTGAATGCAACTATTCATTTCTTTCTTGCTGACCCTAAACTTTTCAACAGTAGTGTAGATAACATACAAAGATGTGCTGCCCCACTGAAAAGTTTTTGTACCCTAAGGTAGAATTTTTCTAACAGTGATTTCAGAAAAAAATATGCACTTTCACATTAATAATACAAACCAAGCTGTGACGTCAAACTGACTTGGGTCCTCGCTCTGGCGCTATATAATAAATGTGACCAGGAGCATGCAAAGACATAAAAAGGAAATGCTAGCCTCTGAATAAATTGCCTTCTGAGAGAAGCTCTCTTTCTTCGCACCTTTTGCAATGCATCTGCTGATAAACACGAATGCCGTTCTCCGCATGTAAGGTTTTGTTAGCGAATCCAAAGGGACGAATACTTCAATAACAGTGAAACTGGCATCTTCCCTCCATCGAGTCGTTACCTAGATACTGTGATGAGCAGCTGCCGCTAGTACTCACAATGGTGTTCAGATTGATGATGCAAACATACAATAAGAACCAAACAGTACAATGTGAACAGAGACCTTTGGGCTGAGGAACTCCGGTTCAGACAAACCCATTAAAGGGACTGTGAAAACATCATTAAAATTAGACCTACTTCTGCCCGTTTTATCAATACATTTCCTCTGCACACATGATTTTTAGGATACTCAGAGAGGGAAAAGTATAAATAAGCACTCCCATAACATTTGTTCATTTCTAGGTAAGGGAAATGGTATACTTCCCTTTTTGATTGATCGCTCCTGTGCAGCCTTTGCTGTGGAATAAAAATATATCAAACGAATGTTTGGCATGCTATTATTCCACTTTATCTTAATATAGACTCTCGGCCTACTATAATTCATACTTAGACCCAGTTCACAACGCTACTCGAACAGAAACACTGACAACTTTGCTTCAAGTGATGAATGTCTGAATAAACCACTTTTTTTTCTTTAGTTTGGTGAAAATGTGTAATATTCAGAAGGGATATACAACAGCCCGTTGAGTATCATCAGCTGTTTTAAGTGCAAATTACATAAAACTTACTTATGGTATCTCTAACGAGTTTGAAGTTCAAAGTACATTACGTGTGAGAAGGAAATAATAAGTTTCATGAATTTTAATCATGTCCATCAACGCCCACGGCGTCCTTACGGATTTCAGTGCATGACTTTCACATGTAAGAATGCCAGTCAGCATCAAAAGCTTTAAGGGGGGGACAGGTGGTCTAAAGGACCCCAGAGAGCCTAAGGACCAAACTTCCAGCTTAGACGTCCGTATTATGAATGTTTTTACCCTTGCAGTGTGGGAGGACAGGATGCCAAGAGTTCCTCTTTATTCTCCATGGTGCATCAATGACCTTGCAGCGATTGCTCGGCTCGGTTCATTATGCTACAAAAACACTCACACTAACGCCAGCTCTCTGCCCAACAGCTGTAAATTCAGCACTCATCTCGATCGCTCCAGCCAAAGGGCTAATTCATCAAAATAACGATTTATTCACAATGCATAGATTTCAAGAGGTTCATCTCAGTTACTTCATATGTCATATCTAGTGTTTTTACGCTGTGAATCAATAGGCTCTCTTTGAAAAGTAACACATATATATGACAAGCCTGAGAATAAAGAATGAGAGAATATTGCTGAATGATTTCACCCAGCTTGACTAATAAACAAATGAGACTGAAAAGGTGGAAATGTAAGATTTATGACTCCTATTACTGAATAGATACAGATCAAGGTATGTAGAAATCAAAAATAAGAGACAAATCTGGAGATTTCTGTCTTTTATCATTCTAGGAGGCAGGAGCTGTACTAGCGTAGATGGAAATTGCTGCCCCAAGGCATTACCAAGATGGCTGCCCGGCGGACTGACTTGCCTCAAAGGGACTTTGGTGAAGCTGAGAGGCATTTATACTCAACACATTCTCTGTTGCATCAGAATAAAACTGATTCTAATGCTAAGAAACTATCAGCTGAACCAGCAAGAATTAGAAATGAGTAGTAGAGGTTTTTAAAACTTGTATATTTCTATTATGAGAGCTCTCTGAAGATTTTAGCAGGGTAATGGGTATGACAATGTTAACGTATTTGATCTTGGTGGAATAGATCTGCAATCATCTGCATCACTTCTGAATTGCTGCTGCTGCAAAGCAAGTACACTGTAAAAAAAAAAAAAAAAAAACACAATTTGTTGAGTCAGCTGAAAATAATTTGTTACCCTGCTGCCTTAAAATTTTAAGTTCAGTCAACTAAAATAAGTTTGGTCAACTTAAAATGTTAAGTTGTACTAAGTAAAAACTTCGATATTTGCGTTTGCTAGACTTAACAGATGGGTAAGTAACCCAGCTGCCTTAAAATTTTAAGTTGATTCAACTCAAATATCTAAGTTGTCACTTCGTATAATTTAACATTTCAAGTTGAATAAACTTTTTTTGAGTTGACTGAACTTAAAATTTTAAGGCAGCCAGGTTACAAATTATTTTAAGTTGACTCAACAAATTGTTTTTTACAGTGTACAGGAACTTGCTACTTCCCAATTTATGCCAATACGGTGCTGTGAGTATTTAAGACTGCTGCACAAATAGTGCATGTCAGTGGTTTTCAACTCAACTCAAAAGGCTACGACTAAGACAAAATCAAAATTTGCTGTTAAAATTAACACTAGTAAAGATTTGCTGCAGGCTATTATATACACCAGTGGTTCTCAACTCCAGTCCTCAGGGCCCACTGCTCTGCACATTTTGTAAGTCTCCCCCATTTAACACACCTGATTCAGATCATCAGCTCGTTAGGAGAAAGATCCATGAACTGAACTGAGTAGGTCAGATTTAGATACATACAAAGTGTGCAGAGCAGTGGGCCCCGAGGACTGGAGTTGAGAACCACTGGTGTATATAATAACCCGCAGCAAATCTTTACCAGTGTATTTTAACAGCAAATTTTGATTTTGTCTTAGTCGTGGTCTTTTGACTAAAACGCCATTTAGTTTTAGTCATATTTTAGTCATCTGAATTGTTTTAGTTTTAGTCGACTAAATAGCATTAGATTTTACTCGACTCAATCTACAGTAAATTTAGTTGGCTATAATCTAATGGGTTTAGTTACAGTGTAATGCATTTATTAAGCATTTATCAAAAATTTCCAAACTTATTATATAGGTTTGATATCAATGTTTTATCATAATAGACAGATTTAACTGCTGTGACACAACATGCAACATGCCTTTATATTAAAAATAAATGAAACCACTTCTCATGAAGAAACAAGAACATGGTCTTCTTTTTAATAAAATACTAATGGTTATATAGGATAATTATGCATTCTTTAGAACAACTTGTTTACCACATTCTTAATTCTTTCAAGCAGACATATTTATTTATATACATAAATTTAGATTGTTTATTAGGGCTACTAAAGTGATTCAGGCAAGAGCAGAGAGTGACTTTCTGTCTTTCTCTTGTTGCTTGATTAACATTAATGCCACAGCTAATAGCAATAGCAATGTACTGATACACGTCTGATATTCTCCCAGCTTTTTATGTTCACTTAGGATGTAACCAAGTGTGTTTACGTGATTACCTGTCAAAACAGACAATTCAACATAAATTTGTGTGTATTTCTCCTTTCATGTGAAGCGAAAGAGTACTCGTGCTCTGTGTGAGAGGCGCTGCTATGGTGTCTGCGCTCAGAAAACCGGACCGAAATGAGTGCTCTTTTGTGTCGACAAATTGATCCATATGTCTGCTCTTCTCTTACTCCCAGATATTGACATTTTTGAACGTTTTATGAGACATGCATGCTAGTTTACGTCCCACTGAATAGATCAATAGGCTATGATACAGTTCAAAAGTTTCGTCAACTTGAAATATATACAACTTGAAGTTGTACTTAGTGACAACTTAGATATTTGAGTTGACGAAACAAAAAATCTGGTTTGTTATACTCAGAAGCCGGGCTTGTTACCCAGCTGCAAGTTGAATCAACTCAAATATCTAAGTTGTCACTTAACATTTCAATTTGACTAAACTTTTTTGAGTTGACTGAACTTAAATTTTAAGGCAGCCGGGTAACAAATTATTTTAAGTTGCCCCAACAAATTGTTTTTTTTTTTTACAGTGTAGCTCAGTGCAAGTAGCTCACCGTCACATAGTCCAAAATATGTATATAAAAATGTGATAACGTAAATGTAAATCTTTCATGGGTTTTCTACTACATATTTCAGTAAGAGGCATCATTTATGTTTTATTAAGCTATACAAGTCTTATACAAGAGTTTTGAAATTACTAATAAATACTTTGTCACATGGCTATGCGAGAAGCCAAATGAACTTATTAAAGTGAAGTTGTTTCTAAAAATAAGAATTAATCAAAATTCATACTTTTTTTTAGATGACAGCAACTTTGGTTCAACATACAAAACTGTCAGATATTATCCTTGTATTGTATTACAATCCTTATATAATCATTATGAGCACAAGTTGCTGCCTAACATAACTGCTGTGTCTGCTTAAAGTCACAGGATGTGAGTTTCGCTGTCAGATGGTGCATATTCAAAACAAAAACAAACAAACAAAAAAAAAAACAAAGGCGTAGTTTGTTGACGCAGTGATTGAGTGTGGAATTATGGGAGCTGTGGTCTTCATCCCCACAGCCAATGCAATATGACGGGACTTGCTAATATATTAAAGGGGTCCTATTATGCTTTTTGCATTTTAGTCAGTGTGTGGTGTGTATGTTTGGGGATAAAAAAGATCTACAAAGTTACAAATCTCAAAGTTCAAGGGAGATATTTCATTTTTAAAAAATCCCTTTTCAAGAACTACAACTAGTCCTTTGGACTACAGCATTTTTTTTGGGCAATGCAACATAAATAAATAAATAAATAAGCACGATAATATCATGTATCAGCGATCTCGCAGGCTGACGATAGGACCCAACACTACTGTAGCGTATTATTTACTCACTCTCTATGCATCCTAGGTGTATATGACTTTATATGGGTGTTTCCCTTCATCAGTCCAAAACAAGTCCAGTAAAGTGCATCCATCCATAGTAAAAAGTGCCTCACATGGCTCCATTCTTTTAATTACACAAATGTCACATTAAAAATGTCTACAAACTGTTGAAACTGATCCGAGTTCAGGTAAAAACTATAGATGCCGATTCAAAGGTTTGCCGCTGAGGGATGACCTCAGTGAACTCGCACAATTCACGGATTTACAGAGATTAGATTAGGTTAGGTTAGTTTAGGTTGGGCGTGCTGCTAGTTTAGATTAGTTTTAGAGCTGCAAAGAAAAGACATAACATAAAAAAAACACATTAACATATATATAAAGATCAGATCACCCTCCAACGGCAAACCTTTAAAATTTCGAAACATTTTGAAAGAGTTAAGACGTAATGAAGCCTCGTTTACTAAAATCACGTGATGCTGGCAGTCTGATACGTGCGCCGAAACCACTGTTTCAAAACAATCGATTCACAAACGTTTTGAAGCTTCACGAAGCAGTGCTTCGAAACAGTCCATCGCTAATTTGGGTGTGTTGAACGTTCTGTTACAATGCTACTCTGTGCGCTCATCACCTAATAAAACACATAACATATTAAAGCATCTTTGGTGTTTTGTATGTTTTTTTTACGGAAATCAAGGGTGTATGATGTCATTAGTAGGCGACGCAATAACAATGGACAGGCCACTAGTTAAAATTGCTTATTTCTCTGTATTTAAACATTCCTGGAAACATCTGAGGTAATGTAAGTACACAATGTAAGTCAACAACACATATAACATTATTCTAGTGTTTTTTGGATATTTTAATAAAAAAATATTAAATATTATGCCTAAAAATGATGATAAATAACCACATAGTGTATTATAGCTCTATATTACTATCATATTACTTTACTCATCTCTGACTGCTAACAGAATACTTCCCAATAATAACACTGAAGCATCTGTATAGCTCAAATGAAAAAAAATATATCTAGCAATCTTAAATCCAAACTTTTGTATTACTGCAACTTGATAACAGTAACTTCAGCAAGGGGTCCGAGCTTGATGAGATAGTGAGCCAGCAATACATTTGAATGAGACGCTATCTATCCACGGCGGCGGCAGCAGGTCGTAACAGGTCTTATTGAAATCCTTCTATTTTAATAGATTTTACGCTCAAGTACAAATCTTCAAGTTGCTTTCTCCGAGACAGGCAGCCAGACCCGACGCCAGCCCAAAACGGAGTACATCTTGTCTGCAGAGTGTCAGATAACCTTCCGAATGCACGGGGCGAGTGCCCGATGACACCATTCTGCATCCGCACTGTCAACCTGTCCGATTCTGTGTCCATCATTGCATTCTTTCTTCCTGAAATTGAAATGCGGGGGAAACGAGATGGACCTGCACTCAGGGCACACAGTTAATATGTGTCCACTCCTGTTACGTGAAGCACTTGTGAGAGTGTAACCAAGCAGAAAGCACACATAAGAGTCATGTGAGAACGTTCAGCACACGCATAACAGAAACGTGACGTTCTTTCGCTCGATCGGTCGCTCGTGCCCACTACCCCTTTCTGTCTCTGCCCTCTGATCTGCCTGGGAATTAAAGGAGTGGAAATCATTGGAGCATGATAAATGTGGAAATTATAAGTTTATGAGGCAATAAAGCAGGGAGGGAAAGGTTTCCTAATAAGGGAGATCTAAATAATGGAACCTGATCATCCTTACAATACGTGGATATTAATATTGACCCGTATTCCAGTGACAGAGGAGCCCCATTAAAGGTCAGGAATTAATGTGGGATTATAATGAACAGGCCGGGCTTTTATAGATAAACATATCTTAATAAAAAATGATCCATACTTTAGCACTGACATTAGAGTGGTCAGAGCAGCCCGACAGGCTTCTACGAAGACTTTTCGAGCGCTTTTTTTTCCTTTTCCGACACCTTAAAAAAACGTTGTGCTAAGGCAAGTTTAAACATGCATATAAATTTATATGAGTACAGCTACTAAAACTAGCAAATGCATGCCGTTTCACATTCGAAATGTGCTTGCCCTTGGCACAGTGGATGAATGGTATAATGTTACTGATAAAACACTTGACAGGTTTGTGACTGTTCCTGGTAGGATACATTTGAACGATTATGGTGGGACTGTAGATTTAGCAGTAGGTTGAGTGTATAAAGCAATGGTGCATTGGGGGACAGGCTTCCCAACAGCAATCCGAGTGTTATTTTGGCAGGTGGGACACCAGGGATATTTTCTTTATGGGCTGCTGGTATTTATATCCATGCTGCTCTTTTGCCCATGGTCATTGTGCCCTAGAGCACGCCACTTAACTTGAACAGTTACTCTACGGGTGCAAAAACATGACAATGCTCTCAACCCTTCCTCCGTTTTCTCGAGTACAGAAAAGCTACTGCTCAGGTTGCACCGCTGTGGTTTTAGAATGAAGCAAAGGCAGAAATTTAACATTTCAAGGCAAAAATATATGTAGGATGTGGGGGCAAAAGTGTCCCCAGAGTGACCTCCAAAATTGTTTTATATTGTTACAAAAGATTTCTATTTTAAATGAATCCTTTTAAGCTTTCAGTTTATTAAATAATCCTGCAAAAATGTATTACAGTTTAAAAAAAATAAAAATATAATATATAAATAAAATAAAATAAAATGAGCAGCACAACAGTTTTCATCTGTGATAATAAGAAATGTTCTTGAGGACCAAACGAGCATATTACAATAACTTCTGAATGATCTAAATTAATTAGAAAATATATTTTAAATTGTAATAATTTCACATTATTACTGTTCTACTGTAATTTATTATTTTTGCAGCAATTATTAGTAAGTTTCCTGAATGTCCTTCGTCAGTCAGCCAAACAGAAACAGAGAAAAATAAAATAAAATAAAATAAAATAAAATAAAATAAAATAAAATAAAATAAAATAAAATGAGCAGCACAAGTTTTCATCTGTGATAATAAGAAATGTTCTTGAGGACCAAACAAGCATATTACAATAACTTCTGAATGATCTAAATTAATTAGAAAATATACTTTAAATTGTAATAATATTTCACATTATTACAGTTTTACTGTAATTTATTATTTTTGCAGAAATTATTAGTAAGTTTCCTGAATGTCCTTTGACAGTCAGCCACACAGAAATACAGAAAAATAAAATAAAATAAAATAATAAAATAAAACAAAATAAAATACAAAAATAAATTGAGCAGCACAACAGTTTTCATTTGTGATAACACGAAAAACAAATAAGCATATTACAATCACTTCTGAATGATCTAAATTAAATTGAAAAGTTATTTTAAATTGTAATATTTCACATTATCACTGTTTTACTGTATTTTATCATTTCTGCACCAATTATTAGTACATTTCTTGAATGTCCTTTGTCAGTCACCCTAACAGAAATAGAGAAAATAAAAAATAAATAAAATAAAATAACTTTAGGAAAGTGCATAAATTACAAATCAGAACTAGCTATAAACCTGTTAAAATTTGGGGACCTGGTACCGCAGCCTGTATCAGAAGATAACGCGGCACGAGTGAATGTGGGACAAATGAAGCCATACAGCGTTTGATTTCTTCCATATACGAATGTGTAATTGTCAATTGTATTGTTGTTTTTAGCTAAAATCGGGTGTAACACAAAGCTGTGCGGTGTGAAGACCTTAGTAAACTCATCTCAGTTACACCAGCTGTCTGTCCAAAAGAAGCTGTAAAGTCATTTGTGCATCTCTTTTCTGTGTGCACAAAAGGTCACCATCAAAATTGCCATTAAGACAAGTAATTGCATCCTGTGCCTGGGGAAAACAACAAGAACTTGATAATCACAGAGTAAATTTACCGTGATAAACTTTTAAAAGGGTCAGTGAGAAAGACCATAAACATTTATGTGAGCAGTCAAGTGCGGGAGAAGCTGTCGTTCTCTCTCTCAAATGCAATGACATGCTTGGTGTCTTTGGACACTTAATAGCCATTCATAATTGTTTGTTTTCTCTCCATCTGCACAAAATTCCATGCTTTTCAACTGCAATTGCTATCTATTACGCAGGAACAAATACAAGCAGCGTTTTGTTTGGATGGGTTGTGATGGATCCTCTTCCATGGATGGGTTTCGTTTATTTTCTGTTTATGCACCGGCATGATTAGTTCTTTGTGAACTGTAGATTCTCTGCCCATATGCTCTTGAATTTAAGAATTAGTCCAAGCTCAGCTTGTTAAACAGGTGTTTTCACTGACACTTGTTGAATACACTATGTTGTTAATAATACGGAATACTCTGTAATAAGTAATATTTGTGCTTTGTGTGGGTTCAATTTATAATAATTTTTAATAATGTACATATTTGTGACACTGGACCACAAAACCAGTCTTAAGTAGCATGGGTATATTTGTAGCAATAGCCAAAAATACATTGTATGGGTCCAAATTATTGATTTTTCTTTTATGCCAAAAATCTTTAAGATATTAAGTAAAGATCATGTTCAATTAAGATATTTTGTAAATTTCCAACCGTAAATATATCAAAACTTGACTTCTGATTAGTAATATTGATTTTTTTGCACCCTCAGATTCCATATTTTCAAATAGTTGTACCTCGGCCAAATATGTATAATGTATAATGTATAAATTAATTTTCAAAAAATTGACCATTATGACTGGTTTTGTGGTCCAGGGTCACATTTATGCTATATATTTGAATTATTTACATATTTATTCAATGTGTTATTTTGATTACAAACAGATACACACTTTCCTTTATACATATATTTTAATATATTAAAAATAGTAATAACGATAATAATATAAAACATCAAAATCAATCATAATCATCATTTTAACTACTTTACTACAACTATGTTTATTATTATTTTTTTATTACATTGTAGGTTGTGTAAATCAATTCAAATCTTAATTCAATTAAAATAAATGCAAATGTGCACAATTTATAAATTATATACATTTAAACTTGGGTTAAATAATTTCATAATGTACATATTTATGCTATTTATATGAATAATTTACGTATTTATTTAATTTAATACATTTTTTAATGACAAATAGACACACTTTACATTATTTTATATTATAAAATAGTAATAATGAAAATAATATTATTAATCATCATCATCATCAATCATAGTCATCATCATTAGTACTTTTATTACAGCAATTTTTTTTATTTATTTACATTTTAGATCATATAAATCAATTAAAATAGTAATTTAATTTAAATAAATACAAATATGTGCAAATTTATAAATTATATACATTTAAACTTGGGTTAAATCAGCAATAATTTCATAATATACATATTTATGCTTTTTATATAAATTATTTACATATTGGTTTAACTTGACATTTTAATTACAAATAGATACACACTTTCCATTACACATATATTATTAAATATTATTAATCATCATCAATCATAATCATCATCATAAGTACTTTTATTACAGCAACATTTATTTATTTGTTTATTTTTTTTTTTTATTAAATTTTAGGTCATGTAAATCAATTAAAATAGTAATTTAATTACAATAAATACAAATACATGCAAAACGTATAAATAACATAAATTATAAGTTATATATAATATATTAAACGGGTTAAATCTGCAATAATTTCATAATGTATATATTTATGCTATTTAAATGAATTAGTTACATATTAATTTAACTTAATATTTTAATTACAAATAGGTACTTTCCATTACACATGTATTATTAATTACACATATATAATAAAATATTATTAATCATCATCATCAATCATTGTAAAAGTACTTTTATTACAACAATGTTATTTTAGGTCATGTAAATGAATTAAAATAGTAATTTAATTAAAATAAATCCAAATATGTGTAAAGAATATATGTGTACAAATTATATACATTTAACCTTAAACTCTAACATAATTTCATAATTTATGCCATTTATATGAATGATTTAGATGTTAATTTAACATTTTGATTACAAATAGATACACACTTTCTTTTATGCATGCATGTTAATAAATTAAAAATAGTAATAAAGATTAATCATCAGTCATAATCATCATAAGTACTTTTATTACAACTCACTGTACAAAAACAAAACACAATTTGTTGAGTCAGCTTAAAATAATTTGTTACCCTGCTGCCTTAAAATTTTAAGTTCAGTCAACTAAAATAAGTTTAGTCAACTTGAAATGTTAAGTTGCACTAAGTAACAACTTAGATATTTGCGTTTGCTAAACTTAATAGATGGGTAAGTAACCCAGCTGCCTTAAAATTTTAAGTTGAATCAACTAAAATATCTAAGTTGTCACTTAGTATAACTTAACATTTGAAGTTGAATAAACTTTGAGTTGACTGAACTTAAAATTTTAAGGCAGCCAGGTAACAAATTATTTTTAGCAAACACAAATATCTAAGTTGTTACTTAGTACAACTTAACATTTCAAGTTGACTAAACTTATTTTAGTTGACTGAACTTTTTTAATTTTAAGGCAGCAGGGTAACAAATTATTTTAAGCTGACTCAACAAATTGTGTTTTTTATTTTTGTTTCTTAGCATGCATATTACTAGCAATTATAAAGCACATGTCAATGCCTTTTTCTGCTTGACCATATTTTAGATGATTTAATCTTACCCCATACCTAAACTTAACAAGCTTACTAATTATTAATAAGCAGCAAATTAGCATTTTATTGAGGAAAAAGGCATAGGTAATAGTTAATATTGCTACCCAAACTAAAGTGTGACCATAAATTCATAGATATTTTAGCCTTCATGGAACATTACCTGTGGCAACAACAGCACTGCTGGAATACTGTGGTTTGATTTATAGTATACACTGCTGGAAAGATCAGACTAAAATGGTAAACAGTGTTTTTTGTTTTTAATGTGACACTGTTTGCGAGTTACAGCCTGGGAAATGTACATAACGGAAAAACGAGTTTTGAATGGCTAACAGACCAGCAGCATTTCAAAGAACTATCAGTTAGCAAACTGAACATATTTGCCCATCTTTTGAAGCAGGCATTTCACAGTGATATGAAAATGTTTTCTTTTTGTCATTCCTTCTTGGCAGAGAAGCGCAAAATGCTCTGGAGCACAGAATCAAACTGCCCTCTAAAGAGGATGATCAAATGTGTTGCACTGCTTAGATACTCTAATTTATCTCGCTTATATTTCAGAATACGAGTGGCGTCGAAGGAGCCGGTTGTTATTTAGTCAAAACGCTCCAAATGGTTTATGAAAAGCTTAATTTTCCACAAGGTCAGTGGGAGGACAGGCACACGTCCGTATAAAAGACAGAGCGCACTTTTACCTGATGAATTCCCAACAGGAGGAATATCACGCAAGCACTTAGGTGAGACTTTAAATTAACAGGCTTGGCTGAGAACAGCGAGTAGATTGATGTCTTACTTACTCTGTTTGATGCACCATGCTGAGATTAGTTAAATTGAAATGAAATTGGGTGTTAAATAAATATCTGGCTGAATCTGACAGTGACAAATGAGAGAGTGTTTGTAAATGGAGAGCTTGGCTTTTTCTCATATGGAGAGCACACCGCCTATAATATTTGTGGGTGTCACTGTTAACCTCCCTGTTGCAAAGCAAGTATCACATATCCTTGTAAAAGCCATCTCCAGTGACTATGAACTATGCCTCCAAGTTATTACGGCTTTCCGTCAGCCGTTCCTATCACCGGAGGTTCAAAATGCACGTCTGTGTTCTTCCACAGGCCCTGAACTTGATCTTTATGACTAAATTGGATGGGATTGTTCTGGATCTTTTTTCGATATCTGAAGCCGAGCGGTCCGCTACAGAAATCGTGCAAGACTACAGTGACTGCAGCAATCCATTTTTCAGTGCTTGATTTGAGCTGACGTTAAATCTCCAGTTAAAGGCATCACATTCTTTTGGAAAATATATCTTTAGTTGTTTTCTTGCTGAAAGGTACCGATGGGTTTTAAAAGCAAAGAATTTTGACAGGTTAAAGATTAATCCACAAATAAAGACATCTCAGCGCAAAAACTGATGGGAATGAAAACATTCACATCAAACCATGACAGTTTTTTAAAAAAAAAGTACATCTTACATACTTTAAAACTGAACTGTCTGTCATTATTTGTAAAAAAGAATATAATTAAATAAAACGCCCTCACACTGTTATAGATGTGAATCTGAATCATGATCGCTGTTGCTTGTGATCTTCCTCTCAGCGCTCAGGAAGGGTCTCATCTAGCGAAACGATTGGTTATTTTCATTTTTTTTTTAAATTTAAATGTAAATACTTTTTATCCTCAAATGCTCATCTTGCCTTGCTCTCCCTGAAGTCTGTGTATTCTGGTTCAAGACAGTTAGGGTATGTTGACGATCGTATGTTCTCCCTCAACTTTAAAAATCAACCTACATTGCTGCAGAAGTACCGACCCAGTCTTTGCAAAGTTAACATGTAAAGAAGATCAAACACCCTTAACAAAAAAGGTAAAACAGCGATATAGGGCGATTTTTGAGGGACGAGTTGAGGGAGAACATGAGACGGGAGTTTTTCGACATACCCTAACTGTCATGAACCGGAAAAAACAGTCCAGGCAGAGTAAGACAAGACGAGCGTTTGACATTAAAAAGTATAAAAATTGTATTATTTTTATGAAAATAACTGATCGTTTCGCTAGATAAGACCCTTCTTTCTCAGCTGGGATCGTTTGAAGCCGCATTTAAACTGCATTTTGGAAGTTCAAAATTGGGGCACCATGCAAAAATGCTGAAATGTTGAAATGCATAATTCCTTTACAACTGAAGAAAGAAAGACATGAACATCTTGGATGACAAGGGGGTGAGTACATTATATGTGAATCTTTTGGAAGTGGACTTTTCCTTTAATGGTAAATTATTAACAGGATTAAAAAAACGAAATAACTGACATGGGAAAATTACGTCAGTTAGAGGTTCCAAATTTCGGTTACAATTACTCTTTGATTAATCATCCAGCCCTACGTAGTGTGTTTTTAATGGGAAATTATTAACAGGATTAAAAAACTGAAATAACAGACATGGGAAAAATACGTTGGTTAGTGGTTATGAATTTCGGTTTCGATTACTTTTCAATTAATTGTCCAGTCCTAGGTAGCATGTTTTTAATGGGAAAGTATTAACAGGATTTAAAAAAAAAAAAAAACTATCCGACATGTTAGAGGTTATGAATTTCAGTTTCGATTTCTTTTCAATTAATTGTCCAGTCCTAGGTAGCATGTTTTTAATGGGAAAGTATTAACAGAATTTAAAAAAACAAATCAAAATAACCAACATGGGAAAATGACATCAGTTAGAGGTCCCGAATTTCGGATTCGATTACTTTTCAATTAATTGTCCAGTCCTAGGTAGCATGTCTTTAATGGGAAAGCATTAACCGGATTAAAAAAAATAACAACAAAAAAAACCCTAAAACTAAACAACATGGAAAATTAAATCTGTTAGAGGTTCTGAATTTTGGTTTCGATTACTTTTCAATTGATCATTCAGCCCTGTATAGTTTGTTTTTAATGGAAAAGTTTTAACAGGATTTAAAAAAAAAAAAAAAAAAAGAAAAGAAAAAACTGACATGGGAAAATTACGTCGATTAGAGGTTCCAAATTTCGGTTTCGATTACTTTTCGATTAATCGTCCATCCCTAGGTAGTATGTTTTTATTAGAAAATTGTTAACAGGATTTAAAAAACATGAAATAACCGACATGGGAAAATTACGTTGGTTAGAGGTTATGAATTTTGGTTTTGATTACTTTTTAATTAATTGTCCAGTCCTAGGTAGTATGTTTTTAATGGGAAAGTATTAACAGGATTTAAAAAAACAAAACAAAATAAACGACATGGGAAAATTACGTCAGTTAGAGGTTCCAAATTTTGGTTACAATTACTGTTTGATTAATCATCCAGCCCTAGGTAGTATGTTTTTAATGGGAAATTATTAACAGGATTAAAAAACTGAAATAACAGACATGGGAAAAATACATTGGTTAGTGGTTATGAATTTTGGTTTCAATTACTTTTCAATTAATTGTCCAGTCCTAGGTAGGTAGCATGTTTTTAATGGGAAAGTATTAACAGATTTAAAAAGAAAACTAACCAACATGTTAGAGGTTCCGAATTTCAGTTTCAATAACTTTTTAATTAATTGTCCAGTCCTAGGTAGTATGTTTTTAATGGGTAAGTATTAACAGAATTTAAAAAAATAAAATAAAATAACCGACATGGGAAAATTACGTTGATTAGAGGTTTCCGAATTACGGTTTCGATTACTTTTCGATTAATTGTCCAGCCCTAGGTAGTATGTTTTTAACAGGAAAGTATTAAAAAGATTAAAAAAAGGAAATAGTCGGCGCCGATAGCCTTGTGCTTTGTGCTCCCGGTGTCCCGAGTTCGAGTCCCGCCTCGTGGACCTTTCCCCATCCCACCCCCTCCTCTCTCTCTCCCCCTTATGTTGGCTATATTGGTTATATTTCCCATTTTTAAGTTTTAAACATTCTAGAGAAATGCATTTTTGAAGAACTAAGTTTGATTAGATCTGCCAACTCTCTCACTAGATTGCAAAGATAATGAGTGTTTTTTTCCCCCACACACCACAAGTAGTTATTTTTAAAAATACCATCAAGTTTTGAATGACTCGTGATCATAACTTCTTCTTAATTAAATCATTAACTGTTATATAAGGAAACGTTTGTAGTTAAATAAATAGCCTATCTCCAGTTAAGTGATTGACCGAATATAACAAAGATGGACAGAAAGCTAATAATGCAGTTATTTAAATACATTTCTCTGTGCCAACACAAAATATTTTCATGTCAACTGTTTGTTCACGTCAAGATTGTTTGTATTAATTTTATACTGTGACTAATGAGAAAAACAGTTCTGCATATTTAAAGGGAAAGAGAAAAAAAAGATTGATCTTGCAGTGTACTGCTTGGACAAACCCTCAAAGGCACTGTATAGTACAGTCAATACCTTTCTTTGGAAACAGCATTCATTAGCAACCAAGACATTATTGAACCTGACTTAGAAAAATAATTGTGAATATGACAGACGTGTTGAAAACAATACATGAGCCAAGAAATTTAAATCTGATCAATTGGCAGCCAACAGTCTTACAATCATGACATCAAGTTATATAATACGTCTTTACTTTTTACAAATAGTTCAGGTAATTCAATAACTGCTTCATTTTGTCTGTCAAGCTGCAATCATTTATCTAGTTATAAATGTCATGCAATTCATATTCAAGCTGCATGAGTTTCAATTTCTGACGACGATGACTAATAATTCCATTCCTTCTTTAGATAAAAGAAATAAGTCTGTCATGACTCAGTCGTGTCAGTGGTTTCCATTGTTCCCCAGAGTGTAAAGCATATGGCGTTGTGTGAAATGTGGGTGTTCAATTGCAAGCTACATTGAGATATTTCTTCATTATAACCGTAAGGAAGACAGTGACAATTATGTTACTAATTAAGCAGGAAACTCGACAGCAAGTCAATGTGACGCGACACAATCCAGGGACGTCTCTGCAGAGTGCCTCAATCGTATTTGACCAGTAATGTTGGCGTAAGTGCTTTAGACAGACAAGAGAACACACTGTTGACAGTGATTGGAGAAAACTTGAGCCGAACGGATCTTCTAGCAATAATGAAGACATAATCCTAATGTGTGGCACCAATAACAAATAAATAAAAGTGTTTCTATATCATGTTTGTATCTAAATGGCAGCAAGACTATCAGCTGGATTTGATGTTTTGAACATCTATTTTGAATGTTCTCATGAGATTGGGATTTGACAGCTTGACAAGGATAAAACTTTTATAAAACTTGTCATTTTCACTGTATTCCCAAACTGAAAGCATGTGAAGAGAAGTTGAATATTATGATGCAGCCTATCCAAAACACAGACAAATATGATATTAAAGGAATAGTACAGCAAAAAATGACAATTTGCTGAAAATGTACTCACCCTCAGGCCATTCAAGATGAGTAGATGAGTTTGTTTAGAAATTTAGCATTACATCACATGCTTACCAGTGGACCCTCTGCAGTGAATGGGTGCCATCAGAATGAGTCCAAACTCCTGCTGATAAAAATATTACAATAATTACAATATGACTCCAGTTCATCAATTACTGTCTTGTGAAGTAAAGCTAAGCAATATGGCCAAGAAATAATCACGATATCGATAATGATCACAAAAAAGTTTTATTTCTTTCAAGTTCAAAGGTAGATTTTTGCTACAATGTGAAAGTTCTAAATACCAGACAATTAAATGTGGCTTTAAAATATTCTTTATGGTCAGAACATGACAAACACTTAACATTTTTTGAATTCTTCACACTTTTTCCAGTCACTTTTCCTTAACAAAATAAATATATTAATAGAAACAAAATTTCTTAGTTCTGCATATTTTAATGAGTAATATTGTTTGTGTTACCTGATCATATTATTAATAATAATAATAATAATATTAATAATAATAACAGATTTTTTGTCTCTTAGAAATACACATTTGATAGTAGCTTGAGTTAGGATGCAGATGTAGATTTATGTTAAATATCAAAATCAGTAATATCTGTAAAAACTGTAGCAACCTCATTTATATCTGGTGAAATTTAATTATTCTGACAGTTTAAGGGTTGTTTTTTTTTTTTTTTTTTTTTTAACTTAACCATTGCTCTTCCATAGTATCATCCATAGATCATGATAATAACAGTTAAAACCACAATACAGTACCTCAATACCATGGTAAAAATGTAAAATGGTTCCTCATCAGCGACTGAACTCATCTGCTCTAGTAAGCAAGGTTGCCCGCCCAAATTGCTCCTCAAAAGAAGCCCAAAACTAGCCCAATGGGGTTTCGAGGGGGTTCCCTTGTTAAAAATAGTGCTCTGGGGGATAAAATGCACGTTTTGTTGTCAGGATTCCCCTGGTAAATTCGTATTTCAATGGCTAAATATGACATTATTAGGGTCGCTTCAACCCGCGGACATAAAAAAACAACCCGCGGCAACAGTGGTAAAGTAGCCCAGTTGGGACCACTGGCAACACTGCTAGTAAATTCTTTGTAGTAGGTTCGCGCCGTGTCGCCGTTTAAACTTTGATCCGAGCGGATAAACGGTCCGAGTGGCGCGCTTTGACAAACGGTCTTTTGTTCCGCCTTTGTTGCATAGCATTATATCAAACATTTATTGAGTTCTTGTTATCGTTCATATCACGCGATAATTATCGTTATTGATTCATTGCCCTGCCCTAAAGTGAAAAGTTGTGTGTTTGTAAGAAACAAATCCATCATTAAGATGTTTTAACTTAATCCATGTAATGGTTCCTCCAATGAAAAAGTCTATCTTCAGAGTCAGTCCTCTACTCTTAACTGTTTTAGATTATTTTTTACTTGTAAATGGTGTTTAATCTGTGCATATGTCTCTCCTGATTCACACAATAAATCTGTTCTGATAAAGAAAAAAACTCATCTATGTGTTGAATGGCCTGAGGGTAAATACATTTTTAGCAAATTTTCATTTATGGATGAACTATTCCTTTAGGTAAGTTTAAATAACCAAACATGATATATAAAACAGATCAACTTAAATATGAATTTTGACTGGTTTTAACAAGGTTGTTCAGTTTGTGAAATAAGTAAGTATTCTCTCTGGGTTCAAAAAGACAAGCTAATGACATTGACCTTGGGGCTTCGTGTTATTTCAGACTACTGAGGTGTTGATGCCTTTTGCATTTGCTTTTGAAAAGCGAGTCAAGATATCAAAACTAGTTTCTGTCGTCATACATGTATGAGTCATAGAAACCTCAGTGTATGCCGTTAGACGAAATCTTCTGCAATGCTGTATAATTCACTTGCTTGTGAAACTTTGAAACCTTTTGACTTCCAAAGAAATGATTGTTTTTAACTTCAGAACTGTAGTTGGTTTAATGACACTCAAAATACAGTAAAAAATAGATGGCTTACTCTTAATAACCTCCTCTTTTCTGCATTTAAAGATTCAAGGCCTTTTAAAATTAAGATTTGATTCTTAATGTGATTTCATCGCGCCTGCCAGTGGAACACATTAATACGGCATTATTGCTGAATTACAAGGGATTTCTTGTTATTATAAATAAATGAGAGGGGATTGTGCGAGTAGTAATGCTAGTGATTTGCAGGCTGTACACCCACTATTGTCAACGGACAGTAATGGCTTAGTGACAGATGCCTCCAGGCCGTATGGGCAGCACATTGAGCTGAAAAAGGCTCCGTTCTCCATTTCTGGAATACATGCTGCATTACATATCAATCAAAATGGAATTTCACTCGATTTCGTCATCTTTTTCTTGGATTTTACCAGCGCCGCTTTGTTGTTCTCTGCCTCCTTGATAGCAACCTGTCCAGATGGGCTATGACACCAATTCAGTCTCATCTCGACTGTGGCCATAAAAGTTTCCCTCTTCAGAGACATTACGTTTAAGACGGTTTTACCGTCCAGCGCAGTGGGAGGAAACCGTTTCGGGCGCCAGAATGCTTTTGTCGCTTGACAATGATACATAAATTATTCAGATATTTTTGCAAGTGTTGCCGTATATGTTTTTGTAGATAAACCACCATATTTATCTATGAAACCATCTGCAATTTTTGCTCGCTGGAAAATGGCTTCGCAATATGTACTCTTACAGTGATTATCAGAAATTGGCTTTTGGAATGCTTAATGAGCTTTCAATTTGCTTACCTTCAGAGGATGTGAATTTCTAGTCTGAAAAAATCTCCTTGAACCCGAGCGCACTAAATGCCAGTCATTTTAAAAGCGTTTTTGTGAAATAACCTCAGAATTGTGCCGCTTCAATAGCAGATGAGAGTTTTGTTATAATACATAATTCCAAATAACCTTGAAGAACATGCTGGAAGCACACTTGCATATTATCGAGCTGAGTGTGGGCTTTCAATTGCAGGGTCAATAATTTCATTTAGTCAGTTTTAACAGCATGATGCAGATTTGGTGTAGAAAAACACTGGAATCTAAACACACTATGATTTGTTCCTCTTAGATCGAGCATTGATGCTGAACATTCCTATACTGAGATTGCTAGACTGGCTGATCCGAGACCAGGGTTCACGTACACATTTCTCACCCCTTTTCCCCTGGGGTTAATTTTCTTTTCTTAACCACACAGGGCCAGTGACGACTAAAGCCGAGCGCACACCGCTAACAAACGCCGCTCCTCCAACTCTGTTCATAGATGACACATCACATCCTCTGCTGTTAATTAAAATGACTGACTATGTGCCGGCCCTGTGGCTGAATGGACAGCAGCAGCTCTATAACAGGCCAGAATCACTCCAGGTGAATGTAGGAGGGGGGGGTCTGGCTTCCTCATACTGTATTCTGTCTGGGAACCATCTAAACAGGCCTTTTTTAAAATCACTGAAAATGCTATTTCAAGGCCGCATTATGGTGCATCATCTTTTTTTGTTGTTATGTATTAGTGATGGGCTGAGGATATCGGAGATGTGCTTGATTTTTAATTTGCCCTTGCAACACTAGATTTGTATCAATATTCAAAACCCAACGGGGTCTTTAATCAATAGGTTCTTTAGCAATACCACAGGCAAAATTAATCTTTCATTTATTTCTGACATAATGTCTTTGAGCAACAATAGCAGTTTGTTGATTTAAAATCATATGCCTGATACGCAGCCAAAAGCATTTATGTATATATAATAATACATAATTGTGCATCATTCAGAATTGATTTTTGAATTTGAATTTGATTTGCAGTTGCAAATAGTGCTTGAATTTATATTTAAAGGGACAGTTCACCCAAAGATGAAAATTCTGTCATTAATTACTCGAACCCATAAGATCTTCATTCAACTTCGGAGCACAAATTAAGATATTTTTGAGGAAATCCAAGAGTTTTCTGATCCTGCATAGACAGCAATGAAACTACCATGTTCAAGGCCCAGAAAAGTAGGGCATCATTAAAACAGTCCATGTGACATTAGTGGTTCAACCTTAATTTTATGAAGCTATGACAATACTTTTTGTCCGCAAAGTCTTCAATGCACGTTCACGAGAATACCACAGATGTCACATTTCAATGAAGCCCTTACTAGCTTTCTGGACTACCTGATCTTATGACGACACCGTACCTATTGTCGCAAGACGCGAAATACGTACCAACAAGTACATATCACCGCAATTTCCAACATGTACACTAGAGGCGATAAAGCAGCGAGCATTTGTAATTATTTTCATACACAGTTATGATTACAGTTCCATATGTTTTGCTTTCCAGACGTAACAAGCTTGCCCGGTAGCTCAGCCGGCACAGAATTGGACTTGGGATGCGGAATCCTTAGGTACAAATGAAAAACATGACTCGTGATGAAAAACAAGCTAAAACAGCATGCTTCCAACTGTGCTTTTACATCACATTTGCTTTTGTTCATACTATCGGGTAGGTTTAGTTGTAGTGAAGATGGTACATTATTTTAAAACATTACAGAGCATTAGAGTTACAGTCATGGCCAAAAATATCGGCACCCTTGCAATTCTGTCAGAAAATGCAACCCTTCTCTCAGAAAATTGTTGTAGTTGCAAATGTTTTGGTACTCACATGTTTATTTTTTTTGTTTGCATTGGAACAACACAAAAAAACAGAAAAAAAGTCAAATCTGATACAATTCCACACAGAACCCAAAAATGCACTGGACAAAATTATTAGCACCCTTAAGTTAATATTTGGTAGCATCCCGTTTGGAAAATATAATTTGGATCACTCTTCTTTTGCAAACTGCTGCAGGTCATTCAGATTTGAAGGATGCCTTCTCCCAACTGCTGTTTTGACATCTCTCCACAGGTGTTCTGTGGGATTCAGATCTGGACTCATTGCTGGCCGTTTCAGGACTCTCCAGCGCTTTGTTTGTAACCATTTCTGAGTGCTTTTTAAAGTGTGTTTCAGGTCATTCTCCTGCTGGAAGACCTATGACCTCTGGTGGAGACGCAGCTTTCTGACACTGGCCACTAGAAATCTTCAGAAATCTTTCTCCCAGAAAGATTGTGGTTTTGTCACATAAGTTTTGGCAAACTCCAGTCTTGCTTTTTTATGCCTTTGTATCAGCAGTGGTGTCCTCCTGGTTCTCCTACCATAATGTCCCTTTTCATTCAGATGGTGACGGATAGTGTGAGCGAACATTGTTGTACCCTGTGTCTGCAGATCAGCTTGAATTAGTTTGGAAGTTAATCGGGGTTCTTTATCCACCATTCGAACAATCCTTCGTTGTAATTTTTCATTATTTTTGCTCTTCCATCCACGTCCAGGGAGGTTAGCTACAGTGCCATGGGCTGTAAACCTCTTGATGAACAAAAACACTCTTTTAGCTTCACTCAGTGGACATCTTTGTTGGAAACTGCAGTGATATGTACTTATTGGTACGCATTTTGCGCCTCACAAAAACGTTCCCACAGGTTTGTTTTCGTCATAAGACCAGGTTGTTTCTGGGCCTTGAGCGTGTCAGTTTTGTTACTGTCTATGCAGGATCAGAAAGCTCTCAGATTTCATCAAAAATATCTTAATTTGTGTTCCGAAGATGAATGAAGGTCTTACAGGTTTGGAACGACATAAGGGTGAGTTATTATTGACAGAATTTTCATTTTTGGGTGAACTATCCCTTAAATAAAGTCACAATGGGCTAAAAATTATGATCTGCTGATAAATGGCATTCTCCTAAATCCTAAATTGAGCTAGATGGATACCTTCACGCATTATGTTCACTATATTAATGTTACATACAGTAGATACATTACCCTGTATAAGTGGGTAATGACCCACTGACTCAGTAAAGAACATCTGGCTTTCAATGCACTCATTTAGGCTAATTTATCATGGGTCGCAAACTCTTCATTAGGCGAGCGACTATACATTACTTAGGCTATTCTATTCATTAGGTTGTTGATATAGCAACTGGTGAGCTTATTTCATAATATTTCCCAATATTTTTGCACCGCTATTACCCCTGGTACTGAGTACTACAAATATCACTATAAATAGTGGCAAGCCTAAAAACACACTTTTTATTATTAATGGACCATGGGGGAAGAACATTTCATTCCCAGAGTGCTCTAACTACTGTAAATGCACATTACAGTGGGCATGTGGCTACTGTGCTGTATGGGAAAATAAAATGTTTTGATAGCTGTGTTAAACTTGGTTTAGAAAACTATATCTAATCAGATGTGAAATGCATTGTATATATCAGGAATAAACAGGCATGATTAGAGTAAATTAATGCTGTAATGACTTGTAAATGAAGGATGGCGTACAATGTACTTTCAAGATGCTTTTCTTATTATGTTTCTCTGGCAGTACAGTATTGATGATTGGAGGTCTCGGAGACTGACACAAGGAGGACAGCACCAGAGTCTATGAACAAGATAAAGAGTCAATGGTGTATTTCATTATGCCGTTTGGGACACCACAAGGACACTGTTCACCATTGGTCTTCCACTCACGTGGCGACGAGTTTGATTTATAAACTAGCCAAATATGTCACCATAATGCCTTTCTAGTCCTTATAAGTGTAGCTATAGTAAGCCCTATGATGAAAGATATGACAGGGCAGGAGTTGATCAAAGTAATGCAGGACACTGATTTAATGAAGCAAGACAGTTACACAGAAACTCTATGGCACAACACTTCATCTGTAAACAGTTAATGTGACTGTCTTGAGTACACCATCGCTCCATTCATCAGATCACTCTGCCTGAGCTTTGTAATGACAATCTGCTTAAAGTTTGTTGTTGCATGATCGATCCTGTGACTTAGTGCCCTAATTTCTCAGGGTAACAAAGACTCTTTTACCTTCAAAATAGCCCAGGTAGTTCTCTGTCATTCTTCCAGCACTAATGCAAAAGACACTGCTGTGGTGAATGATGAAGAATCAATATCCAGCTCTATTTATCTCTAAGCCATGCAACTCGCAGGGACTGTGGCTACTGACAGAAGTGGAAGTATTTGTCCTTTTTCAAATCTTTCTTGATTAGGTTAAGTTCATGCTTCTGACATTTAATCAATGATTAGGACAGATTGTTTACGCATTTTGTGAAATTCCTCATTCCATCCATTAATAATAGTTACGGGAAAAATAAAATGCCTAAAGCCAAACAGAATGCACAAGATTACATCTTTGCCATTTAACAAAGAAGTTTAAAGGCAATAAAATGAAATAAAATGGACTGTCTGTATGTGTTTTTCTCCCCATGTGCTCTCTGTGACCTAGTTTCTTCCAGAGATTTTCTTACTATAGGGAGATGAGATGGTCTGTATTACTTACTAATAGAGAAAGCGTAATGGCTAAGTTGGCTCACGTGTCCCTTAATAACCTATCACATTACAGCCTTGACGTCACTGAATTTCAGTCAGAGTTGTGCAACACTCAATCACCGTTTACAGATACCATTGGACTAAATGAGAAGTGCTGTAAACTCAGTCCCACCTGTTGCAAAAAGTCAGTGACTTCTCTTACAAAACATTGTGCTAAACTCTAAAAATAGTTCAATCTAAGTACTGTTTAGTGTAAAACGTTGAAGATTAGCAGATAGGCTGTCGATTCATTAAATAATAAGCTGTTTCCTCTAAAAAGCTGTTTATCCAGCGTAGTAAAGCCTCTCTTACACTGACATCCATTCGAAAAAAACAGCCTCTGGTTGCAGGCTTGCCTTCTTGTGGCTTTGGTTTCACCCTTGTTTGATTAGTCATTTGAATCACCTGTGTCCCATTAATTATCCCTTGTTTGGTTTAGTACTTACAGTGTGTCTGCCCCATGTTTTCTTGTCCAGTGTTATACGTCGACTGGTGCCACATGTGTCTCCTGCCTGCCTGTGTCACCCCTTGGTTTGTTAATTAAAGACTGTTATTCCTGCCACTCCTTCGTCTCCGCATTCCTTGCTTCTACATCCCTGACAGAACACCGGACCGACAACAACAAAAAAAACAAAGTTTAGAGGCACGTTTTCCTCTGCTTTATTTCCGTTTCTGTACAGTGTGTTTTTTTTCTGTGTTTCCCCACGGATCCCCTCGCCTCAATGTTTACCTTCCTCGCCAGCAAGGACTTTTTTTAACATTGTTCAACGACGCTGTGCTGAACTCACTGTTCTGGGTCGGGGCCAATTACCACCAACCCGTCAACCTCCCAGACACCACTCACTGGACTGAGCTGGAGAGAGGCGATTATCCATCATCTGGACTGTGTCCTGCCCTGATCCAGAGCACAGCCAGACTCCACCCCACCATCTCCCCACTGTGTGGAGCCCAAGCCCGAGCCCACCGAAGACAGAGAGCCCGAATCAGCCGCGACCTGGCCAACACGGCACGGAACAACCGAGCTGAGGATCCCTGCGGAGCCGATGTTGCTTGTAACTTCAGACCAGGTGCGAGAAAGCTGGCTACAACGCCTGCAGCAGCGAGCCATGGACAGCGAGATCACGGAGAGGAGCTCCGCCCACTGCACCATGGTTGAGGGTGAGCTTACAAGGGATCAAGGAATGCTGGACTTTAAAGAAGAGTTTACTGATTTGTATGCCGACCTGTCCCCTCTCCTCCCTCCAAGTCGGAGCCCTCTCACTCCTGTTTCCAAGTGAAGCCCAGAGAGGGCATCTGTTTCCACGTCCAGCCCAGAGAGGGCTCGTGTGCCAGAGTGCAGCCCAGAGAGAGCTTGTGTCCCCAAGTTCTGCCAGGAGAGGGCTTCGATTCCCAATGGCAGCCCAGGGAGGGCTTTTGTTCCAGAGGGCAGCCCTGGGAGCCTGGAGGCTCACAAATGCCCTCCCACCTGCCCGTTCCTGCCTCCTCCCCCGCTGCCGTCTGACAGCCCCTCTGCTTGCCCTCAGCCCACCATCTGTGCAGTGGGATCACTGCGGGTCTGCCAGTCTTCTTCAGCGTCATGTCTGTAGGATCTCCTGTCTCCGCCTCCAGCCTCTGACCCAGTGGCGCCACCATGGCTCCTAGCTCCCTCCTCTCCGCTGTGGCTCGGCAGTCCGCTGGCTCCATGGTATGTTGTCAACCACCATTCACCTCGGGACTCCACTCCTCCGGCTTCACCTCATCCCTCCGGCTCCGTCAGACTCCTCCATCCCTTCGGTTCCACCATGGTCCTCTGTCGCTTCGGCTCCACCACGGCCTTTTGGGTCCACGCCTCCGCATCAGTCACCAAAGCCATCTGTTCCACCTCAGCCCTCATCTGTTCCACCAGGCTAATTGGCTCTCCATCTCCGCCTCGGGCTCCTCCACCACCTTTTCGCCCCTCTGGAGTCGTCAACCCTTCCTCCTCCATGGCTCCTCCCTCCGTCTGCTCCACCGTAGGTCACCATTATGGCTATGGCCTGGGTCCCACCTGGCACTGCCTGCTCCAAATCCCTCCTGTCTCCTCCCACCATTGCCACCACCCTCTCCTGGGTGTCTATTCTCCTCCCAAGCCTCCTCCCAAGTTCTCACCCGTCCCTCTCTATGTTGTCTGTGTGTGTTTTTTCTTCCCATGTGCTCTCTGTGACCTAGTTTCTCCCTTGTTTGATTAGTATTCACCTGTGTCCCATTAATTATCCCTTGTTTGGTTTAGCACTTGTAGTGTGTCTGCCCCATGTTTCCTCGTCCAGTGTTATATGTCGATTGGTGCTACATGTGTCTCCTACCTGTCTGTGTTATCACTTGGTTTGTTCATTAAAGACTTATTCCTGCTACTCCTACATCTCCATGTTCCCATAGGCAACCCTGACAAAAATAAGGTGTTTATATAAAGATAAATGTATAGATTTTATAAGTCATGCATGAAATATGCAAGCTGTAGCTTGAACAACAACATAAGGATGTGATGGTAGGGTCATCACCTCTTTCTTTTTTTTTAAAGAAGGCACAGTTGTGGCGCAAGCTGTTTCATAACAACTCAGTCTCTTGGGAGTCAACTAAAACATGCCATAATTGGCATAATGACTTTCATGCCGGCTGCCTGAAATATGCAACATGATATTCAAGAACATGATGACACTAGACGTTAAGAGGTTTTCCACACACATTTATGATAGAGCCAAGTTCCAACAGCACAAAGAACACAATAAAGCCTGTTTAAAAAATCCATGGAAACTATTTCTAGTGTTGGCCCTTGGATCTCTTCCATTCCCTCCAAAAACTCTAAACTAATTAATCAGTGAATGTGTCAGGGTTAATGTAAGGGGTCTGTAGATAGTAATTATTTTTGCTTCATGCCTTTATTCCTGGAAGTTGGCTGCTTATTTTGGTATGCAACCAGTAAAATCGACTTAAAACTCATAAACAGCCCAACCTTGACAATCTGTAAAGCGAACGGCCGTGTACATCAAATTTTTTATCATGTTGTGAAATGACACAGACTTTTCCTCTCATGTTACAGCATCTTTTGAAGAGATACATTTAGATACAGATATTGAAAGCATTCAGATAGAAAGATTTGATATTGCAATACTATTAATGTCAAACTGCTTGAGAAATTTCTTAGGATACAATATTCTTTGCATTTAGAAAATCTGAAACCCCCTCCAATTCAGGCGTATGTCAAAATAAGTTAGTATTTTCACTTTAAATAATTCAAATTTGTATTTGATAATTAAATACATTACAAACCATTATTTCTCTTTCCCAGATTTAATTGAATCCCCAGGGTTAGCTAACAGGACAATGAAATTCAGCACTTTACTTATTTAGGGGGGCAAATAACAATCTTCATTTACTGGGCTTCACATTTTTTCACTGAAAGATCATTTAAGACCTCAGACCGTTTTAAAAATCTTTCACTCACACAGAATGACATTAATGTGAACAGAAACTTGGCTCCGGTGGAACCAATTAGGCCTGTCTGTATTGATCAATTATCCACACAATAATAAAATGTTAACTTGAGATAAGGATTGGCATCAGTAAAACACCAGGGCCAGTAAATAAAAGTGAAGTTCAGCTGCCTGTTGTCGGATATGCTGTTTGATGGACAGTGTGCAAAAACAGACCATTAATTATTTAGAGTATCAAATATTTCTGTGTGTTTGTTAACTTTTTTGAGCTCACTGCAAACTGACAATACAAAAAAAAGAACTGTTTATTTAATAAGCTCTTGCTAATTGATCTAGACCAGATTTTGTGTATTTATTCAGGTATGCTGTTGCCACATTCAATGAAGAAAGTCTAAAAAATACAGAGCTTGAAACTCTTTAAAGATTGAGTTTTGCTTTTACAACAAATTGTTGTAATAACCATTTTTTTAGCATTAAAACCATAAATGTCAACATCAGGAGGCTTGTTCACACAGAACATGTTTTTTCTACTTTTCTGTTATTCTTCTATGTAAACACATGCTTGATGGACACACTGACGGTTGTGTTTGCATCTTGCATACTTTGCAGCATCTGGTCCATGGCACGGAGTTTTAAAAATGTGGTGCTCAAGTCAAAAGAAGGTCAACTTTTCAAAAACATCTTGAGACTTTGCATTTTTCCACCCATTCCATTCTCATCTGGAGTTTTTCAAAACAAAAACACATTCTGTGTGAATGACCACTTACTCAGTATTGCCTAACCAGTATGACCTCTTGAGGCTGACAAGTAGATATAAAATAAAAAAGATAAAAAAAAAAAAAAGGCAGTACAGGCCTGTACAGTATTATATAAACGAGCAATATCAAACGAGTAGCCATGCGATGTGTCTGTATATCGACACAGCTGTGATTCGGCTGTACTGTAGATCTAACAAATTATATCTCATGTTTAACCACTATATGGAGACATCAGAGCCAGCAGTAAATTTCAGAAGAGCTGGCTGAGGTGAGGCTGCTCTCGGCAGGTTCATGAGCGCTGAATTGGTGCTGACGCCTTGGAGCTCACATCTATGAAATCATTGAAGCAAATTTTCAAATAGACGTTATCTTTAATAACAAACCAAATATTTGAAGTCTAAACAAGTATATTCTCACCTAAAAAACTCTAATTATTTATAAAATTATGGTGGATTTAGCCATCCGCCATGACACTCACTGTGTGAAATACTACAAGCGGGAATGATACAAATGGTGAAATGGCTGGAGTTCCGATATCACTAATATCGCACTCCTCTCAGCCAATCATAATCGATGACTGAAAAAACTGTTGTATCAACATGTAAAGTTGAATGGCTTGAGAATGAAATCACTGTGCCTCTAACGCTATATTCATTTGAAAAAGCCCATTATTCTCCACTGTTATATGAGTATTAGCCTACCTTAAGGTTAAATTTAATGCACCCATTTTTAAAAAAGCATAAAAATTTAGTACACAACCAACTAGTCAGGTGTTTTGTAGTAAAAAGTCTAAATAACTCATGTTCAAAAGCTACTTCCTTTTCCAAAATCTTCACTTCTACCTTTTTCATCTAACTAAATATGACAGACAAAGAGTTGACATATGGCGGCGATATTTACCATTCTATTCAAAGATCCTCCGACAGAACACACAGTATGTGTCACCACTGTACGGATTAATCATAAATGGGATTTTCATCTGGTGTAGTGAAGTGTGGCACGTAAATTACAGTCAGAAGATTCTCTCTTTTCAGTTTGCATCATGATTGACAGTTCTGTCTAGAATAAAAACTAGTTTCAAAGCATCATGGGGTCTGTAGAGCACCCAAATTGCCTCAAGACTGCAGTTCCACATTATGAGTTGTGAAGCTAATGTTCATCTGCCACCCAGGCCAAGTCAGCAGAGTTTAATGAGCCATACTGTATTAAAATGCCTCACTCGAGTGTGGCTCTTCAAATTCTGTTTTATTGTAAAAGAAAATTCATTTTCTCCAGTCCCACTCTCTTTGGCAATGATTATTTCAAACCGTATCAGAGTTTGTGGATGTATGCTCCCTGTGCGGGGATGAGAGGCTGCCTTTTCAATAAATCCGGAAGACAAAATATTGCCTTTGAATGATAATGCCAAGCCATCTATAACAAAAGCCCTTATACAACTTTGCCCTCCAAAGCTGTCATTTCCCTCTATTTTCCACACACGACCACACAAAACATGTCCCTTCATTCCCTTTCATTCCAAAAAGCAGCCCAAACTTTCTCAATACTAAACGCACATTAAATCTCTTGTCAATTATATTTAGCTTATGATGACAGACCATTTAAATAAACTCTTTATTGGACAGCCCTGACAAATAGCCCCGCCCCTAGACTGCAGTCATTGGTTGAATCACTGTTGCTGTGCTGGTACCAAAACAGAGAAAATGTTTTGATAAGGCCACAGAGACACAAATCTCCAAATGTCTTACTTGTAACTCTGCATGCTGAGCTGGGATACAAGGAAGTATTAATCCATTATACCTTTCACCTTTATATAAATAATAAAAAAAAACCTAAAGATTAAAAAACACAGCGTGGGAAGTTTACCCACTGTCAAACTCTATTTTCATCATAATCAAATAATAACTGAACTGATGATTAGAATAAACTCTGAAACCAACCAATCGATTAAAATGCAACATGCAGAGATTTTGTGGGTAAAAAATCCTAATATGAGACTATTTTAATTATTGTCACATACCAACTTTACACAGAAGGGAATTTGCTTAAAAGTCACTGTTGTGGGACCAAAATAAGGCTTCAGCAGCTGCCGCACTGGGCCAATTATGTATTTTGAAGAGTGTGAACACGGAGGAAATTGTACTGAACATACATAGCTTCAAGACTATAACAAATATCCACTTATAATTTGAGTTCAGGGAAGCGAGGGGATGTTTTTGTAGCAGCAGCCTAATTGACTGGTAGAGATGGCACAAGTTTTTAGATAATTGCTTGAGGTGATCATTAAAATGAGTCGAGCGCAGCTGAAGGGCTTAAACTCAAAGTTAATAAAACAGGGATAAGGAATTTAATCATTTTTGTTTAATCATATGACATTTATTACGCCGAATACTGACAAGTAGAGAATAAAGATTTTCCCATTAATTTAACATCATTAGTAAACCCCAGTCTATTGTCCATAGTTAGCAGTTCCGACATCTCTCGTGTTGTTCAGGAACCAAACAATCTATGAAAATTAGATTTAGTTTGATTTAACTGGACACATATGTAATTTCTGTGTTATTTTGATGTGCAATAGAGCGCAACACGACCACCCATTTGGTTTCAGAAGTATTTCCCCTTCATTTTCTCTGTAGGGATTTTAAAAAAACATTTTCCTCAGTGAGTTCTAAGCTAGGGATCAAACCAACCAGCTTCGAGATGAATCATAACAAAGTTTGCTTCAAAGCACAACAGTACTTGAAAATTGTCAAAAGGTACGATACTGTGAGCTAATGAACTACTCATCCTATGGAACACTGCAAATGATGTAATCAAATTGCCTATTAAGCACAATTAAAAAGAAAGAAATGAATCACAATGTCTTGTGGCTTCCGCAGAATCATTTACCACTGCTTAAAGGGACAGTTCACCCCAAAATGTCAAAGCATGTCATCATTTACTCATGATGTTCTAAACCTGTATGACTTTTAAATAGAACACAAAAGAAGACCAAAAACAATGTCTTAGTATGTGCATCAATGTTGCCAAATCCGCAGTTTATCCGTGGAATTGGGCTACTTTAACACTGTTGCCGTGGGTTTTTTTTTTTTACCCCCCCGGAACAAGATTTTTAATGGGGGACCCCCCTCAAACGCAATTGGGATACTTTTGGGCTAGTTTTGAGTAGCAATTGGGCGGGTTTTGTTGTGAAAACCTGGCAACCCTGATGCACATGTGTGTGTGTTTGAACCTACAATGAAAGTAATTGGGGTCCAGTGTGTTTACTTTCATTGTACAGACAAAAACATGAAAGATGACCATTTTTTTTACAATCTTGGAGCACATTCCTACTGTTGTGCTCCATTGTGCACATCTGAACAGAGAGTTTTGTTTCTATGTACAACATCTGGTTGTACAAAACAAGTTTGGAATCAACGCTGGTGCTTTTATGTCATATCATGAGAAATAATTTTGATCAGACTGGAAGCTACATGAAGATGCAATTCCTGTTGATGGTTCTACCAACCACTGAAACCTTCTTGTTTCCTTTCAGAGAATTATTTTAACACTGAGGGCATGTTTTTTAGAGGTTACTGCGACAGAAATGTGAGGCCATTCAATTACAAGCTTGCTGACTGGAGAACTTTATGCTGAATGTGAGGGTTTATGGGAAGCCTCTACTGAAGGCTGAAGGTCAAAGTGTGCTCCTGTTACTAGCATGATTAAATGTTAGCAGGCCATCTTGGAATCCAATGCAACAATGCCACTAACATATCTACAAAATAAACCTGGTGCCACATCTGAATGATGTTCCCTTCGTGAGCTATCAGATCACATTAGTGGCTGGACGTAAGAGGACTGTGTATAACTGGTGTTCAGAATAGCTCTAAATATGTTATGGAAAAAAAAAAAAAAAACACCAACATGCCTGTACCTAAAATTCACTAGATTCATTAGTTTTAAACTTTCATTTACATTAATTATGACTGCAGAAGCAAATTATTGATTAAGGAATCTTCACATGGTTCCTTGAGCATTACTATGTTATGACCTCAAAACACTTATACCATAATGCATGATTTGTGAATTTATACATTCTCACATTTACATCACATAACCACCATATGTATAGACCAGTTTGAAGTAGATGTCACAGTTGCAGCTCTGCTCACAATTGTGGTGCCAGAAAAACACTAGTAGCAAGTGGAGGGAAACGGGTAAAATCCATAGAATAAGAGAAAAAATGCATTGTTGTGTCTTTTGATGTCAGAATGCAAATCATTTTTATGGAATACTGTCATCAAAGACGCCATTTGAAGCTAAACACAGACATTAAAACAGACAGACTATAGATGAAACCTGCTTACTTTTAAACATGATTACTTTTAAAGAGGTCATCGAATGCCCATTTTCCACAAGCTGATATGATTCTTTAGGGTCTTAATGAAAAGTCTCTAATATACTTTGCTTAAAAATTCTTAATGGTTTTGTAAAACAACACCCTTTTTACCTTGTCAAAATGAGTTCTGCAAAATTCATCTCATTCTAAGGGGTTGTTCCTTTAAATGCAAATGAGCTCTGCTCGCCCCACCCCTCTCTACTCTCTGTGGAATGACGAGTCTGTTTACTTTAGCCGCATTTAGTCGCTAAACTTCCTAATTACCACGTTAAAGAAAGGCGATCGCAAAGATTCATAAAAAACCCTTATACACACTTCTGCTGTAAGTGTAGCTGGATCACGAATGATTCGCGCGAACATAGACGGATATATGTAGATCGGGAGGCGCATTCCATTCACAAACAAATGTAAGGTTAATCCACTGCATCTTCAGTGACTCAGATGTCGCTATGTTCATTAATACATCCAGCAACACAAAACCTCAATCACTCAATCTAACTTACATCCCTGCTTCGGCATCGAAACAAGGAAGGTTACTGGACTGTGACAGCTGGTCTGAGGTAAGAGCTCTTGTCAATCACTCATCTGAGAACGGCTCGATTTGAAAAAGGGGATATTATTTTTACAGATTAATTAAAAACCACTGCATGGATTTTTGTCATTATAAGGTAGATTTGTACATACACTTCCAACACACATTAATGTTCAAACAACATGAAAGTGAACTTAGCATCCGATGACCCCTTTAAAGCATAACTTTAAACAATAAAATCTACATTATATTTATATATGCAGTTCAACATTGTATTAGTCCTACATTTACACCATGAAGTATTATTTAAACCTACAACATTATACATAATATTTATTTTATCTCACAGTTCTGACATTTTTTCTTGCAAATGGAAGTTTATATCTCCTAGTTCGGACTAAACAACAGCGAGTTTGTCAATTCTAAAGAAAAGACAGAAGTGTGGGCTATAATTGGGCATGATTCTAAGAAAAAAATAATGAGTGGATTTTTCTTTTTCGAATTGTGAGCTATAAGAATTGCATAAACTCCGTCAGAACTTTGAAATATAAACTCAAATTTGCCATTTTTTTGTCCTTTATTCCGTGGCTTCTATAGACTGCGATTTGAAAACTGTCATTTTCTGCCACCAGATAGTCTCTGCCCACAAAAAAAAACAAAAAAAAAACACCATCACTTTCACAAACAATGCTTTTTTGACATAGTAAACTTGCTCAGTAGCCCACCTGGTACAGTGCAGAGCGCTCTGGAAAACTCTGAAACATGAATTATTATGACAAAGATTAAAGCTAAAAGAGCATGCATGCTTACAAATGCGTTTTTATCTCACGTTTGGCTTTGCCAACACGGTCCGTTAGTGTCGGGCTTAGCACTTAAACGTTGTTTAACCTTTTAGTGCCACTTATTGGAAATTGCATTTTCAAACTGCTATAAAATGTTCTAAAATGTTTCCACGTTCACGTTTATGTGTTAAAACACACACACATTGCACATTTTCATATCACTTATATCCAAATTCCCAGATGTGTTCTCAAGTATCTTGAGTGATGAAGATTAAATTAAGAGTCTAAGTTATATAAGCTAGTCTATAGAAAGGTATTGGATTCTCACAGAGAATATGCCATAAAAACCAATTAGGAACAAGGTGCCACTTAACACTAGCAACTGTAATACATCCAATGCTCAATGTTCCTGAAGTGCAGCAGGTGCGTTCTCTTGATTAGATCATCTTTAATTATGATTTTAATTAAATGGCCTATCTGAAGCAAGATTTCGAAAGTCTTCAAGAGTGGCTAGGGAATTAAATAGATAAAAAGAAACAGACAGTGGAATCCAGGGACTGAAATCTGAGAAAAATGGTCACAAGACAAAAAAAAAATAAAAGGGGAAGCAGAAGCATAGCACTGAAAGAACAAGGATAAGCAAAACAATGCTTTCGAACAATGGCAGCGCCTCACCAACAAAAGCTATATATTTTGTGGCTGATGTCCAAGAAGCACAAAAGCCCCAAGAGTAAACAGAGACAAACTCCGAACGCAGTCCCACACCCCTCTCACGCAGAGTATCCTGCTTCTCCCCAGATACCCGTGCGCACACGGTTTATTTGTTTACAATCCGCTCCGTGCTTTGTCATAACGGCAGCGAACTGTGAATTTACATTCGCATACTGTACGTTTTTGATAACATAGTCAGCGGGGCTACCCTGGGACTCATTGTTTTGCATGAGGACTCAGAGAGGCAGATGGGAAATGGACTGTGGGTCTTTAGCATAGTGAAAAACGGCAGATGACTGACAAGGGAATTCTTTTGGCTCTAAATGTTTCCCGACTCGCTAGCTCATTTACAAAAGGATGCATAATGATACTTAAACACAGGAATGATCCGCATCAATCCTATGCCTGTCTTCTCCCCAAAAAATGCGGAACGGATCCTAAAGTGCAAATTACCCCAGTGGGACGATTATTGACAACTGACGTGAAAGGAGGGAAAAGGTGAGCGCTACTGAAGGGAATTCTGTGGAGGGTGAGCTCAGGTTTAGCATGGATAATAGGGAACTTGTCATTCCTTTACTGGATGCAAACACTCTGGATTCGACTTGAGAGGTAATCGTTTCATATGTCCTGCTAGCAAAGTGACCGAGCCATTGCCATTGCCTGGGGTAATGCTGACATGCACACAGATGTACCAAGGCCAAAGGGGAAACGTTGGATCTGGCAGATGGAATTAGTGTAAATATGTGGGCCGAATGTGTAAAAGTTCATTAGCAGTCGCTCAAAGTTAGCCACTAAACTTTTAATAACTTGGATGTGGGCACAGATACGCTCACTAACCAGGACCTTCCAATTAGCTCCTAAACATTCTGTTCTTCAGTGCTCATGTGTTTACATAAACAAGGCTCACTGTAGGTCTAATTTATGGAAGCATAATCTCAGGTTAATGATAATCCAGTGCAAATATATTCTGAGATGATCAAGCAGCAATAAATGGTAGTATAATTTCCATGCATGTCGTTGTCTGCTATCACCTCCTAACTTTGATTTTTGTAATCATAAACTGACACAGCAGGACCTCGCAGGAATATGTAGTACCTTAGATGAACTTTACAGTTATTAAAACCACAGAGCTTGTAAACACAGACTCTCTTACGTTATATTCTTGCTTTTTCACCCACACTTTGGTTTTAAATAATTAACGGCAATAGGGTCCATGTGAAAACTTAAGTTAACAACCAAGGCCGCCTAGAACTCCCCTACCAGGCTACCGCAGGTTTTCAGATAACATAATGAAAAGAATATTTTGCTGCAGACGTTTCTGTCTGCCTGTTTGCTTTCTGTCTTTTTCTTCTTTTATCTTTAAGTACATATACTTGCTGTTTATTCTAATTTGATTCCCGTAACTTCAGCATATAGCAAAGAAACCCATTAGCTGCTAGTTGTGATTCAGTGCATTTAGTTTGTAAAAAGCGTTTGAAGTGCTTGTCTTTCGGCTTTAGTGCAAAACAACGGTTGTGGAACTGTAGAGATTTTAAGTTTGTTGAAAGTCATGATTAGAGTAGTCACGCAGGATTGAGCAAAATTCAGAATGTACTTCCTTTCAGTTCATGAGCTGGATTTGAAATTGGCCATGCTCTACAGGATGCTGGAATTTGGAATTGGAATGACAGGAAGAGGAATTTATTGAATCACAATTCAAAGAAATGAAACACAGTCACACAAAGGATTTCAGTCCAACACATTTATATTCCGGCTTTGTGACAAAATATTAGTAATCAAATCATTAGTTTTATCCAATTATGTTTATTTATTCCTGATGGAGTCTGTTTTTTCTATACAAAGTTTAGACTGTTATTTCATAGTAAGTATACTTCAAATCAATTAACTTACTTACTGGCGTGTCACTTAAGACTTAGTGATATAAAATTATAATTAAACTTTATTTGAAGTATTTCTAAAAGTGTTTTAATATCAGTGTTAATAAGAATTGTATGATCTAACGCATCAGTCCTTAAATGCTAGTTATTTAAAGTGTACTTGAAGTATACTTGGAATAGTTCCATTTTAGCTCAATAAATTGTACTTAAGTGTGTATTTAGT
Source organism: Cirrhinus mrigala (assembly GCA_036247105.1). Lineage (NCBI taxonomy): Eukaryota > Metazoa > Chordata > Actinopteri > Cypriniformes > Cyprinidae > Cirrhinus > Cirrhinus mrigala. Next base: position 15,726,796 of record CM070027.1, on the reverse strand, counting down.
TGGACCTCAGCACTACCTTTACACAATTAAACTGCATTAAGCATAAAAATTAGTTGTTGACAATTTAGCAGACTTAAAGTATACCATTTTAGTATTACAAAAGTACAATTGAAGGTATTCTTATTAAGCACATAACTACACTGTAAAAAATAAAAAACACTATTTGTTGAGTCAACTTAAAATAATTTGTTACCCTGCTGCCTTAAAATTTTAAGTTCAGTCAACTAAAATAAGTTTAGACAACTTGAAATGTTAAGTTGTACTAAGTAACAACTTAGATGTTTGTGTTTGCTAAACTTAACAAATGGGTAAGTAACCCAGCTGCCTTAAAATTTTAAGTTGATTCAACTCAAATATCTAAGTTGTCACTTAGTATAATTTAACATTTCAATTTGAATAAACTTTTTTTGAGTTGACTGAACTTATAATTTTAAGGCAGCCAGGTTACAAATTATTATAAGTTGACTCAACAAATTGTTTTTACAGTGTATGTAAATATATTTGTAGTATACTTAGCACGAAATAAATGTATTTCAAATACATTTTAGCATTTATCATCATCATAAATAAAACCAGAAATACTATAAAAAAATAAATACTGAAAAACATAAAACTTAACCTAAGAGTGTTCCCAAGAATGGACCCCAATTTCCTGCATTAAAGAAAAGGTAATTGTGAGTTTCAGTTCTGAGAAATAAAGTCAGAATTGCTAGATAAAAACTCACAGTTCTCACTTTTTTTCACCGAATTGTGAGTTTATATCTCGCAATTGTGACATTTTTTTTCTCAGAATTGCGAGTTTATATATCGCAATAATAACTTTATAACATGTAATCGCGAGTTAAGTCAGAATTTTGAGATATAAACTTGCAACTCTTTTTTCCCCCTCAGATGCATTTGTGGATGCATTTTGCATTTTGTACAAACTAGCATTTGCAAGAAAAATTCTGAATTGTGAGAAAAAAAGACCTGAACTGCGAGATAAATTCACATTTGTGAGAAAAAAAGACAGAACTGCAAGATACAAACACAATTGTAAGAAAAAAATTCAGAAATGCGAGATGCAAACTCACAAAAAGTCAGAATTGCTAGATATAAATTTGCATTTGCGAGTTTTTAGCTCGCAATTCTAACTTTATTTCTCACAATTGTGTTTATATCACAAAAAGTAAGAATTGTGAGAAAAAAGTCAGAACTGCAAGATATTGTGAGATACTCACAACTGAGATATATGATGAATTTCAAATACATTTTAGAATTTTTTATCATCATCATCATTAAAATCCAGAAAAATTGTAACAAAAATAAATACTGACATAAAATGTGAAAGAAAACATTCTAATAAATTCAGTGTTCTTCCTTCATAGTCTATAAAATAAAAAGTTAATTTAATTTAAGTGTTGTAGATTACATTCAGCCATTCCCATGATTGCTAGCAGTGTCTCATCAACTCAAGGCTATTTTATTCATTTCTTAAAAACTAACCTGCAATTGTTCTCATGAGTTTATATCCATCACACAGAGCCAGCTGTATTATTTAAGGATTTTCACTAAAAAAGCTAGTAAAGGCAGTAATAGACTGTGGTGGCAGTTAATTTGAAGCAACATCACCAGCTAACATCTGTGATGGGCAACCTTTTTAAAATTACTGGTTCGTGGAGGGAAAGCCATCATGCCTGGTCTCCTCTACTGGAGTATGCTTTAGAGCTTTCTAATTGAGAAGGATTTGCAGTATTGAAAAGTGTAGCATTTGTATCACTGTGTAACTGCTGGGTACAAAGATGTGTTTGTTTAGCTGTGGCACAGACAGCAACCTGTTGAGCTCAAAAAGAAAGCTATTCCCTCTCTCTCTCCATCAAATTTCCTGTGAGTTATCTACTGTCCATAATAATGAAGACTATAAAGAATATAATAAAAAAATCTAAATAAAAAATATAACCTAACAGTGTTCGGTATTCAGTATTCCGCCACTGAATTAAAAAAAAAAAAAAAAAGGTAATTGCGACTTTTTCTCAGAATTGCGAGTTTGTATCACACAATTCTGAAAAATAAAGTCAGAATTGCTAGATATAAACTCACCATTCTGAGGAAAAAAACCTCAAAACTGTGAGATAGAAATTCGCATTTGCGATAAAAAAGTCACAATTGCGAGATAAATTCGCTTTCGCAAGAAAAAAAGTCCGAACCGTGATATACAAACTTGCAATTGCGAGAAAAAAGTCAGAACTGTGAGATACAAACTCACAATTGTGAGAAAAAAGTCAAAATTGTGAGATGAATTCGCAATCATGAGAAAAAAGACAGAACTGCGAGATACAAACTTGCATTTGCGAGAAAAAAGTCAGAATTGCGAGATAAAAATTTGCATTTGTAAGAAAAAAAGTCAGAATTGTGATATACAAACTCACATTTGCGAGAAAAAAGTCAGAACTGCGAGATACAAATTCACAATTGTGAGAAAAAAATCAGAATTGAGATAATTTCGCAATCGTGAGAAAAAAGTCAGAACTGCAAGATACAAACTTGCATTTGCGAGAAAAAAATCAGAATTGCGAGTTATCACCTCGCAATTCTGACTTTATCTCTCACAACTGTGAGTTTATATCACGCAAAAGTTAGAATTATGAGAAAAAAGTGAGAATTGCAAGATATAAACTTCCAGCTGCGTGAAAAAAAGTCAGAATTACGAGATAAAAATTTGCGTCAAATTTTAATTACGAGATAAAAATTTGCATTTGTAAGAAAAAAAGTCAGAATTGTGACATACAAACTCACATTTGCGAGAAAAAAGTCAGAACTGCGAGATACAAACTCACAATTGTGAGAAAAAAGAATTGTGAGATAATTTCGCAATTGTGAGAAAAAAGTCAGAACCGGAGGTACAAACTTGCATTTGTGAGAAAAAAATTTAGAAATGCGAGTCATCACCTCGCAATTGACTTTATTTCTCACAATTGTGAGTGTATATCATGCAAAAGTTACAATTATGAGAAAAAAAGTCAAAATTGCAAGATATAATATTGCATTTGTAAAAAAAAAAGTCAGAATTGCAAGTTAATCGTGAGAAAAAAGTCAGAACTGCGAGTTATCACCTCTCAATTCTGACTTTATTTCTCACAATTCTGAGTTTATATCACGCAAAACTTAGAATTGTGAGAAAAAAAAGTCAAAACTGCGAGATATAAATTCGCATTCGCAAGAAAAAAGTCAGAATTGCAAGATAAAAATTCACATTTGTAAGAAAAAAAGTCAGAATTATGAGATACAAACTTGCATTTGCAAGAAAAAAGTCAGAATTCTGAGTCAATTACGAATTAGAATTCAAAGTCAATTAAATCTGTATGTGGGTGTTTGTGTATGAAAAAATTCTGATGTAACCCCCTTTGTAATCATTAACATTTTCAAAAGTAACTGTACTTTAATTACACATTTTTTCTCAGTAACTGTAACTAAGTACAATTACGTTTATTTTATAATTAAATTACGTAATTATGTAACGGTTACTCCCCAACACTGGAATTGTGAGACATACAATGCAAAAAAAAAATGTCAGAATTGCGAGATACAAACTCGCATTTGTGAAAAAAAAATTAGAATTGTTTATATTACGCAATTCTGACTTTATAACTCAGAATTGTGAGTTTCTATCGTGCGAGAGCAAAGTTAGAATTGTGAGATTTAAAAAAAAAGTCGAAATCACCCGTTTTATTCAGTGGCGGAAATGGGCTTCCATAGTTCAGTGTTTTTTGATGCAAAAACAAGGTTTAGAGCTATAAAGCTTCTTCAGCAATAGGCAAGCAAAGCCTTGACCTTTTAAAAAGAAATGTTCTTTTGTCTCAAAACATGCTATAGAAATTTCAACAATTTCATCTTTTACTTTAATATTTGCCATTCACACATCCTATCACAAGCCTTGAATGACAGCAACAGTTTCTGTGCTGAAAGGGGGTTTGTGATATTTTCTGCAATCTTTTGTTATGCACTGGCTGTTATTAAGAGAGAGAGGTAAAAAGGGACTCTTTTTTTTTTTTTTAAGAGATGACGACCTTTGATAATACCATCATCAAAGAGGAGTATCAAATTATGACTTGACTAGCAATGTATAAACTTCTTTTGTTCTCAGACATTAGAGTAAAGAATATTGTCTCCTACATACCAATGTTTGAGATGACATACCATGCAAACCTGGACCAAAATACACTGGCTTGAAAAGCATTCCTGTTCCTTTCTATTACCCACTCTTTCAATTCTCTCTGTTCTGCAACATAAAAAAAAAGATGTAACTGTCAACACACAGTTTTTTCTATTAAAACAGCCCAGTGCTCTGATATAACTAGCAGAAGATGGTAGTGATCCCAAGTCATACTAGGTTTACCCATCAGCCCTCTGCTGTAAAGGTGAACACCAATGGGAGATGTGTTTGAGACAATGTGCCAGCGTTGTTGAAGTGGTTTTTCTTCATTATCACACTTTTCTACATCCTTTGCACCACTTACTTTATAAAATATTTAAAAAGCAGCATTTTCAAATGTCCAAATTCTCAGAATTCATAATACAGTAGTTGAACAAGACCCCAATGACCTATTGTATCCACTGAGAATCTGAAGTGTGGAACTAGTGGACATTTTTTTATCCCATGAGGCCACAGGAGGCAAGGAGTTGTCAGCTTCAAAAAGTTGAAAAATAACCAAAAAATTGTCTAGGCTAGTTTTTTGTACATGCTATAGGGAACAAAAAGTTGCTTCTTGTGCAGCATACATAAAGAGCATTCTTAAAGGGAACACCGAGTATGAAGACTTGTATGGCTTATGACCTAAACGATGTCTCTTCCGGAAATATGTAGTAGAAAACCCATGAAAGATTTGTGTTATTCAAAAAAAACAAAACAAACAAACATATTTTTACACATATGATGTGAAATGGTTGCACTCGGTAAGCTATGATGGTGTCTTAGTGCCACGTTAAAAAAGAATAAAAAGACTAATATTACGAGATTAAAGTCGTAATATTTTGAGAATAAAGTCGAAACAATGAGAATAAAGTTGAAATATTTCAAGAATAAAGTTGAAATGTTTCAAGAATTTAAATTGTATAAATTTAAGTCGTAATATTTTGAGAATAAAGTAAAAACTATGAGAATAAAGTTGAATAATTATGAAAATAATGTTGAAATACAAGAATAAAGATGAAATATTATGAGAATAAAGTTGTAATATTGCGAGAATAAAGTTGAAATATTGTGAGAATTAAGACGAAATATTTTGAGAATAAAGTCGAAATATTACATGAATAAAGTCGTAATATTTTGACTTTATTCTCGAAATATTTCGACTTTATTCATGTAATATTTCGACTTTATTCTCAAAATATTTCGTCCTGATTCTTGCAATTTTGACTTTATTCTCGAACTATTCGACTTTATTCTCAAAATATTTCCGCTTTATTCTCTGAATATTTTGGCCTTATTCTCAGAATACTCCGGCTTTATTCTCGAACTATTCGACTTTATTCTCGAAATGTTTAGACATTATTCTTGTAATATTTCGACTGTATTCTTGTAAAATTTTGACTTTATTCATGTAATATTTCGACTTTATTCTCTAAATATTTCGTCTTAATTCTTGCAATTTTGACTTTATTCTCAAAATATTTCGTCTTTATTCTCAAAATATTTCATCTTTATTCTCAAAATATTTTGCCTTTATTCTCAAAATATTTCGTCTTTATTCTCAAAATATTTCACCTTTATTCTCAGAATATTTTGGCTTTATTCTCAGAAAATCTTGGCCTTATTTTCAGAATATTCTGGCTTTAATCTCGAAATATTCAGACTTTGTTCTCGAAACATTTTGACTTTATTCTTGAAATATTTAGACTTTATTTTTGAAATATTTCATCTTTATTCTCAAAATATTTAGACTTTATTCTTGAAATATTTAGACTTTATTTTCGAAATATTTCATCTTTATTCTCAAAATATTTAGACTTTATTCTCGTAGTATTTAGACTTTATTCTTGTAATTTCAATTTAATTTCAACCATAGCTACTGAAAGAGTTTACAGGTGGCGTAGGTTTAAAACAAATGCCATACCATTGATTTTGAGTGGCATTGATTTTCAGTGGCATGTTTACATCCTGCCAGGATGGCATCTAATGTTTCTTGTCTCTGCCATTTGTAAGATTTTTTAGTAGCTGTGGTCTACTAAAAGCCTCAAAGGCATCACGGCTAAAGTGGAGAGAACCAATACGCGAGTATTTAGGAAGTTTAATTGGTCCACAGGCATCTTCCCATTCTTTTCTCCTCTTCTTATCGCTAGAAAAAGCAGTGAAGACTTAAATCGCTTATTTTGTTGCACTCAACTAAAAAATTACAACCAAAAGCCGCACAATGTGGCATCATATCAGTATTTCCGGGTTGTGTATTTCAAGTTGCGTTGCGGTAAAAATAGCCACAGGGAGTGGAAGGAGCTCACAGAGAGCACAATTTCTGTTGTTGAAAAACAGAGCCCCCCATTGTCCAAAATATGTATAAAACAATGTGTGTGTGTGTGTGTGTGTGTGTGTGTGTGTGTGTTTTTTTTTTTTTTGAGTAATGTCAGTAAGAGACATCGTTTATGTTATATTAGGCCATACAAGTCTTAATGCCCAGGGTTTCATTTAAACAACTAGACAGAAGTCAGTCAGGTATTCGAACACAGAATTTAAATCATTTCAAGAAGCTTTGCTAATGCAATATTTCATATAAGGCATATTTCATATACATTTATATACTATTTAAATCAATTAGATATCCATAATCAAACTCAAACGACTTTAAAAAAGGTCACTTGACAAAAGCATCAAGCATCTCATAACACAAGAGGAGTCATTTAGCTTGGACATGGAAGACTGTTTCAGTTCATTGTCTTTCTACTCTGTATTCATGATCAGTTCCCACCAACTTAGAAACATGCTATTATAAAGCAGGAAAATGTCACATTCCACATTTCAACAAGAATTTCCCAATGAACACACTGATTTAATTTAGATAGATCTAGTCTGACAATGAAGGACTTATCTTCCTCTCGAACCCTGCTCATTTTTACAGTTTTGTCCTTTGAAATGAACAGTGCTCTGTTTTAAATTCACTTTTCCAGATGGCGCCATCAAAATTCTACAAACCTCTGTTCAAAACACTTTCTTTCTCCAGGCAATGTGGATAATGAACAGCAAATAGAGTGAGCTTTCCGACACGCAAGTACGTGACGCGCAAAACTCTATAAAGCATGTGAAATTTAATTATTTGTTATATTTCTTTCCACTGGCAAATACGAAACTTGTCAGCAAAATTGTTTTCAAATTCCTTTTGTTCTGGATGTGAATAATTCAGTCACTTTCAGAGTTTTAATGTCAATACTTCTGCCAAAACAAGGATAATTAGAACCGCTAAACATTCGTACCAACATCAATAATGCAAGTCTTTGCTTTCAGAGTCACATAACAGATTTATCTGTAAAAATATCATAGTATACAAGGATTATAATCAAGGATGGAGCTAGGATACTCAACCTTCGACAAAGTCATTAAATAAACATGTTTCTTTCACAGTCCACTGCCGATTATGGAGAAGTACTACAAGTACAGGGAAGAAATGCACCCACAAGGAAGTTAAAAAAAGAGAGGTATGCTTTTACGTGGAGGATTACAGCTCCATTAATTTATAAAGACTCTGCATTTGCTTTAAATTTAGAACCTCACAAGCTCTTCCTTTGATAAATAATACAATAATCTTGGTCTTGCAGATATGTAATTTGCAAAGGCCCTACCAAAACAGCACAGTGAACATTGATGGCCCATTGATATCTCCTAAAGGGACGTAATGAATGCATCAATTAGCTCAGCATTATGACTGTCTGGTGCTTTATGTGACTGCTGTAATTATGTCTACAGTGGCATAATGTTCCTTTTCATGAAACACTGTTGCAGAGTTTAGTCTTCTTTGCTTTACAGTACTTTTTTGTATTGATGTTTCCATCATTTGCAAACTTTCTCTGATTTATTCACATTGATCCTGTCAAATCTATAAGATGAGGTGCATAATTAAAGTCATCGCACTTAATCGCACAATGGAAAGAGTCCCCTTATGCACTGCTATGCGTCATAGTCTATTTTTAACGTGTTGTCAAACTGAGTTGTGATTGACAGTTCATAGTCTCAAAGAAACCGTGATTATGAGGGTGAAGATAATATGCATCACAATCCCACACACTACATCAGCTCAGAACAGATGTGCTTAACTGCAAAGTTTAAAGGTTAGATCAACACATTCTCCTAACTCATCACATATTGATGCTTGATCCCTCAGCATCACTTTTTAACACTCAGTGTAGACACGATGGGAATAGGAACATCGGAGTGGTGCGCAGTAGTGTTCTGAAATGAGGAGGCAAAGTCCTCACAGTTTTTTTGTTTGTTTGATGTTTTTTGTTTAATCAAAATGTAAACTCATGTCCCAGTCACATTTCTATTTTCACATAATCTATTTTAGATTTTTACATTAAAGGAGAAGTCCACTTCAAGAACAAAAATTTGTCATCCAAGATGTTCATGTCTTTCTTTCTTCAGTCATAAAGAAATTATGTTTTTTTAAGGAAAACATTTCAGCATTTTTCTCCATATAGTGGACTTCTACGGTGCCCCGAGTTTAAATTTCCAAAATGCAGTTTAAATGTGGCTTCAAACTAACCCAAATGTGTCTTATCTAGCGAAACGATCGGTTATTTTCATAAAAATAATACAAATTTAAATACTTTTTATTGTCAAATGCTCATCTTGTCTTGCACTGCCTGAACTCTGTTTTTTTCCGGTTCATGACAGTTAGGGTATGTCAAAAAACTCCCATCTCATGTTCTCCCTCAACTTCAAAATCGTCCTATATCGTTGTTTTACCTTTTTTGTTAAGCGTGTTTGATCTTCTTTGCATGTTCACTTTGCAAAGACTGGGTCGGTACTTCTGCAGCGATGTAGGATGATTTTGAAATGATTTTTGAAGTTGAGGGAGAAAATACAGTTGGAGTTTTTCGACATACTCTAACTGTCTTGAGTCAGAATACACAGAGTTCAGACAGAGCAAGACAAGATGAGCGTTTGAGATTAAAAAGTATTTAAAATGTATTTTTTTTAATGAAAATAATCAATAGTTTGACCCTTCTTCCTCGGCTGGGATCGTTTACAACCGCATTTGGGATCGTTTGAAGCCGCATTTAAACTGCATTTTGGGGCACCATATCAGTCCATTATATGGAGAAAAATGCTGAAATGTTATCCTCAAAAAACAATTTCTTTACGACTGAAGAAAGAAAGATTTGAACATCTTGGATGACAAGTGGGTGAGTAAATTATCTGTAAATTTTTGTTCTGGAAGTAGACTTCTCCTTTAACAATGTAACCAATATTATGTTGATTAAAGCCAAGTATGAATCTCATCAAGTTAGAGTTTTTAAGCATTTTACATTTGTTCCAAAATAATAACTCAAGGCAGTAACAATTTAAACAATGTATTTTATTTGTGAACTTCTGTTCATCTATTCTTCTTAATAGTTAACTTTGAACTATTTTTGAATTTTTCGGATTATCAATCATCAAAGATCTGTAAACACTGGTCACAGACACAGATTTAAATTCAATTTCACCAAGCTGATTACTCACTAAAAACTCCCACAGATCATGTTTTCATACCATACCAATTCATACCATTTTCATACCAGTCTTACTTTGACCGAATAAAGTGGTTACATCTAAGTGTGTGAGTTATTTACTTACTTTACCTATTAACGCCAATATATTATATATAAAAGGCTCACCAGCTTGGGGTAAAAGGCACATAGTATTGATACAAATACTTTAGCTAAAATATTATTCTTTTTTTTAATAGTGTATAAGTTAATACTTGTCCAAAACAGTCACTTTAGCTAAGTTTGTACTATTTTCTGCTTATTTTGATCAATAAATGAAGAGTTCAGATGCAAAACCAGCTAAATCCATCTGACGTCTTTCTTTAAAAAATGCATTTTTATCAGGCTCAGATGTATAGGTTTCTATGTAAGTACTGGTATTTCTGATTGAGCTGAGGCTGGTATTTTAGCGAGTTAGAAGAAAAAGTATTTGATGGACGTATAATATGTGCCAAGAGCATTCACTCAGTATCATTATCTCATTTTTGACCGAGATGGCTTTTAGCTGGTTTTGCATCTGAACTCTTCAAATATACTGTCATTAAAATGTTAATATAAAACATATATTTTATAAAACAGAAATAAAATAATTTTAAAACGTAAAGATTCTGAAAGCATTGAAGGAGATCCCATAATAATTTAGTATAGATTTACAAATGATATTTTATTATATGATATGATTAATAGCATGGTTTTAAATATGATGGTTTCATTCTAAACTGATTATCTCTAAGATGGACACCCAAAATATTATATATTTACCATGTGAATCTAACAATGTCATGTCAACAAATGGAAACGTTAGCCTTCTATTAATTATCATATTAATTATTGTGCCTTTTAGCCCCAACAGAAGGGGCACTTTTTACCCCAAATAACATATTTGAACATACTCTTTCGTTATTTAAAAACTGCTGTTTTAATTATCTTAAACAAAACTGAAAATCATTAAGAAGACTTATAAGAAGATAATTTTAGTGATTCTCATTTGCTACTTAAATCTACAACATTTTTAAAAACATCAAATATTAGATCAAATAAGCACAGAATCAACTTCGCACTGCCGCTCGCAATCGCGTCAAGGATCAGACAATTTTGCACGTGTATGTTGAAAAGCGGATGTTTTGGAAAGTGCTACACACGTTTTCTGCCATCTAGTGGTTTAGAGGAAAATAATATCAAAGGCGCCTTTCACCCCGGGGCACATTTAGCCCCGTTGTACCCTACTTATCGCTGCAGTTTCCAACAGAAATGAACACTAGACGCGGTAAAACAGCAAGCACTTCTACACAGTTATGATTACAGCTCCATATGTTTTGCTTTCCGGATGTAACAAGCTTGCTCGGTAGCTTGGCCGGCACAGAACTGGACTTGGAATGCAGAATCCTTGGATACGAATCCCGTGAAAAACATCCCTCCCGATGGAAGAAATAAAGATAAGCGATCGAAAAACAAGCTAAAACGGCATCCTTGCGGTTGCGTTTTTACGTCAAATTCGCTTTTGTTAATACTATCAAGTAGGTTTAGGTGTAGTGCAGATGGTACGTTATTTTAAAACACCACAGAGCATTAGAGTTACATAAAGCAAACAACTGAAAGCCTTAAAGTACCCTGTATCTTGAAAAGTGACACGAACCATTCTGATTTAATGCAATAGATACAAAATGAATGTTTTTTCATGTTGAGAGATGAACAGATGCATGACAACAGATGAGAACAGTTCTTATTCACCATTTTAATTTGAGCTCCATCAGATGGAGGCACAAAATCTGAACATTCTCTTGTTGTTTACTGTAACTCTCAGGGATTTTTTTTTTTTTTTTTTTTAGCAGAAGAATGGCATTTAATAAATTTACTGTATTGTCTGGTAACAGTTTTCCGCTTCACGTTGTGCTACCAGAACAATGCCCTTCAGTCGTTATTTTATCCGCAATAAATGCAACACAGAACAGCCTCTTCTACCTTATGGCTTACTTTGCTAACTAAATACCACTTTTACCACCCTTAAATCAAACACCCACCAATCTTATTAAAATTAATGCACTTATCATATAAAAATATTTAAACTAGGGCAGAGAGTAATGCATAATCCATGATTCGTCAATAAGTTTGCGCTTATTATAAATTTAAGATAACGTTTAGAACTGAAATCACATGTAAAGGAAAAATCCCATATTATTGGCAAAATGATCTTAAATATATAAATATAAAGACATGAATTGAATAATTAAGTGACTCCACAATAAGTCTTATTTGGAGATGAGAAGGAAAATGAGGCGAGAGTTTCTTTCAAGTACTTGAGTACATAATACTGCTCCCAAATTACAACCTCTGCACACACAAGTAATGCAATTATTAGACAATGATACCAGTTGGACCTTGGGGGAAAATATAATAATAATAATAAAAAATGCATGATATGATTGCTCTGAATCAATAATGAACACCTTTGTGCCTATTTGACAATGTTTTGGAAAAAAATATAAAGCTCGATGCTTCACACAGTATCAAAAATTGTCTCAAAATGATAATTACAGTCATGATCACCCGGCCACTCTTCTCATTTTCCTGTCCACCTTGGACAAATTGGAGATGCTAGAGCATCCAGTCTGAGCGATTTATGGGTCTTTTCAACATTAATTCCTCCTGAAGCTTCGAGTCAGAGTACACGCTGGCCCCTGGACCCTGCTCTCCTGTTGGGAATTACATATAGTGCCATTCTTTTCCGGTGTAGCAATCAGCCTAGCTTGACGGATCTGCCGGTTACCACCGGAAGGCTGCGAAGAGCAGCTTGCCACTCAACACAGTCTGTGGCAGGAACAAAATGTTTTTTCATCTCGTCACGTGTCTATTAGATCTGTCTCTGAAGTGTACTGCAGGAAGGAGACGCACCGAAATTGATTGACTCTCTCTAAAGTTCATGAATGCAGAAAAAAGAAAATCCTGGCTGAAATAAATAGCAAGCGGTAATCTAAAATCCCTTTAGATTTAGCAGTATTTTATTGTTAAATAAAAATCTACATGCTGTAGGATAGATAAAAGATAAATAAATATTAAAAAAACTGAAAAATAAAATAAAAAAATATATTATATAAATAGAAGCATTTTTCAATTTATCAATCACTTTCAATATTATTCTTTAAATATTATCTTTAATCCTTAATGTATGTGCATAATTTAATAAAAATTAGCATATACAATCAATGTGGATTATACAGTGACATTCGAAAGTTTGGGAACCCCTTGCAGAATCTGTGAAAATGTGAATAATAATATTAATAAAATAAAAGAGATCATGCAAAATGCATGTTATTTTTTATTTAGTAAGATATTGGAAAACTGAAGAATCTGCAGGACCTGGAGGATTTTTCTGAAGAACAGTGCTCAGTTTAACTGATCAGAACAAACAAGGGACTCATGAACAGCCATTACAAAACAAAAAAACAGTCGTAGATCATCCAGGTAACCACACACAGTATTAAGAACCAAGGGTTCCCAAACTTTTGAGGTTATTTTAATAATTTTAGCTATTTTTTTTTTTTGTCTTGTGGACATATGTAAACATCTTTCATGTAAAATATCTTTTAAATGATCTGATCTTATTTTGTTAAAATTATTCACATTTTCACAGATTCTGCAGGGGGTTCCCAAACTTTCGCATGCCACTATATATTTTCAAAATATTAATTTAGAATACAAAATATTTAAAATATGAATCAATATATCCAGAAGAATATTGCTTTATCTAGAAAATTTGAGAAAATACCCAAAATCGCAAGATATAAACTTAAAATTTTATTTTAAAAAATGTCAGAATTGTAAGATATAAAACTGCAATTTTGAGGGAAAAAAGTCACAATTGTGAGTTATAAACTCACAATTATAAGAAAAAAGTTGCAATTCTGAGAAATAAAGTCAGAATTGCCATATATAAACTCACAATTCTGAGAAAAAAAAAAGTCGCAATATAAACTCGTAATTTTAAGAAAAAAAAATGAATTGCGAAATATTAACTCATAATTCTGACATTTTTTCTCAGAATTGCGAGTTTATATCTCGCAGTTGTGACTTTTCTCAAAATTGCGAGTTCATAACTCGAAATTGTGACTTTTATTTTTCAAAATTGCGAGTTTATATCTCGCAACACAATATAACACGCAATTGCGAGTTTATATCTCACAATTTTGAGAAAAAAAAGTCACAACTGCGAGTTTGTATCACACAATTCTGAGAGAAAAAAAATCTGAATTATGAGATAAAAAGTCACAAAAACTTTTTTAAAAAATTTTATTCTGTGGCGGAAATGGGCTTACGTAGGTTAATGAATTTACTGATTATGATGCTTAAGTAATCATACTCAATATGACCAAACTTCGATTACTAACAAATATTCTAACAAAACAAACAAACAACAATATATGTATATTCTTTTTGTATTTGTTCTTTTTGCCTTTTATTCTTCATTTTACAATAAACATTTATTTTAAAAGCACATAATTTTTAAGCTCATAATATTTTTTATACAGTATTTCTTCAGTATTTCTTCCTTTCTGCGTTTTTTTTTTTCCTATTCCAAAACACATAAATAAACAATAAGTAGCTAAATAAATATTTTTACGTCTCCAAAGGAAAAATTCTCTTAATCACATATTTATATCATGTACTCATAACCACAAGGTAATGCATAAACCCTTTTATGCCATACTAAAACAAATAAATAAATCAACTGAAAATATTCTAATGCATGTTAATTCTATCAATGCATGTGCTTGAGCAGCCTTTCACTTACTAGAAAACACCCTTGGGTGATGAAGCAGGTGCATTAGCAGTAAAGGTGACTCTTTAAGTCAGGACATATACTGTAGGAGCTCAGCACCTCCTCAGATTTAAAAGAGTGTCTGGTGGGGTTTAGAGGCAAATGGAGGTCAGGAACTGTCTCTTATGTGGACCCTCTATTAGAGCGAAACCTCTTCTCACCCTGACACTTGAGATGAGGGGGAAATGGACTGCAGCAACTTGATTTGAAAGACCAGGTCAAGAAGTGAGAAATAAATGCTTACAATTCTGAAATGTGATCTTTTGGTCTTCTAAAAGAAACACGTACATGTGGCATACATTTCTTTCAGCACTTCTGTTTTAGACTACTATACTATGACTAAGCCTGTTTTTGCCATGGGATAAAAAAAGATAAAGAAGGTAATTGCAAATTTTCCTCACAATTCTACATTTTTTCTTGCAATTCTGAAAAGATTCTGATACACCCTATTGAAAAAAAACAGCATATGCTGGTTAGGTATGTTTTGAAGCATGGCTGCTGTTTTGAGCTGGTTTAAGCTGGTCCTTAGCTGGTCATGATCTAGTTTAATCTGGTTCTTAGCTGGTCCTAAGCAACTAGCTCTTGCTCAGGACCAGCTTAAACCAGCTCATGACCAGCTTAGGAGCAGCTTAAACCAGCTCAAACCAGCAGCCAAACGTATCTAACCAGCATATGCTGGATTTTTCAACAGGGCACTCAGAATTGTGAGATGTAAACTCAGAATTGTAAAATAAAGAGTTGCAAGTACCTTTTTTATTTTTTATTCTGTAGCAGGAAAAAAAAAAAAAATCAATTTAAAGAATTAAACTCAGAATTCTGAGGAGGAAAAAGTCAGAATTGTGAGAATTGTGAAATGTAAACTCAGAATTAAAAGATGTAAACTGTTACATTAAGATAAAAGAGAGATAAAAAGTGAGATAAATGTTGCATTTTTTTTTTTTATTAAAAAATATTTCAAGATGTTAAAAAAGGGCCAGAATTGCAAAAATTTACAATTTTTAATTCTGTGGTAAAAAAAAAAAAAAAAAACAGAACTGCAAGATGTAAAGTCAGAATTCTGAGGAAAAAAAGTCAGAATTGCAAAATGTAAAGTCAGAATTGTTAGATTTAATCTCAGAATTGCAAGATAGAAAGTTTCAATTACCTTTTCATTTTTAATTCTGTGGCAGGAAAAAGTCAGAATTGCAAGATGTAAACTCAGAATTGAGAAAAAACAGAAACTCAGAATTACAAGATGTAAACTGAGAATTGTGAGCTAAAAGTTGTAATCACTTTTTTTTACATAAAAAAATAATATTGCAAAATAAAAAGCAAGATAAAAATTTCCAATTACCTTTTTTTATTTTTAATTCTGTGGCAGAAAAAAACAAAGTGAATTGTGAGATATAAATTCTGAGGGGAAAAAGACAGAGTTGCAAAATGTAAAGTCAGAATTCTGAGGAAAAAGTCAGAATTGCAAAATGCAAACTTACAATTACAAGAAGTAAATTAAGGATTGTGAGCCAAAAGATGCAATCAATATTATAATTAAAAATAATAATAATATTATTAACATAAATTGCAATATGTAAAACAAAGGATCAGAATTGCAAAATATAAAAAGCAAGATTAAAAGTTGCAATTACCTTTTTTATTTTTAATTCTGTGGCAGAAAAAAATATTCTGAGGGAAAAAAAAAAAATCTGAATTGCAAAAAGTAAACTCAGAATTGAGAGAAAAGTTATAATTGCAAGATGTAAAGTCAAGAATCTGAGGGAAAAAGCCAGAAATGCAAAATGTAAACTCAGAACTGAGAAAAAAAGTCAGAATTATGAAAAAAGTCAAACGCAAAATATAAACTCAGAATTACAAGATGTAAATTGAGAATTGTGAGCCAAAAGTTGCAATCACTTTTTTAATTAAAAAAGAAAAACAAATTGCAAGATGTAAAACAAAGGGTCAGTGATGCAAAATATAAAAAGCAAGGTTAAAAGCTGCAATTACCTTTTTTATTTTTAATTCTGTGGCAGGAAAAAAAAAAGGAGTTTTGAGATGTAAACAGAATTCCGAGGGTGAAAAAAAGTCAGAATTGCAAGATGTAAAGTCAGAAATCTGAGGGAAAAAAATGTAGTAATTACAAAATGTAAAGTCAGAATTGAGAAAAAAAAGGCAGAATTGCAAGATGTAAAGCCAGAATTCTGAGGAAAAAAGTCAAAATTGCAAAATATAAAAAGCGAGATAAAAAGTTGCAATTACCTTTTTTTATTTTTAATTCAGAAAAAATAACAGAATTGCAAAATGTAAACAAGATGTAACCTGAGAATTGTGAGCCAAAAGTTGCAATGACTTTTTTTCCATTTAAAAAAATAATTTTCATGGTGTAAAAAAAAGGTCAGAATTGCAAAATATAAAAAAGCAAGATAAAAAATTGGAATTACTTCTTTATTTTTAATTCTGCGGCAGAAACCTGAATTGTGAGATGTAAACTCAGAATTCTGAGGGGGGAAAAGTCAGAATTGCAAAATGTAAACTCAGGATTGAGAAAAAAGTCAGAATTACAAGATGTAAAGTCAGAATTCTGAGGGAAAAAGTCAGAATTGCCACTGTTACGTCCCGGCAGATGTGCCTTCGTGTGTGGGTGTTTCTGTTTCTGTTTCTGTTTCTGTTTCTGTTTCTCTCTCTCTCTCTCTCTCTCTCTCTCTCTCTCTCTCTTGTTTCTCCCTCCCTGTCATTTTCTCAGGTACAACCCCTTTTAACTGCTATGGGCTAAGGAGGCTGTCAATCATCATCATCTCGAGTGACGTGATGGCTTCTGCGGCCAATCCTATCTGCCGCCAATATTTTAAAAGATGACTAGTGGAACGCCAAGGGAGAGGCACCGTTTTGTGTTCCTGCTTTGTTTCTTTCTTTATTAATTTGCCTCTCGTTATTTCTTTTGGTTTTGGTATTTTGTTATGTTTCTTTGTTAAAGTTTAAGTTGTCATCTTGTTCATCTTCCTTATTATTTTCTTTAGTATTTGTATTTATTTTGATGACAACCTTTGCGTTTTTCCCCAGGAGTTTTTGGACAGGTAATATGTCACATGACATACATATTGCAACATATAGCGATCTTTATGTATAGACACACTAGTTTAGAAGTGGGCGCTGCACTTGTATCTTTTGTTTGGTAGTTTTAGAATAGGTGAGTTAGGGCGTCTAGAAACGCCGAAGACTTGCTTTGATTGTTTTTTTTTTTAGTTAGGTTAGAGGTTGTATTGAGTCAGTTTGATTTTGTATTGTTATTTTCTTTTCTTTAGCGCCACTTACGTCCAACTCTCTCCTGCGGGCTTATTATCTTGTTTTTTTTTTTGTTTTCTTGTGTAAATATTGTATATAATTTACTCTTTTGTTGTTAAGTCTTTTCATTATTATTATTTATTATTACTATTATTGTTATTTTCTGTTTTTCTCTTAATTTTGTAAAATAAATTATCCTTTGTTGGCATTACTTTCGGTTTGTGCTTTGTCTTTTTACTCCTGCACATCACAAAACTGGTCACAATCTAAATGTTACAACTTCCAACCCTAGATTAAAATCAAGAAGTCATAACAGTCACTTTTTTCATTTAATAAAATGAACTGTGAAATGTACAAAAAAAGTCAGAATTGCAAGATGTAAAGCCAGAATTCTGAGGAAAAGAGTCAGAATTGCAAAATATTAACTCAAAATTACACGATGTAAACTGAGAATTGTGAGCTAAAAGTTGCATAAAAAAAAAAAAAAACAGATTTCTGAGAATTCTGAGGGGGAAAAGTCAGAATTGCAAGATGTAAAGTCAGAATTCTGAGAAAAAAATTGCAAAATGTAAACTCTCAAAAAAAAGTCAGAATTGCAAAATATTAACTCAAAATTACAGGATGTAAACTGAGGATTGTTGAAAAAAAAAAAACAGAATTCTGAGAATTCTGAGGGGGAAAAGTCAGAATTGCAAGATGTAAAGTCAGAATTCTGAGGGGAAAAAAAAGAGTTAGAATCGCAAGATGTAAAGTCAGAATTCTGAGAAAAAAAATTGCAAAATGTAAACTAAGATTTGAGAAAAAAGTCACAATTGCAAATATTAACTCAAATGTAATGTACATTTTTGAGGACTGTGAGCTAAAAGTTGCAAAAAAAAAAAAAATGTGAGAATTCTGAGGGGGAAAAGTCAGAATGGCAAGATGTAAAGTCAGAATTCTGAGAAAAAAAAGTCAGAAGTCAAAGTCAAAGTCAACTTTATTGTCAATTTTGCCATATGTGCCAGACATACAGAGAATTGAAATTGCGTTACTCTCAGAAACTAGGTGCATACATGTAACATTAAATACAAAAAGTACAATTTTGTATTTAATGTATTTTGTATTTTGTATTTAGAATTGTCACTTTTTTCATTTAATTAAATTAATTGCGAAATGTACAAAAAAAAAAAGTCAGAATTGCAAAATATAAACTCAGAATTGAGAAAAAAAGTTAGAATTGCAAGATGTAAAGTCAGAATTCTGAAGAGGAAAAGTCAGAATTGTAAGATGTAAACTCAGAATTGGAAGATAAAAGGTCACTTTTGTTTTGTTTTTTTAAATCTGTTTTAAAAAGAAATAAAAATAACAGAATTGCAGTATGTAAACTCAGAACTCCAAAGAAAAAAACTATAAATAAATTCAGAAATGTCACAATTACGGCAGAAACGGGCTGCCATAATGAACAGCACCACTTAAGTCTTGCACTCTGCTTTCTGTGCGGTGTTTTTTCATCATGTTCTCACAGAGTTCATAATGTGAAACAAACCTGGCCATAAAGCACATACTCTCTCAGGGCTAGTCACGTGTGTGCTTTGACCTCCCATCAGAGTGACAGTGGCCTGCTCTTTGGCTGACCTCACAACGGCACATTACAAGCGGACACTGTGAACTACTCCTCTCCAGAGACAGCGGGTCAACTTCCATGTCTTCACCCCTCTGTCAATAATGCAGGTGCATTAGCACAGTCAGGGAGGGTGGAATTTTTTGCAGCGGCCATTATGATTTCATTTCAGTTTGGTGCAACTGTGAAAATGCAAGATACGGAGAGCAGAAAAGAGCAGAAAATGAACCAACCAGGGATGCGTTTTGATGAGGCATGCATTAAACTCGGGACACAGCTGATAGTGACAAGGAATCAATAGATTTCACATTTCCATCAGCTCTGTATTTTGCAACACTATTATAAAATAATTAAACCGTTCGGAGGAAAGGACAAAAAGGACATCTAAATTCTGCAGTAAGACCTCTGAGGAAAAAAAAAAAAAAAAAAAAGTACTTTCTTATACCTCTGACACAACACTGCTAGATTATGTGACTCAAGGACCAACAACCTTGTATTGAAACTGAAGTTTACCAAGCTCTGAGAATTGAGATATGCTCAAAAGATGGTTGAATTCCGGCTGTCAAGTTGTAATCTTAGCAGTGTACCTCAAGGAGCAATAGTAAAAACTATTTTTCAGTGTCCAAGGACAGAACATTCTGCCAAAGTGATGCAAACACTTCAGATGTGCTCTCTAGTGAGGTCACTAAATCCCTTTTTTGTGCTCTGCCCTTATTAATTTATTAACATTTTCTGCAAAACCATAAAACTGGTAATTGGCACTTCATACATTCTTTTTCTTTATTCTGTAAATTCTTGAATAGACCTAAACAGATTCACTCATACTCACACTCCTTTTTTTGGAAAAATAAATAAATAAATAAATGTTACATTGAAAAATACTAAGAGATAAGGAAGCACAATGGGTGCTACTGTTTTTTTTCCTGTGGCTCAAGATTACCAAAAATGGAGCTGTAGCCTGGCAGGTAGTGCATTAGCTCTGACAAGTTCCTAGTTTGAAGATTTCTGTCTTTTTCTGATCTCCCCCTTCACCCTGTCATTTCTTTTCTATAAAACAGGGCTGGGTAAATTTCAGAATTTAAGAAATTTGCTCCTTGTCATTTCATGAGCTGGAATTTTAATTAAATTGGCTCAAATTCAACTTACTGTGTGTTTGGCAAATTCAGTTCACATTCCAAAATAAGAAAGTACAATCAGAATTAATTAAAATTTTAAATAAATACATAAATAAACAAACTATATATACTTGGGAGTTTGTGATCAGTAAGATGTTTTATGTTTTTTAAAGAAGTTTCTTATGCTCATCAAGGCTGCATTTTTTTTTTGATCCAAAATACAGAAAAAAAGTAAAACTGTGAAATATTATTGCAATGTAAAAAATAGTTAATATGCTTTAAAATATAATTGAAAATATAATCTGTGATGCAAAACTGAATTTTCAACATCATTACTCCAGTCTTCAGTGTTACATGATCCTTCAGAAATCCTTGTAATATGCTGATTTATTATTAGCATTGGAAACAGTTGTGCGGCTTAATTTTTTTTTGGAACCTGTGATACCATTTTAAGGAGTCCTTGATGAATGAAAAAAAAAAGAAGAAAGCATTAATTAAAAATAAAAATCTGTTTTAATAATATAAATCTTTGCTATCACTTTTTTGTAATCATCAATTTAGGTCAGTAAAAAAATTACTGACCCAAACTTTTGAACGTTAGTGTATACAATTACAAAAGATTTCTTTTTTAAATAAATGTTCTTTTTTATTTTTATTTATTTATTTTATTTTATTTTTTAATTCATCCTGAGGAATCCTGAAAAAAAAAAAAATATCACAGGTTCCAAAAAAAAAAAAAAAAAAAAAAAAGAGACTTTTCGGCAGCACAGTTGTTTTCAACATGCATAATAAATAGACAAAAAATATCATAATAAATATTAGAATGATTTCTGAAGGATCATGTGACACTGAATGTTGCTGAAATTTCAGCTTTGCATCACAGGAATAAATTATATTTTAAAAGTATATTAAAATAATAAAAAAAAATTGTTATTTTAAATTGTAATAATATTTCACAATATTAAATTGACCAAATAAATGCAGCCTTGATGAGCAGAAGAGACTTCTTTTAAAAAAAATTTAAAAAATCTTACTAATTCCAACCTTTTAAACAGCAGTGTGTGTGTGTGTGTGTGTGTGTGTACTGAATCCTTTCCTACAATGACTGTATGATTTTGAGATCCATCTTTTCACACTGAGGACAACTGAGGGACTCATATGCAACTATTACAGAAGGCTCAAAACGCTCACTGATGCTTCAGAAGGAAAAAACATGTATTAAGAGCTGGGGGTGAAAACTTTTTGAATCTGAAGATCAGGGTAAATGTAACTTATTTTGTCTTCAGGGAAACACGTAAGTATCTTCTGTAGCTTCTGAAGGGCAGTACTAAATGAATAAATATTTAGGCAAAATAAAAAAAATGTACACATCTCCATTCTGTTCAAATGTTTACACCCTCTCTCTTAATGCATTGCATTTCCTTCTAAAGCATCTGTGAGTGTTTGAACCTTCTGTAATAGTTGCATTTGAGTCCCTCAGTTGTCCTCAGTGTAAAAAGATGGACGTAGAAATCATACAGTCATTGTTGGAAAGGGATCAAAACACAAAAATGCTGGAAAACCAAAGAATTTGTGGGACCTGAATGATTTTTCTGAAGAACAGCGGGCAGTTTAACTGTTCAGGACAAACAAGGAACTCATGAACAACTATCACTTAAAAAAAAAAAAAAAGACACACACAGCTCAGGATCATTCAGGTAACAACACATTATTAAGAACCAAGTGCATGTAAGCTTTTGAACTGGGTCATATTTATAAATTCAACTATTATTTTCCTTTGTGGACACTATGTAAACATCTTTTATGTGAAATATCTTATTCAGGTCAATACTAAATAAAAAAACAATATGCATTTTGTATGATCACTCTTATTTTCTTAAAATAATTAACATTTTGCAGATTCTGCAAGGTGTATGTAAACTTTTGACTTTAACTGTACAGTATCTCACAAAAGTGAGTACACCCCTCACATTTCAGTAGTCATTTTAGTATGTCTTCTCAAGGGACAATACTATAGAAATGAAACTTGGATATATTTTAGAGTAGTCAATGTGCAGCTTGTATGGCAGTGTATATTTACTGTCCCCTAAAAATAACTCAACATACAGCCATTATTGTCAAAATAGCTGGCAACAAATGTGAGTACACCCTAATTGATAACAGCACTATGTCATTTAACCATGCAAAGCCACATGTCCTATTCATCATGTTCATGTTTTTGTCTGCTTGACAGGACCATACAAAGTTGTGTATCTTGTATTAGAGCAGTTAAAATTTAGTGCTTTGAGTACAATTCTCTCATACTGACCACTGGATGTTCAACAAGGCACCTCATGGCAAAGAACTCTCTGAAGATTTAAGAATTAGAATTGTTGCTCTCCACAAAGATGGCCTAGACTATAAGAGGTTCAGTAACAACCTGAAACTGAGTTACAGTATTGTGGCCAGGGTCATACAGAGGTTTTCCAAGATGGGTTCCATTCAGAATAGGCCTCGCAAGGGTCGATCAATGAAGCTGAGTGCTCGCTCTGTGCGTCAGGTGCAGAACCTGGCTTCAAAAAACAGATGCATGAGTGCTGCCAGCATTGCTTTAGAGGTAGCAGAAGTAGAAGGTCTGCTTGTCAGTGCTCAGACCGTACGCTGCACACTGCGACAAGTCAGTTTGCATTGGTGTCATCCAAGAAGGAAGCCTCTTCTGAAGCTGGCTTACAAGAAAGCCCGCAAACAGTTTGCTGAAGACAACCTGTCCAAGAGCATGAATTACTGGAATCATGTCCTACGATCTGATGAGACTAAGAAAAAACTGTTTGGCTCAGATGGTCTCCAGGATGTGTGGTGATGCCCTGGGGCCGGTTGCACCAGCTAGACATAAAAAAGCTGGGTGTAAGCCCTACGCTGGGCTTTGCAATGTCCAACTTTACAATAAATATTTACACCTGTTGCACCAGGTAAAACTACGATCAGGCGCAACTACGCCCGGCGTAGACAATGCGCGTCCACACAAACACATTCTCCTGCAGTGATAGCTGAGACGACACCCACGCTGCAATGGCTACAACTGCTAATATAAAACTGAACTGCTCAAGACATCTTAACAAGTGAAGCCACCGTGAAATAATTTCATTAACTAAATATTTCCTAACACGTCCATTGTTTTTGTATCTGAGGTCTCCCTGCACATTCCTATGACATATTTCTTCACACTAACACTAAAAATAAAGGCGACAGGTTAAGTAATATAATGAATGCAGTACAATGCTTCTCTCTAGAGTTTTTTTTTTCTAGCTATCGTATCGTATGTACAATGAATGTCTTTCCTGAGGTAAATGTAAATTTACGTGACAACTGTGAATTTTAGCCTACTGACGTCTTTCTGTGGCTAAAAAAAAACACATTTATAAATTGTAGTTTGTGATAGAACTGACAGAATTTGACAGAAGCTGATACTTTATTTCTGATTAAAAAGTAAGCACAAAACTTACTGCAATTATTGGATGGCAGGAACGCTGCAAATGATGAGAGGAATTAAAGACGTTAAGTATTTCCAAGCATTATTCTCCAAGCAAGATGTCAATTAGAAATATTAAGGGAATACTTTAAGACAGTTATATACCGTTATCAGCATGGTAAAGTAGATTCGTCTCTCGTTGTCTCTGAGAAAATTTGTGCCGTTAATGCAGTGTTAGTCGTAGTTTCTTATTTACTTTTACTTTTATAACTCTCGCGCAAAGTTTGCGCATTCCTAGCAGGTGTTGCTTGACCCCTCCCCCATAATAATTGTTTATAGGCCACATTATCCTGCCTGAAAAGACCATAAACGTTATAGTTGGCGTCTGCAATAATTATTTAAAAATTAATCATGTCCGAGCAAATCGTGACTTTTCACTTTACGCCTACCTTTGACTAGGCGTAAGATTTAGTCTCAGACGTAGCACTACGGCGAGATTATACCCGTGCAGCGGGTATAAATTCTACGCATGATTTAAAGCGCATTTTATGTCCAGCCTAGTCTTACAACCAGGTGTACGTCCAGCTGGTGCAAACGGCCCCAGGTGAGGAGTACAAATTGTGTCTCTCCTACAGTTAAGCATGGTGGTGGTAGCATCATGGTCTGGGGCTGCATGAGTGCTGCTGGTACTGGGGAGCTGCAGTTCATTGAGGGAAACATGGATTCCATTATGTACTGTACATTTCTGAAGCAGAACATGATGCCTTCTCTTCAGAAACTGGGCCGAATGGCAGTTTTCCAACATGATAATGACCCCAAACACACCACCAAGATGACAATTGCCTTGCTGAGAAAGGTGCAGGTGAAGGTGATCTGACCTGAACCCTACTGAGCACCTATGGGGCATCCTCAAGCGGAAGGTGGAGAAGCACCATGTGTCTAATATCCAGCAGCTCCATGATGTCATTATAGAGGATTTGAAGAGGATCCCAACAACAACCTGTGCAGATCTGGTGAATTCCATGCACAGAATGATAAAGGCAGTGCTAGATAACAATAGTGCTAACACAAAATATTGACATCTTGGACACAGTTTTGACAAGTTCACTTAGGGTGTACTCACTTTTGTTGCCAGCTGTTTTGACAATAATGGCTGTATGTTAAGTTATTTTTAGGGGACAGTAAATATACACTGCTATACAAGCTGCACATTGACAACTCTAAAATATATCCAAGTTTCATTTCTATAGTATTGTCCCTTGAGAAGACATACTAAAATGATTGCTGAAATGTGAGGGCTGTACTCACTTTTGTGAGATACTGTATATACACTCTTAAAAATAAAGATGCTTCACGATGCTATAGAAGAACCTTTTTGACCTAGAATGGTTCCATAAAGAACCTTTAAGGTTCTTCAGATTATAAAAAGGTAAGAAAGAGATGGTTCTTTAAAGAACCTTTGACTGAATGGTTCTTTGTGGAACCAAAAATGTTTTTTTTTTTCTATGTCATCGCTGTGAAGAACCTTTTAAGCACCTTTATTTTTAAAGAGTGTATACTTTTTTTCACACATATTTCAATTAATTTAAAATTCTCTTTCCCTAGATTCCCTACATTCCAACTTCAAATCAAATTCAATGCAACTGGAATTTGCATTTATACTTACATTTAATCATTTAGGTGAAACAAATGAGGGCAATAAAATCAATCAAAATAACAAAAAACCAACAACATATAATTGTTGTGACAAGTCCTGGTTAGTCTAATGCAGTATACATTTTTTTATAATACATACAGTAGATAGATGAGAGATAGAATAGATAGAGCTAGTGTTAGATGGTCAGGTTATTATTATTTAATTAAAAAGAAAGGTAGATAGAATAGGGAAAAAAAAGTTAAAGCGTTAGAGAGTTAATTAAAAAATGCATTCTCATTTAAATTCTGAATCCTGCTATAAATGCAAAAAGTCAATTAAGATATACATTTAAAAAAAAAAAAAGTGAGATTCTGCAAGGTTGCTATAATAGAATATTTTTGGACATATATAGCGAAGTATTGTGAAACGCTAACAAGAATGATCTAAATCACAACATAAAGACTTTTAAGCAGAAATTAATCTTGGACAAACAACTAATTTAATGAGGCCTGTTTCTTCAAAGACCCAAACAGTGGCACTTAAAAAATTGCATGCGTAAACACGCGTGAATGAAGTTAATTAACGACCACGTTCATGATGCAAATAAAACAAGCTAACAAGAAAACTTCTGCACCCACTAATAAGGCAAAGAATGGGAAATTATGGTAGTGTCAGGCTTACCAGGGCCAATCATGAGAAAGCCACAAGCTGCCTAGATAACTAGCCTCCAGACACACTGTGAATATGCCACAGGGAGCCTGAGCCCTCAGCCTAGTTACACAGGCGGCAACAGCCTATATCCCTATGAGAGGGCGGTTGTGTACCATACAGATATGACAAATAGCAACCTAACAAGGTCCATAAAGACACATATTCACACACTCCGACATAGGGTATGTACCCTCAGAGACGTGGAAATAAAGATGCAGAGAAAGGACACAGAAGGAAAAAAAAAAATAATAATAACGACTTTGGACTTCTCAGGGGATGCGGTTAACTACAGGCACCTCCACCCAACGCACTGTCAAACTCCTAACAGAATGATCCACGCTGACATGCCATCGCTTGCAACTGCAATGAATGAACAGCAGGCCGCTGTGATTTCCATAAAACACTCTGCAATGGCAGCGACTGTCATCCTCATTATCTCGCGGTACTGAAAACCTTTGTGTCCACCACAGATTAATGATTTGTGCATTTCATAATAAACTGGTCCTCTTTGACAGTGATGAATGTTGTGGCATGTGCAGGGGTCCAGACACTCTCTGTTACACCTTGGTAATTTGTTCTCCTTGTCACACACTTTGACTAGAGCAGAAATCAATGAATGACGCAATGCTTTCCTAAATCATGTCCTCATATTGGAGACAGCAGATATCAGGAGGAAACTGTCATTTTCTCCCCTCTATGATCCCCTCCTTCTTCCCAATATCACCTCAATTACTTTCGCCTTCCCTTTCAGATTCCTTTGGTGACACGAGTCCTGAACAGAAAAGCTTTTTGAAACCAACTCGTTTCAAGTTGAGTCTGTGTTAAATGATAGCTGTCGTTTAAGGGCCTGTACGTCTCAATGTCACATTTATCCGAGCGCTTTAAGAGCAAGAGCTGTATGGGAAAAAGGATGCTGTGCATAGTGGCATCTGGCATTACTTTTAGACGCCTTCCTATCCAGTCAAGTTTTAAGTTGCCACAAGATTTATGAGGATAGACGTGTTCGGATCAGATTCGCCAAGCTTCTGCATTTCCTGTCTGTGCCTCAGACTGAAACGACCACTTGTGCATAAATACTTGAATAACAGAAGTAGAAAAGTGATTTCATGGATAGCCTATTTTGAGGCCTAGATCTTTCTGATTATGGCGGACCTAAGTATAAATGTTGCTAAAAGTTGAACTTAACACACCATTGAAGACACAAATGAAACAGTACCTAAACCAAATACCTAAACAAATGATTTTGAACATAGATGCAGAGTAAAGCAGCAGAACTTGGTTATATATATATTAAGAGAGATGCCTAAAAATCACAAGGGGTCAGTTGTATCCACCTTTTTCCTGAGTAACCGATGAGCGCTGGCCACCATGATGGATTCTACCTTCTATTTGGGTGCTTTCTTGTTCTGGTCTCCATAGAAATCCATGTTAAAATGGGGTAAAAAAAGATCAGCTGAATTCATTGAACAAACTTTTTCAGTATAACTAAATATAAAAATGTGCGCAGGGTTAAAGTGTGCTGTTGTTGGCTGCGTACCAGTAAATCTGCCTCTGTCATGCTGTATGCTTTGCATAAATGATACAAAAGAAAATGAGCATGGCTTGCAGTGTTTAAATTAAAATACTGTGTGTGAAATAATAAAATATGTGCTCTTATCAATTTGTGAACTAAATCCCCTTAAGTTCACCCCGACCGGGAGCTCTATATATGTGCCCTCATCTGTTTTCAGTACAGCTTACTTTGCATCGCTTCATGTCATCTACCCATTCATTAAACTATTGATAGGTGAGTTACTACAAAAAACACGTCATTGTGACATTGTGAAGTGATGAAACTATGCGCATTTTAAAACCATTTACAGAGGTTTAACATTATATTATCAGCTCAGGAAATATGTTAATTTGACTAGAAGCACCGGAAATGTAAAGCATTGTTCCAGTCGGGCAAGACTTCCGCATTCAGGAAAAAGGTGGATAAACACTATGTTAAGACTGTGTCTTAAAGGGATAGTTCATCCAAGAATGAAAATTCTGCCATTAATTACTCACCCTCATGTCGTTCCAAACCCATAAGACCTTCATCTTAGGAACACAAAGCTACAAGAATAATTTTGTGCACAAAGAAAACAAAAATAACGACTTCATTCAACAATTTCCACTCTTCCGTGTCAGTCTTGACGCGTGTTCATGAGCTTACCAAGACCTTTTCTTTGTGCACAAAAAGTATTTTCGTACACAAAGTATTTTTCGTACAAAAAATCCTGGGTTAGGCCCGTTGGGTCATTTTATTGGGTTATTTTTAGTATTTTTTACCCAGGTGCTGGGTAGTTTTTCTGTAACTAAGTTGCTGGGTCATTTTTAATGCTGGGTTATTTTTTTCTACCCTACTGCTGGGTTGAGCCTGTCTCTGACGAAACAACCCAACTGCTGAATTACAGTCAGAACGCGGGCTTTTTGAGTCCTCTACAGGAGAAAGTAGTTCTCAGCACTGCCGATTTGGTGCACTTCTTCAGCAAAATAAA
Organism: Cirrhinus mrigala; assembly: GCA_036247105.1. Lineage (NCBI taxonomy): Eukaryota > Metazoa > Chordata > Actinopteri > Cypriniformes > Cyprinidae > Cirrhinus > Cirrhinus mrigala. The sequence continues at coordinate 15,697,976 of CM070027.1, read as the reverse complement.
GCTTTGTATACATTTATTTCATTTATAAACTCTTTACTGTCCTGTATTTTATGCAACGCAACATACAGGGACGAGATATCAGCCGCATCAGCAGCGATCAATTCGCATGATGGAAACGCCTTTTTGCCTTGCATAAAATAAATGGATTTTATTCATTATAGTACTGAGTGTAATATATTTGATGTTAAAATGTGTTCTTTAATGTCAGTACTGTTTGTTTGTGGGCAGGTTTTGAAGTCAGTCACGGCATCTTTCAGTTACGATTGAAACGCGAGGCCCCAGTCTGAAGTTCGTAGTTACCCCAGCGAACAGCAACCATTCACCGGCTCAGATTTCGGTGACACACTGGCACGAGAATTAGCACTATTTTGGTAAAAAGTGATTACAGAGAAAAAAGTTTACGGGTTAAATAGATAATAGATTATAGGTTAAATACACTAAAATTAAAATGTTACTTTTAAATGTGAATTTTTTAATGACTAAAACGCTTGTTAAATGAGTGTAAATGTATGTAATATGTGACCCTGGACCACAAAACCAGTCTTACGTTGCATGGGTATAATTGTGGCAATAGCCAAAAATGCATTGGATGGGTCAAATTTATCGATTTTCCTTTTTATGCCAAAAATCATTAGGATATTATGTAAACATCATGTTCCATGAAGATATTTTGTAAATTTGCCACCGTAAATACATCAAAACTTAATTTTTGATTAGTAATATGCATTGCTATGAACTTCATTTGGACAACTTTAAAGGTGATTTTCTCAGTATTTTGATTTTTTTTCTCACCCTCAGATTCCAGATTTTCAAATAGTTGTATCTCGGCCAAATACATCAACAATACATCAACGGAAAGCTTATTTATTCAGCTTTTTGATTTTTTTTTTTTTTTTTTAATTTATACCACTTATGACTGGTTTTGTGGTCCAGGGTCACATATTGTAAACTATGCTGTATTCACCCAAATAAATTCAGTTTGTCTTGTATTTTGTCCATGTGTTCTTGCTTAATAATAAATGTTCATCTTTTGATTGTTGCTGTTGCCTCTAGTAATTCTGTGTGTGTGTTTTCATAAGTTCCAGTCCATAAGCCAGCAATATAATAATTTTTAAACAATAGTTGACTTAAATAATACAACCCAGCATGTCTGGTAAAAACATTTAACCCAGCCACCTGGGTCAAAATAACCCAGCATGTGTTCTGTCCAATATTTACCCTTAGCTGGGTTGCCAAATAACGCAAGTTGGGTTGTTTTTAACCCAGCATTTTTTAGAGTGTAGCTTCACAAAATTAAGGTTAAACCTCTGATGTCACATGGACTATTTTAATGATGTCCTTAGTACCTTTCTGGGCCTTGAATCTATCAGTTGTGTTGCTGTCTATGCAGGATAAGAGAGCTCTCAGATTTCATCGAAAATATCTTAATTTTTGTGTTCTTGAATTAAAAAAGATCAATCTACCTTGTTATGTAACTGACTTTACACAGTTACGACCAGTCTTGTAGAAAGAAAGAAAGAAAGAAAATAGATAAATAAATAACTTTAAGACTAGTCTAAGCAGTTTATGTAACTGGCACCAGATTGGTAACAATGATCTCATATTGGTTCCATAAATAAGTTCATCGGTATGGCCAACAAAGAATAATTTTAGCACAAGGGAATCACTAGAGCCAAAACTGAGCTATTTGTTAAATACAGTAAAGCTTAAACTAACTCAACAGTATTTGTGAGATAAAGTTGATTACCACAGAAAATAATTCAACTCGTCCCTTGGTTGTTTCAGTAGCTAAAGCACAATGAAAGTTAAACTATCCACAAAAAAATTAACGTTACAACTATACCACAGCCACTTTACTTAACTATACGTGCTAACATGATACCAGTATGATAGAATTGCTTGGTTACTTACGTAGTGTCTGTTACGTGGTATCCAATATTTCAATTTTGTTTTCATAACAACGGCACTAAACGCTGTACAGTGTAACGGAAACACGAGGTAAGCATAAGTGCGAGGTGACGTTGCGTCCTTACTTGCATTTAGCTGAGCAGGCATTTTGGCCTGCTGTTGCTACTTTTCAACAGAATAACAGAATAACAGAATAACATAAATCGCTCTTTTTACTGTTGTCTCCTTATGTTCAATAATTAAAAAAAAAAAAAAAAAAAAAAACCCTTAAAATAAAGCTGTCTGCTGTTTTAGCGATGAATAGCTAAAGGTTCATCCACATATAACAACGATTCCATCAAACAATGAATAATTAAATGAATAAATACGACAACTTTACATTATTATGCATGTTTTACAGATGATGATGTAAGTACTTTAACAAAAATATTAGCCACCATCACAGACATGCAAAATGCCTGTTTTCTGTTTCTTAATAATTAATCTGACAATCATTTCAAAGTTTACAATACAAAAGTGCATTGTGAAGCATGATATTTAGCCTTATTGCTTTTGTTTTATTGATTTTTAATGAACATAATATATATTTTATCATGCATGCATACAGAATTGAGTAGTATTCTTTTGCAATATAGTCTATTTTCCATAAAGTTAGTCAACCCCTAAGCCAAATGTTTCTACTGTACAAATCCTTCATTTAGAGTTAATATCATTTTTTTTTCTGAGACAATCATGTGCTTTGGGAAAGTCATTAAATGAATAATTATAGAGGAGCCCTGCTGAGTTGGTATCATGGGACAATGTGTGCACTCTAGTGTTGATACCAAATGAATATCACTTATTTGCAAGCAAGAACAAAACCCTTGAGGCAAATCAATAAATAACAGGAAGATTTCATTAACTAAAGAGCTCTCATAGTGATTTTTTCTGAGGAACAAAAAAGGAACCTTTAGGACAGGAAGGTCAAAACATGACTGTTTGGCTCCGACATAAGTTTGTGCAGTCTGTTGCCCACTCTGGGGTGTTTCTTTCATCTAACGCAGGCTTTGATATTCTTTAAAGGAAAGGTGTAGCCTAAAATGTATTTTACATCACTGACAACAGTGCATCTGATGGCTGTATGAAAGAGTGCTTATGTATCTCATGGCTACATAAAACTTTAAGTTGTTGCTTTGATCATATGCTGCCTTGAATCTTGAATACAAATTAATGCTGCCTTCATGTGCTGTTGGAATTACTGTAAATATGAGTTTCCTAGTTGGAAATTGATCATATGCACGGATTACTTCCTTGTTTTAGAAAAGCCAGCTCAGTCATTTCCGTTCAGCTGTACTGTGCCGTAATAGGAGTTTCCTTTGTTCGTTTTCTCTACATAATCAATTCACAATTTGAGGAAAAGTTTTGTTTGTCTAAGAGGACGAAACCCCCATGTATCCACCTTATTTTTCCCCTGAGAGTACGTGCAGCCATTTGTAAGTCTTTCTGTGTATGGCTTCCGGTCTCCTCAACTTCCAGCTATTTTTTTGCTGCACATAAAGCTCGTTTTGCTGCTTGATATTGCAAACTGGTGTGTCTTACCATATTATTTTAATGTATTATCTTAATTATGAACACACTGGTTTGTAATGCAAACTGTTTTACCGTTTACTGCACTTTGATATTCTTCTCGTTATTTCCCTATGGCGGATTATGAACCGGACGTCTAACACATTACCAGAAAACAGCTTACTTCCGCATTGAAAAATAAGGTGGATACCGTTTCAAGAATGACAAATGCGAGTGTAAAAAATATGCGAGTAAATCCGCTAAATATGCGCGAGTCATTTGATATGATTGACAGTAATAACCCACATCTGACAAGCCTGTCAAAATGTCAAAAATAGAGTATTTAAATAATTCACTCTGTATAGGCTGTTTGTGTCTGATTTATTTATTTATTTTAATGACTTTCTGCACTTTGTAAAAGTACTAAAATTTGTTACACTAGTAATTTTATAATAAATCGAAAAGCAATACGTGGAAAAAAAAAAAGCCAGCAATATAATCATTTTTAAACAATAGTTGACTTAAATAATACAACCCAGCATGTCTGGTAAAAACATTTAACCCAGCCACCTGGGTCAAAATAACCCAGCATGTGTTCTGTCCAATATTTACCCTTAGCTGGGTTGCCAAATAACGCAAGTTGGGTTGTTTTTAACCCAGCATTTTTTAGAGTGTAGCTTCACAAAATTAAGGTTAAACCTCTGATGTCACATGGACTATTTTAATGATGTCCTTAGTACCTTTCTGGGCCTTGAATCAGTTGTGTTGCTGTCTATGCAGGGTAAGAGAGCTCTCAGATTTCATCGAAAATATCTTAATTTTTGTGTTAAAAAAAAAAAAAACTATGGGAGTTGAAATGGCAGCTGCAGCTAATGAGTGATCCTCTGCTGCCATCCTCTGGTTAAGGGTAATTTCATGTCATTTTCATCTTAAAAAGTCGTTGTTTTCCGTAAAAAAAAAAAAAAAAAAAGCATTTTTCACGGCGTCTTTATGAATGGAAAGTGAATCTTTGAAGTGAATTTTTCTGCACAGCTGTAGAGTTGAAAAATAATAAAGGCTTTAAAATATTACAAGATTTTAAAACTGTGCTCATGACTATGAAGGCAAGTTATTATCAAGAATACTATTAAGATGTCATTGAAAAGAAGCATCTCTAGCTTGCTAACGTTAGATTAAACAATTATGACAGTGTGTCTATGTACTCTGATTACCAGGCTCAGAATTTAATTTGTATGTTGTTAAAAAATATGAAACTGAATGTTCATGCCGCTATCATTATTTACGATGTTGCAATTATTATTTTTCTCATGTTATGTTTCTGATAAGAACAAGGCAGGAGAGCAGTCTCAAGATTCTCAACCTATATATAGCACATATAAAATGAGCTACACCGGAAATGTACGAGCTGTTCTATCATTATGCGGAAGTTCTAAAGAACGCTCCGTGCATATGGTCAATTGGACATGTACGACTTTATGACTGGGAAACTTTAAATCTATCAAAGTTGCTTTCTCTTGTCGTTACATGTCATGTATGTATACAAATAAGCGTCTGTAAGATCTCAATAGCACAGTAAATGTTGCCTATACAATTGTGAGTAATGTTATATGGTTGTCGGCAAAAGAGACGCTACATTTAATTCAAAATCCACTGGATTTTGGTTGAATACTTTCAATATATTTAGGCTTTATTAAGATTTCCCTAAGAAATAAGCAAGAATGAACCTGGTTCATGATTCCTTTTCTTTCTAAACAAAACTTTATAAATCTTAACACTAGAAACCACCCCTAGTTCTTTGTCTAACTAAAGCAGAATCAACTTTATGCTCATTCTAAAATGGAAACGTTATAAAAGGAAGCACTTCACTGCTTGCTTCTTCTTTTGGTCTTTCTAAATTTATCAGTTTTTCCTGGACCCATCAGTCACTACGGTCTAAGAATAATTCCTATCACAATTACTGTAAAAATGGACCTTGGAAGGCGCAGAAAGGCATGTTCAGCCATAAGTATTAGGGTGTATCATCAAATTCTGAATCTTGTATAAACATTTCTTTAATTCCTGTTCATCTCCAGAAAATCAAAGCACTTGCCCTGTGAGCCTTCCAAGTGAATTAGCATAATGAGCCACCAAGGGTAGAGCTACCTGGATTACCTTATCAATTTGCAACCCTGGCTCCAACTGTGAGTCAATTTGAGAAAGCACCCAATTAACTTATATTAAAAAGTCAACATAATTATGTTGATGAGAAGTCCCTTTCATATTGAGGGAGGAGATATCTGAACCAGACAGGAAGTTTTTTCTCTGAATACTTATGAACTGATTACACCTAATAGCAGTGTGCTTCTGATAATCTGTCATATTCAAGTCTTTCTCCTTTTTATTCCCTAACCATATATATCTATATGGTTATTTTTTATCCATTTATTTCATTTTCTTTCATTTTATTATACCTCAGGTCCGCATTCAAAGGAAAATCTAATATCTGGGGTTTTAGAAACTTTAATATCCCTTACCTGTTTCATCCCCATGTCATCCAAAACGAGTGCATTTATTTATTATGTGAAATATTATTACAATTTAAAACAATGTTTTCAACTTGAATATATTTTAAAATGTAATTTATTCCTTTGATGACAAAGCCGAATTTTCACCAAACATCTTTTTTTTCTGCAATTAGGCATACTTTTTTGGTTGTTATTCCATAACATTTAGTTTTTAATATGTGTACAACTGTTCAGAACTGTGCTAGCTAACCACGTGCTGATTAGCATCTTTGAGGTATAGGCTTGTATCTAAAATGGTTACTACCATAACCAAAACATGTCATCATTGTTTCAGTAGTAACAAAAGAGAACACACAATCCTTTATTTGGGCGAAACAAAATTACAGTACAGTTATGCAAATTTGTAGTATTTAAGTTTAGTATTCTACCAAAACATTATTGCCACTACCAAAAATGTGGCGTCACAACTGAAACATGGGATGTTTTGTCAAAAATAAAGTATACTGAATTATCACCTAAGATGTTATGGTAGTGTTTGCTTCAATGTATATTCAAACTAATGAATCCTCAACTTTGAAATATAAAGTATGATTAACTTTTTGCCTTTTACAAAGAAAAACTGGATGAAAAAAATCTCATAAATTACAATTGAAATATTGTTAAAAATGTAATTGTTAATGATTTACCAGTGACAACTTTTTAATAAAATAGCAAAAATATATATTTGCAAAGTAGATGTAAGTAAAATCTTAATTAGTCAATATAACCCTTTTATTAAATTATGCTGCGTTTTGGTCGTGACAAATTTGAGGAGAGGACTAATATTCTAAAACTTTCTGAAAATACAGTATGAGAATTAACTGCAAAATATTACTAGAAATGTGTACCTTGGACACACACACACACACACACACACACACACATTTTATTATATATAAAATTTCCACATTTTTTTGGAAAAAGCACACGTGTGAGACTGCATACTGGAGTAATAGCAGCTGAAAAGCACTGGAAAAATTCACAGGAATATATAACAATATAATTAATTAATACATTTAATTTATTTTTATAAATTATTTAAAATTGTAATAATATTTTTTATCAAATAAATGCAGCCTTAGTGAACATGAGAGACTTTCAAAAACATATGAGAGACAGAGAGAGCGGGAAAGAGAGAGAGAGAAAGAGAAAGAGAGAGGCTAGGTGACGCCACTAGGGGCACTCTGTTTCTCCAAAGACATTATATATTTGGCAGCAGTTAAGAGTAACCATAGTTCCTGGTTAAAAAAATTATAGGCTAGTTAGTACAGCTACAGTGATATTATCACAACTGTAAAATGTATTAAATGTATTAGCTATCTATTATTATTCAAATGTGAATATCCAAGACATTCATTTATCAAAATAATTAGATTTTATGTATGGTATTTAATGTAGCCTATGATTTTATCGCCAATAACTGTACACAATAACTGTAGTAACTACACTATGCCATTCTACCGGAAACTACATGGTTACCATGGTACTTTGTTTGTGTGAGGGGGCAGGGGTCCCTCTTTTTTCTGAACAACAGTGGGTTTTTCCGGAAACAAACACATTTTTATCTTACATTACGACACAAAAATGATTCTATTCAATAACATCAAGAGACACGGTTTAGTATAAGAGCAGTGTATTAAATGTGTTGACGTTCTTTTTGAATGGGTATTTGTTCCCGCCCTTTCCCAGCATCTCCTGACGCGCAGCCCCCGTTGCTCTAGGTGAAGCTCAACTCACTCACGAGCTTCAGAATGAAGCAGGTGTCCAACATGGCGAACACGAGCAACGGATCTCTCGCTACTCTCCTCATTTTATTCACCATTTCGGCAGCTATCTATACAGGTAGGAACTGTGCTTTTGGATTAATCTGCTTGTGTTTTAAGTCAGAAACGGTTGAGCCAGCGCGACGGATGTTCGCCGCGTGTGGAGATTTGTATACAGTGTAGCGTCTTGATTGAAAGTAATAGTTCAAAGTAACGTTAGACGTGTTACAAAGTTAGATATGTGTTGTTCAAACTAAAACGTTCGAACGACGTGCGGATTTTTCTCGTCTGTCTGTTAACTTTGACGCGAGAAAGTCTGCAGATGTTTTCCAGTTGCTTTTGCCTGCGGGTCTCTTGTACGGGAAAAGCAGGATGTTTCTTTCCTTACTACACAAAACTAACATTGTTTTACCCGCACATTAGTTCCGCTAAATGATGTAACCCAGATACACTGTAGAGCTTTTATAACGATATTAGTAGGCTTTTGGAGAAATGAACATACGCTGACCTTTATTGGACGCAAAGCTCAGCATCATCGGTGTGAAACAGCAGCTTCTGTTTGGATTGATTAATCTAATGGATTTGAATCTCAGCTAATGCTTCTTTCAGTTAAATTACTCCTGTGTGGCTCTTGAATCCCGCAGTCATTTTGAGTTGCGAGTTTGCAAGTCATTGAAATGGGTTGTGGAAACAACATACAGCAGTTACGATGCATTACAGCGAACATCTACATGGGCTTCATGCAGCTCCGCGAATGAGTTGCTTAAAGTTTAGGAATACGCATTAACGCTTTTGTTTTATGTCAAAAACATTGGTTTTGCTTTAAAGGGACAGTTCATTTAAGATTAGAATAGTTGTCATTTACTGTTCCTCGTGTTGTTTCAAATCCGCCTGTCTTTTGTGGAACACAAAAGAAGATGTGAGGCAGAATGACTCAGTCACAAAATTCGCTTTTAGTCTATAGAAAAAGATGTAGTGAAAGTGAATGGTGACCGAAGCTGTCAGTCCCTAATATTCCGTGTCTCCTTTTGTGCCCGACGGGGGAAAAAAAGAGTCTTGCGGCTTTTGGGTTTCCATATGGAACAACATAAGGGTGAATAAATGACAGAAATGTCATTTTTGCGTGAACTGTCCCTTTAAGTCAGAGTAGCGCATATGTGTGACCGCTCGCTCTGAACTGGCAGCATCCGCGCACTGTTTCACTCTGCTGTTCTTTCTTCTGGGTATTTACAAGCAGTCATTGCTCAAATAGTAAACTTCAGGGGCTGCGGTAGCAGTTTTGTTTTAAAAATAAATACAAACACTTCACGTTTTGAAAACATTTGAATAACACGCTGAGTCGTCGCCGCTGAGGGAATGTTTTGATGCTCACGGCACTGGCAAGATTTCCTCTGTCATCTAACGCAGTTCTCTAATCGTTTTTTTACCCGCTCTTATATTGCATCTCCACTTTCTTTAGACTTATGTTCAAAAGCAGTCGCAGTGTTCAGAGTCAACAAGTGCAGGAAACATATTAAGACGTGCCGCGTTTGCTCCGAATCTGTATCGTTGTTTATAACGGAAAGCGTAGTTTTTGTCGCGTTGCGTCGATTGTGATGTGGACTGTGGATGTTTTGCGTTTGCCGCGTCGCTCGTTTGCAGTGTAGATGGTGTGTGTGGGGGGCTTTATCTCTCCGGAAACGATGCTGGGAAATAAGGTGTGGAGTCACAATGAAACAAAGCTTCTTTCACTTTTGAGGCAGAGTCAGATTAAAAACATATCGTGTCAAAACAAGGGGCTCTGCTTGGAAATGCGTTTATTGAGATACTCAATGCCAACGATAGTGTTCAGAGATTAAAACGTGGAAAACCGGTTTTCTTATCTAAGTTTCAGATTTACCCTTAAGAGGATTTTTGCGCGACTCATATTAAATCATAATGATCTTGTCATCATTCTGAAATCGTCGTTCGCAATAATATTATTGTTTGATGTGTCACCACTTGTCTTAAAATGTTGTCTTTTCAGTGGAGCCGGTATAATGTGATGAGTAATACACTTGTTTCTGCAAACATTTTGTGGTTAGTCTATCATTATTTGAACAAAAGTGTAGGTGTCAGTCAATATTTTAACATGGAGAGATAAAAAAACAGGGGGAAAGAATATCTGGCATATCATCATACATGTTCATTAAATGTGACCCTGGACCACAAAACCAGTCATAAGTGTCAATTTTGTGAAACTGAGGTTTATGCATCATATGAAAGCTGAATAAATTGGATTTTTATTGATGTATGGTTTCTTAGGATATGACAATATTTGGCCAAGATACAACCATTTAAAATCTGGAATCTGAGGGTGCACAAAAATAAAATAAAATAAATACAAAATAAATAAAATATAGAGAAAAATCACCTTTCAAGTTGTCCAAATGAACTTCTTAGCAATGCATATTACCAATCAAAAATTAAGTTTTGATATCATTGCGGTAGGAAATTTACAAAATATCTTCATGATCAAAAACATGATGTTTACATAATGATTTTTGGCATAAATTTTTTTTAATAATTTTGACCCATACAATGTATTGTTGGCTATTGGTATAATATACCCATGCTACTTATGACTGGTTTTGTGGTCCAGGGTCACAAATGGTTTACTGCGTTTTTTTCCTTTATTAAATGGGGATTGAACTAGATATTTTAAAGTAGCATTTCTAAACTACTGCAAGAGAAAACATGCATTTGTGTAATTGTACTTTTACCTTATAAATCCTCTAACGACTACAGCGTGTGACAACTTGCCCCAGTGATTCCTATATACCAGCTATCTGCTTCCAAGCTTGTGGGAAATCTTCATTTGCTCTTACTATCCCCTTTGACTATTAACTGTGGCTGTTGTGTTAAGGGTTTAAGCATTGTTTAATTGTGCTCTGGTGTTTCCTCAACATGAAGCTTATGCTTAATAGCCCTTCTTTCTTTGACAAAAGCCTCATATTTCAGGGGATCCCTCAGTTTCCATTAGCCAGCAATAATGCTTTCAAATCAGATGAATGTTTAGTACACAGCATATCGGACGTATAATTTGTTTAGGGCCTGCAGCAAATAAGTTTATATGAAAATGGAGAAAAGGCAAACAGTAGCTTAACCAGGTTGCTGTTATTAGACATTTCTTCCCCTTTGAAGTGTGTATTATTTGTTTTGCTCCACTTGGCTGTCAGACTAATACCTTACAGAGTGAAAATGAAAATGGCTGGGGGAGAAGCTAATCCACATAAGAATATTTTGAGGATTACGGCTGGAGTCTGCCATGCCCGCCTCGCTATTGATTGGTTGCTTTGCTCTGTAAAAATGACAGCGCAAGGAGAGACAAGAGCGCTGTTAATTCTTTTAGTTTGGGCTGTATCTGGAGAGATTACTGGTGTTATTGGTAATGTTTTTTGTTATATACGTGTGTGAATGGATGACGGACATTCTTATGGTATCATTGAATTTCTATTAGAAATCATTTGGCTCAATTGCTGTATGGCATGGTTCACTTATTTAGCGACTGCAAATAAAATACTGCATGTGTCGTGATTAGAAAAACGGCAAGCAGTTGACAACAGGGTTGGAAGTTGGATGTTTTGGATTGGATTGGAGAAAATTCCTTTAGCAAAGGTCACATTATTTGCCTCGGCCTAAACGCCACTATGACACAAACGTGAAGACAATGATTGATGAGTCAAGATGCTGAGAGCAATACAAGCCTCAACCACTAGATGATCAATGAACTCATTGACTTTGACAAAGACAAAAGCTCCTATTCATTCCCATTGTGAACAACATGGACTAAATTATGTATTTATTTCAGCAAATAAAGGCAGTTGTGTCTCGATTAAAATTCTGTAATGACATTCCCCTGTTTCAACACAATAGTGGCCCCGAAGGCAAAGTACATGCTGACCAGCATATGAGTTGTTTCATCCTAATTTCTTCTAAATTGCTCTTTGTTTGGGTGAAACATCCAACAAGGACGCTTTATTCTAGAGGAGGCAAGCTGGGATGCTTGTTTGCTGAGTAAGAGAATCCCCAAGAATCATTGTCATGCAATCAGCTGTTCCATGTATCACCCAAGAGATGATTATCAAACAAAATGTGCTTTAAAAAGTACTGCAAGGCCTGAATTGCATTTTAGGAGTCTGCAAACTTCTAGGTCAAATTTTATTAACTTGTATGCTTAAGTATGATGTGAATAAATTAGTGCGCTCAACTGATTTGAGAAAATCAATTAATCACACATTTTTACTGAAATTAATCATGATTAATCCCACCTAACATTAAAGTTTTTCACATTCAGTCTTCAAATCTATGTAGAAACAACATAAATACTGTATATTTTTAATATTTGTTTTTTTTTTTTATCACTGAAGGTCAGTATCACTGATATCAATATGTCTTTAGGAAATTGTCTTTTTTTCTAATATTTCATTTATAGCCATAAAACATTACAGTGTAATTGAGAGCTGTAAATTTTAACATTTATTAGACTTTAAAAAAATAACATCTAACTTAAGTGAACTTAAAGCAATCTTCACATAAATCCATGATTTGCCTGTGCCCTTCAGCAAGTAGGAAATATACAGAAATTGAATAAAGTTATTAAACACTAAATGCTAAATTAAATACCGATAAATCCTTAAAGCTAAAAAGGTGACTGATTTCCTTCTTTTTCTTTTGTTCTTTGATTAATAGACATCACAGCAGTTGGGTTATTAGCTTATTTGGCTGCTATTACTTTAAGAGCTGTCACGGATCTGACATGCATGTTTGTAGTTTTATTCACGCTTTAATAAGAAATGATACAGGCCACAGCATGCGACACCGCATATGTGCAATTGAAGCACGTGCTACGAGGACGGTATAATAGCTGACATGACAGGAAAATTAATTTTTACTGACATATGGCCTGACAACATCAAGTAGCATCAGTAACAATGTTTTCAGCAATGTAACAAACCTTTTCAGCGCTCCTTTGACTAGCACCGAGGCAAATGTGGAGTGCGCATCTGAAAAGTCTCCCGTTTGATGTGGTCGTAAAGATGTTCTGTGAAACGCTTCTTGTCAAGAAAAAACGGAAGCAGCAGTTAGTGGGGTAGGCCCTCTCCTAGGGGCTGCGTTAAATAATTTTAATGCTGTTAAATAGGAAAAATGTATCGCCTGTGTTAACGTGCTAATTTTGACAGCACTAAACTAAATATGTAAAATATTTTTAACATTTAATAATGTTTTAATTTACATTTTAGAGGTAATAAGCACAAAAAAGGCAAGTTTCTTTTAGTCTTCAAGCTGTTTTATTGAACATTATAAATGTCATTATGCAGGTGCACCTTACTGCTTGGTGGAAATTGAGAACATTTTTAACGTTCAGTGTAACTGAGCTTGTTTTGCAGACAGCTGATGAACCGAAAGATCAAATTGTGAAACGCAGCGCCACCGCAACCTCCCACTTCCCATCCTGCGCCGGAGAGCTGCTGATGATGGAGCAGTTTACCATACCATCATATTGCAGCTCACGCTGAGCAAGTTCTCATTAAATAGAGATTACCAGCACCCATTAGCATTACCATTAAGAACAATTCACCCACTCTAAAGTCGTACGTATAAGGTTAATCGCTGCTCTTTTCTCGAAATATATCTCATCCCCATCAAGAGAGAAGCGATATGTATGTTATCATAAAGCAGGGTCTCTTGCGAAGCACACGCATTTATCTTCTGGCTGTACAAATAAGGATTTAGTGCTCTGTGATAATCAACAATGAGTTTTTCCTTTTGCAGTACACAGAAAGATAAAAGAGGACTCTTTGGTTTAGAAATCACTACAAAGTCAAATGCTTAGAGGTTGGTCTGTTCATAGTTCGGAAATCCCGAGACGCTGGCGGATTACATATTTGGTCCATACAGCGAGAATTGAACTTGTTGAATCCATTGAAGATGTTAAATGGCTTGGAAGTTGTTGGCTCTTCTTTTTGGATAACAATTTGTTCTTTGATAGTTCTCTTTGTTCACAGCTTGTATTGTTCAGAGCTTTCTGTGGCTTAGAGCCGCAGCATGCAGACAAAAAGATAAATGTGCACGCAATCTTTTGGAGTTTCAGTCCATTCATTACAGCCAATGCACTAGCGCTTGGCGAGCCTATTTTTTGCGCTTGTCATTTTATTGTGTTCTGACATTGAATCATTGGGTACATTACAATTTGTATCTCACTCCCTCCCGTTTCATCTCGTCATTTAAGATCGCCTAGGCTTTATATCAGCAACGCGCACGGCTGACACTCATCCTTCCTTCGCCTTCGCGCTACCTTAGGCTTTATTAAAATTATTTTATCAGGTCACACTTGAAGGGCAAATGTGAAAGGGTTTTACATGTTTGTTTTACGATAAAAAAAATGTAGCCATTTGTACTGGCTCCTCTGACCTACTATGTCAAAGGATTCGTTTTTCCTAATAAAACAAAATAGGTCAGGCTGTAATCTCTCAGTGTCTGGTGAAACGCGGTAGGGTGGGCCCGCTGGGGTGATCTGCGATGTTCATCTAACAACACGGCAAGAATTCCTCAGTGCTCTGCGAGTGTCATGTCTTAGGTCAACATCAGATTAAAAATAGTGTTTGTATTTGCTAACTCACCGCAGGAATCATGGTTTTCAAGTCGATATCAAAGGCAGGGTAGAATTACATTTAACTGTTTTTATGGATCTGTATTCCCTTGCAATGTTTTATGAGGATTGATTGTTTGTTTGTGCACTTGGTGCCAAAAAACATGGTGGAAGCCTTAGCTTAAATCTTAAATGGTTGTTTATTTACATCTGTGGTGGGAGAAGAAATGAAATGGTGTCAAATAGTTGGTGTTTGGACCGTTGTGACCCATTCCTAAAATATAGTCGGTAAACAGAGATTATTTACTGTTAGGAGCTTTGTACAAAAGAGCTAGACAGATGGGTGTGGAATGTGGCATTAGTAGTAATTAGATACTATAGTGCAGTGAAGAATTACATTGTGCAAATATAAACCACTTGTGCAAATGCGGTATGAACTAAATTATGTATGTATGTACACTGCCATTGAAAAGTTTGGAATCTGTAAGATTTTTAATGTTTTTTTTTTTTTTTTTGTTGTTGTTTTAAAAAAAGTATTTTCTGCTAATCAAAGCTGGGTTTATCTGATTAAAAATACAGAAAAAACTAATATTGTGAAATATTATTGCAATTTAAAATATTTGTTTTCTATTTTAATATGCTTTAATATAAAATTTATTCCCGTGATGCAAAGCTGAATTTTCAGCATCATTACTCCAGTCTTCACATGATCCTTCAGAAATCATTCTAATATGCTGATTTATTATCATTGCTGGAAACAGTTGTGCTGCTTAATATTTTGTTTTTGGAATGACATTTTTCAGGATTCTTTGAATAAAATGTTA
Organism: Cirrhinus mrigala; assembly: GCA_036247105.1. Lineage (NCBI taxonomy): Eukaryota > Metazoa > Chordata > Actinopteri > Cypriniformes > Cyprinidae > Cirrhinus > Cirrhinus mrigala. Next base: position 15,682,783 of record CM070027.1, on the reverse strand, counting down.
AAAAAAACAGCATTCATTAAAGATAGAAATTGTTTTGTAAAAATAAACACTACTGTTCAAAGTTTGGGATCAGTACATTTTTTTTTTTTTTTTTTTTTTTTCTTTCTTTTATTTGAAAGAAATTAATACTTTTATTCAGCAAGGATGTGTTAGATTGATTAAAAAGTGATAATAAAGAGTTATACTGTTCGAAAAGATTGCAACATTGATAATAAATTAGCATATTAGAATGATTTCCAAAGGATCACTGAAGACTGGAGTAATGGCTAATGAAAATTCAGCTTTGCATCACAGAAATAAATTATAATGTATATAAAAACAGAAAACAGTAATAATATTTCATAATAAAAAAAATTTCTGTATTTTTGATCAAATAAATGGGACTTTGAGCATAAGAGATTTCTTTAAAAACATTAAAAATCTTACTGATCTGAAACTTTTTTTTTTTTGAATGGCTGTGTGTGTGCGTGCGTGCATATGTATATGTGTGTGTGTGTGTGTTTACAGATGTATGAAAACACATGGGCATTATCGAAAAAATACATGATTACTGTTATGCATCAAAACAGCAATGTTAAAGAATCTATTCATCTTTAATATAGAAAAGCAGTTGCAGAGCCCCAAATGCCTGTAATCATGTGTTTTTATGCTCTCCCTGAACAGATACTCAGTAATCCGGTCACTCAGAGCACATTGATGGACTCGCAATAGTGTTTTGGAATAAGCTGCTTTCAGTCATTTTTGTCATCCACTGATGTGCCCGTCAGATTTGTCCATCAGCAAAGACATGTTATTGTGCTCTTTACATATAAAGAAGAGATTCCAGGTCTAGGGAGATTTTGTTTATTTCAGCATAGCGTTCCCAGGGTGTCCTTTAGAGCAGGAAGGTACTATATCCTATGCAGTAATATAGTTATTGCTGAGCTTCTTATTATGAAGTTTCTTTATGTGTGCTCTGTGCCCACTTTAGAGTCAAGTGTCATCTATAATGCGTGAATGTCTCTGGCTACAGCTCTGTTTGTGTGGTGTGGTTATTATGAAGGTAGTTATCCAGAATATCACGTTCGCTTCACAGCAGTGCTTGAGCACTGAATCAGTGCTCGAGACAGACCTGCAAATTGGAATGAAGAAATGTTTTGCAAGCTGCGCTTGGTCATTTCGCACTTCGCCAAAGACCGGTTGTGTTCGTCACCTGCTGTAGTTTGTTTAGGGCTGAAACGATTCCTTGAGTAACTCGAATAAAAAAAATCATCGAGGCAAATTATTTGCCCCGAGGCTTCGTTTAGCCCATTTACTGTAACTACACACGGAACACTGTTTTCTCACGGACCATTATACTGACGCACAAACCGATAAACGCTGGAATATTTAAGACCGTAAATTAATTGTGGTTAGTTATGACGTCCCTAAATTAGCTATGTTTTGTGAAAGACTAAGTGCCATATATGTCTCATTTTCTCTCTGTGATGCATAGAAAGTTAGTCAATATCAAACGAAGAGTGCCTCAGCATGATAACAAATGTGATATTGATTTTATGCAACAGTTCATCAATAAACAAGAAGTTAATATTAAGAGACTTGCATGTTAGACAGCATATTGCCTGTTTTTGCTCTATTTCGCCAACAAATAACCATTCCAAACACAGCCACGGCACTGTTTTGCATCTTTGAGCAACATGGCGGTGTTTCGTTCTTGAATGATTAACCCGTTAAATGATTCAGTTCAATGCAATGACTCACTTACTTAACAGTGACTTGCTGCCACCTACTGGCGGTATTGATTTCACATTTAAAGTTTCTTTGTTTTAAAAATACATGTAAATATCAGTATTCAGTGTTTTGTTTAAAATAACAAAATATTATTTATGCATTTGTAAATGCAAGTTAAATGCATTCATGTCCCTCTGAGCTGAATTAAATAGTGGGTAAATAGGCCTACATCTGAATGCCTCAATTTCTTGATTTATGCATTCGTTTTAGGTTGTAATGTTTACCTTTTTCTAAAGTAATGTGAAATTGGTTTATTTTTAGTCATATATATATATATATATATATATATATATATATATATATATATATATATATATATATATATATAATAAAAATAAATCAATTTCACATTACTTTTATACATTTGTATTTGCATTTTGAGGGTAATTTGGCAAAAAAAAAAAATATTAAATGGGTTTAGTTTTCATGATTATTAATGTATGCATTAATAAGGGATTTGTTTTTGGTTCTTCAAGTTGTTCTGAACTTGTATGAAATTCTTTCAGATGTTGGACACAAAACAAGATATTTTGATAAATATAGGTAATCAAACAGTCAATGATAACCAATGACATCCATGACAGAAAAAAATACTATGGTGTCAGTGGCTAACTGTCAAGTTACCTTTTGGTTACTAACATTCTTCAAAATATCTTTTCTGTTCAGCAAAAGAAAGAAACTCATAGGTTTGAAAATAATGAAAGGTGAGTAAATGAATTATTATTATTTTTTTTTTTTTTGGGTGAACTATTCCTTAAACATTTAAACTGATTTAATTGTTTTTTTTTTTTTGTTGTTTTTTGTTTTTTTTATAATTTTTTTTTATTTGAGCTAGTATGCATTACATTTGTCAAATGACAGTTTTAGTAAAAATGTAAAAGTCCTTACTATCTCAATTAATGTTGTTCATTTGAACTTTGTTCATTTAAAGAATCTTAAAAAAGTGTGTTTTCCACAAAAATGTTAGCCATCACTGATTCAACATTGAAAATAATAAGAAATTTAGCACACCAAAATGATTTCTGAAGGATGATGTGACACTGAAAACTGGAGTAATGACTACTTGCCATCAAAGGAATAGATTACATTATAAAATATATTGAAATAGAGAGCAGATTTTTTAATTGCAATATTCCACATTTTACCCTTTACTGTATATTTGAATACACTAATAATAAACGCAACCTTGGTGAGCATTAAAGACTTCTTTGAAAAACATTTAGAAGAAATCTTTTTATGAGTATATCATTTCATGTTTAACTAGAATTTCAAATTACCAATCACCAATATTACTTTACATAAATGAAGATTTGTGTAATCATCTTTTTTTTCTAGGTTGTCTAATCCACTAATTTGTGGATCATTAAATACTTGATGCGATTAAGTGATACGAGTGATGAAATAAAGAATATTAGCTTGCCTTAGGGTCTTAAAGGCTCATGCAATGGACTAGCAACCATTTTCTTGTGTGCTTATGCCATGTAGACAAAATCTTCCCAATCTGGATTTGTTAATCCTGTTATCTGAGGGTTCTTCTTTTGTTCCCCTACTGTGCTGACAACAGACATATTTGGGTTCCAGACAAGAGCTCAGTTAAAGAAGCCATCTGGCTTTTTTTTTTTTCTTTTTTCTTTTTTTCCTTTAGGTCAGACTGTCACCCCTGAACAGTAACAAGACAGAAGGCACAGATAGGATGGCCAGCTACCCTTTCTGGGTCGGGAAAAGAGGAAATTGTTATAGCGTTGGAGAATTACGGTTCAGGGCATATAGAAGCATGTGAAATCTGTGTCAGATGAACATAAAGCAGATAGAGGCAGAGGGGGAAAAAGATGAAATGAAAGTTTGAAGGATGTCAGAATATTTGGCTTCATTTCCCAGTGGTGTTCCATAGCAGTTAGGATCGTTGTCCAAGAAGCAAGTGGTAAATGATGACAAAAATACGATCTCCATACCAATGCCATATTTTAATTCTCCCAGGTCTCGTTTCACAGCTTGAAAATGATAGTGTATAAGTGATGTGTTGCGCTTGTTATTGTGTTCCGCAAATTGTGGCTGTTAAGTGTTTGGCCTTGTGTATGTTGTCGAGTCCCCCAGCCCCTTTCACAACAATGTTTTTCTTGGATCATCCAGTACCTTCTCTTCAACCGCGACTGTCTGCCAAATGCCGAGCCTGTGCGCATTGAATATTATTGCAGATTCTTGAGATTCCTCCCACATTTCTTTGAAATTCGTCTAAAAAAAGCCTGTTCAATTGGCAGTTTTGTCTTCATGCTGATTTTCGTGGATGGGTAAAGATTTGTATGCAGTTAAATGTACATTTTTTTTATCATCTAAGGAATTAACTAGCACTTCTCCACCATGAACAGACTTCTATTTCCTATTTGTGTGAATTTTTGTAGATTTCCACTGTGCTGTTTTTGACACGTGTACCATTTATGTGCATTCAAGGCTCATCGGATCTATAATAATGGTGGTTTAATGACACCGTTAGATTATCATCCTAGTGGCAGCGCGAATGCCACGCAGCCACAAGTTCATGATATATATGTCTATTTCAGTCTCAAAATAGGGCCCCTGCTGTAATATCAGTCACACTAATAGATAATTCATGCTTCGATACCCTCGCCTGCACAACCGCAATCCCGAGAGAGCAGGCACCTTACCTCGCTCGTTCCTTTGAAGTTTGCTCTATCAAACTTCCAGGGCTGTGCTACAATCAGGACCCCATGGAAACACGGAGATTATGGTGCAGCTCGGCTTGTCTTTTGAGAATAATCAGCTGAACCTGTAGGGAGGGAGGCCTGTAATTTTCTTCTAAACACTGCCAATCACAAAAAAGGCAGTGTGGTCCCCAATTCTCTGTGAGTTCGATGCATGCATGGTTGTATGGGTAGAGAGTGGGGTCTTTGTTGTATTTAAGATGAAATTTTACTCTGGTGCTAGTTTTCTTTTATCCCTTCCTCTGTCTAGTCTGCGCTTCAATTAGGATTCACTGTATCAGTGCCATGTTGTTTGGTGGCATGCACCCGCATCATTCTGTTCCAATTTGGATCTAATTGGTCTAATTAAATCTAATGACTTCCTTTATAATTCCACAGCCCTATTTAAGGACCATGATAAAGTGCTAAGAGCGGGGCGTGCGTGTAGTCGCTAATGGGATGCGATAGTGCGCTGGATGTGGTGTAGGTGGATACTTTGTACTATCCTGACTCTGTTTGAGTTTTGTTACACACACACACACAATTTTTTTTTTCGTACTGCGTGTAATGCATCTTCTGCATCATCTCTTGTTCCGGCAGTCCAGATAAATGTGCTTTTGTCTTGTGCCAACCAATAAACCCTTGTAGAGTGCCTATTTAGGTCCTGCAAAAATATCATTTTCAGCAAAAAAGGAGTTTATAGATCATTAAAATCACCCACTTAGTGTACTTTTCGTTAATTGCTAAATAATGCACCCACTTCTTCATGAGTTCTCAGCAGATGGCAAGAGGGAAGAACAAGTGTCTAGAAAGTTGGAAATGAACCTCTGTAGATCCATTGAAGTTTTATTACAGATTTGTGAGTATTTTGGTATAATGAGGTAATTATATGTAGGGTTGAGGATTGAAATTATTCAAAACCAGTTTGTTTGTTTTTTAAACAAAAATTACTGGAAGCAAACAGCTTTTGTGATGTTCAGGTTCATTAACAGTTCTTCAACATTTTCATTATTTAGAAAGAAAATGCTCTAAAATATAACTCTTAAATCGCAGCGTGAGATGTATGCTTTTCTTTTCAGCTTGTGGTCTGAATGAAAAGTGATGAGATCATTATTACTTTCATCATGTCCACCTCGAAATGAACGGAAAAACATTACTGCTTTTTGTGTACTTAGGGCTTGTTCATACAAAAATGAGCATTCTGTCATTTACATTTCCAAACCTTTTTCTGTGGAACATAAAAGAACATTGTGAAAAATTCTTCTTCTTCTTTTTTTTTTTTTTTTTTTTGTCTACATAAAGTGAAAGTCAGCGGGGTCCAAACCAACTGAGTCAGTTGAAAGGTTCTTCAAAATATCATCTTTTGTGTTTAAGACTTGAATGACTTAAATCATGTGGTTTAGAGATTGGCTGTTATATTCAAAATAGTCCAGTTTAAAAAAAAAACAAAAAAAAAAAGTCAATGCTCCAGTTGGGGTCAGGCAATCCCAAAACTTGCCTAATTATACAGGGCTTCCAGTTAAGACCGATTAACCAAATAATAGTGCAGACCACCCACTAGTCGATTTTGGAAATGCGTAGGGAGTCATTTATTTAAATTCATTTAAGACAAAATGATCTGTCTGCTCTTTCTTTTTGGATTACAAAGGCCTGTTAAATAATGCTGAAAATGATGTGAATCATTTAAATGGCTAAAAACCACACATCTGCTTAATAGACATTTAAATTCCCATTGTAACCTGTTTACTCATTCTCAAGGCATATGCTGCAAGATTGTTGTGATTTGCTAATGTAGTTGTTCATTTTTAATGAGCAGTTGTCTTGGTTTCTTTCATCAGACTCAAAAGCCTGATCAGGGTTTATTATAAAACAAAATATAATGTGCTGTTAAATTTAGTGGTATGCATAGAATATGAGAACTAACTTTATGCTTGTATCATCAATAATGGAGAGCAGCTGAAACTTTGGGATTATTCTCCAAACACTCAGGGGTATTGTCTCATAAAAACAGCGGCCGATGAGTTCGGTTGTTTAGCAGGCGCTAATTAATTGCAAACTTTATCAAACAGCGGACAGTGTACGTATTCATTAACATGGCCTTGGCATCTCACAATGCCTGCCACAAAAACCCTCACGAAGAACCTATTACCAAATATCATCATCATCCTGTTCTTTCACAGAAATAATTACCTTCCGGCTCGCAATCAGAGAGAGGCATAGTAGAATGTATTCACAGCAAATCATAGTTGCGGCAAACACAATTTTCAAGTGACACACACTACTATTCATGCTAGATTTCGTTTTAGTGACACTGTTTTATGTTCAAGGAGTGTTTCATTTCCAGAACAAAAATTTACAGCTGATGTACTCACCCCTTTGTCATTCAAGATGCTCATGTCTTTCTTCAGTTGTAAAGAAATTTGTTTTTTGAGGAAAACATTTTAGGATTTCTCTCCATATAATGGACTTTTTAATGGTGCCCTGAGTTTGAACTTCCAAAATGCAATTTAAATGCAGCTTTAAAGGGCTCTAAATGATCCCAGCCAAGAAAGAAGGCTCTTATCTAGCAAAACAATTGGTTATTTTCTAAAAAAATGTGCGATTTATATACTTTTTAATCCCAAATGCTCGTCTTGCCTAGCACTGTGTGAACTCTGTGTATTCCAGTTCATTCCAGTTAGGGTATGTTGAAAAACTCCCATCGTTTTTTTTTTTTTTTGTTTTGTTTCCTCTAACTTCAAAATCATCCTGCATTGCTGTAGAAGTACCGACACAGTGTTTACAAAGTCAACATGCAAAGAAGGTCAAACGGCCTTTATGAAAAAAGGTAAAACAATGATGTAGGGCGATTTTGAAGTTGGAGGAGAAAATGAGATGGGAGTTTTTTGACATGAGCTGGAATCCACAGAGTTCATGCAGAGCTAGACAAGCATTTGAGGTTAAAAAGTATATAAACTGTACTTTTTGTTTTTTGGAAAATAACCTAGATAAGATTCTTCTTCCTCAGCTGGGATCGATTAGAAACTACATGTTAAAAGTTCAAACTCACACGCACCCTAGAAGTCCATTATATGGAAAGAAATCCTGAAATGTTTTCCTCAAAAAACAAAAAAACAAAAAAAAACATTTTACGACTGAAGAAGGAAAGACATGAACATCTTGGGTGATACAGGGTGAGTACATTATCTGCAAATTTTTGTTCTGGAATTGAACTACTCTGAAGCTCGCATGAGATGACCACTAAGATGGACGCGGCTCTGTACAAATGCAGGGAAATTACCTGAATGTCCTGCTAGGGATCAATAAAGAGTTAAATCTCAGCTTATAGGTTGCTTCAACAGAGCCAAAACACGCTTCACCTTTAGCCCTCAGGTTAGCCATAAGAGGCTGGGTTGTTGATTGTGGATAGATTTCCTGCCCAGTTTAGCTTTTGCACAGTCCAGCATAAAGTGCCCTCAAAGCATTCGGAGGCTCGGCAACGTTTCAGGAGATTAAAGGTTGTACAGCCTTAAGAACCAAATCGATGCGTTCTCCTTGCCTAGAGATTGACTGCATATTGATTCACTGGGAACAGGAAGTGAGGTGATGAAAACAATGCTGTGCTAAAAAATAGACTCAACATAAGAAAATGAAGTAACCTCACAAGGTTGGAATCCCCCTTTAACCGCATATAAACCGCAGCTTTTCGCTTCTTCAGATATTCCTGTTGTTGTTACTGTAGATATTTTCAGAGTCTCCTCTCGCATGAAAAGCAAGTTGCGTCATCAGCGATAAAGCATTACAGACGGGCCATTTTGTCTCGAAAAGCTGCTCATTAAATAAAGGTTGTGGACAATTAAAGGCTTTGTTACTCTGTTGTTTCTTCAGACATGGATGGAAATAATGAGACGTACCGGTGACCGCTGTCTCCCTCCGTCTTGCTTTCAACTAAACAATTCCTTTTTGCTGAAGAGGGCACGTATGCGGGCACGCTGAATACCAAGTGGTTGATATTTACCAATGAACATGACATACAACACTGGCCCACTTTGTCATTAGCCCCCTGTCATTCCCAGTGAGTCTGGGCAGGTGCTAATCAGCATGCTAATTGTAATATTGTGTCGGTGGAGATGAAAGCCAGGCGCTGCGGCCGAGGAGCCAGGGGCTGGATTCGGAGACCCGGCGGATTGAGTGCGTCGTGACGTCTGGCATTCTCACTCATTACCGCAATTATGTTTTCCAGGTTTCGGCATTTAACGAGGCACTTACAACGATTCTGCGGCTAAGCGCCGCCAACGAAGCCTTCTGGGGGCCCGGCTCTCCCGTCTGGCACACCCAACATCCGCGCTGGGAGGCTGAGGGATTGGCGTGAGCTTTATTTCTGCTTTAACCCCCTCTTATCTGCGCACGGGGAGCTCTGCTCTGATCCGCCCTGTCGGAGAACAAGATGTCGAGCTTGGAATGTTTTCCTAGCCTTATCTGCGATATTGGAAGAGCGTTTCAGTGGAAAATGAGCTTAGCGAAGATATAAGCCTCACAGTAATTTGCTTACGCTGTCCTAGTGTTTTTCTTTTCACTCGCTTTTTTTTGTCGCCATCAGATAAAAGCTACGGCATGTCAGCGAAAGCGAAAAATGCATAATCTGTCATCTCGTATACCTAACAGTTAAAATTTGAATGCGTGCAAAAGAAGGCCGCTTATATTTTCAAGCTGGCTCTCAGCATGGTCAGAGGATTGTCGTTGTATCCTATCGCTCTGCTCCTGAAGCGCTTGACATTTCTTTAAGTGTTTGTCACAACTTCAGAATGTCATTCTTGATGTGCTTATCATGTGCTTAAGTGTTTGGCACAGCTTCATAATGTCATACATCCTCAGATGGTGAAAATATGGCCTACCAGTGCCTTTGCAAAAAAGTAGTCGCTACAGGCATTTACATGTGCAATTTCCAGATAGCACACGAATGTTGTGATGACACCTGTGAAAGAGAAAAATCTAGATGACAAAAGACAGATAAATGAGCTTGTGTCTCAGCTACCATACGTATGTGTGCTGTCTTCTTGGTTTTACGCTTGCTGTTTGCCCTATCTAAAGAACGAATATTGACTTCTCCCAGAGTCTGAATATGTTCCTTCCACAGAAACCACGCATGTGATTATCTCTGGAGTCCTTAAGTCCTGATTATGAGCGCAAGGAGAAGAGGCGTCTTAACGTTCGAGGTCATTCGCCAGCAGAGGTTAAGAGTTTGGTTTGATTGAGTTTGATTGGCCTGAGAGTTCTCATTCAGGTTCCAGAATCGTCCTCCACCTCCACTGGCCACTAATCCACCGGGTCTTGCGGTCCGTCCTTATTCATCGGCTTCTTTATGTTCGGCTAACTCATTTCAGCCCATTCAGACAGCCCATTGTGGCCTGCTCCGCTCTTGCATTTCATTTGCTGGTCCTTTGTGCGGACTCCTTCTGAATAAGAAGGAAGCATTGAGTTGACTCTTTGTCTTAAAGCTGCATCACTTCACTCCACTGATTTCCTTCAGCTCTATGGAGGTTAAAAGCAACAGAGACTTTCAAATTAAGTTAGTCCTATCAGATGAGCGATGCAAATGACTCCAATTAAAGGCACTCATGTGCTAAGAAAAGGGTTGCGGCATTTAATTTAATTTTGTTTATTTATTCATTTCCAACTGCACAAGTATGGGGGTTGTAGAAATGATCTTGCCACTTAAGAAGTGCCATGTATTGATAATCAAAATGAAAGCAATCAGTTCTGTTTTTCCCGAGTCGTTTTGCAGGGCTTTCCTCTCAGAGTCTTCAGTCTGAAATGCTCCAACTGTACAAACTAAGCGACAAAAAATGCTGGAACCAGAAAACAGCCATTTACTAATCAAACTTTGGACAAGGGTAATTAATTCTTTGAAATCAGCCCATTAATTTGCATAATAAAGGTAGTATAATTATGACTTCTGCTAAGCAAGCCCAAAAATGTAATTAGAGCTTTAGTCTTCGTTACCACAGCGCAGTTGTTTTTTGGAAGCTGTTCCTTTAGGAACACAGAAATCTGCTGCTTTGGGATGGAAATGGGACTGAAATTGCTTGAGGGGAAAAAAAAAAAAAAAAAAAAAAAAAAAAAAAAAATCCTCCCTTCTGCATGCTTCCCACTGGTACAATGGAATGACTGATCTTCAAATCTGCAAAGCGCCAAGCATCAACTTCCAGGGTTTCAGTTTTGTCAATGGACTGTAGCACACAATCTGCCTGCAGTTTTAATTTGCAAGAAATCTATAATTCAGGCATGTATTGCTGACGCAAAAAACGATGAAGGGGTGCATTAACAAGTCAAAATCTGCTTTTCTTCAGTGTAGCAGTTTTTCCCATTTCCCCCCGTCCTTTCCTTTCATTTTTTCGTACTGCAACCAAGGAAATGTAGCTGAAACTAAAGGAATATTATGGGTTCAGTCCAAATTATGCTCATTTGTGGCATAATGCTGATTACCACTTAAACGTGTAGCATTGTGGTAACACAAAATAAAAGCTCTTATCAGATTTTTGTGCTTCTTTAGCAGAAATCAAAATCATACTACCTTTATTATGCAAATTCCTATGTTAATTTCAAAGAATTGATTGCCGTTACCCAAATTTTGATTAGTAAAAGGACCATTGGTGTAGGATGTTGGATAAAATAAATGACAAGTTACACATTTAAATATTTTCTTGTAAAATGCACACCAATAACAGAGTTTTTTACAACTTTGAAGAATCATTTGAAAGTGTGCCGTTCCTGTCAGCACTACAATTTCATCAAAACCGTCACCAAAGCCAAGCCCTTCAGCTGTCCGTAGCCTTGCTGTACCTCTTCTAGCAAGATGGTCTGAAAGCAAACCGAAAAAAATCGTCATCTCATCCTCCTCGAGCAGCAGTACTCGGGTTTTTCAAGCCTGACCACGGTAGGCTGCCATTGGCATCAATACTCGAAGAGAATGGGGAGGAGGGAAGGCAGCTTCTGCTTGAATTAGCGATACTCCACATTCGCTCCAGAGAGCTCTGAAGTCACGGATGTGCAAAGATAGGATTACCGCCAAAGATATTCAAGCCAATCCTCGAACACCCACAATTATGGGCCGAGAGGCACAGCCATATAGGCTAACAGAACAGCAGCACTTGATTTACTTTCTTGTGAGCTTATACTGAACGCAAATCAGTAGCGTTATGCAACACCAGCTGCTGCCTCCCTTCAGTAACTGCTGCGTCAGAGGGAGATCGCATTGTCGCTCTTAAAGGGAGCCACAGTTCTGTGTTTAATCCTTCCGGCCCTGTAAACCATCACTAACTGCATGCGCACATCTATCAACAGTGTGTTTAGCACAATCTGGACAAAATACCACAAGAGACCTTGTGCACTCAGTTGGTAATTTACAAATGAGTGACAGGGGAAAAAAAGCCACTTGTAGTGAATGGGCCCAGTCCGTAAATATTGTTTCAATAGTGCACCAAAACAAACAGTATGTTAACCAGCGGTGTGCAGTGGTGTTCTGAATTATTATTTTTTTTTCATTAAATATAAATTCATGTTCCAATCACATTTTCTAGGTTAAATAACCATAACCAATTTTTTATTTTATTTATTTATTTTTTATTTATATTAATTATAAATATTTTATATTTTTCGATTAACAATTTAGTGTGTGTAAGTGTTTTACATTTATTCCAAAATAATAACTCAAGGCAGTAACAATTTATACATTTTATTTGTGAACTTATGTTCAGCTGTTCTTTTTAATAGTTACCTTTTAACTATTTTTTTAATTTTTCAGATCATCAGTCATCAAAGCTTGGTAAATATTGATCACAGACACAGAGATTTACTTTAAATTCCAGCAAGCTGATTACTCACTAAAAACTCCCACAGATCATGTTTTCATGCCATTTTAAGTCTTATTTTGACATAACAAAGTATGTGTGAGTTATTTACTTTTTTAAATTAGTCTTCCCATTAACACCAGTATATTGTTTATTTAGACTGATTCAGGATTTATCTATGAACCAATCACAGCCGAACATAACCAGTCATATCCGTTGCCTCTTCTCACGTGACTTTCCCCCATTCATTCTCAATTATCCCCCACCAAACTCACTGCACGCTGTTAAAGAGCAGGTCATATGGGTTTTAAAAAAATATCTTTTTTGCAGTTTGTAGCATAGCTATCCTTCAGTGTAAACAGTCTGCAAAGTTGTTAATCAAAAAACCTCTCTGTGCCACTCACAACAGGCTTGGCCAGCTGACCAATCAGAGCAGAGTAGGCTTATGGAAGGGAGGGGTTTGCTCAAAACTTATTCAAACCGTTTCGAAATCATTGACAAATAACTCTGTATAAATGTATATTCTAAAATTACAGCATTTTCTGACCTTGTCAGAGGGGACTCGACACAATAATAGGACACTAAAAAAAAATAAATAAATAAAAATCATATGACCTGCTTTTTAAAACTCAATGGGTTTAGGGGAGGCGAGAGAGATGCGGACTCCCGCTGTAACTTTACCTGCTGGTATCATTGTTGGACAATGTTTCTTTAGAAAAACAAGTATACACTTTTTAATGTTGTGTTTTGTAATAGTGGTGTCATTTATTTTATACTATGATTTTTTTATATTTTTTTTTAATTCAATGTTTTGAGACAACACTGCCTCCTCAGAGGAAATGCTCTTGGTTTTAACAACATGTTTTAATGTTGGCAAAAACCTTTTCTCTGACATGACAACTCCACAAAAATGGCTGTAAAATTATTTCATCAGCTTTAACAGAAATATAACAGAATGAAAGTGCTTTTATGAATACTTAAAAAATTGGCTGTTTCTTTGTAATTGTTTTTGAAATTTGGTATTTCTGAGTAAAAAAAAATTTGGTGTGCAAGTCTCAAATGTCCTGTTGACTTTAACACTTCACATGTTTTGAAACTCTTTTTTTTTTTTTTTTTGTCCTTACGCTTTAAAACAAAAACTAAAAATTGGGTTGCACACTGTACAGTGTATTGATATTAAAATGTCACCTTCCATTATAAAAACAATGTTGAGCCTAATACTGACGTAAAAAAGAATTTCAAGTGCTTAAAAACAGAACTTCACACGAATCAGTTCTTAAATGTGGAATCCACGGAGTTTTGTCCTTTCGAAAGCCATCCAAAGCTTTCAGAAGCTGAATTGAAACGCACCTTCCGTGACCCCCAGCATGTTTCTGTGTGGGCGCACGCTTCCCTCAAATACCTCACGGCAGAATCCACGTTCTAGACCTTGAGATACAGTCAGCATTTACCGAGCTTGTTATCTCAGCTTTGTTTGCCTACGTGAATCGAGATCCAGAGGATGGGCTATGACAATGCGGTAGAGAGTGGCAGTGGCATGCTGGGGATCAGGGCACAAAGCAAAGTTTTTCACTGTGGCGAGTGGCCTTGCAAAGCAAACAGGACGAAGGCACTGCTTTAGCTGCGGCAATCGAGACCCCTGCAGCTCCGTCAGAAGAGCCCTGACTCATTCACCGTTTAATGAAAGGCCTACTGTTCCCCTTCTCCCCTCTCTCTCTCTCTCTCGCCGTTTTCATTCTCTGGAACCGAACCGCGGCTGCACGATTTAAGAGTGTGACGGTTTACAATAATTCTTATTGATAATAACACGGGTCAAGGTTACAACTTCACCTGGGTGCTTGAAATAAACTAGAAAGTTGTCTCCATGGCAACACTACCTGCTTCAGTGACCCTGCTCCTTTGAGAGTAGGAGAGGGGCGTAAGCCTTGCGAGCAGACATTGGATTTTATGGAACAATGCGAGAGCAAAACATGCGGGGAGTTGCCACACAATCTGTGTACACTATAGAATGGTGAATTAATTACGAGGTGGCCAGAGGGACGGTCGCTCTCGCCAGACGCCAGATAATGCGCCATTCATGCCAGGTCCGTGCTAATGAGTATGGGGGTCAGAAGAGGAAGGAAGACTATGAATATGACATTGTCTCTCCAGTGTGCCCCATATTAACCGTGGTGCATCATGACAGCATGGGATGACATCATACTACATACATCATAACACTGGGTGTGGGAAGTGTACACTGTATATCGATAAACTGTATGGAGGATTTTATCAGTACAATTTATTATACGGAATTCTGTTCTTCAGATTTAAGAATTGTGTATATAAAGTAAAACAGTAATACTGTTGAATTTTATTACAATTTTAAAATAACTGTTTTCTAATGTATTTTAAAATGTAAATTTAATTTACATATAACATATTTAATTCATATTTAATTTTAAAATGTAATGACTGCCACTCAAAACTTTGGGATCAGTAAGATGTTTTTAAAGATGATTCTTATGTTCATCAAAGCTCCATTTATTTGATCAAAAATACAGAAAATCTGTAATATTGTGAAATATTATTTCAATTTAAAATAACTGTTTTCTATGTGAATATATTTTAAAATGTAATTTATTCCTGTGATACAACGCTAAATTTTCAGCATCATTACTCCATTCTTCAGTGTCACATGATCCTTCAGAAATCATTCTAATATGCTGATTTATCATCAATGTTGAAAACAGTTGTGCTACTTAATACTTTTTTGAAACCTGTGATGCTTTTTTTTCAGGATTCTTTGATCAATAAAAGATTAAAAATAACAGCATTTATTTAAAATGGAAAGGTTCTCTAATAATATACACTACTGTTTAAAAGTTTGGGGTCAGTAAATTTTTCTTTCTTTTTTTTTTTTTTTTTTTTTAAAGAAATTAATACTTTTTTCAGCAAAGATGTGTTAAATAATTCTTATAATAAATCAGCATATTAGAATGACATATTATATGAGCATAAGAGAATTATTTTAAAAACGTTTCAAGTCTTACAGATCCCAAACTTTGGAGCGGCAGTATATATACCATGACCCCAAACTTAGTTGTGTGCATATATTTATAGACAGAGTGTGTGTCACTAGTGTTGATTAATAACTAATTGAATTAAAATGCTTAATTATTTTAAAAAAGTGCCTAATGAATTATATATCAGTTTATTTAAAGGGATAGTTCACCCAAAAATGCAATTACACCATGATTTACTCACCCTCAAGCCATCTTAGATGTCTATATATATTCCTTCAGACTAAAACAATCAGTTATATTATAACAATTATAACAAACAAACAAACAAACAAACAAACAAAAACATCCTGGCTATTCCAAGCTTTATAATGGCAGTAAATAAGCATTGAGATTTTGAAGTCCAATAAAGTGCATTCTTCCATCGTAAAAAGTACTCCACATGGCTCTGAGGGGTTAATAAAGGCCTTCTGAAGCAAATTGATGCATTTGTGTAAGAAAAAACTTCCAGGAAATGCAGAGTAGAGAACAAAACACGGTCATGAATTAGAAGTACAAAACTAGGATTTTTGTAAAGGAAAAATGTTGGAGAAATTTGATATAAGCCTAGAGGAGGTTTGCTTTAAACACAACTTGGTTTTCGCAAAACTAGAATATTCTCACTGGAGCTTACGTTACACCTAACTCCTACGTTATTCACGGGAACGCCACTCTCTCATGAATGTGCGTACAACAGTTATCGGAAGCTAGAGATTACGGTTTATAAAGTTTTAAATATGGAAATTTTTTTTCTGACCCAAATGCATCGCTTTGCTTCAGGAGGCTTTTATTAACCCTCTAGAACCATGTGGAGTACTTTTTATGATGGATGGATGTACTTTTTGAACTTCAAATATCAACAGCTATTCACTGCCATTTATAATGCTTGGAAGAACCAGGACATTTTTCTATGTAACTCCGATTGTATTAGTCTGAAAGAAGAAAGTCATATACACCTAGGATGGCTTGAGGGTGAGTAATTAGCATTTTTGGTTGAACTTTAAATGTTTAAATGTACATATCATCCGTCAGTTACTGGTCAACACAAATGATTAATTATTTAAAGTCAATCTGAAGATCAATGCAGTTGAATTGGCCTGTTTTTTAGTCAATTTATCAAGAAAACGAATGAATCACTATACCTATGAGACAGCTTAGGGAAACCGTATCGGCTGTCATCCAGCCCTATACCCTGACAGCCTGATGGAGATTGTGCTGTTTGATTGACACTAGCCTCAATTGTTGCTTCTTACAGAAAGGAATTCGAGATTTATTAAAAATTCAGCAATGGCAAAACCTAAAGCAACAGAAGCTCTCAAAGCTTTATTACATTCATTGAAGTATTTATGGCACTTTAAACAAACCATAACAATGCAAACCAATGGTCTAAAATGTGCTTAAGTGCTCATTTTTCCTGAGAGTTAGGAGCATCACAGACTTTTAAGGGTAGACTGAGGTTTCGATTCAGTGTGCTTGCTGCTCAGTGGTGATGATCTAACGGCTTTTCATGCGTTTTATGTCTAATGTTAGAAACAGGGATGCATACTTGTGGTGCAGACGACTTCGTGCCGGCATTCTGATTTGTTGCTGTCAGAGATTTTGTTGCAACGTGGCTCTTTCTTCCCTTGCTGTTTTTATTCCCCTCACCCCCCTCCTTTTAGAGATTATGAATTAACCTGCCAAGACGGCTGAGAAGTGGATTGCAAAGAAGCTGATAATTTGCAAACGCAGAATTTGTTTGGAAAGCTGCAGTGTCCTTGTTGCTGAGCTGAGTATGTGGCCTAGCCTGTTTATTTATTTAATTTCTATTTTCTAATTTATTTATTTCCATAGGAAATATTAGGACAGCAATTATGATGTTCATTTCACTGCAACTTTATACCTCAAATTATCTTCTGGTTTTTTTAGTATATGTAGGACCCATGGAAACGCGGAATCCGGTCATAAAAATGGAATTAGCTGTATGACGCAGAATGTCAGGAATTTGCTGAATTTTGGATAAATAAATAAAATACGTGTCTGTGAATATTACGCTGCAAAGATACTATTTAAATATGAATCCTGCATGTTCTGCATGTCTCTGTGCGAATGAGCGGCATAGACACGTGATTCGTTTGCTATACACATACTTAAAGTCCCCCTGTAGTGAAAATCCAAATTTTTATGTTGTTTATTTGTTTATGTGGATATAATATGATTTTAGATAAACCATGTGCCAGTCCATTAATCAACACCATTGCTCCTTAATCAACACTATTTCTCCTTAAAACTGTAGTTTCCCAAAGGCTGTCCCAGAAAGGCCTTTGGGAATTTTTTTGCTACGTCACAAACTTCAGTAACCAATCACGTCAAAGGATAGATTCCTGTCATTAGCATGAAAAAATATACCAATAGGATTATCAGTGCAAAACCAAATATTAAATAGAGCATTTAATAGAGCATATAGAGCATTAAATAGAGCACAACCGCTAGGCGCTAACCGCAAACTTGAAAAATAACCCGCGGCAACAGTGTAAGAGTAGCCCGGAGTCAGACGCACCTCTTCCGCATTGCCATCTGCACTTTACTCGCATATGCTCGCGGGCGCGAACTGGAATCACAAACTAGGCTGCATTTAAGCCTTCAAGGCATTTTGAGGGCTCAACATCGTCAAGTAAGTGACTTTAACAAATGTTACAGTATCCACTGTAGTTGTTCGCTAGTAAAAACATAGTTTTATCAGTCATTATCCATGTTTCGCCATTATATTGCGTTTACTACAGTTTGGTTCGTGGAGGCTCTGGCTGGTGTGACTGCGTGGGGGCGTGGTTAATTTGCATATTCATAGATCCATGTATAGTAAATGAGGCAAGGGGGTGTTACATTCAAGCTGTTTTAAGGCATGAAAAAATTATTTTCACAAGAAAAAGCATTTAAATATGTCATTTTGATGATCAAAGATCAGTTTTAAGGGATAAAAATTTTGACTGTAGGGGGACTTTAAGCGTGCATGCTGCTCGTGTTTTTTTTTTTTCAGCCTCTGCCTCCACAATA
Source organism: Cirrhinus mrigala (assembly GCA_036247105.1). Taxonomy (NCBI): domain Eukaryota; kingdom Metazoa; phylum Chordata; class Actinopteri; order Cypriniformes; family Cyprinidae; genus Cirrhinus; species Cirrhinus mrigala. The sequence continues at coordinate 15,664,411 of CM070027.1, read as the reverse complement.
TATGAGTACAGGAACACATGAATATAATCTGTAGAGCTGCTCTGAGAGTCACTTTATGAGCATTTTACCATTTCTTGTGCTAGAAGACATCGTCATCCTATACAAAAAGAAACTTTAAAGGTCTTCACAGCAAGCTGTCAAAATAAAAGTTTGGTTTAACTTAAAGGGAAAAAAAACATATTGCTTAATGTAATGATAGTAGTGCTGCTAGTACTAATAAAATGATCAAAACAATTTTAACAAAACAAAATTAATTTATTTACCAGAAAAAAAAAAAAAAAAAAAAAAAAAAAATATATATATATATATATATATATATATATATATATATATATATATATATATATATATATATATATATATATATATATATATATATATATATATACTAAACTAAAACATTTCATAGAGTGTTAAATTTATTTTTTGTTAAACTCTTCAATAAATTGCTGTTAAATTGTTTGATTTCAATTAATTAGACACGCTTTTTGATTAATATTTCTTAATTTAACCATTTAAACAGAGTTTAGAGCATTTTAAAAGTGGAATTCAAAAATATTAAAATGGAAAAAAGTGAAATTTGGGGGGAAAAAAAACAACTGATTTCATGGGGACCTATATATGTGTCCCAAATTGTCCCTATTGTTGCCTACACTACCAGCATTTATCTGAAATAAAAAAACTTTTGTAACATTTTACACTATACTATTCAAAAGATTGGAGTCAGTATAACTTTTTTTTTTTTTTTTTTTTTTTTTTTTTTTAATTATAGAAATTAATCATTTTATTTAGCAAGGATGCTTTAAATGGACCAAAAGTGATGATCAAGACATGTATAATGTTACAAAAGACTTCTATTTCAGATAAATGCTGTTTGACTGAATTTTCTATTCATTGGAGAAACCTGAAAAAATTCTACTCAGCTGTTTTCAACATAATAAAAATAAATGTTTTTTTGGGCAGCAAATCAGAATATTACAATGATTTCTGAAGGATCATGTGACTGGAGTAATGATGCTAAAAATTCAGCTTTAAAATCACAGGAATAAATTACATTTTAAAATATATTCAAATAGAAAACAGTTATTTTAAATAGTAAATATATTTTTAGAATAGTTAATAGTTTTTGCTTGGTGGGCTTGAAGAGCAGAAGAGACTTCTTTAAAAACATTAAAAATCTTACTATTCAAAAACTTTTGACTGGTAGTGTACAGTATGCCTAGCTGTCAGCTATTCTGCTCTTCTTGTAAAGTGCATACTGTATTGTTAAAATATTTTGGGACAAAAGCCTGGATAAGCTCCAATGATGAATCCCGTAGGCCCAAAGCAACTTTGTAGAAAAGATAGCTCTTGAATACCATAAGCACTGAACTAATTCTACAAATATTTTTTTTAAAGTAAAAGTTCAAAAGCCTACCCTAGCAATTTTCAGTTTGTTTCGGTCTGCTTGTGCTGTGATAAGTCAACTTGGTGCAGTTATCTCAGGCAAACAATTTGTATTGTGCTGCGCCCAGGCTTGCAAACGCATTTTGAAATATTTGTTACTATTAAAAGGCCAAGCGTGCGCTCTACCCTTGCTTGTCCCTTGATTGAATTCCTCTATATGAAGCAGGACTTGATGAATCATCTGTACCCCACACCCAGTGGGCCTGATCTCAGCTCCACAGCCGGCCCAGGCCTGCTCCTTTTTAGCTAGGAAGGCTAATAGAGGAGATGCGGTAATGTGGGTCCCACTGTGACTGCTGTAGACTGACAGATGTGCAGCGTTCAGCTTATCCGTGATGCAGGCCCTCCCCCTTTGAGCCGCCATCTGTATGTCCTTCTAATATAGAGTGTTTGTGATTGCATGTTTCATCACTAATGTTACTTTTACACATCCATCATTAGCTTCCCTCCGTCCCTCTAGACAGAACAACGCTAAATCACTGGCGTCTTGACATTCTCTGCAAGGGATACAGCTTTCAGTTCCGGAGCTCTCTCACTACAACAGTCTGGCTAGTTGCTGTCACAAAGACGTTCATAGTTAGGGCAAAGGGCAAATTGGAAAAGTAGAGTGTGTAAATTAAACTCTTCAGCATCCGGAGGTGACCTCCTGCTGTGAGCGACCATGAACTGCAGCCATTTTGGCACAGTTTCACTGCCCAGTGATGTATTTAAGTTTCGATCTTTTCTAGAAGAGGCACAATTATTATGTTCTGCAGAAACAGAAGAACTGCAACTTATTCTTTAGAGGTCAATAACATTACTGATTTCCTGGAAGCTTGTCAGCCACCGGATTTGTTTAGAGGATATGCTTTTATTCAAGCAGAAAATCCCATGATTTGAAACCAATGGTATAATGCAAACTCACAAAGACTGATAAATCTCAATTTGAACGACTGAAGTGGTAGTCTGGGGATTCTCAGGTTTAAGAGCATTTAGGGACAATCTTTCAAAAGCAAATACCTTTTCTTTGTCATAATGTAAAAAAACTGATGAATTAAATTTTGCAGTTTGTTTTAGTTGTGGTTTCCTGTTTTAGCTTTTTGATTTTGGTTTTGGTTTAGTTGAGTTTGGGTGTGTTTCTGTTTTGTTTTTGTTTAGTTTGGGTGTGTTTTTTTTTTTTTTTTTTTTTTTTTTGTTTTGTTTGTGTACAAACCAACAGAAAATGTTTATAAGAAAACCTCCGTAGTAGTAGTAGTAGTAGTAGTAGTAAAAATAATAATAAAAAAAAACAAAATAAAATAATAATAATATGCTTGGTGGTGGTATTATTATTAATGTAAATATTAATACTAATAATATTAGTAGTAATAATAATAATAATAATAATAATAATAATAATAATTTCTGCTTGGTGGTGGTATTATTAATTTGAATACTACTACTACTACTACTACTACTACTACTACTACTACTACTACTACTAATGTTGCTGTTGTTGTTATTATTGTTATTATTAAAAATAATAATGAATTATTTTTTGTATTCCGTTTTGGTGTGGTTTTGTTTTCTTTTTTTTTTGGCTTTGTTTTAGATTTTTTCGGGTTTGTTTTTTGGTTTTGTGTTTTGTTTTGTTTGTGTACAAACCATCAGAAAATGTTTATAAGAAACTGAAAGACTGGCATGAGTGTAAAACTGGTTTCCTGTGTAACATGATTATTTTCTGCTTGTTGTTGTTGTTGTTGTTGTTGTTGTTGATAATAATAATAATAATAATAATAATAATAATAATAATAATAATAATGTTAGTTATTAATCTTAAACATTTATTAATTAAGTTTTGTATTTTGTTTTTGTTTGTTTTTCTGTTTCTGTTTTTTTTTTTTTTGTTTAGCTTGAGTGCAAACCAACAGGAAATGTTTGTAAGAAATGGAAAGACAGGCATCAGTGCAAAACCGACTTCCCTTTATTATTTGTTTATTTATTTATTTATTTATTTATTTATTTATTTATTTATTTATTTATTTATTTATTTGATTATTATTATTATTATTAATAATAATAATAACAACAATAATTTGCCGTCGTCGTCGTCATCATCATCATCATCATTGTGTTATAAACGATAAAGCAAAGTCTTTACTATTGCTAGTGCCATACAGTATACAGCATCCTATACAACCCTTCCTCCAGGGCTGTTTTGCTGTTGTAGGACAGCTTTAGGCCTACAGTTGGCAAAAACCCTGAACCAGCACTTAAGATACATTGTTTTGTGTGATTACATAGTAAGACTCTAATTTGCCATATGTCTCTTTGGGATGAGATCCCTGCTTCCAGCCGCTTTTGTATGTCACATGACGGCGAGCCTCTAATTCCCCCGCCGAAGCTCTGTGTACCAGGCTGGACTTCATAATTCTTTCATTTAACAAGCACAGCAGGAAAGAACTGCCCTGTAAGGATATGTAAAATTAAAGTCTCAGGACAATGCACTTTGCATTCTTACTTCACTCCATTAATATTTCATGTGCATCCATCTCTCGGTGCTCAGGGAATTCTGTAGCCCTGAAATAAATGCAAGGGAAAAGGGCTCTCCAGAGGCCTGATGATGGTATTTAAAGCTTGGTTAATCTGACCCCTGTCAAACTTACTGGCTTTGAGAACGAGACTTGTGGGCCAGAGGAGCTTTCATTTAGTCCTGCTTGTTGTTTATTTAACCCTTGAGCTTTACGTGTACTGGCACCACAACAACGTGACCTCTCATAAGCAGAGCTGTAATTAAAGTAGAAAGCAAATCCGGCTAGAATAGCACTTGTTTATGAAGGTACATGGGGGTCTCTTAATATAATGTTGCATTGTCATTCATGGTTGATTGGAGAGTAATTAACTTACCTTAGTAATGGCATAATTATACCGTAAATTAGTGTATACCTGGCTTTTCTTCACTTCCCCGCCAAGACTCTAACAGCTTCCTTTCAGGGCTGCATAATTTAGGCTGTGAATTGTTAAATTATTTAACGGCTGTGTTTGTTTTAAAATAAATACATCGTCTGCATGCACTGCATGCTACGAAGTGAAAGGTCATTGCCATTTTTGCTAGTTTGTAACATGTGACGCATGATGCTGATGGCTCATGGACATCCGAAGGTGGGCTCTGTTTTGGTTTGCTTGTGAAGTGAATGTGAAATGTTCCAGGTCTGATAATAATAATTCAGGAATTACAGGAGTGTTGAGTATGTTTCAAAAAATAAATGTGAGTGAACAGTGTGCCACAGTGTTGGGGGTAACACATTACAAGTAATGCGAGTTACGTAATATTATTACTTTTTCCAAGTAACTAGTAAAGTAATGCATTACTTTTTAATTGACAAGACAATATCAGAGTTACTTTTTTCAAATAAGTAACGCCAGTTACTTTTCCCCCCATTTATTGATTAAAAGCTCTCCTGTCCCCATGTTGAGAGAAATCGGGAGTAAGATGTTACTTCCAGAATAAATGTGAACATGCATTAATTCATCTCACTCACAAAATCCAGATTCAGTATTCCTCAGAATGAATAAAAACAGTGAAATTCAACTTAGAATATGACACAAACCTGCAGTAATTAAATATGTTAAATAATACAAATATCCTTTATGCATTTAATCCCATTTTTTAAACCAATGTCTTTGCTGCTGACCTTCGATGATCCAATTCAACCATACTAATAAGCAAAAATTACTCAAGATAATCTAACTTTTTTTTTTTTTTTTTTTTTTTTATTGCTGAAGAGTTGCCATTTTTTTTTCTTCTGCGGCCTACTGTACAGATGTGAATTTACTTTAAGTCTGAGGATTTTGGTGTGAAAAGTCTGTTACATTTGCCAAAAATATAACTTTTTATATTAAAAACAAACATGCAAGCCTTGCCCAGATTTAAAAAGTAACACAAAAGTAAAGTAACGCATTACTTTCCACAAAAAGTAACTAAGTAACGTTATCAGTTACTTTTTTAGGGAGTAACTCAATATTGTAATGCGTAACTTTAAAAAGTAACTTTCCCCAACACTGGTGTGCCGAGACTCTATTACTCTCTATTACTCTCTAAAAATCACTTTGAAGTTGAAGTACAATGTGTGAGAGAACTTTTGGGTCAAATGAGAGAGCTCCGAGTTGGTTTCTTTTTTAAGAAGAACTCGTGTGAACTCTTAAAGAGTAGAAGAACTACTGGTGGTGTGTGGGTGAAACATCACTTCATTTGAAGACAAAAGTCTTTGCGGTTTCCTCCACCCTTGTTCGACTTGAGAGCTTTTTACACTCTGTTTTTATACTGTTTTTTTTTATGCTTTTGTTCTTTTTTTAGCTGTAGTATCTGCAGCATTAAGGTGTTAACTATATTAGAGTTGGAATCACATTGGTAATATTTGTCGAAATAATTGCAGTATGATTAATATGATTACTTTTTTTGACCAAACCCTGTATCCCTACTTCCTTTCATGCTGATTTCATAAACAGCTAATTTTCTAATTAAAAGATCACGGTGAATATACTGTATATTTAAGCGTTAAGCACATGAATAGCAGTAATACTCATGCAGTCTTGATTTAGGATTATTTATATACTGTTAAAATTAATAGCTTTTATATTTTCAGTTTTCATTTTAGTTTAAGTTTTAATTGCATGTTTTTTGTCATAGACACTGCTGTTCAAAAGTTTGGGATCAGTAAGATTTTGAAAGTTTTTAAAGAAGTATTTTATGCTCATCAAGGCTGTTTATTTAATTTAAAAATACTGAAAAAATCTGTAATATTTTGAAATAGTGGTTTTCTATCTAAATATACTTTAAAATAGAATTTATTCCTATGATGTAAAGCTGAATTTTCAGCATCATTACGCCAGTCTTCAAAGTCGCATGATCCTTTAGAAATCATTCTAATATGCTGATTTATTATCAATGTTGGAAAAAGATTAGCTGCTTAATAAATAAAAAATAATAAAAAAAAAGGTTTATTTATATATATATATATATATATATATATATATATATATATATATATATATATATATATATATATATATATATATATAATATGTATTTATTTATTTATTTATTTATTTATTTATTTATTTTTGGAACCTGTGATAATTTTTTTTCAGGAGTCTTTGACGAATGAAACGTTAAAAAGAACAGCATTTCTTTAAAACATAAATCTTTTGTAACAATATACACTACTTTTTCTTTCTTTGTGTGTAAGAAATTAATACTTTTATTCAACAAGGATTTGTTAAACTGATAAGAAGTGATAGTTAAGACTTATATTGTCAGAAAAGATTTCTATTTTGAATAAATGCTGTTCTTTTTAACTTTTTGTTAATTAAAGAGTTTTGAAAAAGTATCACAGGTTAAAAAAAAAACAAAAACATTTGGCAGCACAATTGTTTCCAACATTGATAATAAATCAGCATATTAGAATGATTCCTGAAGGATCATGTAACACTGAAGACTGAAGAAATAATGCTGAAAATTCAGCTTTGCATCACAGAAATAAATATTTTAAAGTATATTAAAATAGAAAACGGTTATTTTAAATCGCAATAATATTTTTTTCTGTATTTTTGATCAAATAAATAGAACTTTGAGCATAAGAGACTTCTTTGAATAAAAATATTAAAAATCTTACTGATCCCAAACTTTTGAATGGCAGTGTGTTTTTATTTAATATTTCAGTTTAGTTTTATTTTTAATAATTTTAATACTTCAGCTTATTTTATATCAGTTAGTTATATCAGTTCTCATTTTCATTTTGCTTTTTTTTTTTTTTTTTTTTTTTTTCATCTAGCCTAATGTTTTATTTCATTTCTGCTTTATTGTGATTTAACAAAACTAATTTTTAAAGATTGTAATTTTAGTTAACAATAACAGCATTCATGGACAGTTAAAAACACTCACAGGACCTTTCCGTTTTATTGCCAGCATAAGTGTTTAAAACAAAGGTTATCTGAGGTACTTTGTCTCGAACGGTTACCAGGAAAAACGACAGCTCAGTTTAGTCTAAACGTTTTAATTACCCTGCCAAGCAGGCCTTTAAATTTATCATTTTCAGACCAGTCCAGAGACGTGCAACCTAAGCAATACCGTCACTTCAGCTCAAGCGCTCGATCGATCGCCTCCCATGCTAAAGCTATCCCTGAACCTGTAATGTCTTCCAACGCCAGAGTCGTTTCATGAATCCAGCTCATTCCTCTCCCATTAGCCTCCATTTTACAGTTCTCAGCTAATGTTAATGAGACTGGAAGGTTTCGTGCACACATGTCTAATTGCCCTACTGTTAGGACGTGAAATGGCTTGAAGCAGCAATTTATTGAACAAATCGCCATGTGAGGGAAAAAAAATGGTCAAGGAGTGGCGAGCAGCTGAGACCCACCTGCTTAGCGTGTCGTACTTAGCGCACAGCTTTTTGAAAACACGTCTCGATTATTATTTCAGTAAAGTGCTGCAGAATGGGCCGCGTTGATGGGAACGACCAAGTAATTACTATTTAGATGGGAGAAAGTCCAGTGTTTCTTGACAGCCTAATGCACAGTGATGATGGCCAAAGAGCGAAAAAGTGCACATTTAAAACTTCCTCTTGAAAGTCTGCCTATTAATTTTCAAAACAATTCACTCAGTTATTTTGACATTAATGGTAAATGCCAAGCGAGTGCACGTTGACTGATGGACACGCGCGCACACATACACCTGGATTGCTTTCGCATGGGCCTACGAGGACTGTTCTCTTGTTAACATGATTGCAGCACCAGATCAATAGCAATTTTGTTGTGGGTCACATTCTCAATGACAGTGATGTACATCCCAAAGTGTAACACCTCTTATTCCCCTAACATAAAATTGGAAAATCTGTCTCTCAGAATCTCACGGAGGTCCTTACGACTTCACAAGGCTTCTTCAGGTTTCAAGCCAAAGTGCCCAACTGTAATTGAAGTTTCATGGTTCTACAACAAGCCATTAAGTCATCTACTGGTAAACAAGTGGTTAGATGTGCTCAATGCTGTCATTCGCTTTCCAAAGTCACTTTGTGAACAGAACGTTTGAGCGGTAGATGCATCACATTATTTTAGAAGGACAAGCTATTGATTTGATACACAGAAGCCTTTGCTAAATAACCAGTTAACACTTTTTGACAATATAAAATTGCATTTATCTAATGCACTTTTTATTTGGCCACAGATTAGTTTTGCAATCACTCCCTATGTTGTGACTTATTGGCTAGAATAGTGTTCAATTCATTTCAGGGAATTAATTTAAAATGTGCATTTCAGTCAATTGACTCATTAATTTAATGCAAGTTGTAGTGTGGCATGTTTCATTTATTTAGTAGTAAGTATTTTTGTATATGTGCATGGAAGTTACACAATTGCTGTCATTATTGTTTATTTAGTGACGAATCTTGAAAAACATGGCTTGTACTTACACTGCTGTTTAAAACATTTGGGATCAGTTAGATTTTTAATGTTAAAGTTTCTTTTTCAAAACTGCAATTATTTGATCAAAAATCCTGAAAAAACAGTGATATTGTGAAATATTATTCAATGTAAAATAATTGTTTTCTGTGATTATATTTTAAAATGTATTTTATTCCTGTATTTTTTTTTTTCTCTGGATTCTTTAATAAAAAAGTAAAAAGAACAGCATTTACTTAAAATGGAAATCTTTTGTAACAATATAAACTACCAGTGCATTTTTATTTTAACTTTTTTTTTTTTTAAAGAAATGAATACTTTTATTCACCAAGGATGTGTTAAATTAATGAAAAATGATAGCAAAGACATATATTGTTGAAAATGATTTATATTTTAAATAAATGATATTCTTTTTAACTTTTTAACTTTTTTTTTTTTCATCTAAAAAATCCTGATTAAAAGATATATATTATATTATATTATATTATATTATATTATATTATATTATATTATATTATATTATATTATATTATATTATATTATATTATATTATATTATATTATATTATATTATATAAGCATCACAACTATTTCCAACAATAATAGAAGTTGGCTGATGAAAATTCAGCTTTGCTTCTCAGGAATAAATTATATATATAAAAAATACCTGAATATTTATTTTAATATAATATATTTTAAAATAATGTATTAAAATAGAAAACCATTATTTTAAAGTGTAATAATATTTCACAATATTACTGTTTTTTTCTGTCTTTCATTAAGTAAATACAGCTTTGATGTGCATAAGAGATTTCTTTAAAAAAAAGAAAATGAATAAAATCTTAATGTAAAATTAAAAATCTCATACTTTTGAACGGCAGAGTATGTTTATGTGGTGTGTATGAAGTCATTTATTATAGTGCAGCTCTTTTATAAGGTTAAAACATGAACAGTAAACACAACAAAGCCATTTTTAGTGTTTTAAAAACATTCAGGAATCTGATGTAAAGGTTCTATATAAATGCTGTAAATACAATTGCATTCTTTAAGTCATTAAGTCAGGATCAGTTTTTTTTCTTATTGAGACAAAGCCTTTTTTAAAGCACTGTTTAAGAAGTGACATCAGCTTTCCCATCCATCACCTCTTTTACTATGCATTAGATGAAAACTTCTGAATTGACATTTATTTATTTTTATCTGAAAATCTGACGTGTGGGAGTCATTTTGCATTTCTGCTGGCACAACATCCTTGTGTACAAATACACCTAAAGATAAAAATCATTGCCTCTCTTTAAATGCTTGCAAAGCTGTATCCTCGCCATCTGACACCTCAGAAACCGTATCGTCAGAGCTGTAAATTTGTCTCTAAAGGTCCTACCTGTGTCCAAGCAGACTGTAACGGAAGTTTTCTCTCCTGCTGTGAGGCCCGAAACTGAGACCAGCCTAAAGCCAGATTATGGACTAAATATGACGAGTTGGATCTGAGAGATGAAGAAGGTCATTGGAGACAGGAGGATGCTGGTGAGAGTTTGAAAAGATGGGATAATTGATCATGTGGGAGGCCATCTTTCTCTACCGCTCCCCGAACGCCTCTGTTCAGAGCCGGAGCTGCTGACCGGCTTTGAAAGATAGCATCAGCAACCCTCGCGACAACACCGTGGGTGTCCATTCTGCCCTTGCCTCAGTCTCCAGTGAGCCATCACACCCTTCTCCGTCCTGTCCATGAGGACTGATCCTGCAGTGGGAGGAAGTGCTCATACTGCCATGAGGAAATTGCAGTCTGGGTGACCTGTTCCTTCAACCTGTTGAATGCATATGGAAATGTGGAGGATGTGTTAGTTATAACTATGAACTCTTTAAACTGTTCCTATCAGGGCTCTACAGTGCGACCATTTCAGTCGGATTTGTGACTAAAAACTATTAGCGACTACGAAAAAATATTTAGGAGCACCAGTGCAACTGACCCGATCAGCATATTTGTGTTTGCGCTGAGGAGAGCTTCAAAGGTTTCTACGTGTTTTTGCAGCGTTGAGTAATGTATCATAAACATATCTCACAAATCCTTTCCTAAACGATGTGTAGACGGGGTATAAATAAGAGATTTGTTGTGCAGTGTAGGGAGCGATGTTGATTATAATGGAACTTTGTGAGATCGCGATGAACTAAGATGAGTGACAGCTTTTAATGATTATTGAGGGAGTTTGTAAATGTGGTATTGATTTAATACAACAGTTCAATTAGCAAGAAGTACCGGAATAAGAAGTGCAGAGGTACCGACCCTGTGTTTACAAAATGAACATGCAAGGAGGGACAAACACATTTTACCAAAAAAGGTAAAACAGCGATCTAGGAAGATTTTGAAGTTGGAGGAGAAAATGAGATGGGACTTTTTCGACATACCCTAAACGTATCGAACCGGAATGCACAGAGTTCACGCAGAGCTAGACAAGATGAACATTTGAGGTTATAAATTATGTAGATATATAAATTGTCAAAATTTTTTAGAAAATAACTGATTGTTTTGCTGGATAAGGCCCCTCTTTCTTGGCTGAGATCATTTGGAGTCTTTTGACACTGCATTTAAACTGCATTTTGAAAGTTCAGACTCATGGGCACCATTGAAGTCCACTATATGTATATGTGCTATATATCTTTACGAATGAAAAAAGAAAGACACAAACATATTGGATGATAAGGGGGTGAGTAAATTATCTGTAATTATCTGTTCTGGAAGTGAAATTCTATTTTAATATTAGGTGACTTACATTGTCTGACTAAAACAGTATTTTAGCCTGATTTTGCTCTCTTTCGTCAACAAAAATAGTTTGAAACAAAGTCACAAACTGTGCCGTTGCTCCATTCAAACACAGTGTTGTTTCGTTTATGATTGAACATGCGTTTTAAAATGAATCTAGTGAGTCAATGAATCAATTACCCATTCATAAAGACGGTCACTTGCTTTATTTCTGAATGAATCAGCCATTCGAACGAATCAAATGAATGAATAATTCAGAGATAAAATCAGTGATTTTTATATATATATATATATATATATATATATATATATATATATATATATATATATATATATATATATATATATATATATATATATATATATATATATATTTATATTTTTATATATATTATATATATATATATATTTTTTTGGTCCGATATTTTGAAGGTGCTTCTGAAATTTTTTAATGATTCTACATTTTTTTTTTAAGTTATAAAAATAAAAGCAAGAGTAGAGCCTTGCCTATTATGTTGTTTTAAAAGTTCAGAATCGGTTCTTTTGGAGGCAATAACGCTTTGATCTTTGACATTTTGAAGATCTTTTACATTCTCAAACAGCTGTGTTACAGACTACTAATTTACATTACCCCCATGTCATACAAGATGTTCATGTCGTTCTTCTGTCGAAAAGAAATTGAGGTTTTTGAGGAAAACATTCAAGTATTTTTTTTTTTTCTCCATATAGTGGACTTCAATGGGGATCAGCAGGTTGAAGGTCCAAATTGAAGTTTTAATGCAGCTTCAAAGGACTCTACAAAATACCAACTGAGGAATAAGCAGCTTATCTAGTGAAACGATTGACCATTTTCTAAAAATAAAAATACAAATTCCTATACTTTTTAACCACAAATGCTCATCTTGCACTAGCTGGACTTCACGCATTACGTAATCATCTTGGAAAGGTCATCCGTGACGTAGCCAGAAGTACAACGTAAATTACAAAGCGAATGTGCAAAGAAAGTCATACGCCCTTTACAAAAAAAAAAAAAAAAGATAAAACAACTATGTCGGACCTTTTTGAACTTGGGGGAGGAAATGAGATTGAGTTTTACATTGTCTGACTATAACACTATTGCCTGATTTTGCTCAATTTCGTTGTCAAAAATAGTTTGTAACAAGTCACAACTGAGCCATTGCGCATCTCCATTTAAACAGCGGTGTTTTGTTTATGAATGAACGTGTCTTTTTAAACGAATCTAATGAGTCAATGATTCAATTTCCCATTCATAAAGTCACTTTCTTTATTCCTGAATGAATCAGCCGTTCGAACAAATCAATTGAATGAATGATTCAGTAATTAAATCAGCGAGTGGCTGCCACCTACTGGCAGTGTTAGTTTTACTTTTAAAGTATCTTTTCAGTTATTTAAATCATTCAATATATCTATATTCAAAATGTTAAATTTAAAACATTAATCTCAATATGAATTTATGAATTTGGTTGCACTCATGCCACCTCTGAGCCTCATTAAACATATGAAAATACATTGTTTTACTTTTGTGCCACCTCTGTAGTACAAATTAATTTTAACACGTTAATATTGATTTCATTTCATTGGTAACTTATTCTTTTTCTACTTGTTCTTATTCTGTTGTTTAATTAGAAATTTTAAAAAGCTTATAAAATATATACATTTTAAAAATTTGACTTAAAAGATGACATACTTTTAATAAAGTTAGAAAAATGACATTACAAAGGTAAAAACAAAATTCCCCTGTAAATCTCTTTGAGTCAAATATCACCCCATAATGGGAAGGCTAATTTTTGATCAGATTTTCTGATTATTGATTAGAAGATGCTCCTGAAATTTTGAATGTGCTCCTAAGTTATTTTTTTTATTTATTTATTTTTTTTTAAGTCAGAAGCACAAGTGCTCCTAAAAAGAAAAGCAAGTGTAGAGCCCTGTAGAGCCCTTTGAAGCTTCACTGAAACTGCAATTTGGACTTTCAACCCGTTGGCTCCCATTGAAGACCACTATGTGGCGAAAAATCCTGGGATGTGACTGAAGAAAGAAAGACATGAACATGGCATATTTGTGTAGTTAAACGTACCATCTTTGTGAGATAAAACGGCAGTATCCACCTGTCTTCAAATCCCTGTCAGAGTAAACGGCCTTTAGTATTTTGAGGTAGAGTTACTTGGCAGTACAAGTCTTCGGTGAATAGAAATCTCAATCAATTACTTTCAAAGCGGTGCCTAACTTTTTCCTCCCATCTATTTAGCCTGTGTTTTTGTTTATGGCGCTGACAAACTGTAAATCAAGCTAAATCACTTTGCTGGGTGGAAAGGCTTGTTAATTTAATAAGCTTCTCCCACATTTGACAGCCATAATGAGTTAAGTTGGGAGTGTAAAAGCTGGGGCTAAACCTACACTGCAGCATTTGAGAACGTAATTGATGCTGTTGAGATGCGGCGAATACAAATGATATGATCGTACAAAGACTCTCCGACGGATGATCAAGGAGGAACCCTGTCTCGTCATGTCAGCGCTATGGCTAAAGATTGTTCCGGCATCAGCCCACCGGGAACAAGAGCAGCAGCGTTTATTTTGATTGTCTGTCTGACTATAGGATTTTAAGCTGTCTATAACAAGAGTAACCCGAGCCCTGAGGTGTTTAAATCACTTAATTGTCAGGGAAGGATCGCAGTTGATGGCGTTAGCGGGCAAGTATCGTGAAAACTCCAAGGAAGTGTCAGTTCAAATCCAGGAGTACTTGACGGTGCTGACACTACGTGAACCGTCTTGATTTGACGCGTGTGCCGTGGAGTAGAGAGCCTTGCTTAATTTGAACCTTTGTCTTCATTTCGCCGTTGTGTGCCTGGAGCTTCACACATATCTTAATTCTATAAAAAGCTTTCTACCGCACGTTGAAAAATTCATAAAGATGTGAAATTCTGGGTACTGATACCATCTGGCCTTTTGTTTCCTGGAGGTTATTCTCATAAAACATTAATGGTTTTGTCAAATGTTTTTAAAGGAAAGCAAAGCTGTTTATCATTTTAAAGGACCTTTTCCACAGTGTAAATTAATGTTCATTTCACTTCCCTTTTATTTTAAGACTGCAATCAGAAGAAACACTTGAAGGGGCAGGGTTTCTTTTTTTAAAAAACAAAAACAAAACAAAACAAAAAAACAAGAAACTGGTTGTAAAGCATTTATTTACTATTAAATTAAATGTTCATATTTTTTAAATGTTGGATACCTGTATTACCAAAAATATTGCCAACATTTATTATTATTATTATTATTATTATTATTATTATTATTATTATTATTATTATTATTATATTTCTTTTTTTATTATTATTAATTCCTCTGATGCCACAAAGAATGGGAATCAAGAACCAATTATTTACAATATTTTTTTTCTTTAATAAAAAAAGTTGGATACATGTATTACCAAAAAAATATTGACAACATTTTTATTATTATTATTATTATTATTATTATTATTATTATTATTATTATTATTATTATTATTATTATATATATTTTTATTTATTTATTTATTTATTTTTTTTATTGTTGGCAATATTTTTTTGGCAATATAAGCATTACATATCTATCTATTTATTTATTTATTTATTTATTTTCTTAATTACTTACTTACTATTGTTGTTATCATTATGATTAATTCCTGTAATGCTATTAGGAATGGGAATCAAGAACCAGTTCTTATTTACAAGATTTTTTTCTTTAAAAAAAACAAAACAAAACAAAATAATAATAAAAGTAATAAAATTAAAATAATGTTGGATATGTGTATTACCCAGAAATATTGGCAGCATTTATTATTATTTTTATTATTATTATTATTAAAAAAAGAACTAGGTCGGGTTTACAAATATTTTGGTTTTGATTAAAAAAAAAAAAAAAAAAAGTAGTAATAAATGTTTGCAATATTTTTGGCAATACAAATTTTCAATATTTATTTATTTATTGTTTGTTTGTTTGTTTTGATTAATTCCTGTAATGCTATTAAGAATGGGAATCAAGAGACAGTTCTTATTTACACTTTTTTTTTTATTAAAAAAAATAAATAAATAAAAATAAAATAAAAAATAATGTTGGATAATTTTATTACCAAATGTTATTGTTGTTGTTATTATTATTATTATTATTATTATTATTATTATTTTTATTATTATTATTATACATAAGGTAATTTGTAAATGACCAAAATTTTAAATATTCTGCAATTTCCATTTTTAGGGAGTACAGAGTTTTTCCTGTTGTCCATCAGCGTTTTATTTTGTAGGATGAAAAATTAATTTGTAAAGACAAATGCCAACCAGAACATCATAAGACATTGATATACCTTGTTCTATACATGCTAATAGATTATTTATTAATTTGAGATTGAGTTAACAAAAGGTTTTTTTTTGCCACTCGCTGTTTTCTTGTTAGAGAGATATTATGACTTCTCTTCTTATTCCGTCAGTGTTAAAACCGTGACAGATGAATTTTGTTTTCCTCTCTGAGCCTCAATCTTCTTGCATTTAAACCGCTTTTCCACTTATCTCTCGCACTGATGTAATTTGCTTGGTTCCTTTACTATTTCTCAACAGCCTTTTGTTTGCTTCCCTGCTGATGTCTGAATTCATATCTTGTTCTCCTATTGTCACTTTCTCTGTGTCTCTAAATGACAATACTTGGTATTATTCCAGCCATTATGTGAATGCAGCACTCTCAATTAAAGCGTAACACAGCACTTGCCACTTGTGTGCAGATTCTTAATGGTACCGCCTTTCCATTTTCCTGCCTTGTCACTGCGCCTCGGATCCAGCAGACGTCCATCACCGCTGCACTCTTGGACATTGTTCTTGCTTTGCGCACAGGGAATTTAGATCAGAATGGTGCAAATGGAAGGCATGACTCACCGCACACACTGCCGATCTCACTTTCCTCTATTCATTTTGTCCCTTTTCAGAGATCTTACCAGTATTTTTAGGCCTGGCCTTGTATCAGCAAGTGATCTTTAAGTCTATCTGAGTGCTTACTGATTTTGCGGTGGAGAAATTCTGCAAGGGTGTTTGCTTTGGATATCCTAATATTCAGGGCTTTTTGCCCTCTGATATATTTTTGTTAGTGTCAGACAGAAACACAAGGACACGTTTTTCCTGACTCAAAACTGCTAAATATACAGATAAACCTCATGTCAGCAGCAGCAGTTTGTATTGTATGTTTTTTAAGGGTTGGTTGGTCACAGCACCTGGCTTTTCGCATTTGCTAAATTCACCAACATCAAACAAAAAAATGACAGAAAAGCTTTACGGGAACTTTACAGCAAAACTGCACGCTTGCAATTCTCGGTGACCTTGGGGATTCGAATCTTCATTTTTCACTGCGGAGGTTTTGACCTGGGTTTTAGGAGACCCCTGTCCTTTTTACCCTTCCCCGAGCTGAAGGAAACTCCTGCTGGGTCTGTAGAGTGCATGTTGAGTGAAGCGTTATACACTCAAGGCAAACAAAGATCTGGAGTGAAGAGCCAAGTGCTGTAACTGTTTATAGAGATGGGGGTAGAAACAGCAGTGAGCCTTTTTTTATTTTATTTTTTTTGCTTAGCACTGATTCTTTTTACCAGGAAAGTTTTGGAGCCATGCCAGTCAAGGCAGATCAGCACCATGGCGCTACACAAACAGACTACGGTGAAACCCGGTGAAGATGAATGAGTTACATATCTACTGGAGTTATTTATCTCCGGGGCTGGCAAAGGTCCCATAGCCTTCCGTTCGTCTCAGGCCCGTTTAACCTTGAGAATGAGCTGGATTGCGGCTGCTGCAGTGAGAGAAATGGTTGGGATGGTCTCCAAGAGAGCTCGCTCAAGCTGCGATGCTTTGCACAAATAGCTGAAGGCATTTTTATTACATGATAAAAAACATGAAGCATTAATCTTTAAGAGCTTACGTAGAGCGGCATACAAGCGAGTGGGTTTTTATTCTAGCTTATGTTCAGGCTTTTATTGTTGTGATATATATTAGTCAAAGGGCTTGCTATGAAAAGGTGTAGGCCAGTACTTTTCAACTGATGGGTCACAACCCAAAAACGAGTCACTGACCCGTTATGATAAGGTCATGGACCACAGCGAGTGTGGGAAAATAGATACGTTTACCTATAGAATTTGTTGCTGTTAAGACGTATGCATGCATGTTATTTTATTATGATATAAAATTCATTTATGAATGTAAATTAACATTTATTTTTTATTTAATTTATTTTTTTTCAGTGACACTTCTGTTGATGTTTATGCATTTACAGAAATGTCAGTTTTCAGCTGTCATGTTGCCCCTATGCAGTTAATGCTAATAATTTATAAATATTGTCAATTTTTACTGACATCATTTTTTGATTATATTAAACAAATGCTCCTAAAGTAAATTTAATTTAATTTAATTTAATTTAATTTAATTTAATTTTATTTTATTTTATTTTTAGTAAATAGAAACTAACCAGATGGCAACATCTGGCTGTCCATTTCTCAAATTCAACAACAAAATATTATTATTAATATTATACTAAGATAGATTATTATAGGTTAAAATAAGTACATGGCACTTCTGTTGATGTTTGTGCATTTACAGAATTGTCAGTTTTCAGCTGTTATGTTGCCTCTATGCAATTTATGCTAATATTTTAGAAATATTGTACATTTATACTGACATGTATTTTTTTTTTTTGATAGAGTAAACAAATGTTCCTAAAGTAAAATGATTTTATTTTATTTTATTTTATTTTATTTTATTTTATTTTATTTTATTTTATTTTATTTTATTTTATTTTCAGTAAATAGAAACAAACCAGATGGCAACATCTGACTGTCCATTTCTCAAATTCAACAGCAAAATACAATTAATATTAAAAGAAGATTATTATAGGTTAAGATAAGTAATTGGCACTTCTATTGATGTTTATGCATTTACAGAATTGTTAGTTTTCAGCTGTCATGTTGCCTCTATGCAATTTATGCAAATTTTAGAAATATTGTCCATTTAGTAAACAAATGTTCCTAAAGTAAAATTATTTTTTATTTTATTTCATTTTAATTGAATTATTTTTTATTTTATTTTATTTTATTTTATTTTATTTTATTTTATTTTTTTTGTTTGTTTTGTTTTGTTTTGTTTTGTTTTGTTTTGTTTTGTTTTGTTTTTTTCAGTGACTTCATAGAAACTAAACAGATGGCAACATCTGGCTGTCCATTTCTCAAATTCAGCATTAAAATATTATTACTATTATAATAAGATAGATTATTATAGGTTAAGGTAAGTAAATGACACTTCTGTTGATATTTATGCATTTACAGAATTGTCAGTTTATGCAATTTATGGTAATATTTTAGAAATATTTTCCATTTATACAGGCATTTTGTTTTTGAGAGAATAAACAAATGTTCCTAAACTAAAATGATAGTTTTTATTTTATTTTTTTTAAATTTTATTTTATTTTATTTTATTTTATTTTATTTTATTTTATCTTATTTTATCTTATTTTATCTTATTTTATCTTATTTTATTTTATTTTATTTTATTTTCAGTGACTTCATAGAAACTAACCATATGGCAACATCTGGCTGTCCATTTCTCAATTCAACAGCAAAATACATGATTACTTCCATGTGTTAGTGTGATATGTAAATCACACTTCTGTTACTGTTTATAC
Source organism: Cirrhinus mrigala (assembly GCA_036247105.1). Lineage (NCBI taxonomy): Eukaryota > Metazoa > Chordata > Actinopteri > Cypriniformes > Cyprinidae > Cirrhinus > Cirrhinus mrigala. Next base: position 15,645,094 of record CM070027.1, on the reverse strand, counting down.
ATTTATAGAATTGTCAGTTTTCAGCTGTCATGTTGCTCCTATGCAATTTATGCTGATATTTTATAAATATTATTCATTTATAGTAAACAAATGCTCCGAAGTCAAACATTATAAATTCCAATGCTTGATTTTTGGATTCTTGTTACATTTGTACGGTTAGTACTGTGTCGGATCTGCATCTGATATCCAAAATACAACGAAATCCAATCTTCAAGCGAAACCATCTGAGAACCGCTAGCGTAGAAGGATATATTTTACGACAAGCGATGCACTGATTTATTTTACACCGTCAGGTTTTTAATATCCGTCGGACGGAAGTCATCGCAATTTACAGTTCGCCACGTCGTGCGAACGACTTCCAAGATGACTTTAATCAAATAAATTTCTTAGATTACGGCACCTCCTTAAAGACCAACGGATCTTGATTTAGTACATCTCTCCCTGACTACCTTAGCGTTAATCCTTACCTTTCCGCAGCACTGGCTGACTTCCCTATGCTGGTAGAAATCGAAAAGCTTCCCAAACAAAGCATAAATCAGGAAGTTTGTCAGAGCAAGGCAGGAGGAATAAATCAAAGCTGCGAGCTTACAGCAGAAGTTTGGCACCACAACAAGAGCTACTCATCGCCGAACAGCATGAGTTATAGCCAGGAGGAACAGAAATGACATTTATCAGTTAAAGATACTGTAGGAAAATGTAAATGAAGTGCTGTTAGAAAAATGTCACTTTCACACCAGGCGCAGCGCGTGTGACTGCTGTTAATGTGTTTTTATGGGGGTGGAAAGGTAGGCGACGTAAGAGTAGGGGTGCCGGGGAAGCGCATCGGGGAGGCGGGGGGCGATGCGGCGGGGTAGATGGCATATCGCGAGCGAAAAAAGTAACTATGACTGACTTTTAATAGGCCCGTTTCGTCCTCTTAAAGGCGTAGCATCCACCGTGCCACATCCCGCTCCTGGAAAATGGGGTTATCGTAGTCATGGTAATTGGTTTGCTGGCGTGGATGAAGGATAATTTCTAGAGGCTCATTCAGTCTCTCTCCCTTGCATTTATCTGTTGAGGACGCAAGGGGCTGTGGGAAGAGGCAGCGGCGTATTTCCATAGAGAGGCTGAGGAGGAAGACGGCCGAGTCGGCGGCCTCCATCAGATAGAGGCGAAATGAAGGATCCGTAACGTTATACCGAATGGGATTCCGTTTTAACCCTTGAGCATCCTTTCCCAGAGCTATCTCTCCTGTAAAGTGACCCCGTCGCTCTCGGAATGGGGCTGGAGGGGAGGGTTGGCTCTCGGAGGAATTTTTCATTTTCAGTTTATATTAATGAGAGCAGGAAATGGTTAGCTCTGCTCTTCCTGCCATCGCTTGGACTTCGCTCAAAGGGAACAAGGTGCTCCTGTAATGCTCTTATACATATTTACAGCACATTACGTGAAATTTCCCCCGTGCATTACGAGATGGATTAAGTGGACTGGTGAAGTAATTTCGCTAAAAAAAAGATGAAGAAACCCTGATCCTCATTTAATATTTAGTATCTTTACCACAGGCTAAAATGTTCGCAATTATGGAAAGTTCACATGCTGTTTATATTGGGATGGCAGCAGTGACAGCTGCAGAGCTGTAAAATAACGGTTTAATCAAACCTATATGGCGAATGTTCTGAAGCCAGTGACTTCTCTGTCTTAATTATGTGAAAATGTTCTACTATCCAATCTGTGCATTGATGTATTCCCAGTCAAAAATCAATCAAAAAGCACCCTGAGCAGCTTGGCACAGCAACAGTGATTTTAACCAATAGCGTTAGTTTGGGGACAGGATTATGTTTATCTGACTCGGGGCTATTATTGTTCATTTAAATTAAAACCATTAAATAAAAATTTAATTAAAATGTAAACATTTTTTCAGCTAGCTGCAACATTTATCATTTAAATATATTAAATTTAAAATTAAATATTAAAAGGTAATTTTTGATTAGTAATATGCATTGCTATGAACTTAATTTGGACAACTTTAAAGGCGATTTTCTCAATATTTAGATTTTTTTGCACCATCACTCGGCCAAATATTGTCCTATCCTAACAAATCAACAATCATACAAAAAAAAAAAAAAAAAATAAATAAAATATATTGCTTTAAATATAAATAAATAAATAAATAAATAAATAAATAAATAAAGAATTAAATTAAATTAAATTAAATTAAATTAAATTGATAAACAAACAAATTATTTTAAAATAGTAAAAAATAGTAGTAGTATATTAGTGATATTAAAACAACCCTGATACAATACAGATATTACATATTTGTGACCCTGGACCACAAAACCAGTCGTAAGTGTAAATTTCAGTCATAAGTGGATTTATTGAGATTTATATCTGAATAAATAAGCTTTCCGTTGATGTATGATTTGTTAGGAAAGGACAATATTTGGCCGAGATGCAACTATTTGAAAATCTGGAATCTGATGGTGTGAAAAAAATCTAAATACTGAGGAAATCACCAAGTTGTCCAAATTAAGTTCATAGCAATGCAGATTACTAATCAAAAATTAAATTTTGATATATTTACGGTGGGAAACTTACAAAATATCTTCATGGAACATGGTCTTTACTCAATATCCTAATAATTTTTGGCATAAAAGAAAAATCGATAAATTTGACCAATCCGATGTATTTTTGGCTATTGCTAGAAATACACCTGTGCAACATAAGACTGGTTCTGTGGTCCAGGGTCAGATTTTTGTAGGACAGGCTAGGTGTGTGCGATAATGACAGAATTCCTGAGCGTGTTATTGTGCTTGTGCTTTAGCAGGTTTAGGTTTGCAGGTCAACTGTCGTTGACAACTGACTCAAAAAGCTTTTAAAATTCTTCATATGTGACCCTGGACCACAAAACCAGTCATATGGGTAATTTTTTAAAGATGTAGGTTTATACATCATCTGAAAGCTAAATAAATAAGCTTTTACATTTGAAACTCTGGAATCTGAGGGTGCAAAAAAAGCAAAATATTGAGAAAGTCACCCTTAAAGTTGTCCAAATAAAGTTCTTGGCAATGCATATTGCTAATCAAAAATTATGTTTTGATATATTTATGGTAGGAAATTTACAAAATATCTTCATGTAACATGATCTTTACTTAATATCCTAATGATTTTTGGCATAAAAGAAAAATCGATAATTTTGTATTGTTGGCTATTGCTACAAATTTACCCGTGTGACTTATGACTGATTTTGTGGTCCAGAATCACATGTTCTGTGCGGTGATTAGTTTGCAGGAGTAACAGAAATTAACTTTTCCAATAAATTTAAAATGTTTTTTAACTTTTATCTGCATTTTTGCCATTATTAGGCCATTTTTTTTTAACCTAATTAAATGTATGCTTCATCTTTTTTTGTCAAATGTTTAAATTTGAGCAATAAATTCAAATTGTAGTACACAAGGGGTGTTACCAATCAAATTAAATTAGTATCAACAAAATTTGTGTTTTTATTTATTTATTTTTTTTTTTAGTGAAGAGGCGGCACAGAATCTGCATCTAAAGTGGCATTTAGATGCATTTACACAGACTGTTTAATGCAGAACATGAATGCATTTAACCTGCAGTTACAAATTAATAATTGTTTTGATGTGTGTTCTATTGAGAAAAAAACAAAAAAAACAAATGTTCAGTAGTGATATTTGAAAATCAGCAGGCAGAAAATCACAGCATGAGTGAGTCATTGAGTCATTCATTCAATCGATTCGCTCAAATGGCTGATTGATTCAGTAAGGAAACACTGTCATGTGTTGCTCAGAGATGCAAAACAGCTCTGCTGTGGCTTTGTTTGGAACTTTTTTCGTTGTTGAAATAAAGAAAAAAGAAAAGAACTGTTGTCTAAAATGTAAGTTGCTTAATATTAACTTCTTGTATATTGAATTGATCATCAAATGAATATTACATTTGCAATCATGCTGATATTTGGAGAAAAGCATCACTCTTTTGTGTGATATTAACTATAGCAGATTATATGAATATAAAAGGCATACAAAAGTCACCCGGAGTCATATTTGCCCCTTTTCTTGAGTTCTAAATGTTAAACTAAATGGGGTTCTAAATGTATTCATGAATGAACGAATGATCCAACGGCATGTCGGCGCACGTGATTAACCACTCACATGTGGAGAAAAAAAAAAACTTGAAGAAATGCTATGTCTGATATTTCATGTTTGCATCATGGTGACAGGCTGAAAGCTGCTGTTCATTTTACAGAACATTTATAGTTAATAATAGTCTACTGCTGTTATACCTTCTGTCATTTTGAATTTGAATTACCTTGACTTTTGAGATTTTTTTTTTTTTTTAAAGCATTTTCCTCATACAAACTTGTCTTATACATGTTCAGAAATAAAACAAGATGTAGTTGTAGTTCATGCATCTTTTTTTTTTGTGCAAAGATATTTAACAAGTGATTTGTTTAACATTTACAACATGATGACAACTTCATATGTGGTTAACTTGGAATAGAACTTTCTTTAACTAGAGGATTAATAAAGAAAATATTTCTTGAATCGTGTTGTAGTTACATTTTCAAGTTCACTAGTTAAAAATTGTAAAAAAGAAAAAAAAATCGAGATTGATTTTATTTATTTATTTATGTATTTATTTATTTATTTATTTATTTTTACCATATCACCCAGCCCTATTACTGGGCATGTCAAAACATCTCCAGTGCCCAGAAAACACCTGAGACCCCAAAGGGTTAAAGTGATACAGCTTGTAATAAAAATATGTAGACAGCATTAATGCCCTCATTAAACTGATTCCTGCAGTATTTGCTCTCTGATATTCATTGCACTAATAGCACTTATACTCAGCCATATGTCTTTCTGAATTAATTTGAAGAAAAACAGCTTATTTATCCATGCGCTACAGTATGTTGGTAGCCATTGGATTTAGTCTTAAACAGTCTTTGGTTGGATGATGAGGTCAAGCCATTGGTTTTCATGAGTCAAGTGCAACAGATGCTTATTTTTAGTGTTGAAAATTCTTAACCCTGTTGATTAGTCTAAACAAGCAAAGTAGTGGCATGTTATTAGCCAGTGACTCTGGCATCTGTACGGGGTCCTTGTGAGAATTTCCTGAATACTCTGCAGTGCTTTTTTTTTTCTTGCTGCATACATAACATTTGATTACTTCATTTTGTCACATTGCATTTTCGCTTCATACAGTATCTCAGGGATCAAGGCCAAGTGAATTGCAGCTGTTTATGAGTATACATCATATAGATTGTGTATCAATTCCAACTTTAATTGGCTAATGGGGAATGTTTTTTTTAAAGGAACACTCCACTTTTTTTGCTAATAGCTTAGCATAGATCATTGAATCAGATTAGACCGTTAGCATCTCGCTAAATGCTAACGGTCTAATCTGATTCAATGATCTATTAGCAAAAAAAGTGGAGTGTTCTTTTAAAGGGGTCCTATTATGCTTTTTCACTTCTTGAATTGTAGTCAGTGTGTGGTGTGAGACACCGCTGGTATAAACACAAGCATTGACTAGAGTGGCCGCGTCAGTGGCAAGGCTAATCAGTGATGATGTTCTTTGATAATGTTAATGTTAGGCTGCTTTTAGTCTTATGCTGGAGCTGGTTTCGGGGCAATGAAACTAAATATATAAATAATTAAATAAATTAGCACGATATCATGTATCAGCGATCTGGCAGGCTGACAATAGGACCCAACACTACTCTAGCGTATTGTGTACTCACCCTCCATGCGTCCTAGGTGTATATGACTTTCTATCTTTCAGACGAATCCAGTTGGAGTTATATTAAACATTATCCTGTTACTCCAAAGCTTAGAATAGCATAGATGAGTGTTTCTCTTCATCAGTCCAAAACAAGTCCAATAAAGTGCATCCATCCATAATAAAAAGTGCCTCACACGGCTCTGGGGGGTCAATAAATGCCTCTTGCAGTGAATAGATGCGTTTTTGTAAGAAAAATATCCATATTTAAAACATAAGAATCACTTTAATCTAGCTTGCGCTAACAGTTGTACACGGAACTTGCTACTTTGGCTAGGGGCGTGGCAGTACTGAAACACCGTCTAAGCTGCTCGCCAATCGCAACGCAGTGGGACAACTAACCAATCACAACACATTTAGTTTTTCGAAAGACGGGCCTTCATTAAACCTGGAACTAATCGAGCCATTTGTGCAAGGCTGTTAGAAAGGTATTGTAATAATGTAAATTATGTGAAAAATAATGCATTTTTTGAAACCACAAAGCATGAAATGAAATTTGTCAAATAATTTTGAACTTATTTTGATGGAATAAACTTCCAAATCACTAACTAGTTCAATCCTTATGAATTCTGATGGATCGGATTTCATGCAACATGTTTGATCCCATTTTCCTGTCCCTTCTTGACTGTCCATTGAAAGTCAAAATGGCCAAGATAAAAGCTCAGTTTTTCAGATACCCTACAGTTCGTGATGGCCCATGACTGTTTGTGAGTTTCATATGGGTAGCAGCACTGTGTCACTGTGTAAACTGTAATTGCTCTGTGTGTCGCCACGGCTGGTTTTGTTGGCTGGTTGTTACTCCTGGAGGAGTTGGGTTGATTGATGGGGGAGAGATGGGCAGTTCAGCACTGCAGGGCTGGTTCTTGATCCCCCGTTGAGCTCTCACCGAGCAGATTGAGTGATCTACTCTCCAGCCCATCGTGACGGATTGCTTTTTCAGGTAATCAGCCATGTTCATTCACCTTACTGTTTTTCGGGCTGTCTCTCATTTCACTCTAGTTCCCTATGATGTGAATCACTGAGTTTGTACACTAGCTAAATATTGAGGTAAAAGTACAAAGCCATAGATACACATATGCCCTGAGTAGTGTACTTGATACTCAGTTCTTTTGCTTATCAGACCTCTCTCGGCCACGTCTCTTCATTTGCAATTTCTCCGTCTATCTCAGACAACGTCTGATGCTCCAGGGCGACACGGGGGTGGTGTAAATCTCTGAAGACTTTGTGCCTCGGTGCCCAGGTTTAGCCCCAGCACAGGAGGCCTCAGCCAGGCCTCATGCTAGGTGAGGCGGAGGCAACATCGGCCCTCGCTGGGGAGCCAGAAGTGATCGAAATGCTTCCTGACAAGAGCTGTTGTAACTTCTCTGTTGCTAGGGAGACGCCTTGACTTTCACGGTGATGCATCAGTCAGCCTTAAGGCAGAACAATTGAGAGCGGAATGAGAGATGCCTCCGTCAAACGCTAGTCAACACTGCCGTATCTCTGCAGCCGTACACCAACTCCCTCGAATGACCTGACTGATGTGAACCCATCTGATTTGATCTTCGGTGCTGAGATTTCCATGCATTTATAATGTATATCTCTACAAGGATTTAATATGAAAAAAATGGTTTAGTCATATACTTGCCTCGCCGTAACTTTTCTCTCAGGCGTTGCTCGCAATGCAGACAAATCTGATTTGCTTTTCAAATTTAGTATTTAGGAATGTCATTTTGCAAGTGAATAATATCGGGTCCGTTTGTTCACACGGTGTATTCAATATCCAATGTAACTACAGGGGTTGCTGTACTAATGATCAGCACAGTGCTTTCTTGAGAGTAGCTGTCAGTATGGAAAGTGAGTACAGAAAACCGCAAATTTTACCTCAGCTCATATCTAGCATGACATCTCGCCCCGGTGCTGAACCCGCGAGGCGCATGAGAGAGCATAAGCGACAGAGGCATTTGCAGCATTCATGCATACACTGTGTCCAAAACCGCTGACTCATTCACTATTCAGTACTTAGTGAAAGTTACATAGTTTGCTGTGTTAGGGAAAGTAAATGGATTCAGGTGCAGCTGAAGATGATAGTGCGCACTTTGTATGTCAGTTTCAGTTGCATATGTTGCATTTTAATGTAAAAACGGTTTAAAATAATATTTTATAGAAAAGAGAAATGTATACATGAAAAAAGTCTATATATGTGGGAAAATATATTAATTAAAATTATAATTCCTTTTTTTGGGGGGGGATATTTAGCATGTTGTTGTTGTTGCTGTTATTATTTTTATTATTATAGTTTTTTTGAGCTTTATATTTTGTATGGAGCCCACAAGAAAAAAAGAATGGTGAAGAAAAAAGTAAATGGTGTGCTCGATATAATCATTTGTGCCCTCGTTTGTGCCCTCGTTTTAAGTAAATAAATAATTAGTTAAACTTCCTGTCCACATTCTCATTCCAATGTAGATGCCTCTCACTCAAATTGATTCCATGCAATGAGAATAAAACCCAATTAAAGTGTCTGTCCATAACATAACATATAGCAGCAACTGGTTTATGAGAATGTGGACAGGAAATAGAAAAAATTATTTTGTGCATACGATTTACTTAAACCTAGGGGATGAATTATATTGAGTGCATAATTTACTTAAAACAAGTGAACGAATTAGTAAATTGTGCACATGATTTAGTAAACCTAGGGAACAAATTAATAAATTGTGCACACGGTTTAGTAAACCGAGGGAACGAATTAGTGAATTGTGTGCACAAATTAGTAAAACGAGGGAACAAATTAGAAAATTGTGTACACGATTTAGTAAACTGAGGGAACTAATTCAAAAATTGTGTACTCGATTTAGTAAAACGAAGGAACGAATAAGTCAATCAAATGCGCAATTTGGTAAACGTGGGAACAAATTAAATTAAGTTTAATTTCAAGTCAGATTTAGTGAAATGAGGGAAAGAATTAGTAAATTATGCACACGATTTAGTAAACTGAGAGAACAAACTAGAAAATCGTGCACCTGATTTAGTGAAATGAGGGAAAGAATTACTAAACTGTGCACACGATTTAGTAAACTGAGGGAACAAATTTGAAAATTGTGTGCTCGATTTAGTAAAACGAAGAAACAAATTAGTCAGTTGTGCACATGATTTAGTACACAGAGGGAACAAATTACTAAATAATGTGCACAATTTAGTAAAATGAGGCAATGAATTAGTAAATCGTGTGCATGATTTAGTGAAACGAGGGAATAAATTGTTATATTGAGTGCACAATTTACTTAAAATAAGGGGAAAAAATTTGAAAATAGTGTGCACGATTTAGTAAACTGAGGGAACAAATTAGTCAATTGTGCGCATGATTTAGTAAAACGCTGTAAAAAAACAATTTGTTGAGTCAACTTAAAGTAATTTGTAACCTGGCTGCCTTAAAATTTTAAATTCAGTCAACTCAAAAAAAAAAAAAAAAAAGTTTATTCAACTTGAAATGTTAAATTATACTAAGTGACAACTTGTATATTTGATTTGAATCAACTTAAAATTTTAAGGCAGCTGGGTTACTTACCCATCTATTAAGTTTAGCAAACACAAATATCTAAGTTGTTAATTAGTACAACTTAACATTTCAAGTTGACTAAACTTATTTTAGTTGACTGAACTTAAAATTTTAAGGCAGCAGGATAACAAATTATTTTAAGCTGACTCGACAAATTGTGTTTTTTATTTTTTACAGTGCAGGGGAACGAATTAGGAAATCATTTGCATGGTTTAGTAAACCAAGGGAACCAATTAGTAAATCATGCTCACAATTTAGTAAAATGAGAGAATGAACTGGTAAATCGTGTGCACGGTTCAGTAAACCGAGGGAACAAATTAGTAAATCATGCGCACAATTTACTTAAAACAAGGGGAACAAATGAGAAAATCGTGCGCACGATTTAGTAAAACGAGGGAACGAATAGGTAAATTGTGCGCATGATTTAGTAAAACAAGGGAATGTATTAGAAAAATAGTGACTGTATTAGAAGTATTAGAAATAATGTGACTGATTAGTAAACAGAGGTAAGAAATTAGTAAATCGTGTGCATGATTTAGTAAAACAAGGGAGCGAATGACATCAAGCGCACAATTTACTTAAAATGAGGGAATGATTTTGTAAATCGGGCACACGATTTAATAAAACAATGGGGAACGAATTAGTAAATCATGTGCACAGTTTACTTTTTTCCTGTTTTGTCTTTTTTTTTATGCATATATTGTTTAAACTTAATTAAAATGGTTAAAGTTTTTAAGTCTTATTTTGGTTATCGTTTATTTTATTTCAAGTAATCTTTTTTTTAATGGTTTTACTTTAATTATAGCTAACTTTAATAACCCTGGTCCAAACAAGCTTTGGTTATGACTTGACTCGCATAGAAATCACACTTTTCACATTCCATGTGTTATTGTGGTTTAAAAAAAGTCTGTGGAACTGGATGTTTAAATGTGTTAAATAGAGCTGTGAGTGCTGTACTCTTTTTATTGACAGGTGAACACATTATGAGTTACTGAAATATTTAATAAGAGAACGTGTGCGGAAGAATGGCATGGCTGTGTATGCGCAGACTCTAGGCAGTCTTTGTTCCGGCCAGTAGAATCTTGTGCTCTTTTATCAGATGTTCTCTAAACCACACTGGATGGTCATTGCGTACGCTGTGGAATATGGATCCAGAGCCAGTCATCTCTTATTTAGACAGTTGTGAAGGTTGTGCACTGTATTACTACAACCCAGCGCACAGCCATAAATCACGGCAGTGGGATCTGACTATGTGTATGTGTATGTGATTGTGTGCTCAAGTATGGCCCAATGTGCTGTGTCAGCAGCCCGACCAAGCAGTCCCTCACTCCTGAGCCATCACTCCGGTTATTCATAGAACACATCAATGATTTATTGAATAACAAATCTTGAATAATGGGACCCCAATCCGTCATTCTGACTACATAACCCTTGCAGCTGTAAGACATTCCATTTGATTTATCCCATTCGTTCGATTTTGAAATTAAATCGCAACTGCTAATAGATTTGATAATTTTTTTTTCGGCCTAAATAAGAAATCTTATTTCAGGCTCTTATTTCAACATCAGAGCAAAACTATTGTCAGCTTTCATATTAAACGTCTTTCTGAAAACATCAGGATTTTTCCTTTAATCTGTGATCCTCACCAAAACAGCCGGGCAAAAGCGTTCAAATCCTGTTTTATATTAACACGCTCAATAGTCCATACAATCCCTCCGGACTGGTTCATGGGCTGCCATGGAGAACATTCATGTAGGAATTAGAAAAGCTGATTATGACAGTTTTATTTTCCGCATTCTTGGATTAATCCATAAAACTTGACGGCCCATGAGAAGGTTATGTGCACAGTGATGAAAAGCATATCATTCTCTAGCAATGCAAAGAGTGCAACTGGAATGTGGATTATTAATATTATTTTCTAATTGGGTCCCAAGGCACATGGAAATAAATGACTCAGCTTGCTAGTATTATCATGCCATGGAAAGTTTTGCTGAAAACCAAAAGCTTTAATTAAAAAGCTTTGGATGTTGCACATTGCTTATTTAAGAGCACTGGTCCAGAAGTTGAATAGACAGATTTGTGTATACCGATTTATAGTGTGTGTGTTCATGACACTGAGAAATGTGTTTCTGTTCATATAATGGTCACACTTTTTGTTAATACCCCAGATGCTCTTAAAAACAGTGTGATAATTTGTGACGCCATCCAGTTTTGCTTTTGTTTAGCCTAGGACCTTTGTTTTTATGGATTTTTTATTTTTTTTTCCTTTCCTCAGTGCTTTATCCAGCGGTTCATCGCACTGATGTTCCTGTTCTTTTGTGCTCGCGTTAATCAGTGTTTCTTCAGCTATGCACACTTTTGGCCTTGTAGACTTTTACAGAATAAACACGCTTCTCACACTTCACTTTTATTCATTTATTTTTACTTTTTTTTTTTTTTTTTTTTTTTTCAGCAGTGGACATACTTTCATCACAAAAGAATGATTTATTTTTATTTATTTCTGTATTTATTTATTATGTACATAGTTCTTGAACTTTCCATCACATCTCACATTTTCATCTATTCTGTTGTGGAAATGTCAGTGATGGCAATGACATTTTTAATTTACTCATTTTAATTTATTTAATTCAACCTATAAATAATATGAAATAGTATTTCCAGTTTTTATACCATTTGAGATCTGCTGCTTGATTGGAAATAACACACATTCACATTTTCAGTTCTTTTAAATGATATTTGTGACCCTGGACCACAAAACCAGTCATAAGGGGCGAGTTGTATTTGGCTAAGATGCAACTATTTGAAAATCTGGAATTTGAGGGTGCAAAAAAATCAAAATACTGAGAAAATCGTCTTTAAAGTTGTCAAAACGAAGTTCTTAGCAATGCATTTTACTAATTAAAAAAAAAATAATTTTTGATATATTTATGGTAGGAAATTATCTTCATGGAACATGATCTTTACTTAATATCCTAAAGATTTTTGGCATAAAAAAAAAAAAGATTTTGACCCATACAGTGTATTTTTGGCTGTTGCTACAAGTACTAGGACTTATGACTGGTTTTGTGGTCAAGGGTCACATGTATGTATGTATGTATGTATGTATGTATGTATGTATGTATGTATGTATGTATGTATGTATGTATGTATGTATGTATGTATGTATGTATGTATGTATCACATCGTGTGTCTCATATTTCATGTCACACATGCCCTTTTGAAAATTTGATAACTAGGACTGGGTTAAAAAAAAAAAAAAGATTTCTTGATTTTAATCAATTCTCATTTTTACAAAACAATATTGATTCTTAAATCCTAAAAATCGATTAGTCTAGCCTTTTTTTTTTTCAATTAATAAACAATTAATAGATGCGCAACTCCCATCTATTAAATCGTAATAAGCTTTGTGCTTTGTTACTTTTGATATGAAACAAAATCTCAGATTTCAAATTGTCTATTATATTACAGTATTCAAACAATGAATGCCTTTTTGTGTTACTTAATGTGAGGTGACACAATGCTGTAGAGCCTCAGTTTTTTTTTTATTTATTTTTTTTTTCTCCTGGAAAAAAAAATAGCATGTACTGTACCTGATATACAGTCATGGCCAAAAATATATGCAACCCTTGCAATTCTGTCAGAAAATGCCACCCTTCTCTTAGAAAATTGTTGCAGTTGCAAATGTTTTGGTACTTACATGTTTTGGAACAACACCAAAAAAAAACAAAACAAAAAAAAAAAAACAGAGAAGAAAAGTCAAATCTGATACAATTCCACACAGAACCCAAAAATGCACTGGACAAAATTATTGGCACCCATAACTTAATATTTGGTAGCACCTCGTTTGGATAAAATAACTGAAATCAGTCGCTTCCTGTAACCATGAATGAGTTTCTTACACCTCTCTACTGGAATTTTGGATCACTCTTCTTTTGCAAACTGCTCCAGGTCATTCAGATTTGAAGGATGCCTTCTCCCAACTGCTGTTTTGACATCTCTCCACAGGTGTTCTATGGGATTCAGATCTGGACTCATTGCTGGCCATTTCAGAACTCTCCAGCACTTTGTTTGTAACCATTTCTGAGTACTTTTTGAAGTGTGTTTCGGGTCATTGTCCTTCTGGAAGACCAATGACCTCTGGTGACACTGGCCACTAGATTGCACCCCAAAATTCTTTGGTAATCATCAGATTTCACAATACCGTTCACACAGTCAAGCCATCCTGTGCCAGAAGCAGCAAAGCAACCCCAAAACATCTTTGAACCTCCACCATGTTTGACTGTAGGGACTGTGTTCTTTTCTTTGAAGGCCTCATTTCTTTTTCTGTAAACGGTGCCATGATGTCCTTTACCAAAAAGCTCTACGTTTGTCTCATCTGTCCACAGTATGTTCTGCCAGAAGGATTGTGGTTTTGTCACATAAATTTTTGCAAACTCAAGTCTTGCTTTTTTATGCCTTTGTGTCAGTAGTGGTGTCCTCCTGGGTCTCCTACCATACCTTTTTATTCAGATGGCGACGGATAGTGCGAGCTGACAATGTTGTACCCTGTGTCTGCAGATCAGCTTGAATTTGTTTGTAAGTTAATCGGGGTTCTTTATCCAGCATTCGAACAATCCTTTGTTGTAATTTTTCAATAATTTTGCTCTTCCGTCCATGTCCAGGGAGGTTAGCTACAGCGCTATGGGCTGTAAACCTCTTGATGATATTGTGCACAGTGGACACAGGAACATTAAGATCTCTGGAGATGGACTTGTAGCCTTGAGATTGTCCATGTTTTTCCACAATTTTTTCTCTCAAATCCACAGACAACTTTTTACACTTCTTTCTTTTCTCCATGCTCAGTGTGGCACACAACACAAAGGCTGAGTCAACTTTCTCCATTTTAACTGGTTGCAAGTGTGATTACTATATTGCCCACACCTGTTACTTGCCACAGGTGTGTCAAAATACAAATTATAGGAGCATCACATGCTTGAAAAGCAATTATTTCTTATATTTTGACAAGGTGCCAATAATTTTGTCCATTTTTGAGTTCTGTGTGAATTTTTTTTTTTTTTTTTGTGTGTGTGTGTTGTTGCATTGCAAACAACACACCAAAATATTTGCAATTGGAGCAATTTTCTAAGAGAAGTGTAGCATTTTCTGACAGAATTGCAAGGGTGCTGATATTTTTTGGCCATGACTGTTTGTCTAAAATAACTTGTACTGAATCGAATCGAATCGCAAACTTGTGAATCAGAATCGAATTGAATCTTGACAATCGTCAAAACCCAGCACTATTGATAACCAATTGCACTAATTTTTGATATTTTATTTTTGGCAAAATTGGTGGTTGTGGAAATAATCTCACAGCTGATTTTCGTATTTTTAGATTCAAAATCTGTGCATTTAAAAGGCATTTGAAAAGTAGCATTAGATGTTTTCCAAGGGGAACATTTTGAAATCTGTTTGTTTTAAGTAAAAAGGTCCTGTTGCTGAAGAAATATACTTATTTAAAAGTGAGTTTGACTATGCCTCTTTATGCCACTTCTGTTGTCTCCAGGCCAGACACGATACTGAGGTCGTAGGCAGACAGCATCATGCTGACATTTTGTCATCGCAGAGCAAATAAGCTAGTAAGCCACAGGGTTTCTCTGAAGAGATTCCCCACTGTAGCGGTTTTTAATTATGAAATGTCACCTGCTGATCAGCAGGTATACCGTATTTTTCTGTATTTCTCAAAGAATGAGTGGAGAATGCAATAGGGGACGCCAGCAGCAAGTTACGGATGATTGGCATGTCCTTGCATTACATACAGCAGAAACATAGCTCACATATTGGATTGTGTGAAACAAGTCATAAAAGTTGTATGATACAGAAAGTGACTTTCAAATTGGATTATTAGATTTTGTCAGCTGTCATAAATTCATGGACTGCTCGCCTGTGATCATTTTATGCACTTTGGCTGTGTTGAAGCGCAGGATGGGCAGTGATTTGCAGTGCGGCTGCAGAAAGAAACCTTGTTTTTTTCCCAAACCCCTAGATTGGCAGATTCCCGATCTGAACATGAAAGGATGTATTGTCGTTTTTTTTTTTTTTTTTTTTTTTTTTCACCCCCGTTAATGAGTTTGCTTCAGGGGACTTATTTCTGTCTGCATTGCCTTAGAGTCCCTTCTGTGTGTAGAAATGTAATGTGGGACCCAAGGTTTCATTTTGTTGAGGTTGAAAGGGCTTTGGGAGGCGGGCGCAAATGAAACAACTGGCCTAATTCGATCCTCAGAGGATTCTTGTTAGTTTTCTTCCTTTAGCTATCTCCAGACCTGAATAAAACATGTAAACCTTGAATGCAGTCAGATAAGAGTGTGAGCGAAGCTGATTCTTGAACACAACTTCCTATCGGATCCAGGAAGTTGATAGATGCCCTCTGGCTGGCTGGCAATGGTCTGCTGCATGGTTTCATTAAGCTTTTTATGTGATATAAACCTGACACATTTACAATTCTCCAACCACGTGTTCTCCTGTAGATAATGACGGCTTAAAATACATACTCATCTGCAGGCTTGTAATTAAATCATTTGAGAGGGTGAGCAGTGAGCTGTGATGGTGCGCCAGATGCTGTTTTCTTTCAAATGATGCTAATATTGGGTGCATGGCAAATGCTGGAATTTTCACTTTTTCCGCTAGCACATGGACACACAGTGAGGAATTCAGTGTGAACGGCACGAGAAAAGAGTGTGTATGTTCTAAATGTGTGGAGGAAGTAAAACATTTAATCGCTTTATAGATTTTAGTATGGATTTTCGGGGCTTGTTTATGTGGAGAAAAGGTCCCTACCTGTTCCCGTTCATGGGCCCAGTGGGTCTGTGTAAGGTAGTTCATCATTTACAGTCGTCTCCTTTTAGATTCTATTGATATTTTGGTTAAAAAGCTTTAGGTCTGGTCTCTGTATTGTCTCACTTGTGGGTCTGGGATAGTTTGGAGTTGTGAGTTTGAAGATGTAAAAGAGTTTTCTGGGGTGGTGTAGTAATTTAAATAATGGATCCATGTAATGGTCTAATCCACTTAAAGGGAGCGTTCACACAGGATGTGTGGAAATTCATTCATTCTAAATAAATAAATAAATAAAAGTTCTCATTAATATTATAGATGATCAAGATATTTAAGCTGATATAATTTAGAATAATCATATTTATTATTAATTAATTTATTTATTTATTTTTCACTAACAATAACAAAATACATAAATAGATTATTTATTTATGATATTATTATTTATATTTGTTTGAAATATGTTGTACAACAATATAACTATAATGATATGATATTCAAACTGATATAGTTTAGAAAAATAATATATTTACATATGTATTTTATATATTCATATGTATTTATTTATTTATTTATTTTCTTTATGTTCAACAAAATACATACATACATAGACTATTTATTATGATTATCAATAATTATATTATTTGTAAGTTTGGAATATGATGTACAACAGCAATGACTAATACTATTATTATTATTATTATTATTATTATTATTATTATTATTATTATTATCATTATCATTATCATTATTATTATTATTATTATTATTATTATTATTATTATTATTAGTAGTAGTAGTAGTAGTAGTAGTAGTAGTATAGTTAT
The DNA here is from genome assembly GCA_036247105.1 of Cirrhinus mrigala. Lineage (NCBI taxonomy): Eukaryota > Metazoa > Chordata > Actinopteri > Cypriniformes > Cyprinidae > Cirrhinus > Cirrhinus mrigala. Next base: position 15,628,144 of record CM070027.1, on the reverse strand, counting down.
TATATATTTATGAATTATATTATTTGTAAGTTATATTAATAATTAATAATAATAATAATAATAATAACAACAATATTATTATTGTTGTTGTTGTTGTTGTTGTTGTTGTTGTTGTTTGGAATACGATTTACAGGAACAACAACAACAACAATAATAATAATAATAATAATAATAATAATAATAATAATAATAAATTATTATTATTATTATTATTATTATTATTATTATTATTATTATTAGTATTAGTATTAGTATTAGTATTATTATTATTATTATTAGTAGTAGTAGTAGTATAGTTATTATATATTTATGAATTATATTATTTGTAAGTTATATTAATAATAATAATAATAATAATAATAATAACAATGTTGTTGTTGTTATTGTTTGGAATACGATTTACAGGAACAACAATAATAATAATAATAATAATAATAATAATAATAATAATAATTTATTATTATTATTATTATTATTATTACTATTATATTTTTTTATTTTGTTTTTATTTTTATTAATATTGTAGATGTTAAAGATATTAAAGCTAATATCATTTATAATAAGAATCTTTATTTATTTAACAACAAATTAAATACATAAATAGACTATATATTTATGATTATTATTAATTATGTTTGGAATACAATGTGCAGGAACAACAACAATAATTGTTTATTATTTTTTAATATTGTAGATATTGAAGATATTAGAGCTAATAATTCATCATTTATAATAAGTCTTTTTTTATTTAACAACAAATTAAATACATATATTTTGTTTATGATTATTCTCAATTATATTGTTTAAGTTTGGAATTTGATGTACAACAACAATAACAATAATAATAATAATAATAATAATTGTGGTGGTGTTGTTGTTGTTATTATAGATATTCACAATGTTCAAGCTGATATTATATATACTAGGAATCTTTATTTATTTATTTATTTATTTATTTATTATCAATAACAACATCAAAATAAATAAATAGACTATTTATTTATTTATTTATTTATCTATCAATTATATTTTTGTAAGTTTGGAATATGTTCCAAATCATCATCAGTTTGTAATGTTAAGCTTCAACAACAACAACAGCAATTTGATAATGGCACCTTGTTTTTCAGCATTCTAAGCTTTTTATAATAATAATAATAATAAAAACAACAACAACAATGATAATATTATTTTTTTATATTTATTTATGTTTATTTATTTATTTGTTCTCGTTTCAACAGGAGTAAACTCTTCTTCAAGAAAGCAGTATCATAGTGTCTTTCATTTGCAGGACTCACTACTACAATAGTGAAAACATGTAAGATGACATGATCAGAACCACAGCACGCATCACTTCCAGAGGTGTAAGACTAACACACAGAGCACTCAGAATGTATGTAGCCTGTCAGGCAGTATTTATAGAGCATCCCCTCGACTGCTCTGTCCTGGATCTGAAAGAAGACCGAATGCAATATTCATACAGAGGGAGAGGAGTAACAGGTTAAGCTTCACGAGGAAGCATATGGAGGTGTTTGTTTGTATAGCTGCAAAGGCTGTGATGGAGCTAGATGAAAGCTTGGCTCTCTGCTGTGGGTATGGATTAGCAACTCTGACCTAAACTAGCCGCTTGGCTAGAGCGCATCTGTCGTATATCTTTACATCATTCAGCCGCAGCATGATATCTCTCCTTTGACTGTGATCACACACTGCATGAGCCATAACATGGGCTTCTCAAAGATGAGCCGAAAATTGGATATGTTTGGATGGTATGATCAATAACGATTGCATAATTTTATACAAGGCCGTGACCATGTCTAGAATATATATATTTTTTATTTTATTTTATTTTTTTAATAATTTTTTTATTTTTATTTTTTTTAAAGAACAAGAATATTATATATATTCTCATAGGAAACTTATGCACCTGATTTTATATTATGGTAAAGGAACACAGTGTGATGTCTATTTGACAATCTTAAAAACTAAAGACTATAAAAGATTGAAAATCAGTGCTCTGTTGCAAAATTGTTCTTGCTTTAGACTAACCAGGGCGGCTTTTGCCTCCGTCAGCCTATTAATCTCCAGTCAAATCGCTTCTTTTCGACTGTTTTCCATTAGCATGCTACGGTGCGGATTTGCTGAGCAATGGCAGTATGTAGTGCGCCTGCCGATAAAGCAAGGGGAGAAATGAGAGTCCTTCCACAACTTGTAAGAATGATGAATGAGGAATAATGTGCATCGGGGCCTGACTGTTTTTATCATGGAACATTTCTTTGGAGACGCATTTACCTGTCAAGAGCGTTCTTTACCGAAACACCATAATAGGCATTATTTCAGAGCAGAGAGATGCGGCTGCACGGGGGTAAGCTGCACTTTAGCTGATTGCCGCAGGTTGTGTTAAATGGACCTGTGGTAATTCTGTGGAAAAGTAAATACATCACCCCCCTCGCTATAGCCTTTCTTTTTGTTTTCTCTTTGTTTATGCCGAGGCTGTAAAAGCCCACCTCCCCTCTTCGCAAAGTGCCCTTTGCTCTTCCCATGTGGTTTGTAATGCAAACTGGCCTGTATTGTGTTTGCAGAGGTTCTACGTATGGGTGGAAGTTGCTTGGCTACATTAGAGAGATTGATGGCGAGCGCTGGCCGGCAGACAGCCCTTGTTCAGTGATTAGGTGTCACGCCGCAGCAGAGGCAGGCTGCGGGGATGTGGCCCAGGCAGATTTAATGCCTGTTTCTGCCTCTCATTGTAAACCACCAAGTGGGTGGGTCAGCCTCGTGGGGTGGGACTCGAGGCATCCTGGCGCCCCTTGATCCTAATGAGGTCGCACATTTTTACAGCCTTAAAGGCGGTGTGTGTACTTCTTAAATACTTTCAGTATAGTTCACAGAGACAACTACAAATAAGCCCTTTCTGTTTATTGTAATGGTGTTTGCACACCAAAAGCGAAATGATTACATGCAAAGTCAATGCAAAGATGCGAACAGACGCACATTTACGGCGGGCGACGTGATTGCCGCGGACGCATCATATACGCCTCAAACACGCCTCAAACACATCTTCCACGCAAGTTGAAATATGTAAATTTTAGTGGAAAATTCACATGGCGCATTGTCATGCAAGCTCATCAGCACAGAGTTTATTGAGATGTCCGGTTGCGCAATGTTTTGATTCACGCTAGTGTTTTGGAAAACATCCCGCGAGTAATCTAGAGTGATAACGTGATGCGAATATTCGCTTCGTTAAGGATTCATGATATGTATGAAATCGGATCATGGGCAATTTAAAAAAAAATTATGAAACATTTCTGTCAGTATTGCATATATGTGACCTTGGACCACAAAACCAGTCGTAAAGGTAATTTTTTCGAAATTGAGATTTATACATCATCTGAAAGCTAAATAAATAAGCTTTCCATTGATGTATGGTTTGTTAGGATAGGACTAGGATAGGAATATTTGGTCGAGATGCAACTATTTGAAAATCTGAAATCTGTGGCGTGCAAAAAAATCAAAATATTGAGAAAATTGCCTTTTTAATTAGGGCTGGTCCGAAAACCATTTTTTGAGCTTCGAGTATTCGGTAGTGATCAACATCGATTATTCGAAGCTTCGGTGGGAGGGGGCTGAATATATTTTTATCTCTAATAAAGGCAGGAATCTCTCTGTGTGTGTCTGTCTGTTGCATTTTTATGTTGAGATCCGTTCATCCAATTGCTGCGGACGCAAGGGAGTGCGAAGTCGCATTTTTGTGTAATATGGATACACGCAAGTCACGACACTTTCTGAATGAATAAAACTTTAATGAATGACAGAACAGCACGAGCCGAAAGCCGGGCGCTATATGCGGCCCGGGCAGGGTTTATATTATTTAAGAACGAACACTGCACTATAATACAAAACAATAACAGGTCTGTTAGAGCAATACTTTAAATAAGGTAGCCCAACATTTATCAAACAAACAAATAACTCCCAAATTAGCAGCACAGTAATTGCTGGAGCCGTAAAGGGTAGGCTATTTAAATAAAAGAACGGAAAATGAATTAACGAAGTTCAACGAATTGTAATAAATAAAGAACACAGCAGCAGCATACTTTCAATAAAATCACACATTTTAATTAACGAACAGTTTAAATAAAATTAAATGAATTCCCTTATAGAATAAAAAAAAAATTTAATAGTCTAAATAAAATAAGGTAACGTTTGGCTGGCCAGACAGCTCAAATTTCAATAAATAAAATATTCTTTACAAAGTAAAACTTTTAAATAAATCACTCCCAAATCGGATATTAGCAGCACAATTTTTTAAAATAAGGTAGCCTAACATTTTTCTAACAAAATCACTCTTAAATCAAAAATTAGCAGCAGAGTAACACCGACACCGTAAAGGGTATACTAGTTAAATAAAAGAACAAAAAATAAATTAACAAAGTTCAACAAACTGTAATAAATAAATGACAAGGTAGCATTATTTAGTGTTTAAATAAAAGAAAAAAAAAATACCTTATACAATAAAACAAAATGTAATGGGCTAAATAAAATAAGCTAACGTTAGGCTAGCTCGATGTCACGTGTTAAATTTTTTTTTTGTTTTTTTTTTTTCGAATATTCGAATCTCAAAATGAAAAATCGAATGCCATTCCTCAAACAAATATTTGAATATTCTGGTCCAGCCCTAATATTAATCCAAAAGTTTTTATATATATATACGTTAGGAAATTTTCAAAATGTCTTCATGGAACATGTTCTTTACTTAATATCCTTAAGATTTTTTTCATAAAAGAAAAATCAATAATTTTGACCCATACAATGTATTTTTGGCAGTTGCTATAAATATACCTGTGCTACTTATGACTGGTTTTGTGGTCCAGGGTCACATATAAATATATTTAATAATGTAGTATTCTTTTTAATTATACATGCTAATTCCCTTTAATTTTTTTTTTTTTTTTGTGTGTGTAATATTCCATATCTAATTTTTAATTTGCATTTATTGCATAGTATTTATTTAATTTATTTATTATTTAATTTATTATTTATTATTATTTAAATGTTTTAGGATTTATTTTTATTAATTAATTTGTTTATTTATTAGTATGTGTTCATTTAATGTATTTATTATTTAAATGTTTTAAGATTTACTTTTATAAATGTAATTATTTGTTTGTCTATTTAATATTTGTTTATTAAACCATGATGTAAATTTATTGTAATTATTATTAGTGATTTATATTTTTATGGCACTTTTATATGAATGTGTGTGTGTGTGTATATATGTGTATATGTGTGTGTGTGTGTATATATATTTTATATATATATATATATATATATATATATATATATATATATATATATATATATATATATATATATATATATATATATATATATATACACATACATACATATTTTATATATATATATATATATATATATATATATATATATATATATATATATATATATATATATATATATATATATATATATAATAAAAGTTGTGCAGAGTTGTGATCGTAGTAGCATGTATTCCTTCTCCATTTTGTCATATTTGCAGAGTTTAAAGCATTTTTCCTAAAGCACTGGATTGTCATTTTCATTAATAATGTGTTTTATATTTTTTAAATAATATTTTAAGCAGATATTTTATTATTTGTTATTAATTATTAATTAGTATATATTTTACAGGATTTATCTTATTATTTTATTTATTTACTATTTAAATGTAATTACTTAGGTTTATTTTTACTTTTATTTATTCATTTATTTTAATGTATTTATTAATTTTAGTTTATTTAATATTTGTTTATTTTTTATTTTTTTACACAGACTATTATGTCATTAACAGCACTCAACACTTTTAAATGCATCAAATTTATTCATGTGGTAGAAGTTTGAATTTTTATGCTACTTTTATGAACAAAATTGCGTGAAGTTGATGTGATTTTTGTATTTAAAAAAAAAAAAAATTGCATTTATTCTTTCTCCATTTTGTCATATTCACAGAGCTTACGGCATTTCCCCAAAGCCTTGGATAGTCATTTTGCAGCTCACCAGTTTACCACACCATCAGTATGTCATAATTCACCTGAAATGCTTTTTCTTGCCGCCCGGGAGCCGGTTCTGAGGGCGTGACATTGAGTGGGGCTTAGGAGCGTGCCGGATGGCTCCCTCTCTTTCCCTTCTTTTCTCCAAGCTCTCTGGAATGGAGAGGAACAGAGTGTGTCTTGTCTGTGGAGCTTCTGGCGTGCTGCCTGCGCCTCACACTGTTTTGATTTCCTGCTCTTTACTCGATATGTGTGGCTCCTTCCAGCAGGGATAATGAGAAGTGAATGCATTAACCTTGTTTTCATTTACTTCCCGTAGACACCATACGAGCTACTGTCACAGAAAGTTTCTCTTTTTTTTTTACTTTTTTTTTATTTGGTTTCTTTTACACTGTATTGCCCCCACTTTTTGTACTCCTCTCGAACTCTGTGTTGTTGTGGTTTCGGAATGAGCAGCAGGAACTTTGGTCTTGTTTTCGTATTGCCACTTTCCGCTTCAGGGCATGTCAGTTATAGCTTTAAAGCTGTGATGTACGTCACCTGCCAATTTCAGCTGCGATTTGTCTGAAAGAGAATTGGCAAAGAGGAAATCTCCTCATGTTCTTGTCGGGAATGTGCTCGGTTACGTTTTTCCAAAAATTACTTAATTCATCCAGTCCTTCAGATGCCATCAGGGTGCCCAGCAGGCAGACTATTATAATCAGGAATGATTAAGAAAGGATGTTTTGAGTTCTGAGACAAAATGAAAAATCATAACATGGAATTTATTACTTTTCCTCTTATGTTGTGAGGTAGAAGATTGACGGCTCTCATGGGGGGGGCTTTGGGTGCGTTGTATTCATATGTAAATGCATCAGTTAAAACGTCACTCATGCGTCACAATCATGATATAATTGATGTGTACTCACTATTACTAATTATGTTACACGTCTTTTAGAGACTGCCAACTTCACCAAGTGAAGTATAATGAAATGGCATGTAGTTTTTAAAGTAGTTCTTATTCAAATAAGCATTCCTTCCAAGCAGTTATTCATGTAAAAAAAAATTATATAATCTGTTTACCAGGTATTTTGTTCAGCAGAATTACAAAAAATAAAAATCAGGAAAAGCCTTCTAAATTTATGCTGATTTTGTTTTCTGAATTTGACATTTTTCATACTAGTCAATATCGATAATTATCCTGATAAATTTTAAATCTTTATGTCTTTCAAGTTTAAAGGCAGTTTGAACTTTGAGCCGAGTGGATAAATGGTCCGTTCTGCTTTTGATGCATAAAAATTCTATCGAACATTTATCAAACTCTTGATATCGAGGAAAATTATATCCAGTAATTTTCATTAACGTTTTATCAGCCAGGCCTAGAAGCATTATTGTAGTTTTATTTATGTATATGTTTATTTATGTGCAAAAATTGTACCTTTTCCATGTATTACAGCTTGTCACTGGGACAATACCCTCAAAAGCGTTCTTGACAAGTTCATTGTAGTAACTTAAGGGTACATTTTCCTACTTTAAGGTGCTAATATGCAGGTTTAAGGGTAGACAGTAGGGCTGGATGATATGACCTAAAATCAAAATCACGTTACCTTGATTACGATTAATGAATGATTATTTACTGTGAGATGCAACTCTCAGGAATGGTTAAAAAAAATAAAATTAAATTAAATAAAAAAAAAAATCCTACTCCGCCATATTGCAGTCAAAAACAAAAGTTGCCATGCCTAGTGTTGGGGAAGTTACTCTGAAACTATAGCTTGACCAGCTACAAGCTACTCGTAAATTAAAGTAGTTAAGCTACATTTAAGCTACCCTTCTGAAAAAGTAGGTAGCTACACTGCAAGTTATCATCAAAAAGTAGTTAGTTAGTAGTTAGCTTTTTTTTTTTTTTTTTTTTTTTTTGCAAATAACAGAATTATTGTTAATAAAGAATTATAATTAGGATACAAGTAAAATATAATAAAGTTATAAGTAAGAGATTTGGAGTTTAAAACAACGTTATTGTCATGCAATCATGATTTGAAAGAGTAGGGTGAATTGGATTAATTGGATTTTGTAAACTACTCAATACACACAATAATAAAATATAGTTATATAGTTACATTATCTCAAACTGAGTGTCAAAGTGCAAAATCGCTACAAACGTAACATCAGTGCAAGAACGTATGCAAAACGGGATACTAAGGAGTCGTAAAATAAGCAGGTTAAACTCACAGCACATGCGGTATTTACTGAATAGAGCCGCTCTGAGACATCAGTCATCAGCTGCGCTTTGCAACCTCACATGGGTATTTGAACCACCAAATGTTGATATCTGTGCTATCAGTACAATAAAAACCTTTAGTAAAATCTATTTTTTCATGGTAAGGGTGACATTAGCATGGAATTAGCCAGTAACGTCACTAGTTGTAGCTACTTGTAGCCATGCCAACCTGCTACTGTAAACAAAAGTGTGCAATGCATGCCCCGCCTCCAGGGACTTCTGATTGGTCTATTATTTTGGAACTGACATTGATGAGAAGCGCTGCGTGTAAAAGTTTAAATTCTAAACACCTGACAGCATCTTAAACGCGCCACTCACGTGCGAGACGCTGCAAAAAGACACAAGGGCAATATATAGCACTGGCTACACGTGGTATTATGTTTTTAATAAAAAAGAGGGAAATATTAAAAGGATTAAAAAAAAAAAAATGAAATAACCGACGAGGGAAAATGACATTATTTAGAGGTTCTAAATTTCAGTTTCGAATACTTTTTGATTAATAATCCAGCCACAGTGAGAAGTTGTTGAACCCCAAATTTATTTATTTTTTTACTTCTGTCTTCATTTGATTTTGAGTCATAAATGGAGTTATCCGAGAGTAGCGAGTGTTTTTATTCTTGTCAATATTGTATGATTTAATATTGGTCTTTTGACTGCATTTGCACTTCAAGGCTTGAAGCATAGATCTGATGTTTTGACACACTTTTTTTTTTTTTTTTTTTTTTTTTTTTTCCTCTGCTGTCTCTGTTTACATTTAAGACAAACTGTTTTTATTTACATGAACACATCACTGAGATGTGCATTTCTACCGATAAATGCATTTGACCAGTCACGTTATCAATGGGTATGAACAATCTTTTTTTAGTGTTTTCGAAAGCTTCTGTATAGCACTCTGTTGCTGAGTTGAGTTGTTTAATACATTTTATGTACTGAATACTTTTATTTATTGTATCGACTTGGTAAAGTAGTGGTACCTTTAAAATCCATGCTTCCTTCCCAATCTTATTTTATAGTTGAGAATATACAGTTGGCTCAATCAAAGCTGCTGCAGTTCAGTCCACTCTCATTTAATGTGCTTCTTTAATCAATCAACGCTTTTTCCAGAGCTTTAGTTTTATGAGGAATAACCTTTATTTAATTTATTGAGCTTTGGGAACCATATTAGAGCTCCGCCCTCACTTTCCTCCTTCTAAAAGAGTTCCTCCTGTGAGAATAAAAGAGGTTTTATTAATGTGACATGTACATCATTGACCATCCAGCCTGCTGTCCTTGTTGCACTCGTCAGGCTGTTTGTGCCAACATGCTTATGCTTATGTTTTTTTTTTTTTTTTTTTGTGTGCAATTCTGGATGGGCCCTTGACAGCAGCATCTTAAGGGAATTAAAATTAAAGCATAGCAGCCCAGAGGTTTCTTTCCTATAACCCTAATTACCTCAGCGGGCGGCAGCTAAAAAGACACCGCAACGGTCTGTCAGCAGTTCTCATCTGATGTGGTGATTTGTACACGTCCGTAGCCGATTGACCCTCACGCTCCTCCGGACGATAGGACGGGTGCTCACCAGACGGCTTGTACCTCTGGGAACCGTAGGGGGCCAAGGGGCTGAGTTAGAAACCTTAACAAGAGCCATGTTCCATCTGTTCATAAACGCTGTGCAGAGTGAGGGAGGAAGTGACTGTCTTTTTTTTTTTTTTTTTTTTTTTTTTTTTTTTAAATTCATTTATTTATTTATTTTTCCGGCAGGAGGGAGGGGACGTGGGCGGAAGTGCCTGCCCAAGTGTCTGCCACTCCTATGGGACAGCTGTTCTCCGATTCTGCCCTGAAGTGCTGGATTATTTATGCTCTGTCCTACCCGCTATTATTTATGTATGGCGTATTTGCATATGCTAGACAGCGCAGTGACAGGTCCTCAAGTAGCTCTCGGCGTATAGTCTAATGTGTACAGATTGAACGCAATAAGTGGGAGATGTCACATGAGCTCAAAATGAAACACTTCTCTGCGTAATGGCAGGCGAGGCTCACAGATTGTGTGGGACTTGAATATCACACCAGCTCTGTGCATCTGGGGAGATGAGAGACACTCTAGCCAGCAAATCAAATGGAGACCCCATTACAGGACTTAACAATAAGATGTTTTTTTTTTTTCCTCCTTCTCCTGGTGGCTCTGTTGGCTTGGTAGTTCAGATATGCACTTGCCTTCCAATAATTTCACTGTCACCATCACTATTTTTCATTTAAGTAAGTGTGTGTGTGTGTGTGTGTGTGTGTGTGTGTGTGTGTGTGTGTGTGTTTACTTTTTTTTTTTCTTTTTTTCTTTTTTTTTTTTTGGGAATAGTAGCTACTAGCTACAAACACATATTATTCTATTCTATTCTATTCTATTCTATTCTATTCTATTCTAAGTATTATATTGGTTCTAAGCCAAGCACATAGCCTCCTACAAAACTCAATTTTGTTAACTTTCAGTAATTTAACATAAATATTCTAGTCTAGTCTAGTCTAGTCTAGTCTATTCTAGTCTATTCTAGTCTATTCTAGTCAAGTATTACATTGGTTCTAAGCCATGCACATAGCCTACTATAGAACTCAAGTTTGTTGACTCAATATTTACTTACATATTCATTCTATCCTATCCTATCCTATCCTATTCTATTCTATTCTATTCTACTCAAGTATTACATTGGTTCTAAGCCATGCACATAGCCTACTATAAAACTCAAGTTTGTTGACTCAGTATTTACTTGCATATTCTATTCTATTCTATTCTATTCTATTCTATTCTTCTCAAGTATTAAATTGTGTCTAAGCCAAGTACATAGCCTGCAACAAAACTCAAATTTGTTGACTTTCAGTATTTTTACTTACATATTCATTAGGGGTGGGAATCTTTTACCATCTCACGATTCAATTCGATTCCGATTCTTGAGGCCACGATTCGATTCAAAATCGATTTTCGATTCAAAAAGATTTTCGATTCAAAATGATTCGATTTTATTCATAATGATTTCTAATCGGGTTTCTGATCATGATCTACTCTCATCTGCTTTGCTATACAGAATGACAAACGGAGACATTAAAGTGTCTTTTTCACATTTATTAAGTTAAATTCTCAGGGAAGTGCCTTTTATCAAAAACATTGTCTGGTTCTCAATTGCTACTCATTAGTAGCTAGCTATAAAATAAGTTGGAACAAAAATAAAGTGCTTCTTCATAATACAAAATGGTTGAAAATAGATGCATTTCCCAGGAAAGTTGCAGTTTACCACAAATATCATGTAGAACACAACCGGAGAAGACAAAAAAACGTCTATATTTCTCAGTCAGATTCAGTAACTTAAAGAATAACAAGTTATGAAAATAAAGTGCTTCTTTCAAAATGAAAAATAGTACCCCTAAGCTACCTGTCTCTGAAATGTTCGTGCAGTGTGCGTTGGTCTGCAGCTGGCGGCTGACTCTGCTCCGTGTCGCTGAGCTCCGGGTGATGCCTAGTAATATGAGCACGCGCATTTGTTGTGCTGCCGAAGTACTTGGTCTTCGTTTTGCAAAGCTTGCACACTGTGTGTGTCATGTCCAGCGCAGTGCTTCCAGGCATTCGGTAAAAACCGAAATGACGCCAAACTTTAGCTTTAAGTGAAGACGGGGCTGATTGGATCTCCCTCTCATCCATATTTGCTTCCTCTTTGTTTTAGTGATTTGCCGCGCACGTTTACGTTCAAAAACCGGCTGCGTGGTGGCATCAGTACAGACCAGTAGGCTAGTTACAAAAATGGAGGCGAACAGCCAGCTGATTTTATTTATTTATTAAATCGATTCTTGGACATTTCAGATCGATTCTGAATCGTTGCAAATGAGAATCTAGATTTTTCTGTGAATCGATTTTTTGGCACACCCCTAATATTCATTCTATTCTATTCTATTCTATTCTATTCTATTCTATTCAAGTATTATATTGGATCTAACCCAAGTGCATAGCCTACTACAAAACTCAAATTTGTTGACTTTCAGTATTTTTACTTACATATTCATTCTATTCTATTCTATTCTATTCTATTCTATTCTATTCAAGTATTATATTGGATCTAACCCAAGCGCATAGCCTACTACAAAACTCAAATTTGTTGACTTTCAGTATTTTTACTTACATATTCTATTCTATTCTATTCTATTCTATTCTATTCTATTCTATTCTAAGTATTATATTGGATCTAACCCAAATGCATAGCCTACTACAAAACTCAAATTTGTTGACTTTCAGTATTTTTACTTACATATTCTATTCTATTCTATTCTATTCTATTCTATTCTATTCTATTCTATTCTATTCTATTCAAGTATTATATTGGATCTAACCCAAATGCATAGCCTACTACAAAACTCAAATTTGTTGACTTTCAGTATTTTTACTTACATATTCATTCAATTCTATTCTATTCTATTCAAGTATTATATTGGTTCTAAGCCAAGCAAATAGCCTACTTTAAAACTCAAATTTGTTGACTTTCAGTATTTTTACTTACATATTCTATTCTATTCTATTCTATTCTGTTCAAATATTGTATTGGATCTAACCCAAGCCCATAGCCTACTACAAAACTCAAATTTGTTGACTTTCAGTATTTTTATTTACATATTCATTCTGTTCTATTCTATTCTATTCTATTCTATTCTATTCTATTCTATTCTTCTTAAGTATTAAATTGTTCTAAGCCAAGCAAATAGCCTACTTTAAAATTCAACTTTAACTCAGTATTTTTACTTACATATTCTATTCTATTCTATTCTATTCTATTCTATTCTATTCTATTGTAAAGTATTAAATTTGTTTTTAAGCCAAGCACATAGCCTACTACAAAACTCAAGTTTTTTGACTTTCAATAATTTAACTGGTCCCATTACCATAATAAAATATTGTTAGTATTAATAATTAAATTTAATTTAAAAATCAATTAAAATTATTAACAGTATCCATAGACCTATATTATATTATATTATATTATATTATATTATATTATATATTATATTATATTATATTATATTATATTACACATACTACAACTCTTTGTTGTCTTCCAATAATCTTACTGGACATTCGTTTAATTGTTGCTATTTGCAAATAATTGTTTTAAATATGTTATAAGATTTCAAAAAGCCAGTATTGTGTTATAATGTATTCTATTGTATTGTATAACATACAGTATCACAACACTCAAGTTTGTTGCCTTTTGATGTTTAAAGTTGCCAACTAGGCTTTCTAAAGACAACAAGAAGGCTAACAAGAAGTTTTGCATTTTTGGGGGCATGCACCAGCTTGAAGACATGCCATTGAAGACTGCAGTGACATCAGCACAAGCTTGATGAACTTTTTTTGCTGTGATTCTTTATCAGTGTAGGTCAACAGAGGTGAAAGTCATTGAAACGGCTTAAAAATTAGCTCAAGGCCTTGTCATCTGGCGGCAAGCTCAGATCTGTCAGTAGCACACTTACAGCCTGTAGTCTAAGAAAATGTTTATTTTCTGAATTATTAATGACACTGCCACACGGGGAAACGAATGAGTCTACCAAGACTCAAGCGGTGTATGAGTAAAGTGTAGTAAAACAGTGTGTCATGTATTTATTTTCGCTTGTTGTTTTTCATATTTATATACGTTTTTTTTTTATCTTATTCCAAACCACAGCTGCTGATACATGTCATTGTTTTTTGAATCTTGCTGAGGTGATAAGCAGCTCTGTATACAGTCAGCTTACCTCTTTTCTCTTGCTTTTGGCCAAGCGCCACGTCGTATAATTGAGTCATTATCATTCTAAAGTCTCCTACAGCAGTTAATTCCACGTTGCTGTAAGCAAGCAGAGAGGAACTCAAAAATAAATGGCCGTATTAATTCGATCAAACTCGGGGGAGACCGTAAGTTCTGGTAATTTAACTTCATATTTTTTAAAACAAAAATTCAATGTTGGCTTTTTGAGTCTTCTGGTTTCATTGACCTTTCAATTATAATGAAACTTTAAAGGATGTCCATTTTATGGTCACTGAGTGGCTCATGAAACCGATTATTGAAGTTCATCTGCATAAAGTCAAGCCGATCGTTTATCATAGCAAAGAATACGGGGGAATTGTTTCTGACTTTGAAAATGAAATTAGCTTGACTCTTCATTGGCATTTTGAAACAGACTCTAGTATCTTGTTTTGGTGGTTTTGCCTGGATTATTTGACTTTTGTGACCTCAGTGTGTATAGAGTTTCTTTATAGTTGATGCCATTTACAACTGAACCACTATGAGGGATATCTTGAGTTTACTGAGATGAATAGAACTGCTAATTTGGATCTAGAATTTGGATCTAGAAGTCAAGGTTGTTGTAGTTTTTGAGTCAGAAGTCTGACCTGAGTGGGCATTCCTATTAAAATTCCCTATTGGGAGCTTTGATTTTCCTGAATTTTCCGAGTACAGTCCCTTCCTCTTGATTTATTTTGGTTATTATGAAGTTCTTGAAAAAGCATTAAAAGTGTAGGTTATATCAGATTGTGGTCATTTTCCCAGAGCGCTTCAAGCGTCTGCTACAGTTTTAATGTCTATATGAGCATCAGGATGCTAACAGTAAACAATCTGTCGGTACATACAGCCTCTGTTTTCCCAGTTTGTTAGCTCAGGTAATGACAGTGCCAACAATGGCTTGCTCTCGATGAATCGTAAACTGCAATCTGGCCCTTTCCTGGAGCGGGCTCCAGATGTTACCACAGGTTGCTAACTGCCCTGTGCACATTGACGCGAGGCACATATTTGTTTATGTTCGCACAGACCCTCAAATTGTGTTTGGTTTTCTTCAAAATGTGTGAATGGCTGGAATTACCTGTAACGTGTGACTGAAGTATCTCAAGCTGCCTTGATATACTTGGAAACATATGGCAGCCATATGCAGCTGTCTGCTAAGCAAGCTTTTTTTCTACTCAAAGGGTAATCCAGTAGCTCTTATGATGTACATAAAGTATGTGGAATGTCAGTCATGAAAGAACAGACTGATTTATTTATGTCTCTCTCTCTCTCTCTCTCTCTCTTTCTCTCCCCATAGGTAAGTGATGGCGATATTTGGCTCTGTTCCTTGTCCAAGCAGTGGATGCAGACCCTGTGCATGCCCCTGAGAAATGACCACTGAGGTGATTCATTGGCAGGAGAGTTTTAAAAATACCCTGAACCGTTGCCACATGACAGGAAACAGCGCTTGTGCCACAGCATGGTCTATCTTTTTCTCTTCTGCTCCTCTTCTTTCTTACTCTCCATCTTTTTTTTTTTCCCTTATATAGATAGGAGTTGTGAGACTTTGAGCTCATATGGATCATTTTAACGGTCATTTTATTGAAAGGCTGAAATTAAGGAATTGACCGAGAACGTTTTGAGATTGAGCACATAAGTGGAGGTGATTGAGTCTTTTACTTGCATAGTACTTTCATGCCTTGAGGTTTGAATCCCGTCACTTTAATTGACTGCTTTGAGAAGATGCATTTAAAATACTGTACTTTTTGTTAAATAGGGAACAATTTATATTCCATTTTCTGTAAGAGAGAGAATAAAAAGCTTTAATGGTGTGGGTAAATGTGTTGCATTAGATGACAGTGATACTTATACTAGCTTAACACATTGTACCTTAATGCTCACTGCTCAATCATAAACAAATAAACAAAAACTGATCTGTGCTTAAAGCATTACTCTACAGTAATGGAACCTTTTATGTGTGTATATTTAAAAAAAAAACAAAAAAAAAAAACATTATATTATGTTAGCTATGTCAAGCAACACTTAAGTTCTTTGCCTTCCAATAATTATATTAATGAGATTATCACCATTTTGATTTTTACTCTTATATTTTCACAAATTATTAGGTTTTTAATTGGGAATAATTTAGAATACAACATTTATTTTTGGTTATATTATATTATATTATATTTTATTGTTATATTATATTGTATTATATTATATTATCCATTTTCCAAACTATTTATCCTTTGTAGGGTTATTTGGACGCTGAAACGTAACGTAATGTAATGTAATGTAATGTAATGTAATGTAATGTAATATGATATAATATAATATAATATAATATAATATAATATAATATAATATAATATAATATAGCATAGAATAGCATATAACATAACACATAACATAACGTATAACATATAACATACAGGGGTTGGACAATGAAACTGAAACACTCACCAATATAGTATTGGAGGTTTCATGGCTATATTTGCGCTGTCTGGTGCCCAATCTTCACTTATTGTACATTACACCAGTTAGAGCAGAGTGTAAAGTTTCATTATGTGCACCCAGTGGTTCAAACATTGTACCTTGAAGGTAGTGCTCTGTATCAGGATAATAATGCACCAATACACACAGCAAGACTGGTGACAGACTGGTTTAATGAACATGAAAATTAAGTTGAACATCTCCCATGGCCTGCATAGTCACCAGATCTGAATATTATTGAGCCACTTTGGGGTGTTTTGGAGGAGCGAGTCAGGAAACGTTTTCCCACATCAGCATCACATAGTGACCTGGCCACTGTTCTGCAAGAGGAAAATGGCTCAAAATCCCTCTGGCTGCTTTGCAGGACTTGTATTTGTCACTCCCACGATGAAATGATGTTGTATTAGCTGCAAAAGGAGGCCCAATATCATACTAATTGTGATCTAAAACCAGGTGTTTCAGTTTCATTGTCCAACCCCTGTATAACATAATGTAACGTAACGTAAAATAATATAATATAATGTCCGTTGTCCAAACCATTTATCCTCTATAGAGCCTTTTGGTTGCTGGAGCATTATATATTATATTATATTATATTATATTATATTATATTATATTATATTATATTATATTCTATGTTTGTGTTTTATGTTATGTTATGTTATATGTTATGTTATATGTTGTTATGTTATATTATGTTACCAATTTTCCAAACCATTTATCCTTTGTTGGTTGTTTGGATGCTGGAGCATGATATATGATATGATATATGATATGATATGATATGATATGATGAGATATGATATGATATGATGAGATATGATATGATATGATATGATATGATATGATGAGATATGATATGATGAGATATGATATGATGGCATATGATGAGATATATGATGAGATATGATATATGATGAGATATATGATGAGATATGATGAGATATGATGAGATGACATGATGACATATGATGAGATGACATGATGAGATATGATATGATGAGATGACATATGATGAGATGACATGATGAGATATGATATGATGAGATATGATAAGATGTGATATGATTAGTTGAGATATGATATGATGAGATATGATGAGATGACATATGATATGATGAGACATGATATGATGAGATGAGATATGATTAGTTGAGATATGATGTGATATGCGATATGATATGTGATATGATGAGATGAGATATGAGATATGCGATATGATATGATATATGTTCACTAAACCATTTGTCCTCTGTAGAGTCGTTTAGTTGCTGGAGATTATATTATATTATATTATATTATATTATATTATATTATATTATATTATATTATATTATATTATATAAAATGGTATATAAATTGTTTCCTATTTACCAAAGTAAATCAGCTGAATGCATCTTCTCAAAGCAGTTAAAGTATATAAATACGTGTTTTGTCTGAAAACATGTATGTTTTTAATAAAAGAGGATATCGAGCTGTGACACTCAGCATGGCACCATTCAAACCACTGATCAATTATAGACAAAGTTAAATTATGGTCAAACAATTCCGGCGAAAAATCGATATTTAACACAGATATTGACTTTTTGCTGTTGTTTTTCAAGCATGAAATCATTAATCAGTATTCAGGGTGGATGGGTTCATCTCACGCTCTCACACAAAGCGTTGTCATCGCACACGAGTCCTCCAATTTGACCCGGTTTCACATGCAGTTGCGCAGATCCTTTTTTTACGGCGCGCCTTCAGAACACAGACTTTAATCCGGTCGAGTCGTGTGGCTTAGCACTACCCCCGCCTGCTCCCACCCGTTTTTCTCTGCCTGCCGCACAGTTACTTTTTCAAAGCGCAGAAATGTTTATGCCAGAAAGATCAATCACGCAGGAACATTGTTTTTTCTGATGTTTGAAGTGGTGGTAGTTTAGGGATGATGAATTCTAAAGCAACTCCGACCGAGCCGCGCTGCCATCTGATGCAACAGGATGTAACACAATTGTTTTCTTTTAAACTTTTGTTTCCAATATCTGCGACACGCCTGAGTGCTCGTCTTTGGGCAGCTGTTGTCAGCTGTTCCCTCCGTCCAGGTGAGAATAAAGAGATTAAGTGTTGCTTCAAGCAGGTTCAGATGAATTAGCAGGGGGCCGTGACACTGAAGTTCGGTTCGGGCCCTAATCTCCTTGAGTTTCTTTCTGAAAGCCCTCGCTGTGCCGATTATGAGTCCCTAGTGGTCACTTGCAACATGTTGTACTTGTTATCGAATTGGAGCTGGATTCAGTATCTTAAATATGGAGCGCTGGAGAGGAGGCTAGCGAATGTGCTTTTGTGTGGGCTTTCCAGATGACCCTTGGGTCTTCCAGACCATTGAACAGCGCCTCAATGGGACCTTATGTGCATTCTTGTGAAGAAACCTCAAAGATTTACTAGAAGTAATGTGCTCTTGCTGAGCTCTAATGAAAACCGTGTCGATCGGCTCACGGGGGATTCTTTTATGGTCGTTATACATGTGATGTAATGGCTTATTAAACCATGATTGAACAGACTTTTGACAGTCATTCAGTGCATTTTTTCTTTAATCAACCCTTCGAGTGTCAGTAGGGAGCGATGAGGGTGTTTTCCGACCATCGAGTGCGTGTCTTGACTCCCGAAGCAGGTGACGGTGACGTGTTGCTGCCTCTTAGAATCAGATTTTCAGTCTGACACTATGAATTCCGCTTTTATTCCTTAAAAGTTAGGAGTTGTTTGAGACTTTAAAATAAGGTTAATCATTATAATTTTGCTTCCCGCAATGACATGTGCCATCCAGTTTTGAACGTGTAAAGAGTGCTGTTTATTTTGTCAATTTAATGATGAGATAATAATAGTGTTCTTTTAATTAGAGGAGCCTTTTGACACAAGGAAATTCTGAAGCTCTATTAATTTAATTATTTATGTGCTGCCATGAAATTATCTTACATTGTGTTGCAAAAACGACCAATCTGAGCATATGAGGAACAAATTCAGGTGTCTCTAACTATTACTATCACAGGGTCTGAATGCAAGAGTGCCTGTTTCATAAGAGCTGAGATGTTTTGATAGCAAATCTATTCAGTTAAATATATGTTAAAGGAATAGTTCAATGAAAAATCATGTTTGTTCTCGTATGAATCAGAATGATTTTCTTTCTTTCACAGAACACAATCCAAAGATATTAGGCACAATGTTCGTTCATTCTTTTTGTCATCCTGGAACTTCAGTTTCATTTTATAGAAAAGAGCAGAGAACCATAAAAGTAGTACATATAACTTGTACACTTTATTTCAAGTCTTTTTACCCATAACAGGTTTTTGTGAGAGAAAATGATGGTTGTTACTGATAATCTTCACCTCAATTCACTGCATATTCAAAGTTACACAAAGGAGATTTAAAGGGATATTTCACCTTCATGTAATTCTAAACCTGACATTCTTTCTTGGAACATAAAAGAACCATAGTTTGAGAAACGCCTTTTTTATGTACCGGAAGTCAGTGGTAACCAAAACTATGTGGTTACCAACATGCTTCAAAGTATTATCTTCAGTGTTCCATAGCAGAAAGTCAGTTATACAGGTTTGCAATGGCATGAAGGGAGTAAATGATAACAGGGTTTTCGTTTTTGGTAAACTATCCTTTAAGTATGGAAGCCCATTTCTGCCACTGAATTAAAAAAATAAGGTAATATGACTTTATTTTACAATTCTGACTTTTTTTTTCTCGCAATCGTGTTTGTATCTTGGATTTCTGACTTTTTTTCTCAGGATTGCGTGATGCAAACTCACAATTGCGAGTTATGAAATCAGAATTGTGAGATATAAACTCACAATTATGAGAAATACAGTCAGAATTGCATGATATAAACTCACAACTGTGAGTTGTAAAGTCAAAATTGCATCAGTGTTGTGAGATATAAACTCACAATTCTGCCTTTTACTCAGTTCAGACTTTATAACACAATTGTCTCAGAATTGAGATATAAACTCACAATTCTGAGATCTTATCCATCTTTTTTCCCCCTAAAATTGGACTTTATAACTTGCACTTGCAAGTTTATATCTCAAGTCAGAATTGAGGGGAAAAAAAAAAGCCAGAATTGTGAGATAAAAACTTGCATTTGTGGGGAAAAAAGTCAGAATTTAGTTTTTATCTCGCAATTCTGAGAAAAAAGTCAGAACTGTGACTTTGTCTCATAATTCTGACATTATAACTTGCTATTGCGAGTTTACATTGCGATTCTGAGGAAAAAGTCAGAATTGTGAGAGGAAAAATTCCCAATAAATTAAATAAAAAAAAAAAAAAAATTCAGTGGCGGAAATGGGCTTCCATATTTTAGAGCTATAGCAGAGAGGAAGATTAAATTTTGGTCTCTTTTTTTTTTTTTTGGCACAAAGCTGTTGTCAGTCCAAAATAAGTCTAATAAAGTGCATCCATCCATAATAAGAAGTGTTTCATATGGCTACAGGGGGGTGAATAAAGGCCACCTGTAGCGAATCGATGCATTTTTGTAGGAAAAATATCCATATTTAAAAAGAAAGAATCACTTTAATCTAGCTTGCGCTGACTGGACGTACATGGAAGCAGCTCCGGGCAGATGGCGAGTCTCGCACAAACCAACGTTTGTTTACAGGAGCAAAGGAAGCAAAGTTTCCTCACTTTAGCAAAGGAAAACCAGTCTCCTCTTCATTTATATCGAAATCCTCCTGCATTTTTCTTTACAAATCCTCATTTTGAACTTCTAATTTGTGACAGGCGCTGTGTTTATCTATCTCTGCGGTGCGTTCGCATTCGTCACTTCCAATGTCTTATGTTATCCTCTAGCTGCTTCTGTGTACAACCAGTCGGCACAAGCTAGATTAAAGTGATTCTTACATTTTAAATATTTTTCTTACAAAAATACATTGATTCGCTACAGGAGGCCTTTATTCACCCCCCGGTGCTGTGATTCACATTTTATTATGGATGGATGCACTTTATTGGACTTGTTTTGGACTGATTGAAGAGAAACTCCCGTCTATGCCATTCTAAAACTTGGAGGATTATTTTTAATATAACTCCGCCTGGATTCGTCTGAAAGATATAAGTCATATACACCTAGGATGCCTGGAGGGTGAGTAAATAATGGGCTAATTTTCGTTTTTGGGTGAACTATCTCTTTAATGACCTTTATGGTATTTCTTTTTTTTTTTTTTTTTTTGGTCACTTTGGAACTTTGTCTTTTTTGTTCTCCATTTACATTAAATGTATGGACAAGAGCAGAGTGCAATAGAAAAAATAAACAATATTATCATTTTTACATTTTTGCCCTTGTTGTGCACAATGTGTATGTGTGTGTTTTTGGTACACAGTTTGCGCCCTGTTTAGAGAGATAAGGTGTTCAAGACTGAAATGAACTGGCCACCTGTGCACAGTGGGTGATGGTGAGGTGTGTGTGTGTGTGTAGGATGGCGGTCAGCAGCAAGAGATGTAGAGACCCTGATTCCTCACCCTTCTCTTCTCAGTGTGGCGAGTGGAGGTCGCCAGTCAAGAGCTTTGCTCATGGCAGCTGCATTAACCATAGATCAACCAGATGAACATCTGAGAAAAGCTTGATACTCTTCACCTTACACATGGTTTCAGTGCTTGTACAGACATGCAGCTCTGGGCTTGACATATTCTCAGACCTGGACCTGTAAACAAACCTTTATGGATAAATCAGATACAACATTCTTGAGCATAGCATTAATAAAAGCAAAAAGTGTTCCAAGATCTGTATGTTACGTTGTGTAACAGTTCAGTTCATTCTAATCTGATTGAATGTGCTGATATGTAGTTCAACTTGGGTGAAATTCACCTAAAAAATAAAAAGTAATTTACTCACCCTCATGTTGTCCCAAACGGTTTGACATTCTGTGAAACACAAAAGGAGATATTTTGAAATCTCAATGTTGTTTTTTTGTTCAGTGGGGTTCAATGTTCAGTAAAGTAGTTCCTTAACCAAATTTATAAAATATTAATCAGCATATAGCCTGCAAGTTGGAAGTAAAGACAAAAAATCTTCTAAATATCTTTTGTGCTCCACAGAAGAATGAATGTCTCAAAAATGTGAACATTTTTTTTTTTTTTTTGCTTAGGTATTACTTTAAATGCAGAAATAGGGAAGACCACGTCCTCCACGGCCACATTGTAGGACGCCGTCCGTCTCACGTACGAGCTTCTTAATTATTTTTAAGCTCTTCCTGAGGGCTGACACATTGGCGGGGGTCAAACTGTGTGGCCAGGTGAAAATAAAGCAGCCATATTGCGCTCCTCTCTGCATCCTTCCTTCTGCTGCCTTGCACTGCAGGGTCAGTAATGGAGATTTGGGCAGCCCCTGCGGTTCCAGCCACCTGTGATATTCAGCAATGTCTCCTTCATCAAGGTGTTCAATGGTATTCCTCCCTCACTGAGTCACAAGCAGCAGTTATATAACGGCAAACGAAGCCAACTCGATGTAAAAATATAGCATCACCGAATCCCCAGACTAGCGTGCCTTAAATAACATGCTCCGATGACATCAAAGATTGAACACGACGGTTGCCTTGAAGTTTCCGGAGAGGCCTACGTTTTGAAAACCAGCATCATGTCGCCGCTGCTCGAAAGCGCAAACGAATGCTCCCGTGCCGCTCGAACAGACCCCGACATGTGCAACTGCTTGCGTTTATTACCCAGGCAGGCTTTAAACTTTCAAAAAGGTAATAAGTTTCAGAAGTGAGGCTAGTGACTTAACAGGGAGAATGAATGTCTCTTCTTTATATTAACAGGCTGTAAAATGCTAAGTCATTATCAATTTGGGGTTTTCCCAGATTGAGGTGCTCTTTAAAAGATTTAGCAGACCGTGGAATGAGCGTAGCGTAGCTGGACACAGCAGTTCTGAGTTTCTCCGGCGATGGCAAGATGACCTACGTCGAAACGTTTATTGATGTCAAAGCAGCGGTATATCAAAGGGAACATTCATTAAACATATCCTCCATTGTTTCATGTCTTTTGGCAGCGCAAGCGGTGCAGCGGAGCTCCAAGACAGCTCTATCTCTCGTCTTCATGTCATTGTCGTAGACGTCCGCCGACGGAAGAATCAGCAGGCGGCCCTTTTACATCTGTCTTTACATGTACCTTCTCAGACGTGCTCGCTGGCTTGAATATGCTTCTGCGTTTTTCTTAGGCTAATCTACTTGACTCGCCCCTCGGAAGTCTTGACCAGTCTTCTGTGATAAACGTCGGTAGCTTTGGGGAGGACAGTGGCTATTTCTGACCTGTCAGGTCTGACCTGGTTTCTCCTGTCTTCATTTATTTCCCTCAAGCCCTCCTTCATCTCTGTCGTCTTGTGCAAATTTTAAC
The DNA here is from genome assembly GCA_036247105.1 of Cirrhinus mrigala. Lineage (NCBI taxonomy): Eukaryota > Metazoa > Chordata > Actinopteri > Cypriniformes > Cyprinidae > Cirrhinus > Cirrhinus mrigala. The sequence continues at coordinate 15,604,247 of CM070027.1, read as the reverse complement.
CTCCCCTGATGTATCGACTTCTCAGTTTATAGTACCCTAAAGGAGCATTTGTCTGGCAGCATCCACTTTTATTAGGACACGGGGATCAAACGTAGAGAATCATTTAGAACGCAGCGGATAACAAAAACAGACGCTGACACAAATTAATGTTTTGGGAATACGGTTTCAGAAGCCGTTTTCACACGAAAGTGAAGCAACCAGCATATACGCAGACCTCTCAGGGGGATACGGCCCAAATTTGTTTGAGGAGATGAAGTTGGTGGGAAAAAAAGGAAAAGGGGAGCTATAATAATAAGCTGGTCATTTGTAATTGGTCTGGGGAGTTGTCTCAACATGTGCAAGCTTGTTTTAATCAGGACGCTGTCAGTCAAAACAGCACTAAAAGGCCTGTTAAGAGTCTTATGATTATGTGCCGTGAAGCAGATGGAGGAAAACAGCCATGCGGACAGTGCAGTGGGGTTGTTGCCCTTGCTAGGACAGCTGTTCGGTTTCATTTTAGACCACTGTTTGTTTGCTCTGATAAGATGGACCTTGTTCTGTACAGATTTAAAAAATGATTTTGGCAAAACAGGCTAAAAAAACTCGCAGGAAGCTCTGACAATTGATTTATTGATTTGCTTGTGAAAAAAAAAAAAAAAAAATCTTGGCTCACCTGCAGGCTTAGAAACATATTAAGCTACTAAACAGAGTCAAACCATCCTAGTCTGGTAATGATTTAAGCTTTTGAAGGAGAAAACTTTGTACTTCACTCTGTCATTAGATACGCAAATCCATGACCCTTACTTGGCGAAAAATGGATGCTTTGCATCAACACATCTGTTGCTAATATGTCCTAGAACATATTAAACGGTTAATCTATGTGCCATATGCTCAGGCCCATGTGCAGTTGGTATATTTTTAGCAACATAAGTCATAGTAAAACTTATTAGTCGTATTTTAGTCATATTTTCTTTTAAACTAAACATGGCTTGGTACTGCAAGAGACTTTGATTATTAAGGTTAACTAGATGTAAAGGTGGGCGGTATGTGTGAAATATCATAAGTTTTATTATATACAGCTGCATTATATTAAGCATAGAATGTTATTAAGAGTATAATAAAAGTAACTATCATTAAATTCTTAGATTTTCATTTCAATTTTAGATCTAGTGTTAATTTTGTTAATTTGTACGTTTAGTCATAGTCCTGTGTCAAATGTACTTTTTATTTATCATATCTAGTCAATCTCAAACTGAAAACTTTTTTTGAAAACATTTTTGTCATGCTGATAATGGTTAAACTGATAAAAAAAATTGTTACGTTTCATGTGTTGCACTTTCACCAATAAGCACAAATTTGGCTCTGGACCACAAAACCAGTCATAAGTAACACGTGTATATTTGTAGCAGTAGCCAACAATACATTGTATGGGTCAAAATTATTGATTTTTCTTTTATGCCACAAATCTTTAGGATATTAAGTCCAAAAAAAAAAAAAATCTACCGTAAATATATTAAAACTTAACTGTTAATTAGTAATGTGCATTGCTACGAACTTCATTTGGACAACTTTAAAGGTAATCTTCTCAAGATTTCGATTTTTTGTCCTATCGTAACAGACTATGCATAAATTGGAAAGCTTATTTATTCAGCTTTCAGATGATGTATAAGTCTCAATTTCAAAAAAATGTCCAGGGTCACTGATTTATATTAGGCTATTTAATATATAAAATTAATATCAAAGACTTAAATATGTACTCTCACACTCTCTACATTATGAAACTGGTAAAAACAAACAAAAACATGTTAACAGTGAAATTCCTTATTGTAATTCTAATAATTCAATATTTTTTTGCAATCTGGCAACAATGTTTAAAGGAGAAGTCCACTTCTAAAAAAAAAAGATTCACATATAATGTACTCACCCCCTTGTCATCCAAGATGTTTGTCTTTCTTTCTTCAGTTGTAAAGAAATATTTTTTTGAGTAAAACATTTCAACATTTTTCTCCATATAACGGACTGCTGTGGTGCCCTGATTTTGAATTTTTCTAAAATGCAGTTTAACTGCAGCTTCAAACAATCCCAAATGCGGTTGTAAATGATCCCAGTCGAGGAAGAAGGGTCTTATCTAGTGAAAAGATTGGTTACAATTTAAATACTTTTTAATCTCAAACTCACATCTTGCCTTGCTCTGCCTGGCTCTGTGTATTCTGGCTCAAGACTGTTAGAGTATGACGAAAAACTCCAAACGTATTTTCTCCCTCAACTTCAAAAATCATTTCAAAATCATCCTACATCGCTGCAGAAGTACTGACACAGTCTTTGCAAAGTGAACATGCAAAGAAGATCAAACACCCTTAACAAAAAAAGGTAAAACAGCAAAATAGGATGATTTTGAAGTTGAGGGAGAACATGAGATGGGAGTTTTTTGACATACCCTAACTGTCATGAACTGAGAAAAAACAGTCCAGGCAGAGTAAAACAAGACAAATGTTTGACATTAAAAAAAGTATATACTGGGATCGTTTACAACTGCATTTGGGATCGTTTGAAGCCGCATTTAAACTGCATTTTGGAAGTTTATAATTGGGGCACCATATCAGTCCATTATATGGAGAAAAATGCTGAAATGCTTTCCTCAAAAAAAAAAAAAAAAAAATCTCTGCGACTGAAGAAAGAAAGACATGAACATCTTGGATGACAAGGGGGTGAGTGCATTATATGTGAATCTTTGTTTTGGAAGTGGACTTCTCCTTTAAGCAAAACACTAGACAGGAAATGTGTCCTTTTAACAGAGAATCAGAAGTCTTTAGGGATTTGAACTTTGTATATCTGGCAACCACACACGAAAGCTTGTGTAGTAGAGGCATGTATGTGTTTTTGACAGTAACGAAACTAAAAAGAGATTTTGGTATAGCTTTTATTTTTCAAAATACCTTTAAGTCTCGTCTCTTATCATCAACAAAATAGTCACAGTTATCATTTATTGACCTTACTGACGTCTTGTCCTCGTCTCTTTTTAGTCATGGAAAACATTTTATTCAATTAAATCCATTTTCAAAAAGAAACGAATACATTAAACGAATAGATATTTTTTAGTCTCTCTAGCTGAAACTTTTTGTAACATTTTATTACTTTTTGTAACTGAAATGAAACTATATGATTTTTAATCACTGACTAAATTCTATTTTAGTTTTTTATTTACTTTTTTTTTTATACTATAGCATCTTCAGGTTGATTCATGCCTAGCATCAGATGGTATGTGCCATTAAAATAGCCAGTTTAGAGCTCTTTGAATCTATAAACTGCGAATACGAGGTCATTGGACACAGATTTAGCCGTAGCTGTGAGTCACTGCTGTTTGCTATTAGCTGCCGTAATGACCTATAAATTTAATATGAGGTCTCTGTTGCTAAACATTGGTGTCCATGGCCTTATCTCATCTCCTGCGGGACCAACCACAGGTCTGGTGCTAATGTTTATTACTCCCTCATAATAGTATCAAGCACCACTGTGCTCCAGGGATCTAGGAACACAGTTTATAGAGTTGTTTGTGATGTTGCTTATCAGAGGTACAGAGAATCTGTCATTTTCCATTAGGCAGCATCGGGATGCTGATTTGCGTGAACACGATTGTGACGGGCCTTGTGACTGACAGGTATGTCTTGTTATGTTCAATTAAAATCACAGGTATTATTGGGAAATGAAAAAACACACATGCACGCGCACACACAAGCACAATCATTGTAATTTTTCCTGGTGAAATTTCCATTCTCTGAATATAATTTGCTCTCCTGGATATACAGTACACATGAGAATATAGGCCAGCATCACACTCCTATTGATTTTTAGCGCTAGCTTGTTCTCTACGACTTGAGCAGGATCTAAATGTGAAGAAAAGCTGACATTAGCTGTTTAAACTTTAGTGGTTCTCATTAGCATGTGTCGGTACTATTTACAGCATTCCACGTCTCAGAGGAGCCCCTATGGGAATGGAGAACATTGGTGGTAGCGGTTTTGGACCTTTCTGCAGTGGTTAATGGACTGCTGTCAAACACTGGTGCCATCAGTGAGACAGGCACCATAAATCGCCCGCCTCACTTCGGGCCCTGGTGTGTGCAAGGGCGAGGCTTGAGCCCTTCTGTTTGTTGGGCAATTAGCATGGAAACAGCTGAGCGTAAAAGCTGGGCACCAGAGGCCCCACTCAGCCACCGGAGCCTTTCCTCATCACTGCGTATGCATCTCTGTTCTGTCTCACAGATGGAGAGCAAGTGCCCCTAATGCACCACAGTCTGCTTTCATTTGGGCCCGGAAGAGCGTGTGCTCTCCAGCTAATTGAACGGCATGCTTGGTAACCTGCTGGAGCCGAAATCTCAGCCAGATTGCTGGTGTCATGTTTTAGCTGAGCTCTATTACTCAGGATGGGTCAGGACGGTCAACTAGTTGTCCAGCAGACAGATAGTCAGTTATAGGGGATTGCTAGTTCTTTTTTTTTTTTTTGTTTTTAATTTTAGTTTTGCTATTTTATGTACAGCCCTCTTTGATCTGTAAATTTATCCTGCACAGAAATCTAATATCACAGTTTGAGAAATGTCATTGGTAATATTTATTATACATTTCAATAATAATCTTTGTTTCTTATTTAAGTTTGGCCAACTTCTATTCTATTTTATTCTAATCTATTCTATTCTACTCTAACATAAATGAACAGGAGGATGATGCATACATTTTTCTTTTGGTTAAAGATTTCAGAGAAAGATTATGTATTGTTTTAAATATCAAAGATGATTTTATTTTCCATTTAGTACTGTCCTTTAGAAGCTACTTAGAATATTTGCATATTTCCTTGAAGACAAAATAAGCTAAATTTCTTGAACGCATGTTTTGTTTTGTTTCAATTCAAGTAAATTCATGTCCCAGTTATACTTTAAATAACATTTAAATGTCCCAGTCACATTTAAATAAACACGCTTGGTTAAATAAACATTATTTACGCTATCAGAAAAAAAAAAAAAAAATCTATTTTTTTAACAATGTAATCATTATTCTGTTTATTAAAGCCAAGTATGAATCTCATCAAGTTAGTGTTTTTAAGCATTTTATATTTATTCCAAAAAAATAAAAAATAAATAAATAAAAAATTAAATAAAAACAAAATACAATAAGAATAAAGTGGAAATATTTTGAGAATAAAGTGGAAATATTTTGAGAATAAAGTGGAAACATTTCAAGAATAAAGTGGAAATATTTCAAGAATAAAGTGGAAATATTTCAAGAATAAAGTCAAAATATTTTGAGAATAAAGTAGAAATATTTTGAGAATAAAGTCAAAATATTTTGAGAATAAAGTGGAAATATTTCAAGAATAAAGTGGAAATATTTCAAGAATAAAGTCAAAATATTTTGAGAACAAAGTGGAAATATTTTGAGAATAAAGTAAAAAATATGAAGAAAATAAAGTTGAAACGTTTTGAGAATTTGTAGCAATTATGAGGTTAAAGTTCTAATATTTTGAGAGTATATTCTAGCCTATTGCGCATGCAAATGGCACGGATTGGGAGCACCGGGAGATATTCCAAAGTCTATAGCAAAATACTCTATTACAATAATGTATTTTTCACATTCATTTTGACTTTATTCTTGAAATATTTTGACTTTAATCTTGTAATCTTAGATTTTTTTTTTTTTCTTTTTTTAGCATGGCAGGAAAACAGTCGTAAACAATATATTCTATTTGTGAACTTATGTTCAGCTAGTCTTCTTAATAGTTAACTTTAAACTATTTCTGAAATATGTGAGTCATTTACTTACTTTTTAAAATTAGTCTTCTCTTTAACACCATTATATTGTTAATTCAGACTGATTCACGAATGCAAAACAAACACAACAAACACACTGCCTTCTGTGCCTCCTCGGAGGAAATGCCCCGATCCATATACTATATATGCCTATATATATATATATATTTTTTTTTTTTTTTAATTTTTTTCCCTTGTCTCCTATGCACTATTGACCATCTGTTTGCTTTCTTGAGACAAGTGTCAATGGCTTTCTCAAAGTCTAACACAACAAATCAGCCATGTTCCAGTGTGTAGTCTGCAATAAAGGCTGTTTTTCCACAGCTTGCGCATTGTGGATCTCCATCCGATTGCACTCCTTCAAAATCCGTGCAGGCGAACCGCATTGTTCTGCCATCCTTTTGATTTCTTTCTCGCCCCTTAGGTCTTTGAAAGTTCATATCTGTCAGTCAGTCTATTAGGCTTCCCTTGGTTCTATAATGACTCCCAGTGTTCTCAGATCCAGGGATGGTGATGGCAGGGCTGATAGCAACAGTGCTTCGTCTCGGCGAGTACAAAAGGCATTTGACTTCCATTGTGCTTGTCCTAGGCTCTCTCTGTCTAAACTGTGGCAACAAAGAAAGGTAGGGATGTTTATTCTTCACAGAGTGTGATTGCTCACCCTTTGTGAGAATAGATGGAGAGAAAGACATTACCTGTGTTGAGGCACCTGGCCAGAATTCCAAAAAGGCTTGAGGGACACCTATCAGGGATGTTGTCTCCAGCTTTTACTTGGCATGATGGTGCACATCACTGCGGATACCATTTTAAAGGATGCTTCTGTTTTATTGCTAGTATGGAGTACTCCACTTTTTCTGGTCAAGCATTGTGTATATCAAGTATCATAAAATTTCATTTGTATTAGTATCAACTACACATTTCCTCTGAGGAGGCAAGGGAGGCAGTGTCTCCTCAAAATATTGGATGAGAAAAAAAAATGGAGTTCTTGTGTTTCTCGCCTCCCCTGAGCCCATTGAGTTTTAACAGACCCCCTAAAGCATGCGGTGAGTTTGGTGGGAGGTAATTGAGAATGAATGGAGGAAAGCTACATGAGACAAGGCAGTGCCTCCATCGCAATATGACTGGATATGACTGGTTATGATCGGCTGTGATTGGTTCATGCGATAAATCCCGCCTCTTGTATTCATGCGCATTCCACTTTCACAAATTAATCTGAATGAACAATTCAGAAGACTAATTTTAAAAAGTACGTAAACAACTCGCACGCTTAGATATAACCGCTTTGTTACATCAAATTAAGACTTGAAATGGCCTGAAAACATTATCTGTGAAATTTGAAAACATGAAATTTAAAATCTGAATGTCTGTGGCCAATATTTACCATGCTTTGAGGAATGATCATCTGTCAAAAACGGTTCAAACTTAACTATTCAAAAGAATAGCTGAATAGTTCACAAATAAAATATATTGTTGAAATTGTTACTGCCTTGAGTTATTATTTTGGAATGAATGTAAAATGTGTAAAATACTTGGCTTTAATAAACAGAATCTCAGAATCTCATCAGTTTTTAAGCATTTTATATTTATTCCAAAAATAATAATAAAAAAAATGCAGTGAAATACTATAAGAATAAAGTGGAAATATTTAGAGAATAAAATGGAAACATTTCAAGAATAAAATCGAAATATTTCAAGAATAAAATCAAAATATTTTGAGAATAAAGTGGAAATATTTTGAGAATAAAGTGAAAATATTTCAAGGATAAAGTGGAAATATTTTGAGAGTAAAGTCAAAAATATATATGTGTTTGTATTTACATATACATAATAATTACACACAGAACACACAGATATATTAGGAAAACTCAAACTTTTCTGTATGCGATTAATTGCGATTAATTGTTTGACAGCCATAACACAGTCATGTGTGTTTATATTTTTTTTTTTTTTATTTATTTTTTTTTAGATTAACTGAATTGTGACAACCCAAGTGTTATAATACCATTTGATCAGTGACGCATGCAGCATTTACAAGATCATTAAGTTCTACTTTGTATGATTTTAATAGAAAGTGTATAAAATGATCTGAAGAGCCCTTGTGCTCATTTATGATTATTTGCTCACATTAACATTGGAAATGTCTTTGTTTTGGCTGTTAAAATGGATGAACTTAAGAGCTCCAGATTTTTATGGGGTTGCTAGATTCCTTCCACGGTTCCTTTGGTACCTCATGCAGAAAATGTCTCAAGTAAAGCTGCATAAAACCAAAACTGGCAACAAGCTCCTTCACACACAATTAAAGAGCTCTTTTGGCTGAGAAGGGTGTGAGATGTGCAAAAAGACAGGGGGGTGGGGGGGGGAGATGCTCAAGGTGGATGGGCGGTTCAGAAAAGCTTATTTGAGAAAATGGAAAGTGGCAACGAAGAGGGATGCGCTTTCACAGATGCACCTCCTGTTTTATTATTGATAGGATTATGACTTGGTGACTACAAGGTTGGCCCATTAGTGCAGGCAGAAAGCCCAGGAGACGGCAGCCAAGCTGCCGATTGAAAGGACTGGGGCCCTGAGTGATTGACTTAGAAACACAATCGACTCTAGGGTCCAGATGCCAGACCCAATGTCATTATTAATTACTACTGCTAAAAGGGTCAATCAGCCATGAACTTTGCCACTCTGACTTTTGGCTAATGATCGTATGTTCTGTTTTGTAACAAGGACACTGTGTGTAGGTAGACGGAGCAAAAACAAAGACAGCTCAGTCCTTTCTTCCAAGTTGTTATGGTTTGGGGATAAACAGAAGGCTTTTGTGTCTTGCCTGATTTTTTTTTTATATTTATTTATTTTTTCTTGGGAGATAACATTTATCAGCTTACATTGGAGTGATTTCTATTATTCTTATTTTGTTTTATATGTATTATTAACTTTAAAAACAATGAATTTGTTTTGCCCTTCCATGTGAGACCGAAATGAAAAATTTGTGGTATTTTGTTTTTGTTTGGGTTCAGTTTGAGTTAGACAGATGGTGGTGAACTTCTGAAAGTTACCAAACATGGAAGACAGGTTACAGTCCACTGACTAAAAGCACCCAATGCACAATATTTTTTTTTTGTTTATATTATTTTTTTGTTTATGTTATATTTTAATATCATATTGGTTATTGAATAATTTTCACGATCTATAACAGTACTAAAAATACTTTATTGACACTGTTAAATGTAATCTTTGCAAAATCTTAAAATGAACATCCATTTTTAATACTGTACATTATAATACCCTGATGCCTAAATTTACTTTTAGGATTTTAAAATTATTGAATTTATTTATTTGTTTTTTAATTTAGACAAAGTGTGATAGAATTTTAATATAATTTGTTACCTGCTGACTTAAAATTTTGAGTACAGTTAACTTGAAAATTTAAGTTACTTAATGTTAATTTAAGTGACAACTTGAATATTTTAGTTGACTAAACTAAAAATTTTAAGTCAGAAGGGTAACAAATTATTTTAAGTTGAAACAACATTTATTTATTTATTTATTTATTTATTTATTTATTTATTTTACAGTGTGCTTATGGGTATTGGCCAACATTTTTATACATCCTTTAGCATATTTCTCAATACAAAGTCACATCGAAGTATTTTTAAATTGGCACTTTTAAACATGTTTTACATTTTACTTAAGTAATACAGAAATATGCACATTATACTTGTCTTTTATTTCTTATTTTATTCATTGCATTAGTTATCAACTTTTATCATGTTGTTATTTTAAAAATAATGTTATTTTACTTTTTTTATTTGATGCCTGTTTAGTCAATTATTGTCTCATTTGAATTTGTCTCCCTGTACTGCCTTTTTTTTTTTTTCCTCCTCCTTTTTTTTTTTGCCACTTTGGAGAAAACACCCCGTCTGTTTCCATATTTAGCTTCCACGTATACAAGCTGGCCAGATCTCTACCACCTACTGTAAAGCTTGTTGTGTTCAGCACTGTTCTGATCACAAGCACTATGCTCATTACCACCATGAAATGAATCTTAGGCAATGAGTACGCCTCAGTGATTGGGTTGGGAATGGACCAGCCTTCTGGCCCTTCTGTTTCTGTGCACCTGAATTTTTTATTCTCTGGGATTTTTTTTTTTTATATATATGTAATATGAAATGAATTTATTTTTAGGATCTGGTAGAGATGTAACTTAGGAGTTGGAGCTGCTTCTGTGCGCTCACGGTGTTGCATAACACACTTTGAGATGCTAGCCTAAATATTATTGCGACAGCCTTGTTATATCATATTAGATCACGGCTGTCTGAGACAAGGCTCCTAAAATGAGGTTACATGGCCATTGCAGATTCATTCTACTACAGTCACTGTCATTGTTAACTATGTTAGAATGAAATCCATCACAGCTGAACAAAAAGGTTGTGGTACATGTCGTTTTATTGTGAAATCTTGACTGATTTTTCTTAGGTAAACTGAAGAATACATTTTAGATTGTTAGTAATATTTCAAGATGAGCACTTACTAGACTAATTACTACTTAGGTAGTGATAGTTGTTCACGAGACCCTTGTTTGTCCTGAACAGTTAAACTGTCTGCTGTTCTTCAGAAAAATCCTTCAGGGCCCACAGATTCTTTGGTCTTTCAGCATTTTTGTGTATTTGAACCCTTTTCAACAATGACTGTATAATTGTAAGAACCAGAGGGACAACTGAGGGACTCATATGCAATTATTACAGAAGGTTCAAACACTCACTGATGCTCCAGAAGGAAAAACCATGCTTTAAGAATTTCTTGAATTTAAAGATCAGGGTAAATTTAACTTTTGTCTTCTGGGAAACATGTATCTTCTGTAGCCTCAATGAAAAAATATGATACTTAGGCAAAATAAAAATGTACACATCTCCATTCTGTTCAAAAGTTTTCACCCCCTAGCTCTTAGTGCATGGTTTTTCCTTCTGAAGCATCAGTGAGCAAATAATACTGGAAAGCCAAAGAATTTGTGGGACCTGAAGGATGTTTTCTGAAGAACAGCAGGCAGTTTAACTATTCATGACAAACAAGGGACTCGTGAACAAAAAACACAGCTGTGGATCATTCAGGTAACAACGCTGTATTAAGAACCAAGTGTATGTAAACTTTTGAACGGGGTTATTTTTATAAATTCAACTATTTTCTCTTGTGGACTATATGTAAACATCTTTTATGTGAAATATCTTATTCAGATCAGTACTAAATAAACAACAACATGCATTTTATATGATCTCTCTTACTTTATTTCGGTAAAATAATTAACATTTTGCAGATTCTGAAAGGGGGATGTAAACTTTTGACCTCAACCGTAGAACCTTCCTACCATTGTGGTATTAATTTTTAAAATCAGTTTATCAGTCTGTGCATTTCCTACAAACAAAATCCAGATTCAAAATCAAACCTTGCTTAGTTTGAGTTTGGTTGAAGTAGCGGCCAGCAGGGGGATTTGGGGGTCTGGTTTAAAGGATGGCAGGTGAACCTAAGCAAAGATGGTTCAGTGACACAGCAGCTCTGCCTCCACGACTCAGTGAATTCTCTTTGTTTCAGGTTTGCAGGTTCATTCTACTGATCCTGGTTCAGAGTTAATCATACATTTTGAAGTTCCTTCAACTCACATGTATATTAAAATCCTACCACAAGCTTTTTTCTATTCTCTCTGCCTGCAACTATTACCTATGTGTGAAACCGTCCTTGAGAAGAAATGAAATGCAAATTCAAAACCATGCAGTCTTTAAAACTGCTAGATGACTCCAGAGCCTGCAGTATGTAGCTTTTCTCTACAATGAATTACTTTAAATTAGAAATGTGAAAATATTTAGCTATTAAATGTCTCCAAATCACCAGAAAAAAGTAGTTTTTGTAGCATTTGTGACTTACAAGTCTTATACCTCTGTGCTTTCTCTACAGCAGCCACAGCAGCTAAATAGTTGGATGTTTAGGCGTATGTTCAATGTGTCAAAATAACCTGTTTTTCCCCCCCTCTGCCCTCCCAAAACTTCATCTGAATGTGGGGGGATCTCATCTTTGACTCCATCTGCAAGTATAACAGGCCTAATGAATCCCCCCATAGACCATAAAGATGATTGATGGGTGAGACAGTTTAGCATGCGAGGATGGAGATGGGAGAACAGACATGGTGATAATGAGAGAATTGCACCGAGCTCATTACCCCCCCACTCCTCCTCAGCCTTCCTGCAGAGCTGAGGCCTCCTGGTTAAATTGCACCTCTGCAGGTGCATCAACAAGAAACTGATTGTAATGCATTTTGACTACTTTCACCATTCAGATGAGAGAGAGAGTGTTCCTGTCAAATTTTCCCTCATTTACTAATATTTATGCCGTGCTTCAAATCATCAATGAAGTTTGGGACTGTTGTGCTTGTAATAAACCCGTGTTATTTTTATGCAGTAGCTTTACTTTTACAGAAATTATAGTTTGTGTTTCATTTTTAAACTGTTGGAGTGCAAGATTTCACTTTCTGGTCCAAAGTTTGTTTATTTACATTTCTTAACATTGTACTGTTAATACTTTCTAATAGGTATGCACACTCTAAAAGCAGTTTTCTTGTTTCTGATTTATAATATTTATGTTATATTAAATACACTTAAATGCTGGGTTATTTTTTTAACCCAAATGCTGGGTTCAGCCTGTTGGGTCATTTTATTGGGTTGTTTCTAACATTTTTACCTAGGTGCTGGGTAGTTTTTCTGCATTGTAAAAAAATGCTGGGTTATTACTATTATTTTTTAACCCAAATGCTGGGCTCAGCTTGTTGGGTCATTTTATTTTATTTATTTATTTTTTTTTTTTATATTAATAAATATAATGCTGGGTAGCTTTTCTGTAACTAAGCTGCTGGGTTGTTTTTTCTACCCAACCGCTGGGTTGAGCCCATCTCCAACGAAACAACCCAGCTGTTGAGGTATAGTTGGAGCGCAGGCTTTTTGCATCCTCTACAGAAGAGAGCAGTTCCCGGTGCCACCGATTTGGTGCACTACTTTAGCGAAATAATGGTTTGTACACTAAAAATTGCTGGGTTGAAAACAACCCAACTTGGGTAATTTAGCAATCCAGCACTGGGTAAATATTGGACAGAACACATGCTGTTATTTTGACCCAGCTGGTTGGGGTAAAAGTTTTTACCCAACATGCTGGGTATATTTAAGTTGTTTAAAAATTATTATATTGCTGGCTTAAAATGGACTGGCAAGAGCAATAATCACAAGATGAACATTTAGAAAGAACACATGGACAAAAATACTGTATAAGAGAATTTGAATTTATTTGGATGAATACAACATAGTTTACAATATTACATACATTTAAACTTGTTTAACAAGCATTTTTTTATTAAAAAATGTAAAAGTAGCATTTTAATTTTAGTGTATTCAGCTGTTCTCTGTAATCGCTTTTTACCAAAATAGCGCTAATTCTCATGCCGGTTTGTTGGCAAAATCTGAGCCGGTGAACACCTGCTGTTCGCCGGGGTAACTGCGAACTTCAGCCTGCAGCCTCGCGTTTCACTCATAGCTGAAAGATGCCATGACTGACTCCAAAACCTGCCCATAAACAGGCAGTACTGACATTAGAGAGCATATTTTAACAATCAAAATCTAATTAAATTAAACTCAGTACTATAACGAATAAAATCCATTTATTTTATGCAAGGCAAAAGGCGTTTCCATCATGCAAAGTAACCACTGCTCATGCAGCTGACTGACATCTTGTTCTTATGTTGCGTTGCGTTGCGTTTGGGTTAAAAAAAATAACCCAGCACCTGGGTAAAAATTATTAAAAACAACCCAATGAAATGACCCAACAGGCCGATCCCAGCATTTGGGTTTTAAAAAAAAATAACCCAGCATTTCTTAGTGTATACATTTTATTTCTTAATAATAAATGTTCATCTTTTGATTATTGCTGTTGCCTCTATAATTCTGTGATTTTTTTTTTTTTTTTTTTTTTTTTTCCCCCATCCCATTTTAAGCAAGCAATATAATTTTTTTTTCTTTCAAAAAATAGTTATCTTAAAAAAAAAAAAAAAAAAAAAAAACAGCATGTTGGGTAAACATTTCACCCAACCAGCTGGGTTGCCAAATAACCCAAGTTGGGTTGTTTTTAACCCAGCATTTTTTAGAGTGTAATTATCAGCTTGTCTGCCAGAATTTTAATATTGGTGTACTACTTTGTTTCTTCATTAGAAAGGTTTGAGATTCCTGCTTGAATATATTAACTGTTTTACGATTTCAGTACGAAGTCAGTAGCTTCAAAAAATGTATTTTATGCAAATAAATTGCTGTTCACTTTCCAGTAATTTAAGCTTTTCTACTATTTTGCTCTGTGTCTTAATTTATTCAGATTTTGGATAACAAACTCCCCAGCGTCTACTTTCAAAACAGACCACAATTATACCAGTAGTCCAATCAGTTCATGAACTACAGCCATTTTTGTTTGGATACATTTTGTTTTTATTGGTTGAAAAGGGATGTGCTCACTAACAGGTTCATTTAAATTAACTAATTAAAATGTGCAGAATTAGGGATGCTGAAACTTTCCATTGCCACTTTATCTACTTGAGTTGTTTTGCTTTCATTTAATATGAGATTTTTTTTTTTTTTTTCTTTTTCCCTGTCATGTTGTCCCAAAATGAGTTAATTACAGACGGGGATGTTTGGCTTACAGTGAAAGATGACAGGAGGTCTCTGATGGTTGATGGATTTGTGTGTCTGTTTATTTAGTCGTGGAAGCGTTTATCTATTAATTCCTTAGGCATTGAAGCTTGCTTTAATTCTTTAATGACTGCACAGTACCACACACTGACAGTAAACATCCTTTCAAAGTTCTCTCAATGGCGGGTAAACAATGCGCCACCTGAGCCGCAGTGATGCGCTTTAAAAAGAGATTCTGTGAGGCCATTACTCATTGAAAATAAGCCTTCATGCATCAATTGGGGCGTTTCTCACATTTGCGGAAAAAGCTCAGTAATTGGAATATCAGAATGTACTTTTAACCATCTGTTAAAAAGTCCAAAGCATGTGGCCTTTCAAACCCTTGAAGAGGTGGACAAATCAAGCCTTGGACCTTGAAACTCTGTCAAATACTTTTTTTCCTTTTTTTGTGAAAAGTGAAATGATGTTTTGCACTTGCGGCCTTGGTGTCGAAATAATAATTCGACTTTCAGTATGGCAGATTATGAATTGTATGAAAACTTTTACAATTTAAAAACTAGTTTTAACTGAAATTTCAGCCTGACATTTTCCAGGTCGTCTTTTTAGTATGTGAAGTAAGGATAGTGGTAAATAAACTGGAGTTTAATCAAGGTTGAACCCCAAAAAAGGGTTTTTGTAAACTCCTATTTAAACTAGGTTGTTCTAGGCGGTTTTATCTTTGCATCAAGTGTACTCAAAGTCATTTTAGATAAAACCGTCAGCTATTTGACTAATATCTTAGACTATATAAGACTCCAAGCCATGATTCTCATCCTTGAGTGCTCGGATCTCACTCCTGAGCTTCCTTTCATTAACCATCTACATTTGTTAATCTAGTTCTGTTCACAGAGACACCTCAGAACAAAAACTGCCAGCTTTGCCTTAAATCCAGAGGGCATGTGAGCTGTTTACCTTGAATCCTGAGCAGTTAAGCTTGTTTTCCCCTTGTCTGGGTCTCTCCCGGTGTGAATAAGGTCCTGCCTAGAAGGGTGGAGATAGTTGCCTTATAATCTGACTGTGATGGTTTAGTCTAGATGACAGGCTGACAACACTCAGTAGACTAGAAGGAAGGCACTCTCAGTCTCTCCTCTCGTCCCTTAGGCATCCTGGTTGCATAAAATTCTAAAAATTGTTGTTTGTTGTGGTGATTCTCCATATCGCTCGCTTGAGATACAACGTCTAAGCGCGCATGCACCCAGAGTGCACACACTCCATTTGAATAAAAGGTGGGATTTTTTTTCTCTCTCTCTCTGTTGTAGTTAAGACGTCAGAGGTTTTTAAATTTCTTGAACGCTGTAGAACAGGACTCAGCATCTCCCGATCACAGACAGCCTGATGGTAGACCCATGGGATAAGTCAGTCGTGCCTCTCAGCCTGTGTGACTAAACCAAAGATCTTGTGACTGCAATTCACGACAGTGTTACCTTTAAAATCCACCGTTCCCTTGTGGAAGCCAGTGAATGACTAAGGGCCAAAACCTCTCCAATCAAATCTGTTCTGCGAGGCATGACTAAAAGCTTCCTGCGTTCAACTGAAGAAGGAAGGTAAAGAAGGGGGAAAAACGTTTCCATGAAGTTTTTAAGTACTTCATTACTGCCATTACAGAGGTAGCTACCTTAGTTTTTTTTCCCCAGAAACAGAAAAGAGGGAATTTGCTGTATTTTGACAAATTGCTGTATTTATAAGAGTGTACGTAAATATATTTGCCCTAAAGTAGTGTAAAGTAGAGTGAAAACTACATTGTAATTTAAACAAATACATATTTTTGTGACCATGTACAGTACATATTGCAGCTAAATGCAATTTACACTTTTTTTTCATGCTTTATCACATTCTCTAAACACAGTTTGGTTATTTATGGGGTGACTGATTCATGGGGTTTCTTCAACCAGAATAACTCCTGAAATATTCATGTCATGACAACTTAATTTATGCCAAATAAGAAAACGGGTTTGTGTAAAATTAATATAACACATTTTTAAGCTAGAAAAGCACATTGTTGAAATATATTTAAAGGTATTGAAAGCAGTCTACTTTATAAATATTATTGGATGAGCCGTGTTTAAAACTGTTGTATAAGATTTGAAATACATATAAATATTAAAGATATTAATCATTAGATTTAGATAATTCTTTATGTAAAATATATATAGTATAAATGAGTATAAAAATATATAAAATTATTTATCAGATTATTTATTTATTTATTTATTTATTATTTCAATGTGGCAAGTAGTTCTGTCAGATGATTTATCATGGTTAATCGCATCCAAAATAAATTTTTGTTTTTTCATAATGTGTGTGTGTTAGGAGTCGATATGTGTTTCTCAAGGTCAATACCGATTATTACAGATTAAGCAGACCGATAATTGATAGTTTGATCCATTATACATGTCTGGTGTAAAAATTAAAATTGTCAAAATTAATAACAACAAGGGCTCTAAATGCTTTTAAAAAATTTTATCGGCAAATCGGTTTTGAAAATACCGATAACCAGAAAAATGCTTAATATTGGCACCGATAATCGGTTGACTCCTAGTGTACTGTGTACGTTTCTTAGGTATATAAATAAGCAATATCACACGAGTAGACGTGAGATATGGCTGTATATCGCCACGGCTGTGATTCGGCCATAGCTAATCGCAGCGTGCCGATACACAGCAATATCTCACGTCTGCGAGTGCAATATTGCATTTATACAACAGTTTGACGGCACGAGTGTGAAAATACATAAACAAACAACAACAGAGTGTCTTTAAAAGCCCTCTTTTGTGCAGAACTACTTTCTTCCACCACAGATTCAAATGTAAAGTTGACGGTTTAACAGCTGAGCCCAAGCCTCAGGAATTAGTTATTGATGTTTTGGAACGAATTCCAAAACATCACATTAGAACTAGTAACAAAGGAATGTTGATTTGCTTCATTGAAAGCTTAAAAGCTCACTGTGTTATGGAGAATATTATGAGAGAGAGATGGTCTGGGCGAGTGTGATTACCTGCATCTGATACAGCATTCATTCTTCAGATCGGCCTCGTATTCACAATAAACATTAGCGTTATATTTGTCGAGGTAACGTTAATATCCTTTCATCTGTTAAGGGTGATTTTGATGCTCAGTGCATTTGTTCACTGCGTCAAGCTGTTGTTGAAACTAAAAATAACTTCTGTTTATTGCATTAGCTTTTCAAAGTAAAAGTCTTTACTGCTGACTCTGCTGACTTTACTGCTGGCGTAAAAATTTAATCACCATCACGAACATGCACCATTTCTCAATACTAAACTCAATACTTATATAAAATATTATTTATTGAATAATAACATTTAATAAACAACAGCCATCATAAAAGTTGCTAGGAAATTCAGTCAAAAGTACAAGGCAATGCTCTGATATACAGCACTGAATTTACATAAACATGAGATATTGCCATCTTCTCTGGAACAATTAATGGATTAATGAGACCAAAGACTATGGTTAGATTTGCCCAATAACGAATTATATCTCATGTGTAACCAGTACAGAGACATCAGAGTCAGCTGTAAATTCCAGATGATCTGGCCGAGGTGAGGCACTCTCGGGCAGGTTCATGAATGCTGAATGGCCACTGACGATCTAGAGCTCACATGTCTGAAAACGTCAACGGAAACTTTCAAGTAGACGTTATCTTTATTAACAAACTGCATATTTGAGCTATAAACAAGTACATTCTTTCCTGAAAACCTCTTAAAACTACGTTCCGTGACAAAAACAGTAATATTTATAAAATTTTACTAAATTTAGGCATCCGCCATGACACTTGCTGTAAGAAGTACCACAAGCGGAGTGATACGATTACAAACTGTGAAACGGCTGTTGGAGTTCTGATAACACTCTAATATTGCACTCTTATCAGCCATTCAGATTCGAGAACCAGACCAGAAAAAACTGTTGTGTAAATATATATAAACACACATGCATGTGTCTATATTTAGGAAAAGTGTTATTTATAAAAAAAATTCTTGTATTTCTCTATAATATAAACACAAACTTTTTATTTCGAATGCGATTGATTGCGATTAATCGTTTCACAGCTTGATGACTATCATTAATGTAAAAACGAGAAAAGATTCAAATCTTTGAATCTCTGAATTATGATAAATGTTAGCCCAAAAATAACAGGCATTTCTAAAACCACATTCTGTTTAGAAGTAAGCTTTTTTAGGACCTTACATTTAAAGCCACAGTCTCTCGGATGTTCGCCTGGCTGCATGTCTTGCTTGCTGTGGTAGCAGAAACTCCTCAGACCGGATGAAAGGAGGGGGGAAAAAAACAGAGAGCTATCCATCAACGGCACAATCGGAGGCTGGGATCCTCCGTTAAGATTAGGAGTGTTTAGAAAGATGGATAGCCATTGTCACCGCTCAGCATCATCCCAAAAGTCTTAAATGAAATCTAAAGATTCTCAGCGGTGGCTGGAATTACCTCTGTAATAACCGCAATAAGGCTGGGCTAAGCTGAGTTCAAGGGTGATTAAAGTGCCAGCTAGCCTATGTTATTATTACGGATTGTAAATGTTATCCTGCCCTAACCTCTTAGCTCCCGTGTGTGCGTGTGTGTGTGAGCGCGTGTTTGTTTGCTGGGGCAGATGAGTGTTTAAATCTGTGAAACTGATCTCGGTGGATGTGATGGAGGAGTCTGAAGCATGCATAATGTACAACAATGCCAGTGCTGCATCATTTTTTTTTCCCAAGCGGAAGTGTGAAAGACTGCTGACGGGGAGGAAGTTTGAGGCACGTAGTGTAGATTTACATCTTACAGAGTCAAATAGGCTTGACGAATTGCTCTTTTTATAGTCTCAAAAAGCTTTATGGAGCAGAAGCCTAGAGGTTATCAGCCGTTGTTCAGACACGTTGAGTCTTGGTGCTCATATTGAACCAGGCTTATGTTGTTCCTTTTCACCATCTCAATCAGTAAAATAGTCAAGAAGAAAAAAGAAAGCAACCTCCTCTTCTGACTGGAAAAAAAAAAATTTTGAGGGCATGTGTGGAACAGAATGTATAGTTCACCTAAAAATGAAACTTGTCCTTATGTTGTTCCAAACGCAAGTCTAAATGTTGTTTTGGACCCTGTTGACTTCCATTGTAAGAACAAAACAGTTCTAACATTCTCTAAAGTGTCCTTTGTCTTCTACAGAAAAGTCAAGCATACTTGAAACAACATCAGGGAGAGTAAATGATCTCAGAACTGTCATTTTTGCTGAACTCAAGTAAAGCATGAAAAGTCACACGTTGTTGTGAAGATCTCAGTGTGCAGATGCAATTCTGAGCGTTCCTGTAAAAGGTGTTTCTTTTCGCTCTACGCTGATGCTTTCATCAGGAAGTAATGAAAGCTTTCGTCTTTTCATCTGCTTTTAATTCACTAGCGCGCAAAGAAGCCATGCTGGCACAGAAGCAGCTTCCATTGGACAGCAGCTTCGCACGTGAACCTTGCAGCGTCCAGAAGATTTGCCCGCATTCTCCAGCACACAGCTACGGTATGACACAATTAAGAGTGCGAGACCTCTGAGGTGTTGAGCTTCACTGCTTCAAATACTTTTACTTGTCTTTTCCCTCAAATCCTCGTAAGACACTTCTTTTTTTTTTTTTTTTTAAACAAAGTCTCCAGCTCTGTCATGTTGACAGGAACTAGATAGATGACTTTACAGTTCAAGGATGCTTTTAAATGAAAATTTAGGAGCGTAGGCGCAGTATGTGAGAAAACTGATTTGGGAATTGTGGTCTGATCTTATTCAAGTTTTCTAGTATGGGTTATGTTTCCCTCCTCCTTCTTAGACCACTGAAAGACAGTCTGCGGTATTGGCTGTTCTCATGCGTAGCTATTTGCCTCGGCATGGGAAAAAAGAAAACAAAACAAAAGCTGGCGTAGTTGACTTTGAGAAGTTGACCTTAGATGGAATGCTGCTTGTCGTCATGTTTGCCGACAATTCGTGTCCCCCAGAAAAACTTATTTTTGTGGCATGGCATGCTGAGACTGGTTGAATATTTGCGCAAAGCATGCTGTGTTTGAAAATGCTTTGCCGGCACAATTATTCGGCATTGTCTCTATAAGTATGTTTGACTGGTCTTCTTTCAAACATCTGGTCATTTTTGGTCCACAGCTGCTATGAATTTCTTTCCTTTAAAGTCAACAGAATCCAATTTGATCCTACTTTCTAGCTTTTGGCATTCTGCTTTCTACAAAGTTTGTAATAAAAACTTGCCTTTTCCCTCAAAAGCTTACAATTTGGTGGTGTTGCGCAAACCCCAAATCAGTTGTGGATACATTTTCAAAATCAAAAATATTCCCAGTGGGTAAAATCAGCAAGCTTATAGGATTAGTTCACTCCTGAATTAAAATTTCCCAATTTTACTTTTACTTTGACTTTCCCAATTTACTCACCCCCATGTTGTCCAAGATGTTTATGTCTTTCCTTTTTTTTTTGCAGCGGACTTCAATAGTAGCCAACAGGTTGAAGGGTTCAAATTGCAGTTAGGTCATTCCGTGTCAATCAACCAAAACTTCCACCGCTCTAATTTTTAATTTTGCTAATACTTCTTTTTTATGAGGAAAGATGGACGTATATAGTGATGAAAGCCAAAACATGAAATGCCATGGATGAATATTTACTGAGTGATCCAGTATTTCGTAGAGGGAGGTCAAAATGGCAATTTTCACCTGAGATTCAGTCAAGTTACAGGGGGGTAAAAAAGACTTCAGAAAGCAGTATCATAATGTTATTTTTACAAAGAGATTGGTTGTTCTGTTAGTACAATCTGTTGACTTTAGCCATCTTTGTTGCATTATGTGCCAGTGGTGACCATTCAAAAATAGGGAAACAACACTTTTCAAGTTTTTTCTTCAAAGTTTACATGCCCATATTTTAGTAAGTATCAAAGATATCTTAATGTCCTTTTAGATATTGGGTCTTAACAAAATTTCCTTTTGTTATCTTTATTTTTAAGGCCCTGTATAATTTGGTTCCGGAGATATTGAAATTTTAATATGGCTCTAGGACTCACCTGTTAAAATGCACACATTTTCAGTGGTCAGAAACCATTTGTAGGTCAGTTTGCAACAAATTATATTTCTTTTCTTTTAAAGAGGAATGTCTAAAGAACAAGTAATGATGAAACTAGAGATGAATCTCGTTTCCTTCTGTCAAGACAACTGTAGTGAACATACAGTATCTGTTTGAGTGCCATAAATATTCTTTTTCCAAAGTTTGCGTGCTTATAAGTCAAGATGTATTAAAGATGTTGCAGATTTTAGATTCTAGTTGTTAATGAAGTTTACTTTTGGAATCTTAATTTTTGAGGCCCTACATAATTCAGTCCCAGAGATATGGAGATCTCAGTGAGGCCCCTTGTTCAAATTGTTGAATATTACCCATTTTCAATGGTCGAAAACCAAATGTTGTCACTTTGTATACAGCTGATACTAATTTTATTTAAAGAACTAAGAATGTCTTTCATCGCAATACGTAATTACATTAGAAAAGGTCATGTGTGGTTAGTTATTCGTCTGTGTGCAAAGATTCAAAAAGGTAGGGTAGGGTGAAAAACTAAAATTGTCCCTTTTTTCCCCTATGTTTTGTAAAAGGTGTTTGACTTTCTTTGCACATTCGCTTTGTAAACAATGAGTTGGTACTTCCACCTACGGAACGTGTAACCTTTACAACTTGTCTACTTAATCGATGAAGTCGTGGACTCAGAGCTAGCAAAAGATGAGCATTTGTGGTTATAAAAGTATATACATTTTTCTTTTTTCTTAGAAAATTACTAATCATTTTGCTAGATAAGACCCTTAATTCTCAGCTGGGATCGTGTAGAGGCCTTTAAAGCTGCACTGAAACTGTAACTTGGACCTTCAACCTGTTGGTCCTCATTGAAGTCCACTATATGGAGAAAAATCCTGGAATGGTTTCTTCGAAAACCTTAATTTATTTTCGACTGAAGAAAGAAAGACATACACATCTTGGATGAGTAAATTATCAGGAAATTTTAATTCTGAAGTGAACTAATCCTTTAAAGCCCCTACGTTTTCTTTGCTCATTAGTAATGCCATGAGGTACCTGTCACAGTCATTCGCACTGAATTTGTGAAATATTTTGCTAGCCAAAAGTCACCCCATAAATCAACATAGCCTGTATTAAAACAAGCCAAGGCCTTGCTTTCCACTCCTGTATGATGCACTTTGCATGCCATCCAAGACCTTTTCCATGCAATAGCCTATTTGTTAAACCTTCTCAGTTTAAGTGCATTAGAGAATCTTCCTTAATGTGCTTTTCTCAATGAATCCTCGAGTCCATTAAGAGCCGAAGACCGATTTGATGGTTTAGAGCGAATGAGAAAGGGCAGGCAATGGACTAACATCCCCTAGTCCAGCAGAAACACCGGCTCCTGTCATGAGAGCAGAGCCAATTTGGAGGCTATGCTGCAAACCGGGGCTCGTGGGTAGCCAGCTCAGCGGCAGACAGTAGCTGTCAGCACAGCACATCAAAAAGGCACTCGGGCCAGTTTTATTTCAAATGAGAATCAATGCCATTCTGACGGACACAATTAGTGTCATCTCCGTGTCGAGTTCCTCAAATTACTGGTGGCCTTTAAGCCCCAGGCCTGTACCCCTACACAACGGCCTAATTACTCATTAGCCGCACTGTCTTTCGTTTTAGAAGCCCCACTCATTGCTCGGGAGCTTTCATCTATTTTGGAGGGAGGCTGTCGTTGATCGTTAGCGCTGCTGTGAAGCTCTATTACCTTTATGTCAATGATAAATAGATGAGAAGCTGTGGCCAAGTGCACAGTCTTTCAATATTCCGGGGTGCGAAGGGTCGCACTTTCTTTGTCTACTTATTTAATTTCCTGCCCAGAGTAAGTCTTGATTAATGCCGTTGCCTGCCTTGATTTCGTATACATATGCGGGCGTGCATGCATATATATATGCGCTCTCCTCTTTAAGGGCAGTTTGATTAAGTTTGATTGTAATGAAGGGCTTTTATTGTTCTCATTTATTAGAAGAGGCACTGGAAGCGGCGTAGTGATCATCGCTAAATCCACGCTGATTCGTGCGGCCGAAAGAGAGCCCACTATTGTGTAAGAGCTTGCTCTGAGTAGTCATTGTTTTTGTCGCGAGCGCACTAATAGCCGATTCGGGCCCAGCACGGTTTTCGGGCTGATTGTATTTCTGCTTCATTCATTTAGACTAAGAGCGGGCGAAGAAATGATGTTCTTAATGAATGCAGGCTGTGAATACAAAGTCACTCATCACAATTGCTCTTTTGAACATCAAATGCCTTTGAAAACCTTTTAGTGCGCTTTCATTGTCCCAAAATATTGTATGTACTTGGGCCAATCTAACATTAAGATGGCTTATTAGAAAGAGTGTGGCTCTTTTTCTTTTTTCGTTCTTGTTCCGAAGTAAAATCGACCCACAAGGTAATCCTGACATGAAAGAGAACAGGCGCTAATTAATTTTCAGGTCGTCTGCTACCTTCGGCTCCTAACCGCGGCGCACTGGACCGTCCAACTGAGATGTTCGGACCACCTCGACACGCCCCAGAAGAACTTCCTCCTCCATGGCTAGCGAGGATGTCACAGCCTGGATAATTTTAATTAAACCAAGCAATAAGAAACGTAGATTTCCACGTTAAATGTAGATTAAGGCTGAGAGTCCGACCTTCTCATTGACCTTCTTTTGTAAAATCAGCTCTTTGGACTTCCAGGTGCGTCTCGGACTATAACCGTAAGACTCAGCTATGTGGATTAGTCAGGGTTATCTTTCCTTCCCTCCCCTCACCAGCCTTCACTACCACCGGGAGCACGTCATGAGAGAAAATCTGCCAGCGACTGTCACCGCTGGAACTATTTTTTTCTTTCTGCTTTTTCTTTCCCTCCCTTGTCAAGCCAAGAAGTGAACTAATGTGCCCCCATCACAGAGGAGGAAGAGATTACGGTCCACACGCCCCCCTCCTATCTCGCGTTCCCGCCCACGCGCACTTCCTCTGCCGCGGTGCCCTCCTGCCATCAGTCCGCTCCCGCTGGACTGGAGCGCTCTCGGGGCAGTACTCACCCAGCTCACCGAATTTAGCACTTCCTGGAAGATCCCACGCTGAGCGTCTGGGGGCCAACAAAAACGCAGCGCAGTCGGATGCTTCCTGCTAGTCGCTTAAGAAGCTTTTAAGAGGGCAGATAATAATGACAACAAGAAGAAAGCAAGAAAAAGAGATGTTGATTAAGCTGATGGATTTTTCTTTTTCTCTCTTGGATGTCACACAGATGCTGTCACAACCTTGGAGCTGCTCCATGTTCTGAAATTGTGCTTCTTATTTTTTATTCAGGAGCCATGTTGATTTTCACAAAAAGTAATAGTGAGACTTTTAATTATTTGTTCATTCATTCGTTTATTTATTGATTCATTCATTCATTCACTCATGGATCTTTTATTTTTCACTCCAGTGTCACAAAGATGCAGTCACAACCTTGAAGCTGCTGTGTTCTTCAATGGTGAAATAACTGCCTCTTGTGAAAGTGTTTTTTTTTTATTTTGTATTTTTTGTGTGTGTGTGTATGTATATATATATATATATATATATATATATATATATATATATATATATATATATATATATATATATATATATATATATATATATATATATATATATATATATAATATATTTATATTTATTTGATTTGATTTTTGTTGTATTTTATTTTTAAATGTTTTATTTTATTTCATTTTTTTATTTTGTTATTTCAGTTATTTCATCTTTATTCTATTTTATTTTTTTTATTTTATTTATTTTTTTCTTAATTTTTCAACAATGGCAGCTGGGGGTGTATTTTGATGGGTTTTGTTTTATTTTATTTTTTATATTTTTTGTATAATTTAATTATTTTATTTCATTTTTATTTCATATTTTATTTTATTTTTTTGTTTTTTATTCATGTATTTTATTTAATTATATATATATATATATATATATATATATATATATATATATATATATATATATATATATATATATATATATATTATTATTTTATTTTATTTTTTTTTATTCATTTATTTTATTTAATATATATATATATATATATATATATATATATATATATATATATATATATATATATATATATATATATATATATATATATATATATATATTTATTTATTTATTTTTTTTTTTTTATAATTTATTTACTTTTTTTATTTTTTTTCATTTCATTTTTCAAATGGCAGCTGAATCTTTGCAAAAACCTGTCACTACAGTTGCTGTGGTGAAATAAGAAAAATTTTAAAATGTTATTTTATTTTATTTTATTTTATCAAACCCTGATTGAACAATGGCAGCTGGAAAACCTTTTTGGTGACAGTCATTGCAATTGTGTTTGTGAAATAAGATGTGGAGAAAACAAAACAAAAAACAGCTTTTATACATAATGTGATTCAATATTGACCACATGAAGCAGAAATTGAAACGCAACAGTCAGTTTGGCCAGACATTCGTGCTAAAAATATCTGGCCATTTCAGACGCTTTGAGCGGCGTTCGCGATATGGCCATGTTAGTATTGTCTGCTATGCAAATTGCACATGCCACAAGCACTGATGAAATAATGTGGTATGCGATGCGATGCTATCCAGCAACTGTGTCTTTGATCTTTGCGTGAGGATGAGTGGCGTAGCTATGCATGTGAAGATTGATTCACAGAGGTGAAACGCAAGGGTTCTTTTACTGATATTCTCCGTGGCACCATGAAGCTAATTCTAATGTAAATGTCAGTCAAATGGAAGCCAGCCAGTCTCTGATGTCCGACAGCGTATGAATGCTCAAGTATTTACAGATGAGTTTCGCCCATGGAGCTGACCTCCCTTGGGCGGTTTTTTAAGCCATCAGGGCTGCTGCTTAATGTCATTGTTCGGCGCAGAAATTGCACTCAAATGATAAGGTCTGAAGGGCAAAGCGTGCCCTTGTTTATGTGCAGCTGTATTCAGAAAGTGCCTGAAAAGGTATATTATAATACACAAATAAAAGTTCAAAAGAGCTTTTTTTGGCCATCCCAAGGGGCGTTACAACAGCCAAAAAGATTTAAGAATCCTCTTTAAGACCATCTCGCCCTCAGATGAGCCTATAGAAGGACACCAAGCTTTTTTATTTTCAGTCCAGCCTGAAAAGGTCTGATAGAGAAGGCTCTCAAGAGAAAAGCAGCTTTTAATGGAAACTGGGGTGTTTGGGGTGGTGTGGCAAATCTTGAGGCTCATAACCAAACGGTTTGTGTTTCAAACCCCACAAGGACTGGGATATGAGGATTCATCATTGTGCCATTCACTCAGTGTTTTTGTCTTGTTTTAAAAGTGCAATTATATAAGATTTACAATAGGGCTGGGCAATATGACAAAAAAATGTAATCTAGATTTTTTTTTTTTTTTTTTTTTTTTTTTCACCGAACGTTTGACCGATTCTCTCTTCTTTTTTTTTTTTTTATGGTTTTTAACTATTGAAATTGAAAATATAACTACAACATGATTCAAGTGACTTTTTCTTTATTAACCCTCTAGTTAAAGAAAATTCTATTCCAAGTGCACCACACATACAGTATAGTTGCCAACATGATGTAAATGTTACATCATTTAAGTATCTTTGCAGAAAAGATGAAATACAACTACATCTTGTACAAACTTGTCTTATACAGTACATATAGGTTCAGACGTAATACTAGGAAAATGCTTTAAAAAAAAAAAAACTTAAAAGTCAAGGTAATTCAAAATGACTAAAGGTATAACACCAGTAGACTATTATTAACTATAAATGTTCTGTAAAAACAATGAACAGCAGCTTTCAGCCTGTCATCATGATGCAAACATGAAAAATCAGACATATAGCAGTAGTTCTTTAGTTTTTTTTTTTTTTTATTCGATTGTGCTGCTTTTCCGTTGTTTATTCTGTGTAAACATGGATGCGTTTGACTGTTGCACTCGCGTCTCTTGTAGCGTCTCATGCATGAAATGGCATTATAAAAACATGGCGCTCAAGTTAAAGGAAGTTCACTCCCATCATCTTACTTTTTTTTTTTTTTTTTCTTTTTTTTTTTTTTTTTTCTTTTTTTTTTTTTCCTATTCCCCTGCCCACGTTGCATCTTTGTCAACACGAAAGCCCATTCTGTTTAAATGACGACTAGCGATATGAGCGAGTCACACATTCAGCAGTTTTTCTTGTGTTGTGTAAGTGTCTAATACTAACGTTTGGTAATATTTCTTTTTAAAATTGTGATTCCTTGATTTCTAAAAAAATAAAATTGTGGCAAAACATTAAATTTGAATTAATTGATAAAATCTGAAAAATCACCCAGCCTTAATTTACAATTATTAAATAAATTTAAAAGGGATAGTTCACCCAAAAATGAACATTTTGTTATTAAAGAAGTTCACTTCCAGAACAAAAATGTACAGATAATGTACTAACCTCTTTGTCATCCAAGATGTCTTTCTTTCTTCAGCCATGAGGAATTTGTTTTTTGAGGGAAACATTTCAGGATTTTTCTCCATATAATGGACTGATATGGTGCCCTGATTTTAAACTTCCAAAATGCAGTTTAAATGTGGCTTCAAACAATCCCAAATGCAATCATTGTCAGCAATCCCAACCGAGGAAGAAGGGTCTTATCTAGCGAAATGATCGGTTATTTTCATTTAAAAATTTCATTTGGCATTAAAAAGTATATAAATTGTATTATTTTTATGAAAATAACCAATCGTTACGCTAGATAAGACCCTTCTCTCTCGGCTGGGATCGTTTGAAGCTGCATTTAAACTACATTTTGGAAGTTCAAACTCAAGGCACCATAGAAGTCCACTATATGGAAAAAATCCTGAAATGTTTTCTTCAAAAAACATAATTTCTTTATCACTAAAGAAAGAAAGACATGAACATCTTGGATGACAAGGGGGTGAGTACATTATCTGTAAATTACTTCTCCTTTAATTACTCACCATCATGTTGTTCCAAATCCGTAAGACCTTCGTTCATCTTTGGAACACAAATTAAGATATTTTTGATGAAGTCCAAGAGCTTTCCAACCCTCCATAGACAGCAGCGAACAAGAAATTGTTGAATAAAGTCATTATTTTTGTTTTCTTTGCACACACAGTGTTCTTGTCTCTTCATAAAATTAAGGTTGAACTACTGATGTCACATGGACTATTTTAACAATTTACTTACTACCTTTCTAGGCTGTGAATGTGGTAGTTGCGTTGCTGTCTATGCATGGTGTTAAAGCTCTCAGATTTCATCAAAAATATCTTAATTTGTGTTCCGAAGATGAACGAAGGTCTTATGGGTTTGGAACGACATAAAGATGAGTAATTAATGACAGTATTTTCCTTTTTTGGTGAACTGTCCCTTTAATGTTTGTTTATTTCATAAAATTAGTTTTAAAACTTTTCATTTTTCTTTTTTTGTATCCAATGCATAAATGCAACAAAATCTGGTGTAAAAGACCTCACATTTTAGGGGTGCATTGGCTGGACGGAGGTATGCAGCTGCCACATGCAAATTGAACAAAATATCATCCCTCCTGGCACCCAGCAGGCAGGCAGGCAGGCAGGAGTATCTAGTCAGCATCTTCTCCAGATGCTGCATGAAGAGAGAGCGAACCTATGCCATTGTCCTTAGACCTTCTATTATTGAGAGAGAGAGGAAGAGAGAGACGGTGGGGGTTCACGTTTCTTGATTACTGTCTCTTAGTGTTGCAAAGATGTTTGTAGAGCCCTCTGACAGTCTGCTGTATGACACAGTGCCATCTGTTTTTAAAAGCATTCTCGTGTTCTGGTAGCCATCAATTAATAATGACAGTTTTCAGCATTCTGTTAGTTTGCGACTGTCTAAAACGGATATTGTCGAGGCAGAATTATTCATTTTTGACACAAGGTGATAAGTTGAAATTTGAATAACAAAATTAAATAATGCATGCATGATTATTCATTCCCTCTCTGGAGTCAAAGGCAGATTAATTTTTATAAACAGAGGTTGTAAATCACATTTGAAAAACAACACCAATGCAAAACGGAAACTTTATTTAATGGGGGGATTTATCTTGTGGGACTCCGCTTTGTGTTTGCATGCAGCCAATGTATTTCGAAGTCCATTGATTTTTGGTACGGAAACCTACTCTTTGTAGGAAATTGCTTTATCTTGTGGTGTGGTTTAGTACTTTAAAGGGGTCATGACATGGATTTTTTTTTATTATTTTAATGTGCCCCTTGAGGTTTACTTATAATGTTAATAAAGTTTTTTTGCACAAAAAAACAAAACAAAAACAAATATGTGGGAAAATGATTATTTTCAACCCTCATTCTGACCCTCTGTCTGAAACAACCCCCCATTTTTAAGGGCCATGTCCTTTAAGACTTCTCAGTAACTATTTACTTACAGTTTGTGATGCAGCTGCAGTCGGATCTAGTTCCGCTTCATCTTTTAACAAAAGATTCTTTATGGACTCTCCATGTCACTGTGCCTCGAAAGCACCAAAACAAACATGCCCACAACCCAAAAGGACCTCACCTCTATTTTGATTTTAATCTCCGCCCCACATGTACGTACACAACCCTGGCATAATGACAATCGCGAAAACAAGTGAAGATGACACACAAGCATATTCAAACAAAAGCCAACACAGATCATTTGTGTGAAACAATGCAAAATACAAAATTGCAACATTACTTATCTATCAAAAAGAAACAGCGCAACCTCAGTGTCCGATTCAAGCCCTTCCTACTCCTTGAGCTCTCTCCACCAATGGAAAGCTGCTCCGGTATTCACGTGGGTCCTACCCCTTGCCTGATCTTTTTAATGTTTTGTTCCTCTGATATATATATATATATATATATATATATATATATATATATATATATATATATATATATATATATATATATATATATATATATAAATATATATATATATATATATATATATTTTTTTTTTTTTAATCTTTCACTTCTCTCGATCTGCTAATATCCATCTTGTGCACTCAAATCAAGCGCTCTCTTCTCTCTTTCAAAACAAGACATGCCCCCTTACTGCTGATTGGCTGCAAGTGTTTTGGGACTCGGCCCGCCACTGCAGTCAAAAGCGTAATTTCAAAAATTGCTTGGTGCACCTTTAAATAATGCTTTGTTTATAATGAGGAGGGCGTTTTAAGTAGGGGTGGGGGAGGAAATCGATTCAAATTTGAATCACGATTCAGTCTTTTAGCAATTTGCATTGATTCACAAATTTCAAAAATCGATTTTCTAGTTAATATAATAATAATAATACTAATAATAATAATAATAATAATAATGATAATAATAATAATAATAATAATAATGATAATAATAATAATACATGTTACCACAGAAACAGAGTAAGGAGAGGTGACTAATAGGGCAATGGCGAATGATTTGCAGATCCTGAGCACCACTGACAAACATCTAATCTTGTAAAATGTGTGGTAAGTACCTCCACTCCTTAATATACAATGATTATGTGCGATAGCAAATCTCGAAAGTGAAAGTAAAAAGTGAGCATATTAATAGCGGCTCCCTGATGCCCGCAATTTAAATGAATACATTGAAATTTTTTTTTTTTTTTTTCCTCCCGTCTCGTATTTATTCCGTTTAGGGGTTCTGTATAGTACGTGTCATTTCCTTTCCAAACAGGGTATTGGGATTTGGGCACATCCTTAATGGGAAGTGTAAAATATTTTTGATTTATTAAGGATAATAGTTATTAGGAAACACTGATTTCCTGAGTCAGGACTACCCATACTATAGACTGGTGTGTTTTTGTATCAAAATACTGGTGCCTTCGATGTCCATTGTGCACAAAAAATGTGGAAAAATCTGTGAAATGTGATTAAAAATTGAAAAATCACGAATCGATTTTTAATCGAATCATGACCCCAAGAATCAATTTAAATAGAATCGTCAGGTGCCTAAAGATTCCCACCCCTAGTTTTAAGCTATGAAACTTGCAGGATGTTTTAATGGTACAAAGTCCTCTTATATGCCAAAAGATCAAGGCAAATTTGATTTCTCATGTCATGGCCCCTCTAAGCCTCGTTTCTTAATTTATGCATATATTCGAGTGTCGGGCGAAGAGAAAAACCACCGCCGAGCCGTGGTCATGCCAGGTACATGTGATCGTCCTGAGGTGAAATCGTTTGACTGATAAGGCCAATCTTAAAATGCCACTGCTGCTTCGAAAGGAAATTGAATTTGACTTGTAAAGGACAACTCTGACTTGGCCAATTAATAATTAAAGTCGTTTTTGCTTTAATGATCAGTTTAATTACCACGGCGTCCCTCGAGACGGCGGTTTACGGCGTCGGCGCCTGGTCACGCTCTTTTCTTTGTCGTCTTCCTGAGGGGTTCAATCACAAACAAGGTGTTGAAATTTCCATTAACCTCTTCCGCAGCTTTCTATCAGCCCCGAATTATCTTCCATACCTAAAACTTGGCATAAATCGCTCACCCCTTTGATTTTAAAGCCACAAATCCAAAGAAGACACTAATTCAAAATGACTGCACGTAAACGCGGCGGCAGCTGCGATGCTGCTATATCAAAAGCCGGGATCAACTCCTGGAATTGACTATGATAGGCTATTGTCATTCTTAATGCACGTCACAAAGATAAGAGGCACTGGTGACCTTTTTAAGTGCTATGCAAATCCGACCAATCAAATGGCATTACCGGTTTATCAATTGCGGTATTCAGCATGAAATAGCAGACGAACAAAGCGGCCCTTTACAAGGACTTGTTTTGACAGAGACATTTTCCTGCAGATGTTTATTCAAAGACCACATGCTGTAGCACCGCTCTGCGCCCAAGCTCTTGAGAGACGCCAGTCACTCTCATCAAAGCTCCGATATGAATGTTTGACTTGTTCGGCTTGTAAAAACTTGCATTTGATGAAGTAATCATAATGATTGTACACAAAAGCTCCCCTCCTGTTATTGGCATGTGTCATGGCTTGCTGGGTTGTCTTTGTGCGTTTGTAATTACTCTCCGACGTCTTCTCTGTTTGTTTACCGCCTAATTCAAATTGATAGGACGACTCGGGAAGGGAGGGGGAATCTTAACTCATAGCCATCACTGTTGCTTCTTAAGTATCACAATAAAACACGGATGATTTTAATTAGCGTAGCAACTGGTGGCGTAGCGCAAGCCCCCGCGGTGCTTGCAGGGGTCCTGTTAGAAGACGTTTTATTAATTGGGCGATTTATCAAACTAACAACTCGCGTGTGTCTCGAATGACTCCTATAACAACAAAGGATTTTAGTAGCGACTTGCTTTCTATGTCCTGTTAGCGCAGGATGCCCAGCGCTAATCAGCCAGACCAGATATCCGCTTGCGCTTCAGTACTTTTCAGAACTTTGAAAGAATCGGCAAAGTGATGATGCTTAAGTTTTATTGAACAGCTCAGCTCCGATGATAATGGAGTAGAAAAAAAACATCCGAAAGATCGGTGGGTTTCTTTTTTGTGGAACCGCTTCACATTCTGTTGCATATGTGCTCAGAATAGTCTCCAACTATCAGATTTAGCTGAGTTGGTCCAGTGTCGGGTACCATCTGTGCAGCAGATCTGGGTCTGAGAGGGACTTGTTTTTTTTTGTGTGTGTGTGTTTTTTAGTCAGTTGAGTGTGAACACCCTTTACTTCGCCATATGCGCAGCGCACACTCAAACCAGCAGTGACTCCCTTTTCACAAGCCTGCTTGTTCATTCTTACATCAAAAATAAATGGCTTCATTTTTTTTTTTTTTTTTAAATCCTACTCTCCGTTCATCAAGTACCAGAGCCAGAATCTCTTTTTGTTATCTGCAGAGGGATATACCAAAGTGGGTCATATGAAGGAGCACACATTAATTTATTTTTCATGAACCCTTTGGGAGTAGCACAGCGTTCCATTAATAATTCTGGAGTGTGTATACAATGGCCGCATTGTACCCTGACTCTCGTATATGCGCGGTTTGTGTACTTTACCCATATAAATATGATGAAAATGTAATAATTCATTACACTTTTTTCTTTACTTATTGTGCTTGTGGAGCGGCGCAGTTGGTCAGGATTCGTTGGATCGTCCCGGCGTGTGAAAGTGGCACCCCCGTGGTCGCCCAGTGCATGAAAGTGGCATTGCTTCGCCAGTCAATAGTATGAATAATTTATAGCGGGACTAGGTGAAAGCCTTGTTCTGCATCATCTCCAGCCTGTTCTGCAAATTAGCATTTGGAGAGCTGTCTGCCTTCGTCAGGGATTTCTGCTCGGTTTTATGAACATTCTGAAAACCCTTCAGAGTCCTTCTCAAGGAATTGTTTTATCATCACCCGCTTTGAGAGTATGAGATCTCATTAATTAGTCTGGCCGATCTGGGTGGTAAAGGGGAGCAGGCGAGTCGGTTGCATCACGGACATCGATTGGCCAAGTCCTCCTGAGGCCAGCTGTTGTCTGATTGACTGCATTCAAAGCGCTCCACGAATTAGCCGGTAACAATACTGAAGCATAACGCTGACCTGTGGAATGGTGCCATATGCTTTGAGTTCACAGAGGGGACAGAATCACCTGCTGGGATTGGCTTGCATACCATTTAATGTAATGAGTAGAAGTAGTAGTAATAATAATAATAATAATAATAATAATAATAATAAAAATAAAATATAGAAGTTTAAAAACACTTTTTTTTTTTTTTTGTTTTGTTTGTTTGTTTTTTAAATGAAATAAAATTAAAATTAAATTTAAAATAAAATAAAAATGTCCTTAATGCTCATGGAAGTGTTTATATTATCACATTAATAAAATAAAATAAAAATTAAATTAAATTGAAGTTGTCATATTTATAGATATGAAACCTTAATAATAATAATAATAATAATAATAATAATAATAATAATAATAATAATAATAATAATAATAATTCTTCATTATTTTGTTTTCAAACTACTTATTTTAATTATTTTAGTAATTGTGTATTTTTCCAGGCCAGTAATTAAGAATGAATGAATGAATGAATGAATAAAGCTAAAGTTTAAAAATATGCTTTAATTTTCTACAAAATAAAACTAACTAAAATAACCTTTTTGCTCATGAAGTGTTTATATTATCATATTTAATAAAATAAAATAAAATAAAATAATACATTTGAACTTTTTGTTTTCTAGTTTTGCTTGTTTTTATTTTTGATAAGCTGGTAAAGAATAATAATTTCTCATTATTTTCATTATTTATTTATTTTAGTAATTATTTTAAGTGTATTTTTCCAGGCCTGCAATTAAAAACAAATAAATAAAGTAATAATTAAATAAAATAAATAAAATATAAAATACACTTTATGTATGTATGTATGTATGTATGTATTTATTTATTTATTTATTTATTTATACAAATAAAACAAAATAAAATAAAATAACCTTATTGCTCATGGAAGTGTTTATAATATATTAATAGAATAAATAGAATAAAATAAATTTAAATAGTAATAAAATATACATATTTTTTAATGAGTATACATGAATGTTGTTATTTTAAGTTTTCCCAGTTATGCTTGTTTTAATTTTCTATCTGCTGGAAATTGCTTGAGTGCAATTTCTAGTGTATTGTTAGTAGTAGCAGTAGTAGTAGTAGAAGTATTAATATTAGCATTATTTTTAAAGTAGTTTTTTATTCAAGTATGTCAAATGACTAAACAAATCATGAAAACATGCAAAGTCATTGGTCAAAAGTTATGGGAAGGTTATTTTTAACAGCATTTTCTAAAGCCAGTGTGTTCTGTCTTGTATATATCTAAGAACGTGTATCATATTCACCAGACAATCTTCATTGGGGCAGGCACTCTGACCGAGACGTCTTAACACTAAGCGCTTTCGGTTACAATACATATCTCCCAATCGTTCTTTGGACCCAGAGAGGGATTGTGTACTACAAGGGAACGGCTTTTATTTCTTGACAAACGAGGTCATAGCGCGAGATTGCTACCACTGCTCTTTTTACTCTGCCAGTGGGATTTTTCTTATTCCTTGAGAAATAGCTCCCGAGCTGCGTTGCTCTTTGGGCCCGGGATAAATGAAAGCTCGATCAGTCTTGATTCAGGCACTGGCTGGAGTCGGTGGAATAAATGAACCCTGATAATTCAATCCCTCCAGCTCCTGTTGTGTGCTTCCTCCCCCCTGGTTTGAGCATTAGTACCTGCTCCTCACAGCCAATTTTAGATGTCTGCCTTGATTGCGGCAGCTGATGGAAACCTCACATATTTATATAAGTTTATAGCTTGAACTGCCGCAGTAAAGCTGAAGCTTGCGGAATTTTTATTTTTTTGTCATTTGAGATCATTATGCATTTTGGCATCACTCCTCATTTCCTCTTTAATTTTCTCACGTGTAATTTGACCATTGAAAAGCTGACCTGTAGGGCTCCTCATAAATGGCCATGTAAAAAAAAAAAAACTGGTCAGCTCAGTTTCTGATATCTGTTGTAGACACTGATTGCAAAGTCAGAATTTCCATACAGCCTTCAAGGGCCTGTAGTCCAGCAGTTTGGAGAACGACACCGCTTGTTTGTTTGCAGAGCTCGGCTGATGGCGGACGTCCTCCTATGCTTTGATTGTGCTGAGGCCAGAAAATCAGTAGAGTCGGTAAAGTGTTTGCCTGAAGGCGTCTTACTGGCACCAGCGGAAGGGTTTAAAGGGCACAGGCAGTTTCAAGTTCATTTGCCAACAGTTTTTTCCTCATTGGATTTCATGCACTCTCTTTTTTTTTTTCCCTCTTACACCTCTTGGACTGATTTTATAGGTGTTTCTTCAACTATGGCTAGGGCTAGGCTAGGGTTGTCAAAAGTACCTGTCAACTTCGGTACCAGTTGGTACTGAAATTTAAAAAAATGTGACGATACCAGCATTTCCCGCAAGCATTTGAGGGCAGTTGAGCAGATTCTTAAACACTGACAACCTCTGATTGGCCATAATGTTCATGCACTTAACAGATATGTCTGTGATTGGCTACAGTGATCATCGCTACACGCTCTTTACCGAGCACTAACACAGATACACATAGGAGAGTTTAAGTGCTGCATCTATCAGAGGATCCATCTATGAGCAGATCAGAGGTTTGCGTTAACTGAAAATTGTCCATCAGTGACGGATAAATCAGAATGCCGTTCGTCACTTTGACAGATTACACTGAGGGTGATCTATTGTAACTTCTAACTGTAATTCCCACCCCTGTCCAGTTGGTGGCGAGTGCGCTCCAGTGTGGCAGCAGAGCACTGGATCCAGAACAAAAACAAAACTGTCACTAATGTTTTGCTATGCTTTGATTGCGCATAGGCAAGTACCCAGTTTAATCCAGCAATCTGTCACGACACATTGCATCAAATTGCTTGAATTTCCTAATGAAACGGACAGAATCTGAGACCTTTTCATATCAAAGATAATAGAGCACAAAGCTTAGCCTATTGTGATTTATCGGATGGAAGGCGCACTATGGTACTGTTCATTCATCAACTGAAAACAGCATAGACTAAAAGATCAACTGGGATTTAAGAATCTATGTTGGTTCGTAAAAATCAGAATTTATTAAAATCGAGAAATATTTTATGTCCTCAGCTGTCACTAGATTCACTACGAGCGTGGTGTTGAACAGTCTGTTCATCTGTTCTCTTCAAAATAAATGTACAAACCTGTATCATTCTGTAGGTTCGTGATTAAAAATGAAAATGTAAATATAAAAGAAATTAAATTTGTTATTATAATTAAAATATGAAAATAATTTGATGGGTGCTAATAAATTATGACAGAATTTTTTCAAAATGACGGACAATGTTAAAGTCTAACGCAACCTCTGGAGCAGATATATGTGACCCTGGACCACAAAACCAGTCTTAAGTAGCATGGGTATATTTGTAGCAGTAGCCAAAAATACATTGTATAGGTCAAAATGATAGATTTTCCTTTTATGCCAAAAATCATTAGGATAGATAAGATAATGTTCCATGAAGATATTTAGTGAATTTCCTACCGTAAATATATCTCAACTTAATTTTTGATTAATAATATGCATTGCTAAGAACTTCATTTGAACAACTTTAATGGCGATTTTCTCAATATTTAGATTTTTTTGCACCCTCAGATTCCAGATTTTCAAATAGTTGTATCTCAGCCAAGTATTGGTCCTATCCTAACAAACCATACATCAATGGAAAGCTTATATATTCAGCTTAATATGTGAATTTATATATCAGATGATATATAAATCTCAATTTCAAAAAGTTCAAGTTTAGACAACTTTAAAGGCGATTTTCTCCGTATTTTTATTTTTTATTTATTTATTTATTTTTATTTATTTTTTTTGCACCCTCAGATTCTAGACTTTCAAATAGTTGTATATGTGACCCTGGATCACAAAACCAGTCTTAAATAGCATGGGTATATTTGTAGCAATAGCCAAAAATATTTAGTATGGGTCAAAATGATCGATTTTTCTTTTATGCCAAAAATCATTAGGATAGATAAGATAATGTTCCATTAACATATGTTGTAAATTTCCAACCGTAAATATAGCAAAACTTAATTATTGATTAATAATATGCATTACTAAGAACTTCATTTGGACAACTTTAAAGGCGATTTTCTCAATATTTTTTTTTTTTTTTTGCACCCTCAGATTCCAAATTTTCAAATAGTTGTATCTCAACCAAATAGTGCCCCATCCTAACAAACCATACATCAATGGAAAGCTTATATATTCAGCTTAATATGTGAATTTATATATCAGATGATATATAAATCTCAGTTTCAAAAAGCTGACCCTTATGACTTGTTTTGTGATCCAGGGTCACATGTTAGGGATCCGCTGATAGACATGATGGCCAATCAGAGGTGTTTAAGAATCTGCTCAACAGCATTCAAAATGCTGGTATCGTCACCAGGTTTAAAATTTCAGTGCCGACTGGTACCGAAGTCAGTACTTTTGACAACCCTAGGCTGGACGACATGACCTAAAATCAAAATCTCGATAAATTGAACATTTTACCTTGATTATGGTTAATGAAAGATTATTTGCTACAAGACTGTGATCTTCTGATTGGTACACTCTTTTGGAACTGACATTGAGCAGCACAGAATACTTGACTTAACTTGACTCGGCGCCTGCAAAAAGATGGCAGCACAATGTATAATGCAACTGCACAAGCGACAGCATGTTTTTAAGGGGAAAGTATTAACAGGACTTAGAAAAAAAAAAAAAAAAAAAAAAACGAAATGTATGACTGTTTCAACAATCAATATTACATATTCGGATACTTAGCGACCCGGACCTACAGTATATATACAGCACGGATGGATCTCTAACTGCTGCAATAGCAAAAAACTCTCTTGATATTTTAAGAACAATTACAGAAGAATAAAATAAAGCATATTTTGTTGCCTTTTGAAACTTAGAAGAGTTCAGTTTGAGCAGATGATTGTACCATCGCCATCATTGTCAGAGCACACTTCCACAGTACATTCAGCATCTGGCTCATATTCGCGATCTCAACCATATTCACAAAACTATAATTTTCAGTGACTTCAGAATCATTATTTTGATTGCTAGCAGCTTATTCACCACATCCACCATCAAATGACAGTGACATTCATATTTTATTGCATACAGTAATTTCTCTGCAGTAAAGGCATTCAAACCAATTCAAATTTTGCTGATATTCTTTTGTTTTATGCCTGCGATAATTATGAGTAAAACATCACGTCATTATTGTTTATCAAACAGTGCCTAAAAACATTGCATGTATTTAGTCATCAGATATTTACATATTTTTGCGCATGAAAAATATACTTGCACTATTACACACCTCGGGTCTCTAGCGATCCTATACATTTTTTACAGAAAATTAACCAGAAAACAGACATTCTTTTATATTTTATGATTTTTTTTTCTTGTTTTATTGTTCATAATGAATAGTTTAAAGAATACTAAGAAAGCTGATGTCAAACTTTAAAAGTGAAGGAGGGAGAGGGTAGTAAATGACGTCCTGGGTTGCTAAAGACCCGAGGTATACATTTAAGGGTTAAAATAGTTTCCACCTTTTCACTTGCAGTGTTCATATCGTTGACACATATTTTTTGGTCAACATTTTTTACAGACAAAAAGACAATAACGAAATAAAAATTCATTCTGAATCTATTGACATTTTTGTAGCGAAACGTAGCATTTCTTTCATTTCTCAAATTATTAATGCTCAATGGAAATTACGGTTTAAAATAAATTTTACATTTAAAAATAAATAAAATGACAGTCCATTCTATCTTTCTTTAGCTAATATTATAGCTTTTTATCTATTGTGATCATTTGCCTTTTTTCTTTTTTTTTTTTTTTTCTTGTCAGTCATAAGAATACTTTCACACATTCAGTCCTGTGTAGTGTCATTTTGTCCAGATGGCATTTAAATAAATAAATAAATAAATAAAAATTAATAAATAAAAATTTATAATACATATACATATAAATATGTTTATATATATATATATATATATATATATATATATATATATATATATATATATATATATATATATATATATATTTATTTATTTATTTATTTATTTATTTATTATTTATTTATTTATTTATTTTATTTATTTTATTTATTTTTTGATGGGAAAAACAGTATTTTTTTTTTTTTTTAAAGAAGAATATATGCATTGAATACATTTGAATGCATTAGATACATTTGAAAGTTTCAAGACTTTTTGTATAATAATGTGTAATATAAAAGAACATTGCTGCATTCTGTAAAGGGATGACCGCACTTTACATTTCCTTCCATTGACTTCCATTCATACCCATGCAAATGTGGAAAACGGGAAACTCATGCAAATTTTGCCACGTTCCAAAGTTCAAGTTAGTTGGACTCTGCCCTAAAAATTCAATGTGAAAAATGTGAAGATGTGTGACCAATAGAGAACTGATACGGCACAGCATGACTTCTTTGCTGAGTTAAAAGAGCATCTACAGGATTGCAGCATTGCAGTATATTGAGTCGATTACACATTTTTACATTTTGGACGCATGTAAAAAATCATGGTGCAGAGTGCAACATCATATTACTGCACGGCCATTGCGATATCCTGTTGAAATGCTGTACGCTAAAAGTCTAGTGTGGCTTTAGTTTTAATAATATCACCCCTTGAGACATAAAAATCCACCTATCCATGTAATTTACCAATCCGTGATGAGATAAGCCTGGAATGTTATCCATTATGCTAATGGATGGTTGACTGTAATATGTACTGCTGACTGTAACATAATGCAGCTGGCGCTTAAATTCTCTCTCTCTTCTTTTTTCCCCATAGGTAAGCACTTTGCCTGCCCTGCGCTGTGTTGGCAGTTGAATAAGGGGTGCCTCATGTCGCCCTGGTGTTCTAGATTGTTCTGTATGAAGTGTGGGAGACCGACGAAGGTGATGTAACACGCCACTGAACACTTAATGCATTGCAGAGAGGAGCCAGAACCCCCAGGCCCCGCTGAATCAGCAATCTGTCTCCTGATACACATCACCCAAACTGACAGCCCAGAAATGCCGATACTTTGCTTCATAGACACACATGCGGACATCACACACATACACACTCTCTCCACGATCTTTTCATAGTGCTCAGCTAGACGTCTGCTTTACAGTGGCCTTTAGAAAGGGCTATACCTTGCCCTGGGCAACAGAGGCGTAGACTTTTATGCGTACACAGACATGCTGGGACGCCACACGCTCCACGCTTTCCGGTGCTTCTCACATAAACTCAGTGAGACAAAAGAGAAACAACGCTACCATCCTTCACCTACACAATAACATTTGTATAGACGCACTGCATTTGCAAACAGAGCAGGCTGCGATATCCTGGCGTAATTGATATTTTGCTACCTGAACCAGGAAAGGTCCACTCCCAAATTGATAAATGGAGGCTCATTAAAGAGTTGGAGGCCCCTAAACCAGATGGCGCTAATTGTGGATGCGGGAGACGAGTGATTGCTTCTACCATGATTTAAATGAGCCCATCTCTGCCCACTTCCTGTGCTTTAATGGAAGCATTTTGGCAGAGGGAGCGGCTCAGCCAAACCAAACTCCATTAACTCAACACGTCGAAGTCTCAAAGCAATCACCAACTCTCAGGATGTAGGCCATAGTTGTGTTGTACAGTATGAAGCTACATGTAAAAACCACCAGGCTGGTTTATGGTTGACCGCTGGCACATGCATTACGGTATGCATGCAAGTAATGCTATTGTGCTTCTGCAGAGCAAAATATTTTAGGTTTATACATGTGGTGCTTCCATCCTGGATGGAAATGAAGGAAAAATTGACTGTAGATGCACTGGTCCTTTTGAAGTATGCCAACTGCCAAACGAGCATTTGGAGTCGTGAGATGTTTTTTAAAGTAGTCTCTTATACTCACCAAGGCTGTGTTTATTTCTTTAAAATGCAGTTTAAAAAATAAAAGAGTAATATTGCGAAATTAGTACAGTTTAAAATATCTGTTTTCTGTTTTAATATATTTGAAAATGTAATTTATATCTGTGATGGGAAAGCTGAATTGGGAAAGGCGCAATGATATTACACAGCCGTCAACTCTGCAACTCTGCATCTACACAAACTTAGTGCCGGTCACTTTCAGGCGCTGCGTAATATCATTGTGCCTGCTGCACCCGTGGTACGGCAGCAAAATTCCTTGATTATTACGCCAGAATGAGAGTATAGTTCCTAGCCATATCGGCCTATAAAATCGCGACTTTTCATTTTCCGCCAGTCTTAGTACACGATGCAACTACAGAAGTGTCAAGTTTTAAATAGGAAAAACATTGAAACTCTTTAGTCATTTTATAGTGAGATGCTAATGGTCTAATCAGATTCAATGATTTATGCTAAGCTATGCTAAAAGTGCTACCGCCAGACCCGGCGATCGGCTGAATGGATTCAAAAACGGTAAAACGCATCTGTATAACTCAAAGGGAATTGGAAAATGAGCCTATTTCAAAAAAAAAGTGGAGTGTTCCTTTAATATTTTGAGGAAAACTTTATTTATTATTATTATTATTATTATTATTTTTATTTTATTTTATTATTTATTTATTTCTATCTTTACAGGATGAATGGGATGAAACTTACGGGATAAAAAGTCCAAAAGATCAGCATTTGTTTGAGATTGATTTATATATATATATATTTTTTTGTTTTACTTATTTACTTATTTTTTATTATTATAATTATAATTATAATTATTATTATTATTATTATTATTATTATTATTACTATTATTATTATTTATGTATTTATTTTTTAATTTTGGCATTTGTCCACTACCATTTGTAGACTTTTTTTTATATTCATGCTTTTTTTTTTTTTCATTATTTTGTAGGGCTAAATGTAGCTTTAAATATGATATTAATTATTAAAATCCAGTGGCTAATCTTCAAATCTGTACCCTGTATTGTGTTTTTTTTTTTTTTTTTTTTTTTTTTTTGCAGGAATGCTAAATATCCATAAATTAAAGGTTGTAAGATGTTTTCGGAAGAAGTCTCTTATACTCATCATGGCTGTATTGATTTGATCAAAAATACAGTAAAAACAGTAATAATGTCAAATTAGTAGAGTTTAAAATATCTATTCTCTATTTTATTATATTTTAACATGTAATTTATTCCCTTTCTTCAGAAATCATTCTAATAGGCTGATTTGTTGCTAAAAGCAAAAAACATTTCTTATAAATGGTGAAAACAGTTGTGCTGCTTAAAACTTGATTAAAATAATTACTTTCTTAAAAAAATTGTACTTTTTGTAGACTTATTTTTGTTTTTAAAAATATATTTTTTCAATACTCTATATAGCTTCAAATTTGACATTGATTTGTTAATATCTAGTGCTTAATCTTCAAATCTGTACTTTTATTTATTTATATATTTATTGTTGATATGAACTATATCCATAAATTATCAGTTATTGCCTGATAGTAGAGAATTTAGTAGAGAAGTAGAGATTTTTTTTATTTATTTTGGATTTATTGAATTGGTTGATATTAGATATGTTTTGCTCAGTAGCAGATATTTAATTGTTTATGCTAATTTCACCTATTTTTACAATTAGATAACATTTTTTTATTTTTATCCAGCGCTTGCCTAAACTTTTAAAAAAACACTCTCTAACACCATCAAATGTAATCTTTGGCCAACCTCAAAATGAAAATCTGTTGTTTGTACTGTTATGATGT
Organism: Cirrhinus mrigala; assembly: GCA_036247105.1. Taxonomy (NCBI): domain Eukaryota; kingdom Metazoa; phylum Chordata; class Actinopteri; order Cypriniformes; family Cyprinidae; genus Cirrhinus; species Cirrhinus mrigala. Next base: position 15,560,440 of record CM070027.1, on the reverse strand, counting down.
TCCATTGTGGCATTTAAAATGACATTTTAATTTTTAGGCTTGTTGATATTTTTTGTTGATATTTTGGTTATTGGCTCTAATTATCATATTGAAATAACAATCACAAGAACATAATGATTGGTATCTATGAAAACGTTAATATCAATGCACTTGTTTTTCAGTAGACTCCACCTTGGTTTTCTGCTAAACTTCTACCGAAAGTCCAAAAAAATATGTAAACAAAATGAACATCGAATCGGTGCCGGTGCCCAGCGCCAGTCAATCAATAAGGCTCGAGTTGGAAATACACTACAAAGGGTCAAACAGTCAACCTTTTACAGTCCACAGGTGAGATGTGGGTTTGGTCCACATGCAGTTGCTCGCTCATGCTAGCTGAGCTTTCATCTCTGGCCATCTTGTTGAAGGAAGAAGAATCCAAAGCAGAGCCTGGCCTGAGCTGTCTACTTATCCCTTAATTCAGTTTGTCAGTACATGGTTTGGTATGGCTCAGAGCAGCAGTGGGCCCTGATCTATCCCTGCCTGGGGCTTCACCGGCTCCTCCTGTGTTGTAGCTGTAGTTCTAGGCTAAAGGGCTATGGGGGGATTATTTTTCTGTAGCCTGCTGGGAGGCCAGCGAATGAAAAAATGTGACCTTCTCCCTCTAAGGTTTGTTTGAATTTATTGGTTTAAAGCGAAGCGGCAGCACAGCTAAAAATGAATGTTGACACAAGATGCAGACATAAAACAGAGTTTCTTTCTTTTGAAATGGCTCTTTGTGAGTGGATTGGCGTGTCTGGTCGGAATAAGGATTCACTGAGATGATTGTGAGTAGAATTAATGGGTTTTGAGCTTCTTAGTGCGCCGCTCGCTGCTTATTAACCTGCAAGGATAGTAGTGTTTGGATAGTGTTTGGACCGGAGTTGTTGTCTACTCTGTAATTTTCCATCTGTTATTACTGTTTTCGCTCATACTGCCGCAAAATATCAGATAAATGCCATAATATTCTTTTGTTAGCCGAGCCTGCTGTGCATGAGCCATATGTAAAGCTGTTTGCCAAATACAGAGGCGCAACAGCCATTTTAGAAGCATAAAAATGTATGCGGAATGCAGATATCTTCTTGGAACAATCTGCACATATATCCAGTGGAAAATATTACTGTTCTGAGGTTGAGAAGACTTATTGAACGTCAGTTTTGTCTCATGTTTTTAAAACAGACAAAAATAGAAACAAATGAGAAAATTACTGGCAAGAGCTAATGAATTAATCAATGAAGTTCCTATTTCATTTTCTGACTTCTGAATGAGCACAAATCAAAGTTGAAAAATCTGAAACACAAATAGAATAAGCAGACTTTCATTTTACAAATTTAAATTGAAGATCAATGTTATTTGTAATTTTTTATTTCCTTCAGGTACTTACACAGTAGAGCTGGGTGACACATTTTATTATACAGTATGATTTAGTTCTGATTCAGAAGCTTGCGATTTGATTTAATTTCTAATTCAATTCAATATTAGTTATTTTGGACATGTAATGGGTACAGTACATGCCAAATTTTCTCAAGAAAAAAAAATCTCTCAGCTAATGCTGTAAAATATACATGAGAATCAGTTGGTACTACTTTACTATAATATTGAAGGTTAAAATAATATTGATTTGTATACAAACGCTTACACTCCATGAAGTTTTAATAATAATAAAATTACAATTACATTATTATATTTCTACTCCAGTTCATTTTTTTTGGAAATATACGCATTTGTGGATGTTTATTAAACATGGAAGAGCAGTAAAAAATTGAATATGTTATACAGCGGTGCCTAAAAGTTTGTGAACCCTTTAGAATTTTCTATACTTCTGCATAAATATGACCAAAAAGTTAATCAGATTTGTCTGAAAATTGACTGAAAACCCAGTCAAACAAATGAGATGAAAATGTATAGTTTGTCATTTATTTATTGAGAAAAATGGTCCAGTGTTAAATATTTATGAGTTGCAAAAGTATGTGAATCTCTAGGATTAGCAGTTAATTTTAAGGTGAAATTAGAGTCAGTTTTTTCAGATGTGTTATCAATCAATAGGATGACTATCAGGTGCCAGTGTATGCCCTGTTTTAATTAAAGAACAGGAATCCATCAAAGTCTAATCATGTTTGTAGAAGTGAATCATGCCATGAACAAAGTAGATCTCTGAGAACCTCAGAAAAAGAGTTGCTGTTGCTCATCCGGCTAGAAAAGGTTACAAAACCATCTCTAAACAGTTTGGTTTCCACAAATCCACAGTCAGACAGATTGTTTACAAATGGAGGAAATTCAAGACCACTGTTTCCCTCCCTAAGAGTGGTCGATCAACAAAGCTCACTTGTAATAGTCTGCAAGGTAGCAAAGGACCTCAAGGTGACTTTCAAGCACATTCTCACATTTGTTAATATTAATGTTCATGAGTCCATCATCAGGAGAACACTGAACAACCATGGTATGAATAACAGAGTTGCAAGGAGAAAGCCACAACTCTCCAAAAAAAATAAAACTCTGCTGTTGGTCTGAAGTTTGCAAAAGTTGGGGAAATGTTTTGTCGACAGATGAGACCAAAATGAAACTTTTTGGGTTTAAATGCGAAACACTTCATTCCAGCATAGGAACCTTATTCCATCTGTGAAACATGGTGGTGGTAGTGTCATGGCTTGGGCCTGCTTTGCTGCATCTTGGCCAGAGTGGCTTGCCATCATTGATGGAGCAATGAATTCTGAATTGTACCAGCAAATTCTAAAGGAAAATGTCAGGACATCTGTCCGAGAACTGAATCTTAAAAGAAAGTGGGTCATGCAGCAAGACATCGACCACAAGCATACAACTCATTATACCAAAAAATGGTTAAAGAAGAACAAGGTTAATGATTTGGAATGCCTGAGTCAAAATCCAGACCTTAATCCAAATGAAATGTTGTGGAAGGACCTGAAGCAAACAGTTCGTAGGAGGAAATCCACCAATATCACAGGGTTCAAGTGTTTCTGTACTGAAGAATGGGCTAAAATTCCTACAAGCTGTTTTGCAGGGTTGATCAGTGGTTGCAAGATGTGTTACCTGCGTTAATTGCTTCAAAAAGGGGCCACACCAGACGCTGAAAGCAAAGATTCACATACTTTTGCAACTCGCGAATATTTAACACTGGATCATGTTTCTCAGTAAATAAATGACCAAGTATATTTTTTTTCTCATTTGTTTTATTTGTGCTCTCTTTGTCAACTTTCAGGACTTAAAAATCTGATGATGTTTTGGTATATTTACGCAAAAATGTAGAAAATTCTAAAGGGTTCACAAACTTTTAAGCAGCACCATATGGTGCACATATTTAGCAAAATGCTCCTCTCTAGAGCTAATTTTTCTATCTGATAAACACGTTTTTGGTCACCAAATATATTTCTGAGGTAAATGTGATGTTATGTGACATACACAAGCATCTTTGCATTAGATTAGATTAGATTAGACAGGATATGGATTTTGGTTAGTTGTACTCTTTCTTTAAACGTACCTTCAGATGTTTATTCATGTTTATTTTGTGCTGTAACTAGTATTAAAGCGAAGGAGAGGTTCAGTTTATGTGCGCTTTTCTTGAACTGAGGCGCTACAGCGATTAAACAGTGCCAAAATGACATTTATTCTTTGAATACTGTAATTAAATGGACAGATTTTGAAATCTGAGACTTTGTTTCATATCAAAAGTAACAAAACACAAAGCTTATTACAATTTATTAGATGTGAGGTGCGCTGCAATGTTCCGTTTGTTAACTGAATATAAGCTAGAGTAATTGATTCTTGGGATTTAAGAATCAATATAATTTTGTAAAAATGTGAATCGGTTAAAATTGAGAAATTTATATTTTTTTTTACCCAGCCCTATTACACATAATCGTGAATGGCCTGTATGCTTGCAGTTAGTCTCACCTCACATATTGAAATTCCTGTCAAAATCAAGATATCTGCATATTTTTGGCTTGTTAGGCTATATATATATATATTTATAGAAATTATATGCTTTGGTTAAGCCGAAGATTGACAGGGCAGTGCACGTTGCCATAGAAGCAAAGTGTCACTTTTGCTTTAATCTGGAAGTCATTGAGGGTGTTGCCTCCAAGCTAATTAGAGAGTTAAAACAATTGGCAGTTTTTCAGTAGGAAGTGAGAGAGTCAGTGGCGATGACACGGGGCCTTTCCTCGTTTAGGCAATTAGCATCTTCATTCCAGTCCAATCCTGCAGCCTCGGGCCATTCCTCAGTACTCCACACTCTCAGGGCCTCCGCAGGATGTTCGTTTTTAAAGACCGAATTCGCATTTTATTTCTCTGAAGAGGCCAACCTGCCGCTGTTTGCAGGGCAAGTTATGTGGTCAAATCTTAGCTTGTCGAAGTATACACTAATGCTTTCTTTAAATGTGGACAGTATGGATGTTTTTAAGCATCGTTGAGTACTTGTGTGAAGAAGGTCTTGCCCTCTCTAGTCCACTAAGCTTGTGATCTTTGTGCAGTGCAAAAGTCTCTTCCTGCACTTACTGTACTGTGATTCAGCTTTATACAAAGAGGAGACGTTCAATGAATGAATGAATGCATGTGCAGTTTTGTGTAGATGATACTAGAGAGCCCATTTATTTTCATTTTATTTTAATGTATTTTAAAGCATTTTTTATTGTTTTTTTTTAGCTTGTGTGTGAAAGGCAGTTTGTATAGTACTGTAGATTATTGTAAAAAAAAAAAAAAAAAAAAAAAAAAAAATCAATTTTTAAATAATTTGTAGTGATATTTGTAAAAGTTATTTGAAATAATAATAATAACAATAATACAATGATAATAATAATAATAATAATAATAATGATAATAATAATAATAATGTATTTTAAGTTGTATATTATATTACATGATATTTACTGTATTTTATTATGGTTATACAATGTTGTGAAAAAATATATTATTGTAATATTTGTTAAAGATGGCGATGATGATGATGATAATAATAATAGTAATATTTACGTGTTATAAATGTCCTTAATATACATTATGGTTTTATGGTATTGTCAATAATATTATTAAAATATTCTAAAATACTTGTAATATAAATATTAAAGTTATTTATAAAGTGCTTATTATTATTAATAATAATAATAATAATAGTAAATAAAATTATTATTATAAAAATTATAACTATAATAACTATTATTATTGTTGTTTAGTTGTTTTATTATTATTATTATTATTATTATTATATAATTGTATGTTTTATTTATTATATTATTTTTATGGCTGTACAATGTTGTAAATTATTGTAATATTTGTAAAAGATAATAATAATAAAGATGATGATGAAGATGATTATAATGGTTATAGTAATAATAATAACAACTAATACTACTACTAATAACTATTGTTGTTATTTTTTAATTATATGTTTTATTATTTTTATGGATGTACAATGTTGTGAAAAAATATATGTATAATGTTGTAATAATAAAAATAAATCATAATAAAAATAAATAAAAAATAATAAAATAAATTTTACATTTTATAAACGTTCATATTATACATTATGGTTTCATGGTATTGTCAATAATATTAAAATATTCTAATATTTACAAGTTATTTATAAAATGCTTATTATTATTATTATTATTATTAATAATAATAATAAAAACAATAATAATAACTATTATTATTTATTATTATTATTATTATTATTATTTAATTGTATATTTTATTTATTGTATATTTTTTATGGCTCTACAATGTTGTGAAAAAAAATATTATTGTAATATTTGTTAATAATAATTATTAATAATATTATTATTATTATTATTATTATTATTATTATTATTTTTATTATTATCATCAGTAGTAGTAGTAGTAGTAATTTTAAAGATTAGATTAGATTAGATTAGATGTGTTTGATGATTCACTTCAGGTGTAAGTGTGTGTTACTGGAGTTGGTGTATTTCCGCTTGGCTGTTTGTAATTGTATGTGTATGTGACAGCATGCTCTAATCGTGCATGCAAAGTGTGTATACGCATGCGCGCTCCGATCGATCTGAACGTAGCCTCTTTTAATAGGATACGCTTCGGCTTACCGTCTGGTTCCATCTCTCGTCAGTATGTGTAACGGCAACAGGGGCCTCCAGAGCCCCTCCGTCCCACAGATTAGCAGAGACGCGCTGCTCTTTTCAATCAATCCCCATGAAGGCACTAAATCAAGGCTTAAGGTGCAGCGTAGCACTCCATTCCGCCACCCTGTTTTTTCATCTCATCACCGTGCAAACAGTACGCAGGGCTCCTGCTACGCGCTGATGATCGACTGCGAGTTTAATCATTGCCAGTGACCTCACTCATCAATACCGCATTAAAAAAAGCTCTGCCGCCAGCCTCGCCTCTCCAGCGCGGCGCTCTCGCTCTCCCTCACCCTTTTCAATCGCAGACCCCATCACCACCTGACCGACCTTTTCTCAGTCTAGCCCTGTTTGTTGTTTGACTACATCACCCGCTTGCCTACGCAGCTCAGCCTCGAAAACGATGCTCCCGGCTTTCTTTTGTTTTCCACCAGAAATTCAGGGATTCTTCACTGTATTCACAAGTAGAAGAAAAGTGGCTTTGAAGCAGAAGAAATGTGATTGTGTCAGTCTGTCATAAGCAGGAAATCACATTTTCAAATACAGATGTCAAGCAGGCATCTTTATCACCCCACACCAGGTGTGTTTGGCCTGGTTTTTTTTTAGTAGTATGGGTGGAAGATAAGTTGCACATGCATGCTTGAGGTAGCTCATGTATTTGTTGATGTGTGTATGAGAGACAGAAATATCTCCTTTGCGCTTGGTATTAATATCTGTTAAGTGATTTGACCCCTTAAACCAATGAGAGAGATAAGAGATGTTTAGAAGTGCATGACAACGTCCTATTTATAGTGTAATGTAATGGCCTAGAACCAATAAATGGAAATGGAAAACTTGAAATTCTGACTTTTTTCCTCAGAATTGCGTAATACAAACTCGCAATTCTGACTTTTTATTTTTTTTTTCTTCGAATTGAGATATAAGCTTGCAATTGTGAGTTATAAAGTCAGAATGGTGGGATATAAACTCACAATTGCGAGAAATAAAGTCAGAATTGCAAGATAACTTGAAATTCAGACTTTTTTTCCTCACAACTGCATAATACAAAATCGCAATTCATTTGTTATTTTTATTTTTTACAATTATAACTTTTTTCTCACAATTGCACGTGTTGCAGTTCAGATTTTTTTTTTTCTCAGAATTGTGTAATACAAACTTGCAATTTTGACTTTTTTTCCTCTAAATTGTGAGATATAAACTTGCAACTGTGAGTTATAAAGTCAGAATAGCAGGATGTAAATTTGCAATTGCCAGAAATAAAGTCAGAATTGCAAGATTAAAAAATTTTAATTCTGACAATTTTTCTCACAATTGCAAAAAACAAACTCGGAATTCTGACTTTTTTCTCAGATATGCATGATATAAACTCACAGTTGTGAAATAAAAACACGAAATTCTGACTTTTTCTCACAATTCTGACTTTTTTCCTCACAGTTTACGTTGCAATTCAGATTTTTTTTCCTCAAAATTGTGTAATACAAGCTCGCGATTCTGATTTTTATTCTCAGAATTGCATGAAACAAACTCAAAATTCTTTTTTTCTCACAGTTCTGTCTTTTTTCTCGCAATTGCGCATTTATGTTGCAATTCTGATTTTTTTAATAATTGCATAATACAAACCCGTGATTCTGAATTACGTGATATAAACTCACAATTGCGAAATAAAAACTCAAAATTCTGACTTTTTTCCCGCAGTTGTGAGTTTACATGTTGCAGTTCAGATTTTTTTTCTCTAAATTACATAATGCAAAAACAATTCAGATTTTTTTTCTTAGAATTGTGATATAAACGCAACTGCAAATTAATTTAATTTTAGTTTTTTTTTTTTTTTTCCCACAATTCTGACTTTTTTCTTGCAATTGCAAGTTTACATGTCGCAATTCAGATTTTTTTTTTCCTCATAATTTTATAATACAAACTTGCAATTCTGACTTTTTTCTCAGAATTGCGTTATATAAACTCAAAATTGCAAAATAAAAAAACATGAAATTCAGACTTTTTTTTTCCTCACAATTCTGGCATTTTTCTTGCAATTCTGATTTTTCTCGCTCTTGTGAGTTTACATGTTCTCACAACTACATAATACAAACTCACAATTTTGACTTTTTTCTCAGAATTGCACGATATAAACTCGCAATTGCGAGAAATAAAGTCAGAACTATGAGACAAAAACTTGGAATTCTGACTTTTTTTCCTTGCATTTGCAAGTTTGTGTTGCAATTCAGACTTTTTAAAATCAAAATTGTGTAATAACAAACTCGCAACTCTGACTTTTTTCTCAGAATTGTGAGATAAAAACTCACAATTGCAAGTTATAAAGTCCACTTTTGAGGGTGGAAAGACTGATATGTTCTCAGAATTGTGAGTTTATATCTCTCAATTCTGACCTAACTTGCAATTGCAAGTTTTCTCAGAATTGTGCCTTTTTCACAATTTCACGTTTTTTTTTTTGTTTTTTGTTTTTTTTTCTCACCATTATGAGTTTATATCAAGCAAGTCTGAGAAAAAAAGTTAGAACTACGAGTTTATATCTCTCACTTCTGACTTTTATAAAACTCGCAATTGCAAATTTATATCTTACGTTTCCATACTAGAAACTGTTTGGTTACCCACATTCTTTAAAATATCTTCTAAAAACTACAATAAAATATTTGCAATACAACAAGTGAATTTAGACATCACAATATTGTAATGTACAGTATGAATAATGGATATGCATTTTGGTATATCAAAAAAAGTCAAACATGCATTTGGAAGCAATAGTGCACTGACTTTTTTGTTTCTTTTTTTGTTTCTCTGTGTAAAACACTCATGTAATGAGTAATGTCACGAAACCAGAGATTGTGGACGCAGGAGACACATGTAAATAACAGGTGTAAATGTCGTTCTGTCTCCCCTGACAATTTGCGATCAGATCCCCATGGCAGGTTTTACCAGGTGTAAACGGGGCCAAAGCGAGGGAGGCACGTGCGCACACACCAGTGTTCTTATGTACTTGTGATAGAGAAGGGTATCATCATGAGAGCAATTGAGAGATAAATGGAGAAGTGCTCAGGGGCTCTGCTTCCATCCTGTAGAACTCTGAGCAAGGTCTGTCGCGTGGAAAAGTCAAACCCGAGGCATCATTAACAGATCTCCAGTGGCTTCCGCTGTAAATTACTGTGTTAAGAACAAAACCCTGAACAGTTAGCGAGTCACAGTCAGTGCTGAACATTCCTTCCCTTTACACTCAGTCAGCTCTTCACACTTCCTGTAGCGCTTCTATTGAGGGAACATTTCACAGTATGTGCAACTTCGCTTAGAGCTGTGGCTTATCGGTTAGTTCATGGCGAGTTCAGATCTGGTTTCCAGATCCTGTTCTACTACTAATGGTTATTGGAGTTGTGAAGTTGTCCCTATATGTATGAAACTGGGGTTCAACATGTGAAACCGCTAGTGAAAATTCTTTTGCTTGGATTTGTTTTTCTTATTTATTTATTTATTTATTTATTTTTCTTCATTGAAATATATTATCTGCATAATTTGAGTGAAAATTTGAATTAAATTTTAACATTTCAGAATATTTATCATTTGGTTGTTTCATTAATGACCTTGAAGTAGTGTAAATTTAAAAAATATTTGCATTATGTTTTTTCCCCATAAATATATGAAATATATTTCTGAGACCACTGAAAATTCTTTTGCTTGAATTCTGTTCAGGTTTTTTTTCTCTCTATTATTGTAAGTGAATTAAATGAATTAAATGTTAACATTTTAAAATGTTTTAGAATTTGGTAAGTTCATTAATGACCTAGACATAGTATGGAAATTATTTTTATTAAGTATTTTTTAGTTCTTTTTCTTTTTTAATATTTCAAAATTTTGAAATATTGAAAACAAAATAAAAAATCTGAATGCAAATTTGAATCAAATATGAACCTTTTAGAATGTTTTTGAATTTAATCATTTCATTCATGACCTAGACATAGTGTGGAAATTATACATTTGTAATTAATTATTTTATTCAGTATATTTTATTTACTATTTTTTTTATTTTGTTTTTAAAAAATATTAAATATATATATTCATTTTAAAAAGTTATTTTATTTTGTATAATTTTGTATAATAATTTCAAAATCTGTTTAAATTACATTTTAAATAAAGGATGTAAGATTTAATTTAAAAATGGATTTTAAAATACTAAAAACAAAATGTAAAAAAAATTGCTGAAAATTTTAATTAAATATGAACCTTTTAAAATATTTTAGAATTTAATAATTTCTTTAAGACTAGATGTAGTGTGGCAATTATACATTTTTTAATTAACTATTTTAGCTATTTATATACTAATATTTTTATTTCTTAATTTTTCTTATTTTTATTTTGTTTTTAATATTTCAAAATCCATATTTAAATTACATTTTAGATCCTGGATCTAAAATTTGAATTAAATATTAACCTTTTAGAAAAGAATGTTTTAGAACTTAATAATTTCATTATGTAGCGTGAAAACGACATATTTAATTAATTATTTTATTAAATATTTTTATTTGTTTAATTTTTATGTTGTATAATAATTTCGAAGTCTGTTTTAAATTACATTTTAAATATAGGATCTAAAATGTAATTTAAAATGTAAAAAAATTGCTGAAAATTTTCATTAAATATAAACCTTTTAAAATATTTTAGAATTTAATAATTTCTTTAATGGACTAGATGTAGTCTGGCAATTCTAAATGTGTAATAACAATATATGATAACGTTATTTCTTAATGTTGTATTTTGTTTTAAATATTTAAACATTTTGCTAAGTTAAAAACATTTTAGAACAGTGTTTTAGAACGATTTTTTTACATTTTGTTTTTAATATTTCAAAATCTCAGTTTAAATTTACATTTTAAATCTAGGCTTTAAATGTGATTTAAACATTGATTTTAAAATACTAAAATCAGAAAAAAAAATTGAATTAAAAATGAACCTTTTAGAATATTTAAGAATTTAATAATTTCATTAATGACCTACACATAGTGTGGAAATGATTCATTTTTTAACAATTATTTTATTAAATATTTTCACTTCATATATTTTTTTTTTATTCTGTTTTGAAGATTTCAAAAACCATGTTTTAATTGCATTTTAGATCCTAGATTTCAAGCTTTTGCACTCTCCTAAATATCTCTAGCCATTTTCTTCCTTCATTTCTGTATTATTCATCCGCTGTTAGCATTCACCTGGGCTGCAGCCCACCATCATTTGCTCCGTAAGCTGCGGAGGCCTACAGCGTGACTTAAGATTTAATGAATGAAAATCAATCACTGTATTCATAGATCTTCTTTAAATAGTTTCTGAAACATGTTAGCATCACGGTGAATAGACTGGGTGGGATCCCATCTGTATTGCTCTCATATTATTTAATTGGATGTCAGAAAAAGATTAGAGAGCTCAACCCATAGTAGAAGATAATTGATTTATAATACATTAGCCGGGTCGGTTGAAAGCACTTTCCGACGAGCAACCGATCCAAGAGCGCAGGAGGTCAGGGGGTTTATGGGAATGGATGGTGCGGGGGGCTAGATCGGCCCTTTACAGTCATACTCTCTGCTGGGGGTAACACTGAGTAATGAATCCCCCCTCCTCAAACCCTGCCAAGCTTAAGAGTTCAAGGGACAAGGAGGGTCCTCTGCCCTAGATGCTAGTTGATGGTATTAGAGGAATGTCCCCTTTTCAATCCGCTGCTGGGTATATAAACTTGGCTCATATCCGAGACAATCAGGGACTGAGAGGAACACTATTGGAAGTGATGAGCCCATATTGCTTGGAGATGCTAATGGTGCTGTCTAGGATTACAATCAACTCGCTGATAGACTGAGAATATATGGCTGCCGCTGAGAGATTCTTATTCACTCTAAATAAAGGAAATTATCCTGTCTTAAGTGAGAAGCACATGATTCATCTGCAAAAACGAAACAGATTGGTTTTATTTCGTCTGTACCGGGAAATGTCTTCCCAAGAGATTTCGAGAAGTTGTTGGCCTTTTGCAAAGTTTTTACAAGTTAGTCGATATCCTCTTGTAATTTCCCGAAAGACTGGAAATTATAGATAAGAGGTTGGAATGGGATTGAGAAATGACGCAAACAAGATTCAAACTTGCGTTACTCGCAAATTGTAGTTCGGAGTTGGTATTCATCAGAAAATCCTTAAAGGAACACTCCACTTTTTTTGAAAATAGGCTCATTGTCCAACTTCCCTAGAGTTAAACAGTTGAGTTTTACTGCTTTTGAATCCATTCAGCCGATCTCCAGGTCTGACGGTAGCACGCTTAGCATCGATCATTGAATCTGATTAGACCGATAGCATCTCGCTCAAAAATGACCATATATAATGAAGATATTTTTCCTATTTAAAACTTGACTCTTCTGTAGTTACATCGTGTACTAAGACTGACGGAAAATTAAAAGTTTGCGATTTTCTAGGCTGATATGGCTAGGAACTATCCTCTCATTCCTCTCAGATTTGTAATATCATTGCGCCTGCTGCATCCATGGTACGGCAGCAAAGTTCCTTGATTATTACGCCAAAATGAGAGTATAGCTCCTAGCCATATCGACCTAGAAAATCACAACTTTTCATTTTTCGTCCTCCTTAGTACACGATGTAAAGTTTTAAATAGGAAAAACTCTTTGATCATTTTTGAGCGAGATGCTCATGGTCTAATCGGATTTAATGATCTATGCTAAGCTATGCTAAAAGTGCTGCTGCCAGACCCAGAGATCGGCTGAATGGATTCAAAAATGGTAAAACTTAACTGTTTAAATCCAGGGGTGCTGGAAAATGAGCCTATTTTAGAATTTAATAATTTCATTAATGATCCACACGTAGTGTGAAAATGATTCATTTTTATTAATTATTTTATTAAATATTTTATTTATTTATAGTTTTATCAGAAAATCCTGAAAAAAATTCTGTTTCAACAAAAATATGAAGCAGTGCAGCTGTTTTCAACATTGATAATAATAAGAAATGTTTCATGAGCTTCAGCCTAACCAAAATGATTTCTGAAGGATCACGTGACACTGAAAACTGGAGTAATAGCTAAAGAAAATTAAGCTTTGCCATCACAGGAATAAATAGCATTTTAAAATGCATTATTTTGACTGTATTTTTTAAATAAATGCAGCTTTGGTGAAAATCAGAAACTTCTTTCAAAACATTAAAAAAATTGTAGTTATTTTAAACATTTGACTGTGAATATATACTTATACTATATATATATATATATATATATATATATATATATATATATATATATATATATATATATATATATATATATATATATATATATATATATATATATATATATAAACTATTCAGTGAAAGCGTAGCATGTAATCGCCTAATTACCCTTCCTTTTATCATTAACATATTATTAACTTGCATGCAAAGTGCAATGTCAAAAAAATAAATACAAACAAAAGTATATATATATATATATATATATATATATATATATATATATTCCCTAAAATTGTTCGTATAGTGTTCAGTTATATTGGCAAAATGCTAAACTCTCATTGGAAGGAGATGATAAAGTGAATTACTAGTAACTTTGGGCTCCAATTCCAGCCATCTCCCCAGCTAGCCAGGCGGTAGGCATTTCACAGACGGGTTAAATAAGTAAACAGATCACGCCCCACATAATTAACCTCCCTGGGACTCGACACATTCTATAAATGTCTGTGCACTTGGGGGAAAACAGAGGAGGACCTACTTGGAACCTGAAAGGCTGTAGGTTTTGAAAAATATTGAGCTACTCCAACGCAAATGGAGTGAATTCATTTGGGCTGCTTTTAATGCGAAATGCCATCTGCCTTGCCATAATCATAATGAATTCTTGAAGTGCATGTTTTGGAAAGGTGAATATGATTTGACATGTTTTTTACTTGTTGCTTTTGCACAGAAAACTATTCATTGAAAGCGTAGCATGTAATCGCCTAATTACCCTTCCTTTTATCATTAACACGGATATTATTAACTTGCATGCAAAGTGCAATGTCGATGCTCCTAGTGTGCTTTTTTTTCTGGATTTTATTTACCTGTTTCAGTGCTGCTATAGAAGTAGATTTAATGAAAACTATTAGAACCCATGTTCCAGTGTAAGGCATTGGACAAGTCCCGTTTCCTTGACCTTCTTCGCGTTCTTACACAAAGCATACTGTTCACCACATCCACCCACACAGCTCATAACAATACACTCAGTGCTATTCAAGTGGACTGTGATCGCTATACAAATTTAAATGCAATCTTATCCCTCCAAGGATGGGATATTTGAAGGATGTTTGAAAAATATGTATAGGTCTCAGGGATCAGCACAGAAGCGAGTATGAATCAGAAGCATGAATAGTTGTAAAGTCTGCCTGTTGGTCATAGTACATACCAATTTCTCATTTCTTGACGTGGGTTTACATATATAATTTTTGGAATTAAGGCTGCCAAATCAAGGTTGCGCAGTGAGTAAAATTGTGCATGAAGTTAAAGAGGAAGAATGTTTTAATAACCCTGTTAATAGATGGGTAAAAATACAAATTTGATATAAAAATACAACTGAAAAAAAGATTAAAGATGACACGTTTTGCTAATAGAATATTACATGTTTTACATTTTGTTTAATGTTAACACTTTACAATTAGGTGTCATTTAACATTAGTTAATATATTAACTAACATGAACAAACAATGTACAATACATGTATTGCAGTGCTTAAGTTGGCTTGAGAAAGCCAGCTTACTGAAATCTGACTTAAACTTATAGTTATTATTCTTCTGAGACTAAAATTACCAACTCTAACTTCTCCTAGAGCTTTAACTCTACAAACTACAAACTCAGCCTAGCTCTTCGGACTCATCTGACTGGGTGTGCTATATCTTTTCTAACTGATTAGACTTATGGTTTTCCTAAAAATGACTATTAAAACTGGGAAAAATCCCATAGACTTACATTGACGGAAAGTTCAAATGAGCCAACACTATTTAAACTCCAACTGTCTAAACTCCCAGAATCCCTTGAGACTCAATCAAACTTCCCTTCTATGTACTATTTCTAATCCATTCAAACTCATTTAATCTGTCTGTCCGTCTATCTGTCTTTCTATCTATCTATCTATCTATCTATCTATCTATCTATCTATCTATCTATCTATCTATATATCTGTCTGTCACTAGCCAAGCCTAGCAACTAGATTCATCCTAGTAGCTCGTTAATCATGCTAGAAACATGCTAGTAACTTGCTAGACATGCTAGAAACATGCTAACAACATGCTACTCATGTTAGAAACATGTTAGCAAAATGTTAGTAACTTGTTAATCATGCTAACAACATGCTAATCATGTTATAAACATGCTAACAACATGATAATCATGTTATAAACATGCTAGTAACTGGTTAATCTTGCTAGTAACATGTTAACAACATGTTAACCATACTAGAAACAGACTAGCAACATGCTAGTAACTGGTTAATCATGCTAGTAACATGTTAACAGCATGCTCATCATGTTAGAAACATGCTAGCAACATGGTAATCATGCTTGAAACATGCTGACAACATGTTAATTATGTTAAAATCATGCTAGCAACATGATGATAACCTGCTAACCACATGCTATATATGTAAAAGTCATGCTAGCAACATGCTAATAATTTGCTAACCATGCTAATAACATGTTAATCATGCTAAAAACATGCTAGAAACAATATGTTTATCATGTTAGAAACGTGTTAGCAACATGTTGATAATCGTACTAGAAATATGTTAACAGCTTACTAATCATGCTAGAAACATGTTAGCAAACTGTTAATCATGCTAGAAACATGCTAGCAACTGTCCGATCATGCTAGAAAAATGCTAACAACTTGCTAATCATGCTAGAAACATACTAGCAACTTGTTAATTATGCTAGAAACAAGCTTGCAACATAACAACTTGGTAATTATGCTAGAAATATGCTAACTACCTGTTAATGTTAGAAACATGCTAGCAACTTGCTAATCATGCCAGAAACATGTTAGCAACATGTTAACAACTTGTTAATTATGTTAGAAACATGCTAGCAACTGGCTAATCATGCTAGAAACATGCTAACAACTTGCTAATCATGTTAAAAACATGCTAACAACCTGTTAATCATGCTAGAAACATACTAGCAACTTGTTAATCATGTTAAAACATGTTAACAACTTGTTGATCATGGTAGCAACATGCTAGTAACATGCTAATCATGCTAGAAACAGACTAGCAACATGCTAACTTGTTAATCATGTTAAAAACGTGCTAGCAACATGCTAGTAACTTGCTAATGGTAATTAGCATTAGTAATTTATAAATTAGTAATTAGTAATTGTGCACTTGCTAATGTTGCTAATGCTAGAATCATACTAACATGTTAATTATCTATGTATCTATCTTTCTATCTATCTTTCTATCCATCTATCTATCTGACAGACTGCATTCAAGCTTTAACCTTTTAAAACTACTTTAAACTTTAAACTATTTCAGACTGAAAACCATCCAAACTTAAAACTTTTTAAAACTTTCTGGTCCGGCTTTCTCAAGCCAACTTAAAGTTTGTCTTAAAAACTTTATCTAGTTAATCTTTGTTAATGTTAATAAAAATACATTATTATTACACTAACATTCATTGTTCATGTTAGTTCACAGTGTATTAACTAATGTAAAATGCTGTAGAAGTATTGTTCGTTCTTAGTTTAACTAATGTAGTTAACTCATGTTAACTAATGAACCTTACTGTAAAGTGTTACCATAAAAAATACATTTGTTCATTGTTAAAGTCATTGCACACTGAGTCTAAAATTTTCGTATGTGTTTTTTCGTATTCGTCATACTAAAAATTCATTACGCACGGAAACCTTGCACACTGAGTCTGATGTGTTTTAATTCATACGTTGCGAAAATATTCACAAAACAATACAAAAGGGAATCTTCAAGTAGTGAGGATGATTTTGTTGTCCATGCTCTTCTTAAAAAGTGAAAAAGAAAGGACATAATGGGTCCATCCAATTATAAAATATAGAGAGGAAGGAGAGAATACTTTTTGTGTGCACCTCCTTAAGGAGCTGCAGGATTATCCCGGGCGATTCAAAGTTTACTCCAGAATGTCAGTAAACTTTGATGCTTTGCTAGCGTTACTGGAGCCATATATTATAAAGAAGACCGCTAATATCTGTGAACCCAGTGTACAAGGACCTTTACAGTGGTTTCTGCTGCGAGATGAAGTGGATGAACTTGTCAGACACAATTCTGGATTTTGGTGTTCGCTTGTATGGTGGCTCTGAACTGTCAAAACACCTCTCAAAATTTATTTTGTAATTTCGGACTCAGTGTGCAGTGACCTTTAGTTCATGTTAGTCCATTAACTAACATTAACGAACACAACTTTTGATTTTATTAATGCATTAGTAAATGTTGAAATTAATGTTAACTAAGATTACTAAATCAATTATTGTTTATTCTTAGTTCGTTAACTTTCTAAAATTGTTTTAGATTTTAATTTTATTTTTGGATTTATGGCTGTCAAATCATAAGCATAATAATTAGATTTTTTTTTTTTTTTTAACTTTATACATTTTATTTTTCTTTTAAAGAGGTAAAACAGTTCTTAATCCTGTTAATAGACTAGTTTAAAAAGGAAAAAACATTAGAATTACAATGGTAGGAAATTAGGTTTTGCCTGAGAATATTATATATATACATTTTTTATATTTCATTTTTTAATGACATATAAAAATGCAAATTTGATATGGAAATACATATAAAGAAAACTATGTAAGAATGATGTATTTGTAATTTTAAGATTTATACTCGTAATTAGAATTATATAAGAATGTATTTAAAATATGTTGTCTTACAATTGTATAATTCATTACTTTTTATGTATGTGTATACACTATAAAAAAAAATTTCTGGTAACAATTTACAATAAGGTTCAGCATTAATTAATTTCAACATTTACTAATACATTATTAAAATCACAAGTTGTGCTTGTTAACATTAGTTAATGCATTGTGAATTAACATGATCTAACAATGAACAGCTGTATTTTCATTAAGTAACTGTCTAAGAATAATAAATTCTGTATTAAATGTGTTGTTCATGTTAGTTAATACTTTAACTAACATTAACTAATGGAACCTTATTTTAAAGTGTTACCGTTAAGCAAACGAACAATGTATAATACATTTATTACAGTATTTATTAATCTTAACATGTTCATGTTAGTTCACAGTGTATTAACTAATGTTAAATTCTGTGGAAGTATTGTTCATTCTTAGTTCATGTTAACTCATGTAGTTAACTCATGTTAACTAATGAACCTTATTGTAAAGTGTTACCATAAAAATATGGTTGTTGTTAGTTCATGTTTTTCCAAATTCTGTTTTTTCTGTTTTAATTTTTCTGGATTCTGTTTTTTCCCATTTTAATTTTTCTCAACTCCTTTTTAATGGTTTAAATACATTTTATTAATCAAAGAGCATATCTAATTAATTAAAATCATGAAACTTATACAATTTCACATCCATTTAAGAAAGGTTTAACAAAAATGACATGTTTAGGGCCCTATGAAATGTTTTATTTTTTCTCACCACATGTTTTATTGTTATCAAATTCTGTGTTTTAACATGTCTAATTATTTGTATGCATATTTAATTTATTCAAATTTATTCTTAAAATAGCCTTATGAAAGTTTAATTTATCTTTTAATTATTGAAAATTAGGTAAACTTTTTTTCGGCAAACAAAGGGGAATTTACTATTAAAATTAAAACATGGAAGAAATGTTGTGTGATTACACCCTAAAAAATAATGTTTGTTTCATTTTAGTAGTAGTAGTAATAGTAGTAATATATATCTGGCACAATGTCTTCACGTTAAACCGGACTTTTATATTGACGTGTTGCCGTGTCTACCTTTACATTTCTGTGTGTATATGATATAACGCCAGTTTTCCTAAAATGGAACGATCAAATGCTCATGATGTGACTCTTAGCAGATATTGTTCATGTATTTATTGTCCTCATTTAGTGAAACGACAGATGCTCAAATCACAGCGAGCTTCAGTGTGTGTAGTAAACAAAACCGCTCATCTGCTCCATTCGTTAAAACAGAGACACGCAGAACATGCAGGATTCACATTTAAATATGCTATTTTTGCGGTGTAATATTTACGGATACTAGTCCATATTGCGGTTTGATTTAAGTGTAATGACCTACTTTTGATTTATTCATTCAAACTTTGAAAAATTCTGTGACATTCTGCGTTATTCAGTAAATTCCGTTCCATGTTTTCCGCATCACGGAAATCATAGGGCCCTACATTAGTAAATGTTGTAATATTAGTAAGTTTGTAATATGTATTAGTAAGTGTCAGTTTATAATTTAAGTTGAAATGACTTGTACAGCCAATTTGATCATGCTTAAAAATTTAAGATAGCAACTGAAATTAATAGATTTATATGTTATTGTGTGAGATAGCAGGTGGCGCATGCAATTCAGAACCAATAATGTTTAAAGTGCAACAGATGCTAAATTAGTTTATCATGTGGATGGGGAACCAAACCAATATTGAGAGAAGAGTTCATGAACCACATGGGGATTTGTCTTGACTTGTTATAGACCAGCATGTCTGCGAATCTACAGAGACTCCAGATTAAAGTATTAAGATGTCATTTAGATGGACTACATATTATGACTGGACTGCATCAGTCTGCCAAATTCATACATTCTTCAGGGCTTAAAGGATTCACTTCGAGTACCTGTGTTTGTTTGTACTTGGCTTGTGGAGCGTGGCGTTCTGGTGATGGATTGTACCCTCTGGTATCGTACATTATTTATAAATGCAAAGGTTAACGGGCATGGGTACATGGGAATAGTTAATTGCATGCAGGACCATGGTTTGGTGTTCTTTTTATTTTATTTTATTTTATTTCTTACTGTTCTGACATGGAAACATGGATTATGTTTTATAATTTCCTGCATCTCGTTCCTCTTTAAATGATTATTTGCCAAGCCAATATCCATTTTCCCTGAGATACGCTCCTCCATTAGAGGTGGGCGCACACACGTTATTATCCTGGCGCATGCTTATCAGCTGTTGCTTCTCGCTGAGAAGCGGGCTCCAGTGATTTATCTTGTTTTTGTAACATCTACCCAGCCACGTTTTCTTTTTGAAGTGGTGTTGCCATGGCACAGTCGTAGCTAGGAAGGTTTGGCGGTGCCGGAGAGGAGAGGGGCAGAGGTTAGGCCTGGTGTGAAGCAGATCTATGCTAATGGATGCCCATTGGCATGTGGGAGGAAGTGAAACGGACACGCATGCCACTTATCATGGCCACCGGGTCAAAGAACAAAAGCAAGCTTGGCCCAAGAGAGAGAGAGAGGAAATGAAAGAGATAAAGGGAGACGGGCTGCTGCCCGTTGTGGCCCATTACAAATGTTTGTTCGCTTTTTCTCTGGTCATTCTCTTTCATCTAAATTATTGAGGAGAGGTGATCCAAGCAAGTAGGAGGGATCAATGTATTGGTCACTGCATTCAACTTGTGTCTGAAATTCTCTCGGTGGAATGTTTAAACAATGGCTTTTATTGATTTTACGTTTTAACGAACGGCTTCGCTCAACAGGTCTTTTTGACGGTCATTGAAAATTCATCTGCTGTCTCTCAGGGAAAGCCTTGTCAATGGTTCTCGTCATATCTTGTCATAACACTGGCAGGTATTGCCTCAAGATGCAATTAAAATGACAGTCAGATTACATCAGCATGTGGCAATTTGAGTATTTTTTTTTTTTTTTTTTTTTTTTTTCCCAGAACACACAGATGTTCTCTATCCGTGTGCTGCTTGTGCGCTCTAAAGTAACACCAGTAATGAAAATGTAATTTTTGGCTTGATTTTTGTATGTTTATTTATACAAAGTATGACATTGTATATGTTGTGTAAATTAATGAATAAACCTGCTAGAATTGAGCAACTTTTACATAATTATTTATTACTAATACTACTACTACTACTACTACTACTACTACTAATAATAATAATAATAACTTTCAAATGTACATCTTAATGCCTGAACTATGGGGTTTTACACATTTAATGAAAAATATTAGAGCTATGTTAAGGTATATTTAAGGAAAGCGCTGCAATTTTAAAAATATGCAAATAGAAAAAGCACTAGCAAATTAAGAAAAAGTCTTTATCGGTTTGACAATACAGGCTGCAAATACTTAAAATACAGAAATGCGCTACAAATACTCACAACACCACCAAGTACAGAAACACTGCAAATGTTCACAACACAACCAAATGCATAAATGTAATGCAAATACTTACAACACAACTAAATACAGAAATGTGCTGCAAATTCAGAAACACACTGCAAATACTCAAAACGCAACCAAATACAGAAGTGTGCTGCAAATACTCACAACACAATCAAATTAGAGCTGTAATCGGGCCCTAAAAGTTAGGCCCGACTGGGCCCGAACACGACAGAATTCGGGCCGAGCCCGACAAGTATATTTTGATTGACAGCTTTTTAAAAGCCCGAACCCGTTTACAGCCCGACATTATTCAAATGGGCGGAAGCACACAGCTCTTTTGCCTTTTGTCAAGAATGAGTAATTTATGCATGTTTTAACATAATTTATTAATGACTAACGTAGGCTATAGGCCACTTGGAAGTTGGAACAAAGAAATAAAATAAGTCCTCTGTAACATCGTAATATCTTAGCACTCTAAATAGGCCAACGCGCCAATAAAAATGACTCTTTCTTAAATTAAATTAAGATAAGTTCTAAATTAAGATGGGTCTTTGGTAATAACGAAATTAAGATGAAGGCTCCGTGGGATTTGCTTCGCCACTTCTCTCCACAATCCGGCCTCAACGCGACGGTAAATAGCATCTGA
The DNA here is from genome assembly GCA_036247105.1 of Cirrhinus mrigala. NCBI lineage: Eukaryota > Metazoa > Chordata > Actinopteri > Cypriniformes > Cyprinidae > Cirrhinus > Cirrhinus mrigala. The sequence goes on along the minus strand of CM070027.1, from coordinate 15,538,365 downwards.
AATGTAATAAGAGAATAATGCCAACATTAGCCTATACTGTATACTCTGTCTGCATTATGCATTTAAGACTCAATTAATATTTAGTTATAATTAAAAAACCTTTACTCACCAAGATTAGGCTACATATTTTTGTGGAGGAAAATGATTTCAGCGCAGTCCTGCGCTCACTGATGGTGCGTCCAGCCGCACTGAACACCCTTTCACTACTGCTGCAACTGGCCAGGATGCATAGTACTGATCTGGCTAATTTTGCCAAAATCTTTCTCGTGCTAATCGAACGCATCACATGACCGCTCATTTACCGCGCAAGCCCGAGCCCGGCCCGAGCCTGTGGAAAATTATATAAATTAAGCCCGAGCCCGACTGAACCTGTCGGGTCCCGTCGGGTTTCATCGGGTTTGGGCAAAGATCTTCAGCTCTAAACCAAATACATAAATGTGATGCAAGTACTTACAACACAACCAAAGACAGAAATGTGCTGCACATATAGAAACACACTGCAAATACTCACAACACAATCAGTACAGAAACGTACTGCAAATACTCAACATGACCAAATACAGAAATGTGCTGCAAATACACATAACACAACCAAATACAGAAACAAACTGCAAATACTCACAGCACAACTAAATACTGATACACGCTGCAAATATTCACAACCAAATACAAAAATGCACTGCAAATACTCACAACACAAAAACATACAGAAATGTGCTGCAAATACTCACAACACAACCAAATGCAGAAATGTACTGGAAATACTCAACACAACCAACTACAGAAACACTCTGCAAATACTCACAACATGACCAAATACCGAAATGCGCTGTAAATACTCGCAGCACAACCAAATACAGAAATATCCTGCGAATATTTACAATACGAACAAATACAGGAATGCGCTGCAAATACTGTGCTGTATTGTGAGTATTTGCAGCACATTTCTGTAGTTGGTTGTGTTGAGTATTTGTAGCGCGTGTTGTCAAACTGATCATGTTTTCTTAATTTGTTGGTGTTTGGGTTTTTTTTTTTTTTTTTTTTTTTTTTTGCAGTGCATTGAGCTTGGTCAACCACTATAAAAATGGGGGGGTCTATAAAAAAGGAGGTCTTGATATTTGGTGGTCTGTGGCATCAGAGTTTGAAAACCTCAACTGTATAAGATGTTTCTTTTGTCCATGATGCACCATTTTTTTTTTTTTTTTTTTTTTTGTCTTGATCTATAAGGCAAGTTTTGGGAATACTACAAGACATATGTTCAATTTTTTTTTTATTTTGTGAGTGGTTAGGTTTGCATGCAGGATAAATACCTTTTCTTGATTGATTAGAGTTGGAATGCTACATGGTGATGCAGTGCATGGTAGCTTTTTGTTTGGGGTCACAACCTCATTCATCCTTTATGTTAGGAGTAGTCTAGATGGAGCGCAGCTGATGTGTTGGAACTGAACGGAATGCCATTCCTGACATGCGATTTAATGCAACAGCAAAAGACTTTCAGCAGACACATGTGTACATAGAACAACAACAAAAAAAAAAAATGGTGCAGACAGAACCCACTCCATCATCAACCAGTCAATCATAAATTGTACAGGGCTACTGTTTCTCTCACGATCACGCCAAAGTCTGTGTTCTTCTGACATGGTGAGCATTGACTCTGCATACTTCTGAGACCTTTATTCAGCTCGCTCCTGGCCGATCTGTCAGACTCGCTCCATTCAGAATGGCCTCCAGTGGCTCCGCCTGTCGAACTAAATCCGTACCTCCACCTAGTCAAGTGCAAGCGGGACTATAAAAGCTCAGTAGCCCATTACCTGGAAAAATAAAAAGAATAAAAGGCCTTCACTGACGTTCATACTCCCAACAAGCCACTGGGACTTGATTACAACTGAAGCTTATTCTTTTGATTTCAAGAAATATGGAAGCTTGCCATCTCTCCATTGAGCGGGAAATCCACTTGCAATTACAAAGTGACTGTAAATGCATGTTGTGTACATGAAGTTACCATTTTCTCAGAGCTCAAGCCGTCAATAGCCATCTCAGATACGGAGAGGTAGTTTATCTACTTTGATGAATGAACGGCTCGATGGCCCTTTGCCATTTTATCCTCATGTGTCAGACCTCGACATTTCCCCTTTGTCTTTGATGGGCTGTCCCGCTGCAGCTGGAGGCAGAGCAGTGCTCTGCAATGGACTCTGGGTTACCGTTAGACATCCTTGAGGACAAAGGCTCTCTTGCGGCCAAATGCGCACCAGACACTAAACAGATCAGTTTGTCTATTTGAAACAGCACGACAGGAATCAAAACACAATTAGCTACTTTGCCAAATTGAAAGTGCAAATCAAGTCATGCTAGACTGCCTATTAGCTTAGTATAGTGGTCATTTAGAATAGATCATCTAATGAGGGAAGGAAAAATGTCTTTGGCTAATTGGGAACAGACTTTCCTTTACATTGTCCTCTGAATGTCACTGCTTCATAATGTCTGTAGATTACTATGAACTTTGCTTCATTTTTTTTAGTGAATTAGTGGCCTAATACACAAAAGACACATTTATGAGGCTAGTTTTCAAATGTGGTTTAGCAAAATAAATGTTTTATCATAAATTTGCCAGTTAGATTCAGAGTGTTATCTGTATCTGTTATCTGTATTTATCTCTTAATTTTGTATTTATTCTTTTTCATACTTAATATTTTATATACACATTCTTTTTTTTTTTTTTTTTAATAGTTTAGTTAATTTTATATTTGCATTTTTTTATATATATTTATAATTAATTTTAATTGATATGTGTCATTTTTATATTATTTTATTAGTTTCATTTTTATATATTTAATATTTTATGTACAGGTATTTATTCTTATTTCCTAATTTCCGTTTTAATTTTCTTTTCTTTTTTTATTCTATTTGCATATATATATATATATATATATATATATATATATATATATATATATATATATATATATATATATATATATATATATATATATATATATATATATATATAATTTTTTTTTTTTTTTATCTATCTATTTATTTATTTATTCTTTTTTCTTTTTCAAACCAACACTGGAAACACGTTGCCTAGTTATATGATTCAAAAAAAAGAGCACTATTTAAATCTCTGCGTGAAAAGGACCCGTTACATATTCCAAATCAGATGGGGTTTGGTTTCTCAGCGATCCGTTGAATAACCATTTACGCTCACAGCCATGTCAGAATGAGCAGCTAATTTTCTCTCTTTTAGACTTCACTTGAGCCTGTAGCTTGAGTGAAAAGGCCAGAAGTGAGGCTGACCTAAAATGAAAGGATTTTGTTTGGAGTAGCTCCTCTCTTGGAGAACCACTCATTAAAGGTGCCCTCACCTCTGTCCTGCCTGGCTGAAGCAGCTCTCTCCTGGGTAATGACTACGTTTGTGAGCAGCTGCAATGGAGCCAGACCTCCAGCATGGTTACAACGGTCTCCGTCTGAGTCATTTGAATTCCCAGGAGCAAGGGCCGGATTAAGGTGGTTTTAACTGACGCAGGATTTAATGAACGACTTGTGCTGAACAATAACATTTGAGTCGACACAAACAAATCACTCAACGACACACTAATAGGGGAGTTCTGTCCTGCCTCAGCAATCCCTTTGCGTGTGCGGTATGCAAACAGGAGGTTGAAGATCCATAGAGCAAGAGCCACCGCCACAGAACGGCAGAGATTAAGACTTGCTTTGTCTCTGAGGATTTCAGTCCACGGTTCCTTTCCAGACTTCTTTACATTCGCATTTGTGCATTTGCCAGGTCTAAATTTATCCAAAACAACTTACATTGCATTGATGGTATACATTTTTAATCCGTTTATGCATACCCTGGAAATCAAACTCATGGCCTCTGTACTCTACTGTTTGAGTTTAGAGAGTGCTCCAGTATGTGAGTGAGGCACACGATGCTGTAATGAGGTTGATGTAATATTTAGTAAGTAAGCCTTTTAACAGAAAGAAGCTTGCAGACAGTCCCATCTAAGACATTTATTGGTTTATTTCTATGTTTATTTGGCTCATGCATACCCTCAAATGCTTTATTTATTAGATTTTTATTTGATATTAGTAGTAGTAGTAGTAGTAGTAGTAGTAGTAGTAGTATTGTTAAAGCAGCTTACAGTATACATATGATATGGACAATTTCAATTGGAAATCTATGTATTTATTTTATTTATTTGACTCAGACGTGTAAACTGATACCTTTATTATTATTATTATTATTATTATTAGTAGTAGTAGTAGTAGTAGTAGTAGTATTGTTGTCATTATCGTTATTATTGTTGTAAAGCACCTTATAGTACACTTACAATATGGACAATTCACTTGAAACATTTATTTGACTCAGATGTATAAACTCAAATTTATTATTGTTGTTGTTGATGATTATTATTATTATTATTATTATTATTATATAAAGAGGCTTACAGTGCAATTACAATATGAACATTCCACCTAAAGCATTTATTTATTGAATCAGATGTATAAACTCAAAAATATTATTATTATTAATATTATTATTATTATTATTAAACTTTACAGTATACTTATAAACATTACACCCAAAGCATTTATTTATTTTTTTTAATTTTTTCATTAACTGTATAATGTATAAACTCAATTTATTATTATTATTATTATTAGTAGTAGTAGTAGTAGTAGTAGTAGTAGTAGTATTATAAGTATTAGTATTATTGTTATTATTATAAATAACCTTGCAGTACACTTATGTTAATTACGCCTGAAGCATTTATTTATTTATTTATTTATTTATTTAACTCTGGTGTATAAACTCAAATATTTTATTTATTTATTTATTTATTTATAATAATATTTATTATTATTATTATTATTATTATTATTATTATTATTATTATTATTATTATTATTATTATTATTATTATTATTATATAGCAACTTATGTATGTAAAATAATGAAGCATTTATTTATTTGACTCGGATGTATATACTCAGATACATTTTCACTTACGATGATGATGATGATGATTTATTATTATTATTATTATTACTATTATTACATTTGAGCTACACAGTTGTATAGTTTTTTTGGGACTACTGTTCTACGTGGAACTATTTTTTTATTCGCAATTTGTAGCTTTTATAATCAGTGCTTCTCATTTCCAAAGTACTTTTGTGCAGTAACAGAAGAGTTACTTTGCAGGTTTTCTGGCAGAAACTCACAGCACACACAGTTCTGAGTGATGCGGCATGATTTTTAGATGTGCTGCACCAACAACTGCAGCACATCTAAAAGTGCTGATCCCTGCATTTCTAGTTTGTATTAAATGGTTTTTAATTCACTTATCAAGGTACAGTGATTCAAATGCTTTAGAACATTGTTTTGTATTATGTGCTGCTGAAATCTGTGCAACTGTGTTGCCATTATGATGTTTTGTAAGGCTTGCTGCTTTGCTTTTGTGCTTCTAATTCATTGTTCCAGCACTGAGTGCTTTGGACACCAATACTTCTTCACAAGTGTTGCCCTCCATTGCACCGTGTGAGCTCGCAGCCCATTTGATGTGACATTTCGTGCTTGTTTTGCAAAGAAGGACCAGCTATTTGTCATGGCGAATTGGTTAAACAAGCTAAAAACTATTGATTAGATTTTGCAAAGCCTAATGTAATTTAAATAACATTGTTAAGGAACAGCAATGTAATTTAATTCTCCTCTTCCCATATATAGATTCTGTGCTCTCACAGAAATTACAGACCTCGTCTTTTATTCATAACAATTAACTTCTTTGTTAGTGAGAAAGTGAGAATCACACAACGCAGGCTTGTTCGTCCAAAGCCCTAATGCAAATGGTCAATCTAGTAAGCGTGTATAAACAGTGTAGCCTTGTGTCACCAGGGAGCGAGGCTTTGTAAAAAACATGAAAAGAAAAGTCCTTCCAGCAAGGCTTTGTATGGAAATGAAAGAAAAGGCCTTCTTGCAAGGTATTGTTTGAAAATGTGAAGGAACAGGCCTGCTTACTAAACAGCACTGTATCCTGCCTTGTATTCGTTTTGTAGGCAGCCATGCTGGTTTAGGAGTGGCTCGTCCACCTGTGTCGACTCGGGGGAATACAAAAGAAATAAATGGCTGCTCTGCATTGCGGGGACGCGTTTCACTGCAGATTGGTTCAATCACACCGTGTCTGTCTCATTTAAAGTTGAGGGGTGGAGTGTCACGGGGTTTGCGTTGCACTGTAATGCACACGCTGGATATTTTCAGGCGTTGGTGAAAATTGCTTAATTTTCAGTCAAGAGATTTTTCAGTTATTCAAAGAGCAGCGTTTTGAAATCCAGACGTTTCATTTTCCTTTAGTGAGCGAGAAGAGTGTTATTCACACCTTTAGCTACTTGCAAAGCAGATTTTGCAACTGTTCATTATTAGGTGGTCAAAATTAGGGTGTTTTCAGCTGCTGCTGAAATATTAGTTATTTACATTAAATAATTTTTTGCGTATGCATGTTTTGCTTTTTTTTTTTTTTTTTTTTTTACAAAGCAAGATTGTGATAATTAACTAAAACTGGAACTAAAATTAAAACCAAAAAAAAGAAAGAAATGTTAACGGAAATAAAATAAATTTCAGATAATTGCTAAGGCAACATTTCTCATTTTAATTTAGTTTAGTTTGATGCACTAAAATAACTAAAAATAAAATAATAATTAATAAAAAAAAAATCTCTCCCTTTATATCTCACTATATAACTAATGACAGATACACACAATAAAATGACTAAAACTTAAAACTTAATAAATATGGAAAATATAAAAATATGATTTAACATATTAATACTGTAATAGTACCTCAAAACTAAATTAATATATTTAATTAAATATATCTATATTGGTTAATATTTATTGATAAGATAAACATGTATATTGATGAAAGCCAAAATATTAAATGTCACAGATGTATATTTACTGAGTAATCCACTAATTTGTAGAGGGGGGTCAAAATGGCAATGAGAATCGGAGCCAAATTACACAAGGGTAGAAATGACTTTAGAAAGATTGCAGCATCGTTATATTTTTTTTTTTTAAACTGAGATTGGTTTGTCTATTAGTAAAACCTGTTGACTTTAGCAATCTTTGTTGCATTATATGCCAGTGGTGACCACTGAAAAATGGGGAAAAAGTTTTTTTTTTTTTTTTTTTTTTTCCAAAGTTTGCATGCCTGTGACTCAAAAAGTATGAAAGATATCTTAACGCCTTTGTAGATATTGGGTCTTAACAAACTTTCCTCTTGGTGTCTTGATTTTTGAGGCCCTGTTTGGTTCAGTTCCAGAGATATTGCAATCTCAATATGGCTTCAAGAGTAAATCGTTCAATTGCCAAGTGGTCAAAAACCAAATGTGGGTCACATTGCAATTAGATGATACTTTTTGTTCCTTTAAAGAGGAAGGTCTGAAGAACAAATAATGTTGAAACTATAAATCTTCTTTCACTCTGTTAATGCAATTGCACCTGAGTGCCTTAAATTTTTTTTTCCAAAGTTTGCATGCCTGTAACTCAAGAAGTTTTAAAGATATCTTAGTGCTTTTTTAGATTTTGGAACTTAAAGAGGTCATCGGATGCTAAGTTCACTTTTACATGCTGTTTGAACATTAATGTTTGTTGCCAGTATATGTACAAATCTACCCTATAATGATAAAAATCCATGCAGTGGTTTTTAATTAATCTGTAAAAATAATATTCCCTTTTTCAAATCGAGCCATTCTCAGATGCCTGTTGTTGTGGCGTCACACCGACAGAGGCCGCTCCCACGATAGTTTAATTTGACATGAGCGTTTTACCTCAGATTAGCTGTAACAGTCCACCCTCTTTGTTTTGATGCCGGAGCAGGGATGTAAGTTAGACAAGAATATCTCCAAGTGAGCGATTGATGTGTTGTGTTGCTGGATGTAATAATGAACGTAGTGGTAGTCATTTACTCCCGACATCTGAGCCGCTGAAGATGCAGTGGATTACGTTTGTTTGTGAAGGGAATGTGCCTCCCGATCTACATATATCCGTCTATGTTCGCGCGAATCATTCGTGATCCAGCTTCACTTACAGCAGAAGTGAGTATAAGGGTTTTTTTATTAATCTTTGCAATCGCCTTTCCTAATAATGTGCTAGTTAGCAAGTTTAGCGGCCAAATGCGGCTAAAGTAAACAGGCTCATCACTCCACAGAGAGAAGAGAGGGGCAGGGCGAGCAGAGCTCATTTGCATTTAAAGCAACCTCGACCAGAATGAGATGATTTTTGCAGACCTGGTTCTGGCAAGGTAAAAAGGGTGTTGTTTTACACAACCATTGAGAATTTTTACTTGTGGAAAATGGGCATCCGATGACCCCTTTAACAAACTTTCCTTTTGGCATCTTTATTTTTAAGGTCCTGTATGGTTCAGTTCCAGAGATATCGCAATCTCAGTATGGCTTCAGGAGTAAATCGTTAAATTGTACACATTTTCAGTGGTCAAAAATCAAATGTGGGTCACTGCATTCAAATGATTTTTTTTTTTCTTTTAAAGAAAAAGGTCTAAAGAATAAATAATGTTGAAACTAGAAATGTATCTTGTTTGCCTCTATCAAAACAACTGCATAAAGCATACCTGTCATTATTTTTCCAAAGTTTTCATATATCTGATATCTGAATATGATTTCAGATTCTGTTTCAAACTTCTGAGAAAAAAACTTGAAAAGTGCTTTTTCTTATTTTTCAATGGCTGCCACTGGGATATACTGCAACAAAGATTGCTAAAGTCAACAGATTTTTCTAACAGACATACCAATCTCTGTGTAAAAATAACATAATGATGCTGCAATCTTTTTGGTTTTCATCACCATATGTGTTTATCTTTCTTAAGCAAAAAATTTTTACAAAATCAAACATTTGAGCTGGGGATATTTCAGAAATTTCTTTGATTTGACATGGAATGACCTTAATGCAAGTCTTAATGTGCAAGCTCTTCCTCTGTCTGTTTATTCACCCAAAGATCACTAGGAACGACTAAAACACTTCCAGCTCTCAGTCTCGCGTCCGTTCGCTATTACCCGATGCTGTGCTGTCTCGTGTGGTGTCACTTGCTCTACAGAGAAGGACTTCACCTTTTTCAGCAGTTCATGGCCCACCCGAGATTGATTTAGGTCCCTCCAATGAAGCGCTCGTTTCCAATTATAGTTTCAATTTACCATATAATTGCAGTAACATTTTACCATTAAAAAGCAACACAGAGGAAGATAAGCCTATGGAGATCAGTGCATGGACTGGATCACCAGTTCACCATTAAAAACCTAATTGTATTGCAGATGGAGTGGGGTTTTAAACCACATTTTAAGTCTAATCAAATCACGGCATTAGATACACCAAAAGGACATCTGCCCTGACAGCTTTTTTTTTTTTCTTGCAGAGCGAATCATTGCACAAAACATGATATATTCTTCTCGCAGATGGTTTTCTTGGGAGCAGTTTGCATTGACTTTGTAGATCGAATATCGATTGACTATTAAGTTCTTTAATAATTCTTCCAATGCTTTTGATGAAGCATGTGTGCTTAATTATCGAATAATTGGGCCTTAACTAAAATATGTAATACATGATGTATATTTTGTAAAATGCATTATTTTCAATATTTTATTAGCTTTTTTTTGTATGTTTGTTGTTCCGTGTAATTTTTTTTTGCTTTGTTTTGTTTTTTTGGAAAATGTTTCTTATTCCCAAATGTAATGATTATGGCTAGTATGTCTCTTATTCTTATTTGGTAGTCGTCCAAGTTTCTGTGTAGATTAAATAAAGAGAATAGGAGCATGATTTAATTTAAAGCTCTATACTGGCTGCACGCCACTAGGGCAAAGTTTTTACATTTCATTATATGTGGCATATTTTACAGTTGTTGTTTTTTTGTTTTTGTTTTTTTTTTTTTGAAAATGGTGTGTACAATCAAAAAAAGGATTTTTGATGCTTGTTCAAACTAGTTGGTTAAAATGAGCAGAAACAACTAAATTATTGAAATTTTTGTATTTCATAACATATTTCCGTTATGTTCAGTCAACTTAAATTTGTAAAAAATTAATTAAGCTAATAAATCTGTACATTTTTGTTCTGGAAGTGAACTTCTCCTTTAAGAAGGAAACATTGACAAAAATTGTCATTTTAAGTGTTTTTAATGAAAGAAAATTACATGTTAGAGTTCATATACATGTAATGGTGAGTTATTTTTGAGATTTAGAAGAGGTGAGATTAGAAAACGTTTTAAGGTTACCACTGTGCAGAAAAGTAGCACTCATGCTTAGAGTGTTGGCAGCTTCACTGACTTCCTGATTCATGCAGTGAGCCATAAATGTGCTAATACCAGTTTTGAGATCAGTCGTCTTTGCTCAACTATGAATGAAATTATTCTTAACGTGCCACAAGTGTTATTGCTAAATACTTAAGAAGAAGAAGAAGAAAAAAAAAACCTTGTCCAGTGAACTTAATTAAATTAAATATTTTTACACACAATTAGTTCAGATCCATACAGCTCCATAAATTAAAGTAAACTTTTCCACACAATTAGTTTAGGTTCATACAGCAAGAATAAATCATGTTCAATTAAACAAATAATGTTTTGTTGAGCCAACTAGACATTATTTGACTGAACTTGTTTTAATCTTGTTGTATGAACCTAAACTAATTGCATGGAAAAGTTTATTTTAAGTTCACTGAACAAGTTATTTTTTGTGAGTGTAAGATACAATTTATTATCGTTATGCTAATTATTGTTTTCCGTTCTCATAATTTCAGTCTCCTTGAAGGATTAGTTCACTTCCAGAATGAAACTTTCCTGATAATTTATTCACCCCCATGTCATCCAAGATGTTCATGTCTTTCTTTCTAGAGTCGAAAAGAAATTAAGGTTTGTGAGGATATATCATATACTTATTGCACTAGCTTGACTTCACACATTATGTAGTCATGTTAGAAAGGTCACACGTGATGTACTGTAGGTGGTAGTACCGAACGTGCAAAGAAAGTTCAATGCCCTTTACAAAAAAAGGTAGAACAATGTCGGATGATTTTAAAGTTGAAGAAGAAATTGAGATGGATTGTTTTTTTGTTCTACCCTACCTTTTTGAACCAAGGCACACAGAAGAAGAACTCAGAGCGTGACCTTTAGAATGTGATTGCATAAAACGTAGTGGACGCGCATCGCAAAGCTAGTGCAATTTGTGGTTAAAAAGTATATCAAAAGTAATTTTTATTTTTAATTTTTTTTTTTAAGAAAATTATCGTTTTGCTATATAAGATCCTTATTTCTCGGCTGAGGTCGTGTAGGGCTGCATTGAAACTGCTGATCCCCAGTGAAGTCCACTACACTGTAAAAAAAACAATTTGTTGAGTCAACTTAAAATAATTTGTAACCTGGCTGCGTTAAAAATTTTAAGTTCAGTCAACTCAAAAAAAGTTTATTCAACTTGAAATGTTGATATTTGAGTTGATTCAACTTAAAATTTTAAGGCAGCTGGGTTACTTATCCATCTGTTAAGTTTAGTAAACACAAATATCTAAGTTGTTACTTAGTACAACTTAACATTTCAAGTTGACCAAACTTATTTTAGTTGACTGAACTTAAAATTTTAAGGCAGCAGGGTAACAAATTATTTTAAGCTGACTCAACAAATTGTGTTTTTTTATTTTTTACAGTGTATATGGAGAAAAATCCTGGAATGTTTTCCTCAAAAAACGTAATTTCTTTTTGACTGAAGAAAAAAAGAAAGACATAAACATCTTGAATGACATGGAGTGAGTAGATTATCAGGAAATTTTCATTCTGGAAGTGAACTAATCCTTTAAATTATGAATGCTGCCAATAGAATGTCATGTACGAACCAAAAGTCTGCAGTGCTGTGTTGTTTTGCCCTTTTGAAAGATGATTATAATATAAATATGTAATATAAAACCCAACCCTTGCAGAGCTGTTTTCCAATTTAGCATAGACAAAAACAATCAGTGTTCAGTAAGAGCTTTAAAAAAAGAAATTATGCCCCTGCTTAATTATTTGAAGGGAGCATTATAGTGTGCAAAGATGCTTGCGTGGAGTGATTAATCTGAAAGCAAAAGGATCTCAAAGAGGAAGATAGTCCAGTCTATTTCTCCCTTCATTGCTACTCAATGGAATCTCGGGAACAGATTTCATATCAATGCATGCAAATAGATTAATCTGGCTTCATTGGAGCAGACAGAAAAGGGGGGAAAAGAGCAATTCTGTAAGATGTGTTGGCCTATCTTTCCATCGGAGTAACCCACGGAAACATTGATTGAACGTCCAAGGATAAAAAGATTTAGTACATTCAGCCGACTGTGATGAATGGTGACGTCCATTTTTTACATGCCCTTCACAGGCGGGCACACAGCGCACCAACATGCCGCAGTGGATTTGTTTCTTGTTAAATGTCGAATTCTTCTAACGTCGGATGTGCTGAGATACAGAAAGGTAAAATCATCCCCAAGGCGGTTCATTTAAAAGATGCAGAACCGGTTCATTTCACCCCCCCCCAACCCACCCCAAAGTGGTTCATTTAAGAGATGCAGTTTCTTCATGAATCATTTGAATTGGTTATTCAACGGAAACGTCCTTATCGTCTGAGACGTCTATTGCACGCTTGGTCCCGATAATCATGTCGGAGCACACGCGTCGGGTTTCTTTAATATCACCATTGCGTTTTTCATACACATAATCTTGAAATGTGTTCCAAATGGCTACAGCTACAGATGTGCCCACATCCTTGTCGATAGCACTCGGGTAAACTGCTAGTTGTGGTAGCGTTTAGCAGGGAGGCCCGTTGTACTGATATTTATCATGTTTATAAGTGTGCAGACTCACTACGGTTGCCCTCTTGGCTTCTCATAATCGCGCCTCAGTGGAGGGCTTGAATGTTTCATTACGGATGTAGAGGACAATCAGGAAATTGTTTTCTCCCCGCGCATTAAACGAGGGAGAGACTTTAGAAGTTGGAAAGCTAAACCCTAAGCAGAGTGTCTTATTGCCAATTGGCTGGAAGCCATTGAATTAAAAAAAAAGAGAGGGAGAGAGAGGAAACAACCTCCTGAATCCATTAGCTTCAAGCCTGAGCTGGAATAAGCGGCGGGTTATTACGAAGGGCTAGGAAAATGCGGAATCACTCAGGGGGCTTTAGCTGCTTTGCAAATGTGTGCTAGGAGGATGTTTGTGCTGCTGTCGGTTCTGAGGAAAGAGCGTGTTAGTTTAGAGAGTGGGAGGACACTTCAGAATTAGTGGGGGAAACGTAATGGCCATTTCTTCCTGTTTCAGAGCAGAAATTCACAGTAGCAACAGTTTGCCGTTCCCTAGAGGTGGGCGGTGTGACCAAAATCGTATGTGCTGTGGTAATGGAATATAGTAGTACTGTTATTTTTGCTGGAAATTCAACCTAGATATGTTTTGTATATCACTTAAAAATGTGCTCTGCTAATCCATAATAGAGTGAATTAAATATATTACCACAAAATCAGCTTGGCATGTTTGTGTTGTCATTTTGCCCATCCCATGGTTCTCCCGCCTACCTGCCAGGACCAGCAAGTGGGTGTGTTTGGGATGCCCATCTGGTTTCTTACACTTTGTGCTACAATGGCTGTGGAGCTCTTTCTAGTAGATTTATATATACAGAATTGTTTTAAATGTATAATAAAAATGTAAACACACCAAAAAAATTGTTTATTTTGTAATAAATTGCCCACCTGGCACCAACAACTATGCTTTCTGGTGTGTGGTGGTGTTCTAAAATGAGGAGGCAAAGTTAACTTTTAACTATTTTTGAATTTTTCGGATTATCAGTCATTAAAGGTTGGTCAATATTGGTTATAGACATGGAGATTTACTTTAAATTTCACCAAGTTAATTATTCACTAAAACATATCAAAAAACATACCCACATATCATGTTTTCATTCCATTTGAAGTCTTATTTTGACATAACAAAGTGGTTATATTTAAGTTTGTGAGTTGTTTACTTACCTTTTTAAATTAGTGTTCCCATTAACTGTTATATTGTTCATTCAGACATAAGATGCAGGATTTATCACATGAACCAGTCACAGCTGATCATAACCAGTCATATCCAGTCATACTGCGATGGAGGCATTGCCTCCTCTCACGTGATTTTTTCCCCCATTCCCTCTCAATTTTCCCCCACCAAACTCACCGCATGCTTTAGGGGGTTTGTTAAAGCTCAATGGGCTCAATTGGGCACAGTGTTTCTTTAGAACAACTTTTTTTTCTCATCCAGTATTTTGAGGAGGCACTGCCTCCCTTGCCTCCTCAGAGGAAACATTGCTGAAGTATCAGTATTCACTTACCCTTTTGGTCATAGGTTCTTTTTTCACTACTTTCAAAAAGTACACATTTTGACTCTTTTCTTGACTTTTGATATTTAGGTCAGTCATTATGTTTTAATTACTTGACACTCTGGGTCAGGAGAAGTTCACTTCCAGAACAAAAATTTACAGATAATTTACTCACCCCCTTGTTATCCAAGATGTTCATGCCTTTCTATTTTCAGTTGATAAGGAATTGTTTCTTGAGGAAAATTTTTCAGAAATTATCTCCATATAGTGGATTTCAATTGTGCCCCCAAGGTTGAACTTCCAAAATGCAGTTTAAATGCAGTTTAAATGCAGCTTCAAATGGCTCTAAACGATCCCAGCCAAGGAAAAAAAGGAAAGGAAAAGGACGTGACATGTGGCCAAGTATGGTAACCCATACTCGGAATTTGTGCTCTGCATTTAACCCATCCAAGTGCACACACACAGTAGTGAGTAGTGAACAAACACACGCACACACACACCGTACCTCAGTCGTGGTATTGAGGGTGGAAAGAGTGCTGGTTATTCACTCCCTCGAGGAAGTGTCGATCGGTCATTTTCAAAATTCATATACTTTTTAACCTCAAACGCTCGTCTTGTCTAGGTTTGAGTAAACTCTGTTTTTTCCAGGTCAATACAGTTAGGGTGTGTTGAAAAACTCCCATCTCATTTTCTTCCCCAGTTTCAAAATCATCCTACATTGGTGCAGAAGTAGTGACCCAGTGTTTACAAAGTGAACATGCAAACAAGATCAAACGCCCTTTACAAAAAAAAGGTAAAACACCAATGCAGGACGATTTTGAAGTTGAAGAAGAAAACGAGATGGGAGTTTTTCGACATACCCTGACTGTATTGACCCGGATTACACAGACTATGCATGCAGAGACGAGACAAGACGAGCATTTGAGGTTAAAAAGTATAGAAATTGTCAATTTGTTCAGTCATTTTAAGCTGCATTTTGGAAGATCGAACTTGGGGGCACCATTGAAGTCCACAATATGGAGTTAATTCCTGAAATGTTTTCCTCAAAAAACATAATTTCTTATCGACTGAAGAAAGAAAGACATGAACATCTTGGATGACAAGGGGGTGAGTAATTTATCTTTAAATTTTTGCTCTGGAAGTGAACTTAACTTTAAGTCTTATTTTTACGTAACAAAGTGGTTATATCTGTGTGTGAGTTATTTATTTACTTTGTTTAAATTAGTCTTCCCATTAACTCATTATATTGTTAATTCAGACCGCTTTGCGGTGGCATTGCCACCTCTCACGTGACGTTCCCCCACTCATTCTCAATTACCCCCCAACAAACTCACTGCACACTTTAGAGGGTCTGTTAATACTCAATGTTAAAACTCACTGTTGGACAGTGTTTCTTTAAAAAAACAAGTGATTTATACACTTTTTAATGTTATATTTTGTAATATTGCCATTGTTTTATTTTTGAGGAGGCGCTGTCTCCCTTGTCTCCTCGGAGGAGTCATTATTTTTGTAAAGTACAAATTTTGTTTTGTTTTGATATTGTAGTGTAAGTTTTGTCAATGATATTTTTAAATTAGTTAACACTTGTATGTTATTTGTGATTGTCAATTTCATTTTATGCTAATTGTTTAGGGGTCATTCTGGGGTAAGCAGCATCTACCGGTTAGTAATTTTGGCCATCTCTCGCCGCCTTGACTGCAAAACGTTTGCACCCCCATTTCCCTGTCATCTCGCTCCATGCCATCAAAAAAATGGCCACCAGTGTGATGCCATAGTCCCCTCAGGTTATTTTTAGTATTGTTGACTGATGACTGAATCCCAGAGGGCCTCTGGAGCCCTCATATCTCGGCGGCAGCTGTCAAACAGGTCTGCGCGAGGGCCAGCTGTGGCGAAGGGCCTCGGTCAGGGGACAACTCACCCACCACTGCCACCCAATTATCAAATGTCGCTCGGCCTGCTGCAGGAGAGCGCATTAGAGAAAAGCTGCAACCTGTTGAGGCAAACTGTCAATTATCTTCAGGAGTCCGCTTGGCCCAGCATGTGCCTCCCTCTCGCTGGGCTCGCTCCAAACGCCGAGCCTTCCCTCAAAGCCAACCCTCGCGCACACACATAGCGCTGGGATTCATTACCCAACCCTCACGTCTCTCTGTCTGATAATGAGGTTTCAGCGCAGCCAAAGCTGAAAGATCACAAGCGCTGTACCTGTAGGCCTTCGTTTCCTTCCATCTTCTTTCCTTCCAACCTTTTGTCATCTGCATGCTACAGCGAGGACAGCATGCGCTTCTGCGCGTCCCTGTAGCGAGTGTGACCAGCGGCCTGGGGCGCGAGACCTCTGCGGGGACGCCACCCTCTCTGGCTGGATTTGTGCCTTGTTTGCTTTGTTTCTTTTTCTCTCGCTCTCTTTCTCCCTGTTTACTCTGCAAGGCCCTGAACCGCTTTTCCGTGTGCCACCTTGCCTGCCGATAATTATGTTTCTGGAAGGGAGTAAAAGAGAGGCGATCTTTTTGTTCTGTAAACGCCGGACTCTTCCCACTGGCGGAGGCACATGCTGATTACGGATGCGGCGCCTTGTCTATGTTTTGTCATGCCTAATTAATTACTTACCAAATTACACACATGCATTTTCAGACCATGTCCACAACACTATTAGAGCGTGGGTGGGTTTTTGACTCTATTTTTCCTTTTTTATCCCCTTCCGCTTGCTTTTTGCTCCGCTACGCCGGGCGAGACGCCTCCAGGACATGGAATCCATTAATGCGGTACATGTCAGCGGCTTTGAGCCCTTAAAGTGAGCAATCCTTTCACAGGGTTCTGGCGGGCGCTGCTTAACAGCCAGATAACAAACTTTCGGCGCACTTTCGACATCGGGGCAAAGGCGGTGGGGTGGTAAAAAACCATATGCGATTAATCACTTAGGAAAACTGCTTCATGGTGATGAAGTAATTACACAGAACATACTGACCAACATGATCCCAGCTCAAGGCATTAGTCACATCAATGCTCCAACTGTTAATTTAGCCTTCTACTGACAATCCAGCACGCTCTCGTGGGTGAGCCGGCTAATGAGGACTCCGTAAAGGTTAAATAAACAGAGGAGAATGAAGGGGGGAGGGAACGGGAGCCGTGGAAGGCCAACATCAAAGATCTCCGAGCAGATGAAGATCTCAGTGCAGCACGCCAGCTCATTCTCCTCAGAGTACGGCCGCCACCGACACTAGAAAGAAAACATATTTCGCGTTGCTCTGCTCTCAACAGATGTTAGGAACGCTTTTTGTGTGCCAGATAGAGCTGGCTTTGGGGGTTTGTTCTCCTGGAAGTCATTTTTGACATTGTTAGAGTTGGAGAAGGGACTGGGCGGACTGTAATGGTAAATATATGGTGCAATGGTGGAAATGTCAACGTGTAGAGATCCTATTGTTTATACAATACTGTATCCACTGTAGATTTTCCAGCAGAAACACAGTCACAGGTTTTTTCTGTATTGGCTATATATGTCACAACAGGTTCAAGCGTGGCTCAGATGATCATATTGTTTTACTGTTTTGAGAAGGTTTATATTATGTTACATAATGTAAATACTGGGCTTATCATTTTATTATGACTGGGTGATATGTCAGACAATTAAAATTTCGATTTTTTTTTTTTTAAAGCCAGTTCTTGATTTTGTAAGGTTTTTAACTAGTCAACTTGTACAAGTCACTTGTTAAATACTTTTGCAGCAAAGATGCATGAATTACAATGACATCGTTGCACAAACTTGTCTTATACATATTATATAAACAATCTCAAAAGTCAAGGTAATTCAAAATGGCAGAAGGTGTAACACCAGTAGACTATTATTAATATAAGTTCTGTAAAAACAATGAACAGCAGCTTTCAGCCTGTCATCATGATGCAAACATGAAATATCAGACGTACGGTAGTAGTTCTTCACGTTTTTTTTTTTATTCAATAGCGCTGCTTTTTCATTGTTTTTTTTTCTACGTAAACATGGATGCATTTGACTCTTGCACTTGCATCTCTTGCAGTGTTTCATGCATGAAACGCCATTCTAAAAATGCGGCGCTCAAGTTAAAATAACTTCACTCCCATCTTCTTGCAAAACGTATTATTATGTTTAATATTTTTGTCTATTATTACTCTTTTGAATTCTCTGGAAAAAATGTCAAGGGGTAGAGTTCCTACTGTTTACACAGTACTGTATCCACTGTAGATATAATAATAAAAGTAAATACATTTCATAATATTTTTAATAATTTGTGCTAGGACTGGGAGATTTGGCAACAATTTATTTATTTTTTTAATTTTTTTAATTTTTTTAAAGATTTTTAACTAGTCAGCTTGAAAATGTAACTACAACATGATTCAAGTGCACCATATATGAAGTTGTCAACATGATGTAAATGTTAAACAAATCACTTGATAAATACTTTTGCAGCAAAGACGCATGAACTACCACTACATCTTGTCCAAACTTGTCTTATACATATTATACGTTAAGAAATAATATGAGAAAAATGCTTTAAAACAATCTCAGAAGGTAATTCAAATTCAAAATGACAGAAGGTATAACACCAGTAGACTGTTATTAACTATAAATGTTCTGTAAAAACAATGAACAGCAGCTTTCAGCCTGTTATCATGATGCAAGCATGAAATATCAGACATACAGCAGTAGTTCCTCACAGGTTTATTATTAATATTATTATTATTATTATTATTATTAATTTGCGCTGTTTTCCATAATTCTATGTAAACATGGACGTGTTTGACCGTTGCACTCGCGTCTCTGTGACGCTGTCTCATGCATGTAACGGCATTTAAAAACGCGGCGCTCAAGTTAAAAAAGGTTCACTCCCATCTTCTTGCATGTTTTTCCTATTCCACTGCTCGTGTCGCATCTTTGTCAACACAAAAGCGCATTCTGTGTGAATGGCACCTAGCGATACGAGCACGTTAATCATGTGCGCCGACATTCGTTTGGATCATTCTTTTTTTCTTTACTGTTATCATTTGTATTTGGTAATATTTCTATTCAAAATCGCGATTCCTCGATTTCTAAAGAAAAAAAATTGTGGCAAAACATTAAATTCGAATTAATCAATAAAAACGGAAAAATCGCCCAGCCCTAATTTGTGCATATAAAGATAATTTGTGGATAAAGATCCAATTTGCAAATAACTGCATAAAAAGAAATGTTAAACTGCCAGTTAAGAGGATTTCTCAGTATTTATTTTATTAAATTCCCTAGTAGTCAGTTAACAAGTCACTGTTTCTGTAGCTTATTTGACTCTTTTGGAGTTCGTTGTTTACGGACAGTTCAGAACGGAGTTGCAGAAATCGAATGTGTTTGCTCTTTATCTAAAAAATCTTTGAACGTGTGCAAGATTTTTTTTTTCCATAGTTTTCTAAAAGTTTTTTTTCTTTTCCAAAAAAGGGCCCTCTGAAAGAGGTACAGTAGATAATGATAGCTACATGGTGACTCTTTGTGCAAGTTGTCAATGCTCGAAGTCCAATCGTTGGCAATTATGAAGTCGTAACACACCCACATTGCTAAACATCCAGCACCTGTCCCATATGTGTTGGCATAAAGCACCCATTTATGTGGCAGTTTTCTCCCTCTGCCCGACTGAAGAGGCACTAAAATGCTTGGGTGGTACAACGGCCCGTGGGTGAGCTGCAGGGGTCCGTTCACAGGGTTCTTTGTGCTTTTGTACCCTGGCAAAATATGGATTGATTTTTTTTTTTTTTTCTTTTGCCACTGAAAGAACACAAAACTAAACCCATGTTGTGCCTGACATTTTACTTCCAGCTATCAAAACAAGACCGGTAGCTCAAGGGGCTGGAATTATTCCTTCTCTTTGGACACTGTTGTGCTACTGACGGCCAATGTTTTGCACGTCACTCAAGTTGTAAAGATACTCCTGACACCGGTGGAAAATACAAAGTATTATGGCTCTATCTATGAACAGGATGCTGTCTTTGAATCAAAAGCAGATGGTAAGGTCAAGATGCCCTGTGGCGAAGCGGTATATTTATAAATATTTGATATTTAATAGCGGTATGTTTGGGTTATCGTAGTTTAACAACTCTGTAGATTGAAATCAGGACTTTTCGCTTTCTTTTGAAATGCCAACAGTTTGATGAGCTTCTGGTACTTACTGTATCTCATGGCACAGTTTGAAAATCATGCTTGCTTAACCATGTCCTGTTAAAGTGGGACGTTGTGACATTTAGCAACTTGACATACAGGAAAAAAAGCAGAAAAATCATCATAATAGACAGAAATATCATAAATACACAAAGCTGTCTTGATGAAAGGAACCAGCTGTAATTGAAAGCTGCCTCATTTGCAGCGTACCTGCTTGCGTGTTCGATAGCCCTAATGAGTTTTCTTTCGCCAGTATTGGGCGTCCAATTGAAAATGTTAATAATGGCGTTCCTGAGTGAATGCTTTTGTTAATTGCTTCTTGTTCCACGTCAGCCAAGCTGAATATGGTGAGATTTATGGATTTTAAAGTCTCCAATGTGCATTTGGGGTCGGTTATCGTTGCAAAAAGCTGGAATAAGAGCACACATGCCTGCTGGGCTGCTTTCTGCCTCTTTGGAGGTCCTCCGTGAGCCGGATTGAATAAGACGAAATGTGTGTGTGTTTGTAAGGTGATGGATGACTATAGATTGGGTCTGCCCAGGCCCGAGCTGGACTCCTCACCCTCTACGCGTCCCAACACAAATAGCCACTGTCCCCTCCCCCACGTCCAAAAGAGTCACCTTTACCCATTTGAAACAAATGAGAGATAACGGAACTGAGACATTAATTATCAGACAGGACTCCCTGCGAAGCCTGTAGTTAATAAATTACAGTAATCAAGCATCCATCCACCACTTTTTCCAGTCTCTGAGAGTAACGGGTGCGATTTGGAATGAAGGGAGGGGGGTTTGCTTCTATCTTCGCCAAGAGATAATGAGTTTTATTGAGGGTAAGATTTATAGCATCGGTTTGAGCTGTTAGTTCACTTTTTTTCTGAAGTTTCAGAGCCTTGACAGGAAGGGTTGACTGCTGATTTACCTGAGTGGAATACACAGTGTCGCTTAGAGTCAATTACAATGGGTCAGAGTGTATTGATATTCCTCAAACATTCTGGTAACAGATTTGTTCTAAACCTTTAACCTGAAATATTAAAATGATGCTATTAATTCAGATTTAAAATGCTCAAAGGGATAGTTCACTCAAAACTTTAAATTCCTCATGGTATTTCAAGCCTGTATGACTTTCTTTGTTTCTGTGGAACACAAAAGTAGACATTTTGAAGAATGTTTTTGTCCATACGATGAATATCAGTGGGATCCAAAATAACATCGGACTCCATTGACTTGCACTGTATGACCCTTTTATTGACATACAGACTCCATTCCGTTTTTTTTTTTCTTTTTCTTTAAAATTACAGCTTAAAGGATTTGTTCACATACAGAACAAAATGTACAGATAATTTACTCACTCCCTTGTCATCCAAGATGTTCATGTCAGCAATAAAGAAATTGTTTTTTGAGGAAAATAATGTGAATCCATATAATGAACTACTTTGGTGCCCGTGAGTTTGAACTTCCAAAATGCAGTTTAAATGCAGCTTAAAGGAGGAATAAGGGTCTTATCTGACAAAACGATTGGTTATTTTCTAAAATTTACAATTTATATACTTTTTAACCTCAAATGCTCGTCTTGTCTAGCTCTGCGATACGCATGGGTACTGTGCAGTCCCGTTCAAGACAGTTAGGGTATGTCGAAAAACTCCCATCTCATTTTCTCCTCCAACTTCAAAATCATCCTACATCGCTGCAGAAGTACCGACCCAGTGTTTACAAAGTGAATGTGCAAAGCAGGTCAAATGCCCTTTACAAAAAAGGTAAAACAGCGATGTAGGATGATTTTGAGTTTGGAGGAGAACATGAGATGGGAGTTTTTTTTAACATAGCCTAACTGTCTTGAGGCGGAATACACAGAGTACACATGCGCATCACAGAGCAGAGACAAGACGAGCATTTGAGGTGAAAAAGAATATAAATTGTACATTTAAAAAAAAAAACAAAAAAAACAATTGTTTCACTATATAAGTCATCTCATCGGCTGGGATCGTTTAGAGCCCTTTGAAGCTGCATTTAAACTGCATTTTGGAAGTTCAAACTCACGGACACCATAGAAGTTCATTATATGGAGAAAAAACCTGAAATGTTTTCCTCAAAAAACACAATTTCTTTACATGAACATCTTGGGTGACAAGGGGATGAATTGTACATTTTTGTTCTGGAAGTGAACTAATCCTTTAAAAATCTCCCATTGACTTACAAATAATTGATGTTTTATATGTAATAGAGTAAAATGATGTCTCGGTAATATTT
The DNA here is from genome assembly GCA_036247105.1 of Cirrhinus mrigala. Lineage (NCBI taxonomy): Eukaryota > Metazoa > Chordata > Actinopteri > Cypriniformes > Cyprinidae > Cirrhinus > Cirrhinus mrigala. The sequence goes on along the minus strand of CM070027.1, from coordinate 15,515,617 downwards.
GCATGCTGAATTGTAATTTGCCCTTGTTCTTACATCTAGTTAAATGCTTCACAGCTATTGATCTACTTGCATGAATGTAAGTTTTTCTAGTCACTTTGTGTTGATTCTCGTTCAGCTGAATGAAAATAAAACTCATTTGTTCTCTCATTAGAACACTGACGAATTTCATTCACTGTTTTAAGCAAACATTCATTTCAAAAGGAAATGTTACCAACGCATTTCTCTTGATGGTTAAACACGTGCTTGTGTTAACTAACAAAGGCCTGCTTTGTTTGAAAAAGTAACTTATGTGCAGTATGAGCAGAAATTCATGCGTCACTAAACGTTTGACAGTGGACCTTTTTTCATTTTGCTAAAATGACTGAACCTTAAAGGGATAGTTCACCCAAAAATTAAAATTACCCCATGATTTACTCACCCTCAAGCCATTCTAGGTATATATGACTTTTTTCTTTTCTTCTTTCTTTGAACTTGTTTTGTTACGCTTACATCTTATGTTATCCGCTGGAACGGCACTTTCTTGTGAACGCGTGTACAACAGTTAGCGGAAAGCGAGAGATTACATTTGTAAAGTTTTAAATATGGATATTTTTCTAACACAAATGCATCGATTCACTTCAGAAGGCCTTTATTAACCCCCCAGACTCGTGCGGAGTACTTTTTATGATGGATGGATGCACTTTTTTTGGGCTTCAAAATCTTGACCCCCATTCACTGCCATTGTAAAGCCTGGAAGAGCCAGGACATTTTTTAATATTCGTATGAAAGAAGAAAGTCATATACGCCTAGAATGGCTTGAGGGTGAATAAATCATGGAGTAATTTTTATTTTTGCTTCAACTATCCCTTTACAAAGTTTCTAGTGATAGGCAATTTGTCTGTCCACACTAAATGTGAAACAATTCAGATCATATTTGAATGTTAATGTAGTTATTTGGAGTAGGATTTTGGACAGTTGAGATGGTTGGGGCCACCTAGTTCATCTCAACAGAAGTATAAACCAAACAATGGAGGCTGGTTAGGTTAAAAACACGGAAGAGCTTATCTCTTGTCTCTACATTACATCATGCTTGGTTAGGACACCTTACCAAAGTTTTAAAAGGGTCATATCATGAGGAATCAAACTCCCCTTGATCTTTTCAGATAAAAGAGGATGATGTAATATGAAAAAAATACTGTAATTTTCAGAACTCCAAACTTTCTTCCTGTCCAAGAAGACTTTTTACTGAAACCAAGCTTTAATTCTTCTACACTGTGACTTGCGTCAACACATAAACGCCCATGTTTACATATAGAGTAACCTATGTTTGACAAAGTTCCTGATCACTTCAGAACAATATAAGCATTTCGTGTGGATGTAATTCGCTCACAACATAATGCAGGCTTCACAAAAAAGACTGTAAGGCAGTTTAAAAAGATATATTGACATTTGTCTCTTTTGTGTTCAGTTTGTGCTTTGTGTTTGTGTGTACACTCTCAAAAAGAGGCTGGCCCATGTGTTCAGAACCCATCCAGCCATCCGTGTTTCCCATGTGCATCTCTCCATGGCTGGCTGCCTCTGTTAAGTGTAGTCAAGTGCATTAAAGCCTGTGACAGGCCTGAGCTGAGGCCCTGCCTCTCCACAAATCCCTGCTGTTCACACCACATATCCAGTCCATACCTGTCCAGGACATCCTGTCCCACACGGTTTCCCCGCCGAAGACACAAAACACGAATCCGACGGGCATGGAAGGTATATTCGCACATCCTTGTCAACCCACATCTGGGTGCTTCACAGAGTGTACCAGAATGCCAACGTGGCCTTTTTTGACACTGCATCTGCAGCAGACGCTGTCCAGAAAAAGTGTGCGGGAAAACAGCTCCGGTCAGAACAATAGGCAATAAATACAGAATTCCCCACTATGCTGTCTTTTACCTGAGCTAAACTTGAGCTAAATCCCACTGGGCTTCAGCCGCAGCAGCATGCGGGGAACAGCTGCTGCCGTTCTGGTTTCCTGGCAGCCCCTTCTGTGGGACAGAAAAGCTTTTTTTTTATTTTGCCACTGTTTATTTTTTTTTTGTTTTTTTTTTCCTCTCTCTCTCTCTCTCTTTTTTTTTTTTTTTTTTTTAATACTGTGGTACAAAGATAAAACACCTTGAGTTGGTCTACTGCAGCATAGACGGTTGTAGTAGTGTTGCGGTGCCCTGACACCCAGCATATTGTTGTATTTGGTGCAGGCTTTAAATAGCAGGGTGAGATATTTGTGGTTTTAAAAGAAAAAATTGTGCCAGCTCTTCTGCATTACTTTGTCTTCACTCTCTCTAAGCCTCTCGCACTTTCATTTGCTCTCAGATCCACTCTTTTTACCTGAGGGTGCATTTAGAGTTGTTAATTATCTCTGGCAAATCAGCAGAAAGCATTATTGAGCGTAATTGACAAAGCGCCATTTTCTCGACAAATACAAAGAATTCCTGACGGGTGGCAGAGAAACTCGTGCAATCGTGTGTGCATTTATCTGGGTGCCTGAACCATCCACCTACAGGGCTCTTAGGAGCTCTCATTGAAGCAAACGTGCTGAAGCCTCCATTTGCAGTAGTTTTTTTTTCCTGCTCCTAGCTCAGAATTAGATCTCTTGACAGCATTCTGGAAAGACGGTTGATTTAGTGGTTGTGGTATTGCAAGATATCTTAAACCCGAAATGTAACACTCCTTAAAGAGCTAAAATCTTTGGTAATCGCTCTCTGGAGTTAGTTTTATGTACAGTATGTGCTAGGGGTGTCACAATATACCAGTATTGAAGATATCGTGAAATATCATTATTGTGTCAGATGGGGTGTCACAATATATTGGTATTGCTGATGTTTGAAAATGAGTAGTACGTATGATAATATGACGGACAATAATCCAGTGTCAGCGGCATTACGGAGCGCTAAACTCTCATGTGTGAATTGTTTCATTCATTGTTGACGCCGGAGGGCGCCTTCCTGCAGAAAGTCTACAAGCGAGACTCATAGGAGTGATAGAACAAATGAGTTTCCAGGAAATCTATTATATGGACAAAGGCATCCAGCTGTTGCTGTAGCTGAATAAAACGCAGAAAGAAATGTTTTGTGTGATGAAACATGATTAGAATAAGCACACGATTATAAAATGTATATGATTTATCTGGTTCTTCAAGCCATCTCAGGTATTGTCATATGAATAACATATTTTTATATTGCAATGCTAATCGACATAGCCTTTATGACTGTATATTTGATAGAATACTTTAAAATAAGAATCTATGGAAGCCCATTTCTGCCACCGAATAAAAAAATAAAGGTTATTACAACACTTTATCTCACAATTCTGACTTTTTTTCCCTCAGAATTTTGTGATATAAACTCACAATTGCGAGAAGTTGCATAAAAACTTGCAATTTGGACTGTATCTCGCAACCTTTTTTCTCGGAATCGTGAAATATAGACTTGCAATTGCCAAAGTCCAATTTTGAGGGGGAAAAAAAGACAGATATGTTCTCAGATTTGTGAGTTTATATCTCACAATTCTGACTTTATAACTCACAATTGTGAGTTTATATCTCACAGTTCTGACTTAACTCACAACTGGGTGTTATAAAGTCAGAATTGTGAGTTTATATCTTGTCATTTCGACTTTATTTCTCAGAATTGCGAGTCTGTGTCACAGTTCTGACTTTATAACTCACAATTGTGTGTTTATATCATACAATTCTGACTTTTCTCAGAATTGTGAGATATAAACTTGCCATTGCCGAAGTCCAATTTTGAGGGGGGAAAAACACTTTCTCAGAATTGTGAGTTTATATTTCGCAATTCTGACTTTATTTCTCAGAATTGTGAGATATAAAGTCAGAATTGCCAAAGTCCAATTTTGAGGGGGGAAAAAGACTAATATGTTCTCAGAATCAGAGTTTATATCTCACAATTCTGACTTTATAACTTGCAATTATATTTTTATATCTCACAATTCTGATTTTATAACTCGCAATTGCGAGTCTTTGTCTCACAATTTTGAGAGAAAAGTTAGAACCGACAGAGGCCGCTCCAACGATATTTGATTGACATGAGCGTCTTACCTCAGACCCGCCTTAAATCAGCTGTAACAGTCCGACCTCCATTGTTTAGATGCCTGAGCAGGGATGTAAGTTAGACAAGAATATCTCCAATTGAACGATTGAGGTCTTGTGTTGCTGAATGTAATAATGAACATAGTGGTCGTCATTTACTCCGGACATCTGAGCCGCTGAAGATGCAGTGGATTATGTTTGTTTGTGAATGGAATGCGCCTCCCGATCTACATATATCCGTCTATATTCACGCGAATCATTCGTGATCCAGCTTCACTTACAGCAGAAGTGAGTATAACGCCTTTCCCAATAACCTGCTAGTTAGCAAGTTTAGCGGCTAAATGGGCTCGTCACTCCACAGAGAGAAGAGAGGGGCGGGGCGAGCAGAGCTCATTAACATTTAAAGCAACCTTGACCAGAACAGGATGATTTTTGCAGAGCTGATTTTGGCAAGGTAAAAATGTTGTTTTACACTACCATTGAGAATTTTTAACCAAAGCATATTATAGACTTTTCATTAAGACCCTAGAGAATCATATCAACTTGTGTAAAATGGGCATCCGATGACCCCTTTAAATCAATTTCATTCAGGCAGCTCATAGACTTGTGTTCTTCAGCGGCGACAATTAATAAGTCTTCTGTTGTCTAAAGGAGCAAAAAGTACAAATATATTCTGGTGAGGCGGATGTGTATGTGCGTGTTGTGTGCGTGCTCGCTGTCTAATCCCTTTAAGGTCGAGCGCAGTAGAGATATGAAGGAAAAAAAGGTTTACACCCTGAAGATATTCCTGAAATAGGTGAAGGATGTGGGCTGCGCTGGCAAAGTCTTATAATCCCTCTAGATTTCATTAGACAAGTAGCTTGTGTTTTGAGGAAAATGAATTTGTGGTGAAGGCTTTTCGTTCTTCAAATGAAGGTGTATCAAGCAAATGTTTGAGGGGAAACTTTTTGTGTGTACATACGCTGAGTAATGTGATTCCATTTAATATAAGCATACAGACTTTTCATCTCTTTTGCATGTTTAAAGAAAATGAATGTTTGTTTTCTTCTTCTCATGGCGGATAATAAACCTGTGGCAAAATCAGCTTTCACTGGCTGTAAAGCAGAAACCGATAGGTGTTTGCTTTGCTATTATTCCCCTTTATGAGATACAAACAGCAAAGACTTTTAGAGTATTTATGTCCCATTTTGTTGTTGGCAGATTTTAAATCTGTAGCTGAGACCTTGTCAACGCTAATCGCTGGACAAATATGTGCACTGTTGTTTATTTAGCCAATACAAAATGACAGATGCCAACGTTCACTCTCAGGACATGAAGAGAAGAAGCCATGTTTTTGTGATTTTCTTTTCTGTGACATCTCATTTAAAGTCTCGCCTGCTAATGGTGGTCAACATTGCTATTTGCAGCCATTGTGTATCTGTCTCCTGCTTGAAAGGTGAATTGAAAGTAGTTTTAGCTTCGAAATTCTCTGACAGCGTGTTATTTTCCAACATGTCATTATGTATGGAAAAGAAAATGAGGGAGAGACACTTAGCATATAAACCAAAATCAATTTATTACCGCAAATGATCACTTAAGAGTCTGTCTGAGCCTCGCTTTTCCTAGTCATCTATTTGTCTGAACAATGGAAGACAGGTTGTTTTACGAAACCTGTTTGAAATGTGTTGTCTTTGCGTTTCGTTTGGTGTCGCTAGAAACACTTCACTTTAAAAAAAAATGTTTACAAGAGCAATGCTAAAAAAAAGGCAGAAAATATTTTTGGAGCTCTCAGTAGTACCTTTTTGGCAAACGCAATCCATCGCTTAGTTTTCAGCAGTGATATCTTCTTAATGTTCAGCAGCATGTAGTCCACAAGCTTCAGTAAGTTATAAGATGAAAGCTTTTTTCCTCTCTTAGTAGTGTTGTATCAAGGGAGGTTTTGCTGTGTATGTCACAAGGTTCTGTCATCTGATCTGACAGATCACAGACATCAAGAAGTGGTTGAAAAAGGTTTAAAAAGTGAAAGGAAAAGGAAAATAGTCATGTTATATTTAAAAAAAAAAATGGCTAGAAAAGAAAAAAACGCTCTTTCATTTTGCTAAAGAACTTTTGAAATATTCCCTCATCTTTGATGAAGGGTATTAGAGCGGAAGTCATTTATTTTCGACGGTCCGGTAACATGAAAAGACACTTCCTGCTTCCAGAGTTGTGGATTTTCAACTCGGTGCCTGAACGTTCCTGCATCCTGCTCCATGGGGTTCCCAAAAAGGTTGGAAAAGCGCTTCAGACAATTCAATACATGTAAAGGAGACGTCTAATCCGCCTTTAAACGCTTCACCTTTGTCTGCCTTCTGTGACGAGGAAGCGCCTCCAGCAGTGGAGATACTGTCAGTGAAATGGTCCTTAAGTTTCATATCCTGACATGTTTTAAAATAGAAAGCCACTTTCAGACAGAGTTCAATCTCTTGCGGCTTTTTAAGGGGGGTAAGAAAATCACATCAGACTTCGCTTCCATTCGCTTGTGAGGTAATTAAGCAGATACGGATCTGCATTTTGGGTTTAAGCGAGATAATGCATAAAGCCGCAGTCATAACATTGTGCTATAGGCGTCACAGTTTCGCTCTTATGTAAGAGGTTTTATTGTGGTGCTTAACTGCTTGTTTCTTAACTGTCAGCACTAACTATGCAGCATGATGCAAGGAAGATGTTTACCAAACTGTAAATGAATTAATGTTTCCCGCTCTGTTGCAGGCTGAGGAAGGTCTGATAGAGTTTTATATCATTGAGAAAAGTTTCTGTGCTCATAAATGAGTGAATGGGAAAGTAGGTGTGAGAGAACAGCATCCTTCTGGAGATTGTTAGCTAACACAGAATAGCCAGAGGAGCAAATCAATATCTGTGAAACGGGTGGATGTGGGTACGTAAATCCTGTGCTGATGCTGGCACTGGGAAAATACAGGTGGAAGGAAATCGATACGGGACAGTATTGCTATACTCCTATGTTACCATATTGAATGAATACACTGAGGTCCGAAGTATTGATGTTTAAATTATTAGTGCTGCTCAGTAAGGCAAACATCACTATTACTGCTGCTCAGGGTTTGGTTAATAAACGTCCATATATAGATTTGTAAGAGCTATATAGAACAGAATACACTTAAAGATTTCAGTTACTTAATTTCTTTTTTTGTGTTATGTGTTATTTTTGACCTTAGTCAGGGTAGTGTCATATTTAGCAAGGATGTGAGGAATAGAAGTACTGTGTGTTTAGTGGATTGTACCATTGTTTAACAGCATGCCATTTGTTCAGCAGATGAAACTTTCAGTAGGCTAAAACTTTATAGTTTTGAAGGTTGTGAATCGTAAAAATTGCATGTGATATAGAATCTTTGTATAGTTCATGCCATTGTAAAGATTGTAAGTGTCTTCCTAACAGTTTAACTGCATAAAATTAGATATGGTATCTACCCTGATTGTTTTTTGTTTTTGGTTCAGTTTGGTTTGATTTGATTTGGTTGTCTTGTGTTTTGTCTTTCTATTGATTGGTAGTTTTGGGCGATATCCTCAATTAGCGTATGGGTCAATATCACCATAGAGTGCCTTCCAACCCTCACAAATACTCAATTTTGGATTTAATTTCCCATTCGCTTTGTCATGTCACGAATAGTAGACACTCAAGTACTATAGAAACATATTAGCTCCTACAAATTTATTTTAGATAATTACGGGCCATTATTTGAAGCATAAACCGTAAGATATGTCCACCCTGTCATGGACATATGTTACTGTTAAATACGTTTTCATTGCATTAAGATGCAAATGATATTTTCTGAAAGGTATAATGTTCCTAAATAGGATTATTTGTTTTCTTTCAAATTATAAATGCATAAAAGATTTTATGTAAACCATGTGTTTTTGAAGAAACTCATACAATTCGCACATGTATTTTTTTTTGTGTGTCTTAAAAAAAAAAAAAAATAATAAAAAAAAAAAAAAATACAGAAAACTGTGATTATTTTTTGTTTGCATCTCATTGCCCCCAGCTATGGAACACACTGGATTATATAGATAATATTGAATTATTATTGAAAATATTATTTTAAAATATCAAGATGACAGGGTGGACCAGCACATGACGGGGTGGACACATAAAATATGACAATGAAACATTTATTCAGCAAAAAAATATATATATATAATTATTTTTTATTAATTATTAATTGGCAAAATTAACTACAAATGAATGCAATGTCCACCCTATCAAGACTAAGTGGCTGACAGGGTGGACATTTTGAGCTTCAATTAGCATATTAGCTTACAACAAACTGTGACTAGCTAAAAAGTTAGTCTGGTTGTTGAAGAGAATTTGGTATATTTAAATGTATATATTTTGAAAATATTGTATTCTAATCACTTCTGGCATATTTTATGCCGACAGGGTGGACATGTTAAGCTTAGGAAAAGCAAGTAAGCAAACTCATATGAAGAAAATTTGTCAGTTTAAAAGTCACCAACTTACTCACCTCAGCTGTTGAAATTCCCTGCACTGCAAAGACAAAAAAAATCTGTTGTCCAGATGTCACTAAAGGGGATGTCCCCTTTTCTTAAAGGGGAGGATTCCCCAATATGACAGGGTGGACAACCATTCAAGAGACGTGGACAAACTCTTCTTTTTTTTTTTATTAAATGAAAATATCATTTTTATGACCAAATGGTCAACACACTCAAATTGAGTAATCTCTTATTTAACAAAATATTAATAGGAGAATGAATTTTTAAAATTTTATGATTTGACTATAATTTACTCTCATTAAAATTTAATGAGCAGTGCATAGGACAAAGTGAAATAACACGCATCCTCTTACACAAAACTTAAAAAAAAAAATCTATAGAATGTATCTAAAGAGCTAAGTAGTGCTTTTGTTACGAATATAAAAACTTAGCCTGATATAACACGCCCTTTCATAGTCATTTTTATGTTAAGGTATCATGGCAAATTAGTTATTTATGTATAGGACACCAGGCACTCTACAGTGATATTGACCCATGTTGTCCTATCATCAGCCTGTGAGATTGCCAATACACAATATTATCATGCTAATTTATTTCATTATTTACTGTCTTAGTTTCATTGCTGGAAAGTGAACCAACTCCAGCACAAGGCTAAAAGCAGCCTAATGGTTTTGAATATGACTAAATTTGTATTTAACATGACACCAATTTAATAGAAACATTGTAAGTTACTAATCATAATGCCTACATTTCCGCAGTTATTTAAAAAGCAGTTACAGAACATGAGCACAGAACATTTACATTACCAAAAAACATCATCACTGATTTCAGTCTGGCGCCAGCATTATGCACTTTAAAAAACACAGCTAAAGATTAGCGCTTAGTCTATTTTTGACGGATAATAATAATAATCATCTTGCTATCGTCAAAGGCATCAGCAGCTATCGTCGATACATGATACTATCGTCTGTCGGCACAACCCTATTGTTCGGTTTTGTTTGCTTTGTGGTTTGTTTGGTGTTTTGTTTTATTTTGTTTGGTTTATTTGTTTTTGGTGTTTGTGTGTTGTTTTGTTTCATTTTATTTTATTTTATTTTATTTTTTTGCTGTTTTGTTTGGTGTTTGATTTTATTTTGTTTGTTTGTTTTGTGTTTTTTTCTGTTCTTTTTGTTTTGGTTTGTTTTTGTTTATTTTTTTGCAGCTGTACATTTCTTTCGTACCAACTAACATTTTAAAAATAATAATTAAAAATAGTTAAAAATGTATAGATGTTATGTATGTTATGTTATTTCTGAATATTGCTTATTCATTTTACATCGTATTTTTTCTAGATTTAAATTGGATATAATATCACAGTGGCTTCAGATGTTTGAACATTGTAAATGTACACAATATATCATGACAGCAATTGTCATATTGTATTGCTGGACCTCTTGTAACTGCACAATCAGGGTGAACTAGCGGGAAATTGACTGGGTTTTCTTAACTTGCAGTAGGAGGGAGAAATCAAGGAGGATCGATTGTGCATTCTGCAGAGAGCCGTTCCCTCCTCATGCGGCCCATTCTGCAGATAATATGTTTGTCAACAGTGTGCGTCGAGAGGACGACAGGGTCGCTCTCTAGCCTTAATTTAACTGTATTTACGCACACCTGTGTGCTTTTATTTGCTGCTGGCTTAAGGAATATGAACAAATAAAGCATTGAGCAGGGCGGTTGATGAGTGAAATGGGGTTGTTAATGTAGTGCAATAGTGAGTTTGTCGTCAGGGGTTTGCAATTACAGCTCGCCCGCATTCGCCGCTGAGGATTAACCACCCACAATGAGCTTCTGAATATCACGACCATTCACTCTCGAGACAGCAGTATTATAAAACAAGCGTTTTGTCAGGTTTCCTCACCCTCTCCTTTATCTCTCGTCTCCGCTCAAATTAATTGACTGTCAGAACAAGTGTAGCATTGCATCTCGCCCCGCGATTTGCCGCATCTTCTCAAAGTTCCGCCTTGACACGTTGTCTTTCGAAAGCTCTGTAGGATCAACCAAATTGAAACGCAACCGCACTATATTCCATCAAATGTGTAATTCAATTTCATACTGTGATTGAAAGCAGAGAGCAGTGATAAAAGATTATCTGCCGAGATGTGTAAATACTCGACGAGAAGCTCTTCTTGTGAGAAACACCTAGTCGGCTAACCGCCCCTTTTGGCGGTTCCTGACAAATGTTGTAGTTGTTGAAAACACTGCAGAAATGAGCAAGCAAGCCGGCTGTGATGTGAAACTGGCAGCGCTGGCCCTCTCAGTCTTTACAAGCTGCCTGCTGGTGATAAGTCTCCAGCCCAGTGACTTGCGGCTGTCTGTGTCAATCTGAGCCAGGCTGCCATTGGCCGGGAGATGTCAGAGAGGAGACGTGAGTGACAGGTGAATTTGGACAGGGCTGTAGAGATGTGGGAGGGGTCAGGAGGTTGGAGAGCCGACATGGGAGATGGAGGGATTTTAAGGCTGAAATAAGACCAGAGAAGCCTGCGAGAACCTGGAAAGGATGCGGGATGCAGGACGCGTCTATTCAGAACCATGGAGCCAAGCGCCGACGTGCAGCAGATATGCTGGCCTCTAAAATTGCAGGCCTCTAAAATTATGATTAAGTGAATTCTGTGTGTCGTTCAGGTTTAAAGTGGTCACCTGTGGGGTTTTGTATGACTGTTGAGTGGAGCAATGTATAACCCTTAACGGTAAAGCTTGCCATAGTTAGGCACCAATTATAGAGTTTCTTTCTCAAAGGAATTTCAATAACTCAGTAGGTTGGCTGATTCCAAGTCTAGATCCGATATATATTGTATTTTTTTTTTTTTTTGAAAAAACTGACCGTATAAAAATATTACAAACAAGTGCACTCGAGCCGAAGGCATTTCATAACCAAAGCTGACGTAACGCTTCTTCTAGTGACTATTTTTGAATTTGTGCTGTGGATGGAGTCGGTGATCGCGTTTATTCCTCTCACAAATCAGTTGTTTTGCCTCAGAAGAGGCAATAGTTTTTAAATAAATTGACTGTAGTTGTATCTGCCTGTTATATCCTGTGTTTTATATTGACAAATGGTTAGGTTTAGGGGTTGGAGTTGGGTTATGTCCTCATAAATGTGTAGTGTAATGTAAATAAAATTGTTCAGACTGTTTACATTGAAAAATCACACCCCAACATATATGCAATAATGGCAAAATTATTCCTCAATATATATAATATAATGCCAATGCCTTTCGCATCTGCGTATTGTCACCAAAGGTTTCTTATTTAAAGCAATGGAGGACCCTGCAAAACTAAAAATTATGCTGAAGGGGTATGCTGTGCGTCAGGAAGTGACGCCAAAGAGTGTTAATATGTGAGTGAGAATGTGTTGATTATTGTTGGTTCTGTCCCAAATGCACACATTTGGTTGTGCCAGAGACTGACATAATCAAAAATTTACAGATAATGTACTCACCCCCTTGTCATCCAAGATGTTCATATCTTTCTTTCTTCAGTCGTAAAGAAATAATTTTTTGAGGAAAACATTTCCAGATTTTTCTCCGTATAATGGACTTCTATGTTTCCCCCAAGTTTGCACTTCCAAAATGCAGTTTAAATGTGACTTCAAACGATTCCAAATACGGTTGTAAATGATCCCAGCTGAGGAAAAAGGGTCTTATCTAGCAAAATGATTATTTTTTTAAAACGGTTATTTTCATTTTAAAAAATACAATTTAAATACTTTTTAACCTCAAACGCCCGTCTTGTCTTGCCTTGCTCTGCCTGAACTCTGTGTATTCTGGTTCAAGACTGTTAGGGTATGTCGAAAAAATGCCATCGTATTTTCTTCCTCAAAAATCATTTCAAAATCATTCTACATCGCTACAGAAGTACCAACCCAGTCTTTGCAAAGTGAACATGCAAAGAACACCCTTAGCAAAGAAGGTAAAACAGCGATGTATGGGCGATTTTGAAGTTGAGGGAGAACATTTTTACCCTAACTGTATTGAACCGGAAAAAAAACAGAGTTCAGGCAGAGCAAGACAAGATGAGCATTTGACATTAAAGAAGTATATAAATTGTATGTTTTTTATGAAAACAACCGATCGTTTCGCTAGATGAGACTCTTCTTCATCGGCTGGGATCATTTACAACCGCATATTAGATCGTTTGAAGCTGCATTTGGACTGCATTTTGAAAGTTCAAACTCCGGGCACCACTGAAGCTCACTATATGGAAAAAAATATTGAAATGTCGTCCTCAAAAAACATCATTTCTTTACTGCTGAAGAAAGAAAGACATGAATATCTTGGATGACGAGGGGGTGAGTACATTGTCATTTTTCTCATTTAAATAAACAGCAATATTTTGAAACTGGCATGTTTTTAAAAGTGAACCTACTGTATTAATGGCTTGGAGCACTTTTAGCCGTATCTGCATATTGAACTAAAGTAGGATAAGGTTTTTTTTTTTTTTTTACCATTGAAAGACTTACACACTTCACCTTTAACTTTGACATTTTTAGCCTGCACGTTGTAGTGTGTTATATTAGAATCACGTCGGGTTCATATGCACTTTAGCACATCTGAAGCAAAGATTTCCCCTCATATTACTGAGGCTGTCTGGGACGTGGAAGCTGGAGTGAAAGAGCAGGGCAGATGATGCCTTCGCCCTTTTCCTATCAAACCAGCGCTCTTCGCCACGGGCGGAGCTTGGCCTTGTGGAAACCGTGACTGCAGATGCCACAAGGGTCCCGGCACCAGCCCTTTTCATCAAGCCCCAAGTCTTTGATGCTAATGAGTTAATACCAACATAGCCAGCGATTACAGCATGACGTTATCCTGCCCGAGGGGACCTTGGACTGGCATCCAAAGTTTAAAAGTCAAATCGACGTCCAGTGGCGTTGTGCTGCACTGACGTATCCATCCAGCCTACAGAAATGATCTCCTCCTACTGGATTTGAACTCGTGAGGTTCATTTTGAAGGTGGGAGATCTTGAATACTAAGCAGGTGATTATTCCGACTTCCTGTTCTTTATTGGCTTCTCTCACTGTGCGAGGTGCCAACAGGGCGTATAACCAGGAACTGCTGTCAGCGTCCAAGAATAGCCACAGAATGACTGAATAAGACGCCGCTTTCATCATTCTGACTTTGTTTGAAGTTTTTGGGAATCGTTTGTGCTTGCATATACCGTAGTAGCATGTGAATTAACCCGAATGACTTTAGAGCGAAAATTGCAAATTGTATTTTATCTCTTGAATTCTATTGCATACGGTTCTTTGTTACTTTTTGAGAGACGTTTCATAATTGATGACAGTCAAGTGACTCTTCTTACTGTGGACGCACAATGAAATCTAGGTCACTCCAGATGTCATTCTGCTTTGATTCGCCCCTCAGAGGAGTCATTTGCCAGAGCTGTTCTCCTGCCATAAATGCTTTGCTCCAGCCAGAACGGAGGAAGACATGCCACCGTCTGAAGAAGATTGTGTGTGTGTGTGTGTATGCGCAAGAATGGAAATTTAGCTCAGCTAACACAGGAGAAGAAGACATCAGAGCTCCTCCGACGGGATCTGAATGCAGAGAGATCTACATAAACTCTCGAGTAAAAATATCCCATCTTTCCCTTTTGGGGCGGTAACGGAAAACAAGAGCTCTGCGGAAGAATATCCAACCAACACATTAAATATTTTAATTTTCTCATTGGGACAGCTCATTAATATTTTAATGTAGTGTGATGGTGGCTGGTTAATGTTATCATTAATATGCACCATTCCAATATGCTCATATCAGTGGAAATCTATTACACGTTCAATTTGTAACTTTTAAAGGGATATGAATGCATGGAGCGGAGCTCAGGGGTTGATGAGTATTAGTTAGAGACGATTCCATGTGCACTAATGATTGCATGCTAATTATCGGGTCTATTTGATAGGGGACAGCTAATTCAGTTTGCACACTGCATGCTAAGTGTGCTCACTGGGGAGACTATATGTGCATTGTAAGTATGAACTTTTTTACAAAAGTTTTGATGATGCAAATGACTAAGGAGAAGCTTATTCGGCATGACGCATTGTTTTAGCTAAGTAGTAAGGGGGTGATGGAGCTATTAGCAGTTTAAAGCGATACCCCCCCCCCCAAAAATTGTAGTTGACGGTGTGTTTTTTTTTTTTTTTGACCCAGTATTGGAGTATGGTAACTGAATAAACCTGATTAGAAGCATTTTCAATTCAGTTAGTGAAGTTTAGGGTAAAAAACATTTATTTATATATATATATATATATATATAATATATATATATAATATTTTATTATATATTATTATTATTATTATTAAAATATTTTAAATATTTTAAAATGTAATTTATTCCTGCGATGGCAAAGCTGAATTTTCAGCAGTCAGTACTCCAGTCTTCAGGGTCATGTGATCCTTCAGTATACTGATTTGGTTTTATTAAATATTTTATTTATTTGTTTACCACAAAATGTAAAAAAAAAAAAAAAAATTATTATTATTTTTGCTGTTAAAATATAGGGCTTCAGTAGAAAAAAAATAAACATTTAATAAATAATTAAATATAAAAAATATACTTTTTTCTTTTTAAGTTTGAGTTGCATCAACATTCTCTCTTTGTACAGTACAGGTACTCAGTTTGGCACCTTATTCCTGTCACCATTGTCAAGTCAGCCATTGTTTTCAGTATGAGCATGTTGAAAGTAATGAGCACAGCTACCTGTGTCAGTTTTGTAGAAACACACCACAGGTATGGTTTGGATATGTTTTTACTGTCTCGCTCCCTTTGAATGATATGCAGCCTGAGCGCTCAGGTAGTATGCTGCTCTCACGGCCGTCTTCCATAGTGTAAGGTGCTGTTTGCCAAAAGAGAGTAATTCCTAGCTCTATCGACTCAACAGAAGAGTTTTCAGCTGGCGAACACATCAAGTCACAAACAAGCTGTCAGCAGTAGTGTGTTCACCAGAGTGTTCTTCCTGTCACGGGTCTGTCTCTGCTTCCAAACCTTTCCCAATCTCCGTCTCAGTCTGTCTCTCTGTCTATCTTTCCTTCTTTCACTATGTGTGTTTGACTGTAGTCATAGTAAAAGGAATTTGTGTAATGAAAGGGGCACTCAGTAACGTTTTACTCATAAATAAAACATACTGCGCATACATGAATTGTACCCCTTATAAAACGCCTTGATCATGGAAAAAATGAATGAAAGACTCTATAGTTTGTTTATATTTAAAGGAATAGGAAAATATTTTTGATAAAATCCTAGAGATTTTGGATGACTTTATTCAACAATTTCAAAGTCTTCGATTTGCATGGGCTCAGAAAGCTGTGGGATTTCATCAAAAATATCTTAATTTGTGTTCGGAAGATAAATGAAGGTCTTACGGGTTTGAAACAACATAATAGTGAGTAATTAGTGACAGAATTTTTATTTTTGGATGAACTGTACAGTTGATGTCAAAAGTTTACATCCCCTTTCAGAGTCATTAAAAATGCTAATTATTTTAACAAAATGAGAGGGATCATACAAAATGCATGTTATTGTTTATGTAGTACTGACCTGAATAAGATATTTCACATAAAAGTTGTTTACATATAGTCCACAAGAGAAAATAGTAGTTGAATTTATAAAAAATAACCTGGTTCAAAAGTTTACATCCCCTTGATTCTTAATACTGTGTTCTTACCTGAATGATCCACAGCTGTGTTTTTTGTTTAGTGATAGTTGTTCATGAGTCTCTTGTTTGTCCTGAACAGTTGAACTGCCCGCTGTTCTTCAGAAAAATCCTTCAGGTCCCACAAATTCTTTGGTTTTTCAGCATTTTTGTGTATCTGAACCCTTTCCAACAATGACTGTATGATTTTGAGGTGCAACTTTTCACACTCAGGACAACTGAGGGACACACATGCAACTATTACAGAAGGTTCAAAAGCTCACTGATGCTCCAGAAGGAAAAACCATGCATTAAGAACCGGGGGTGAAAACTTTTGAACAGAATAGAGATGTGGACATTTTTCTTATTTTGTCTAAATATCATATTTTTTTTTCATTTACTACTGCTCTTCAGAGACTACAGAAAATACTTGTTACATGTTTCCCAGAAGATAAAATAAATAAAAAAATTCCCTGATCTTCAGATTCAAAAAGTTTTCACACCCCCAGCTTAATGCATCCAATGTTTCCTTCTGGAGTATCAGTGAGTGTTTGAACCTTCTGTAATAGTTGCATCTTAACAATATAAACAAGGGACTCATGAACAACTAGCACAAAAAAAAAAAAAAAACATTTTTAATGATTCTGAAAGTGGGATGTAAACTTTTGACCTCAACTGTACCTTTAAAGACAAACTTTTTTTTTTCCTTCTGATTTGTATTTGTATTGTGTTTTTTTACAATAAACAGTTCCAGAGTAGTTTTGCAATGAATACTGCCTTGAAACCCCAGGTGAGCAAGATAAACATGACACCTGTAGGGAAAAACTCCCTTGAAAGATAGAACATGTTAACAACAAACTATTGTTGAAAGTGTGTTATCAGAGGAAGAAGAAGACCTTAGATTCATTTTTCAATCCACAAAACTATGGTTGTATTTCAGTTTATTTTCATTTCTCACAGTTAAAAACTGTAGTTGACCTATATATGACCTCAGATCGAAATAATTTTGATTTCATGAAGTCATTCAGTATTGCTATTGTCATTCCTATTAGCCATCAGCTGTGTTTTCTGGTGCAGGAATGGTGCGATTTGCGTAATTGCTCTGTGCCAAAGTGAATCAACGTCTTCATTACGTGAAATATCATATATCATTGTTAGCTTCTCCCTTCAAAACGTTTAGCTGTCACTCAGCGTGCGTCTCCGGTTCGCTATTTCAGACATGTTATACATTTTAGCGCAATCTTTTGGCTTGAATATTCTCCCTTTATCCGAGGCCTAGATGTCAGATTTGTTGTGTACGTGTGAGAGACGGCGCATAAAAAAAAAAAAATGGCTGAAGTGTCACTCAAAGAGCGCTTCATAAGACAAGGGAGCTGAAATCGCACAGCGCTTTTTTTCTTCTTTGTGTGTTTGTGTGAGAGCGAAGTCAACGGCTTCAGTCGAGTCTGTGGGCTCATCAGCCAACGCATCCTGCTGAGGTGCCTTAAATGGCTTTTCCCCTGCAGACTTTGCAAAGTTCCCACTCTTTTTTTCCGTTTTACTTTTCTTTCCCCTTTGAGGTCTCATCCGTGTCGTCTCTCTCACCAAGCGCAGTTTTCATGTGAGGCATTATGCATGAAGCCCTCATGAAACGGAGTTCTCTGACAGTGATGTGAGGTGCTATATGCTTTTTTATGTTTTTGATGAACAGCCATGATTGCTACCTTGATATAAAAAGAGTTTTTTCCTTCGCTGATTTTTCCCTTCTCTGGCTCCTTGGCGACGGTGCTTCCTGGTGGACAGTCATTGGGTTAACCGGCGCTGAAATTATCTATGCGAAACACTAGTTATTACCATCACATCCACCTAATAAAACAAGATTGCAGATTATAATGTGAACCCTTAATTGCAATCCCTCGGTGTCAGGGTTATTAAGTACCGACGTTGCTTCTCCATCCTTCAAAACAGCTCTCTCCCTCCCAGCCCGCCGCTGCCGCCGCACACAAAAAAAGAGCTTTAATTTCAAGATGCATTTTTACGATAAATTATTAATCAGTCAGGGCCTTAATGTTATGCAGAAAATAAAGTGTTTGGTGCCTCATTGCAATTTTTGCACGCGGTTCAGAAGTTCTCTGTTAATTGTGCCTTCGAGTCAGATTGTTAGCCGCGTGTGCGGCATATGGGGCTAATCTAAGTTTGGGGACATTGGGGAAAAAAATGAGTGAACGTTGAGGTCAGACAGAAGGACATATTGGTCTCACCTTTTCTCTGCTCCTCTCAGAAGCTGCTAAAAGTAGTTGTGAAGTTGTTTTGGAGTTGTGTATTAATGGCTTTTTCCTCTCTTCTTTGCTTCTAGGTAAGTCTCTCCTTGACATTTTGGATGTAATTCTTGCTGCCTCTGGGTCAATGGCGTCAGTCCTTACCATGGCCGGTTTGGGCTCCTGATTCAGGTGTGATGGGTCCTATATAAGTGTTTTTTTTTGGTTTGGATATTTGGCATTTTAGCTTCTCGGCTCAGGAAATTGAGGAAACTGTTGTATGTGTGATTTGATCATCATTTAATAAAGAACTGCTGCCATTGTTGGTGGAAAGTGCCCAAGCATCCCTTTAAAATTTGAAATGGTAGTGCCACGTTAATTGCCGCTGGCCAGTAGCGTTGAATTTTTGAAAGAAGCACTTAATGTCTTTTTAAACTGATTTGTGTGTAGTTACAGAATAAAATGCAGGTGCAAGGTTTTCTGTTGAAGTACCACATGCAAAAGTGGCACATGTACAACCATTTAAGTTTGGAGCCAGTATGTCATAAAAAAAAGTTTTAACGAAATTAATACTTTTATTCAGCAAGGGTGTATTAAATAGGGCCCTATGATTTCTGCGATGTGGAAAACGTGGGCAGAATTGTGGAATTCAGCCATAAAAACAGAATTTACTGTATATTGTAGATGAATAAGTCAAAAGTAGGTCAGTACACTCTAATCAAATAATGATTTGGACTAATGTCCATGAATAATAAACCACAGAAGATTATTTAAATATGAATCCTGCATGTTCTGTGTGAATGAATGGCGCAGACGCGCGCTTTCATTTACTACATGTACTTAAGCATGTGTTTTCAGCATCTGTTGTCTTACTAAATGAGGACATAAATATATGAACAACACCTCCAGAACTGCACTGAGTCACTTCATAAGCCTTTGACCATTTCATATGAGAAAAACTATCGTTATACAAAAACTCAAAGGTCTCGACGGCAGTCTGTCAAAATAAAAGTTGTTTAATTTGAAGAAATTGTGGCAGAAATATATTGCTCTTGTATAAAATGTATGTTAATGTAATAATAATACTAATAATGTAATTAATTTTCATTTAAACAAATTAATGTTTTATGTCTTCAAAAAGTACACAACACAGAATTAAAAAAAAAAAAAAAAAAGTAAAAACAAAAATAATAAATTAAGTAGTAATTATGAATTTAATCAATTAGACATGCTTTTTGATTGTTAAACATAAACCATTAAAATACAATGTTAAATATATAATGGGATTTGAGAAATAAAATATAATGTCTTTCATTGGCCCATAAAAATAGAATTTGTTGTATATGTTTAAATTAATTAGACATGTTTTTGATTATTAAATTGTAATTTAACCATTAAAACACAGTCTAGAAATGTTAAAACAGAAAAACAGAAAAGAAATGAAATCCAGAAACAGAAATTAAAACTGAAAACTGATTTTTAAAAAAAAAAACTGAATTTGGAATTTATAAATAAATATAATATAATATAATATATATATATATATATATAATATATATATATATAATATATATATATATATATATATATATATATATATTATTATTATATTATTATTATTAGATTTTTTTTTTTTTTTAATTAATAGGGCTCTGATTACATTATAAAAAGTGTCATTCGTAACAAAATATTGCTTTCTGATTTTAAATTAACTTTCTATTTATCAAAGAACCCTAAAAAAAATGTTTTACAGGTTTCCAAAAATTTTAAGCATTACAACTGTTTTCAACACTGATTTTTGAGCATCAAATCAGCATCTCAGAATAATTTCTGAAGAATCATGTGACACTGAGGACTGGAGTAATGATGGAGAAAATTCAGTTTTGCCATCATTGGAATAATTTATTTTAAAAATGCATTAAAGTAAACAAAGTTATTTTAAATGCATAATATTTCACAATACTACTGTTTTTATTATATTACTCATAAATTTATTTATTTTTTTATTTTTTTTTGGATGTTCTGATGTTGCCCTAGTGGCTATGATTGTGTTTAATAAAACAAATCTTAAATGTGGCCTATCTGTCACTATATCAGTGACCTTTTCACGTCTTATTCCGTGTCTTCACTGTTACAATTCGTTTGAAGATGAAAAACTGTCAGCTTAAAGCAAATTTAGACACCTCTCTGTTATATTGTGTCTGTATGCGTTTCAGCAGTGCCTCATGAAATGTCAGGCAGATTTTGTCCCTTATGCCAAGATGCTGAATACCTAATGATTTCCATCGCTTTGGAGTTGCAGGGCTCTTCCGGCCCCTCTTTTTTTGCCTATGTGTTTGTATTTCATTCTTCCCTGGAGGCATAGATGAAAATGGATATTTCTGTGAAATGAAAGCCACTCTCCCTTGTGCTAAGAGAGGCTCGTCATGCCAAGGCTATTATCCGGCTTGGTGTCCTACCCATGGCTGGCATGGATCTGAGCAATTAGGCCAGATCAGCGGCAACCTTTCTTGGCGTCATCCCATTATCAAGATCACTAATTACTTCTAGTGCTCTGCCCATGCTCTGCTTCAGTGCCCGAGTGTTAAGTTCAGAGTGTGTGAATCAGGCTGATGGAGTACAACTCTGTGTGTGTGTGTGTAGACAGTCAGAGCCAGTCTCCTTTTCATATACAGCCTGTATACCTCATCTCAAAGTAAACAACTCTCTCATGACAGGGGATCCACCTGTCAGAGATCCGTGACACCTGGTTCCCATGTGCGCCAGGGCCCGTGGGGAGCTCTGTCTATATCGAAGCCTTTTAAACATGTCAGTCCTCTGATGGAAAGGCTTCGGGGTGGCTGTATCTAAGAGCCACCAGCTCAACTCTGCTCCACTCCTGTCGGGCTGGGAGGGGTTTGAAAAAATAGAGCTATCAGACCATGAGATGGAGAGCGAGTTGTGAAACCAACCTGACGTTCCACCCGCGGGCCATCCGTATCCTAAGTGGAATGGGAGAACATCCCGATACGGATGGCCCGCTGGTCAGTTTGAGGAAGTCTGAGGCCAATTAAACTGTCGCTGACACAGTTTTTTCATGTTCTTGTTGATATGTGGTGCAAAATGTAATGTTCTGTGATGTTTTGTGAATCGTTGTTTTGTGGTGAATGAATCAAAAAAGAATTGTTTAGAATTGTTTCATTAAACATTTCTTCACAATTTTTTTATATAAATAAAATAAATTAATTTATTATTAGTAGTAGTAGTAGTAGTAGTAGTAGCAGTAATACTACTACTACTACTATTATATAATAATAATAATAATAATAAGAATAATAATATAGTAATAATAATAATAATAATTATTATTATTATTATTATTATTATTATTATTATTATTATTATTATTATTATTATTATTATTAAATTAATTTATTTTAACTGTATAGTAACTATGGTAGGACCAGTAATAATAGAAAAATGATTATAATTTATTATGAATTGGTTTGTTTGTTTGTTTGGTAGGATGAGTAATTATTATTATTATTATTATTATTATTATTATTATTATTATTATTATTATTATTATTATTATTATTATATAGTGTTTGTATGTTGTATGTTAATTCATTCAATGTTTTCTTTAATGTTTTTATATAAATAAAATAAATAATTTTATAATAATAATAATAATAATAATAATAATAATAATAATAATAATAATAATAATAGCTTGATTGTTTGTTTGGTAGGACCAGTAATTATGATAACATTTATATGTTGTTTGTTGAATCAGAAATAAACATTTGTTTTGTTTTTTTTTAGTAGTAGTAGTAGTAATAATAATAATAATAATAATAATAATAATAGTTTTGTTGTTATTATTATTATTATTATTATTATTATTATTATTATTATTAAATTAATTTATTTTAACTGTATAGTAACTATGGTAGGACCAGTAATAATAATAAAATAATAATTTATTATTATTTGGTTTGCTTGTTTGTTTGGTAGGACGAGTAATTATTATTATATAGCGTTTGTATGTTGTATGTTAATTCATTCAATGTTTTCTTTAGTGTTTTTATATAAATAAAATAAATGATTTTATATCATAATAATAATAATAATAATAATAATAATAATAATAATAATAATAATAATAATAGCTTAGTTGTTTGTTTGGTAGGACCAGAAAATATGATAACATTTGTATGTTGTATGTTGAATCAGAAATAATTGTTTGATTCAGCATTTTCTTTACTATTTTTAAATAAAAATAAGCATATTTATTTATTTATTTATTTAGTAGTTGTAGTAGTGGGAGGAAGAAGAAGAAGAAGAAGAAGAATACTACTAATGTTGTTGTTGTTGTTGTTGTTGTTGTTGTTGTTGTTGTTATTATTGTTATTATTATTATTATTATTATTATTATTATTATTATTATTATTATTGTTATTATTATTTATCATTGTTGTTGTTGTTGTTTTTTGTTTGTATGCTTGTTTGTAAAAATTCAGGACCGGTAAAAATCTGAAATAAATCAGCAGGAAAAAAAAAACATTGGAAGGAAGAAGGGGGAACCAAAAGGGGAAATGTAATTTGGTTGGGGATCTTGTCAGATGGTGATATTGACTGAATGGCTGGTACATCGCGTGTCAGAGGAGGAGGAGAACTTGAACGTGGAAGAGATAAAAAGTATCGACTGGCTTCATTAGGGATATTAAGGTGTTTAATAGACCCATCCCACACTTTGATCTTACCGTTTCTCTGTTTGTCAGCTTCCTCTCAGGAGTTGTCCGATACAAAGTGAGGTACTAGACAGCTAATGGGGATTCTGTCCTTTGAACACTGAAGGTTGGAAAAGGTCTGCGTGGCCTACAGCAAAGATCATTCAGAAAAACAGAGCTTATAATGGCAGCCATCCCTCTCACTAGCTAAAGGTCAGATAGCACAGATAAAAGGCCAGGTAAAAAGTTCTTTTATCTCTTTAAAAGGCATAAGGGTGGCATGTCTGTGTTCCTTTATCGGTGCAGAGAATTTTTTTTTTCTTCTTCTTTTTTTGGTCTTTCTCCTGAGGGCTTGTGGGAGCTGGAGTTCTCAGTGGATTAAGGAGTTGATTGTAAGGCAGACACACAGCCTTCGCTTTAGTCATCTGCAGTCTGAGCTCATTGAGGGCCCTGTGGTGAATGGAAATGAAGGCTGATTAATTCTCCCTGAGCAATAGTGGGACTCCTGGCAGCCATCGCTATTTGGGAAGGAAGGCTATCAGAGAGGTCTGCATGTGTCACTCCCTGCAGAGAGCTGTAGATTGAAGTCGTCTTCGTGCTTACGACTTAACTCTTAAGCCTGGCTACCTTGCGATCTGTTTTGATCAACATTTAAAGAGGAGAGCTGAAGATTTTCTTGTGGGCGCCCTACCAAAGCTCAATTGTGGTATGACACGTCTTTCCTTAAAATAATAATT
The DNA here is from genome assembly GCA_036247105.1 of Cirrhinus mrigala. Classification (NCBI taxonomy): domain Eukaryota; kingdom Metazoa; phylum Chordata; class Actinopteri; order Cypriniformes; family Cyprinidae; genus Cirrhinus; species Cirrhinus mrigala. The sequence continues at coordinate 15,491,713 of CM070027.1, read as the reverse complement.
CACCCAGAATGAAACATTCGGTAGTGTTTACTTACCGTGAATCACAAAAAGTACTTTTTTTGAAGAATATCCACATCACACTTGTGGATTTCATGAAAGAAAATGATTTGTGAAGGAATCGTTCTTCTAAGGTGGATCTTTTCACTGATCCATTTCACAAAACCGTCCCCAAGTCGTTTATGAATCATTAATCTGCTTTTTGTAAACGGTTTACTTGACTTGATTCTATTGCAACAGTTAACAGTGAAGCATGACTGATATTTCAATCACTGTTCACTGTTGTATTTTTATGGTGATTTGCATCCTTTTGTAGCCTGAAAACATAATTGTAATGGGTAAGAGTGACCAGTGAAATAATTTTTAAAAAAACCTTTCGTTTTTCATGAAAGAAAGTCATTCATATGACGATATTAATTTTATTTCACGGTAACAGTATATATGACGTTATAGTTAGTTTTGCTTTAAATAAGACCTTTATGATGTCAACATTTTTGAGACGATAGATATTTCATAATTCCTGTCACCAGTGTCAGTATCAAAAAAAAAAAAATATATATAAATATAAAAAAGTATAAGTAACTAATTACAACCAATAGGACCAAAAAAAAAAAAATACAGTAGAACAAATAAATAAGAAATGCTATATTGTGTAAAGAAATTGCAGATTTCAGAAATTGCAGAAAAATATATTTGTATTGAATGTTTATGGAGCAGCAGATTTTGTGTGAAAATAAATCATTCAAGTTGTTTATTTTGTTTAAAAATCGTATTAATTTATGAGGTGGCAAGAGGGGTCAGCATGGGGTTAAAAGCCACACAGTATTGATACAAATACTTTAGCTAAAATTATTACTATTATTTTTTATTATTATTTTTTTTTAATAATGTTTAAGTTAATATTTGTTCCAAACAATCACTTTAGCAAAGTTTGTACTATTTTGCTTATTTTGATAAATAAAATAAGTATTTTTTGTTCAATAAATAGACTGTCATTTAAATGTTATTATAAAACATATTTTAAAATACAGAAACAAAATCATTTTAAAATAAGGGCTGGCAAGCGATTAATCATGATTAATTGCATACAAAATAAAAGTTTAAGTTTGCCTAATATGTGTGTACTGTGTGTAATTATTATGTATATATATAAATACAAGCACATTCATGCATATTTAAGAAATATTTACTGTATATGTATTTATCATAATTTTTATAGAATTTGTTATATATAAATAAAAATACACTAATGTCCTTGTATTTATATAAACATCATAATTACACACAGTACACACACATATATTAGGCAAACTCAAACTTTTATTTTGTATGCGAATAATTGTTTGCCAGCCCCATTTAAAATGTAAAGACTCTGAAAGCATTGAAGAAGATCCCATGGTAATTTAATATAACTTTACAGTAGTAACAACAAATTATATTTTACTATGTGATGTGGTTAATAGCATGTTTTTTAATATGATGGTTTCTTTCTAAACCTGGTGATTATGATTATTACCAACAGAAGGGGCGCTTTTTACCCCAAATACCGTACTTTTAAGCATTCTTTCATAATTTAAAAACATCAAATATTAGATCAAGTAAGCACAGAATCGACTTTGCGCTGCTGCCCGCGATCGCGGCAAGCATCAGCCAAATTTGCACGTGTATCTTGAAAAGCGGATGGTTTGGAAAGTGCTACGCCATTTTTTTTCTGCCATCTAGTGGTTTAGAGGAAAATAATATCAAAGAGGCCTTTGTTGTATTATTGCTCATTAAATTTACAAAAGTGATTTAGGCAAGAGCAGATTTTCTCTCTTTTGTTATTTGATTAACATGAATGACAGACAGCAGGAATATTAGACTCACTTTAAGAGCTACCCGGATCCAATAAACTGTTACTCGTTTTCTTTCTCAGCTGTTTTTTACTTGACCTAAATTACTGTGTTTACAAGAATACTTGCAAAGACAGGCATTTTGACACTTTAACTATTCAAGACCTACAAAGCCACAAAAATAACTCCCGCGTTTAATACTCCCACACTGTACGAGCACAGTCTTCACATGCGCACGCCTCTCAGACAGCAAAATAAGTTCTCTTTCGCCGCTGATTGCATTTAAATGCTTAAAATCACTTGTATTTAAACCGCAATGCTTAAAAACACAATCAACGAATACATTTTTGTGACCACGTAGCACAGCAACATCACACGAGCCTGTAAGCTCTAACCGTTTGATGCATTTCTACCGTTTAATCGTGCCTACCATTATATCGCCCACCCTATTTTGGGATATACTATGGATCGGTTGCGTAAAAAGTTTAGACTAGTTTTAAAAGTTAGTCATCTAATTTTTTTCTTAAAGACTGGTCAAAATTTGAAAAATTCGGTTACATAACTTAGATTAGTCTAAGTTGAATCCAAAATATAAGAATGATTACCACTTGGGGGTCTAACTAGTTCTTAAGACACTGTCTTAACATAGAAGTTAAGTTTATGCAACTGGCACTATGCTTTCAAAAAGATCACAGCCTTTTTCAAATTGACAGTGTCAGAGTATTGGCCATACGAAATCAATAGGCACTGGCTTTTTATGCGCTGATGTTTATCATGTTTGAAGCTGGCCTTTGTTTGTTGACTGTCGTGACCATGGCGGTCAAAGATGACTTAATACGATCAGATTAGGTGGCGTAAATTCTTGTATCTGACTGTCCTCTGCCAGGACACCATTTGATAATTAAATAATGGCTCTAATCCAGTTGATCTTGATGAATTATCAATTACTTTGACTAAGTAAATCTTAATCACTGTAATGAACTTTAACGAGAAATTTTAATAGCCATTTAGGTACAAAAAATGACCTCGCAGAATAAAACCGAAGACCCCTGTATGTTTACAAAGCCAGCAATTTCAAGGCTGATTTGAATAATTGACCATGGGAAAGTGCCTGTTTAGAAGTTTGCTGATAAGCAAGAAGAATAGGTTGTGGAGTTTGACTCGCAAAAGTGTATTGATCTTTTCGTTGAATAATGCACAGTGGCAGAGTCTTTGTCTCGGGATAATTTATGGATCGCTTCTGACCTCATTGGCTTTTCAGGATTGTTTTTAACTTAGAGGTGTAGTTGGCTGCCAGCCTCCTTTTGCCAGCAATGATGAATTCAGACGTACTCCGCTCTGCACTCGTCCAGACTCATACAGGCACTTTGGATTTAAGTTTGAAAGCAAAGGTCAGGCGTTTTGTCATCGTTTTTCCCATGCGCAGGCAGGATGTGTCACACCACATATTGCCTTGCATTAATTGTTCTCCACAATCGAGAAAAGAAAAATGAGAACTCACAGCCTGGCCATGAGCCCCCTGTTGTTTTCTACACAACCAAACTTGGCTTTTTCCCTGGAGCCGAACGTTACGGGAAAGACGTGTTACTGGAACACGGTACAAAATAAGCAAGTAGTCATTTAGCAGAAGCTTTTATCCAAAGTGACTTGTACAGATTACAGGTTCAATCTCCTAGGAGTAACTCAGGGTTAAGTGCTTTGCTCAAGGGCGCATTGTCAACCTTGGTACTAGCTAAATTCTTTAACCAGTTTGCTACAACATTCCCTCATAGAGGGAAATCTAGGTTGGCATTCCAAGTCCAAATTGAACCAAAATGTGTGTTTATTATTTTGCGTTGTCATGCAGCTACCACAGCAGTACACTTTGTGTTATCATCTTTCCAGAGGTTGTGAAAGTCATTTTTTTTCAGTAGTTAGGAATAAATCTGCACCAGGAGGGTATAATTTCACGCTTACGAGAGCGTCTCCAACCTTTAAACACTTCCTTTTGCTATCATTTTAGGTTTAGAGTTTGACTAAAACTGCTGAATGCAGCTTTATCTTTCAAAGCCAAAGGACATGATGCCTGTGTAACATTTCCCTTGATTGTGGGTGAGCGGTACACCCCATTGGGCTTAACATTTTTGCACTTTGCTAATTAACGAGAGGAAACTGGTTATTATATTACTTCGACCCTAAAGTCACACGGCACACCGCATTAACCCATATAGGCATCTTGCTTCATATCTTATTATGGCTACAGCCTTTAAATATGTGATTATAATAGGACTTGATTAGGATTCGGGACATGGAGAGTGAAATGACCCACCAAATCTGAATAATGGATCACTTTAGTGTCAATACGTATCACAAGTGTCACTACGCTATGTAATTTGAAGGGGTACTGTAGTTCGAGACTCACAGGAGACTCTGTATTAGCGTTTATTTTTGTTGTTTGCAACATGATGAAGGTCGCTAGCCGAGAGTCACGATTAATATGGAAATTCAGAGCTAGTTTGCTGTCTTTAAAGTATGTAGATCCTGGTGCTTACAATGCGTTCAGCCTCTAACAAAGCGTAAAGAGCTTTAGGAAAAAAATCTGCAGTGCAAATCAAGTGCAAGAACCCCTTCACCCCTAAATTAGAATCACAGACCCATCACAAGCTTGTAAACTCAATATTTGCAATGGCAATCGGGTTTTCAACCTGACTAATTCCTCGAGGGAATTTTTTGTCTTGTATTCCCTCCTCAAAGGCGTCATATGATTGTTTTTTTTTTTTTTTCCTCTGCGTCTGCAGGTGGATTACAAAATGAGGTTTCTTGCTCGTTTCGCTCCTTTTGTTTGGCGCAGGTGCCTCTTGCTATCAGCGCATGGCCTTTGTGAGGAGCTTTAGGAATTCAACATGGATCTGTGTTTACTGACAGAATACTCAACTTACAGTTACACAGCTGAAAGGTGCTAAGTAGTGACAATTACCTCGCTCAAAGTGACAGAAAACAGACTAAGACGAGAGTGTAGCAGTCTTTAGTCTTAACCTGAGAAGTGGGTGCTGGAAAGCTCTGGCACATTGGGACAGCTATGTGGGTGGGGGGTTATGATTTTATTTTTTACTTCATTATTTTATTTTTAGAGGGCTCACATGGCACTTTCCATAGATTGGTGTTATAACCAATTTGAATAGGAGTGCTAACAGCTAGTTTTCTCCAGGTATTATCTCCTTAAACTCACTGCATCCCCTAAAATTTTGCCAATGAGCAAAACTGTTTGTCTGAGTGTCAACGGCAATTTTATTCCTTCCATATACCGTGCACTAATGATTATCTGTATTTTATAGTTATCTATATTTTAGAGACTTATGTCCTGCCAATGTGGTACTGAAATGCAGAATTTCAGATTTACAGATTTAATCTTTTTTTCCAAGCCAGGAATCATTTTGACAAGGCAGAGCACTTAATGCCGCACATTTGTATCGAACAGGGAAGAGTTATGATTGGCCTTTGAGTCGGGGAAAACTGAGGGCAGGGAAGTGAAATGGATTAACTGAGCCCTGTCAGCAGACGCCTGAGTGAAAATGCATGCCATATGTCTTAGAAAGCCAAAGGAAAGGAATTTGAATGTCCCCTGTTGGAATATTGACAACCTGAGATAATGGCACATTGATCCTCGTCTCCGGCTCCTCTGATGTGGATGAGTCTTTCTGTTGCTTTCTGTTGTTTTAAAAATGATTGCCGGCGGTTTGCTCTCAGTACAAAAGGAGCTCGCATTGTACTTTTTAAACAATCCAACCCCCAGTGAGTGGATCGAAAAAGAGAGAGGAAACATTTTGATATTAAGATTCTGCCACAGGCCTGTGCTAAGCAGGGTTTCTAAACAGGTCTTCCTGTGCTGTTTTTATTTTTTAGCAAACCATGGCTGTCTTCTCTGCGATTATTTTCGTAAATGAATATTGATAATTTGTCTGTGTGATGCTTCTCATAAGTGCTGCTTGGCTGGGCGGGAGTCATTATGTCGTTTGTATTTGCATTCGTTGTGCGGCAATTACCTGTCGTATGCACGGGACGCGGAGGGGTATTAATACACAGCGGCTCTTTGATTTCATCCATCCTCTGCTGTCAGGGCCGGGGTGCGTTGCAGGCTGTGGCGCCGTGATTTATGGTAGCATTTTGGAGGTGTACATGAGGCACCCACACACTGATCCATCAGCACATTCCCAGCGAGGGCCATGAGCACAGCACGACTAAGCAGAACCTGTTTACTGCAAACCCACGTCGTTCAGCCTGATTTAAGGTATTATTAGGCAGGATCGAATAAGTAAAATTAATAGTCAATCCAATTCAGTCCACTTCCAGAACAAAAATTTACAGATCATTTATTCACCCCCTTGTCATCCAAGATGTTCATGTCTTTCTTTCTTCAGTCGATAAGAAATTATGTTTCTTGAGGAAAACATTCCCCAATTTTTCTCCATGTAGTAGACTTCAGTGGTGCTCCCAAGTTTGAACTTCCAAAATGCAGTTTAAATGCAGCTTGAAATGGTTCTAAATGATCCCAGCCGAGGAAGAAGGGTCTTATCTAGCAAATCGATCGGTCATTTTTCGAAACAAATTGACAAATTATATACCTTTTAAGCTCAAACGCTCATCTTGTCTGAGACTGTGTGAACTCTGTTTTATTCCGGTTCAATACAGTCAATACAGTTAGAGTATGTCGAGAAGCTCCCACCTCGTTTTTCTTTCCCCAACTTCAAAATCAATCTACATCGCTGCAGAAGTACCGACCCAACGTTTACAAAGTGAACATGCAGAGAAAAAGGTAAAACAGCGGCGTAGGATGATTTTGACGTTGAAGAAGAAAACGAGATGAGAGTTTTTCGACATACCCTAACTGTATTGACCCGGATTACACAGACTGTGCATGCGCATCGGAGAGACAAGATGAGTGTTTGGCGTTAAAAAGTAAATAAACTGTCAATTTTTTTAGAAAATTGCTGATTGTTTTGCTAGATAATACCCTTCTTTCTTAGCTGGGATCATTTAAGAGCCATCTGAAGCTGCATTTAAACTGCATTTTGGAAGTTCAAACTTGGGGGCACCATTGAAGTCCACTGTACGGAGAAATATTTTCCTCAAGAAACATAATTTCTTATCGACTGAAGAAAGACGAAAACATCTTGGATGACAAGGGGGTGAGTAAATTATCTGTAAATCTTTGTTCTGGAAGTGGACTTCTCCCATAATGTTGAGGCACACACAAAGAGAACCTTCGAAGAATGTCTTTGCCACTCAAAATAATGCAAGTGAACAGCGGTCGCCAGAATATTCCAAAATACATGCACCTTTTGTGTCACACAGGTTTTAAACAACATGAGGCTGACGATTTTTATGAACTATTCCTTTAACAACAGCATTTCGTTCCATCTGTTTACTCTTTGTGTTCGCATTAAGCATTTTGCCTTTTGATAATTCTTGCAGCGGTTGCAGGATACCGTCGCTTTCTCTGAGAACGACACGTAGGCATCTATTTACATGCCAGGGCTAAGCACGTTGTGTGCTTCCTGTCTAGCAAAACTGCAGCAGAGAGAATGTGGGGTATTTTCTGCACCATGAAAAATAATGCAAATGTGACGAGATAAATGAGACTTTGTTTGTTGCCATAGCAACTCCTTGGGTCATAAGCCAGTAGGGAGATGAGGCCAGGGCTGAAGCTGTGAAGGTGATTAGTCTTTTGTGTCTGTCATACTTAATTTAGCATCATGGGGAAAAGGAAAGGGACCCACTACTTTACGCCTCTATAAACGCACATATAAACACGCGCGCGCACTAAATATCCTTGACACACATACACGCACCCCTGCTGCAATACCAGAAATGAAAGATGAGAGACCATTTCAGAGGAGATTAAATGTACACCGTGGCGTTTAATCAGGACAACATGCTGTCAACCTTATTCGAACGGAACCTAGGCGATCGATCGCATGTACATCCCGGTCTCAGCTTGAGTTTATCTCGCTACGGTCGAGGTGAGAAATCTGTTGTGTTGCTTTGTTCCTAGTTGTCTCACGAGGGCCGTCGTTAGCAAAACACGTCCGAGGGTCTGCGGGTCAACCCGTTATGCGCTTGTACACGTACACTGACTCACTAACAGCCTTATCCATTGGGCTGAGGCTAACATGACATTCTCCGAAGCCAACTCTTGCTCACCGAGCCCAAGGAAGTAGGCTGGAAGTGTGAGTGAAGACCTGTCCAAACTCCTTCAGAGACGCACGCTTGAGCACGCTCGCTGGCACCTAGTTGATGTGACCCATCGCGGCTCACTGGCCCCTAGAGAAGAAGAAGAGACTACGAGGGCCCATCGTTGTTGGCATATTCAAGAGGTAATGCCCACTGTATCTCTCCCACTCGCTGTTCTTCTCGTCTTCCAGCTGTCCCCCGGGCCCTGGCAGCTGCACGCTCTGTCTCACCGGTGATTCAGCTGTGTGAGGCGCGCCTAGAGGGACCTGCCTTCAGCTCCGGCCAGCGGCCGCTGCTGCCGCCTCCTCTGCCCAGGCAGCCATGACCAACTCCATCCCCACCGATTCAGAGGAATACTAAAAACCCTCCACCAGGTGACAGCAGCCTGTCCAGGACAGCCATTAAGCTTCTTAATTGCGGCCATCTCACCTTTACCGTGAAGATCCAGACGGTTAATCAAAATCTCACCTGTGCGCTTCACCTGGTTTGCCTAGACAAAGCTCCGCGTTGGCCAGCAAGCTCCATTCATCCAATTCACCCAGAGGGCTTCGTCCAGTTCCCAGTACCACAGATGAGGCAGAGTTCACACCAGCACCTCAGCCACTGCCCACTCATTTTGGATAGCACACCACAGGGCTGGTAATTGCTGTGTGCATGCAGATGGGGCATTTTTTTTTTTAAGTGATAGGCTGCTCTTTCTGGCTTACCCCTGTCGGCTAGCTCTGACATTAGCAATCCACCGCTGCAGGCTGGCAAATGAGTCCTCTGCCTCTCATCTGATTACTGCTTTCAACCTCATTCCTGCAGCAGAGCGACAGCCATAAGGGGAAAGAGATCTTTTTTTTTTCCCAATAAATGATGGCAATAGTGAAAGTTTATGATTTTAATTTGATCTCGCTTGCCACTTCCATCCTCTTCTTTTGCATGATGTTATTCTCAGAATCCCTGTCCTTTTCTGGCAAGACTACGAAGGGCTCAATTATGTGTATATAATGATCAGCCGTAATCAAGACGGCACACTAGGGGTTTTAGAAAGTAAGTGGGCATGACTACATAGTTCAGGAACAGAGCGAACGTTTTGAGGTGGGCACATACACCTTTAAGTGGCCCCTACGTCATGTTTGATTGAGATCAGCCCTCCTCCCCTTTGATTGGCATGCCCACTTTCAAAGCTAATCACGGTTATCGTGGGCTGACTAAAGCGGTCATGCCAACAGTCTGCGCAGGGGAGGTCATATCCCCCCCATGCCCTTCTTCGCAAACAAAAGTGTTGGTTGTCAATCAGGACTTCCCATGCTGAGAGACGTCTGGAGTTATTTTTTTTTCTCCTCTCCACCTTTTAGATTTGCAAAAATTGGTATAGCGCAGTTGCTTCTGACTCCTGTTGCCCTTTGGAAGGGTTGTAGAAGAAAGACTTTTCTAAGGAAGAGCATCTTGGTGGTGCATCTACCCGTGACTAATTACAGCATGGGGATGGGTAATGCTAACTAGCCAATTTACCCAGCACTTGCCAACTCTTAAGACACAACGCACATGTTGGCTGAATATAAGGCTGTTTTCAGGCTCGTAAGGACAGTGTCGAGTTTTTATCTGTCCTTATTTAGCACCAAAAAGAGTCATGGAGAGAGTATTTTAGTTTTCAACTTTAATTGCTTTTACAGACACGTTTTTCTGCACTTTCTCATACAAGCGACTTGCTTTTGTGCAAACTTTATCCTTCACAGCAGTAGAGTATAGCTCATCTTTTAGCTCATCATGATTATGTTCTCTCTAATTGCGATGTGATATTTGCTATTCAGCCTAGTAGCTTGTTCCAAATAGCCTAGTGTTTTTGCCTTTTCTTTAGCCTTGTTTGGTTAAATCCTTTCAGGAAGATGTCTCCATCTCTTTTCGAAAGTAGGGTGTGGATCATGTGCGAAATGCTGGCGCTCTGCTCTCCTACCCGTCAGAGTTGGACCCATAAGTGGAGGTAATGGCCGAGTCCCTGGAGAGGCAAAGACGGGCACAAGAGAGCCTGATCAAAGCCCAGCGGCTTCCAGTGTTTGGTGTCCTTCCTGACTGAGATGCGTTTCTGTCTACCTGTCACCCCCCTTTTTAATTGGCTGATAGTGTGGGCCAAGATCACAAGCGGGCTTCTGTCAGCACAGCCCCAATTTCAGGCCTGTCTGATCAGTGTATGTGTGCGAGAGCCACGCTCCCACAAGTTTTCCATTGGCCTGACGCTAATGAGAAGGTTCTTGTTCTTCATTCAAACCTACATAGGCACTCATCAACATCAACACGACCGCCACAGAAAGAGGCCAGCTGGGAAGCCACACTCAATGTAATGAGTTATTTCTCCTTTGCTTTGTGTGCTTTCCCCATTGTAGACTCCCAGATTGAACAGACCTGGCCAGACTTCCATCTCCCCGTCCTCCATCATCCCTCAACCCGTCCTCAACCTGCTGCCCAAACCAATACAACAGAGAGATGCACTGATCAAGCAAAGATGTCGCTATCCCACCATCTGCGCGTTTGAATTATGAAGTGGTTCTCATATCTTCCAGATACGCCAGGATTTTGATATATGTGCACCCTGAACAAGTTTGGTCACACATACCCACACGTGTTGCGTAGCATGATCCAGGGGGGCTTTATAAAATAAACCGCCCCCCCATCCTGGCCGATCGTGAACGGGTGTGATCTATAGCTGGGATGAGAGCCATTTAGCTCCGCTGGCAGTAGAGATGAAGCGGCTTGGCTCTTTTGTATTAGCGAAGTGGGCTAATACGAGGGCATGGATCTTGGAAATGAAAAAAGTAACTCTGGGGATGCATTTAACTGGCGTAGAACAGCGTGCTATAAATTTCTGACTTAATCAAATATTTCTAGGAGAGCAAAGTTCAGGTCAGCAGGGACCTTCGCAGCCTTGCGAACTGGAAGAAAGATGTATGCGCCAAATTTGCTAATGCTATATGGATAACGTGGCTAAACCCACTACGCTTTATTTAAACATGCTTGCCCAGGCATGGTCAGGCATAGCAAATGACACTGGCCTTCCTACCCTTGAGTTTTTTTTTGTCTTTATATGTACCTGCTTGCTGCAAATCCTCATTGTTGTCTCCATAATTCCATTCTGGAACAGGGTAGTGTGCCTTTCAGAATTGATTCAAGATTCCTTTTTGAATTCCAATTTAAATTTAGTTTAAATTGAGGTATTCCTCATTCCAATTCAGATTTCATTCAGCTCCTGACCATGTTGTGGTCAGTTAAATTCAAATTCACACTTCTGAATTGAAAAGAAAGAATCCAGTTGTTCAGTTCTGAATTTGGCTCAGGAAGGTACTCATGAATGCAGCATGCGTGAGATCCATACCCGCACGATCCCTGTCACCATGTGATAATTATTTTCAAGAAGCGTGTCACATTTGAAATGCATGAGACATCTTGTATGAATCTGGCTTCGGGGGTTGACGCGTACAGAGCGAAGGGATGTTTGTTAGGAAATTGTGTGGCGCGCAGGGTTTCGTCGCAAGGCTTTAGGAGTCCACAACCTCCTCATTTATATACATCCTGATGTAACACACTTTGACATGTCAAACAGAACTGTGCTGGCTAATGTGAGATATCTAGCACCCAGCTAAAGCCCTGGTTTGCAGCGACCACTGGAGGAGGTTCAATTTGACGACTTGTTCTTCAAACTCTCCTTCACATATTTGTTAAATTCAGCAAATAACGAAAGCAGATAACGAGGGGAAACCACCTCACTTCTTTCTGATCTCTATTTAGATGTTCAAACCACGAGCAGGCAGAAATTTAGATTTTGTCTTCTAACAAAAAGTACTTGCGCAAGTATGCCAACAGACATGTTAATATCAGGCAAAGAGAGTGTCTATCATGACATGGCTGACAGCACACTCCAGAGTTGCCTCTGTTTGTTTTCCTTGTGTCTGAAAAAGTAGCAGTGTCGCACAATGAAATATTCATGATCTGCACTTCTCTCCTGTTTGCTTTGCTCTCCTTGTCTCTCTCAGAGAAATTAGAAGGAATAGAGAGATTAGGTCGCTTTCGGGGGCTGCAGGGTTTGTCCAGAGCAACTAATGTCTCTGGACCAAATCTCTCGACTGCTGCGAGTTCGGAGACACGAGGTTTACGGGTTCGTTAAGGTGAAATACAGGATGGAGATCAGGAATTCAGTCGTTTATTATTTAGAAGAGTGCGTGAGATGAGCCAAAAATGAGACGGGCAGAGAAAACATTGCAGACAGATGCTAAAGAGAGAATAACTGAAAAGAAATGATCCGCTCCACAGGTTCTGAGTGTGTATGTATCCATGTGCTTATCAGAGTGGGAACTGGTTTCTCCATAGAGCACTTTTTTTTTTTTTGTTTGATTGCCTTTGACAGCTGCACTCAGCTCAGGAAGCTGAGAGCCTCTGCATGCAGCTCCTGTGTTTGCTCGTCATATTAATTTGATGATTGTTGATGACAGAACGATATACATGTTGGAATTGAGTAAAGGTAGTGGTGGATTTCGAAGGGAAAACGAGCGAGCGCTACGTGCTGTGCAACCGCTGTGTCTTATTAATACTTCTCCAGCCTTAACACACATAAGATAAATAATTCTCAAAAGTATTTGTTTTTCACAGAGGATACGACCTCCAATTAAATTCGCACAACATTGCGAGGCGAATTGCGCAAGATGTCTGCGCTCGTTCGGTGTGCCGGTTTGTTATTTTCCGGACGTTGGATGAATGTCAACACGTTCGAGATGCTTGTTGTTGTTCCAGAATGGATCAATGTCAATGCATAATACAGTCCATCTCGAAACACAGTGAAAACATCCCTCCGTCTTCATGCTACATATCAGAATCTTCATCTGGAATGACATTTAAAGGTTGCCGGCTGACGGTGATCCTCCAGGAAGCCGTCCTCTCAGTCACACCTGTCTGAGTGTGGGATCTCACCTTATGTTTGGGATGAGAGAGCAGAAACACCCCTGATTTCTCCAGCTGATGGATGTTGTTGGTGCAAGGGTTAAGCTGCTGCTCTTGTCTGCCTGTGTTACCCTGGCCTTCATCTGTGTGCGCGCTTTATTTGTGAAGCCTTGTCAGAACGAGGTTGGAGGGCGTTTAGGAGGTTGTGCTTTGAGGGCAGCTCGTCTGCAGATATCACCCAATTAGGCATGGAGACCTTCAAGACGGCTGCCCCTCTAACGAAAACACACTTTGCTCAATTTCTGTGGAAAAAGCTTCCCTAAACCAGCATGAATTTCCATCAAGGTTGGGCAAAATTCAGAACTGAAGAATTAACTTCCTTTCAATTCATAAGTCTGAATTTCAAATTCAATTGGCCACACCTCACAGGCAGTTGAATTGGACGGTAAAATGCAATGACAGGAAGAGAACTTCTATGAAATTAACTGAATTATAGTTCTATGAAATTCAGTACAGGTAATGCATTCTGGGAAAAAAGCAGTGTTCCTCCACTTTCTATCTGTCTGTCTGTCTGTCTGTCTCTCTGTCTGTCTGTTTCTCTTCAGTCTATCTATCTATCTATCTATCTATCTATCTATCTATCTATCTGTCTGTCCCTGTCTGTCTATCTATCTAGCTAGCTAGCTATCATTTTTTCTTTCTTTTTATCTATCTGTCTGTCCCCGTCCCCGTTTTGTCTTGTCTGTCTGTCTGTCTTTAGTCTGTCTGTCTATCTGTCTGCCTGTTTGTCTTCAGTCTGTCTCTCTATGTCTGTCTGTCTATCTGTCTGTCTGTCTGTCCGTCCCTCTGTCCGTCCCTCTGTCTGTCTGTGCCTCTGTCTGTCCGTCCCTCTGTCTGTCTGTGCCTCTGTCTATCTGTGCCTCTGTCTATCTGTGCCTCTGTCTATCTATCTGTCTGTCTGTCTGTCTGTCTCTCTGTCTGTCTGTCTATCTATCAGTCTGTCAGACAGACTGTGGCTGTCTATGCCTGTCTATCTGTCTGTCTGCCTGTCTGCCTGTTTGTCTTCAATATGTCTCTCTATGTCTGTCTGTCTGTCCGTTTCTCTGTCTGTCCGTCCCTCTGTCCGTCCCTCTGTCTGTCTGTGCCTCTGTCTGTCTATCTAGCTAGCTAGCTAGCTATCATTTTTCTTTCTTTCTATCTGTCTGTCCGTCCATCCCCCTACCCTCTATCTATCTATCTATCTATCTATCTATCTATCTATCTATCTATCTATCTATCTATCTATCTATCTATCTATCTATGTCTCTGTCTGTCTATCTATCTATCTATGCGTCTGTCTGTCTGTCTGTCTTCAGTCTGTCTCTCTATGTCTGTCCGTCTGTCTGTCTATCTATCTATCAGTCTGTCGGACAGACTGTGGCTGTCTATGCCTCTGTCTGTCTGCCTGTTTGTCTTCAATCTGTCTCTCTATGTCTATCTGTCTATCTGTCTGTCTATCATCTATGGTTCTGTCTGTCTCTCTGTCTCTTAGTGTCTGACTGTATCTATGCCTCTGTCTCTTCTATCTGTTTATCTGTCTATCTTTCTGGCAGTCTGTCTATCCCTCTTTCTATCAATATATCTATAGATTGATCAGTCTATCTATTGATCTATCCATCTATGCCACTTTCCTTCTGTCTTTTAATCTATCTGTCAGTCTTTCTATCCCTCTTTTCATTGTTTTTTGTTTGTTTGTTTGTTTGTTTATCTATCTGGAGGTATTTTGGTTAAGCTGGTTAGGTAGTTTGGTAGGGATGACCATACTACACTCTTAAAAATAAAGGTGCTTCAAAAGGTTCTTCAAGCAATGCCACAGAAGAACCATTTTTGGTTCCACAAAGAACCATTTCTTGCTTACCTTTTTATAATCTGAAGAACCCTATTTGCCACAAAGAACCTTTTGTAAAAAAAAAAAGTTCTTTGTGGAACCATTTAGACAAAAAGGTTCTTCTATGGTATTGTGAAGCACCTTTATGCTTTTTAGAGTGTATGCTGGTCTTTTCAGCAGGGCTGCCCTTCAAGTTCACATATTCACCCCAAAAATGCAATCTATTGTGTTTGTGCAGACTCTTAAAGCTAAAAAAGTGAGTAAATAAAATCGAATAATAAAAAAAGCCCCAGAGATGCTTAATTATATGTGTGGTGGCATTTCAGTGGATAGTCCCACTGCATCTAGCACGGCGAGCCACAGGCCCAGCTCGCCACACTGAGAAAATGGCAGATAATCAATGGGTGTGCGCCTATTACCATAGAACTCACTGACACAAATGTTAAGTAAGCACTTTGGGAGTTGAGTGTGTTGAATAGGTGGAATGGGTTGGTGTGTGCTCAGTATAAAAGGTGTTGTCATATCTTGGTCTGCAGAGTGGACGATACGCTGTGGCAGATTTCTGTGGCATTTACTTAAAAGAGCAGCAGAGCTACCAAATTTAGTGTCTGGTGGAGACTATCCACAGGCCTGGAGCCAGAGCTCTTTACATAAGGGACTGGGAGACAGACCCTCAGAAGATAATGCACAGGAGATAGCACCCATATGAAAGAGCTTATTTGTGCACGGAAGAAGGGCTGCAGCGATGTAAAGAGAAGAAAAATGAGGCTGAAGAAACAAAAGATGCCTCATTCCTTCCCAGAGCATCATTAGTCATCCTCACTGTTTTGGTATGTGGGTCATCGTAAATCAACATTGGAGAACACATTGAGAGAGGATGGACAATTACACGCTTTACTTTATAGACAAATGACGCTAATCAAAATGCTTAGGTTAGTCAGAACTGTAGCTTAGCAGTTAGCACACATGATCCAACTCAGACAACAAGGGTTGTACTATTTATTTATTTATTTGGATGTATAAGGAAAAATGCTTATGGTTTTGCGATTCTTCTAAAATGTTATTAACATTAAGATTTTTAATATCAGTACCTTCCTAAAATGAGGTCATGGAAACTGAATGCGCAATAAAAACTTTTTTTTTTTTTTTTAATGTTTGCAGTAGATCTATAGGTGGCATGTCACATTGCAGGATGGTTTATTTGATGTATGTTCTAACATTTAGCAGCTGACTTAATTATTAAATATATATGCTATGAAATGGCATTAAGTGAGCTTGATTACCAGTTTTACACGCTATCTTGTCTAAAGGTGCATCTGAGCGTAATTTAGTTTTGTCATCAAGTAAAAAGGCCTCCACTCAGCCATTCATTATAACAAGTTCCTTTGCTTGTCCACGTAGACAGGATTTTCCCCAACCTAAGCAGTATTTCTAAAGTATTTAATATGGTATCAGTCCGCAGAATCAAATTACCCTCCTCACTAATGGCTCCCTAGTAGTTTGTGACCTCCAGTTGGAGACACTAACCAGAGCTCGGGGCTGATTGCCTGAGCTGATAGAGATGATTTCGCCATCGAGGAGACTTTCTTTCTTTATGCTGCAGTGCGTTCTGTTGACACCCCAATGCACTCGAAGGGAAAGCATCAGTCTGAGAGCAGCGGTACCGCAGTGTCATTATCATGGATGGACCGTTCCTTCTGGCCATGACAGCACTTACAGTAGCACAAGCTATTCAAACCAGCCCCTGCTGACTGTCTTCTATTATAGCAGCTATAGCAATGGCTATTCATTACAGTGGTCCGTGTACAGCGTTCACCTGTGCTCCGCATCCCACTGAATGGACTGGAGGCTTGGTTTTGTGTGATAAGAATTGTATTTAAATACTAACCATAGAGGGAGTCCAGAGGCTAAAAAGCTGCTCTGAGTTGCTTTGACTAGGCAGTGCGTGGTGATAACGTTTACAGTTTTTTGTTTTAGTCGTTTTTGTCTTTTGATTTAAAATATTTTAAATGTTGTTGTCATATTTATTACATTTTTAGTACATGCTAAAAAGTGCTTTGTTGAAAACACCATTTCTGGGTTATTTATATAACCCAGCGTTGGGGAAATATTGGACAGAACACATGCTGGGTTATTTATTTATTTTTAGTCCCGTTGTATTCCAGCCCTGGTTGTGTATTCATTTGGCGGTAGGTAAAACTTCCACTGTGGCACGTCATTCACTTTGAATGTAGATCTGGTGAATACTGCATTTGTAAAAAGCAAAGCTTCCAAGCAGACGTTAGCTTGGGCGTACATTTAAACAAAATAAAAATGGAAGAAAAAGTGAGACGACGGACTCTTTCCTGTTTATACAATAGCAATTTGATAGGAATGCAATTTAGTACTTACCATAATTTCATTTAGGAAGTTTCCCGTCAGTCAAGTTTTCTCTCAGGACAGAACACAGAATGACCGTTGACAAAATGTAACCTGTTTAAACCGGTTTGGCATAGACTACCCAACATTGGGTTACACTGACCCAACGGTGTATGTGAGGGAGTTCATAATTTGTATTGACAGTAAAAACCCAGCAGCTGAGTTACAGACCCAGCACCTAGGTAAAAATATGAAAATTAACCCAATAAAATGACCCAACAGGCTAAACCAGCATTTGGGTTATAACAATAACCCGGCATTTTTTAGAGTGCAGAAAAACTACCCAGCACCTGGGTAGAAATATAAAAAAATAACCCAATAAAATGACCCAACAGGCTGAACCCAGCATTCGGGTTAAAACAATAACCTGGCATTTTTTTTTTAGAGTGCAGAAAAACTACCCAGCACCTGGGTAAAAATATAAAAAAAATAACCCAATAAAATGACCCAATGGGCTGAACCCCGTTAAAAAAAAATAAACCAGCCTTTTTTTTTTTTTTTTTTTTTTTTTAGAGTGTACTCTGATTAAAATGGCATTTATTTCTAGTTGACAAAATAACATTTTAGACTTTATTACCTGTGATTGGATTATATAAAACAATTATTTTGTTTAAAGGTTTTTTTTATGAATACTTCACCCAGAAATTTGCATTGTCATCATTTGCTCACTCTTTATTCCTTCCAAACCTGTATGGCTGATTTTCTGTTGAATGTGTGAGATGTTTTGAATTTTATTTTTTCTTTCCTCCATACAGTAAAAGACAGTCGAGTCCAAAGTTGATTTGTACCTGATTGTAAGATGAAAAACAGAGTATCTTCATTTTTGTTTCATAGAAGAAAATAAGTCATGTAATGACTTAAGTAATGACTGTCAGTAAATGATGACCAAATTGTTGTTTTTGGGTGAACTATCCATTTAACAGTGAACTGTTTTTGTCAGAACTATCATATTTTTGTCAGCACTTTTTAAAGTCATTTATTATAGTCATGTGTCTTTGATATCATTGATAAAATCTGAAGGAAAAAAATAGTTAAAAGGATAGTTTGCCCGGAAATGAAAATTAGCCCATTATTTACTCGCCCTCCAGGCATTCTAGGTGTATATGACTTCCTTCTTTCAGGCGAATCCAGTCAGAGTTATATTCAAAATTATCCTGGCACTTCCAAACTTTAGAATGGCAATAGATGGGTGTTTCTCTTCATCAGTCCAAAACAAGTCCAATAAAGTGCCTCTATAGATAATAAAAAAGTGCCTCACACAGCTCCTGTAGCGAATCAGTGCATTTTTTGTAAGAAAAATATCAATGATTCAAAGCAAAAGAATCACTTTAATCTAGCTTGCACCAACTAGTTGTACGCAGAAGTCTTTCCAGGCAGACAATGTAGGACGTCAGCATTACGCATGCGCCGCCCAGACGTGACAACCCAAACGTGGTGATAGGTAAACACAGCGCTGGTCACGAATTAGAAGTTCAAAAAGAGGATTTGTAAAGAAAAATGTGGGAGGATTTCGATATAAACAATAGGAGACTGGTTTTCCTTTGCTAAAGTAAAGAAACTTTGCTTCCTTTGCTCCTGTAAACAAACGTTGGTTTGTGCGAGACTCACTGGGCGCATGCGTAACACCGCCAGGAAAGGCTTCTGTGCACGACTAGTTGGCGCAAGCTAGATTAAAGTGATTCTTACGTTTTGAATATGGATATTTTTCATACAAAAATGCACCAATTTGCTGCAGGAGGCTTTTATTCACCCCCCCGGAGCTGTGTAATGCACCGATTTGCTGCAGGAGGCTTTTATTCACCCCCCGGAGCTGTGTAAGGCACTTTTTATTATGGATGGATGCACTTTATTGGACTTGTTTTGGACTGATGAAGAGAAACTCCAACCTATTGCCATGATAAAACTTGGAAGCACCAGGATAATTTTTAATATAACTTAGATTGAATTCATCTGAAAGTAGGAAGTCATATTCACCTAGGATGCCTGGAGGGTGAGTAAATAATGGGTTAGTTTTCATTTTTGGGTGAACTTTCCCTTTAAAGTCAGAGTATTAGCGACACATCTTTTTTTCCATACATCTAATGTACATCTGAATTAAATGAATTATTGAGAAAGCCAAAGATCTTGATTCATTCCACTGGTTGTTGATTAAATGGAGACAGATCTGAATGCCAGCTTGCAGTCGATTGTAAGTAACAGGGCAAAATGATTGGAGAAGGCAGAGAGAAACTTCAAGATCAAGTCTTAATTTTGATTAAAAGAGACATTTTAATTAAAAACGTTCCATTGCACCGAACATTCTTTATAGTGGGGAAAAAAAGGGTTTTCTGACTATTAAAATGTTCTTGACACTAAGTAAATCATGTTTCATTTACGAACAGTACACTATTTCGGGAACCCAAAATGCTGCTGCTATTGCATCACTACAAAAACTCTATTTTGAAGGACTAGTTTAGTTCTGTGCTAAAATTTTCCTGATTTACTCACCCACATGTCATCAAAGATATTAATGTCTTTCATTCTTTAGTCAAAAATTAAGTTTTTAAGGAAAACATTCAAGTATTTTTCTCCATATAGTGGACTTCAATGGGGATCAGCAGGTTGAAGGTCCAAATTAGAGTTTCAATACAACTTCAAAGGGCTCTACACAATCCCAGCCAAGAAAAAAGAGTCATATATAGCGCAATGATTAAATTAGATTAGATTTTTAAACACAAATGCTCATCCTGCACTAGCTCTGCGATGTGCGTCCGCCACTTCACGCATTACGTAATCACATTAGAAAGGCCACACACAGTTTTTCATCTGCATACTTCGGTTCGAAAAGGTAGGATTGGGCGAAAAAATCTCATTTTCTCCTCCTTTGACTTTCTTTGTACATGCGCATTGTAAACACTGGGTTGGTACTTCTGCCTACGCCACGTGTGACCTTTCCAACGTGACTGTGTAATACTTGAAGTCAGGCTAGTGTGAGACGAGCATTTGTGGTTAAATTATATACTTTTTTTTTTTTTAAAGAAAATAACATTGTTTCGCTAAATAAATCCCTTATTCCTCGCCTGGGATAGTGTAGAGTCATTTGAAGCTGCTTTGAAACTGCAATTTGGACCTTCAGCTTGTTGATCTTAGTTGAAGTCCACTATATTGGAGAAAAATCCTGGAATGTTTTCCTCAAAAACCTTAATTTCTTTACGAGTGAAGACAGACAGACATTCTGGAGTGAACTAATCCTGTAAAGAGTGTAGTGCGAGGTACCATGTACATTGCTATGTTGCATTTAGTATTTGGCTGCCTTTCATTTGGCTTGCATAAACATGTATTGTTGGACCATTTTGCAGAGCGAACTGTTATTCTTTCCTTGACATCAGTAGACTGAACCAGCCTTTGTAGACAAGCCACGGAGCCAAAAAAGTTTCCTGCTCCCTTGGTCACACAAACGTTTGCCTTAAATGCGAGAGGCGAGACTGCCAAATAAAAGATGCGAACCAGTCTTTTCCATTAAAACCCAAGATGATTGATAGTAATGTCTCTTACCCTTTTAATACATACTCTTCAGCAATTTATCAAAGCTCTTAAAGCAGAGCTGGGCTGTCTCTGCAAAGCATACACAAATAATTAATTATCCCTGGAACTGAAAAAGTGCTGTGCCAATATCAAATATTAATTTTGCTTTCTGTTATGAAATATACTCTCCGTTACACAGAGCGACGCACGCACACGTGTCCGTAAAGAGGAATGTATCAGCTCTCCTAAATAAATGAACGCTGCGCCGCTCTGTTTTGTTAACGGAGGTTCTGAATATTAGTTGATGCGTGAACACACACAACCTACAGTGTCGTGAGGAAACGTCGCGTCCGAATGACTCTCGCAAGGGTGAGTAAGAGGATGCGATGACTTCCATTGACTCATTGACTACAGCGGAGCGTTTTACCATCGCCACTCCTGCGATGTGGAGCCTGCGCATCGATCCGTGAGAGATAAAGAGAAGTGAATAAACCAGTGACATACTGTTTACATTTTTCTCAGGAGTCACCGCCTCACGCTTGTTTGGTAATGCAGTGTCTCTCTTCTCCTTCAGTCTGTTTGTGTCTCTCCCACGGTATGCAGAGCACAAATAATGGATGCCGCGCTTAAGGCTCGAGTATTAATTGTCTCTGGTGAGATTTAGCGGCTCGGAGAAGGAGGCAGAAGGTACAGGCCCCTAATGCGTTGCACGGGAGCCAAGTCTGGGTGCATAACACGAGGGTATTGATTCAGGCCCCTCCTCTGTACCTTAATCAAATTGGAGCTCTATTTAGCAGTCAGGTCTATTATAGCGCGAGTGGCTGCACTCTGAAATACATACCACTTTAGCTGATTTATGATGGGATTGTTGTCCTTAGGAGGCAACTCTGCGGAGTGGAGAACGTCATTTTTCATGCGGCGCATACAGTGCGGTTTGGATTGATGGCTGAGCGTGTTGTTGTGAAGCAGTACGCGCTTAGAAATGCGGACGGATGGACTCGCTTTTCAAAACACGGCCACGGACGCGCTCTCGTGACAGAAGCCGAGGGCACTTGAGGGCTTCGGGACAGCTGCCTCAGTCGTGCCGTTGAGGGGGAGGCATCTGTGGGCTCATGCTTTGGCTGAAGATGCAGATATACTTGGAGGTAGACCATCAGGAAGCACTTCACTAAACCCACACATACACACACATAGCGCTCGGGGCCAATTTAGCTAAAGGTGCTCTACTCTTATTCTCGCAGCCTGTTAGAGAGCTTGATATGGTTAAGCCTCAGACGCCCCAGTGAAAAGAACAGCAAGTTTTGAGTGCTGCTCCTTAGCAGGAGATGACTAGGAAGTCAGTGAGCTTTGATATTGGACCAGGCTGCTTTACAAGCGTTTAAGGGTCAATGACATAAAAGAGGGTATACAGTGAAGACACTAAACAAGTCAAAGGATTTTTTTTTTTTTTTTTACTGTAGTTTCTCTAGTTTAAAACGTGCACTAAGTTATTAGAATCTCTCTCTCGCTCTCGCTCGCTCGCTCGCTCAAAATACGTTTTTTATATAATCAAGAATTTTTAAGTTTCATTTTAATGACTCACAACCTGAGTGTCAGCCTAATCTTGTCTTGTCAAAAAAACAAAAAGGTCAGCTTATCTGATATTTTGATCTGTTCATATCTCTATCAAATTATTTGATAATTATATGACGACCATGACAAACACTCATTAGTCTGTGATGTCTTTTTCTTTTTCTTTTTCTTTTTCTTTATTATTTTATTTTTTTATTATTTTATTTCTTTTTTATTTTATTCTTTTTTCTGTTTTATTTGACTTCATTTTAATTTATTCTTTCTTATTTTATTTTACTTTATTTTATACTATTTTATTTTTTTATTTTATTTTACTTTTTTATTATCTTCTATTTTTTATTCTGGTATTTTACTTTATTTTATTTTTAATTTACTTTTTATTTTATTCTATTCTATTTTACTTTATTTTATTTTACTTTACTTTTTGTTTTATTTTACTTTATTTTATTCTATTCTATTTTTTATTTTACTTTTTATTTTATTCTGTTATTTTTTTTATTTTTATCTTCTATTTTTTATTCTATTTTGTTTTTTTACTACTTTATTATTTTATTTTACTTTAATTTCTTTTTTCATTTTATTTCAGTGTACTTTTTTTTCTGTTATGTTATTTTACCTCATTTTACTCTTTGTTTTATTCTATTTTACTTTATTTTAATTTGTTTTATTCATTTTTAACTTATTTTATTTCAGTTTATTTTATTCCATTTGTTATGTTATTCCACTTTACCTTCCTTAATTGTTTTATTTTCCCACCACATGACCTTAAACTGTTGGTCAGAAGTTATATTATAAATGTTTTCCTGTCACTTTTGATCTATTTAATGCATTCTTATAATAATAATAATAATAATAATAATAATAATAATAATAATAATAATAATAATAATAATAATATTTTATTTAGAGACGCGTCTCTATGTGATCGCTTGAAATTTTAATTGAACAAGGCACGTGCAAATGATAAACTTTTGTGCAGACGCAGCAGTGGCCCGATCGGGCCAGTAACAGATTCGTCAACTGTCCCGAGCGTCTTTCACGCTGGCCCCGGGCCATCGGGCACTCCTTATTGTCGAGCCCTATAATAATAATAATAATAATAATATTATATTAATAATAATTCAAAAACATAAAATGAAATAGAATTTAAATACCAAAAAAAAGCATGCTAAGAGCTGTACTCTTCTCATTGTGTGTATGAATTGCCTTTTTAACTCATTAATGATTGGGACAAAAAAAAAAAAAAAAAAAAGAAAGAAAGAAATGCGTTAGTAAATGACCCAGAAACCAATCTGAAGCATTGAAGTTAATGCTGTTCTAAGCTGCTCTTTTCAGCAGGGAGAGTCCATTCAAACCTATCTGCAGAATACTCTGTTGGGTCATGGCTTACTCGTGTGCTTGATCGATATGCGTCTTTTGTCAGAACAATTTTCTGTACTTTCAGTTGTGCTTAGTCGTCTCTACATGTGTTGTGCAATCTGTAACATGCTACCAAGGAGTTGCTTAATGACACGCCAAGAAATATGCATTTCGAAGCAAACACAGTGACCTTACAGGAACTGCCATCTGGCCCTCGTTAATTCCACCTGTCCTCAGGGAAGGACGTAGATTACTGTGAAAACTCAACTGGCTGTCACCACTGTTGCAAGCTTTTTTTCTATTTAAAAGCCTTTCTACTTTCTACCCAAACATGAATTTCATTCGGCTGTCAATAGCATGGGCTAAAGTGCTTAATGTAACTGGGCTGTGTTTAACTTGACAACATCATGTGTGAAATGGACGCTTCTGCTTCATGCTAACCTGTGGCAGAACTGGCATTTCTGGTGTGTGGTTGCAAATGAGAAAATATGGGTTTGGTGCCAGCTCTAGAAATAGCATAGCACATATATCAAAGTGAAAATTGATGGAAAATGGCCAAGAATTGGTAAAAAGGATATGCAAAAACGGTACTCTGAGAGATTTTATTTTACTAATTCATTTATTTATTTATAGAAATGTTACATATTAATGTGTGTACATGTAATTTATGTATAATGTTTTTGGGTTTTTTTAATCTGTTTATCATATGTATGTATCTATGGTTACATCATATGCGTTAATTAAGGGCCTAGTGCTGAAGCTGCTTAGGCATTTATTCTATAAAGATTTACTCTTCTTTGGCACACAGATAGAGGACAGTCTCAATATTAACCATATCTAATTTGGAGTCTCTAACTCAAACTCTGTAACGCCACCAACAGGCCGAATTTGCAAATTGAGTCGAATGCATGCCAAAGTTGATATTTCTACGAGTCAAGATTTTTCGCACTTTTGAATTTTGCGAAAAAACTACTTTTCAGAACTCGTCCTAGATGGTTTGTCTGATTTTCAACAAAATTGGCTCAGATCATCTTCAGGCAATGCTGGCAAAAATTATCAAAAGCTTTTTGATACTCCAAACTGTAAAGCATGTCTTATCATTAACCACAACAAATTTGGAGTCTTTAACACAAACTCTATAGCGCCACCAACAGGCCAAATTTGCGTGTTTCTGCTAACAACTTTTTAACCGTAAGGTCTAAAAGCAAATTTATTCTAATTTTTATTCTGAATTTATTCTGATTCTTTGGCATAGAGGCGAATACATATGGACATTTTAATTGCCTCGATCAGTTTTTTTTCGCAATTTTGAATTTTCCGAAATATCTAATTTTTGAACTCGTCCAAGACAGTTTGTCCAATTTTCACCAAAAAACGGCCTCGATCATCATCTGAGCATTCTGGCAAAAAGTAATCAAAAGCTTTTTTTATATACCAAACCATTTTCGTTAAGCACACTAACGATTTTGACAAAGTTTGTGCAAAAAAGGACATGAGGCTAGAGCTGCATCGAAGGCGATTGTCATGCAAAATTTTTTTCAGTGAAGCCGGATGTGTAATCAGTAGTAAATCTCCAGCAGGTGCTTTCTGATGCACAGAGCTGTAGTTCACAGAAAAGCTACGCTATATTGCGTTCATTATCGCAGACGATTTAATCGCGCAATTATGCAATCAAAAGAAATCGTTAATGACAGCTGTTTGCGTAGCTTCTCAGTGAACTAATGCTGCTACATCTGAAAGCGTGTGAAAATACCACATTTAATAACATGTTTTTACTCCCAACTCACTTCATGACGTCAGTCGAGTGTTTGAAATAAATCCTTCTGAGATGATGTGGCTTTTTACACAGAATAAGGCACATATCTCTGCAACGCTTTAGTGGATTCTGACCAAACTTGGTATGCGTGATAAGTAGGTCACATAAGTAGTTTCGGCACAGTACCACCTACTGGTCAAAAGATAAAATATTGACATTTCTGCTTATAACTTCTGAGCAGTTTGGCCAAATATCATAAGGTTGGTCTCATTAGCAACAGCAAACCAAATCGAACAAATTGAATGGGCGTCGACCATTAAGAGTTTTGTAGTAAAATTCTGTATCAAATGTCTTTAACAGGGGTCTCCATCCCTGCTCCTGGAGGGCTACCATACTGCAGTTTTCAGCTTCAGCCCTAATGCAACACACCTGGACTAGCTAATCAAGGTGTTCAAGGCTACTTAATTACACACAGGTGTGTTGAAGCAAGGTTTGAGCTTAAGGGCTCATCCACACGAAGCCAGAGCTTTCCCTATTCGACCTTTTTTCCCCCTCATTCTTCTGTAAACACAGCATCATCTCAAGAAATATCTACGTACATGCAAAACCACTGAAACTGACTCAAAACAATGTAGTATACATGCCAGACCAGTATGCAGCGCTGTAATTCTGCCACAGAGATGCAGTAAAAATGGAGAAGACTTGAAAACCTTGCGCGCTGTATGTAAACCGAACCGAAAACTCCAAATATGCCCGAAAGAGACACCCAGGAAATCACGATCGCTGCAGCTGGATAAACAAGATTTAACTGCTTTCATTGATTCAACGTGACTAATAAACACACAACTACGACAATGTATGGAGTATGTGTTATTGAATGTGGTATTTTCACGTGCTTTCAAATATAGCAGCATTTCTACACAGAGCCATAGTTCACTAAGAAGCTACGCAAACAGCTCGTGCAATTAAATCGTCGATAATGAACGCGATATAGCATAGCTTTTCAGTGATCTACGGATCTGTGTAGTAAATGCTGCTCCATCTGAAAGCACCTGCTGGAGATTTACTACAGATTTACACAACGAGAAAAAAATGCGCATGACAATCACCTTCGATTAATCGTGCAGCCCTAGGCCTAAGTCTGCAGGAAGAAAGCTCTCCAGGAGCAGAGTTGGAGTACCCTGGTCTTTACCCCGGGTAATTAAAGACAACTCCTTAGCGTTTCATTTTACCTCTGTTGTGCTTGGCCCTTTAATTGCTGCTCGCAGCTATATTATGTTTATATGTATACATAGGATATGGACGGAACGTTTCTTAACATGATGTCAAACCATTTCATTGGAAAGTGTATTAAAGCTGGATGTGATGAGCAAGCGTTTTTGATATTGACATTACTTCTTAGATACATTGGAGGCTCGGGCTGTGGATATTTATAGGCTTCTCCTTGAACGTGACCTTACGCTTCCTTATCCGTTCCGTATAGCTCATCCATGCATTTTATTTACCACAGCGAGCGACCGTAACTAGCAGGATGCATGTTTTGATGAGGCCCGGTCCTGTTTTTAATCTAATTGAGCCTGAACAGCAGTGAAAAGATTAGCTCTGACAAGAAAAAAGGCAAAATCGATGGCTGATGGATGTCAGCGTTTGCGTGTAACGTGTAGTGCGATCAGCAGCGTGGGAGACAGCTGTGTACCATGTGGGCTATTCTGTCTGGCTGTACTCCCCTCCTCTGAGTCGCTGGAGGGCAATATTCAATAGAGCTTTTAGTCTGTATGCTGGATCTGACTAATCCGGCCCTAATTAGCCTTCCTTTCAGAGTTTGCTTAGTTAAAAAGCTGGATATCACTGGCATCGGCAGTGCTGATTATTATAGCAGTGCTTAATTCGGTTATATGAACGTGTTTTGACGACAAAGTTTCAACAAGGACACCTGCAAGATGTTAGTTTGCACATTTGAGCGCCACGCAATTCTCGCATTGGAATAGACGATTGATTTTGAGTCACAATGCCCCATTTCTGCACATGACCTTTCATTCATCAGCATTTTCCCCATTCGCTTTTTTGTTTTTTTTTAACACGGCAGAGCTCTTACAAATCAATGAACGTATTGATCACGGATTACGTGCTCTCGCAGTAGTGCGCATATATGTCGGAGTCTGTCGGTGAGGAATAAAGCATTACTAATGACGCAACCTGGTGTACAGACCCTCCTGCATCCAAAACGTTGTTTATTATCGCAACCGAATTTCATTTCCCCTCTCTTCGGTGATATTTAAGCATCCTTCGCGTTCTTCAAAGTAGAGTGCGACCACAGCTTTTGAAGATGAGAGGGACAGGCTTGCTTCCTTTATGAATACGAGACTAAACAGAAAAAAAAGAGGGCTGGATAAATGAAGTTTCATTATTTTCCTTTCCTTTGTGCCGTATGTCTTGTACAATAATGTAAAATCTAATAATCCATTATTGAGCTCGCAGAGAAGAGAGGCCAGTCTGTGATCTGTGCTCGACTGCGGATGAGAAAGGAAGTGACAATAGGGAAAGAGCTGGCCGAATTTGACAGCGCAGATGTGGAGATTCCATCGAGACCAGGCTGTCAAATCATCATATTACCATGTAGAAGTTTCTCGCTCTCTAAATACTATGACAGTGCCATTTTTCTGATGGATAACAGCGGCGCTTTCTAACCGCATCTTCTCTTGCATAACTCGCAGACGATTGATCTTTCTGTCTGAACATGCGAGAGACTGGATGTTTTCCATCTCTTTGTGTCCATTTGTTTGGGTTTTTATAATATGCAATTTAGCGGATCGATTAGTTGTTTTTCATAGAGACAGACAGTACCTGTTGTCTTGCGGTAACAGGCGAATCACAGTAATGTTGCATCAAATCAGCCAATGTAATTTGAATTTTACATCATTTCTTCCCTGGGTAAAAAAAATTGGCAAGCACAAAGATGCTGGTTTTCCATGCTAAGTAAATTAAGGATTAGCCAGGCTGGAATTGGATCTAGCTATGGCAGACACGCAGACATCCCAGTCATATTGTGGAGTGCTCTAATTCTGCTCTTTCATGCCCAGACAGCTGTAAATCTCAACTCTGGCAGGATTTTCATTGGGTTTCGACTCTGATAAATACATTTTTGTGAGGAGCTCACTATTGGGGTACAAAATCATGCCTT
This sequence comes from Cirrhinus mrigala, assembly GCA_036247105.1. Classification (NCBI taxonomy): domain Eukaryota; kingdom Metazoa; phylum Chordata; class Actinopteri; order Cypriniformes; family Cyprinidae; genus Cirrhinus; species Cirrhinus mrigala. Next base: position 15,463,103 of record CM070027.1, on the reverse strand, counting down.
TCCTCCACCAGGGGACCTGTTTGAGTGGGGCTGTAGGCCCGCAGTACCCATTTAAACACTAATAACCCAATTACATAAACCCACTGTGGCCTTGCTTTTGTAGAGCAAGCATGTCTTTTTTTTTTTCTTCTTCCCACAAGCGTGCCCCTTTATTTTAATGTCGAAAGGAACACTATAAGTCTATTTACTAACTGTGTCATGCGTTAAGGGGCTCTCCATCAGTATACACACAGGATTTGGAGCTGAACCCAACAAATGTTTGCTTTTTTAGGCCGTCATCTATGTTTGCACGTTTTATGGGAATTTTTTTTTTTTTTTTTTTTTTTTTCCTCCGAAGCGGCTTAAATGCATGTGGGGTTTGGGTTGACTTTAAATGCTGTTAATCCCTGCAGTTAAAATGTAAAATATCTAAATCCTTTTTAATTGATTTGAACTCTTTAAAGATCTCAGTGGTTTGGCCGCTGTCTTTTTGCTTGCAAATATTAAAAGGGTCATACTGTACATCTTTGTATTATTTCATTCTTTGCCCTGAGGTCCACTTATGATGTTCACAAATAGTTTTTCACTGCCTTTTTCTGCTCTCCTTCTGACACTTGGAATGAAGCAGTTCATTTTTGCTGCTATTTAATTAAGAAATGCTCCCTTCACATGTGAAATAACCAGCAGCTTCAAAAGGACAGAGAAAGCTGGTTTTCTATTTGGTTTGATATTGTTTTATGGTACCGTTCAAAAATTAGGTACAAAAAGTTAATGCAATTCATAGTTTTTATCTCGCAGTTCTGACTTTTTTCTCGCTATTTCCAGTTCATATTTCTTTTTTTCTTAGAATTGCATGATATAAATGTACAATTCTGACTTTTTTTCTCAGAATTGTGATAAAAACTCAAAATTGCAGGAGAAAAGTCAGAATTGCAGGATATAAACTCATTTCTGAGCAATAAAGTTGCAATTCTGAGAAGTTATGACACATAACTTACAATTCTTACTTTTTTATCTCAGAAATGAGTTTATATCTCACAATTGAGATTTTTCCTCAGAATTAAGTTAAGTCAGAATTGTGGAACACAAGCTCGCAATTCTGAGAACGTCAATCTTTTTTTCCCCTCGGAATTGGACTTTATATCTCACAATTGCAAGTTTATAAATCATAATTCTGAGGAATAAGGTCACAATTGTGAGATATGAACTTGCATTTGTGAGAAAAGTCAGAATTGTGAGGTTTTTATCACACAATTGCAAGTTTATAACCTTAGAACTTGCAATTGTGAGTTTATTTCATGCAGTTTTGAGAGAAAAAAGTCAGAATTGCGAGTTTATATCAAGCAATCATTCTGAGGAAAAAAAATAACTAAATTCTAATATTAAAACTTGCAGATGCAAGAAAAGTCTGAATTGTGGGTTTTTATCTCACAATTGCGAGTTTATATCCTGCTATTCTGACTTTATAACTTGCAGTTGTGAGTTTATTTCAGGCAATTCTGAGAAAAAAAGTCAGAATTGCGAGTTTGTATCATCATTCTGAGACAAAAAAAAAAAAAAAACTCTCAATTCTGACTTTATAACTCATAACTGCAAGTTTAAATCTCAATTCTGAGAAAAAAGTCAGAATTGCAAGATGTTAACTCGCAGTTGCGAAAACAAAAGTCAGAAAAAAGGTCTGAATTGTGAGATAAAAAGTCGGAATTATCTTTATTTTTTATTCAGTGGCGGAAACAGGCTTCCATATAGTCTTCACTGATCAAAGGTGATGATGAAGGTCTCCAAAGAAAAGAAGAAACAAAAAACATTTATGGTATTACAAAAATATTGATATTTTTGATAAAACAACACTGATATAAGAAATTTTTCTTGACCACTAAATCATCATGTTAGAATGATTGAAATGGAAAGCAGTTATTTTAAATTGTTGTAAAATCACAATATTACCAGTTTTACTGCATGTTTTATCAAACAAATTCAGCCTCTTTCAAAAACATTTAAAAAAAATATTTTAAACGCTACTGCAACTGGAAGAAAAAAAAAACTGAATTAAATGATTAGGGACCATGTTAGAAATAATCGTAAGGACGTGCAGAGAGTCAGGTGCTACACGTCAGGCGGCTAGGAAGAGCACAAAATGTATCAAAATCCCCCATATTTGCCTCTTAATGCTCTTTTAGACTGGTGAGGAAGTTTTGATTTCATAGATGTTTAAAATATCAAGAAAAACTTGATTTCTCTTGATATGAGCCCTTCAGTGAGACAAACAAGCTAAGCTAAACATTAGAGGATGTTAAGCGCACTCAGGCGCTCCAGGGACAGACTGGAACCCTAGGGGTTGAGAGATATCCATATTTGATGGTGTAGTCATGTTGAATATTGGTGATTTTTAATTGAAGGCATCAGGCTCTCTCTGCAGGGCCGTTTCCTCCCATTTCCCTGAGCAAGAGTTCTGCACACTAATGGGGTGGAAAGTCAGAAAGTTCAGCGACTCTCCAGACCGTGCCTGATCGATCTTACCTAGGAAGCCATGAGGTTGGATGTGTGATGTCCATGTTCTCTGTTTGCCTGACTGTGTGCCATTGAAATGAGGTTCCCTGGTCTGCAGGGAGTGAGAAGCACTGTCAGAGGCTCAGGTGAAAGCCATTAGCATGTGGTGTCGTGTCTTGTCAGGGGCCGAGCACGTGTTGACGTGTGATTGACTCAAATTCAGCACTGGATGTTTTGTTTGGGTCTCAAGGACGGGCAGGAGATGGAGGTTGGAGGAGGTGGGGAAGTGGGGGCGTTTCTAGCAGAAGACCACTGCAATGTCAGACCACTGTCAGATTCCCAGCGCTCTGCTCAAATACACACAAACAGCCAAGATGCCCCGACAGGGAGAGAACTGAGCTAGATTGCATCAGCCAGCCCCTGCCCTGGTGCTTCGAGCCTGAAATATGTGTGAGTGGCTGGCTAAGCCTTACACAAGCAATCATTTTTGATGAATATGGACACTGGGGGGTACAGCACCGCTAATGTGAAACACTGTGCTTTCTTTAGGGATCCGTGCTCTGCCGGCTAAGAATAGCACGTTGTACGTTTCCTTCTAAATTGTCCAGTCATCTGATTATTACACCATCACCATCTAGAGTTCTTCAAGCATAAATTCATTTTAAAGCTTTAACCAAATGAATGTAAATATCAGTTTTTCCGTTTTTTACCTTCTATATACAAACAAAAATGGTGGTTATTTTCAACTGATTTGAATGCATTTTTACAGCTTGAATTAATTCAGGATAATCCTGTGCAAAATTAAACTGCGTTTGGAAGCCATTGCACTTCTGTAATGTGACACTCAGTGATTGCTATGTGGTTTTTAAGATGCTTAGAGTGGTTATTTGCATGGTTAACAGAATGAGTTAGACAGTTTAGTGTTATATTTGAGTTTTGGGGTTTGTTTGAATCGCCAAGAATGAACAGAAATAGTAGTGATTGTCTTAGAAAGCAGCACTAACAATAATAAGCTTGATTTACTCCATCAGGAATTGATTGGTTCATAAAAAATAGATGTTTCTTACCAGAATAGTGTTTGTAGTTGATTATGGAGGACTACTTCCCTCCCAAAACACTTCTGGCAAGCGCTTTTAAAGAGGCTCTTTAATCGGGATATGGAGGCTGAAGGTCAAGTCCACCCTTGAGAACCTCAATGGTAATGATTCATTCTCAAATCTATCATTGTTTGTTATTATAGCCGTAAATTGTGTTATATTAAAGCATTAAACTGTGTTAAATGACTTAAAGCTGAATATAGTTTGAGCAAGGTTTTAGAAAATGAAATGAAAAAGTGAATAGTGCTTACAGCCTTTATTTTTAATATTTCAAATTGTGTAAATTAGCATAGGTCCATGTTTTATGAATGAACAGAAATTATACACACTGTACTGTGAGAGAAAGAGAGAAATTATTATTTTTATGCAGCGAGGATGCATTAAATTGATCAAATATGAGAGTAAAGACAATTATAATATTACAGAATGTTTTCAAATAAGTTCTTTTGAACTTTCTATTATTCAAAGAATCAGCTGTTTTCAATTTTGATAATTAAAAAACGGCACCAAATCAGCATATTAGAATGAGTCCTGAAGCACAGGAAAATTAAATTATTAAATAGTAAACAGTTATTTTAAAGGGGTCATAGGATGCATAACTAACTGTTGTTTGAACATAAATGTGTGTTGGCAGTGTGTGTACACAACCACCCTATAATTATAAAAATCCACTCAGTGGTTTTTTGAATCTTTGTAAGTAATATTCCCATTTTCAAATCGAGCCATTCTCAGCTTCTTGTCGACCAAGGCCACTCCCACGATAGTTGATTGACAAGGCCGTCTAACATTAGACCCGCCTCGACTGAGCTGTAACAGTCCAACTGCCATTGTGTCGACATGTCTTTGCATGTAATAATGGCCATAGCTATCATCATTTACTCCTGACATCTGAGCCACTGAAGACGTAGAGGATTAACGTTACTTTAGTTTTAGAAGGAAATGCGCCCGGCGATCTGCATAAATGCGTCTATGTTTGTGTGAATCATTCATGAACCAGCTTCACCTACAGCAGAAGTGAGTATAAGGGTTTTTTATGCATCTTTGCAAATTGCCTTTGCTAATAATGTGCTAGTTAGCAAGTTTCGTGGCTAAAAGTAAACAGACTGGCTCGTTACCCCACAGTAGAGATGGGCGGGGTGAGCAGAGCTCATTAGCATTTAAAGGCATATGCAACAGAACGGCTTGCTCTAAAAACAGCTGATTTTGACAAGGTAAAAAGGTGTTTTTTACACTACCACTGAGAAATTTTGACCAAAGTATGTTATAGACTTCTCATTAAGAAGCTAAGAAATCATATCAACATGTGGAAAATGGGCATCCGAAAGCTTGGTGAGCTTAAGAAATGTCTTTAGTAAACATTAAAAAAAATCTTACCAACTCTAAACTTTGGAATGGTAGTGTATATAAATAAACACAGAGGATTAATAAATGATGTAAAAATGGTCTATGATGTCTAATGCATTAACTATGTTTTAGAAAAACATCTAAAGTACCCTTTATTTCTATGGAAATACTGATAAATTGTGCACCGGGAATGTGGTAAATGGGGTCAATTTTAGTTTTTGTACATTTTGAATTCAGTCACAATGTGTTTTACTTTTCCCACAAATGGAATTGCTTTGTAGCAGATGTATGTGTTAGCAGTGCTCTGTGCTTTAGCCTGGAGGAGTGTTTGTACAGAATGGCATTTGGTGGGTAAAAATAATGGCTGAAGATTAGCAATTCTGGCCGATTATAGACTCTCCCTCCCCTTTCCTACCATGCTCTGTGGAATAGGTAGCAGGTGGTTGTGACAGGTGTGATGGAGGCTTCACTGAAAGACATTGAAATAGCAAACAAATTGGAGGAAGCATTTTGTGGGGTTTCCGGTGATTGGTGTCAGAGTTGATGGATGTTACCACCCTGGGATGCAATCCCAAGACCGTGTTTCCGAGGAGCCCAGGTGCGGCGTGGGGGGAGAGCAGGTGAGATCGAGTGGAGAGAGACTAGAAAAGTGAGAATCAGAAAAGAAGAAACCCTTGCGGAATATTTATGACTGTGAGACAAAGCTACGTTGTAGCCTCATTTTAGCGTATTTTACCCCAAGACTTTTAAAGCCAGGAAATGAGTGTTAGCCACACCAGCGTGACCTTTATTGGGACAAATGGCCCGTGGTGCACTTGGGTGTGTGTCAGCAGCAGATAAAAAGAGATGACATTAGAAAAGATGATCTCTGGTCACCGCACTGATTTGTGGCGAGAGGAAGATGAAGCTGTTTTTCACCCTCTCGCTCCGTATTGAGACGGGAAGACAGGAGATGAAGTGCGAGAGAGGAAGAAATAAGGAGGAATGACACTTCAGACGCGGGTTATGTAAGCAATCCGCAGCGTTGTCAAACACTGACACCTTATCAGTCACTTAGCGTTTACGTTTGCAACCTGCCAGATCCCTTCTAAGTCTCCCCCATAGACTCCAGGAAGGGAACGCTGGAAAAAATCCATACGGCTTGCGGCACGGTATATGGAAATCCCGCAGAAAGGGCCTCTAACTGATGCTGGCACTCTCTCTGCCAACAATCCCAAGACAAAAGACGCACTGAATCGCTCAGTTTTTATCGCCCGCTCCAATCTTAATACCTTTTGTAAGTTAAGCTTTAACTGGAAAAGCTGTTTGTTTGCTATTGACTTTCCTCCATAATCCAATTCCAAATGATACTGGGTCTCTTTCTGATTGAGACATCACTGAGCTTGTTGTTCTGTCTCTTATTCCTCCAACCATTTTCCATTTTCTCAGCAAACTGCATTTCCTGCCCGTTCAGAGTTGGTGTGTGTTTTCCAATGGAGGCCGATGTAAATATGACAGCCCATGGAAATGGGATAGAGTGGCAAATTGAATTACGGAGCGGCATAATGTGCCAATATGGCAGGTGCACGCAGTCATGTCTGTGCGGACACCATTGATTAGTGGCACCTGTGTCTGCCGATTCTGTCTCCCGGACAAGAATGGATATCGGCCCGTGACTTTTTTTTGTGAATATAAACCTTATGCCGCTCAAAATGGGTAACAGACCAGCGCTCGTGTTATTGCCTTTGACAGCATGGATGAGCCATCTTGGTCTGCAGAGGCATGTGTGCAAACCGTCCACTCTTAATAATGCTTTACATGGCAATGGAACCTGTCAACACTCACGCTCACGCCTGCCAAAATTTTACATCTAAACGGCGAGTTCTTGTTGCACCAGTGCACCAGCAAGTGATGCAAAACAAAATAGTTTGTTCTGCCCATATAGACGAGGCTGGCAAAGCCATGGCACCCATTTAACAAGATACAAATGCTAACAGTTTACGCATCTGGATGTTAGCAGTATATATAGTTTCATAGCATTTATTAACTTCAATATGAATTTCTACCTAGGGGCGTTTCCTCCGAGGAGGCAAGGGAGGCAGTGTCTCCTCAAAACATTGGCTATACACTTAAAAAGTGTATGAATCACTGTTTTTTTCTAAAGAAACATTGTCCAATAGTGACACCACCAGGTAAAGTTACAGCGGGGGCCCCCGTCTCTCTCGACCTCACCTGAGCCCACTGAGTTTTATCAGACACCTTAAAGCATGCGGTGAGTTTGGTGGGGGGTAATTGAGAATGAATGGGGGAAAGTAAGTCACATGAGAGGAGGAAATGCCTCCATTGTGATATGATTCGATATGACTGGTTATGATCGGCTGTGATTGGTTCATGCAATAAATTCCACCTCTTGTGTTCATGCACGTTCCGCTTTTGTGAATTAGTCTGAATTAACAATTTAATGGCGTTTATGGGAAAACTAATTGGAAAAAAGTAAGTACAACTGACACACTTAGATATAACCACTTGTGACCCTAGTTGTAAAGTACTCCCGCAATTAGTGTTGCACGAGATACTGGTACTTAAAAAGTATCGCGATTCCCTGCTTTTAAAAACGGTAAGATTCCGCATTTTACTAGTAGAGGTACTTTAAGCATGCATTTTAATAAGAGCCATATTTCTGCATGTCTGTGTTAGTGAATGGCGCAGATGCGCAGTTTTGTTTACTACACACATACGCGTGATGCTCGCAGTGTTTTCAGCCTCTGCTGCCTTAATATATGAGTACATGAACACATGAACATAATCTCTAGAACTGCTCTTCATGAGCCACTTCATGAGCATTTTACTGTTTCTTTGTCATGTAATGAAGACCCCAAAGGTCTTCACAGCAACCCGTCAAAATAAAAGTTCGGTTTAACTTGACAGTCAGAAATATATTACTTAATGTAAAGATAGTACTACTACTACTAATCAAAATCATTATTAAAACAATGTTTAAGGAATATTTACCAGAAAAAAATATTTACCAGAATTTATTTACCAGAAAATTGTACATTTCTGGTAAATAAGTATTTCTGAATAAATAAATAAATAAATAAATAGCCTATAATAAATTAATTCTTAATCAAATCTAATTATCCTTTATAAATTCATTACACATGCTTTTGGTTATTAAAATGTAATGAAACAATTAAAATAGAATCCAGAAAATAGAGATTCACAAACAAAACTGAATTTGAGAAAAATAATATAACGTATTTCATGTCATTTTTGTTAAACTTTTAATAAATTGCTGTTAAATTCGACAAGTTTAATGATTTCAATTAATTAGGCATACTTTTTGATAAATATTTTTTTTAACGTAACCACTAAAATAGAGTCTAGAAAAATTGGAATTTAGGAAACAGATTTCATAGGGCCTTCTTTATTTCATTTGTGTCTTTTGTTTTTTGTAGTTGTCCTTTAGTTTGTTACTTGCATATAGGTTCTTATTATTAATAACAAAGATAAAATAAAATAAATGGCAATGTCATGATATAAATTGTTGTTGTGAAATAAAATTATTATATCATGAAATAAGATTTGGCTTTATCCCTTAAGCTAAATTACCGATATAGCAAAGATCTCTACATACCTGTAGGTTCGGTAGTTGTTCACCATAATCCTGTGTAGTGGCACTGGCATGTGATTATTATTATTTTATTTATTTATTTGTATTTTTTTAAAAGGGGGGATGAAATGCTTTGTTTTAATAGATAAAATAACTACGATCTCCATTTGGATCTATTATTCAGTTACTTTTCCTGATGTTCTATGATTTTTCGTAGTATCAGTTCAGTAGTAGTATCGTGATATTTTAGTCAGGTATCGTATCGAAGTCAAAATTTTGGTATCGTGACAACGCTACCCACAGTTGTTCTTTTTATTTATTTATTTTTTTAATGTTATCATGTTGACAAGATCTTATCATCATCTGCATCAGGCAAAATTTCCATATCTGTGTATCCCTACAAAGAAACACAAAATGAATTAAATAGAGATTCAGCTCAAAGGCACCATAGATATCCTCTAGCCTTAGGTTTGACTGGCATGCAATCCTTTCTCAAAGAGCTCCATTTCTCTCTTGCAACTAACACAATCTTTAACCCGGTTGCCTTGGTATCCTTGCAGAAACGGGGTGTTCATAAGAGTTCAATTTTCAGAGGCTATCCTCAGGCTGGGAGCACAATATTGTTGAAGAATCCTGCCTGTATAATAGCAATGAAGCAGCACTTCAGATGAATCCAGCAAGCATGCACAATCAGCTCTGTGCGCGGAATGATGGGATGCATAGTGGTAGGACTGTTTGTTCACATGACTGGTTGAGTCTCGAGAGCGATATATTTGTTCTTCATTCAAAGTCACATTTCCATCTAAATAACAAAGCCATCACGTGATTCCAGCTCGATTCCATCGGAAAGCTTCAGCTCCAATGTAACCTTTTCTCCTTAATCAGTTCTTTTGTAGCTAAATGTCAGTAGATTAATTGAAAACTTGGGGCGGTTTAAAACAACAGCTGACAATTAATTTCCGTAGTTTCGGGCACCCGCTCTAAATGCGTTTGACAGCAATACTGCATCAGCAGTTCATCAAAGTTTGGGTCAAGTATCCGGATGCATGCTGTTGGGTTTCTACCCCTACGACACTGGGCTTTAGCACCTTAGCTTGCAGAAATCCTTTTAGGTAAATGTGTTTTGCAGCAGGAGGAGATGAAGACCATCTGAGAGGATGATGAATGATGGCTCCTGAAGGAGCAGCTGCCCCTTTTCCAGCCAGCATGCACAACCTACCTCTCTTTCTCACCCTTCTGAATGAGGAAAAATATAGCTCAAAGCCTCAGGGAGGGATATTGTGTCGTCCCATCAGACAGCTTTAGGAATAGAAATGTAACAGATGCACGCTCGAGTTTATTCAGAGGACATTTTTGTCATTCCTCAACAGGCATCAAAACGAAGGGAGCTTTCCATATGTCATCACAGGTACCATGATACCAAAACAACGGTTTGTTTGAGGTAGTGCCAAAGGCTGGAGAAGATCTGCCGTTCAGAGCATCCTCCGTTTTTATGGAAATAGCTTCGCATTGTTGTTAATTATTTATGGCACTCCAAAAAACAATGCATTGTCAGCCTTTGGTGCCGTTGCGCTCTTCGATGCTCTGTACGCGCTCCCTGCAGAGCTCTGAACTACTTATATAAGTGCTATGGGAACCTAAGGCGATTTTTAGAGGCAGAGCACACTGCCGTCCCATCTGCATCTCCGGCTCCCGGGATGAAATGGATGTCTGCGCAACCTTCCTAACGATCTTTTTTTGTTTTTCAATTAAACCGATGAACATATACTTGCTTTGTTTACAAATCACTGAAGCAAGTCGCCTCGTTCACGGCTCATTCCTCCCTTGCGTGTCTTACGACATATTTTGTAGACTATGGAATATGTACAAGTGCTTCATCACTTTTGGCACGCTATTTTTTTTTCTACAGGGGATTTGAGGACTTGAGATGAGCAGAAACGCAATATGGGAATGTGTAAAAACGCCCTTCCTGCGGAAAATGAATGTACCCAGCCTTTGACGGGGCGCGGTGGGAAAACCCCTTCCGTGTGTGCTTTGGAGCTGCGAGAATGTCTCTTTTGCCTTGTCAGATACAGAGCAAACTTCCTTGCCGTCTTTCATCATGCCTCTGTTTATCCCACTGTACGGGAATGCACATATTCTGCCTGACTGCATCGCTTGTTCTTGCTCATGCAATCTCTGCAGATTTAATTACACGCTTTTCTAGACTCATATAAAAAGTGGGAGAGAGGTAGGAAAGCCAGTGATTGAGGAAGAGAGACAGGGAAGAGTGGGCTGAGCAGTTCCCTGGGGTCATGTATTTATGTCAGAGGAATGGAACCCCACTGTATAATGATTTGCGATGACCTCGCAAATGAGCGGATTATACCGGGGTTGTCGGGAGCAGCTGTAATGGGCCTGAGGCTCAGTAGGGTTCTACATATAGTCAAGCGACTGACAGCATAGATGGGCCGTGAGAGTGGAATCCACTTGCACTTTCTAGGGCATAAACCCATGCACATACTTTCATCTTTCCCACTACAGCTTACTGAAAGTTAGTGTGTTCCGTTATACTGACTATGACACACACAGAATAAAACTTCCAAGTAACACACTTTTCAGAATCTTACTAGGGTTAGTTAGTTTACTCATCAAAAGTTATGAAGTCCCATCACTGTAAGTTGGGAGTTTTAGACTCAGTTGACTTTATAATACACTTTTCATAATCTCACCAGGGTTAGTTATTTTTTTAGTATACTCATTGGAGTTATGAAGTCCCACCAATTGTAAGTTGGGAACTTTTGACTCAGTCAACCTCATAGCACTCTTTCCATAATCTCACTACTAATAAGTTAACGCATTTTTCATTATCTCAGTAGGGTTAGTTAGTTACTTAGTTTATTCCTCGAAAATTATAAAGTCCCGCCAAATGTAAATTATGAACTTGTGGCTCAATCAACTTTATAACACTCTTTTCATAATCTCAAAAGTGAGTTATTTACAGTTAGTTAGTTAGTTAGTTAGTTAGTTTATTCATAGAAAGTTATAAAGTCCCCCCACTGTAAATTGGGAATTTTTGGCTCAATTGACCTTATAATACTCTTTTTATAATCTCATTAGTTAGTTTTTTTTTTTTTTTTTTATAGGTAGTTAGTTATTTAGTTTATTCATCGAAAGTTATTAAGTCCCACCAATTGTAAGTTGGGAAATTTTGGCTCAGTCAACCTTATAACACTCTTTCCATAATCTCACTACTAATAAGTTAACACATTTTTCATTATCTCAGTAGGGTTAGTTATTTATAGTTAGTTAGTTAGTTACTTAGTTTATCCATTGAAAATGATAAAGTCCCACCAAATGTAAGATCTCACTAGCTAGTTTTTTTTATAGGTAGTTAGTTATTTAGTTTATTAATTGAAAGTTTTGAAGTCCCACCAATTGTAAGTTGGAAACTTTTGGCTCAGTCGACCTTATAATGCTCTTTTCACAATCTCACTAGTTAGTTATTTATAGTTAGTTAGTTACTTAGTTAGTTACTTAGTTTACTCATTTATTCATAGAAAGTTATAGTCCCACCACTGTTGGGAATTTTTGGCTCAATCGACCTTATAATACTCTCTTCATAATCTCACTAGTTGTTATACTAGTAATTCATAGTTAGTTAGTCAAATAGTTTATTCATCAAAATGTATGAAGTCCCACTACTATAAATTGGAAACTTTTGGCTCGGTCGACCTTATAACACACTTTTCATAATCTCACAAGTTACAGCAGTTGCTTGTAGTTAGTCATTTAATCTATTCATCAAAAGTTATGAAGTCCTACTACAAGGTGGAAACCTTTGGCTCAATCAACCTTATAACACACTTTTCATAATCTCAGTAGGGTTAGTTGTTTATTGTTATTTAGTTTATTCATTGAAAGTTTAAAGCCCCACAACTGTAAGTTAGGAACTTTTGGCTCAGTTGACCTTATACCACTGGTTAGTTATTTATTGTTAGCTATTTAGTTTATTTATCGAAAGTTATGAAGTCCCACCACTGTTTGTGAAGTAACACACTTTTCATAATCCCACTAGTTAGTTCTATCTATTTATCTACAGAAGTCTATGGAACACAAAAATTTTGAAGCTCAGTATCTCAAGTGCTCAGAATGCAGATAGAATCTTATAATTCTAAGGCGATGACTCTTCATCATTTCACTAGTTAGTTATTTATAGTTAGTTAGTCATTTAGTTTATTCATCAAAAGTTATGACGTCCCACTACTACAAGTTGGAAACTTTTGGCTCAGTCGACTTTATAGTATACTTTTCATAATCTCAATAAGGTTAGTTATTTATTGTTTGTTTTTTTCCTCCACATTAAATACACTTCAGCCTTTGGTTCCGCACCTTTGCTTTAGCAAGTGAGTATCAATGCTTTGTTCCGTTTACTCTGACGACTTTATTTTGGCCGCAACCAATGCGGTATGGAGCAGAAGAAACAAGGTAAATGGGGGCACCACTGTGCCATGTCAAAACATCAGTCATTCCTCTGTAACTACTGAAAAAGGGAGTTTTTCGTTTGGTGAGCATCCCAGGGAGAGCCTGTCATATCTGTCAGTGGCGCAGAATTCGTGCTTCAGGTTAGTGTTCCCAGCCCAGGAGCAAATATGTGGCTAATGGCAGACTGGCGGCCTCTCTTTCTTTTGTGTAGGCTGATCCAGGGGATTAAAGCATCTGCCTGCCCTCCGCTCGCTATAATGGCATTAGGGAATGGATATGCTTTAGTATTCCGTTAAAGAATATCTGATATGAGGGCTCGGCTGATTTAATTAAGTAAAAAGCTAGACCTGAGAGCGAGGGGGAGAAATCAACAAAGGCAAACGCGGAATAAGGGAGACAGACAGCCTGAATTCAATGTGTAGTCTCTTGGCAACCAAGCGTAGTCACTGCAGCGTCAGAATATCGTGAGAATGTTTTAACTGTTAATCTCTATACCAACTATTCATTCTTTCACTAACAGTTTCCATCTTTTGATCTCAACCTTTTAATACCATGTCATAATCAGCCACGCCAAGCAACAGGACATTTTGGGAGTTGCTTGGTTTGTTTATAGGTAGCTCCGCCCACAGTGGAATCTCATTGGTTGAGAATCAAGAAATGTAACTACGGTTACATATTAAAGTGTTTACTCTCATGTCGTTCCAAACCTTTTTATTTATTTATTTTATTTATTTAGTTTATTTTCTTCCGTGAAACACAAAAGAAAAAATGTCTTTTTTTTTTTTGCTTTTGTTTTGTTCTGTTCTGTTTTGGTTTTTGTTCTTTTCTGTTTTTTTTTTATTTTGTTTTGTTTTTTGTTTTGTTCTGTTTTATTATTTAGTTTTTTGTTCTGTTCTGTTCTGTTCTGTTCTTTGTTTTTTTTTTTTTCTGTTTAGTTTTGTTCTTTTGTTTTTTGTTCTGTTCTGTTGTGTTCTGTTTTGTTTTGTTTAGTTTTTTTTTGTTCTGTTCTGTTCTGTTCAGTTTTTTTTATTCCGTTCTGTATTTTTTTGTTGCTTTTGTTCCTTTTTTTTTTTTGGTTCTTTTTTTTTTTTGTTTGTTTTTTGTTCTGTTTTGTTTTCTTTTTTGTTTTTTGTTCAGTTCAGTTTTTTGTTCTGTTTTTGTTTTTGTTCAGTTTATGTTTTATGTTCCGTTTTTTTGTTTTGTTCTGTTTTCTTTTTCGTTCTGTTCTGTTTAGTTTTGTTCTTTTGTTCTGTTCAGTTTTTTGTTTTTGTTCTGTTTTGTTTTTTGTTCTGTTCTGTTTTGTTCAGTTTTTTCTGTTTGGTTTTGTTCTATTTGGTTTTGTTATTTTTTGTTCTGTTCAGTTTTATTTTGTTCTGTTTTTTTTTTTGTTTGTTTGTTTGTTCATTTTGTTCTGTTTTTTTTTTTTTTTTTTATTCTGTTTTTGTTTTGTTCAGTTTTTTGTTTGGCTTTGTTCTGTTTTGTTCTTCTGTTTTGATTTGCTTTTTGTTTTGTTTTTGTTTTTTGTTTTTATTGTTCTGTTTAGTTTTTTTCTGTTTTGTTTTTTGTTCTTTGGTTTTGTTTTGTTTTGTTGTTCTCTTTGGTTGGTTGTTTTGTTTTGTTTTTTCTTCAAAAGATATTTTTCAAAATCCTCTTTTGTGTTCCACAAAAGAAAGTCATACAGGTTTGGTACAACATGGCGGTGAGTAAATGATATGGAAAATGTTCTCTTTTTTTTAGGTAAACTTTAGCCATATTCAGGCTACACAGTACATACTGTAAGTGCAGTCAGACTGTTTCTCTTGCTCACATTGGAGGAGGCAGAAGACACTAGATTTCGAGTAAGTGGCAAAGGTGGAGTCCATTTTTAGAGGCTTGAAAACCTTTAAAAAGCCCATTTCTCTCACATCCAGAAAGCATGTTAGAAGCAACTTCGTATCATACCGTGGCAACCCCCAAAATGTGTTTCTTATTTCTGGCAAAAAAAAAAAAAAGTGTAAGCTACAGAGACCAAAAAAATTATGCTGTCCTTGTCTGTTTTGGAGAAGCCAACATTTAAAATGTTTGTTTTTCATTTTAGTATGTGTTGTAATTATAACCTTTTCTTTCCAGAACACTGACCTTTCTGTTCACTAATAACAGCCAAAAACGTTTTCCATGGCATCTAGTGGGTCAGCCGTTCAAAGTGCAGTTCTGATTTTGTGTGAAATGGTGCTTTTTATCATTTCATTATTTATTTGTTTTTGTTTTGGTTGAAGGACCCTTACTCAAATTACGTGACTGACATTCCAATCAAAATTTTGGCGACTTGTGAACAGCAGGATGCAACACTGCTCACTGCTTTTGCTCGATTCTCATTAGCTAATTAGTTACGGAAGAGTCCATTCAACATTCATATTTTCAAAAGTAGAGTTTGTACTGTCATATAATTCTTGTGGGCAGCTCTTTTGTCTGTTTGGTTTAAAAGAAATTGCCAATATGCTTGAATTACTAAAAGGAACAGTTCATCCAAAAATAAAAATTCTGTCATTAATTACTCGCCCTCATGTCGTTTCAAACCCGTAAGACCTTCGTTCAAGTTCAGAACACAAATGAATATATTTTTGATAGAGTCTGTCTGTGCAAGGTCAGAAAGCACTCGGATGTCATCAAAAATATCTTAATTTGTGTTCCAAAGATGAACCAGGGTCTTACGGGTTTGGAACGACTTGAGTAATAAATGACAGAATTTTCGTTTTTGGATGAGCTCTGCGTCATGAGTCGTCAATATGTTTGGACTGTTTTCCTGAAGAAGAAGGGCTGTTTGAGTACACTAGCATATATATGGCCTCAGAGGTTTTTGTTGTGATTTCACGGGGTCCTTCGTAAATGGAGTGACTTTAAAGTTATGAGGGGTCACTTTACCTCAGGTGATCCCACAGAGATATGCCCTGAGATTGAAGAGCTGCTGGGTGTGCTATCAGATAGCAATTACTGCAGATCTGTGCCTCTCATTCAAAATTAATGGTAGCATTCCCTTTCTGGTCTCTAGGTCTCGTCTGTGACCACCCCAACTGTCCCTTTGCTGTATCAGTTCTCTGTCTCGCCCCCGTTCTGTCCCCAAACACCTGATGGCTTTCGTCTGAAGCTATTTTCCACCGACTGGCTGTAACATTCAGATCCGCTTTTGAACATCTAATAGCAGCATTGTTGGTATTCAGGTCTTATCGTTGTCATCCTCCTCCTCCTTTTCTGTTCTGTCTTTTTGACTTGCCTTTAGTTTGAGCTTTGCCGAAAGTATGACGAATGTAAATGTCACCTCTTTTCAAGGATTTCTAATCAGATTCCGATTGTCTGTAAGGAATGATAGCATCACGATCCTTGTGGCCTCCTGGTGTGTGGCATAGAGGTGTTGAATTGGTCTCTTTGGCATGCTGTTCAGAAAGGCATGGATGTGAAGGTCAATCTGTGTGTTGCGTGGATCGTGCTAGGCCACACAACCCTGCCCTTTCCATCAAATCCCTTTTGAGATGAAAATATGACTCTGCTCTCCTAACCTTTTAATTACATGAAGGCTCAGCAGGTCAGCCTGGAAGCTGCATGTCTGTGGGTATGTACATCTGCTCACAGTACTCCATCAGTGACCTGAATCCCTAAACATCCATGGCCTGATGGCATGTCAGCTCCTGAAAGACATATCCTGGTTTACCACCAATTATTTCTGGCATATGCCACTGTTTAAAAGTTTATGAAACAATGTTATTTGCTGTTTTTGAAAGAAGTCTCTTTTGAAAGATATTTTGAAGTATATATTATAATGTACAGTTTTGTGCGAAAGTTTGGGAACCCCTTGTGAAAATGTGAATAATTTAACAAAATAAGAGAGATCATACAAAATGCATGTTTTTTTTTTCTGTCCTGAGTAAGATATTTTACATAAAAGATGTTTACATATAGTCAACAAGACAAAAAATAGCTGAAATAATTAAAATAACCCCTGCAAAAGTTTCGGACCTCTTGTTTCCTAATACTATGTGTAGTTACCTGGATGATCTACGATTGCTTTTTGTTTTGTTTTGTGATGGTTTATGAGTACCTTGTTTGTTCTGAACAGTAAAACTGAGCACTGTTCTTCAGAAAAATCCTCCAGGTCCTGCAAATTCTTCAGTTTTCTAGCATCTTTTGCATATTTGAACCCTTTCCAGCAGTGACTGTATGATTTTGAGATCTATCTTTTCACACTGAGGACAATTGAGGGAATCAAACACAACTATTAAAAAAGGTTCAAACATTCATTGATGCTCCAGAAGGAAACACGATGCATTAAGAGCAGGGGGGGTGAAAACCTTTTGAATTTGAAGATCAAGGTAAATTGTACTTAATTCGTCTTCTGGGAAACATGCAGGTATCTTCTGTTGCTTCTAAAGGGCAGTGCTAAATGGAAAAAAAATATTTCAACAAAATAAGAAACATTTGGACATCTTCATCCTGTTCAAAAGTTTTCACCCCCCGGCTCTTAATGCATCGTTTTTCTCTCTGGAGCATCAGTGAATGTTTGAACCTTTTTTAATAGTTGTGTTTGAGTCCTTTAATTGTCCTCAGTGTAAAAAGATGGATCTCAAAATCATAAAGTTACTGCTGGAAAGGGTTCTAATATGCAGAAGATGCTGGAAAACTGAAGAATCTGCAGGACCTGGAGGATTTTTCTGAAGAACAGTGCTCAGTTTAACTGTTCAGAACAAACAAGGGACTCATGAACAACCATCACAAAACAAAACAAAACAAAAAACAATCGTAGATCATCCAGGTAACCACACACAGTATTAAGAACCGAGGGTTCCCAAACTTTTGTTTGGGGTTAATTTAGTAATTGTAGCAATTTTTTTTTTCTCTTCTTGTGGACTGTGTAAACATCTTTCATGTAAAATATCTTACAGTCCTAGTACTGAAAAAAAAAAAGAACATGCATTTTGTATGATCTCTCTTAATTTGCTAAAATTATTCACAGTTTTACAGATTCTGCAAGGGGTTCCCAAACTTTTGCAAAAAACTGTAAACTAGCATGTATTTGTTTGTTGTAGTGCTCATATAAAAGCACTGCCACTAAAATGATTTTATATAAAAAATCAATTAATAAATAACACAAGAAACAAATGAAGAATTTAGATGCAAAACCCTCTAAAAGCCACCTCGGTCAAAAATTAGATAATGATACTGAGTGAATGTTCTCTGCACGTAGTATACGTCCATCAAACACTTTTACTTAAAACCCGCTAAATCCCAGCCTCAGCCCAATTAGAAGTACCGGTACTTGGGTGGAAACGAAACCTATACATAGGAGCCTTATAAAAATGCTTATTTTAAAGAAAAACGTCAGATGGACTTAGAGGCTTTTGCATCTGAATTAAGCGTGACAACATTTTTATTATTATGATGATGATTATTATTATTATTATTATTATAAATTTAGAAATATGAGAGAAAGAAATCTCTTAAATTGAGTGCATCCTTGCTGAATAAAGGATTCATTTCTGAATGAATGAATGAAATTAAAACATTTAAAATAAAACAAAATACTGATTCATGCTAATTCATAGATTTGAAAAAGTTTGAAGTTATAGCAGTAGTATTAGTAGTGATAGTAGTTTTAAAGATTAAAGATTTTGAAAGAAGTCTCTTAAATTCAATGCATCCTTGCTGAATAAAGTATTCATTTCAGTATTTAAAAAAAAAAATAATAATAAATTATTGGTAGTGGTAGTAGTTTTAAAGATTTTTGAAGGAAGTCTCTTATATTTAATGCATCCTTGCTGAATAAAGTATTAATTTCAGTAGTAGAAATACTGTTAAATACATTTATTTATTTATTTATTTATTTTTTATTTTTTTAATTAGTGTGCTATGCTTTAGATCTCAATTTTGAAAATGTTGTTTTACACATCCTTTAGTTACACTGTGGCAGTGCAGACCAGCGTGGAAATCCAGCAGGGTAGTTTTTAAGGAATTTTTGAGAATATCAAACTGTTCATGGCAGGTTAGCTGGCACACATTTCTGGCTGCCCACATTGAATCTTCTCATGAATGTTCTGTGTAATGTCAGAAAGCAATGCTGGATTCCCCAAAGCAGAAGGGAATTAATCTGTGAAAACAGACCTGGATCTCGAATTCTAAAATATCGGAGCTATAATTTCTTTTTTGCTTAATGAGCCTCACTCCTCTGAAGAAGTTGTAAGTGTCCCCAAAGTTTAAGAAAACCTCAAAAGTCAGTTCAAAGTCAGAGGCGGATGGTGGGATCCGCCAGATGTGACCTCTCTCTCTGGCTCCTCCAAGGTGGTTTTAGGACACTGGAGTGTCTATTCCCATCAGCGAGGCTTATCAGAGTGGCAGCAGTGGTGTCTAATCACCGCCCGGCAGACAGACAATAAATCCCTCCCTATTATGGCTCAGGTACACACACGCTTCAATCCTCTCTGACTAAAGCAGCCTGATAGGACAAAGACTTGATCCTTAGAAACACTTGCACTTTGTCGCTGACTTTGAAGTCCATGAATCTGACAGTTTTTGTCCAATGACATTATAGCTGGAAAAAGCTTTTCTCATGTTCACATTTGCAGATTACTGATAATTGTGCTTTAATGGGTCCACTTATCATGTTTAATTTAATACCTCATGAGCAGGTTTCTAGGTTTTGATGAGGACGATGATAGTGCAGAAACCTGTGTGTGAGGCAGCTGGCCAGGACTGAGCTGTTATGCAAGGTCGTGTCTCAAAAGCACCACTTTGGCCTAATGATTGTTTTATTAGATAAATGATTATTAAATATCTATAAAATATAGATAAAGTGATTATGAATGTACATACATACATTGTTGTTTTAGATAAACTGTATATTTATGTTAGTGCTTTAGCACTGGCATAAGTTGTTATTATTATTATTATTATTATTATTATTATTATAATTATTATATAATGTTATAAATACACCATCACAAGAAATATTTTTATTTATTTTATAAAGAATTATAGTATCAATATTATTATTTATGTTTATAATAATAATAATAATAATAATAATAATAATAATGTTTATAATATAATATAATATAATTTGAGATGTTTATATGAATCTCTCTCTTTCTGTAGAAATACTTTCCCAGTTATGACAGCATATTTTTAAACAGGCCTAATGATTTTGATTAGATAAATGATAATTAAATATATATAATTTTATTTATTTCATTTATTAAATGTTTATTTATTTTTCAGTGCTTTAACACAGCCACAAAATAATAATTTGTCATTATTATTATTATTATTATTTACATAATAAATAGTATTAATGTTATAAATAGATATTTATTTATTTATTTATTTTATAATTTTGAGTTTTTGAGTTGTATTCCTTGTTTGTTGCTTTGAATAAAGAATTATAACCTCAATATAATTACTTATATTTTTATAATATAATATAATAAATATAATATAATATTTTATTATATATATATAATATTATATATATAAAATTATTTTAGACGTTTATATGAATCTCTCTTTCTGTAGGAATACAATCCCAGTTATGACAGCATATTTATAAACATGCTTTGAATGCCCTAATGGTTTTTAAATAAATAAATAAATGATTATTAAACATCTGTAAAATATAATAAATAACAATGATTATTAAATACATTGTTGTTTTAGATACTGTTTTTTTATTTTAATGCTTTAGCACTCTCACAAAATAATAATTTGTTTGTTGTTGTTGTTGTTAATATTATTACTAATATTAATGATATAAATACACCACCACAAGAAAAATATGTATTTATTTATAAAGAATTATGATATCAATATTATTTGTTTATAATAATAATAATAATAAAAATGATATATAATTTGAGATGTTTCTATGAATCTCTCTCTTTCCCAGTTATGACAGCATATTTTTAAAGATGACTAATGATTTTTAAACAGGCCTAATGATTATTTTATTAGATACATGATTGTTATATATACTTTTATTTATTAAATGTTTATTTATTTTTCAGTCCTTTACCACAGCCACAAAATAATAATTTTTCATTATTATTATTATTATTATTATTATTATTATTATAAATTATATTAATGTTAGAAATAAATAATATATATTTATAATTTAGAGTTTGAAATAAAAAAAAATTGTATTCCATGTTTGTTGCTTTGGATAAAGAATCAAATATAACATCAAAATGATTAATTATATTTTATTTTAATATAATATAATATAATATAATATAATATAATATAATATTATTTTAAAATATGATATTACATTATATGAATTTCTTTCTTTCTGTAGCAATACATTCCCAGTTATAACAGCATATTTTTTAAACATGCCTTGCTTTCAGGCTTTTGACTATGTGAAGTGCTCTCAGGTTTGTGTGCACGTAAAGCGAGACACAAGGGTTCATTAATGCAGCTCATGCATGCTGACCCCAAAGTTAATGTCCCTATCATTTTGGAGTAGGGAGCGTCTCTCAAGTGGGATAACTCATGTTTAATGCATTGCACTGGTCAGAGATTTTAACCTCACCTGAAGAGAAGGGGAGAGAGTGTGACACGGACTGGGCGGTCCCTTAGCTCTCCAGTCAGGGGCCCAGCAAAGCCTAGGGCTGGAAAGCCAATGCAGAGTTATTCTGGCGGCTGACATTTACTTAACATGGACAACCCTATTTGTGTGGCCTATGTTCTAGGGGTCTAAATTCAAGGGTGGCCCTGGTCCCCTGTGGCTTTCGACTAAATCATGTGAAAAATCCTAACTGTATTTTCCCACGGCATCAAGTCTCTATCAATCTACTCTAATAAAATAAGACTTGCAGCTTAGACCAGGCTAGTTTCCAACAGCCAACATTGTCTTGATGAAGCAATCCTGGTTTTATAGGCCTATGCAAACCTGTGTGAATTATATTTAGATCCTGCCTCAAGGGTCTTGTTGCAAGCGGCCGGGTTTGAAGAGTTTTGTCTGGTACTGAGCGATGATTTATGCTGTGGTCACCCATGGATATTTGCATGGATTTCTGTGTACTTTCTCTAATGTTGTTTAAATTCAATTGACATGCAGATGCTCTGAGCAAAGCTGAGGCACAAATATCCATCTTCAATGGCTTTGCGTTGAGTCCCAGAAGAGGAATGCTAATTAGCACATTAGCTAAGATGAAAATTTGGTGAAAATGCTAATAAGAAAATTGTTTTTCTAATCAGACTCTGACTCATTGCACAGTTTCATAAAGCCATGTCGGCTCTAAGTGCTTTTTAAAACTGTTATGCGGGTACCAGAGGCGGTGCATTAGCTAAGCCTCTGATTTGGGGGCCTTAGCAGCAGATAGATGAGCTCAAGACCAGGTGCTGTTGACATGTTGCAATTAATGAAGTTTCACAGCACGCTGCGTCAAGAGAAAGCACTGAACGAGTTAAAGTAATGCTCCGCCGGGGACCTGATGATGAATTTCTCCCTTCATTGTTTCTTATTGTTATATTCATGAGGATTTTACTGTTTTTAATGGCTGCTCAAGACACACCATTAAGTGGTCAGTCAAACAGATTGTACTATTCATGTCGGACCTAAAGTTTGTTTGTATCAGCCACGTTACGTAACTCCTAAATGATAGCCATGCTGAAATCCACGTTATTTTTCCCATAAGAGCGGACATGGCCATTTGTAAATTTTATGGGTCTGGCTTCCGGTCTCATCCGCCTACAGCTATTTTGTACAAAACAGCTTGCACCTTGATATTGCAAATGGGTATCTTACCATATTATTTTAATGTATTATCTTAATTATGAACACACTGGTTTGTAGTACAAACAGGTTTACCGTTTACCTCACATTATTATTATTCTTCTCATAATTTTCCCTATATTCTTAAAAATAAAGGTGCTTCACAATGCCATAGAATAACCTTTTTTTGTCTAAATGGTTCCATAAAGAACCTTTAACATCTAAAGAACCTTTCTGTTTCACAAAAGGTTCTTAATGGCGAAAGAAGGGTCTTCAGATTATCCACCTTATTTTTCCCATAAGAGTGGGTGCAGCCATTTGTAAATTTTTTGTGTCTGGCTTCCGGTCTCATCCACTTCCAGCTATTTTTAGCTGCACAAAAAGCTTGTTTTGCTACTTGATATTGCAAACTGGTGTGTCTTACCATATTATTTTAATGCATTATCTTAATTGTGAATACACTGGTTTGTAGTGCAAACTGTTTTACTGTTTACTGCAGTTTGAGATTCTTCTCGTTATTTCCCTATGGCGGATTTTGAACCGGACGTCTAACACATTACCAGAAAACAGCTTACTTCCGCATTGAAAAATAAGGTGGATAAAAAGGTGAGAAAGATGGTTCTTTAAAGAACCTTTGACTGAATGGTTCTTTGTGGAGCCAAAAATGGTTCTTCTATGGCATCACTGTGCACCTTTATTTTTAAGAGTGTATAGTGGCTAATAAACTGGAAGTCTTGCCCATAGGCTTACTTCCATGTTGAAGAATAAGGTGAATAGTGATATTACATGGCTACTCATGTGATATTGCTCATAAATGTTCAACAGTTCGATGGCGCAAGTGTGTATATAGAGAAGAAACAACCACAGAGTGTCTTTAAAAAAAAAAAAAAAAAAAATTGTATGCAGAACTACTTCCTTCCACCACAGACTCAAATCTAAAGTTGTCAGTTTAACAGCTGAGCCCAAGCCTCCATTACTAATTCAAAAACGTCACTTTAGAACTAGTAATGAAGGCATGTTGAGTTATGTAGAGTATTATAAGAGTGAATGAGTGTGATTTACCTGCGTCTGATACAGCATTCATTCTTCTGCTCGGTCTCATTCAGCATTAAACATTAGTTTTAATGTCCACTGAGGAAAGCGATATCTTTGTCGTAGTATCCTTTTAACTGTTGAAGGTGATTTCCGATGACAGCGCTGCTCAGTGAATTTGTTGGTTCTGTCTTACAATGTGTTTGTAAAAATGACTTCCTTGTTTACAACCATGATTCAGTTTCTTTCAAAATAAAAGCCTTTACTGCTGACTCGCTCATAAAAAGTATCTTGTCGCCATCTAATGGCGGAATGATGTAACTAAAATCACCATCACTAACACACACACTATTTCTCAATACCAGATATGATTATGCTTATATAAAACATTATTTATTGAATAATTATATTTAATAAACAACAACACCCTTCATATAAGTTGCTAAGCAATTCAGTCAAAAGTACAAAGGCAGAACTCTGATATACAGAATTAAAGTTACATAAACGTAATGAGATTTTGCCCTCAGCCAAAACTATTTGTGATCCTGGACCACAACACCAGTCATAAGTAGCACGGGTATATTTGTAGCAGTTGCCAACAATACATTGTATGGGTCAAAATGATCTTTTTTTTTTTTTTTTTTTTTATGCTAAAAATCATTAGGATATTAAGCAGAGATCATGTTCCATGAAGATATTTTGTTCTTGCATTGCTAAGAACTTCATTTGGACAACTTTAAAGGCTATTTTTTTTTTTGTTATTTTTGCTACCTTTAGATTCCAGATTTTCAAATAGTTGTATCTCGGCCAAATATTGTCCTATCCTAACAAACCACACATCAATGGAAAGCTTATTTATTCAGCATTCATGATATTGTGTAGATCTCAGTTTCAAAAATCTGACCCTTATGACTGGTTTCGTGGTCCAGGGTCACATTTGCTCTGGAACAAATGATAGATTAATGAGACCAACGATTGCTCATTAGATTTACCCAAAACAAATTATATCAAATGTTTAACCACTGTAGAGACATCAGAGCCAGTAGTAAATTCCCAAAGATCTGGCAGAGGTAAGGTTGCTCTTGGTGGGTTCATGAGGGTTGAGCTGCCGTGACGTTCTGGAGCTCACATCTCTGAAAAAAAGGCACTATCTTCATTAATAAACTACATTCTTGCCTTAAAAAAACTCTTAAAACTACAATTTGTGACACAACAACAGTAGTATTTCTGAGATTAGAATTGGGTGTCCACCATGACACTCACTGAAGAAATACTGCAAGCGTAGTAATACAACTGGTGAAATGGTTCATGTGGCAATATTGGAAAGACCTCTCAGCCTATCAGATTTGAGGACCAGAACGAACAGTTGAATGTTATATTATATTACGATATATCATAAATTCTTTGTCTTCTTAAACCTTGACTGTGGCATTTATTAAACCTTTATTTGGCATTTTTCAATGTGCTATTTTTCTTTCCACTGACTGCATGACACTTTGGTGATCGTCTATTGGTGAATGGCTTCCTCCTAATTATTTTCTCTTTTCCTCTCCCCCTTTCACACAGGAGCTGCTCAGTTCCCAGGTATGGCTTCCCTTTTACCTCTTGTGTTCGTGTGTTAGTTTTTTTTTTTTCATTCCCATTCCCATTTTCCAAATAGCTTGTCCTTTACAGCTAGCAGTGCTGGTCATAACCGAAACCATCTCGCCTTTTCTGATTCATACTGACTTCTTCTCTCTCAGCCTCCACCGGTACAGGTGCTGTATCTCTCCAGCACTCCATCTTTCTCGTCCCTTCTAACATCATCCGTCTCTCACCTTTCAGGACAGAAATTACGCCTCATTCTCTCCGGTGTCTCATCCAGTTGAATTTCTCCATTTTCACAGAGCACATTTACTCCAGATATGCAATCATTTCCTCTTCAAATGTGGGGAATGTGTTTTGAAGGAGGGCGGTAAAATAAGTCATTTGGTAAACCGTACTCAAACTCTCCACTCTATCAATGTCTCGCCTGTGCCTCTCAGGTCTTCCTCATTTTATTTCTTGCCATTTTTTTTTTTTTTTTGCTAAGGCTCATTGAAGACAAGCATGGGTTCAAGATATGAGAATGTTTTCTATTTTTCTTTTATACTATATATACAGGACGTTATACATTACTAATGATATGTTTAGAGGGTTTGTGCACAAAAGCAACATAAAAGCTCATAATGATGAAATAGTATCATGTTTGCGAAACCTGCTCCATCCATTGCAACAAGGCCGAATTCCTTTTCTTTGAGAAGTAACTGCTTATACTTCTAACCTTTTCATTTGTGTCGATTGTAGTTTTGAAATAGATATAATGTACACTATAATTGATTGATAAATGTCTCATGACTCATTTACCAGAATAAAACTTCCAGAACAATCTATGCATAGAGATGTAATTACATTAAAATATAGTTTAGTTAGGTTAAAATATATATATAAATAATATATATATATATATATATATATATATATATATATATATATATATATATATATATATATATATATATATATATATATATATTTTTTTTTTTTTTTTTTTTTTTTTTTTAGAAATCCTTGATATTTTATTCTCATTTGAAACAATATGTATTATGAAACAACTATACAAATAAATAAAAAATAATAATACTGGAAATAGATAATATAATATATAATGCCTCTTTTCAGCATGAATAATTTTTAATTGGAACTGTAGTGTGAACGCTGTTGATTTATAATATCAGCCTTAGTATTTGTTATTGGGTGTAATATAAAAATAATTATTGCCTATTGTGTTAGCAAGAGTTTCTATACTGAAAGCCATAAAAGCCATTCACAAATGCCCTTATTTATCCACCACTAAATCGTCCCTGTCCTAATGTACTCTCATCAGCACACAGGAAGGAATGATGCTTCTTTTTGACTGTCAGGCCACATTAGAACGGAAAACTAGACACCCGCCCCGCTCCAGACCTGAAGGGGGGCGATGATTCAGACAGACAGTATTACGGCCAGCAACTTTAGCCCACACTCCAGCAGCCCTTTGCGATTAATGCCCTTCTCCTCCACAGTCTATCAGCCCAAACATGCTGAGGCGCAGGAGAAATGCTCTCTCTTTCAGACACGCACACACAAACGCTGCACTTGGCAAAGGCACTGTATTTTTTTTTTGTCTTGCGTTTCAGTTATTAATCGAAGCCAAGTTATTTGTATGGGTATAAATTAGAAGTGAGCTGAAGAAGACACTCCCAAGGGGGATTGGATGAATCCCAGTCCTTGTTAAGAACCCCAGTCCTTCATGGCCTTCTGCTTGGTTTATGCCGCATTCTCTCTCTCTCTCTCTCTCTCTCTCTCTCTCTCTCTCTCTCTCTCTCTCTCTCGCCCTCTCTCTCGCCCTCTTTCTCCTCCAACTCTGCTTGTAAACAGAACACTCTCTTGCCAAAGACATACACTCGCCATTAATACTGAAAAGAGGGCCGTGCTGATGATGCTCCTATTATTGTGTTAGCTGGCTCTTGCGAAATTACTGTAAAGTGATCCAGAAGATCTGTGCTAGCTAAACACATTAGCACAAAAACATGCCCATAATGCAACAGTGATGTCTCAATGTTTTTGTCTTCACCTTGCAAATTCAAAAGAAGGCTTTTTTTCCTCTCTATTTTAAGACCCCATTAAATGTAGAAATACACAATATCAATACCATGGAAGTTATCAGACAATTTTTGAGATTTTATTTGTTCTCAGTGTATTTTGTGTCAGTGAATACTTTGCAGAATCTTTGCAAATCTCAAAAAGAACATCAGATTCCAAAATCTGGATTACGTGATCAGATTCCAGATTCAAATTAAGTACTTGCAATTAGATTACATTGTATTTTAAAATGCTTGTAATCAGACTACAATTACTTTTATTTACATATAAATATATATATACTGTTGAGGTCAAAAGTTTGCATCCCCCTTTCGGAATCATTAAAAAAATGTTAATTATTTTAACCAAAATAAGAGGAATCATGCAAAATGCATGTTACTGTTTATTTAGTACTGACCTGAATAAGATATTTCACATAAAAATGTTTACATGTAGTCCACAAGAGAAAATAATACTGCCTTTTGTTCTTCAGAAAAATCCTTCAGGTCCCGTAAATTCTTTGGTTTTCCAGCATTTTGTGTATTTGAACCCTTTCCAACAATGACTGTATGATTTTGAGATTCATCTTTTCACACTGAGAACAACTGAGGGACTCATATCCAACTATTACAGAAGGTTCAAACGCTCACTGATGCTCCAGAAGGAAAAACTATGCATTGAGAGTCGGGGGGTGAAAACTTTTGAACCGAATGGAGATGTGTACACTTTTCTTTTTTTGCCTAAATATCACATTTTTTCATTTAGTACTGCCCTTCAGAGGCTGCAGAAGATACTTACATGTTTTCCAGAAGACAAAATAAGTTAAATTTACCCTAATCTTCAAATTCAAAAATTTTCACCCCCCAGCTCTTAATGCATCGTATTTCCTTCTGGAGCATCAGTGATCAGTATATATTATGTTTTAAAATTATTGATTTTTTTTTTTTTTTTTTTTTACATTGCTTTATTTTAAGAAATGTATTTCATTTTTTAGACAAATTTGAATATTAAGAATTTATTTTTTAATATAATATTAAAAATGTTATTATCAGTTAGTTATGAGCTAACTGTGAAAAATAATTATAAGCTAACTGTATTATCCCAAAAATGTCATGAGCAATGTTTTCTACTTTCTATTCAATTTCAGGTGGCGTTTATAATTTAAGCGGAGGAACGTTGTTATTATGTAGAGCATCTGATTGGACAACAGTTTATGCAGTGCGGGATGAGTCATCCATATTTTTAGTGTGTTTCCTCGAAGAGAAAGTGATTAAATTTTAAACGCATATCAAAGTTTAATTTAGTTATCTTTTATGATTATGCTAGTATGTAGACATCCTTAAAGCTAACCATCATGAACTCTCCAATTGTGATTTCATTTGACATTAATGTTAGCTGCTAGGAGAAAGCAAAGCTCTCCATCTCTCTCTGTCTCTGCGCTGCCTCCTCTGACCTCAAGGACGTGGACTTGAGGACTCCTTGTTCTGCCTCTTTGGCTGTGATGTCATCTTAGTGAATGCATGTGAGGATTTTTTTTTTATCTGTGGCGATCGATAGAGGAAGATGTGAGAGGCAGAGGGCAGTTAATCTCCTGCCGCCTGCATGAGGATTCTTATCCTTGTGTGCACAGACGTTGCCTAGATCAGGACGCCCGCTCGGAGACAATGCAAAATACACACCGAACTGCCCGCGCAATCTCGGCTCAAGGATGTCGTATTTAGATGGATGGCGAGGAGAGGCCGTGTGACTCCGGCACAGCTCACTGATTTCAGAATGAGGGACAGGTGCTGGAGGTCCTCGCGGTGCACCGTCTTGCTGAGAAGAGGAATGCTGGGAAGGGAAGAAAGAGAGAGAGAGGGCGAGGCAGGTCTCTGCTCTTCTGCTGTGTTTATCTTACCTGCTTTCTTTTGGTTTTTGTCACTCTTTTCTTCTCTTCCTCTCTGGCCTTTTATTTATCTGGTTTTGTGGCCTTTTTCCATTAACAGGGTGGAATAATGGTTGTTTCAAGTAAAATTTTCAAAGCAGCATCTTAGCCTTGCAGGGTTGACATTGAAGTAGATCACTCCCATTATAAACCTTATACATGATAAACATCTGAAATTGAATTAACGTGTATCCTGTTTCTAATCGTGTTGCGCAGCACCTTCTGCCACTTTATTTCCTGTCCATCTGAAAAATGTTTTTGAAGACCTCTTATGGTCTGTAAGGTTGCATTTATTTGATTTCAAATATAGAAAACGGTCATATTGTGAACTAATATTACATAAAATAACTTTTTCCCCATTTTAATATATTTTAAAATGTAATTTATTCCTGTGAATGCACTCTTTGAATTATTTGATGAATAGAAAGTTCAAAAGAACAGCATTTGAAACCAAAATTCTTTTTTGTTTTTTCTGCTGTTGATCAACATAAAATCTGTGCAACAACGTGCATCCTTGCTAAATAAGAATTATTTTTAAGGGGAAAAAAAAAACTTTTGAACGAGCCAACAATACATTGTATTGGTCAAAATTATTGATTTTTCTTTTATGCCAAAACTCATTGGGATATTAAGAAAAGATCATGTTCCATGAAGATATTTTGTAAATTTCCTTCCATAAATATATAAAAACGTAATTTTTGATTAGTAATATGCATTGCTAAGAACTTCATTTGGACAACTTTAAAGCAATTTTCTGCATTTTCTGATTTTCAAATAGTCATATCTCAGCCAAATATTGACCCATATGACTGGTTTTGTGGTCGAGGGTCATAAATATAATTGATGAATTGCTAACCATGGATTTTAGTTGCTCTTTTAATATTTAAAATACTAAACTATTTATATATGTAATTGTTATTTATAATTTATAAATAATAGTGATGATTTTTTTGTTGTTGTGTAAATATTATTTATAATAATGGGTGATGGGTGAAAAGGGTGAAATATGGACAAACCCAGCAGCTGGGTTGATTTGACCCAGCGGTCAGGTTAAATGTGTAACACGTCCCTCTGGTTAGTTTTATTTAACTCAACTATTGTTTAAAAATTACTATATGGCTGGCTAAAAATGAACCCAAAATAGGCTGTAAATTAAAATCAGACTAAAGGCCTCATTAATAATTAAAAGGTGAACATTTATTAATTTATTAAGCAATTCTAAAAGTGTTTATTATTTAATTTTTATTTATTTAACTTATTAATAAATGTAAATGTATTGAACATATTAATAAATGTTCATTTCTAACCTATTTTGGGTTCATTTTTAGCCAGCCATATAGTAATTTTTAAACAATAGTTGAGTTAAATAAACATGGAAGCCCGTTTCCGCCATTGAATATATATTTCTTTATTTTTATCTCGCAATTCTTTTTTCTCGCAATTGCAAGTTTGTTTGTTTTTTTTTTTTCTCAAAATTGCGTGATACAAACTCGCAATTCTGAATTGTGATAAGAATTGTGATATAAACTCAGTTTTGAGAAATGAAGTCAGAATTACTTGATATAAACTCGCAATTGCGAGTTATGAAGTCAGAATTGCGAGATACAAACTTGCAAATCTGCCTTTTTTTCCTAGAATTGCTTGATACAAACTCGCAATTCTGACTTTTTTTTTCTCAGAATTGTGATATAAACTCAGTTCTGAGAAATGAAGTCAGAATTATGTGATATAAACTCAGTTCTGAGAAATGAAGTCAGAATTATGTGATATAAACTCAGTTCTGAGAAATGAAGTCAGAATTATGGGATATAAACTCAGTTCTGAGAAATGAAGTCAGAATTATGTGATATAAACTCAGTTCTGAGAAATGAAGTCAGAATTATGGGATATAAACTCGCAATTGTGAGTTATAAAGTCAGAATTGCAAGATATAAACTTGCAAATCTGCATTTTTTTCCTAGAATTGCTTGATACAAACTCGCAATTTTGACTCTTTTTCTCAGAACTGTGATATAAACTCACAATTCTGAGAAATGTAGTCAGAATTGTAATATAAACTTGCAATTCTGAAAAAATAAAGTCAAAATTGTGTGATTATAAACTTGCAATTGTAAGCTATAAAGTCAGAATTAGTCGCAATTCTAAAACAAAGTCGCAATTCTGACTTTTTTCTCAGAGTTGCGAGTTTATATCTCGCGATTGTGACTTTTTTTCCTCAGAATTGTGAGTTTATACCTCACAATTCTGACTTTATAAACTCACGACTGCAAGTTATATCTCACAGTTGCAAGAAAAAAAGTCAGAATTGTGAGATAAAAAGTCACAATTAAATAAAACAACCCACAAGTCTGGATTAAACATTTAACCCAACCGCTTGGTTTAAAACATCCCAATTGGGCACTGGGTTGTTTTTTAGCCCATCATTTTTTTAAACTGTAGGAAGCATAGAAATATTTTAAAACTGGCTTGGCATGCAAAGACACTAAAGTTTCTTTAGATGTTAAAAATGATGTTCTATGTTTTTTTGCGGACAGCTTATGTTCCAGCAGTCAGTTATGTAATCGTCTCTGAGAGACTTTTTTACCAGCAGCATTTTGGTGGAAAAGGGGTATTTGTTTATCCATTGCCGTTGAGACTCAGTCACAGCGGCAAAAGTCCTTTCTTCCTCTCCCTCTGCTGAGAGAGATTTCCAAATGAGCGAGCAGGGGTGGCAAGGCCTCTGGTGCTGCGCCCAGCCCCCGTCGGCTCTCTGACGCATTAATCATCAGGCTGCCATCCATCCCTTCCCACACGCCACATTCCACTGCTGCTCCCATCCAACCAGCATTTTACCCTTCATTAGCACTAGTATCATGACAATTTACTTATCCATACGTTTGTGTGAACGCTTCACGGCTGCTCAGCGTATGAAGAGAGTAGGAGGGGGTCTTTGTGGCTGAGGGGCTTGCTGAGCCTTTGAGGGAACTCGCTTATGGTTCATTCTAAAGAAAAAGCAGTAGAAATTTGATTTACGCATGCCGTTTCAAACCCTGCTTGTGAAACAAGCTGATATTGTTCATAATTAAACACAACAAAGCTGGGAAACTCTCAGGGGTCCAGCAATGGAACTTTTAACAATTATAGTATTTGCATTAAATGTGTTTTTACATAATGACTCTAGGAAATATCAGTTTAAATATAAAATAAAATAAAAAAGATCAGATATATTTGAAATATCTGATATTATTAGATAACTTGTAAAATTAGAGTACAATCAGCACTCAAATTTTAGTGTTATTTTTGGTGGAAAGGTTAATCGTTCAATAAAGCAAAACGTCAATTAATTAAATTAAGCCAAGTGATGTCTGTGAAGGATTTAGCAGAAATATCACAAAAGCATCTGCGGAGAGACACTCCTGAAGGCTTAGCTTATTCCAGTTAAGCTTGACGTATTCTCTTAAGAAGATTTGGTACATTTGTCCATGTTTCATAAGGTTTGACGTTCTGTTGAATTCTGTGCATCTAGCATGGAAATGGCCTGTGCTGAAAACACTAGCATTACTGTAGCATTTCAGGCTTTTTAGTTTTGGTTTGTGGCTGGTTTAACTATAGTTAAGAGGCCTGATGGGGACCGCATCATCCAAAAGAGCATATGTTGGTCTTTTTAACAGGGGTGACTGAGTTTGAATGGGATGTTGGCACGTGTGTCTGGAGGTCTCCGTTCGCAGATGGAAGGGCACAATGATGTAATCAGAACACATATGTGCTTAAAATGATTTTGAACAAATGATATCAGACACAACCTGTGGGCTCACAAAAAAAAAAAAAAAAAAAGCATTAATGACACGGAAATATGCAGAACATGTTCTCATATTAGAATGTACCCGGTCTTAATTGGGACATTAACATCTAATTCAGATAAAATGTCAGAATTGGAAGGAGAGTTCAACCAAAAATGAAAATGATGTTTCTTCTTTTTTAAGTATATCCTGACTGCTCCTTTAGTTATAATTAAAAGTACAGCTGCAAGCAGCAAATACCAAGGTTCAAGCACTTAAGGCATTCAATAAGACATTGCGTTAACATGGCTGTAACCACGTAAATCAATGATTTACAAATTTTTGGCATTTCCAGGTCATTTACCATTCAAATATGACAATTTTGAACATTTATGAGTGTTATAGTGCCACCTATGGTCAAATTTCCGTAAAATGTATCATGCTTGTTTAGAATCATGTGTCGCATATGCTCATGTAGTTTCATGAAGTTTTAAATTTTCATTTAGGATTTATAGGCTTTTGGATATAATTGGCTACATCCCTTTAAAGTGACCTTGTTGTAGCTTACCAAACTGTAAAGTTAATTGTATTTATTTATTTATTTTTTTTTTTTGATAATTATGGATCTAGAGGGTCCAGAGAACTGTACTGCAGTGGTTTTGTTACGATCATGCGAAAAACCTTGGATTAGTTCTCAAAAGTAGCCTTTTTAAATAATCTTGAATATTTAATGAACAATTTGATTGACAGCAGTGGTTCTAGAGGCAAAGTTGTTCAGAATGAGGAGATCTATCATTTGATATGAAGATCCAGTGTTTGCGTTAATATCTATACAATTTAAGGTCATTTACATTTGAAATATTGTGTTTTTGAAGCCTTTTTTACTGTTATAGCGCCACCTATGGTCCATTCTCCATTAAACTTTGCATGCTTGTTAAGTCATCTGTCACATGTTTTCACCAAGTTTCATAAAGTTTTGAGGTTTTGTTTAGGTTTTATAGTCTTTTGGGTATATTTGGCCACGCCCCTTTTCTAAATGACCCTGTTATAGCTAAACGAACAACATTTGTTTTGATAATTATTGATCTAGAGAGTCTAGAGAATTGTGCTGCAGTAGTTTGATCGAGATTGAGCGAAAAACCTAGGAGTAGTTCACAAAACTAGGTTTTTAACATAATTGAGAATAGTTAATGAACGATTTGATTGACAGCAATGGTTCTTGAGGCAAAGTTGTTCAGTATGAAGAGATCTATTATACGATATACATATTGTGTGAATGTGTGAAACACCATATGATTATACAGCCTTAAAACTCGTTAGCACCAACTCGACCTCCGTTAACCCTGTCGAATAGGTGCTTAAATTTATTTGGCCAATAGCAGCCATGTATTTTGAGATACGCAAATGTCCTCATAGACACTTGTCACTTTGGACAGAGACACTGCATACCAATTTTCAAGGCGATCGGTGTCAACGAGTCTTTGTATCTGAGTAGCGGTCAAGACGACTATGGTCTGAAGTTACAGCTCTCTAGGCCTTACGGTTTGGGCCGCATGATCAGTTTTAGAGAATAATAATAATTAATAATTTAATAAATCCCTACAATTACAATAGGGTTTCAGCACTACATGCTTGAACCCCTAATAAATGGGTTAGGAGTGAACTATTCCTTCAGCATACTACCTACTAAGCATTCATAACAAACTTGAAGTGCACACTACTGTTAAAGGGGTAGTTCACCCAAAAATTTTAATTCTGTCACTAATTACTCACCGTCATGTCGTTCCAAACTGTAAGGCCTTCATTCATCTTCAGAACACAAATTAAAATATTTTTGATTAAAATCCAAGAATTTTCTGACATTGACAGCAGTGCAACTGACAGGTTGAAGGCCCAGAAAGGTAGTAAGGACATCGTTAAAATAGTACATGTGACATCAGTGGTTCAACCGTAATGTTATGAAGCTACGAGAATAATTTTTGTGCAATGTTCTTACTATCTTTCTGTGCCTCAAACATGTTAGTTGCATTGCTGTCTGTGCAGAGTCAGAAAGCTATTGGATTTCATCAAAAATATCTTTATTTGTGCTTCGAAGATAAACAAAGGTCTTATGGGTTTGGAGCAACATGAGGGTAATTAATGACAGAATTATCTGTTTTTAGGTGAACTATTTCTTTAAGCAAAAGTCTCCATATGATCTCCAGTCTCTGCAGATATTACAGAGATCTCATTTGTGATTTTTCTTTCCTACATGCAATCATTCAAAAGGAAGTTCACACAAATGAAAATCCTGCTTTGAAAGTTCAACACTCTCTGAACACACAGTACCGTAACCATGGAGTTCTCTTCTATTAGCCAGACTGTAATATTCAAGCAGGAACGGTGACCTTTGCAGCTCAGAATAGTGATGGGTATCACATATCCTCTCACTGATTCTGGCTCACAGGTGTACGTGGATCTCACTCTTTTACAATCATCGCCATTCAGATCTAATTCAGAGCCTTGGTTTTCCACACTCGCACATGCTGTTTAAAAAAGTGCAGCAGGCAGGATGAGCTATTGAGGCGGACAGTAGAGTGCTTTGACCTTTACAGCACGGCGGTGCGCTCCTGCATTAGCCCGTTCCGTGTCACACACACACGTGCACACACACACACACGCGCACTCTGGGTGTTCCTCTGGGTTGATGTATGAGGGGCGCTGGGGTGGTGCTGGGCCTGTAGTGATATAAATGGCTTGTCTGCCTCACTGAGAGCGGAGTATCGTCCTCTGACAGCTTTAATCTAGACCAAAATGATCAATGTTCTGTGCTACTTATTTTGAATGTCGGTAATTAAATACAGAGATAATGTCACAGATCTGTTTGAACAAGTTATGCAAATGCACAGCACACAAATTTCTTTGCCATTTTTGCGATGCCTTGTTTGTTGTTGATGCATGTGCAGAAAGCTAATTTTTTTCAGGGCCCTTTTTTTGATGGTCTTTGCTTGAGCATTAGGGCTAATGAAATCTTCATTTAAATAGGAATTTATCATTCGCTCACTCGTTCCAGCTCCAGTGACACAAACAATTATCTTAATTAAACCAAGCTGCACGCCAATAATCAATAATAATTTGGGGTCTAAACAAGTTTAATCCTTTTATTAATACAGTATGATCCCTGCACAAGATTTACTTAACAGTTGATGTAGCTGGGGCATTTTTCATAATGAGAGGTATCTGGGAACATGAATATTCACATATGTTTTTGCCTTTGGCAAGACTATCCTAAATAGTTTTTATATTGTTACTGTGATTTTTATTTATTTATTTATTTAAAAAAAAAAAAAATATCCAAAATGGTAGAGATTTATTTTAATTTTTTAGCAAGATTTGTGCATGTGCTGTGTATTTTTAACTTATAAATTTATTCTTATTATTTTCTATTATATTAGATGTTACAGTAATTTTTTAATTATTTTTTTTATTATTGATGTGAGTGATCTAGTGTGAAGTTTCTTTTTAAATGATAAAATACTTTAAACTGATTAAATATGAGCATTTCTAATAATACAATACAAAGTTTTAAATATTTATAAAAGCATTTTTAAAAGAAATCATCATAAGAAATATTTTAGTAGAATTATTCAATTACTTTTTAAATATGTAAAAAACAAATTAAATATGGCATGATAAAATGCAAGTTAAAAATTAATTTTAAACATTCTACTGAAAATATTATTTTATGTGATGATAATATTTGAAAAATACCATCACATGACAATAATTTCCAGTATAATGTTTAACATTAATTTTAATTAAAATTTAAGCTTGCAAATATGTAACAAATTTGCATGTTTTTAATGGTAATAAAAACGTTGTTTTTTTTTTGTTTTTTTTTTTTTTAAAAAAAAGGTTTCTGTAATTGTTTTTTTTTAATGTGACATGATAGAATGCAACTGTAAGTTTTTGCAAGCTTAAATTTGAATTAAAAATTAATTTTAAACATTCTACTGAAAATAATATTTCATGTGATAGCTGTTTTAAAAGTATTATCATCAGATAAAAAGAATTTTCAGTATTATGTTTAAACTTAATTTTTAATTAAAATCTAAGCTTGCAAAAACGTAACAAATTTGCCAGCTTTAAATTGTTATAAAAGCTTTTTTTTTTTTTTTTTTTTTTTAAATGCTTCTATATTGTACATTTTTATTTATATTTTTATATGGCACGGTGAAATTTAAGTTTAAGGTTTTGTACGTGTAAATTGTATTTAAAAATTCATTTTTTAAACATTCTACTGAAAATATTATTTCATGAGATAATTAAAATCTAAGCAAAAACATAAAAAAATGTGCAAGTTTTATATGGTTATTAAAAAATGTTTTTTTTTTTTTTTAATTATTTAAATTTAAGTTTTCAAATACTTGACACATGACAGTTTTAGTAATACAGTTTTAAATATTTTTTAAAAAACATGAAACAAGTAGAATTAATATGAAAAAATATATAAATAAATATTAAAAAAGTTCTATGTTCCTTCTATCATGGAATAACTCATATACTAAAACATTTTAGAGATGTAAAAGCAACAGAGAGCATCCCAGAATGTGATTAACATGCTCGCCCTTTTTCCTCATTGAGTTTGACTCATTGGCATACCCTAGTGGTTCATGTTTATTCCTGTAGTATTTTTTCATATAGGCCTCATGTTTTCCTGCTGTAGGGTAAACATCTGCTTTCCAGCGTATGAATAGTTAAACGATATCTCACCAAGATTTGTTGCCAAAGTTTCTACGAAACTTTTTGGAAGTAAAGGAGATACGCGGTGTCTCAGGAGGTCTACCGATGATTAGAATCAGCCCTTGCATCCCACACAACAAAATGGCATCCAGCTCATCACCCCAGAGTTGAGCAAAGTAAACACAGCGCTAGCTAATTACATGTAAGTTGAGTTAGCACGTACACTCTACATTTTAATGACTTTTTGAGTAATATTTAAATTCAAAATATTGCAGTGCTCAGCCAAGATTGGAGTTATGGGATTATCACTGAGGGGATGAGAGGCTTGGATATGAACTAAGAGGAAATAAACAAGAAATATAGTCGATAGAGTAGTATATTTTAAGGTTATCAAGTAAATATTTTAATGTTTAACCTTCCTCGCCTCAGCTATCTTTAACACGCTAAAAGCTTGTTTTGTTTTTTTCCCCTATTGAGCTTGCCAAACATGGCTTCTGCGTGTGCTCACGTATGCATTTACCCTTTGGATGCATCTTCTGTCACTTAGCATGATTACCACCCACCAGCTGAACGGCCACCGAGTGGCCGGTATTTAGCGCAGTCTCCGTGACAACCGCTGTAGCACGCTTAACCTTGATCGGTAACCCCTCTCTGGGATAAACAGCCTTTCTATTTGCATTTTCAATCCAGTCCTCTCAATCCACACCTCATCCCCTTTGACGAGTCTTAAGGAAGTCGCTCCTGTGCCAGGTTCATTTGTTTCGGTCTGTTTTGACTTTGTGCTACTGGCAGGCTGATTGAATTCAGTTTTGTTAAACTGTCTCCCCTTATCTGTCGCCATCACACGATCTGATTGCTTTCTTCCCTTCTGCTTTAAGTGACAGGGCTGTTTAGAGGTGCCTGACAACTGAGGCATGCAAATTAGCACTTGATGGTGTCTTAAAGTCATGTCACATTTCACATTAATATATTTATTTATCTCCAGCTTTAGCCTATTCATGTTTTCCTCTTAGCTCTGCAGGGTAGGCAGCTGTGGGGTGTTATTTTAGTTTTTAGTTTTTTAAGGTTTTTTTTTCCCTCTCAGGGAGCAAAAATAGTTCAGCTGTGAATTATCTGGCACTTAAAGGGACAGT
This sequence comes from Cirrhinus mrigala, assembly GCA_036247105.1. Classification (NCBI taxonomy): domain Eukaryota; kingdom Metazoa; phylum Chordata; class Actinopteri; order Cypriniformes; family Cyprinidae; genus Cirrhinus; species Cirrhinus mrigala. The sequence goes on along the minus strand of CM070027.1, from coordinate 15,424,187 downwards.
TCACCCCAAAAAAATCAGGTTTTCCTTAAAAGAAAGAAAGTCATAGAAGTTTAGACACATACTTAGGAGTGAATATTGTAAAAGATGACAGAATTTTCTTTTTTGGTTGAACTGTCTCATTTAATGGTGTACATTTTTGTTTTGGGTCAGCTGGTCAAGGTCTGTAGCTGCCATTTCTATAGCAGTGGCGGCTCTTATCACATGGTGATCTCATCCAGAGAGGGGATTTGGACCAAGCATGTGTAACATGAAAACAGGCAATCTCATGAAGCACACACTATGCGGGAAAGAGAGGGGGGAGAGAAAAAAAAAACACTTTCACACTCTGCTGGATATTCACACCCACTCTAGCTGTGTTATGCCACCTGTTCTTCATTGTGCACTCATGTAAGTGTGAGATTGTGGGTTTAGATGATGCTGGGCTGCATCTCTGCTTCAAGGAAATGGACAGTGGTTCCATTTTTCCAGTTTTTCGTAATTTTGTCCTTTGGCTCCACTAGTGGCCAGTGCTTTTGTTTTCTAGCATTTCAGATGAGCAAAATGATGCAGATGCTTTATATTATTTAGCCTTTGTGTACAAATATCTGAGACCACTAATGAAGATGCTTCTATTTATAATTTTTTCTATTTTCATACTGTCGCTTTTCATTATTAATTATATTGTCACAGTTACAATTTGAGTGAAGTGTTGGGTCCCACTTTATATTAAGTGGCCTTAACTACGATGTACTTACACTGAAATTAATCATTTGATACAATGCACTTATTGTGTACACACATGTATTTACATTGTACTTAGATTTAAAAAATACCCGCATGTAATTACATTTATAATTAATTTCTGTAATTACACTTTTATAATTACACTGTTGACCCATCCCTTACACCTTAACCCACCCTTAAACCTACCCATACCACCAGACCTCTCCCTAACCTTACCTGTACTCCACCTCAATAGCAGCAAAAGTTTTGATGTAAGTACATAGCAGTTAAGGCCACTTAATATAAATTGTGGCACCAAGTGTTGAATTGAAAAATTGTTCATTTCAGTTGATGGATGGATGAACAGATGGACAATGTATAGATAACAGACGTTATAGGATGGATGGACAGATGACATATAGAAAGCAAAAGTTACAGGATGGATGGATGATGTATAGAAAGCAAAAGTTACAGGATGGATGGATGATATATAGAAAGCAAACGTTACATGATGGTTAGACTGATTTAGATGGCAGAAGCAGATGGATGAATAGATAAAGGATGGATGGATGAATAGACGGACAATATATAGATAGCAGAAGTTATAGGATGGATGGATAGATAAATGATATATAGAAAGCAGAAGTGGATGGATGGATGGATGGAAGTTATGTAGAAAGCAGAAGTTACTGAATGGATGGATGTATGGGTGGATGGATGGATGGACAGACTGATATTTGAATAGTAGAAGCATATGATGGATGAATAGATAATAGATGGATGGATGGATGGACAGACTGATATTTAAATAGTAGAAGCATATGGATGGATGGATGGATGGATGGATGGATGGACAGATGCATAGATGGACGGATGGATGGACTGAATGAATGGAATGGATGAACAGAGACAAAATATAGATAGCATAAGTTATTGGATGGATAATATATAGAAAACAGAAGTGGATGATGGATGGATGGACAGACTGATATTTGAATAGCAGAGATGGATGGATGGATATAGGATGGTTTGAACTGACGGACAGCATATAGATAGCAGAAGTTATAGGACGGATGATGCATGGATAGGATATGTATAGAATGGATGGATGAACAGACAGACAAAATATTGAAAGTCACGGGATGGATGGATGAGATATAGATAGCAGAAGGTATAGGACAGATGATGGATGAACAGACTAATATTTGAATAGCGGATGGATGGATGGATGGATGAAGAATGGTTTGAACAGATGAACAGACAATATATAGATAGCAGAAGTTATAGGATGGATGAATGGATGAGATATAGATAGCAGCAGGTATAGGACGGATGATGCATGAACAGACTGATATCTGAATAGCGGATGGATGGATAGGTATAGAATGGATGGATGAACAGACAGACAAAATATTGATAGTAGAAGTTATAGGATGGATGAGATATAGATAGCAAAAGTTATAGGATGGATGATGGATGAACAGACTGATATTTGAATAGCGGATGGATGGATGGATGGATAGGTATAGAATGGATGGATGAACAGACAGACTATTGATAGTAGAAATGGATGGATGGATGATATATAGAAAGCAGAAGTGGATGGATGGATGGATGCATTTAGGATGGATTGATAAGCGGATGGACAATATATAGATAGCAAAAGTTATAGGATGGATAGATGAATGGATAAATGATTTATAGAAAGCAGAAATGGATGATGGATGAGATATAGATAGTAGAAGTTATTGGATGAATGGATGGACAGACTGTTATTTGAATCGCAGAAGCGGATGGATGGATGGATAGACAGACAGATGGATGGATGGATGAATGGACAGATAGATGGATGGATGGATGGACAGATGGATAGATGGATGGATAGACAGTGGATGGACACTGATATTTGAATAGCAGAATTAGATGGATGGATGAATATAGGATGGCTCGATGAACAGACAGATAATATAGATAGCAGAAGTTATAGGATGGATGGATGAACAGACTGATATTTGAATAGCAGATGCATATAGATGGATGGATAGATGGACAGATGGATGGATGGTAGAATGGATAAATGGATGGATGGATAGGTATAGAATGGATGGATGAACAGACAGACAAAATATAGATAGCTGAAGTTATAGGGTGGATGGATGATATATAAAAAGCAGAAGTTACTGGATAGATAGATAGATAGATAGATAGATAGATAGATAGATAGTACTTATGAGATGGATGAACAGATGGACAGAATATATGGATAGCAGAAGTTACAAGATGGATAGATGGACAGATTGATTGACATGCCTCTCTTTCATTCTCCAACTTGATCTCTCTTTCTCTCTGTCCTTCCACAGTCCAAAGCCAGAATCTCATAGCGGACAACGTCTCGGTAGTGGAGGGAGAGACAGCCACCATAAGCTGTCGAGTCAAAAACAATGACGACTCCGTCATCCAGCTCCTCAACCCCAACAGACAGACCATCTACTTCAAAGACGTCAGACGTGAGTACCCATATTCACACGGCACACACAAACAGGCCGCGCATCCCCAGGAAGCAGAAGTGTTAATGCATCAGAGTAATCCACTGCGCTTTTGAGGCCAGCCGATAGAGAGACCCAGCTGGCTGGTGAGGGCGTGTTTTTTTTTCAGCGCTTTGCCTTGCTCTCATGTGATCCGTCTTAACCAAGACCGCTCTGATATTTCCCTACAGCTGCACTGTGTAATTATAGCAGAGTCTTAGTAAGGGTTTCATCTCTGCCACCCCTCTGTGAAAGATCGCACACGCCTGTCCCACGTCATACACAGAAAACACTTTGATGATAGTGTTTTCTTTGCGCAAAAGTTGCAACAGGAAGTAGTTCCAAAGTGTTTTCGAGATCAATCCGGCACATATCAGCTGGTGTCGATGGACATGGCGCCTGTCTCCACAAACGCTCCCCGGAAAGGTCTGTCCTTCTTATTTCATCGCTTTTCTCTGAAATAATGATAAGCTTCTCTGAGGTGCCAGACCGAGTCATTTTCATCTCCTTCCCCATAAACGGCACTGTGGTTAAAGAGCGTTCCGGTCAAGGGGAGTGAACGGGAGAGCCGTCAGTTGCCTGAGGGACTGTCCTCATCAAGTAACGGTTAAAGTAATTGTGTGCCCGGTCCTCTCAGAGTTTGGATTAAGGTCTTCTGAACCGTCATTTTATCTCTCAGCTTCCAATCATTAGCAAGGCTCAGACTCCAGGTTTTTGGTCCGTGCAAGGCTGTAATTATCGCCCGTCTTCTTAATAAAACTTTGATGGGCTCTTCTCAAAGTAACTGTGGCCGGTAATCAAAATTGATTGCTGCCATTTAGAAGAAGCAGCATGTGTCCTGGAGCCTCTAGGATTAAACCTGAGAAAACAATACAAATGAGATTCGGAAGAGGAGCACAGGAGCAAAGGAAAGGAAATGAGACAGAGTGTGAGAAAGAGAAAGAGACGTGAGCGCAGATAATAGAGGCAGCCGTCGGCCATTGATACACAAAGAAAGTTCTCCCTCTGCTTGCTTCGAGCATCATTTTAAACTTTCAAGTGGTCCACTGTCTGATTTCAAAATGGTTATTTTAATTTGTAGCAGTGTTTCACAATATTACATAACATTCATATCAAGATTTTAGGTTCAGTTGTTTTTCTATAAAAACTTGCCTGTTTTTGCAAACAAGCAATAGGTTCGCTCAAGTCTCATAAACGTCTACATTTTGTATACAAAGCAAAACCTGAGGTGGAGTATATATGCCTCTCCAAATTTTCAGTTTCTCTTTCCTTTTTATCAAGTTTTATTGCTATGTCAACAAGTGAAGTGAGTAAAAAAAAAAAAAAAGCTTTAGAAAGTGGACTTTCAAATTTAGATTACATTTAGACATTTTATATTCCTAAGGCGATTGTAAAGTTGGAATGTAAAGGCTCTTTTGAGCTCTTGGCTTCTCAGGAGGTGAGGTAAATGTGAAGATATAAAAGGAAACTGCAAATCTTTGGCAGTCTTCAGCACTAGTTTAGCAGGAGGCGTTAACCGCTGTGGTGTTTCTAAAGCACCTCCTCCTCTTTACACTCCTCTTACACCCCCCACCTAGTGTGAGCAAAAAGCAACATTTATTTATTTATTATTTTTATTGAGCAAAAGCCATTTCACATGACTCACGTCACGGCTTCAACGTTGAGTGCGTGCGTTGCTTTGACCTCCATGTGAATGACATTGCAGATAGTGATAAAAGGGCAATTTATGAAGTCACTGGGTGCAAGACAGTGTGATGTGTAATTTTTTTGTTGCTTTGTACTCTAAAGACCTTGACATGAAGCTGATGGACAAATGTCGGAAATCTGGTACTCATGTCAGAGCTTTGACGTTCAACCTGCTCTGCTATGACCTCCATGTGAATGACATTGCAGATAGTGATAAAGGGCAATTTATAAGGTTACTGGGTGCAAGAAAGTGTGCTTTGTAATTTCTTGTTGCTTTGTACTCTAAAGACCCTGACACACCAAGCTGATGGACAGTCAGATGAGTTTCTGATGGATTTTTGGCTGATTGAGCATGTTGGTGTCATTCAGCTGATCATCTTAAGCAAGCAGTGATGAGAAGAACAGCAAAAGTGATGAAAACAAGCAGTGTTAATTTCGTTGATGAAATCATAATTTTCGTCAACGACATTTTTTCAAGAAAACAAGACGATAACGAAACAACAATTCGTTTTGAATGTCAAAAACTATGATGGAAATCTATTGACAATTTCGTCAACAAATATAAAGAGGCAAAAATGTTAGGGACAGACGATTTGGGAAGAGATTAATTCAGAACGAATCTGCTGCATTTTTAGGAGGAAAGATGCGTACATTTGAACTGTATCATAGCATATTGATCTATCCGGCGAGACATAAGCTAGCATACATTTGCTGCACGTCTCATAAAACATTCAAAAATGTCAATATCTGGGAGTAAGAGAAGAGCTGACGGATGAATTTGACGACGCAAAAGAGAAGTCAATTCGGTCTGGTTTTCTGAGCACAGCACATGAATACTCTTTCGCGTCTCATGAACAGAAATGCACACAAAATGATGTTAAATTGTCTGTTTTGACAAGTATTCATGTAAAAACACTGTTACGTCTCATGTGAACGTAAACAGTTGGGAGAATATCGGACGTGTATCAGTACATTGAATCCGTGCGTGCGGTTTTAAAGGGACAGCAGCCTAATTTAGTTGCTATTGTCTGTGGCATTGATGCTAATTGAGCAATAAAGAAAGACAGAAAATCACTCACTGCTCTTAACATTAGTATTTCATTGAAAAGAAGACCATGTTCTTGTTTCTTTATGAAAAGTGGTTTCATTTAATTTTAATATAAAGGCATGTCACATGTTACAGCAGTTAAATCTGTGTCTATCATGACAAAATCTTAATATCAACCCTATACGATGAGTTTGGTCATTTTAGAGAAATGTTTAATAAATGTATTACAATGTAACTAAACCCATTAGATTTTAGCCAACTAAATCTACTGTAGACTAAAACCAGACTAAACCTATATAAATTCAATTGACTAAAATATGACTAAATCTAAATGGCATTTTAGTCGAAAGACAATGACTAAATCAAAATTTGCTGCAAGCAAACAGTCAAGAATGTACACAGAGGCTCTAAGGCTCTAGGTTCTAATTTTACATCTTCATCTTACCTGAGCATTCCAATATGCAAATATTTTCATAACGCATGTCAGTCTAGAATGAAGAAAGTGAAGACAAACTCGCGCTTCTCACGGAAGCTATAGTGTGAATGTGTGGCTGTAGTCTTTCGCATTTTGGCTTCAAGCAACAACACAGTCAGCTATCGCTGCCACTAGTTCTTTGTCACCTAGGAGTGTCACTGCCTTAACACATCATTAGTGAGGTGAAATCAAACTTAAATGCAAAGTTGTAACCAAGAAAAGACATCCTGTGCGTCATTCACATTGTCCAGTGATCACTGTCTACAATTGAAAATGTCACTGGCAAATAGGTCCAATAGTTTGAACTTTGGCATTACAACTAGTTTACTATAACTTCACTCCATTGAGATGCTTTGGAGAACATTGGCACGTCATGTGAAAGAGCCTTAAAGGGATAGTTCACCCAAAAATGAAAATTCTGCCATTAATTACTCACCCTCATGTCATTCCAAACCTGTAAAACCTTAGTTTATCTTCAGAACACAAATTGAGATGTTTTTGATGAAATCCAAGAGCTTTCTATCCCTGCATAGACAGCAACACAACTAGCATGTTCAAGGCCCAGAAAGGTAGTAAAGACAATTTTAAAGAACTGTGGTTCAACCTTAATTTTATGAAGCTATGAGCTTGCTTGAGAATACTTGGATTTCATCAAAAATATCTTAATTTGCGCTCCAAAGATGAATGAAAGAATTACGGGTTTGGAATGACAATGAGGGTCAGTAAATTTTTGGGTGGACTATCCCTTTAAATGCTTTCTAATGTTGATTGTCTTATATGTCACCTTTTGAGACCAGGTAGATTTTATTCGCAGAAACCAGCAATGGATTTTATTCGTAGAAAGCACTATGTTGCAGTGCTGTGTGGCATTGCGTGATATTTTAAGTCTCCTATTTTCTCTGAAATGTGCCATGCTGAGAGGACACAAAGCTGTGACGGTGTTATTTCACATTGTCTTTTTGTCCTTGCTGCATAATCTTTTCTTTTTTTTACTTCCTGAGCCTTTCAGATTCCTGTATGGCATATGCTGCCCATTGCATATGTGCCTGTCCTCATATGTTACGACACACACTCATTGTGATGAGAATTAAAACAGCGAATGGAGACTGGCGTCACCGTTCCCCAACGCCTTCTGCCCGAATGAAACTCTGAGAACATAATACAGGTTAAAGCCTTGTAAAAATCCCCAGCAAATGAAAGACAGTTTCCAAAAACAAAAAAGGAACACGGAGTGCAAAAGCATTTGTCTGTGCTTTTTTTCAGGGTGATAAGCTTTAAAGGGTTTTGTCAGGCAGGGAAGCTGGTTTACTGGGCAGCATGCCCTCAGAAGGGACCGGAAACCACGCTGAGCTTCATTCTCCACCACTCCCACAGCGCGCTGGATGTAGCTGGCCGACAGAAACGTTCCCTCTCATGGTGGTGGGACAACCTCCTGGGGCCCCGCGAGCTCTCGCTGTCACCGTGTCCGGCGCTGTGTCCGAAAATGCTACAGCAAGCAGCAAAGGGCATGTACACAGTCAGACATGCTGTTGTTATTTGGGTCACAAAGCGCTGCTTTTTTTTTTTTCACCAAGGTTTTGACTTTGTTCATTCACCTCCTTTTCCAAAAAATAAACTAGAGCGAGCATGTAAATTACGTCTGGATGTCCTGAAGGCATATTATTTTTTACAACCGCCTGTTTGTGCAGTTTGCATACTTTTCTCATTTAAAGTTAATATGAAATCAAAATTGGCCCTATTTACCGTTTTCCGGGTATTTTGGGGAATGAATAATCAGTGCACGTTATCCAAACACCTTCAACTTTCCATTTTAAATCAAGTCACTAATCTGTTCCTTCAACCCCATTATTTTATTTCTCATTGAGTTATCCTTTCTCATTCTGAAACGTGGGTCAATGATGTAACACAATTTATTATCTAGATATATTAATTTGTATTTTGAATACACATTTTATATGATGAGTATGTTTTTCATTTTTCAAATTAAATCCATTTGATATTTTTGGAGGAAAATCAAAAATATCAAAATTGGCATCATTTTATCTTTTTATGACAGGACAAGTTTAGTTTGGGTAGTTTGCTTGATTTAGAGATGTTTCTGAACTAATTCATGATATTTTGAAAAATAAATACTGAAATATTTCAAACTTTTTTAGAATAGATTAATCAACAGTGTTGGGGAAAGTTATGCATTAAAATATTGCATTACACCCTAAAAACTAATTACATTACTTAGTTACTTTTTATGGAACGCAATGCGTTACTTTATTTTTGTGTTACTTTTGCATTACTTTTGATATCTGGCCAGGGCTTGCTTGTTTGTTTCTAATATAAAAGTTTTATTTTTGGCAAACGTAAAAGCTTTTCACACCAAAAGTGAAATAAATAAGCCTCAGGCTGAAAGAAAAGTAAATTCATGTCTGTACAGTAGAACACAAGAGAAAAAAGTTCAACTCTTTTCAGCAATAAAAAAATAAAGCACAAATGTTACCCTGGACCACAAAAACAATCTTAAGTAGCATGGGAATATTTGTAACAGTAGCCAAAAATACATTATACATGGGTCAAAATTATCGCTTTTTCTTTTATGCCAAAAATCATTAGGATATTAAGTAAAGATCATGTTCCATGAATATATTTTGTAAACTTTCTACCATAAATATATGAAGAGTTCAGATGCAAAACCAGCTAAATCCATCTAATGTCTTTCTTTAAAAAATGCATGGTATTTCAGCGAGTTTGAAGAAAAAGTATTTGATGGACGTATAATATGTGTCGAGAGCATTCACTCAGTATCATTATCTCATTTTTGACCGAGATGGCTTTTAGCTGGTTTTGCATCTGAGCTCTTCATATCAAAACTTAATTTTTGATTAGTAATATGCATTGCTAAGAACTTCATTTGGACAACTTAAAAAACGATTTTCTCAACCAAATGTTGTCCTATCATACCAAACCATACATTAATGTAAAGCTATTTATTCAGCTTTCAGAAAATGTATAAATCTCAATTTCAAAAAAGGACCTTTATGACTGGTTTTATGGTCGAGCGTCACAAATGTTACTTTATATAAAGTAATTTATATGGCTGAATTGAATAATTGAAGGTCAGCAGCAAAGACGCTAGTTAATAAAATGGGATTAAACACAAAGGATATTTACAGTATTCAAAATATTTAATTATTGCAGGTTTGCGTTATTTTCTGAGTTTGCATTTCACTGTAATTGATTTTAAGGAATACTGAATCTGTGAGATGAACTAATGCATGTTCACATTTAGTTTAGAACTACCGCAACATCATGTTTACACAGGGCACAACATCTCTGCACTTTCTCCCGATTTACCTCAACATAAGGCAGGAGACTTGTCAGTCAGTAAATGGGAAAACAATGTGACTGGCATTACTTATTTGAAGTAAAAGCAAGTCAAAAGTAATGCGCTACTTTACTAGTTACTCCAAAAAAAAAAAAAAAAGTAATCTGATTACGTAACTCGCCTTGTAATGTGTTTCCCCCCAACACTGTTAATAAAGGTGTATACTCTCACATGTATTGAGGGATATGAAGTAAAAATATCACGACAGTACCCTTTGATCTTTTTTGACAAAGCAAGTTTAGTTCAGGCTGTAAAATTCATGATGTGACTCCAAAAATGTAATGGTGTTTATGAATGAATAATTCATGATGTTTAAAAAAAAAAACAAAAAAAAAAAAAAAGGAAATACCTTGGAAGAAGTCTATATTTATACTTGGTTATATTACATGATATTACATCACCTTATTTATTCTTTTTTATATATTTTTAGTCTTATTATATCTTCTTTTCTTTGTCATGGACACGGTTACTATTCATTAACCCAAAGGCAGGTGAAATAGGTCATAACCGGTGCATCTGACATTCCTCAATTCTTCTCCAGAAGCTAGTGGTCTTTCTTTACATTCTTTACCCAGTTTTATTCGCCTGTCTGATATGTTCTCCCTAGTTTCTTGCCCTCTCTTTTCCCCATTAGAGCTGACACGGCGCTTATTCATGTTTTCATAATGCTCTAATTATTGCTGTCTCTCCACCTGACGCACAGTCACAATAGATTATAAACCGGTTTGGCTTCTTGCTCCTTATCAGTTTATTTTAATCCCCACATTTCCCCAATCAATAAATTGAATTAAATCATTAGCTTCTGCCTGCCCTCCCCTTGACAGCCACATTCCCGCTTTCAAGCTGGCCGCTCTAATTAGTCGCACATTACGCAGCGGCTACATGAAAGGCGCGCTGCTTGGTGTTTCAAAACAAAGACCACCACAATGGCTGCTGGAGATCATAGCGCTGCTGTTGGTCCGTGCGTTTCCTTTTGGCCGCGTGTGGCTTTATTACTCCCAAGCTCAGACATGTACCTGAATAAACTGCGCACACACTTGTTGTTGAGAGGAATATAGATGTGAAAGCTACATGTGCGTGATGTTTTATTTATTTGTATTTTCGCTCTGAGCTTACGCCGCCCTGACATCATGATCAAAGGTGAGAAATGCGTTGCCTTGGCAGCAGGGTCTTCCAGCGCGGTCTCCACGTGCGTGCGCGGTGATCTGTGAAAGAAATGGACTCTGCATCTCCCACGCTGCGGATGGCACGCTCGGATGGGGGGCTTGAGTGAGCTCGCGTGGGGAAATGCAAGTATAAGAAAGCCCTTCGTAATAGAGAACGGTGAAGATCTTTTTCCTTTTGCGGTGCACACAGAGAGACTGCAGCCCTTGTACAGCAATATGTTTTTTTCGCTCTCTCTCGCACGCACATGCTCTCTCTCTCTCGCTCTCTTTTTCTTTTGAATGAAAGCGAAAGAGCATGGCTAACCAGCTGGATCCAAGAACAATCAACACCCCGCGCCATCAGGGCCTGCTTTCATGATCCCATCGCCTCAAAAATCTCTAATGATGCCCGATTATTTCTTTATTTATTTCTCCTTTTATTTATTTCTTTATTTATTTATTCATGGTCCTCTTTTTTGTGCTCCTTTGAACTCGGCTGTTGCGGGCAAGAACAAACGCATGCGCGAGTGCTCTCGGTGTCGTAAATGGTCTGTCGATCGGTCTGGAATTTATACGCGAGTGGGGGGCGGATGTGGGGTGGGGGGTGCCGGTAGCCTTTCATCTCTCTTTCGCCCATCTCTCACTCTCTACTTCACCCTCAGCACCATTTACTTTTCACGCTCAGCCTCCCACACCGGCAAAGCGAACCCTAATGGACTCCTCATTATTCTGGGCCGAAAGGATTCCGTTCCTTCACGTAATTAGGAGAGAAAAGCCTAAGTTGGGATCGGCGTGAGATTCTCGCAGTCGTGCTGGAGCTTTCAGATCTGCCTTTAAACTGAGGAAGTGTCTCCCATGTTTGATATAAGCATACAGGTGTCCCAGTTTCTTCAGTAACTTTTGATTGTTTTGATTATTTTATTATGTGAAAATCACATTGAAACTTCTATTACGCCTTCATCATTTACTTCAGATGTCGCTTTTCAGATATCTTTTTAGATAAAGAGATAGTGTTCTTGGGTAAGGTTTTCAGTGTCAAAAAAGTAAACTTGAGATGAAAATTTGTGTAGAAAACATCAAATATTTTAAGTAATTAAAGCCATAGTTCACCCAAAAATGAAAAATACCTCATTATTTATTTACCCACAAGCCATCCTAGGTGTATATGACTTTTTTTTTTCTTTCAGATGAATACAGTCAGAGTTATATTAAAAAATGTCTTGGCTCTTCCAGGCTTTATAATGGCATTGAATGGCTGTTGAGATTTTGAAGTTCAAAAATGTGTCTCCATCCAGCATAAAGGTACTCCGCACGGCTCTGGGGGTTTAATAAAGGCCTTTTGAAATCAAACTATGCTTTTGTGTAATAACAAAATCTGTATATAAAATAATATAAACTGTAATGTCTAGCTTCTGCTAACTGTTGTACGCATGTTCACAAGAGAGTGGCGTTTTTAGAGGATGATGTAAGATGTAGGCGAACGCAAAACTGACGAACGTGGAAGCACAGGGGAGAGAGCAAATAAGAATACCAGTCACAAAAGTACAAAACAAGGATTTGTAAAGAAAAATGTCAGAGGATTTTAATATAAGCCAAGATGAGACTGGTTTTCCTTTGCTGTAAACAAAACTTGGTTCTAATGAGACTGGCTTGTTCACACCGGAGCTTACGCTTCGCCTACTTTTTAAGTTATCCGCTGGAACGCCACTTTTTATAAAGTTTTAAATATGGATATTTTTCTTACACAAACAATCGATTCGTTTCAGACGGCCTTTATTGACCTCCTGGAGCTGTGTGGAACAGTTTATATGATGGATGAATGCACTTGAATGGACTTGAAAATCTCAACAGCCATTCACTGCCATTATAAAGCTTGGAAGAGCCGGGACATTTTTTTTTATTATAACTCTGATTGTATTCGTCTGAAAGAAGAAAATCATATGCACCTGGGATGGCTTGAGGATGAGTAAATCATTGGGTAAATTTTATTTTTGGGTGAACTATTCCTTCAGATTTGTTTACGATATGTTGTGAAATTTAATTTCCATCACAGAATGTTATCAAACCAGTTACACAGTTTGTATGTATATCCACTGTTGGGCATTGTTAGTCAAACTGAGTGTATTTTAATGATGTATATTTGCTAAAAGTCTGCAGAGACAAAAGTGTCCATGAAACACCCACATACTGTATATGCTCGCCACAAAGCAAGAACTTTTTCCTCTGAGGTGTTAAAATGAAAAGGCGTTTGGGTGTCACAGCATTGGTCTAGCATGGCATGTCCCATGGCTACTGTCCTTGTTTCAAACCCCAGTGATACAATACTCAGGTCAGACGATGCCAGAAATAGATGCACCCGTGGTCCTGAGAGTGAAGCGATCTCAATCACTGCAGCTATTCCCATGGAGCATCTTTCAACTAATCTGAAGAATATATTGTAGGCTGCACATTGCTAAGCTCCCTTGGTGTCAGTTATAAGCAATAGCTTAAAGAAGCATATGGCTGCCTTTATTTGCTTCAGTGGAAACACAATCTAGCCTTCAGATGGGAAAAATACTGCTAATTATCTTCTACATGTTTCTATTGTTGCTTGCAATAGACGTGAAGTGTGAAGATGTGACTTTTCTATTCCATCATCTGCTCTCTTTCTCTATCGACTCTGCAGCCCTGAAAGATGCTCGATTCCAGCTGGTCAATTTCTCAGACAACGAGCTGCGTGTGTCGTTATCCAACGTCTCTCTCTCAGACGAGGGAAGATACGTGTGCCAGCTCTACACAGACCCCCCACAGGAAGCCTACGCCGACATCACTGTGCTAAGTATGAACACTTCTGCATGCATGTACACAACATACAGTATACACAGTCATTTTTATGTGTATGTATGTGTAGCAATTTTTATTATTATTTTATGTACTCAGCTTATAGAATTAGTTCACTTCCTGAATAAAAAATTCCTGATGTCTTTCTTTCTTTAGCCGATTTTTTTCCATATAGTGGATTTCAATGGGAGCCAACAGGTTGAAGGTCCAAATTGCAGTTTCAGTGCAGCGTCAAAGGGCTCTACATGAGTTATGCTGGAAAGGTCACGGGTGATATAGGCGAAAGTACCGACCCTGTGTTTACAAAGCGAACATGCAAAGAAAGTCAAACACCCTTTAAAAAAAAAAAAAAAGGTAAAATGACAATGTCAGATGATTTTGAAGTTTGAGGAGAAAATTAGATGGAGTTTTTCGCTCTGCACTACCTTTTTACACAAATGAAGCTAATGCAAGACAATTTGTGGTTAAAAAGTATATAATTTTTTTTTTTTTTAAGAAATGGATCTAGATCTTTAGCTAGATAATACCCTTATTCCTCGACTGGAATCGTGTAGAGCTCTTTGAAGCTGCATTGACACATTGGCCACTATATGGAGAAAAATCCTAGAATGTTTTCCTTAAAAACCCTAATTTCTTTTCAACTGAAGAAAGAAAGTCATGAAAATCTTGGATGACATGGGGGTGAGTAAATGATCAGAGTTATATTTTAAGCACATTTTATATTTTAAGCGCAATAGAAGCTGCATATTTAACATATAAGTCTAAATTATGGCTTTAGAATATTTTTTAAATACATTAAATAAAATGCAGTTCTTTTAATCGTCCCATGGCCTCATAAATTGTTGTTATAATATACTTTAAGACACCATGTCAAGTTAAATGTAGTTCAGCTCTAAAAATAACTCATCTTAAGGCACCTGTGTTTTGTTCCACCTTTGCGTCCAGGTCAAGTTGTAGCCTACTTTTCATGTTTAAAGCACGATATAGGTCTAAGTTAAATCTGTAATATATGGCTGTAAAAATACATTTGCATTGTTTATTTGATCTTTTGTTTAAAAAATGTACAAAAATCTAACCTTTCAGTAAGGTAAAATAATTGAAAATGGGGTGAAATCTCATTATGAAATGTTTTTCTCTGAGGTTGTTTTCAAACTTGGAAATTTTAAGGAGTCTAAGCACAGCTTGCTGAATTTTTTGGTCCGTATGTGAATGCTCCAAATGATCTCAGACCCTTCAAAGCAATTTGAGCCGAGACCATCTCGTGAGGTGGTCTGAGTACAGTTCGCTTTCAGATATTGATACAATTTACTGAAAACACTCATTGTAAACACAAACCACTCCAGGCTAGTTTGCTTTTTTTCCATTGTGAGATTTCCATCAGAGGCAGTCAGGTTTTGATTTTTTTTTTTATCTTTTGGTATTTGATAGAATCCATGATGCCATGTATCTGAACAAGCTGTCCAGGACCTCCAGCAGAAAAATAGGCCCACAACATTAAAGACCCAGTGGTATATTTAACCGTAGGCATGGGTACTTTTTTATGTTAGTGTGCACCAAACCCATCTTGTGTGTTTGCTGCCAAAAAGCATTTTTTTTCCTCCATCTGACCATAGAAACCGGTTCCATTTGAAGTTCCAGTAGAGTTTGGCAACTGAACATGCTGGAGATTTTTCTTGAATGAGAGCAGAGTTTATTATTTATTTCCAGTGGTGCCAGTAATTTTAACTAGGAATATATGCTTGTTTATTTAGATTATAGAATATATTTATTTCTATATAGAATATAATATCTTCCCACATGTGGTCACGACTAAGGTTGAGAACCTCTGGATTAGACAAAACTGAACCTGTTGTTTTGACTGTCAGATTTCCCATAAGGCACTTGGCGCATAAACAAACACCCACAGACACACACACGCAGGGCTTCTTTGTTTCCTGAGAAATCCTTTTATGATCAATCACCAGAGTGGAGCAGCTTTTATGAGATGCTGCAGCAGTGTAGAATCAAGATATAGCCATTCATCTTCACCTAACAGAAGGCCCGAGACGTCGCCAAGCCGGATCCTGAGCGCCGAGTCATTCATATTTCAGAACGGAGCCGTTACCCCACATGTGCGCGCACACACTTTCACTGCTGTTTGGAGGGGCTGCTGAAAGCCCTCTAAAAACTCAACAAACACTTCACCTGCTACTTCCTTTGAGGACTCAGCTGCATGGTGGAGCCATTCAGCAGAATTATTGTTTATGTGTTTGTGCGTGTGTGTCTTTGTGTACATGTGAACGCTTTGCTGCGTTCTGCGTCTTGACATAACTGCATGGAAAAATCACCCACACTTAAAAGTGATTATTCCGTTTTGAGAGCGGAGTTTAGTGCGGGGTGGGTATTGAGGGAGTAGGATTGCAGAGAGCTCGCTGAATGGCGTCGAGTGGCTGGCTCCACAGCTTCAGACGGCCGAGTTGAAGCAGAATGCTTGAATGGAACCCTGCTGCTCGGGGAGAACAAGAAACCTGAATTACCCTGTCCAAAAAATGCCACATGTTTATGCCAGATTGCTAGAAGCCTAGGATTTAGGTGACCTTTTCAGGTAAGCATTTTAGACGTGGTGACCCTCCTGGAAGTAAAGACCACTGAAAGCGAGCATGTCTTTTGAAAACACTGTTATCATGGCATATCCAACTGAGTGCCAAAATGAAAAGCAAGGCCTTTAGAGATGCTTGTTACAATATGCCTATGAACGTTCCCAATTATTCAGGTCAGTGTAGAATGTTGTAGCAGATTTATTCCAGTCTACTGGATGTGTTGCTTTATGTTGCGCAAGGTGTTTCGCCACTATTCACTTGTAGCTACCAGTGTCTTATCAGAGTATATGATTTCCGCAATGCGAAATACGCGGACGGGAATCACGGGAAGTCAGTACACTTAAATCAAAACGCAATATGGACTAGTGTCTGTAAATATTAAGCTGCGAAAGTACAATTTAAATATAAATCCTGCATGTTCTGTGTGAAAGAATGGCGCAGATGCGCTATGTTAACTACACACATAGTAAAGCACGTGATGCTCGCCATGTTTTCAGCCTATGCCACCTCAATATATAAGTACATGAATATATAAATATTATCTCTAGAACTGCTCACTTCATGAGAGTAATTTCATAAACTTTATACTGATTATGTTGAGGGAAAAACTGTCGTCGTATTCTCCGCAAAAATGTCAAAATGTTTGGTTTAACTTGAAGAAATTGTGTAATATATTAATATATAAGTAATATATTACTTAATGTAATGATTGTAGTACTACTACTACTAATAAAATTATTATTAAAACATTATTTTTTTAAAGGAATATTTAACAAAAATAAATAAATAAATAGGGTACAATGAGGCTAAAGGTGCCCTGGGGTAAAAGGCACTTTTGATATTATTTTCTTCTAAACCGCTAGATGGCAGGAAAACGTGGTGTAGCACTTTCCAAAACATCCGCTTTTCAAGATACACATGCAAATTTGACTGATCTTTGACGCAATTGTGGCCAGCAGCGCAAAGTCGATTCTGTGCTTGCTTGATCTAATATTTGGTGTTTTTAAAAATGTTGTAGATTTAAGTAGCAAATGAGAATCACTAAAATTACTGAATATATCTTAAGACAGAGGTCTTCTTGATGATTTTCAGTTTTGTTTAAGATAATTAAAGCAGCAGTTTTTAAATAACGAAAGAATATTTAAAAGTATGGTAGTTGGGGTGAAGAGCGCCCCTGCTGTTGGGGTTAAAAGGCCACAATCATTAACATGATAATTAATAGAAGGCTGATTTTTCCATTTGTTGATATGACATTGTTAGATTCAGATGGTAAATATCCTATATTATGTTGGGTGTCCAACTTAGAGATAATCACCATGTTTAGAATGAAACAATCATATTTAAAACATGATATTAATCATATCATATAATAAAATATAATTTGCTGTTACTACATTTATCAAAATAAGTAGAAAATAGTCCAAACTTTACTAAAGTGATTGTTTTAAACAAAAATTAACTTAGACATTATTAAAAAACATTATTTTAGCTGAAGTATTTCTATCAATACTGTATATCAATACCCACGCTGGTGAGCCTTCTACCCTGTGTGTGGGGTAAAAGGCACCCCTTGCCACCTCATACATTTCTAAGATTTTTAATCTTATAATAACAAAATGAACACCTTGTATGACTTATTTTCACACAAAATCTGTTGTTCCATAAATGTTCAATAAAAACGTATATATTTTTTTGCAATCTTACACTTTGGGGCGCAGTGAAAAGCACTTTTTTTTCTTAAGGTGTGCCTTTAGCCCTGTGGTATCCTACTATTTATTTGAAAAACAAAAATAAAATATATATTTTTTTTAAATAAAATCAATTAATTCGAGATGCTTTTGATTATGAAACCATTAAAAAACAAGAAAATTAATGGAAAACAGAATTTGGTAAAAATAAAACTGAATTTGAGAGAGAGAAAAAAACTTATTTCATGGGGCCTTAAATTTATTTATTTTTTTATTAAACTTTTAATAAATTGCTGTTAAATTGCGTAGATTTTGTGATTTAGATTTTTTAATTTAACCATCTAAACAGAGTCTGTTAAAATTAAAACTGAAAAAAAAAAAAAAAATGGAATCCATAAAAATTAAAATGGAAAAAACAGAATTTGCAAGAAAATAAATCAGAATTTGGAAAAAAATAAAATGGATTTCATAGGTTCCTAACTTTGTCAGGGTGCGCTCCTTTTGTAAACGAGAATGAATACACTCACCTTTCTATTTTCTATGACGAGTCCATCCCTCAGTGTTAGCGTCTGTGTTGGCTATCAGTATACCATTGGCTGAATGTGACTCTAGTGGTGCTTGATTTACAGACCGCCTTGTAAAATCTGTCTATCCTTTCTCAGTCCCACCAGGAAACCCAATCATAGAGTCCCGCGAGGACATCGTCAGAGAGGGCAACGAGACAGAGATAACCTGCACCTCCATGGGCAGCAAACCCGCCGCAACGATCAGATGGATGAAAGGAGACAAAGAGCTACAGGGTGGGTCAAGTCACATTGTGTACACACAAACAAACCAGGTGTTTACCAGGTTTGTTTTCGCTCTGTCTGGCATCCCACAGCGTGAGTTTTTCCTTAGTGCACTGTCCTCTGAGACTTTATATATCAAAAAGACAAACACTTTATAACTACTTGCATTAATACCAGCAACAGACATTGTTAGGTCTGTCTATCTATCCATTGTAGTCCAAAGTTTATTGATGTTTTAATGTCTTACGATGTTTTCATAAAAGTCATAAACCTCCTTTTCAGCATCTGCTTACCTGAATATTTTCCATAATGGTCCGTGTGGGTGAGCAAGAAGCCGTACCTTTAACCCGCAGCCGTCTAGACACAGGCAATTTGCATATGTACAAATTACCGCATATAAGCTGTCCTAATAACAGCTACCCAAAATGAGACAGCTAAATTGGAGTCCTGGACGGATGTTTTCATTTGGTAATTAGCGATAAGCTCAGTCAGGGGTCTCCGTTTCTCTCCACTGGGACTTTCGGCAGCTATTACACAGCATTGTTCTGTTCATTTGTCACTGGGTGTTTTGTTTTTATGTAACGTAACATCAATATATTATTGGACAGTTGGACAAATGTAGCACTAAAGATGAACGAGTTCGCCTCAGTGAGATGGACAGCAGGACATGAATATTCTGTTTTTGTATAGTGAAGCGGTTTGAATGGAGGAGGAGAAAGCGAGTGAAGAAAGCGAGGGACCTCTTTCCTGACACGGGCGGTGCATCGCTGGCACTCACTGGCTGGAAATTGCTTTTGGCCCCTGCGCCTTTTCGGATTTATTTTTAATTAAATGTCCTCATCATTCAGCCTAATTACCTCTAGGATAATCAGGCTTTTTTAAATATCATTTAAAGGTTACACCCATACAGCCCCGGAATGTAAACTCAGCCGCCCCCACGATGTACCGCCTCATTCTGCCTCTCACGCACACATACACAGCTTTCCCGGTCTTATCCGTGTTTTGTGCAGCGTTTAGTACTTCTGTTTTACATCCTGCTCCATTGTTGACACACACCTGTCTCGTAAGACTAGCTGAATGAACGTCGGGAAACAATGAGTTGTTAATTTCCTCCTGTCACACGACGTCGGGCCTGCTCATTGTGTCATTGCTTAAAAATATAATCTCATTTCAATTAGCCCACTAAGCTCGGCTGAAACACAATAGCACGATTCTGAATTTTTTAATGGCTTTTAAGAAAGTTTGCTAAACACTCGTTTGGCCCCAGATCTCCAGACTGCCCTCTTCCAGGGAGTGACTTTCCATCGGAAGGTGTTGAATAATGGGGGAAAAAAAGGGGGAAGGCAAATTATAGAGAGACGAAAATGCGAAGAAACGGTGAATTCAATAGGGACAGGATCTCTTTTGATATTCAGCCCACTGTATCGCTGCAGATCGGGACTAATCAGAGCTCCTTTGCATTTCAAAAAGGGAGATGTTATTGAAATGAAGAAATGTCTGAATGACAGTGATTGACCTGTGATTATCTCTTTATCAGCAGTGACTGTGGCATTGTGAGGGAGAATATAGACGTGCTTCTGGGCTCTCAATGAGCTCTGTGTCTTCACTTATTCGAGATATGATTGTCTGAATATCCATTCACTGCTGATAATGCTGAATGCAGAACGAATGAATGCTCAAGACAAGGAATTGTCAGGAAAAAAAATTGTCTGGAGTATTGAGATGTCCAGATTTCCTCACAGCAGTGTCATTTCTGGGCATTTTTATGATTTGTGGTAAAATTAGCATTGTGCGTTATTGATAACACAGCTAGAAGATAGATGTAATCTACACAAATGACAAAAGAAAGACATAAATTGTAATTACTGACCAAGAAATTGTTTTTTGTATGATGCAACTGCTGTACTGTTGATCAGAAAATTGAGGTCATTAAGACTTATTTTATTTTCCTGTAAGAAATTAATACTTTTATTTAGCAAGGACACATTAAATTGACCATACGTGGCGTTAAAGACATTAAAGGGGTCATGACATGAGAAACCAAATTTCCCTTGATCTTTTGAGTTTGAAGAGGTCTTTGTATGCTTGTAAGTTTCAGAACTTAAAATGTCCTCATTATCAATAAAAAAACATTTATGTAATAACCCCTAGAAAACGTCTCAGGTCAATATTACCATAGAGTGCATTTCAACCCTCACAATACTCAAAAAAAAAAATGTGGTGTTAATTTCCCATTCGCTTATGTCATGTCATAAATAGTAGACTATAGTACTATAGAAACATATTAGCTGAGCTCCCACACATTTTTTTTTTTTTTTAGATAATTATGGGCAATTATTATGGGCCAAAAGATATGTCCACCCTGTCATGGACGTATATATTACTGTTAAATATGTTTTCATTGCAATATTAAGATGCAAATTATATTTTCTAAAAGGTATAATGTCCCTTTCCTAAACAGCGTTGTTTGTTTGCTTTCAAATTATAAATACATAAAAGATTTTTGTGATATTTGGATGCAGTTTTATTTGTTAGCATCTTATTGCCCCCACACCTAACTATTGAACACACTGGATTATATAGATATGATTGAATTATTATTTAAAAGATTATTTTAAAATATCAAGATAAAAGTGTAGACCAGCAAATGACAGGGTGGACACATAAAGCAGAACACACAAAGCGTGACAAAATACGACAATGAAACATTTATTCAACTTAAATAATATAATAATAATAAATAATATAATTACATTCTCAATCACATTGATATAAAATTCATTTTAGTTTTTAGCAATATTACTGCGAATGAATGCTATGTTCACCCTGTCATGTGTATGTCCACCCTATCAAGTCTAAGTGGCTGACAGGGTGGACATTTTGAGCTTCAGTTAGCATATTAGCTTACAACAAACTGTGACTAGCTAAATAGTTAGTCTGGTTGTTGAAGAGAATTTGGTATATTTAGATTAGAAAATACTGTATTCTAATCACTTCCGGCATATTTTATGCCGACAGGGTGGACATGTTAAGCTTAGGAAAAAGCAAGTAAGTGAACTCATACGAAGAAAATTTGTCAATTTAAAAGTCTAAAAATCTAGAAAATGTATCTAAAGAGCCAAATAATGCTTTTGTTATAAATATACAGACTTAGCCTAATATAACACACCCTTTCATTGTTATTTTTAAGTTAAGTTATCATGTCAAATGAGTTATTTATGTCTAGGACACCAAAAGGCATCCTACAGTGATATTGACCTGCTCATTTGGATCCGAGGTGCAAGGTGATGTCACCCAGGTGCCCGGTCGTTTGCATAAACACTGCCTCCAGAGCAAGACATCGACGAATAGTCATCTTCTTGCCATAGGTCCCGCCCACTGACGTCCAGTCACTTAACTGCTTAACGCTTGATTACACTGAATAAGTGTCGCGTCACGTCAAAAGCAAATAGAAATTACAATCACTGCTGCTATCTGCTGTCTACACTGGATGCAGTATACAGATCCGTGTTCACTTTCTGACGCAGTTCACACATCTGAGTCTGTCGTCAGTAGGACAAATGGAGTGAAAGAACGTTCGCTTTGACGCGTTCTGTTTAAACAGCTCATTCGCGTCTTTGTGCAGATATCAGAAGGATCCCAGCGTAAAAAAAACAAGTGGATGGTTTGTTTTTAATGGCATCCCAGATTGTGTCGGAGGATTGTTTTTGTTAACGAGACACAGTGTCATGGAGAGATGCAGTACTAGATCTGACTGCAGCTGCATCATAAACTGTAAGTAAATTGTTCCATAATGCTTTGTATGGAAATGACTGTTTTATTTTGATCATGTTATCAAAAAACTCACAACTCATTGATACAGTTTTCTATGCAGCGATGTTAGCCAATCATAACAGTGGCCTATTACTGACAAGCCTTAAAGGACCAGTCTGTTAAAACGGGTCGTGTTAGACAAAAGGTCAGAATGAGGGTTGAGGGCAAAAAAAACTTTAACATTATAAGTAAAGCTCAAGGAACATATTAAAATAATGAAAAAAAAAATCCATGTCATGACCCATTTAATAATGTTGTGAAAGATTTCTATTTCTAATAAATGCTGTTTTATTGAACTTTTTCATCAAAGGATCCTGAACAGCATAACTGTTTCCTTGTTTCTTGAACACCAAATCAGCATATTAGAATGATTTCTGAAAAATCATGTGACATTGAAAACTTCAACAATGGCTGCTGAAAGTTTAGTGTTACTATCACAGGAACAAATTACATTTTAAACTGTATAAAAATATTTCACAATATTTGATTGAATAAATAAAGCCTAGCATTAGAGACTTTTTTCTTTTTTAAAAACATACTTCTATTTGTTATTCTGCTAGTGGCACATAAATGACACTAAGTGACGTTGATGTTTACCCTCCATCAAACTCACATTTTTCTGTTTCTATTCTTTTAGCCTGTCACTACCACATCTAATTCATTTTTTAATGGTCACGTGGATTTTTTTTTATTTACAAATACATAAACAGGACAATAGGTTCCTCTCTCTCTCTTGCTCTCTCATTCACCTCTTCTCTCCTCCTTCCTCTCTTTCCACCCACGCCTGTTTCTCTCCACAAGGCCAGAGCAGTAATTGAGTGATGGAGGTCTGTGCGGTGCTGCGAGGCTATTGTCTGGAGCCGCACAATGACTCCGAGTCTTTTGTGTTCTTCATGCCCACTTGATGCTGCTGAAGGAGGGCTGTGGGTCAGAGGCATCCACTACAGCCATTATATCTCACTTCATAAAGCGCAAACACACCATCACAGCCCACACAGTTGCCAATGAGTGACAGCTGCATAACAAGACTCGAAAGGAAGCAATTTGGGGCTGTTTTTCCGCCACATGGCCCCTCCCATATGGTCACGTTTCAGGTGAAGCTGCAGGGGGCCGTTTACTGTACACATGTCATCGATAAGCTACAGCGAGCCTCCATATGTCACATATGTGCGAGTCGTTAGGGGATCCGCTTTGTTGGATGGCTCACAGGATGTAATGTATACTGTGGCCTTCAGTACATTTAGCCACCTGTGGTTTCTTGACAGAGATGATAATTAAAGCGATTAATGATGAATTCTATGTCTCTCGTTGATTTCTGTCCCTCACAGGCAAGTCTAAAGTGGAGGCCACGTATGACAGGATGTTCACTGTGACTAGCTGGCTGAGGTTTACCGTCACGAGAGAGGATGATGGAGTTCCTGTGGTTTGCATTGTCGACCATCCAGCGGTCAAGGACTTTCAGGCACAGAAGTACCTGGAAGTACAATGTGAGTGAGCCGGCACTTTAAATGTTGAGATATAGAATTACCGTTATGAAAAGAAAATATAAATGTTATAGTTTGTTTATATAAATATAATTTAAATATTTAAATTTATTCAGAATGATACGTTTGAGTGGATTAACGTGTTGTTGGAAGTACAATGTGTGTGAGCAGAGGACCATGTGGCAGCACTTTATATATATATTAGTATTTTAAAAATATTTCAAGTCATATGTTTGGATAGTTTTTTTTTTTTTATTATTATTATTATTTCATTTTTAGTATTATTTTTGAAGTATATTGTGAATGGGCAGAGGACAGCTTGGCAGCATGTTAAATACAGATATAGAATTACTATCATTGAATTTAAATAAATTGTGCAGATATTAAATATAAAAAGGAAAATTTTACATTTTTTATTAAATTTTTTGTATTATTTTTGAAGTACATTGTGAATGGGCAGAGGACAGCTTGGCAGCATTTTAAATACAGATGTAGAATTACTATCACTGAATTAAAATATATTGTGCATATATTTAATATTAATGTAAGTATTTTTAATTTTTTATTTAATTTTTAGTATTATTTTTGAAGTACATTGTGAATGGGCAGAGGACAGCTTGGCAGCATTTTAAATACAGATGTAGAATTACCATCACTGAATTAAAATATATTGTGCATATATTTAATATTAATGTAAGTATTTTTAATTTTTTATTTAATGTTTAGTATTATTTTTGAAGTACATTGTGAATGGGCAGAGGACAGCTTGGCAGCATTTTAAATACAGATGTAGAATTACTATCCTTAAATTAAAATATATTGTGCAGATATTAAATATTAATTTAAGTATATTTTGAATTTTTAATTACATTTTTAGTATTATTTTTTAAATGCATTGTGAATGGGCAGAGGACAGCTTGGCAGCATTTTAAATACAGATGTAGAATTACTTTCATTGAATTAAAATATATTGTGCAGATATTAAATATTAAAGTATATTTTAAATTTTATTTTTTGTATTATTTTTGAAATACGTTGTGAATGGGCAGAGGACAGCTTGGCAGCATTTTAAATACAGATGTAGAATAACTTTCATTGAATTAAAATATATTGTTCATATATTAAATATTAATTCAAGTATTTTTAATTTTTAATTTAATTTTTAGTATTATTTTTGAAATGCGTTGTGAATGGGTGGAAGACAGCTTGGCAGCATTTTAAATACAGATGTAGAATTACTATCACTGAATTTGAATATATTGTGCATATATTAGATATTAATTTAAGTATATTTTTAATTTTTAAATTTATTTTTTGTATTATTTTTGAAATACGTTGTAAATGGGTGGAGGACAGCTTGGCAGGATTTTAAATACAGACATAGAATTACAATCACTGAATTAAACTATATGTTGTGCAGCAGTTAAATATTAATTTAAGTATATTTTAAAAAAAATATTTCATTTTTTTACTTATTTATTTATTTACAAGTACATTGTGGGCAGAGGACAGCTTGGCAGCATTTTAAGTACAGACAGAATTACTATCACTGAATTAAAATGTATTGTGCTAATATTAAATATTAATTTAAATATATT
Source organism: Cirrhinus mrigala (assembly GCA_036247105.1). Taxonomy (NCBI): domain Eukaryota; kingdom Metazoa; phylum Chordata; class Actinopteri; order Cypriniformes; family Cyprinidae; genus Cirrhinus; species Cirrhinus mrigala. Next base: position 15,398,460 of record CM070027.1, on the reverse strand, counting down.
TTTAATTTTTAATTTCATTTTTAGTAATATCTTTTTAGTACATTGCGAATGGGCACAGCATTTGAAATATGTACATAAACAATTAATTAGTATTATAATATTGTAAACATTATTAATAAAGTAAATATATTTAATGTTATATTTTTGACTAGGTAAAGGTATGTTTTTGCCTCTCTTTTTTTTCTTTAGAGTTCAGTGGAGTTTTTCTTATCTTTGTCCTTGTGTTAGAAATCAGTCAGGCCTATCCTTTCCCTTGTGAGAGCAGGCATTAGCCCTGCCATGTCACTTGGCCTGTGATGAAAGATTAAGCATGTTTTTGCGCTTGGCTAATTCAGTCATGACACAGAGATTGTGCCTCTGATTGGAGGAGAGCCCTGGGCACTGTCTTCTGTGATACAGATACAGATATGATTTTTAGAGATGTTTTATTTGGGTCCTCAAGCATATTCTTCTTGAGGTTAATCTTGCCTGCCACTGGGTTTAGAAGATCACCGGAAAAGGCTTCTTTGCTTGACCTTTAAAGACAAGACGTCTCCAAAAACTGCAGGATATTTGGGCTCTGGTGCCCAATTTACACCAGGAAAATGTAAAACCATTTTGTCTATGCTATTTAACTGGATTTCGTGCTCACGGCCACCCTTTGTCATGCTCCGGGGAGAGCCGGTGCACGAGTCATTGTCTGGCTCAGTCTTCTTTCAAATTGTGCTGCTGAAACTGGGAAAACAATCAATGTTAAAAATCATTGAGTGAAGGCACCCTTAATGGAGTTCATTTTTACAATAGAAAATGGAAAACCATCGCTGTGGATATTAAATAAGCCAGAAATATTGATAGCTACACCATGCAAACAGTTTCACCAATGTGCAGTTCAGCAGCTTGAGGGAAATTAAACGCTCCGTGGTGGCGGTGCAAAGAAACGACGACAATCTCTCGTGTCAATAATTGTGTTATTAGAATTAGAGTGACCTTTTCTGTCCGGCACGCCAGCAAAACAGAAACCGGAGGCCGGTGGCGCTGCTTTCCGTGGATTTAGTGCTCGTGTGCCCAGGAGAGGGAGAGAGAGAGAGCTTTGGAAAGGAACTAATGCAGGGGAAGCTTCAAAGCAAGAAACTTTCACTCAGAGCCTTTCATGCGAAGAGTTTGAAGATGACAAGGAGAGAAATGGAAGGAGTCTCCATAGAGCTGAGACAAACAGGTGGATATTCCTCTTACAGAACTTCTGAGCAAGCCACTCTCTCTCTCTCTCTCTCTCTCTCACTTTAGACCAGGCTGTCCATCATGGACACAGAAATGTTAGCTCTGACAGGGTGTAATTTGGACAGATAGAAGGCCAACAGATCACTTTTTGTTGATAGAAGAGGTCAAACAGGAAAGCATCAAGTGGGCAAAGCACTCAACAAATTTAGCGATTGCCAGAAAGCCAGTTGAAACGTCAGGCCTGAAATAATGTGATAAATCTTGTCAGGACATCGACGCTTATTTTTTTTTCCTCGTCGTGCACTTTAAAATCCAAGAAAGTGTGAAATCCATGGGTCAAAGTGAAGTCACCGTTCACTCAGCATCCAGTCTATTCAAAGCGCCGTAAGAGCCGGTGAAATTGAAAGAGTGGAATCTGGGGGTTATTGTGGGCGACTTTGACATGGTTTCAGCGAACTAATCTTTCGCCCTTTGAATCCAGGGGGACACTCAGCATCTCTCTGTGTGGATTTTTCATAAATTCCTTGGCCCTTATGCATGACCTGCCTCCAACGCAAGGTCTGCTGCTTATCCTGATTCATGCATACTAATGACTCTGGACTATTTACATTGCAAACCCACTGTTTCATCTATCTCAGTGCACGTCTACTGCTTAACCCACATTGCTTGCCAAAGTGAGCGAATGATGTCATTAAAGTTGCACATGGGAGCAGCTCTAATATCTCCCCCATGCATGTCCGTGGAACGTACACACAGCACTGTCCCGTAAGCATCTGTGGAATGCCACTTCAAGCTCTATTACTGGGAGAATATTAGATTTGGGTTCCTGTGAGAATCTAGAGGGCTGGATGCCGGCCAGCACTGGAATGGAGCGTAGGACTGGAAAGGCATAGCTCAGCCATTACAACCTGTCAGTTTGAGAAGATGAATACCTCCAAGGAAACAGCAGGAACCTCAGAGCACACATCTCATGTGGAGCCCACTTACATAACCGTGGTGGGCTTGGCAAGCGCGCCACGGCCTGCTATGAATCTTGGGAACTTTAAAAGGATATTTCACTCAAAAATGAAAAATCTGTTGTCATTTACACTCAGCCTCATGACGTTCCGAACCTGTAGGGCTGGCTTTTTCTGAAAAATGTGTTTTTGCCCATACAATGGAAATCAATGGGGTCCAACTGACTGTTGTTTTGGATCCCATTGACTTTCATTGTCTGGAGTTCTTCAAAATATCTTCTTTTGTGTTCCACAGAAGAAAAAGAAGTCATACAGTGTTGAAATGTCGTCAGAAGAAAGAATCCAGAGGAAAAGATTGAATTGTGAGCGGTGAATCATTCGCAATGAGACCAGTAACATGTTTTAACCCTTAAATGCACGAATGTTTCGCCAATCACTATTACATATTCGGGTCTTTAGCGACCCGGACCTATATATCCAGCATGGATGGATCTCTAACTGCTGCAATAGCAAAAAACTCTCTTGATATTTTAAGAACAATTACCGAAGAATAAAATAAAGCATATTTCGTTACCTTTTAAAACGTACACTATAAAAAAAAACTAAAAAAACACAGTTTGTTGAGTCAGCTTAAAATAATTTGCTGCCTTAAAATTTTAAGTTTAGTCAACTTGAAATGTTAAGTTGTACTAAGTAACAACTTAGATATTTGTGTTTGCTAAACTTAACAGATGGGTAAGTAACCCAGCTGCCTTAAAATTTTAAGTTGATTCAACTCAAATATTTAAGTTGTCACTTAGTATAATTTAACATTTCAAGTTTAATAAACTTTTTTTTGAGTTGACTGAACTTAAAATTTTAAGGCAGCCAGGTTACAAATTATTTTAAGTTGACTCAACAAATTGTTTTTTACAGTGTAGAAGGGTTCAATTGCTCATCGTCATTCCACTTTACATTTAGCATCTGGCTCATATTCACAAAACTACGTTTTTCAGTGACTTCAAAATCAGTAGTTTGATCGCTGGCAGCTTATTCACCACATTCACCATCACAGTGACATTTATATTTTATGGCATACAGTTCATTATTTGCTGATGATATGCTTTTGTTTTATGCCTGCGGTAATTACGATTGAAACATCACGTCATTATTGTCTATCAAACAGTGCCACCTCGAGGAATAAAGGTGAATTGCATGTATTGAGTCATCAGATATTTTAATATTTTAGTGCAGATAAAATATACTTACACTAATACACACCTTGGGTCTCTAGCGACCCTGTACACTGAATCAGAAAACAGACACTTATTTAAATTTGATTATTTTTTCTTGTTATATTGTTTATAATGAATAGGTTGAGTAATGCTAAAAAAAAGTTGATGTCTAACATTAAAAAATGAAGGAGGGAGAGGGTAGTGAATGACGTCCCGGGTCACTGAAGACCCGAGGTATGCATTTAAGGGTTAAGAAAATAAATAGGGTCAATGTTGATTCCAAGTTCACTTTAAGAGGTGCTGGTTTGGTCATAGGGCTGCACGATAAATCGAATAAAATTGCCATCGTGAGGCAAAAGCTGCGATTGTCATGCGTATTTTTCAGTGAACTACGGTTCTGTGATCAGCAGTAAATCTCCATCCGAAGGCCAGAGGGTGCTCTCGTGCGCTCACTGAGAAGCTACGCAAACAGCTGTCATTATCGCAAACGATTTCTTTCGATTTTGTAATCGTGCGATTAAATCGTCTGCGATAATGAACGCGATATAGCGTAGCTTTTCAGTGAATTACGACTCTGTGTACTAAATGCTCCTCCATCTGAAAGCACCTGCTGGAGATTTACTACTGATTACACAACCAGCTTCACTGAAAAAATGTGCATGACAATCGCCTTCGATTAATCATGCAGCCCTATTTGGTCACTGATAACCCTATATTTCTTATAAAATTACTATTGGCAAAGGCTGTACTAAAGTCTAAAGTTTTTTTTTTCGCTTTGTTTACTTATTGTTTTTTCTTTCCTTTTAATTTGGCACACCTAACTGTTGTTTCTTGAATCCATTATGCCTAATGACTGGCCAGTAACACTTTCTTGCCTTTCAGTGTTTTTCATGCTCCATTTTTTTCTGTCTTTTATGGTTTATTTTCTTGCTGCGCTCATTAGCACTCAGTACAACAAAAGATAGCTGTTTCCTGTTTTTGCCAGTCATGGACCTATATGTAGGAACACTACCTGGCAAACAGGAACCTATTTAGTATTTGCCTGATATTAGACATGTTCTTGAAAAGCGGCAGCGCGACAGCCTTGTGTAGTCCATTAAATGCCAAGGGTCCTAAATACCTCTATGATTTTCTTACATAAGCTGTTTGCCATTAAGTTTCATCATGTCATTAGACTGCCAGACAGACCGAAAAATCCTATTAGACACCAGAAATTGGCACACAGGTGTAATACGGTTATGCAAGGAGTTTACACGAATGGGAAGCGAGTGACCGGCCGGCATGAATCTGTATGTCAGATCCTACCCTCCAAACGCTGGATACTTCGACGTGAGAGAGCGTTAGTTATGTGTCCGACGTTGGTTTGAATGTCACCCCTCCTGCTGCACTGTACAAACACAGCAGGAAGTCTAATCCCAGCTGAATTGGAAAAGAACTGAGACTTGCCAAGGAGAAGTGCACATTTCATGCTGAATGTAGCAGCTACGGCTGAGAGGCAAGGCTGACGCAAGGTGCAAAAAGCCAGCAGGCTACCTGCTGCCAGTCACTGGAGAATAGAAGCATTGAGCGGCCAGTCGTTTTAATAGATATGAGAAAGGGCAGTACTTACGGAGCCGAAAGGTCAATGCTGAGAGCGCTTGAATATGGACATTGGTGATGTCATGACTTCTGACTGTATACACGGCAAACATCAGGGTGTATTGATTATGTTTAAATGACTCTAAAGGTTAATAGAAAAAAAAGCATACACACATTTTGTATCAAACAATGGTAATGCTGAAGAGTCACATCAGATGACTGAGAACAATCCAATAAGTGTTGAACAAAGCCAAGGCTGTTTAAAGTTTCATGCAGCCCGGAGGCACAAGACGCTGATGTGCTTTACTTTTCTCCTCCACAGATAAACCTGAGGTGACGATCAAGGTGGGGTTTCCGCAGGGCCTGATTAGAGAGGGCGAGAATCTGGAACTGACGTGCCAGGCTAAAGGCAAACCACAGTAAGACGCCTCTCTCTCTCCTGTGTGTTCTGTTTCTGACAATATTGCCAACTTTTCAGCCATTTGTTTTGATACGGATGAGTCTGGGTCATGGGCTTTCATTCCCAGTGAGAACAGTCTATCAAACTACCAAAACCCATAGCAAAACGTGTGACCGCCATCACAAGGCGTTCAGTGGAATTAATTATACAACATTTCTAGTCCTGATCGAATTGGACAAGCGGCATTCCAAGATATTTTGTGATATTGCTTAATTGCATTCGAGCCATTTAATCAAAAAATCAATTTTAGTCTTGATGTATGAGCTTTTATTTAGTTTGCCTACGCAATGAAAATGAGAAGGTTGCTGGGCAAAATCCCAGCTGAATTCGATCACAATATTTCTTGGCTTTTTCCAAATATTGACTATTGATTGCTTTATCGGGCATACAACATGAAATTAATAACTGTGAATATTTCAATTTAGTACAGTATCTAATTAAATAAACCACATGGATGAGTGATATTAGATTAGAAATAACATTTCAATCAATTTCCAGCATGTTAAGAAATAATTGATGCAGTCTCAACACAAGTAAAAAGCAATTGTGTGAGAGAATTTAAAAGTTGGTTTTAAGTTGCGTTTGTTAAAATTAATTAATTAAATTTAACATGCAGCAATTTCTTGTGCAGTTACAAAGCTGAAATAAATTTTGCTTGCTATATATATTTAGTAATATTAATAATTTAGATCATGATAATCCTTGTCCATATGCCCTTGTTAAAAAATATAGGCCTACAGTGGCCCCAAATGTTTATTTTTTTGTTTATTTATATTTCCCCCAAAATATAATTTTTTAACACAACATATAAAAACAATTGTGTGAGAGAGAATTTGTCAGTTTTTTATTTGAAAATAAATAAATAGAATTGTTGCATTTGTTAAATTGAATTAATTAAATTGAACATGCAGCAATTTCTTGTGAAATCACAAAGCTGAAATACATTTTTCATTGCCATATTTTTCAAGTAATATTAATAATTTAGATCTTGATAATCATTTTCCATACGCCCTTGTTGAAAAATATACAGTAGCCCCAAATTTTTTTTTTTTTTCATATTTTGCCCCTAAATATCATTTTTTTCACACAACAAATTAAAAACAATTGTGTGATAGAATTTGAAAGTTGGTTAAAAAAAATATGCAAATACATACATAAATAAAATTGTTGCATTTGTTAAATTTAATTAATTAAATTGAACATGCAGCAATTTCTTGTGGAATCACAAAGCTGAAATTGACTGCCATATTTTTTCCAGTAATATTAATCATTTAGATCATAATAATCATTTTCCATACGCCCTTGTCGAAAAATATACAGTGGCCCCAAAATGTTTTTTTTTTGTTTTTTCTTCATATTTTGCCCCCAAATAGAATTTTTTTTAGCACAAATAAAAAACAATTGTGCGTGATAGAATTTGAAAGTTGGTTAAAATGTGCAAAGGAAAAAGAAAGTTGCATTTGCTAATTTTAATTAATTAAACTGAACATACAGCATTTTTGTAGAGTTAGAAAGCTGAAATACATTTTTGACAGCCATATTTTTTTCCAGTAATATTAATAATTTAGATCATGATAATCATGTTCCATACACCCTTGTTGAAAAATATAAAGGACCCCAAAATTATTTTCTTTTTCAAATAGAATTTTTTAACACAAATAAAAAACATTTGTGTGTGATAGAATTTGAAAGTTGGTTAAAAATGTGCAAAAAAAAAAAAAAAAAAAAAGCATTTGCTAAATTTAACTTGCAGCAATTTCTTGTGGAGTTACAACGCTGAAATAAATTTTTGATTGCCATATTTTTTTCCCAGCAATATTAATAATTTATTTAGATCATGATAATCATTTTCCATACTCCCTTGTTAAAAAATACACAGTGAGATTTTTTTTTTTAATAGAGAAACCATTTGGTTTGATATTTAATGCAGTGAAATTTTTCCTTTTTTACATATACGAACGTGTCCAAATATTTTCTGTGGTCATCGCACACAAGCCTAAAGTGAGTTATCAATGTTAGTCCAATGTGATCACATGTAATGAAAGCCATTGCTGTGTTTTTTTTACATTCAACAAGCCCCATAACATCCCAAAACCGAAATGCTGCGGGCAGACGAGGCGCCACCCGAATTCATTTAATAAAGATGAAAATACAATCAATACAGTGAGCAGAAAATTGGAAGTCATTTTCATTAAAGCTTGGAGAGGGGCTGCAGTCATTACTGTCAGACAGCGCAGGGTTTGGCTTGCCATCCCATTTGTATTCTTCGCCTCACGCCAGGTTCTCTGCAGCCCCTCCACTGTGTGTTTTTCCCCATGCCTTCCTCTCAATAAGGCACTTTTTCTAGGTCATTTCTCCCCTTTCCATATCAGGAACGTCTGCATCTTTATGCCACGCATGTATATTTAACCTCAGATTGAGACTCTTTGAGATTCCCCACTCGCTGCCCGCCATCAAATGTTGTTTTGCCGTCCTCAGAGGCTGAGGATCAACTGCTATTGAACGCGAACCAGTCCTTTGTTTGGAAGCTGTGAAGGTTTTTTGTTTTGTTTTTTGTATTTTTCCCCTCTCTCCCCCTTTTAAACAGGATGGTAACAAGTTTAAACACTGACACAAAAACCAGAACAACAAGGGAAAGCCTCCTCAGATGCTCTTGGGAAATAACTACACTGCAGCAGTGCCATTGAAACTTGTGAGAGCCGAGCAGAGTTTAGAGCCTCTCTTATTTTTCCACAGTGGGTATAGCGCATTCTGCTCATCACTGTGAAAGTAGAATAGGCTGTTGTGTGCCCAGCTCAGGTGTTTAGAGAACAAAAGGAGATAGCTCGCAGTGGCAGTTAATTGAGGCAGACAAGAGAAAATCACAGCCTTTCGCTTTTTGTTACTTTGCCAAAATGTAGTTCATTTGCCAATGCCGTAGGCTGCGACATTGGTCGAATCCCACATTCTGTGTTGCTGACCGCAACTGATCATTTCTTTCTGAGGTTAGGGCCATAGTTGTTTTTAGCCTTAGCCAAAACAAATTCCACATCTTAACATGATTACATATTGCACACAAAAGCCAAACTCCGGTGTGCTGGATTCTGTGCTGTACTGAAGTTTGAAAGCAGAAAGTCTAAATTATTATTTTCCTGTTACACATTAAAGATATGGTTTTGTCATTAATTACTCACCCTCATGTTGTTCGAAACCTGTAAGACCTTTGTTCATCTTTAGAACACAAATTAAGATATTTTTGATGAAATCCAAGAGCTTTCTGACCCTGCATAGACACAAATACCACGTTCATGGCCCGGAAAGGTAGTAAGGACATTGTTAAAATAGTCCATGTGACTTTAGTGGTTCAACCATAATGTTATGAAGATAGGAAAACAAAAGCAAAACAAAAATAATGACTATACTTTTTTTTTGGTACTTTACTCTCTGTATAACAACAAAACCATTTATTTAATTGAAAAAAACTCTCAATTTCAACATTTTGAACAATCTTGTTTTTTCTTTCTTTCTTTTTTCCAGAAATTATTGTGTTTTCATTTTTCTGATAATCAGATGAAGGCATTGAACATTTATTTATTTTTAATCAAATGAAAATTAAACCCATTCATTTTTTGTCAAACGAAGAGGTTTACTGTTTAAAATTACTGCATGGAAGAAAATTTGTGTGAATATTCTGTTAAAAAAGTTTTAATAATAATTGTAGATTAAGTTTTCAAGTGGTTAATCTGGTTGTAATATTTATTTTTAATCATTTAATTGTTTTATTTTAATTTGGCCAGAAATAGAAATATATGAAGACGTACATTATACTGTAAGTAATAGAAGAGTAATATATTTCTGTTACACGTTAAACCGTACTTTTATTTTGACAGGTTGCCGTGAAGTTTCTTTGTATACAGTATGATATGATGCCAGTTTTCTCAAATGAAATTTAACACAAAATGACTCTCACAGCAGCTCTGGAGATGAAGTTCATGTGTTCATGTCATCATAAAATGAGACGCAGAGGCCGAAAATCACTGCGAGCCTCGCGTGTGCTTCAGTATTTATATAGTAAACAAAACCGTTTCATTCATACATACAGAGTCAAGCAGAACATGCAGGATTTATATCTAAACCATCTTTTTGTGGTTTAATATTCACAGACATTAGTCCATATCATGATTCAAATTAAGTGACAGACCCAATTTTGATTTATTCATCCAAAAATTGACGAATTCTGTGGCATTCCGCGCTATAGAGTAAATTCCGTTTTTATGAATGGACTCCGTGATCCCATCCGCATTTTCGTGGAGGAGAAATAGTAGGCTGTGTTATGCACAGCATGCATTGTGTTCTGCTTGTAAAAAGTCTCAGCGGATTCAGGTACTCTCATGAACACCTCAAAGACTGACACAGAAAAGAAGAAATTGTTTAATAAAGTCATCATTTTTGTTTTGCTTGTGCACAAAAAGTATTCTCATAGCTTCATAACATTAAATTGAACCACTGATGTCACATGCACTATTTTAAACCGTTTAATCCCACTGGTCACAATAGTGACCGTGAAAGTTTCCATTTATAAAGCTCTAAAAACCTTACTGACTGATGTTTTAGTGCACTTCCTGCAAATATGGAAAAAATAAAGGGTCTCAATTAAACGTGCAGTTTCACATGGTTAGTGTAAATTGTCACATGACTGGAGCAGTTTAATTCCTGTTTGCACCTTGAGAAGATGATGGCTACATCAAAGCTCCAAAACGAAAGGCTAGTAAAGTATGCTAACATAAAGATATGACAAAGATTTTGGTACACATTATCTTTAAGGTGTCTAGTATTAATATATGAATTCACAGATATTCAGTTTTGTTGAGTGTGGTCATAGAATGAGTAAACATGTTGATGGTCACATTAGTGACTGGTGGGATAACAGTGTGAATGTAGGTATACATATAAATCCAATTGCAGTTGTTACAAATAAGTTACAATATTGATGTTAATACTGGTAACACTAATATAAAAGTTTGATGATATATGTTACAAAAAAGTCAATTTTGAAATGCGTTGATGGTTGTATTTTTTTTGTATTTTATCTCTGTATTCCTATCAGTGTTTTATAAAGCGTTTTTATGCATAATAGTAACCCTAGAATGTGATTAAGCAGTTTAAAATAGCTGGGCTATTTTTATGACCAAAGAAATATGTTAATTCAGTATAGACATTATCCACAGAAGGTTATGAAAATAACTGATCGTTTCGCTAGATAAGACCCTTCTTTCTCGGCTGGTATCGTTTACAAGCTCGTTTGAAGCTGCATTTAAACTGCATTTTGAAAGTTCAAAATTGGGGCACCATATCAGTCCATTATATGGAGAAAAATGCAGAAATGTTTTCCTCAAAAAACATAATTTCTTTACGACTGAAGAAAGAAAGACATGAACATCTCGGATGACAAGGGGGTGAGTACATTATATGTGAATCTTTGTTTTGGAAGTGGACTTCTCCTTTAACAGATTACATTAACATTAGGTTACTTAGGCTATAGCCTTACTGGAGTTAGAGTAACCTCCGCCTATGGAGAGAGAAAAAAGTTTTCAAAAGCATCCCCCCTCTGCTTTTTTCACAAATCGCACCCTGCTAATTGGATATTTTCATGTCCTTACTAACTCTGGGCCTTGAATGTGTCAGTTACCTTGCTGTCTATGTAGGGTCAGAAAGCTCTCAGATTTCATCAAAAATATCTTAATTTTTGTTCCAAAGACGAACAAAGGTCTTACAGGTTGGAACAACATGAGGGTGAGTAATTAATGACAGAGTTTTTCATTTTTGGGTGAACAATCCCTATAATATTAAATTTCTGGATTTTTCCGGAACTGGAAATCACAGTTTTAAAATTTAGATCTTCAATGACCATGGTTCATGGCACGGAATCTTTCAAACAGACTGAACTGCTCTGGTTTATATACAACTTAGAATCTTCCTGTCATAAAAGTGTAATATAAAACTTCAAATGTTACTCTGACAACTTCTTTGCATGAGTAAGAGGTCCCATGGGCAGAAAAGACTTGCTACACAACTCTAAACCAAAGCTATTTCTGCTTTCTCTTTTTCCATCCAGGCCTCATCAGGTGAACTGGGTGCGGGTGGATGATGACGTGCCGCCTCACGCGGTTATCACGGGCTCAGATCTCTACATCGAGAACCTCAACAAGTCCTACAATGGCACTTACCGGTGTATGGCGTCCAACTCCGTGGGCGAAACGTACGCTGACTACATCCTTTATGTGCGCGGTAAGTTCAAAGCGGCCGAGTAGTGCTGTCTCTCCGACCTCTTCCTCTTTCACCCACTCCACCACTCCATCTGAGTCATGGGTCAATAACATTGATCTCAATGACATTTCCTTTCCTTTAGGACACGTTCTAATCTGACCATTTTCCTCTCGGAATTTACTTCTGATATCTTTTGCTGCACTAAGCCTGTGGTGAAATTGCTGTCCTCCATTTTCAGAGCGCAACAATGGACTCAGCGCTATTTTAAAAAGGATTTGTGCTGCAATGAGCATCTTTAAGTGAACAGATATACAGTTTATGTCAGTAGCGTGGAAGGCAACCCCCCAACTAATTTGCAATGAAAAGTATCAAAGCGATACTGTGAATAAGCTTCAAAGAAGCCAAACTTTATGTGTGCGTGTGTGGGAACATTGCATGTTGTCGGTGGGTCGCCACAGAAACTTGGCTTCGCCCGGGTTGTGCGTGTTCCAAAAACTTGCCCCAGCACGAAGTGCAAATGCGCCAGTAATTGCGACAGGCTTTTCACACGTTTCTCCCATGAGCGGCTTGGCAGTCGTTCCACGAGAAATTCATGACAGTTGAACCAACAGAATAGAAGAGAGAGTGACACAGCCACGTATGGTGCTCCGAGAGCTCAAATCCCTCCCCTATTAAAACCAACGTTGACTATAACACACTCTATCAGGACGTTTTATGAATTTCACGTCTGATGCAGCTTTTAATATCTACACAATTCAACCACATATCTGAAATTAGAATTGCTAATGCAGAAACGGGTCTGCGCGACAGGCCTGTCAACGTTTAATCTAGCATTGTGCGCCTCTGTTGTGTTAACAGAGTTACGCTCAAATATATTCAACACACACATACATGTGCGCTCATAAAGACAGGCACTGGTGACATCTGGGTGCTCTATAGTCTTATAATTATTCTCCCTCAAATTAATAGGATGACATCTGCGTATTACAAACACCGTGGCCCTGACACATTCAGCAAGACCCACAGCGCTTCTCGCATACTTCGCATATTACGCCATTCTGTCGAGGCAATGTTCAATTAAACGCTCTACTTTACAGAGATGTTAAAGGGAAGGCAAAATGAGCATTTAGCAAGCTGTCTCTGTAAGGACACGTTTTCATACAGCCGGCGTATGTAATGCATGGCATATTGGAAGGGTAATTGTGAAGCTATTCATGCATGGCCTTACGTAACCGCTATAAGAGCTGTTAACACTTTCAGCACTCCTATATAATAATACATCTGCAGATTTAGATGCAACTTGTCAAGTGGCGCCATGCCATCAACATCGTCCCAGCCATTCTCCGGCTCATAGAAGTATTTTGAAGGTTCACCACTGGTGGTCCTGGCTTCCTTGGTGCCTAGATATGACAAAAGGGGGAACAAAAACACTTAAGCATGTTAGTGTAAGAACTTATATCCAGATTGAAATTTCATCCTAGCATGTCCATCATTCTTTAACACGGAAGTAAGCCTATGGGTGAGACTTCTGGTTCATTAGCTATAGGGAAATAACGAGAAGAATAACAACTTGCAGTACGGTAAAACTGTTTGCACTACAAACCAGTGTGCTCATAATTAAGATAATACATTAGAATAATATGGTAAGACACACCAATTTACAATATTAAGCAGCAAAACAAGCTGCTTTGTACAGTTAAAAATAGCTGGACGTAGATGAGACCGGAATCCAGTCACATAAAATTAACAAATAGCCGCTCCCACTTTTATGGGAAGAAAAAGGTGGATATAGTTTTTATTTTATTTATTTATTTATTTTATTATTATTATTTTTTTCCATTGTGAAATTACAATTAAAATTTTAAAATTCAAAAGAATTTGAACATTAAAAGTATTTATTTAATTAATTTATTTATTTATTCATTCTCTCATTCATTCATTCATTCATTAATCGATATAATGCAACTTTAATTTATCATTTTGAATTTAAATTGAATTACTATTTTTATTTATCTATCTATCTCTATCTATCTATCTATATACAGTGGCATGAGGAAGTTTGGGAACCCCTTGCAGAATCTGTGAAAATGTGATTCTGACAAAACGAAAAAATAACCCCCTTCAAAAGTTTGGGAACCCTTGGTTCTTAATACTGTCCAGCTTTTGCATATTTGAACCCTTTCCAGCAGTGACTGCATGATTTTGAGATCCATCTTTTTACACTGAGGACAACTGAGGGACTCAAACACAACTATTAAAAAAGGTTCAAACATTTACTGATTCTCCAGAAAGAAACACGATGCAGTATGAGCCGGGGGGTGAAAACTTTTTGAATTTGAAGATCAAAGTGCATTGTACTTAATTTGTCTTCCAGGAAACATGTAAGTATCTTCTGTTGCTTCTGAAGGGCAGTACTAAAGATATTTCTATGAAATAAGAAAAATCTGGATATCATCTTCCGTTTCAAAAGTTTTCACCCCCCGGCTCTTAATGCATCGTGTTTCCTTCTGGAGCATCACTGAATGTTTGAACCTTTTTTAATAGTTGTTTTTGAGTCTCTCAATTGTCCGCAGTGTGAAAAGATGGGTCTCAAAATCATACAGGTTTAAATATAAAAAAGATGCTGGAAAACTGAAGAATCTGCAGGACCTGGAGGATTAAATTAAAGTTTTTAAAAATATTTTTAACATTGGTTGCTTATGAATTGGGTAAAAAGCATTCAGCGCATTAGAGTCAATATCAGGTTCTCGGTTTGTTGTAGCAGATCTTCCTGGGCCCTCGATAGACAGCCAGAACAGATGTACTGCAGAGGCAATTTTTCTCTAATGCGTTTGTTCCCCAACTGTTGTGAAGCTAAGTGATGGAGAATACTTGGAGGGTGGCTGGCACTAAACTGGTTATGGGGAAAAAATACATTCCCTGAGACATTTTCCAGGGCCCCCATCCCAGCATGCCCCTGCGGGGGAATGAGATCTAACACACCGGCCTGTAACAAGTTTACGGAGCGCCTCTAACCTAATAAAGACTACCTTTGCCTTCACAGCCCTGGCCTTTAATATTGCGCACTCCTCCTCTGCCTGTCACCCTCGCTCACGTTTCCTCTCCGTAACAATTCCTCCATGCTTAGAGGGCTTTCCTTTGGTATCTCACAGCCGCCCCGCAGAAATCGATCACGGCAATGCACTTCCTTAACTGCGCTTAGAGTGCCATTCTGAACCCAAAGACAAACATGATTTTGTTCACTTGGTGGGTCAAGAATCTGGGCTCCCATGGTATAATTGTGTTTTCAAGGCCTGGAAAAGTACATTTTTTCTAATTATTCTTTGACCTAAAACATTTAGTCGGCTGAATATTGCTCTTCTTTAGAGTAAAACTTTCTTCTGATACAGAGTCAGTTCATTTTAAAAGTATAGTTCAGCCAAAAAAAACAGCCACTTTCTCTCTTCTGTAGAACAGAAAAAAATATATTTCAAAGAATTTTGACGATTTAGCCATTTCGGCTCCAATTAATGTCCTTGTGTGGACAAAAATTACAATGGAAGTCAATGGGAACCAAAACTTTCTTAACTTTCTTGATTATCAACATTATTAAAAGTGATGACATAATTTGTGTGCATCTCTTTAATAAATGTATCCAACTGATTCATTCTCAGTCTAAACAATTAATTCATGAATTGGTCTAAATTGGAAACTCTTATCCAGTATTCTCAAATGTAAACAAGTTGGGACCCCGGAATAATGTTTTGCGACCACCGTGTGCTTGTGGTTATGGAAATTTAAAATCCGACCACAAGCCAAAGTAAAGCATTGGTCTGCGCTTCCACAGAGGGAATCCCTTATGTGGCTGTGTAAATGGCAAGCATAAACAGATATTTGTTTTAGTGTAAGCCTAAATCCTCAACCCTCGCACGTAAATCAGTGTGGATTCAACACAGCTTGCTGAAAACACATTGCACAAAGATTGATAAACAGCCTGATTTTGTGACAAGCCTCAGACTTGTTTGAGGCACCTAATTGTCCCTTATATCCAACAACATGTGTAACGCAAGAAGAGTACTGAGAATGAACAGCTGGAGGAACAGCAGTCTTCCTAGCAGTGCATGTAACTCGAGAAGATCCAGTCTCGGTCCAGCGAACTCAACATATGTAAGGAACAGAAAAAAAAAAAAACACAATCTACACTGCTGTCATGGTGGGTCCAATCCCATTCTTGTGCTATAACAATGGAGCCGTAAATCACTTCTCTCCATACTTTTCCTCTGTTCTTAAAGCTCGCTTACTTTTATTCAATTCGCCCCATCAGTGTTTCCCTTACAATTCATCGTATTGGTGACACACATTTAAAAGTCAGATTGCCCTGATAAATTTGGCTGCTGTCAAACACGACCTCGCCGTTCAAAAATCTAGTCATCTGTGAATTCAGACATGCAAATGTGCCGTATTAGAGTTGGCAATGTAAAACCTTCCTACTGGATGTCTGGAGATGAAAGAATGCATTGCAAATGACGTGCAGGCTCTCGTATCTAAGCTAAAACTAGAGCATCTGAACCGTCATGCACATTTGCTTACTGAATTATATGACGGCTCTTGATGTAAAAGTACAAAGTTTCATAACCATGGATAATTTGTCTTAACTTTATGTGAATGAAGGCCATGCAATTAGCAAACAGTGTGAACTGTGCATACCATTATTTTGTATTTGTGTGTATTTGTATTATAGCATGCTTTATAAACTCAAAATTTGATATTTATTTATTTATTTTTTTTGTTATTTTATTATAAGTTGATAGTTGAGTTGATTTCAGATGCTTCATTTTTGGTAAAAATAAATAAACAAACTTTAATATTATGAAAAGTCACCCTTATATTTAACCTGTATATAGATGTGTTTATTAATTTATTTAGATTTGTGTTATTTGATAATATTAACAGCCATTTTTGTTATTCAGTTGATTCCAAGTTTTTGTGCATGAAAATGTGAATATACTGTAGTTATATTCATAAACACAAAATTTTATGTAATTTAAGTTTATTAATAATGATAATAAATATATAGCTGCAAGCAGTGATTACCGGGGTTCAGTCGCTTATATATATATTTATTTATTTTTAATGTTTATGATTGTTATAAAGCCAGCTGTGGTCCGATCCCCATTTGCATCCTTGTTTAGAATCACCTGTTGCATGTGCTCAGCAGGTTTCTTGAAGTTTTGAGTTTTCCTTTAGGTTTTATAGGATTTTGGGTAAATTTGGACAGGCCCCTTTTCTAAACGACTCCGTTATAGATTCCCAAAGGGTACATTTCAACATTTTTTGATAATTATTGACCTAGAGAGTCCAGAGAATTGTACCGCAGTGCTTTTCCCAGACTGAGCGAAAAACCCAGGACTAGTTTGTAAAAGTAGGTTTTTTACATCTTCTCAATCATTTAACAAACGATTTGATTGATAGCAGTGGTTATAGAGGCAAAGTTGTCCGGAATGAGGAGTTATATCGTACAATATGACTTTTGCTCACATGTGCAAAAAACCGTGCAACGTACAGTCGTTTACGCCCTTGAAAAATGCGATATCTTTCAATTGTTTAATTTTTTTTTTTCAAATCTTTCAATTTTTTTCAAACAGGCCCACCGAGTTTCGTTCTGATCGGCCTCCGTTAACCTTGTCTAACAGGTGCTCAAAATTCAATGCCGCCCATGTATTTTGAGATACACATATGTACTTGTAGATACTTGTTGCACTACAGATCAAGACTGAACACACCGATTTTCATGTTGATAGAACCTATGGTTGCACAGTTCCTCAGAGTAAGCTCTTACATAAGTGTTGTGAGTTTGGCAGATATATCTCATTCCGTTCAGGAGTTATAGGCATTTTACTAAATGTGTCCCTGACCCTTTCAAACATTTTGGTGCCCCTTTGCAACAGTCAGTCGAAAGTTCACCTTTTTTTTTTTTTTTATACTAATTGATATTCACTCTCCATAGAATCTTTCTGCACTGGTTTGGTTCCAATCAGACAAAAAACCTAGGGCTAGTTCACAAAAGTAGTTTTTTTTCAAAGAATGCTAAATACCCGAAAATTTTGCCTGGCTCACGATCGAATCTGACATGCATTTTGTCTGTGAACCAAGGATGCTAACAACAACATAAGACACTTGAGCCTGCGACTGATGGTTTAGGAGTTATGAGTGATTTCGTACCTTTGATCTCTGTTGCGCTCTCATCAGGCCGATTGGGACGAGCCTTGGTCAGGTTGTAGGCGGTGTGAGTACTACCATCCCTCCAAGTTTCAAGTCTCTTCGACTTACAGTTTGGTCTGCACAATCAGTTTTATGCAGAGATAGTTGATCCATGACCATTCTAACAATTATGAACCTCTAATAATTAGTGTTATTCAGTTGATTTTAAATTTAATTGCATTAAAACATGAATATACTGTAGTTATATTTATTGCATAATGCACTTACATTTACACATTGGTCATAGTCAACATTAAATTCAATGTAATTCAAATAAATTCATTTATTCAGACAGATGCATTACTCTCTGTTCTACAGAACAGGCACTTGTTGCATTTTTGTCTGAGTTATCATACTGTAGAGTTGCTTTGTAATTATTAAGAAACATTTCATAAATCTCTCATAACATGGTTCGGCTGGCAGATTGGTTGGGTGCTGTTTTTAAGTGCTTTCATGTCTCATAGCTCAAAGGCAGAGGAGTCTCTCCCATCCACACCCATTTTATCCCGTCTGCCAGAGTCATTAACAAGGGCCGTCTCCTAAGCCCTCCCTTCATTAGCCTTTCATTGGAGTCGATCGCTTCAGTGCTGCTGCCAGTGTCAGATTTGCAGGTACTTATTGTTATTTTACGCTGTTCACTCACCTCTCTTGCTCATTGATTCTACAGAAAGGAGGAATGTGCAATCTATGGAGGAGGAATGCACTCTAATTGAATTTATACTATAGCAAAGCAAATGTGCCACTTACACCATTTATTGATATAATGTCGTTATTAAACAGTTGGAGGGAATTTCCATGCATATGCTTCTGCGTATGTTTACTACTTCTGGAAATAGCATGCAGATTCTAACAGGTTATTTTGTAGTACAGTGGTTCTCATACTAAGTCAATGCAAAGATGTGAACAGACGCGAATTTGAGCCTGGTGAATGGAATGATGCAAAATGAGCGACATGGGTGACCTCGCGTCGCAATGATGACAATCAGTGAAGAGCTTATTGACGTGTCCAGTTTGACACGTCTGGTTTTATCAGAAAATGAAGGAGAGCATTACGTGCAGAGCTGGGTAGTAACTGATCACATGTAATCTGGATTATGTAATCAGATTCCAAAAATTAAGTACTTGTAATTTAAAATAACATTTTATAATAATCTGAGTCAGACTACAGTTACTTTTGTTGTCTTTATTGATTACATGATAATAAATTATTCATAATTCATTGATTCTCCCTAATTCTTTTTCATATTTAAAAATCACTGAGATTTTAAAATAAATATTTTAATAATTAAGTATCACATTTCCACATTGTTCACAGTTTTCTGATGTTGGCAAATGGTCACATAACATGCAGGTAAACAAATAAAAATTTTATTTTGTTAGAAAGTTTTATTTTGATTGATGTTATTTTAAAATGATTTATTTTAATTTTATAATGTTATGATTATTTAATTATCTACTTTTCAGTAAATCTATGTATCCCCTGCAATTCCTTTACAAACCCCAGTCTGGGAAACTTTGTGATGTAATGTTTAAAGCACTTCATGTTGTCAGTAACAATAAATGGAATATATTTTATGTGATTAAACAAGTTAGGTCAAAAGTAATCTAAAAGTAATCTAAAAGTAGTCTGATTACATTACCTAAAATGTGTAATGTAATGGATTATTTTTGTCAGGTAATTTGAAATCAGTAATGAACTATGGTTTGTAAGTAATCTACCCAGATCTGATTTCCAAATTACTTTACAACGTTTCTTCTCATGTTCTTTTATTTGCGTATGCATTTAAAATAGCATCTCATTTAATTTAATTTAATTTAATTTATTTATTTCTCTCTCTCTCTCTCTCTCTCTCTCTCTCTCTCTCTCTCTCTCTCTCTCTCTACTCTCTCTCTCTCTCTCTCTCTCTCTCTCTCTCTCTCTCTCTCTCTCTCTCTCTCTCTTTTAACACACTTCACTTAAATTTGGCATCCTGTTATTCTGAAGTAACAATATTGAGCTATTTTTTTTTATCATTTATTATTTATATAATTTTTGCACTTTATTATTATTATTATTATTATTATTATTAGATTTTATTAAAGACAGTTTTAATATTTATATTCAATAGAATTTTAGATAATTTAATTATATTGATAATATATAATATGATAATATCTTTTATATAATTTATATAATTTTAATTCATTATAATTTTTAGCTTTTGGTAATTTTTGCTACAAGTACCATTTAGCGGAAATCCAGTGGTACGTTATGTAGTTAACCATTCACAAACAGCTTGATTGACAGGCGAGCTGACAAATCATAACACCGAATCTGCTATTCTGTCTGACAAACAAATCAGACAGGAGAGTAGACTAACTTCGGTGGACTTAAACTTCCAACATTGTGTCTATTGAAGTCTTTCCAAGGTTTAAATAAAATGCGTTCTGATGTCATCGCGATAGCCTTGTGGGCAGTGCGCCGACATACAGCACCGTTGTGCTACCGGCGTCCTGTGTTCGAATCGAAAACCTTTCCCGATCCCGCCTCCATCTCTCTCCCACTTCGCTTCCTGTCCATACTGATCTGTCCTTTCACAATAAAGGCTAAAAATGCCAAAAATACATCTTAAAAAAAACAAAAACAAAAAAAAAGCGTTCTGATTTTTGTGTGTGTGTGCTTTAAAAGACGATCTGTTCACAAGTCATTGATCTAATAAGGCAATACACTGAGCTGTCAGAACACATTAAAGAGCCACAAAATTGTATTTATTGTTTGAATTTCTTAAAAAAATGCCAACATTTTAAAGCTGAGACCTTGTTTCATACCAGAAGTAACCTGCTCTGCCTTGTCTGCCAGCGTGTTGTCAGTTTCCTCTTTGCTCCGCGATGTATTTTTCTCTGCGTGAGAACGATATGTAGCATGAGAGCTGCATTGTTTGTCAAATATAGCAACAGTAACTAAGGAGGACAGGGTTTTGCGAAGGGTCAGTTAGAGTACTACTGATTTATTGTTTATGTATGTGAAGGACTTCTCGTGGCATCTCGTAATTCTGAAGTAACAATATTGGGCTAATTTTTATAATTTATTATTTGTATTTATTTATCTATTTTTTTTTTTTTTTTTTTAAATATAATTTTATAATTTCAAATATAATTTTAAATATAATTTTGGTTGTTTTTGCTATACATACCATCTAGAGGAAATCCAGTGGTGCCTGTTGTGTAGTTAGAGTACCACCGTTTTTGTTTTTGTATGTGTGTGTGTGTGTGTATACAGTATGTGTGTGTTTACACTTGTATTCCAAAGGGAACAAAACCTAAAACTGCCGTATAGTCCCAAAGAATCCTACACATTACTATATTTGGGTTAAGCTCACTCCCCTGCTCTTGCTAGCTCTGCTGCAGCAAGCGAAAATCTCCTTGAACAAACACGCAAAGCTGCCTGATGACAGAAGGTTGCTGATGGGCAAATCAACAGCCCTGAGCACCCATTGCTAATCACACTATTACTCACGTGTGTTTTTCCCTCTTCGTGTCGTTCCTGAATGACTGTTATCCGTTAGGAGTCCCAGGACATGCCAGGAAATGCCATGCCGATTAAAGTGCTCATCTAGTCAGCTCCTCGTACGTACCTCGCTCTCCTGATACCCTTCCTTGCCTCTGCGAGCCACTCATGCGTTGGTCCGCATCTCATTTGGGAGATGCGCCGTTTTAGCAAGTGGCTCAGCGAGGGAGAGAGTAAAATATGAGTTCTCATCCTAGCGTTAGCCTTTGCGTGTCTGGGGAATCGGTGTAACCGGCAGTATTTTGCAGTGGCCCGGGTTTAATGAGCCTGCTACACACACGCGCACCCCGGCCCGTTGCTATGATTCATAATGTGCCGTGATAAACACACGCTGGGATGACATGGCAGGTATGTGCTGTGAAAGTCAATAAGCCCTGATACTCCGAGGCATCGGTTTGCTTTTTTAAAAAGATAGCTAAAAAAAAAAGTACAAAAATGCGCTGTTTCTAAAAGCGGTGAGTTATAGATCCAATCGGCCTGCCAAGTTTTTAATGAGCTATTGACACCGGTGATCTCAAACATCTGTTGGGCATTCACAGTTCATAACGGAGTGGCGCCAATAAACTTGCCTCTCCGCTGAGTCGGCCAAGTTAAAGGGAACGTGCGTTAAGTGGGTTTTGGTTTCTCCGTTTTTCTTTATTAAAACATTTATGTGTCTGCTAGTTCATACAGCATTAAGCTTTTCAGGCGCAGCACACATTATTTAATGCAAATGCAGTCTACAGTGGCTATTGATCAAATGTGCTTCTGCTTGTAAAGTGAGCTCTATAGCTCTTCGTTAGCCTGTATTTGCCATGCTTGACTGCTTGCCGAGTTTCCTTGGTCAGCTGTTTCCTTTTGCCATAGGATGTTAAGGATGACCAAGCGTGTCAAAATATTAAATATTTTAGCCCTGTACTTTCAGACAGATGCATGCGCAATTTAGCAGGTTCACTCAGTCTGTTTGCTGGTGTTCTTCATCTCCAGCATGAGAAATCAACATGGTTGTGCACTTCTGGAAGGTGTCTGGGAGAGAAATTTCACCTAGTTGCGATTGCTCTGTGAATCAGTGTAGTTGGAGACAGGTAACAACTTACCGCTGACAACCTGTGATCCATTACGGTTTTTTATTGGCATGCCAAACATACAAATCTTTGAAAGTACCTTTTCCGTCAGAAAGTGCAGTAAAGCAGTCACATCCGCTTCTATATCTTAAAGGGATGGACGGAGCGCAGAAGTGCTTGCTGTAGTTTTGGATTATTATAAAGACTTAAATGTGCTTGCTTGTTGATTCATAGTTTTGATAGTTTAGTAATGTTTCTGTTTCTTCTATATAAACACCTGCCTTTTTTGCATAATGAAAATACACTAGCATTCAAAGTTTGGGGTTAGTAAGATATTTATTTTTTTAAAAAAGAAAGAAATTAATACTTTTATTCAGCAAGGATGCATTCGATTGATCACAAGTGACAGTAAAGACCTTTAAGTAAAATGGAACAAAATATTTGTATTTTCAAATGACTTTCAGTTTATTAAAAAGATGTATTATGGTCACCTGATAAAAATCAAAAATGTTTCTTGAGCACCAAATCAGCATATTTGAATGATTTCTGAAGGGTCATGTAACACTGAAGACTGAAGTAATGGCTGCTCAAAATTCAGCTTTTTTCATCACAGGTATGAATTACAGTTTAAAATATAATAAAATGGAAAACCTTTTTTTAAGTTATAATATTATTTCACAATATTCATCTTTTAACTGTATTTTTGATCAAACTAATTAAGCCTTGGTGAGCATAATGGCAAAAATAGCATAATCATGTCAAAGTAAAAATATAATTGCTGATTTAATTTTCATTTTTATTTTTATATTGCAAATTTTTTCAGCTGTCAAAAACAATGTGTTTAAAGTCTGAGTGGGGGACCTGCATTCTAATTAAAATGCATATAACTCTTTTTACAAAAATACATTGATTAGTTGATTAGTCAAGAACAGTCTTCAAGTAAACACTTCAGTTAAACGTTTATTATGCATTTTAAAGTGTTTCGTTGTTGTTGTTGTTTTTGTTTTTTACATTTGTGACCCTGGACCACAAAACTAGTCATAAGGGTAAATTTGAGATTTAGAGCCTTATAAAAAATTAAGATGTAAAAATTAAGTAAAATAAATAAGCTTTCTATTGATGTATAGTTTGTTAGGATAGGACAATATTGACACAACTATTTGAAAATCTGGAATTTGAGGGTGCAAAAAAATCTAAACATTAAGAAAACTGCCTTTAAAGTTGTCCAAATGAAGTTCTTAGCAATGCATATAACTAATCAAAAATTATGTTTTGATATATTTACGATAGGAAATTTACAAAATTTCTTCATGGAACATGATCTTTACTTATAATCCTAATAATTCTCAGTATAAAAGAAAAATTGACAATGTATTTTTAGCTATTTCTACAGATATACCCGTGCTACTTAAGACTGGTTTTGTGGTCCAGGGTCACATTTAGTCATTTTTCATAGCTAAAGTGACTGTTGCCCAAACGTATTATAGCCATGTTATCAAAAACATGACATTGGTCAATGACATCTGTCAGCATCTGTCATGTATATTAACAAACTATATTTTTATATCTCAATCTAAAATTTTATATATATATATACTACTTAAATACTACTACTACTACTACTACTATAAATACATTTCCATGCACCTAAATCAATTTTAGTCCAAAACAATCATTTTTCATTTGTAAAATGTCACATGAACACTTTAGTCCAATGTGTGACATGCTTTAAAACATTCAAATGTTACAATATATATTGTGTTGTGCATATTCAGACAGACAGGTGGAGAGTGTATTATAACTGCACATGTATGTACTGTTAAGGACTAAAAGTGTCCTTAACAAGTGTTTAGTGTGGTGTTAAAAGCCCTGTAGTGCATGACATGCAATACATAGCTGCCATTTTCTGAGTGATCCTGTGTATCAGCAGAGGAGATGGAGGCAGAGTTCCTCGCTGCCTCCGCTTCATCCTGCTGGATGTTTATCATATAGAGAGTGGAAGCGTTTCTGGGCTCCCACCGAGCTCTTTTGATGGAGCGCAGACAACAAAGTGGGGAGGGGGAGACAGCCGACCAATTTCCCCCACCACAGATGTTAACACAGTGGTATCTGTCTGGACGCGCTGGGCAAACAGTGGCGCGGGCCGTGTCACTTTTCACGCCTGTTATCTCCCCGAGAAACATCGCTCGCCCCCCTCTCTCGGCTCCCATGCCAGCACGCCCTCCTTTCCCATTCCTCATTTCATTAATGTTTGCCTGTTTGTCTCTCCATGAAAAATCCTGATCACCCCACACACCGGACTGGCTAACACTCCCGCTGGGTTAACTGGCCGACATCAAACACGCTAAGCCTGTCACGACCGCCGCCACCGTCTCTGGGTTCTATCAACATTGCGTCCAGCACTCCACACTACAAATTGCTAAATCAGAAGCAACATTAGTAGATGGTAGGGAGGGAAAGCGACTAATGAAGTGTGAAAATGCAAAAAACAAACAGGAGAATGTATGCCAGGACCCCTTCTGTGTGTCATCGCTATGGTCATTTGTTAGCATGGACGTTTTAAATGCATAACCATCTGCATTTTATGTTTTCCTTCATTTCTAATCACTCCCTCATGTCATCATTTCATTTTGGTTGGGTTTCTTTTAATTGTTGTTAAATGCTATTTTATTCTATTTCCCAAATACTAAATTAGATGTTTACACACACAAAAATATGTCCTCGCAGTACTTCTTCGCCAGAGAGTAATGCTTCATTTTGTGCAGTAGTTATGCTTGATAATTCACCTACAGTTTATAGACTAATTTACCATCTGCTGAGTAAAGCGACACATAGTACACAACACGAATCTGTCTCTCATTGTTGTTGATTTGATCATGTTTGGTTTCGTTTTTCCTGATTTTTTCCCCGTATGTCATGTTTTTTTGTTGTGTTTTTCCATCTAGATGCCCTTACCACAACCCCTAAACCCACAACCACCACCACCACCATCTCCGCCACAACCTCCCCTCCAGACATCATACAAGGTATGGTATGACCTCCATCCACCTGCTCAACCTGACTGTGTTTGTGTGCGCGTGTGGACGAGAGAGAGCGAGTGAGACGGATAGACCGCCAGCAGCTAGCCAGGCCTGATAAGATTCTCTCGCTGATTATGAGAGGACCGTGTCCCATATGAGACCGGGCCAGGGCTGGGCCGAGCTCGCTGCGCTGTCGGTGCCACATGTCAGAGCTGGCTCCCTTCACAATTCTCTCAAATTTTAGCTCGGTCCGCTCCTTTAGCGGCCTAATCTTATCAGGATCTGGCGCTGTATCCAGGCCTGTCTGGTGCGGGGATTACAGAACCCCCTTTATGTTTCCTGTGGGCTGACAATGACGGCAGAGTCTTTGTGGCCAAGAGGAACCGGGATCAAGCGTGTACATGTTTGGATTTCTCATTTACCGAGCCAGCCGCAACCGACTGTGCAGGTATAATGATACAAAAATCATGTTTTGTTTGTTTCATTATATCAAATCCCTGTCCGTGCTATTCATTTTGTAATACAATCTGGTATCCAATTGTGTATTATCACATTTGTTCTTTATCCAAAGCGACTTAAAGTGCATTCAAGGTGTCTTTTATCAGTATGTGTGTTCTGTGGGACACCTTGGCACCGTGCTACGCTAGATAAAACATGGGACGCGTAGTTCCTCTTTCTCTAATAATCACAAATTTCTGATCTTATGCACGGTGCGGCCAATTAGATAGGTTGTAGGTGAACCCAAATATTAGGCTTCAGAGAGTTTATTTTAAACCAAATATGTGACCCTGGACCACAAAACTGGTCATAAGTAGCATGGGTATATTTGTAGCAATAGCCAACAATGGGTCAAAATTATTGATTTTTCTTTTATGCCAAAAACCGTTCATGATCATGTTCCATGAAGATATTTTGTAAATTTTCTACTGTAAATATATTAAAACTTAATTTTTGATTAGTAATATGCATTGCTAACCCTCAAGTTCCAGATTGCATCTCAGCCAATTATTGTCCTATCATAACAAACCATGGAATCAATTGAAATGTTATTTATTTGGCGTTCAGATGATGTATATATCTCAATTTTGAAAAATTGACTGCTTTTGTGGTCCAGGGTCACATATATGTAAATAGTCTAAAAAATGTTAAAATTTTTAAAGGGGTCATCGGATGCAGTGTTTGAACATAAAAGTGTTGGCAGTGTGTATACAAATCCACCCTAAAATGATTAATATCCACCCAGTGTTTTTTAATCCCTATAAATCATAACCCCTTTCTCAAATCAAGCCATTCTTAGCCATTGATGTCACACAGAACAAGGCCACTCCCACAAATGATGATTGACACGGCTGTCTTATCATAGGCCATGTTTTTTTTCCTGAGACTAGTGTATTTTTTCCAATTGTTCTCAATTTGGAGTGCCGTGTTTTTTAAAACGCCAGGAGCGTCTTTTTTTTTTTTTTTTTTTTTTTTCCCCGAGGACTGAACTTTTTTTTACTGAGTAAAATGCTGTGCTCATCGCTGTCACTTTCTAGTCAGCTAACCAATCGGAGTGGAGGAGGGGCGGGACTACTGACCACCCTGCTTAAACAACAGTGGAGAAGTTAATATTGCTTGTCTCCAAGTATTTATGTCTTTACCAGATGGAATTCCCAGACTAACATATTAATGTTTTGAGAAATAATACTTGGAGAAACATTTCATTCACGATGCGTCTGCCATATTCTTATATATATTCTGTATCATAGCAACCACAGCGTCTCAACTGAAATAAATGCTGCACTCTCAAGTGCTCACTGCTGGGCGTTCTCAGTGGCGTGCCTGGCATTTTCTGCTAGCTAAAAAGTGTGTTAGAAAAGTCAAGTTGTGTTTGTTTGCATGTCAAATGAGTTAAAGAATAAATGAGTTTAATGTTAGTTCGCTCTATTGCTACAACATGTTAATGTTAATCTTGAAATGTTAATTGCTTTAATGTTTGTAGTACTTGCAACATTATTATTATGCTAAAGGGGATGTTCACTCAAAAATTCTGTCATTCACGTCGTTCCAAACTCGTAAGCCCTTCGTTCATCTTTAGAACACAAATTGAGAGATTTTTGATCAAATCTGAGAGCTTTCTGACCCTGCATAGACTGCAGCGCAACTGACGTGTTCAAGGCCCAGAAAGGAAGTAAGGACATTGTTAAAATAGTCCATGTGACATCAGTGGTTCAACCGTAATGTTACAAGAATACTTTTTGCGTGAAAAGAAAACAAAAATGACAACTTTATTTAACAGTAACGCAAACACCGAATGTGCTGTGCCTTGTTTACAAGCAGAAGATGCATGCTGTATCTTTGTAAACATGTCTAAAGATATGAACAGAGAGAGTGACTTGCAATTTTTTGCCCAGCCTGACTTATTTGAACCAGAATATATACGTCGTGATACTCTTGTGAATGCGTGGCGGAGACTGACACAGAAGAGAAGAATTTTTATTTTATTTTTTTTTTTTAAATCACTGATGGACTATTTTAACAATATCCTTACAGTACTACCTTTCTGGGCCTTGAATGTGTCAGTTGCGTTGCTGTCTATGCAGGGTCAGAAAGCTCTTGGAATTAATCAGAAATATCTTAATTTGTGTTCTGAAGATGAACAAAGGACTTACGGGTTCGGAACGACATGAGGGTGAGTAATTAAAGACAGAATTTTCATTTTTGGGTGAACTATCCCTTTAACATACTACCACTCAAAGGTTTGGGGTTGGTGAATATTTCAAAAGACGTTTTGAAGGTTAGTGTACCAGGCAGATGGCTATATGGTAATATTAAGTCAGTTTGTTTACGTGCCGTGATACAGTGCCCACTATTAACCCCTAGCAACCATTAAAATAATTGGACATCACCTGTAGGACTCGTGCTGCATTTACCAGCATCTAAATAGCTTCTGCGTTGATTAAAAAAAGACAGATGCGTGACTGGGGGACAAATCCATGCACATGGTCAGGCCACGGACCACACCGGGCATATGGCCACGGCACAGTCGCTACAATTAACTTTAGCTCTTTTTGCACCGGGTTCTTTGAACCTTGCTTATTTTATAATTGAGTAAACTCTGATTGTGGAAGCGTCTCTGTTGCCGAACGATACGAATGCCCCTGCGATACTGACCAGCGCAAGCTCATTAGCTACTCTAATCCACTCTACTCAACATAAAAAGCACACAAAAGCTAATACGGCCCCAGATGATGGAAAGCTAAATCAATGTTGCTGCTGGTTTCAATCTCTAAAAGAGACCCTGATGTAATTTGCTGCCTGTAATGATTGTGATATTGAAGCAACCGATTGAGATCGTTTCACTCTCTGTTTTTCCTCCTTCCTCAAGGCAATTCTTTATATTACAGTGAAAACCGTGCAGATTGCTAGAGATGCGGCTCTGCGTTTTGTTGTGTACTCGGGAGCGGCCGTTGGTTCCGCGAGCAATCAAAATCTTGGACTGACTTGTGCGGATGATTTGAGAGAATCTATAAAGGGCTGAGAAATGAATCGGCCGTGATTAGGCTACATGATTGTGTTTAATGAAAGAAGCGATGACGCATACTAATGAGACACACCCTCTTTCTTCATTAACGAGGTGAATGGATCTCGTTAACACCGCTGCCTGCTGCACACATTGAAATCCTCCAGAGGTCCAACCCGCAGGCATCGCTGTGGATAAACGGCCCTGATAGGGAAAATATTATTCAATTACGGACATATTGCGTTGTTTGTGCGAAGCGATTCCAGCAAAGCCCGAGCTCCCGGATACGCTCTCCACACGCCGGCCCACGCAGACCTATAGCTCTGCTATATCAGGCCGCGTTTTTATCGCTTTCCCCTTAAAGCACATCCTATTATGCCCATGTACTTCAATAGGAAGAGTGGGTCCTAAGCAGCCACACTGCTCCCTCCTTCTGCTGATTTCATTTATCCTTTGGCTGGATGTGTATAGTTCAGGAACACCACATGAATTTATCAGTCCGCAGAGGTGGAGGCCACTTAGAAATTTAATACATTTTTGATAAACTGGCTATAAGAGAAATGGAATGGGCTATACTGCACTTTTAAAAAATCTATTAAAGCCCTAACGCAAGGCTAAAGTGCTCCACAGCTTCAGGAGGTGACATTTAGAGATGACTAAATTGCCATTTACACTGAAAAATAAATGGCTAAATGGAGGGGCCTTGCTTGCCACCATACGCAATGGGGACAGATGTCATTAATTTCTATTTGTATTGCCTTTTTTCTCCGCTAAACACAGCTCAGAAATGGATGTTTATCGATATTTCTGAGAGTTTTTTTCTTTCCCCACAAAGCTTTTGCAAATTTGATCAAAGATGAGGCATTTCTTTCTCTTTGGCTGACAACACAATCTACCCTCCATCTCTCTCTCTCTCTCTCTCTCTCGTTTCTCCCTTCCCGTCATTTGCTCCATCTCTTTCTGTCCATTTATCTATCTGTGACTTTGAGCCGCAGTGAAAAGGCAAGACTGAATGAAGACTCTGAAGGTGTTGTTTAGTCCTCTCATGTCCCCATTTTCCCCAGACTATTGTGTTTATTTTTGTAGCCAAGCCCATTTTTTTTTTTTTATATTACTTCCCAAAATCTGTAATTCTGAGCTGTGGTGAAAAGCTCTGTACGAATGGGAGCCTCCATTTTACAGCTCTCATGCTCACTTTTTCTTTTTCTTCCTCTTTTTTTAATTTTAGTTTGAGCACAAAAATTGACACCAGCAATTTTACATTGTCCATGTTACACTGTTAAGTGCTACTTTAGATAAAAGATATATTTTGATCCGTAGATTTGGCTCAGCCCAATCCTGAAAGTTTTTCTCCCATCTTATTGTTTTATTTTAACCCCTAACCCTAAGTTTAATGCATTGTTGTGAGCAATTGTGTGAGGAGTAGTATTAGTGATAAATGCCTCAGCAGACACTACTAAAGAAAACATTTGATTACAAGTAGATTTCATAAGTAACACAACCACTGTAAAATAATGTGTTTACCTAGTATTCCTACGTACGATTATAAAGCAAATGCAATGTTCTGGATAAATGGACACTGCAAAAGGCACACCAAAACAATGGTTACCTCATTTAATGACATGTTTGTCCTCGCTACTAAAATGGCGGTGAATAAGATTTTTCTTTTTTGTAATTGATGAAAGTGCATAAATGAAGTCGGCATCCGATTCATTTTAGCAAGTAAAAAAAAAACAAGGGAGGGGAGAGGGAGGAGAAAAAAGTGCTTTTGTCAGGGCTTAAATTGCATAAACACCATCTGGTAAACTGATTTTGGAATTGAACAAATGAATTGCCCAGCAAAAGCACTTGCGCGTAAGATAGAAGTCCATTTCTCTCCCTGTCTGATTCCCGCAGCAGAATACAAGCCAGACAAAGAGAGATGGCTCGCTGGCAGAGAAAAGGCTAATTCACTAAAGGTCAATTGCATTACCACAGGGAAAACAACCACTGCAGTGCTTTGATACACAACCCATGGAGACCATCCTCTAGAATTTATTGCACTTAGCGTCATGCAAACACAGAAATGCTCCCAATAAGTCTTTTTTATGTAGAGGTATATTGTTATGGGAGCTATGATTACATTCTATGATGGCTAACTGGAAATAGGCTGCTAAAACCGCAGAGAACACTCAGCCGGCCGAGCCTGAACCTGCCTGACATCACAGGCTGCCTAAATACAAACAGATAAATAATACACCCTTAATGAAAAAATAAACCTTATCCGTTTGCTCATTATTGTCCCAGTCAGTCATATACTTAAACAGATGCCTAATGTATTTAGCGGCAAATTATACAATTATACCTAGAACACATTCCTTCTTCATTTGGTTAAATGGGATATATAAATGTAAATATGCAGAGCATTCAGTGTGCTGAGAAATCATGAGAGCTGTCATTGAACCGTTATTGCCAATGAAAAGCAGATGACAAAGTAAACTGAATGGATATATTCATCAACATGAGGACATTGATGCAAACCTCACCATTTAGTCTCTCTTACTTTTACATTTTTACTAAAAATGAACCAAAATAAAAATTCTGGATCGAAACCAAATATTCTGGAAGCACTTTTTCAAAAAACAAATCTGCTTTTTTAATAATTCTTTATTATTTTATTAAACTATATATTTTTTAAAAAATGTCATTTTGTCTTTTTTTTTTTTTTTTTTAATTTATAGCACCATACCATATTTTTGTCTCATATTTTTGGATGTTTTTCCCTTTTTGCCAGAATCCAAACATTTTTGGTAGCTGAAATTTCAGAGCATCTCTAGTTTTTAGGGATTGATCATATGTCGTCAAGTAGTTAAAGAGTAAAGTTTTTCACCTAAAAATGAAAAATGACGAAGATACATATATATTTGTTTATTTATAATCAAATAAAATATGTAACATGTATAAATAATTGTAGAATTTTAATTATTATATATAATCATCTTTCATAATATAATATAGATGGAAAGACGTTCGGGGTCGAAAAAATAAATGTTTTTGAGGGCTGATGCCATTACCGATTATTACAGATCCACTGATATTTTAAACCAATACTTTTGTCTGGTGTTAAAATTAAAATTAATGTCAAATTAAGAATAACAAGGGCTCTGACAAAAACTAAAAGCTTTTAAATTGTTTTGTTGTTTTTTTTTTTGGGAAATACCAATAACCAAAAAAATTCTTAATAGCAGTGCCAATAATCGGCCAGGCTGACAGCTGGTTAACATAATTAAACATAATTAAATGGATAGATAATATATATAAGTTAATATTTATAATTATATACATATATTATTTTAAAATGCTGGTTGTTCTGTAATTTAGTGTACTGCGAGGTTAACAAAAATTCTTTATATTCGGTGCCGATCATCAGCCAGGCCAAAAATCGGTTAACCCCTAATAAACAGAAAAGCTGGATATATATTATATATAAATAAATGTTTATAGTTGTATGCATCCAT
The DNA here is from genome assembly GCA_036247105.1 of Cirrhinus mrigala. Classification (NCBI taxonomy): domain Eukaryota; kingdom Metazoa; phylum Chordata; class Actinopteri; order Cypriniformes; family Cyprinidae; genus Cirrhinus; species Cirrhinus mrigala. The sequence continues at coordinate 15,365,960 of CM070027.1, read as the reverse complement.
TATTTTTTAAAATGCTTACTGTTCTGTAATTTAGTTTACGGCGAGATTAAAAAGATTTTTAATATCGATGCCGATGATCTGTTAACCTAAATAGATGGATAGATATTATACATAAATAAATATTTATAGTTATATACATATATTATTTTAAATTGCTGGTTGTTCTGTAATTTAGTGTACTGCGAGGTTAAAAAAATTCTTAATATCGGTGCCGATAATCGGTTAACCCCTGATAGACGTAAATAGATGGATAGATATTATATATAAATAAATATTTATAGTTATATGCATATATTATTTTAAAATGCTGGTTGTTCTGTAATTTAGTTTACTGCGAGGTTAAAAAATTCTTATAATCGGTGCCGATAATTGGCCAGGCTAATCGCCCTAATATACATAAATAGATGGCTAGATATTAGGGGTGTAAGGATACATGTATTCGTACCAAACCGTCACGGTACGTACATCTCGGTTCGGTGCATGAGGCCTTACAACGAATACACGCAATTCAACCTCAATCCAGAAGGGGGCGCGCTTCAACAGTTTCAACAGCGCTTCAAGGGGGCTACTTCAACAGTTTCCTTATACCAGAAAAATCAACTGAAACCACTGTCATTTACTGTCTTGTTAATAATGCATCACTGTAAAAGGTCTTTGTAAAATAAAGAAAACAAATAGGATGTCGCTTTCTGCCGTTTGAGTTTCCTTGCTGTCACAAAATGAACTGAAACTCGGCATATATAGGCTATGTAACATTATGTAACATTATAATTTGATATAATATTTAGTATTTTCACATCTAGGTGGAAAAAAAAATGTAATTGGTACTACTGGCTGTTCAAAGTAAATGAAAAGAAATCTAGCATAGTAGATTTGTTGTTATTTTTTCCTCTTGTACTGAAATTGTATCGAACCGTGACATCTGTGTAGCGTTACACCACTACTAGATATTATATATAAATAAATATTTATAATTATATACATATGTTATTTTAAAATGCTGGTTGTTCTGTAATTGTCTGTACTGCAAGGTTAAAATTGTTTTGCTTTTTTAATTAATTTTAATGGTATTTTCAAATTTATTTTGCATTTCAGTCCAGTTTAATATAATTAGTTTAATAGCTGACTATTTTCAGAAAAAAAAAAAAACTTTTCTTTGTCCTTAAAGGCTTTTTACATCAGCTTTAATGAAGCCTTTTTTTGCACAATAGATTCATCACAATATGTAACTCTAGCATATTTTTTTCACGTTTTGAATGAAGAGCTGCATGCTGCTGAGATTCAGCAGTTGTGCCCTTCCCCTGGGCACCGGGCGCATGTTTCGCTGTCGTCTCCTGTGCCACACAAAGCTGTCGCAATTAGCCACGAAGCTGTGCGCCTATTGTCATCTCTGCTGATATCAGCTGCTGATGTAAGCAAGGACACCGCCTCAGGTGACCCATACTGAAACAAAAGGCCATGCACAAGGGGGAAGGCCGTTGCTCATCAGCAGACTTATTGACGGACTTCTGCCTGAACCAGTAATGGGCTTAGCAGGCTTCCAGAGGCCCTCTGATGATTGAGAGTTGGAAGACAGCTTGAAGATTGTAATGCTCATTTTGGATCAGATCCCCCATATATTTTTTTCCCGTCCCTGGATAGTAGTAAATAACCAGGACAGCTCCCTTACGTCCCTCCTGCTTTCTCCGTGTGTCTCCTCCCTTCACGGCGAGAACATGCTCCAGACCATCTGCCTGATGGGAGTCGCAGCATGCAAGGAGTGATGGAAACCCTCCACTTCCCTCTTAATGTCAAATAATAACCTGAAGATATTATTGCTCATTTTGATTGCGTTTTATTCGTAGGCTCATGCTTCATCTGGGGACTCTCTCCTTGAACTGTTCGCCCCGAGTACTCATTGCCCACTTTTAGAGGTGCTTGACAGGTCGTGTTTGATAATGTTTCAAACGTCTCCGCCCAACGGCGCAGTGGCTTGAGACTCATACAAAGGCTTGCTGTGCAGCAGTAAGTGCGGTGTTATTCAAGTCGTTCATTTTTCTGATGGTGGAAGCCCTTTTGAAGGACCTAATGTCAGCGGTATGCTGAGAAGTTTCTTTGGTGATTATGTTAAAGGCCTTGCTGTGCTTTTGTGCCAGATAAATGCCTTTAATGATGGAGAGGACTAAAGAGCAGTCTAACACTAACACAGTGCGTTGATATAGGTCTGCTGATCGCCTAGAGGTACTTTACCTACAGGCCTAACAGCAGGGATTACAAGTAAAGCGTGCTCTCTGTTCTCTCTAGTTGTTGGCTACATGAACTTGGCATGGCTAAAGCCTGAGAGAATTTAACAATCTCTTCAAAATACATTCTGCAAAATTCAGAATTCCATAATGGCCTCTTCTTTGAATTCATGAATTTCAACACTAATTTAGGGCCCTATGATTTCCGCAGTGCGAAAAATATGGACAGAATCGCAGTATCCGGTCATAAAAATGGAATTTACTGTATAATGTGGACTGTCATGGAATTTGCAAAAGTAGGCCAGTACAGTTAAATGAAAACGCGTTATGGACTAGTGTCTGTGACTATTAAGCTGCAAAAATACTATTTAAATATGCAAAAATACTATTCATCTACTATACACATACTGAAGCGAGTACAACATGATCTCTAGAACTGCTCTGAGAGTCACTTAGTCAGCATTTTACTGTTTCTTTTATGAAAAACTATCGTTAAACTGAATATATACACAAACAGAAACTTAAAGTTCTTCACAGTAACCTGTCAAAATAGAAGTTTGGTTTAACTTGAAAAAACTGTGACAGAAATATTAATATTAATATTAATATTAATGTAATGATAGTACTGCTACTAATAATAATATTCAAAAATTATTTTAAAGGAATTTTTACCAGAAAATGTACTTATTTATTTGCCAGAAAATGGAAACACTGCACAGTATTTCTGAGGAAAAAAAAAAAAAATTAAATTAGACATGTTTAATGAAATGAATGAATGATATCCAGAAAATTAATGGAAAACACAGAATTTGGTAAAAATAAAACTGAATATGACTATATTTCATAGGGCCTTTTTATTTTTATTAAACTTTTAATAAATTGCTGTTAAATTGTATAAGTTTTATTTCAATTAATTAGACATGCTTTTTTAATGTAACCATAAAAACAGAGTCTAGAAAAAATTTTATTGAAAAAAAAAAAAATCCAGAAAAATTAATTAAAACAGAAAAAACTGAATTTAGAGAAAAAATTAAATGTTATTTGGGGAAAAAATAAAATAACATGGATTTCATATGGTCCTGCTAATGTTATCAATCAGGATTTCTCTTAAGTTCTGACTTTTGACTGAAATAAGATACAGTAAATGAAAAAAGAAATAATTATGATGATGATTATAAAAAAAAATTCAGTGGAGGTTCTGTAAGTGCTGAAAGTTTAATAATTTAGTATTTCAAATCATTTTGATCTCAATATTATTTCATATATATAATGTTAGAAATAAATTTTGTCATATTTTGTTTACTTGTAGATAGATTTACCCATTTTATTTTCATTGATGGTTTTATAATTTTGTTATAATATGATTTTACATTTAAAAATGCAAAATGATAATATCTGAATACTAAATTTATCATCTCTTTTAAATTAGGCGTTCTCTTTTCATTTGACTGATATAATAAGATAATAATTGAGTTAATAATAATAATAATAATTACTGATATCATTATTAATAACAGTTTTTAAATAGTGGTAAATATTAATAAGAATATTGGTGATTCTGTTTCATTTTATTGTATTACTGTTTTTCAGTTTTCATTTCACATTTTAGTTTAGTTGGCATTAATTTCAACAGTTGTTTTGATTTTATGGTTATTAGAAAAATCAAAATGATATTATCTTATACTAATTTTATTACTCATAATCACTTTAAAATTAGGCTTTTTATCTTTTGAGAAGTATTTGATTTTTTTATTTGACTTTGATTTTGATTTGCAGTCTCCTCAGTTTTTAATTGAAAACAGCAGATATAGATACTTTGCAATGACAGGTCATTCCAGCCTCCTTAAGAATAACATTCAGTAAATGTTTATCACACCATGAGCACATTTTACCTAAAATAATAGAATTTTCCACTTCATGGGACATTGTGTAAATCTAGTCTGAGATAGCAACAGAAACCATGGAGGGTGGAGTTTAGCGACGGGTCAGTTTTGGTTCACAACCCACACCTGCGATGGTATAGATCTCATACTGTAACCCAAAGGTCCCAGGTTCAAACACTGGAAAGGGCAAACTATAAAGGCCAGGTTACTTCAGGGCACCTACCCTCGTCAGAAGTGCGCTGCAAGTCGCATTGGATAAAATTAGCTTTCTAAATGGCAAACAAGTAAAAAGTGAAATGTTAATCCAGCACTCGTACAGTAATTCATTCCTGTGTTTTACTGCTCAGTGACACACTCGTGTATTAATCCAAGAGGCTCTCCAACCAAAAGCAACCTGCACTCTTGATCTCCATCTTGTGATCCCCAATCATCTACCTTTGCTAAGGAATTGCTTGGTATTCTACGCACCATCTGCACCGCTTCTTTCCGTCAATCTGATAAATATTGAGGAATACTCTACTGAACCTGAATCATCAAAGCCAACAACTGGATTAGGACTAGATCCTATCTTATCGAGCAAAGAAACGCCATAACAGTGATTGACATCTCTAATGTTTCTTCCCATAACGAGCACCTTTGCATCACGGCTCTCCTGGTGTGTTTGAAGTGCTCTCTGCCCTAAGGTAAAGCACCAGGATAAGGGTTCACATTCCTCATGTTATGCGTTTGCTTCCATATTTCAGTCGAGGCATTTCATCAGCTCAAAGCAGAAAGGCAGTCTGCATTCTTCTGTTATATCAGAGGAATCACCTGGAGCGGTAATGCAGGTTTGCGCTGAGTTATCAACATTTCAAAAAGTCAGAGGCCTTCTGGTGAGATTTAATGACTAATTATGTACAATGGTTGCATTCAGCTGGCATTCATATACAATTTTAACATCATATTCATATGTCATATATAACAGTGATTTGGCCTAAAAGTCAGTCCATGTGATTTTGACTCAATAGCTGAGTTCGTAAGAAAGGCAAGCATATGAAAAGGTAATTTTATGTAGTTATTATTTATTGAGAGTCCTGTGGTCCCGCTGTATTGATCGAGGGTGCAGCAGTGATTGTCAGCACCATTTGAAAATGATCTATATTTACAAAGCAGCACACACCAGTGATTCAAGCATGACCAGTTGCGGAGAGCTGAAATCAGATCCCACCACAGAATCATATTCCCCTTCCTCAGTACCAAAAATTATCTTGTAATAGAGCTTCATAAGCAATTAAACTAACAGGCTAAGCTGTAAACAACAAACAAAAGTGAAATTTGAATATGACCAATTTTAGCTTTTGTAGTATGTGATGTGTGATTTAAAACACATTAAAGGGATAGTTCACCACAAATCTGTTGTCATTTTTCAGTTATTAATTAGAAATGGTATATATATTTTAATTTAATAAAACATTGTAATTAAATGTAAAAGTATGGTAGTTAAATAAGGGAAATAATGTTTTCCTGTGTCACATGAAAGATTATATTTTTATAGATAGACTAGTTTTATTTTATTTTATTATTATTTTTTTATGTGTGTATGTTTATCAGTGGTGTGTGGTGGTTCTTAAATGAGGAATTTCTGATTTTTTTTTTTTTTTTTTTTTTGAAATCAAAAAATAATTTATTAATAATAATAATTATGTTTAATAATTTTTTTAATTATTCTTCCCATTAACGCCTTTATATTGTTTTCAATATGTATTGTATTCAGACTGATAGCAGAGATTTTCTTACTATAGGAAGATGAGAGGGTCTGTATTACTTACTATTGGAGAAAGTGTAACAGCTAACTTGGATCACATGTCCCTTAATAACCAATCACATTACAGCCTTGATGTCATTAAAGGAGAAGTCCACTTCCAGAACAAAGATTTACAGATAATGTACTCACCCCCCTGTCATCGAAGATGTTCATGTCTTTCTTTCTTCAGTCGTAAAGAAATTGTTTTTTGAGAAAAACATTTCAGCATTTTTCTCCGTATAATGGACTGAAATGGTGCCCCGAGATTGAACTTCCAAAATGCAGTTTAAATGCGGAAGAAGGGTCTTATCTAGTGAAACGATCGGTTATTTTCATAAAAATAATACAATTTAAATACTTTTTAATCTCAAACGCTCATCTTGTCTTGCTCTGCCTGAACTTTGTGTATTCTGGCTCAAGACAGTTAGGGTATGTCGAAAAACTCCAATCGTATTTTCTCCCTCAACTTCAAAAATGATTTCAAAATCATCGCTGCAGAAGTACCGACACAGTCTATGCAAAGTGAACATGCCAAGAAGATCAAACACCCTTAACAAAAAAGGTCAAACAGCGATATAAGACGATTTTGAAGTTGAGGTAGAACATGAGGTGCGAGTTTTTCGACATACCCTAGCTGTCATGAACCGGTCCAGGGAGAGTAAGACGAGATGAACGTTTGAGATTAAAAAGTATATAAATTGTATTATTTTTATGAAATAACCGATCGTTTCACTAGATAAGACCTTTCTTAAGGAAAAACAACTCTTCATTCTTTCTTTTCCGCTCGGCTCAGAATAAGAGTTTTTATCCCACACTTCTGGCTCATAGCAGTTTTCATCCATAGTATGTCCATTTAAACGTCTGCGTTTAGCTTGAAACGCCGTCTTTGATGACAGTATTCTATAAAAATTATTTGCATTCCAATTTTAAAATCAAAAGGCTCTTATTCCATGGATTTTACTCGATTACCTCCACTTGTTACCAGTGTTTTTCCGCAACCACTATGTGCGCAGCTGCAAGTGACGTAACTGTGACGTCTACTCCAAATTGGTCTATTCAATTATCCTCCACTATTAAAACTCAATGTGCTCAGGGGAGGCGAGAGAGAGACGCAGACCTCCTCTGTAACTTTACCTGCTGTGCTAGTGTCGCAGTTGGACGTTTCTCAAAAAACGAATACCTCCCTTGCCTCCTCAGAGGAAATGCCTCGGTGTGTATGTATTTGTTTAGTTGATTATTTGGTCCATACATTGAGCATTAAAAATATTACCATTATTATGCTTATTATTACCATTTCTAATCAGGCACTGAATAGAGTATAAATCTCAGTCTCAGCTATTGAAATGGCTTTGTTGAGGAAGGTGGATTGGAATCTGTGGGGTTCTTTGTACCAAAGTATTTTTGACACCCCTAGTCTTAGCTGTGCCGTGAGGATGCTCTGTTTGTTTTGATGTGCAAAGCATTTGATTTTGTCCTCTTGTCATTCTCTTGTGAGCTTGTTTCAAAGTGTTGGTCATTGTTGTAATTGTGTGTAAATGCTTGCTTATCAGTTCCATTTGTTTTTTCCCCCATTTCTCCTTTTTATGCATGCTGTTCCTCCTGTTTCCCTCCTCCTTCCTCCACACCGCACCTCCTCTCCTCGTGTGCTCAGACGCTGCGCCCAGCACTGAAGCCGCAGCTCACGGTTGGTACCTCTCCCTCCTTCTTCTGCCAGCACAGCATGGCATTTTCTGCATGCCAGCTGAGTACAGTACGGCACGTAACGGCGACATGCACGGGATGCGGGAATGAAACGAATGTGGATTTGCTGTATATGTGTCTCTGTCTGTCTGTCCGTCCGTCACACATCCTTTATTCGGTTCGCCCACGAAGACCCACCTGGGAGTTTTAATCAGAGCGTCCGTCGTGTAATTCCAGGCCACGTCTCACATCCACTCCTCCTGCATGAGCCCTTCTCGAGTCCTTGTTGGCATTTTTGACTTCTCACCTTTCCGAGTCCTCGCACAGCTCCCGACAGACACTCGTAATCCACCCGCAATCATTTTTCATGAATTTAAATGACGTCCAAATGGCTGTTTTTGATTTCTGAGAAATGAACGGAGAGCCTTTTCTCTACATGACGCAGATGGCATTGTACTCCACCTTGGTGCGCCAGCTCCGCGCGCAAATCACAGAACGGGGACCATTTGCATAGCTCACGGGCTTTATTGTGTTTTACAATATACCACGAAAGCGCTTTCTCAATTCATTAAGCCCTTTATCCTCGCTCTCAGTTTGCAGTGGCAGATGCTTGTGTAAATGTGTTAGATTTAGTATAAAGGCTTTTTGTGATACTGTGTAATTATGTCACCTGTGCCTCGTGAAACACCCTCTAATGATTTAATTAGCCGTCGTGTTGTGCCTCGCGCCGGATCGCGCCTCAAAATCGACACTTCCCCGCACCCCCGGCCACCTCGCCAACCGATCGAGTTGAGGCGCCGTCGTTTGTTTACATATATCTGCAACTTTCCATATGGAAAAGGTTAAACCGAATACAAGCGGCAGAACATCTAAAGGTTAGGGCTGTTCTTTTGCATGTGCATAATTTGGACCGTGCCTACAGACTTGGTCAGGCTTGACTGTGTAGCAGAGCTATAATTGAGCTTTTGTACAGTTCACTGCATTTCTAAATACCATGTCACAAGGCCAATGTTAACCTTGTATAGTTATATCAGCCTGGCAGTGATGTATAACTGAATCACTGTACGCGTTCCAATAATCCAAAGCGGTTTTTGATCCTACAAAAGGTTTTTGGTCATGGTGAAAGAGCGCAAGGTGAACCCAGGGGGCTTTGTCTCATGAAACAAATTGGTTTTAAAAGTAGTGCTTCTTATGTTTGTGTTCTCTAGATGTGACATGGAGCTTTTTTGGTCGGGCTTTTATGCTGTTAGTCATCTTGATGCTTCCTCTCCTCTCTCTCATTATCGAAATGGACAGGAAATGCCTTGTTTGTAAAATGTCAAGCATGCTTCTCCATTCTTTAATCCGACTGTGGAACTGGTGTCCTGACCTGTTGCGAATATGTGTTTGTGCTAATGTTAAGATGCTTGTTTCTGCTGGAAACAGCATTCCGCAGCCCGTGGTATAAGACGAGCACGACGCACGAGAATTAAGTCACATTGTTTCCGGAATAAAGACGTCTCGTCTAGTCTAGCGCAGAGAGCAGCTCATGATGGCAGAGCAAAGCGTCTGTGTTCCTCCTCAGAAGATGCTCTCATTTGCATCTTGTCACACCTTGTGTGTTTTATGTGGTTCGCTTTTGTAGCTGATGCACATACTCTGTTTACCATCTTATTTTCCTGGGTGTGCTACTCTCACTGTTCAGGAGATTTCTCTTCTCTCTGATAACAGTCTTTTTTACCCTCTCTGGTGTAGCCTAGCAACAAGCTGTTCAAGCAATAAGTGGGGTTTTCAGCAGAGGTTGAGGTAGGAGGCTGACATAGTGGGCAAGATTCCTCGCTAGAACAGAAAGCTGTAGCAATGCCACTTGTTTGTGTATTTTTACTGCGTTCATTCTAATTTTTATTGTCTTTTACTCTTTTTGTCTGTATAATAATAATCAGTGGAAGTAGTTTAGTTTATATTAGTTATTTACTTTCAAATTAACCTTTGATAGTCGTATTGTGCACAAATTGGCAATATTACCTAGGTTGGGGTAAAATTTTGCAATCCAATCACCTGAACTATAAAGTTATTATTATTATTAGGAATGCATGAAAATGGAAATTCTGTGCCAAAACCAAAAAGTCTGCATGCGCTTGGTCGAAAACTGAAACAGAAACTGCTTTGTAATAGTTATTTATTATTTTATTAAATAATAATATGAAGTACTTTTGTAAGCGTTTTTAATTTAACTCAGTCATTTTAATGAATTCAATAAAATAACCACACTTTTCCTGAAAGTAACTGGACAGATAATATATTAATATTAAATATAATAAAATGTATGTGCATTCTTGACCTCTCATTAGTATTAACCAATAATATGATAGCTGGATTTTTTGCAATGCAATCAAATACGATATATAGCATCAAGAAGTTATTATTGTTAATCAATTAATTTAAAAATGTAGTAATTTATTAACAGCAAATATATTAAATATTTATTCTAAACTACTTATTTATGCATGCATGCATTTATTGATGTAACTGATCGTATGTATTTTTATTTTAAATGTTATTGTCTTAACTAAGATTTTGTCTTTTCACATGCAAATGTAAAATATAACAATAATACTTATTAATAATATTACTAATGTATTATTGATATTGTTATTATCAGTTTTATTATTGTTGTTGTTGTTAAACAAAAAATCTATTTGTTTATTTATGCATGATCCCTTAATAATATTAACCAATAAAATCATAGCTGGATTTTTTGCAATGCTATCAAATACAAATATATAGCATCGACATTACTTCCCATTGAAATAACGTATTATTATTAATCAATCAATTTAAAAATGTAGTAATTTATTAACAACAATATATAAAATATTTATACTAAACTACTTGTTTCTATCTTTATTTATGTGTGCATGTATTTATTCATGTAACTGACCATATGTATTTTTATTTTAAATGTTATTAACCATTATTTTGTTCTGTTTTGTCTTTTTTTCACACGCAAAAGTAAAATGTAATAATACTTAATAATAATATTACTAATATTATTTATATTACTGTTGTTATTACAAAGTTTTATTATTGTTTTTGTTGTCGTTGTTATTAATCAGTTAATTGAATAATGTAATAATTTATTAACAAATATATTAAATACTTATTCTAAACTATTTCTTTATGCATGACCCCTCAATAATATTAACCAATAATATCATAGCTGGATTTTTTGAAATGCAATCAAATACGATTGATACCATCAACATTATTTCCCATTGAAATAAGTTATTATTATTAATCAATTAATTAAAAAATGTAGTAATTTATTAGCAACACTATATAAAATATTTATTCTAAACTACTTCTTTCTGTCTTTATTTATTCATGCGTGTATTTATTGTTATTAACCATTATTTTATTCTGTTTTGTCTTTCTTTCCACACGCAAAAGTGGAATAAAATAATATTTATTAATAATATTACTAATATATTATTTATGTTACTGTTATTATTAGTTTTATTACTGTTGTTATTAATCAGTTAATTTAATAATGTAATAATTTATTAACAAATATATATTAAATATTTATTCTAAACTATTTCTTTATTTTTTGCATGACCCCCATCATAGCTGGATTTTTTTGCAATGCAATCAAATACGATTGATACCATCAACATTATTTCCCATTGAAATAAGTTATTATTATTAATCAATTAATTTAATAATGTAGTAATTTATCAAGAACAAATATATTAAATATATATTCTAAACTTTTTATTTATTTATGCATGCATGCATTTATTGACTATCCATATGTATTTTTGTTGAATGTAATGCTATTAACTATTGTTCTGTGCTATTTTGTCTTTTTATTCTCACATGCAAAAGTGAAATGTAGTAATAATAATAAAAACTTATTAATATTACTAATATATTATTGTTGTTTTTGTTGTCATAAATCAATTAATTTAATAACATAATAAGTTTTTAACCATTTATTTATTTATTTTTATTTATTCTAACCAGCCAAACCGTGACCCCCTTAATAAAATCAATCAATAATATCACAGCCGAATTGATAACATCAACATTCTTTCCCAGGAACAGCAGTTTTCTTGCGAAATATGTCAAGACATGGAAATGAAATGCGTTGTGACAGCCATTTCATGTTGTCTTTAACGGGACGTGTAGTGCGGTTACGTGACTGAATATGAATTACACTACAGACCTGAAGAAACATGGTTGGCAGGGTCAGATAGATCAAATTCTTATCAGCGTGTCAGCAACCCTGTCAAACTCTTACTGTATCATCACACACTGGCAACCTCTGTATTAATCACACCTCACTTCACCTGACCCATCGCGTGTACGGTCACGCTCTTTCCTGCCTGCCGCTCCTCGAGCTGATTTATTGCCATCATGTCACTGTTTTCAAAGCAATATATGTAGATGTCATTTTTTTATTTCTCAGGATCTGCATTGAATTCAGATAGCGAGAAGCCCATTCAGCAGGTCCTCCGTTTGGCTCTCTCTTTCTCTTCTTTCTGTATATCACTCCATCCAGGTGTACTCCTCATTCCTGTTCATTTCCAAAGAGGATGATTGAACACACTTCACTTGTTCTTTTCATTTCATCATCCTTTGTTCAGTGTGGCACCACACAACATGTTTGAGGCTGTGCTCAGTAAACATGACGCCGGTGTCTTTTGATGATGTGCTTTAAGTAACAATGCGGCAAAGAGCCTGTAAGAAACCAGGTGTAAAATAACCGCTTTGTTTGCCTGTGATTGCGACAAATGGAAAATCACTCCACTCCGGCCAACCGGATTGGAGGACTATTTGCTCGCAATTATAAAAGTAAAACTTTTCAATCCTCGCTCTCAATATGACTGAGTCTGCCTTTTCATAAAGGAGCGGGTCTTTTCAGTAGGGATGTAATAATGGCTTTCATTTTTCTCGTGGCTGTGGCCACACCTCTGTCACACTTTTCATAATGGCAGAAATGAATTAAATCTACATTTTTGTTCTATGAATGCTAAAGAGAATGTCTTGTGAAACAAAGCCTCTAAAATAAATAGCGGGCTTTAGAAAAGGATGAATGAAAATCTGCGAGTGTCACACATGGTGCCAAAATTAAGCAAGGGCTTATTTAAGCCCTATCTCTCCCTCGCTCTCTCGCCGCTAAATCTAAGCCGCTGTTTGACATGAACTTAGCCACCTCTGATGTGAAGCTGTTTTATATGCCAATGTTAACTGCCTCTCCCTCATCCTCTCAAAGCAGTCGCCATGACGATTCCCCTGCCCGTTGTGGCATAGTAAAGCCTGTGTTACTTAACGTCTTGTTTTCAAACACTCTGATCTGAATTCCTTTCATGCATAGGAAAAGACGCCACACAAGAAAAGCGCTGAATCTGAGAGGATGTATGTGGAAATGAGAATATGCATCTACTGATTGCCTTTGCAAATAATTCTCCTTGGTTCCTGATTGTGACGGGAGCTTTTCCGAGAGCGCTGATGTTGCTGATGAACGTGCTGGAACTTTGTATCGCTCCACTTGTTTCGGTCTGAGATGCTGAGCAACATGTGGCGGTTCATCCTGCTTCAGCGTTTTTTTTGGACTATTGAACTATATTCATGTGCAGAGCAAAAACAGACTTGGAAACCATTGTCTAAAATGCAGTGTACTCAGTATTTCCTAAAATGGAAAATTCTGTTTTCATGTCTTGTATGACTTTCTTTTCTTTGTGGAGCACAAAAAAGTTGCAAGTTAATGGAGAAATTCACTTCCAGAACAAAAATGTACAGATATTTTACTTACCCCCTTGCCATCCAAGATGTGCTTTTTTTTTTTTTTTTTTAGACATAAAGAAGTTTTGTTTTTTGAGGAAAACATTTCAGGTTTCTCTTCATATAGTGGACTTCAATGATGCCTGGATGCCTGCAATCTTCAAAGCTTCAAAGGACTCTAAACCATCCCAGCCGAAAAAGAAGGGTCTTATCTAGCAAAACGATCAGTCATTTTCTAAAAAAATATATAATTTATATAACTTTTTAACCTCAAATGCTCATCTTGTCTAGCTCTGTGTGAACTCTGTGTAATCCGGTTCAAGACAGATGGGGTATGTCGAAAAACTCCCATCTCATTTTCTTCTCTAACTTCAAAATCGTTGTTTTACCTTTTTTTTTGTAAAGGGTGTTTGATCTACGTTGCATGTTTACTTTGGGTCGGTGCTTCTGCAGCGATGTGGCACGATTTTGAAGTTGGAGGAGATGATGAGATGGGAGTTTTAAAACCTACCCTGTCTTGAACCAGAATACACAGTTCACGCAGAGCTAGACAAGATGAGCATTTGAGGTTAAAAAGTATATAAATTGTCAATTTCTTTTTAGAAAATAGCTGATCGTTTCACTAGATAAAAGTCTTTTTCCTTGGCTGGGATCGTTTAGAGCCCTTTGAAGCTGCATTTAAACTGCATTTTGGAAGTTCTAACTCGAGGCACCATTAAAAGTCCATTATATGGAGAGAAATCCTAAAATGTTTTCCTCAAAAAACAATTTCTTTACAACTGTAGAAAGAAAAACATGAGCATCTTGAATGACAAAGGGGTGAGTACATCAGCTGTAAATTTTTTCAGGGTTCAGTGTTGTTTTGGACCCCACTGGCTTTCACTGTATGCACAAAAACAATCATATTCCTCAGAAGAGAGGCAGTTGTATACGTTCATAACAAAATGAGGGTGAGTAAACCAATTTTTATTTTTGGGTGAACTATCCTGCCTATTATGGAACGCATTTATGAACCAGTCATGCTGGTATTAAGTTCTTAAAGGGATAGTTCACCCAAAAAAATGAAAATGCTGTCATTAATTACTCACGTTGATGTCTGTTCCAAACCTTCAGATGAACCTTTGTTCATCTTCGGAACACAAATTAAGATATTTTTGATGAAATCTGAGAGCTGCATAGACAGCAACACAACTGACATGTTCAAGGCCCAGAAAGGTAGTAAGGGCATTGTTAAAATAGTCCATGTGACATGCGTCGTGGTACTCTCATGAATGTGTGGCAGAGACTGACACAAAAGAAAATAAATTGTTGAATAAAGTTGTTGTTTTTTCTTTGTGCACTAAAAGTATTCTCATAGCTTAAAGGAACACTCCACTTTTCTTTGAAATAGGCTCATTTTCCAACTCCCCTGGAGTTATACAGATGCCATAACGGCCTATAAAATCGCAACTTTTCATTTTCCGCCAGTCTTAGTACACGATGCAACTACAGAAGAGTTAAGTTTTAAATAGGAAAAATTTCGAAACTCTTTAGTCATTTTATAGTGAGATGCTAATGGTCTAATCGGATTCAATGATTTATGCTAAGCTATGCTAAAAGTGTTACCGCCAGACCTGGCGATCAGCTGAATGGATTCAAAAACGGTAAAACACATCTGTATAACTCTAGGGGAGTTGGAAAATGAACCTATTTTCAAAAAAAAGTGGTGTGTTCCTTTAATAAAATTAAGGTTGTACCGCTGATGTCACATTGACTATTTAACAATGTCCTTACTACCTTTCTGGCCCTTGAACGTGTCAGTTGCATTGCTGTCTATGAAGGGTCAAAAAGCTCTCGGACTTAATCAAATCAAAGATAAACAAAGGTCTTATGGGTTTGGAACGACATGAGGATGAATAATTAATAGCAGTTTTCATTTTTGGATGAACTATCCCTTTAAATATTGTTGGTATTTTTTTGGATAATGCAAAATATTGTTCTCAGACCCTCATAGACTAATCAGGCAGAGTATCCATTTTCATCCCCTTCTGTCAAATGCATCATTTTTGCGTCTTTGCTCTGATTATGCTCATTGATAGAGCTCCGACAGGCGGCGCCCTCTTTTCGGGACGGTTATATGCTGTGGTCATCTGAGGCCTGGTCTCTTTGCTCGATCTCCAAAGACGAGCATTTGCTCTTTCATCGCTCATCTGTCCAGCGGGCATGAAAGGGCAGGGCCGTTAACAGCTCTGGAGTCGTAGCGTTAGTCGATGCCCCCCCTCGCTCTCTAATCCTCCAGTAGGAGAGGTGAACGGGATGGAAAGGACACACCTGCCAACACGCCTGTCAGCCTTAGCCCAGGAGGAGAAGATAATTGAGCAGATTCTGAACCACAGGGAGCGCCGTAGCAGAATACAGTGGGATAATGACCACTTTGTTCCCAGCTGGACTGCAGCAGGTGAAGCAGAAGAGTTGGCGCCTTTAATGTCCCCGGATTGTCACATTTGGATGCCATCACGGCCAGGGCTTTCATCAATCAACAGGAACGAGTTCTTCTGCAGCTTCAAGGGTCGCCTCCTTTGCAGACTTTCTCCGAGTCTGCCTTTACTCCCTTTTTCTCTCATATCTCTCCTTTCGCAGCCGCACTTGCTTTAGTTTGAGCGAGTGATGTATGGCTGTCAGTGGTGCTTTGCTCCGGTGTGTAGTGTTTCTGATGAGCAGGGTTTGGAGTAATGCTGGCGTGTGAATGGCTGAGGCAGGGCTCCGAGGCGCCTTCAGGACTGCCTGCAGGGGCCTCGCAGGTGACGCGCATATGCTGCAGTAATTAGTCTGAGAGTTGCGCAGCATTAACAGAAGCAGAGGATTTGGGATGGCAAATGCGCACCTTTCTCCGCTCGGCACTCTCCTCCACTGACTAGTAAGTAGGAACATGGGCCAGCCTGGATGGAACAAATAACATGGGTATGACATGGCTTCGATCTCCCAGCAAACGCAGACTCAAGTCTCAATACTCCAGCCTAATTGGAAACAACATTCCTCTTTTATGCAGCAGGGTTCAACAATAAAGTTTTTTTTATGTCCTCAATACAAAAAATATGAATTTATGTTTGTATTTTTGGTTATTAATTTAGTTTTACATTTAGATTTTTCAATTTATAATTTGATGTGTAGTTTTATATTTAATATTTCTTTTAAAATCATTTTAAAATTATTTTTGTAATGTGTAATAATACACAATCATTTACATTTTCTAATATTTAAAAAAACAAAATTATGTGAAAATATGCAATTAAAATAATTATAAATATCAAATTACGCATTTAATATTTTGAAAATAGCTTTTATTTGTCAAATGTTTTGGACTTCAATTATTATATGTGACCCTGGACCACATAATCAGTCTTAAGTAGCACAGTTATATTTGTAGCAAAAGCCAAAAGTACATTGTATGGGTTAAAATGATTGGTTATTCTTTTAATCCAAAAATCATTAGGATATTAAGTAAAGATCATGTTCCATTAAGATATTTAGTAAATTTCCTACCATAAATATGTCTAAACTTAATTTTTGACTAGCAATATGCATTGCTAAGAACTTCATTTGGACAACTTTAAAAGTGATTTTCTTAATATTATTATTATTTTTTTTTTGCACCCTCAGATTCCAGATTTTCAAATAACTGTATCTTGGCCAAATATTGTCCTATCTTAACAAACCATACATCAATGGAAAGTTTATTTTTGTATAAATTATAATTTCAAAAAATTATGTTTTGTGGTCCAGGGTTATATATTATATTAAAGGAGTCATGAACTGCCTCTTTTTATTTTGTTGTACTGTTCTCTGAGGTCCACTTATAATGTTATCAAGAGTTTTTCATCAAAAAACATCATAATTTAGAAATAATAGGCTATTTTCTGTCCTGTTTTAACTCCCCTCATCTAAACGCTCTGTTTGAATAGCCATGGCGGATTGTAGACTCAGAAGTAAATGCCCACTGCTATGTTTGGCTAAAAGTTATGTATGTTTGACAGCCTACAATCCTTCATAGATAGTGTTTTCGGTTAAAAACACATACATATTTACACTGTAACAACCAACAAAGCAATACTGACCATGTAATAAAAACAACAACTCATACTTGTGTGGTGCGACATTACTGTTGGTTTCAATATAACTGGTCGTCTTTTAGTTTCAGTCTTTCTGAAAATCCTGCATTGAATGGTCCCTTGTTTGATAACGAATTTGTGGTAAAATGAAGTGAACAAAGGACCAAGTTCTCACAACTTCATTAAAATTAAAGTTCATTCACTCCTTCCTAATGCTGGGATCAGATGGATGGCATTGGAAAGACTGTTTTTCCACAACTTCGCACTGTACAACACCTTGTTGTCTTCAGAGCCATCTTTGTCATTTGGTTTCTGCATATACCTGCGTTTGCCTCTTTCGTTATTTACATGCGCAAATCGGTGGGCGGAGCTAAACGGGCAGTGATGAAGCAGCAGGCGTTTTGGCAGATCGGCTTCAATATAGGCTGATTTTAGACTAATGAGAAAGTTTTGAGTTCTGAAACTAACATGTTTTTAGAGTGTAGTACAATGACCTCTTATATGTCAAAAGATCAAGGGAATTTTGATTTCTCAGTTCATGACTCCTTGAAGACTAGATGAGACGGTGAAAGTGAAGACAATAAGAGAAAATGATAATGCAACAGGTTTTCCTCGAGTGGCATCGTGCAACATGTCCTAACCTCCAGACTATGCCTTAAACACATTTGTTAATTATTTAAAGACTGCATCCTCCACTTTCCCTTCCAAGAGTTGACTGCAAAAATTGTTTGCCTAAAAGGTGCATTAGCACTATCATTAAGCGCTATTATTAAGCGAACTATGTTGTCCATCCTGCCTCTTTTATCTAGCAATTAAGTGTCCTTGGGCATCAATTAAGTCTCACATGAAACATTACGCTTAGTAGTCCAGCTGGCTGGGGAAAAAATAAATGTTTGAACATCTATAATCTCTTCCCCGCTGTCTATATAACTATAGCTGGCCAGAAAGCTCACGCTGAGAGCAGGGGAACTTTTCTCTCTAGAGCCTGTGCATTGAAGCTGGAGCAGACTTCTCTTTCATGTGAGGACTGTATTAGATGGACACCTGTGTGGGCTTCCTCCAGTCAACCAGCCAAAGGTTTTCATTTACACCACCAGGAAGTGGTTTACCTGCTGCGATGGAGATACAGCATCGCGCCGTTAGCCCTCAAAGCGACAGAAATTCGCTAGAAGCCACACAAAATGAGGTTCCAGGGGTTCTGCCAGATACCTACCCCTTACACGACATGGTCTGACATTTTATTCAACGCTTTCTCCCTACTGTCGCAAGGCTCATTGTGGAATTCAAAGCCATTTATTCTGTGGCTCTGATAAAGTCAGCGAGAGGGCGGGAGGCAGATCTCTGCTTCATGGATGACCCTGGCCTGTTGAGCGCGTTGAGTTTGCGCCTGCGCTCCGCCCGAGGCGATCGGATGCTGTCTGGCTCTGTCGGTTTCCTGGCGACTGAGGGGGAAGAATTAACACTGATCCCTAAGCTCGAGGGAAATGAGGGAAGCGGCATCTGAGGAATACACCCATCTCGCCCGTGGCTTTGTACGGTTCCCTGGAAGGGACATCTTATCCTGGATTAGCTCTGACAAACTTCACTTCCCCTGCTTCTCAGAGAATGGAACAACGCGAGTCCCTTGTGCCGAATGTGTTGTTCCCAGATTTGCATAATGCTGGATTGTTGTGAATGCGAGTTAGTCCACAAAAGCAGCCGAAGCAGCCTGAGGATTTATTGATGTTTGAAGGGCACACTAGGAGAAGCCAGAGCAAAAACATGGCCGTACCGAAAGTACAAATGATCAAGCATCTCTTAACCACAGGATCCGGTTCGTCGTCCACGAGTACGCCTCAGGCGCACCTGTCAAGCTCAAAATCCGTGGCATCTAAGCAGCTTGTAAAGGTTGCCCTCATTCCATGTCCTGCCTCCGAACGCCCCCCGTGGCCCAGTTCTGTCCGCCTCTGTGTACTGTAACTATAAATCTGCGGAGGCTGCCGTACGTGTCAGCGCTGACGGGGCTCTAGGCGGGAACTGACAAAGAGGAGTGGCCGCAGTGGCGGCGGGGATGATAAACAGACTGCGCGGAAAAGGAAAGGGCGACCCGGAGACTTTCCTTTCCTTTTCCTTCTTGCCATCATGAAGTTCGTTCTGAAATAATTACATTGTTAATATGTTTAAGTGGAAACCTTTCGGAATGGCCCCGGAGATTTTAGCAGAGGAAATTGAGTGGAAATTGAATTGAATATAACCGGTGTTTGTCATCAACAATAGGCCACGCTTGAGCGTAATCGCTAATCACCATGATTTGTCTGAAGGAACCCAAGACACCCTTTATCTCAAGCTTCTTCATACAGACCACGCAAAAGGAAGATGAAATCTTTCTGTTTATGACTTTGACTTCATTTTGTCTCTGGCAACAGGATTGATTTTTTTTTTTTGTTTGTTTTCCAAACATCGCTTTGGAAATTCCACTGGACTGTGACTTGAGACTTTTACGTTTCGATTTGCCGATATCCAGTGCCCTTAAAGTACAAAATAACTTCCTATGTACACTGAAACACCTTCAGGTGAAACGCAATCAAATCCAATTTTGTCGCACAAGACCGCTTCGTATGCATTACCTCTAAGTGGCTATAGCAAAATTGAGCATTATACATAAGCCTCTGATCGGAGTGACTGCAACACAGGGGGTCAATGAGATTTTTAATTACATTTCCATTACAGCACAGGAGTGCTGCTGCTGGGCTGAAGGAACAGGTAAATATAGACAGGGTTTGCAATAACACATCTGTGATCCATCCGACCACGGGCCCAAGAGCAGAGTCATTTCATTGCAATCTGCTCACACTTTCACCATGGCAATCACTTTTGCTTAATTACAAGATTAGAGGATCTAATTAGAAGATCTGCTGTCTTTGAAATCAACACATCCTTTGAAATGAGACACTTTCGTTGCCCAGAGGGTAGACTTTCCCTCCTTGTCAAATCGATTGCGCTTGAGTGAGTGCGATAGGTTCTGTTTGCCCGTGGACAGGGTGACCCTGCCATTTTTCTTTTTTTTTTTTTTTTAAAGGTGGTTTCATTTTCTCAATACGGAGAGAGGCACATTAACACAAGCCGTCTTGTGAAGTCCGTCAACAACCACCTCGCGCGCCATTCGCTGTTGTCACATTATTTCTTTTTTGCGAGCAACCATTCAATCTAGAACATCTTTTACTTTACCTATCACTTAGTCTAACAGCAATACTTGAAAGTAAAAGTAAAATTCAGCGAAGTGCAGTATTTTATCCCCCCATGTAGAGAGAAGGAACATTTCCATCCATCATGGAAATAGCATACGGAGAGAGAAGAATTAAGAAAATTGCCACAGACGTTCCTTCCTTTTCAAAGTCAAAACAGATAAGCCTGATGCAGAGTAACTGCCTTTTTTTTTTTATAATGCCTCCATGTGATTTGAGGCAAGATTTCGGGTGTTCGGTTTCTGGCTGTCAGTACATCATAAGTGATTGAAAGCTTATTGAACATTGGCTCGCTTCTTGTGTTTCTCCCAAAGGAGACATTTTGATGTGGAAGTTTTGTGAGTGAGTAAACGCTAGTGGAATTTAATGAGATTTCTGAATGGAGAGCTTTATTAAACTTTATTAAAACATGAAGGACAAGACACTGAGCAACAGTTGGTCTTTTACATGGCTATAAGTGATATGATCTACCAGCTACATCATTGCAAATCGCCTTGCAGATCTTTCATTGCAGATGTTTGATTTAGAAGTGCTTCTTTTTGATGATATTGGGATTACTGGCACATTCACGACGCTTTAATTTGCCAGTGATGGTACAGCTCAGTCTGGAAAAAGGCTGAATGCATGGAATGACTTGGATCAATGAAATACCTCAGTGCAGAGCTGTGTAATTACAACCTAATCATGTGATCACAGGGCTTTGTCAAAGTTCATTATGAAAGATATTTTTAATGTCTTTGACAGAAGTCTCTTATGCTCACCAAGGCTGCATTTGGTCAAAAATACATGAGTAATATTGTGAAATATTGCAATTTAAAATCATTTTCTATTTTAATATATTTTCAGCAGCCATTACTCCAGTCTTCAGTGCCACGTAATCCTACAAAAACATTTCTTATCAATGTGCAATGTTCAATCAAACAAAAATTATGGCGAAATGTCTTGACGTTAAGAGGAATAAGTTAACTCATGTGCTCAGGGTGTGCTAACGATTAGATCAGGACAGCAGTGTGGCTAATTCTTGAAGCAAAGTTTTGCCTGAATGGTGATTAGATTCATTGTTTTGGATCGCTGCATTTAAACTGAGAATGCATGTACATAATGACGTGTTCGGTGTGTGATAAACAGTAATAGTAAACGATAGTAAACAGTAAAAGCACGTGCAGTGGCAGCCTCCCCTGGGTCCTAATGCCCGTTCGGTAAGGCGTTTTATTTCCGTAGGGGGCGCTGTTGGACTACTTTTAGTCCATATACATATATATACTGGTTTATTCATTAATGTGTAATAAGTTACATTTTTTTTAACAAATTTCAGAATTTTTACAACTCTTTTGCTTTAGACCATCTACAAATGTTAAATCTTAAAAATAAAATGTTAAGGTTACCACTGCATCCTTTCTGAAATATATAGTTTATTTATAGTTATTTTCAAATCTTCAACGTACTGTCATTATAAAAGGACTTCATTACTGTTTATTTAATTCTAACAAACAAGTTCTTGTTAAAAACTAACCAAAATGAAAAATCATTTTCTTATCATTTCCGCACAGGAGAGAAACAAAAGGAAATATGTCGAACCCAAACTTTCTTTATTTGAACCATATCATTGTAAAAAGAATGAAGAAAAGCAAAGAAAACTAAATGAGGACAAAAAAAAAAAAATAAATATATGTTGATGTATGTGGATACCCAATGAGCCACAGCAAAGTTCATTTCAAATCTCCACTGGTGCACAGTATCTGTTGCTGCTTGGGCTTCTTTTGAGAAAGTTATTAGAAGTGGGCAATGACCGCCTGAGTCCAAGACGATAAAACAACAGAAGCTTTTTCCTGAGGAAGTGAGGTAATTGACTATGAGTGCAAGATCAAGTGTAGCCACCGGCGCAACTCATGAAGAAAACGGCAGCATATCTCCTCCTCGCACCTGTGCTAGGAACAGTGAGGCGTAAACCGACAGCGCAATGCGTTCTCCGACTGCCTTTGAACGTTCTGAATATGAGCTGTACACTTCTAACCTTTTGTCATGGCCAACAGGATCGAAACCCCCAGTTCTGCTGTCTGTTCTTGTCAATGATTGTTGTTATTCCTGTCTGCTCTCTAAAGATGCGCTTGTACTGGTTTGAAAAGGAAGAGATGATAGAAAGATAGCATGAAGACACAAAAGAGGCTTATTTTGGGTCATTTTTTAAAAAGTCTTCCACTCTTGAAAATGTCAACGCTGATGGAGACAAAAGGAGTGGAATCAATAACTGCTGCTTCAGTATCTGGGTGTCCACACGAGAGACAATGTTACTTGTGCCCTAGTGGCCACAGACTCATCCGTGCCATTGTTTTTCTGACTGAGAATCTGAGACTGTCTTCCTCCGTGGTGTTGATGGGACAGATGACCCGCTGAAGTCAATCCAGCTATCACACTTTATTGTCTTGGGAGATTTCTTCAAACCAGCAAGCATGACTTCTTGAGGAAGAGATGTGTTGCACCACTTCGGCCCTTAGGGTCCTCACCTCAAACCCCTCAGAGACACGTCCTGTCCTCTTTCCGTCCAGATTGCTTTTGCTGTGGTATTTCGCTCATAACTCAAGGTCCTGGCATCATGCAGAGCTCTGTTTGCTCTCATTCTCTTTTCTCCACCTTTTGTCTTCATTTAGACTTTGAACACCAGAATTAAATGTCAGCTTTGGGTTTCGGCTTTGCTTTGTGCTTGTGTGAAATAGGGCTGAGCAGTGATGGAAGGATGTTAGGCATGCCTGTTACATCAGTATTCTTTGATTTGTGTTTTTCGCCCAATGGCTCTACTTTGAAACTCTGAAACTGAAGCAATCCCACAGTTGTGATTTTTAAATTATTAGAGGATGAAACATTAGGGATAAACTACTGTAATGCTACTCATTTAAAAAAGTAGCATCCATTCAAGCTAGTAGCAATTGTATCATTATAAATACTTTTATATCTCTTTATAATATCTCAGTCTTTTAAATATATACATGTATGTTATATGTTAGAATTATTATTTATCATAATTAGATTTGCATCATATATGAGCAATATCCCATGAGTAGCCGTATGATACGGCTTGTATATCGGCTGTGAACTGGCGATAAGAACAATGCCACAGACCAAAGATTGCCTGTTAGATTTACCCAAAACAAATCATGTTTAACCGTCCAACCATCCGACCGTGTCATTGTGTCAGGAAGACAAGAATGTCTCCGATTGAGTGATTGAGGTGTTCTGTTGTTGGATGCAGTAATGAACATAACAGTCATCATTTACTCCCGACAACCGAGCCGCTGAGGATGCAGAGGATTAATGTTACTTCTGTTTTTAAAGGAAATGCGCCCAGCGATCTACATAAATGCGTCTTTGTTCACGCAAATCATTTGTGATCGAGCTTCACCTAGCAGAAGTGAGTATGAGGGTTTTTTATGCATCTTTGCAAATCACCTTTCTTAATAATGTGCTAGTTAGCAAGTTTCGTTGCTAAATGCAGCTAAAGTAAACATTACGGCCCGTCACCTCACAGAAGAGAGGGGCGGGGTGAGCAGAGCTCATTAGCATTTAAAGGAACATGCAGTAGAACTAAAAGCTACTGCTGTGTGTGGTTATTTCTTCAGCTCATTGCAGAAATATTTAGTTACTAGAAATGTAACAGTATTATGCAGCTCAGCTTAGGGCTGCACAATTAATCTAATGCGATTTCCATGTGCATTTTGTCAGTAAAGCTGGTTCGGTAATCAGCAGTAAATCTCCATCACCTGCTTTCAGATGGAGCAGGATTTACTACACAGAGCCAAAGTTTACTGATAGGTTATGCCAAAAAAATCCCATGAAATCAAAAGAAATCGTTCGCGATAATGACAGCTGTTTGCGTAGCTTCTCAGTGAACTACGTCTCTGTGTAGTACATCTGAAAGCATGTGAAAATACCACATTTAATAACATGTTTTTACTCCAACTCACTTCATAATGTCAGTTGAGTGTTTGAAAAAAATCCTTCTGTGAGATGATGTTCTTACACGGAATAAGACACACAACATATTTCACAGTATTCTAAACAGTGATAAAGACATTGCATTATAAATGTACTTCATTATTAGGAAAATTATAATAATAAAAACTCAGATAAACCATAGTCGTGTGTTTATTAGTCATGTTGAATTAATGAAAGCAGTTAAATCTTCTGTTTATTCAGCTGCAGTGATAAGCATTTCCTCGGTTTCTTATTCGGGCGTATTTGGATTTTCCGCGCGAGAGCGCCCTCTGGCCTTCGGATGAAGTTTACTGCTGATCACAGAACTATGCTTCACTGAAAGATGCGCATAACAATCGCAGGTTCTGCCTAATCGCGATTTCATTTCGATTTATCGTGCAGTCCTAGCTCAGCTACTGAAAACTGTAGTGAAGTTAGTTCTGTCACTACTTTTAGTTAGTCCCCAACACTGGAGGCTGAGGTATTAGATTAGATATTCTTTTCAATTTGCAAGCCAAAGCTGTAAACTGCATTGAGGCAAGAAACAGGGAATCTAATGAAAAGTTACATAATGGTCTGCGTGTTTGAATGTGATAACTTCATCTTAACGTAACTGGATTAGAGTGCAGCAGTGCAAAATGAGAGAATATTCAGTTTTTTTGTATACGAGGTGGCGAGGAATTATCATTTCTGCTGGGGAAACTGTTCAGTGGAACAGCAAAGCTGATAGGATCTTTCATCATGCCTTCTCGCTGTAGTTTGGCATAAAGTGTCCACTCCAGCCAGGTGATTTGCCTCATTTTAAGCGAAAAACATGCTTAGTGCATCTTCTCGAGACTGATGAAGCTCTTTTCCTTTCTCTCTCTCTCTTTCTCTCTCTCTTTTATTCCTCAACACCACCTCCAGCAGCCTAAGGTGTGAACCCTGAGAGCTCACAGCAATCCTCCTTCACCACAGGAGAGATATTTCAGAAACTGGAGACCGTGGACTCTTGGATGAGTGTCAGATCCGACTAGCGATTCATTGCAGTAGCTGGAGGTGCAGTACGATGCAACGGCACACTCCAAATTGAAGTTATTCTTCAGCGCTGACCTTGGATGAGCTTCCCACAAATGCCAGTGCAGAAAAATCGGACCCCATCTCAGACTTAGTTAGTTCGGATCAGATCAAAGTCGGCTTTTATCAGTGCCCGATGGCGCTCGCTCTTGCCACTTTCTGGAGAACGTTCATATGCTTTCCATCTAGCGTCAGTTAATCATTCCTTCACTCACTCACGCACTCCCCTCGCTTATCCGACTGGGTAATTGCGTATTCCGGTCTCCTATTCTGCAGTCATAAACGTTAAACAGGAATACTGTTTATGGTAATGATTCTTCCATAAGCACCACGCAATACGTGTAATTATATGACTCCGTCTAGTCAAATTGAGATGAGAGCAAATTTGTAGGGTTTCATTAAGATGGCAATTTCTTGGAATTACTGAATATTCCAGAGGCAAAATGGCTGCTGAGATTAGAGGAGGTTGCTTGAGAATTACTCATTTCTAAACCATCTGCTTCTCGAATTACACATTAGCCAAACTGTTGGTTCACAGTGGACTCTTATTGAATTACGGAGCAGTCATTGTGTTAAGGGCGGCCCGGCACACCAGCGCACCTCTGAACGTGGCACGATCGCGGGCCTCAATCTTCTTTCTCATCGGCCTGGCTCGGCTCCGAACACCCCTTCATTTATCTTCAGGCTGTAGCGGGTTGAAAGGAGAAAGAGGACGTTAAAATCACTTGAAGCTGGATGGGAACAGACAGTCCTGTCCCTGTCCTCACTCCATTTGTTAAGTTATGTTAATCTCTATCAAATCCATTCAGCGAGAGAATGGCCCAAGCAGGCAACAAACCGGCAACAGTATCTCGCAGCAAACTGCATGCGGGAAGAGGAAGAGCGATCTCTGCCATTCCTAGTCTGTTTATCCCTTCGTCCAGTACGCATTAACATCTTAATAGGAATGTGTGTTAAAGCACGTCTTTAGCCTCCTCCCTTCCTTTTGACAAGCGTGAATTAGGTGTCAAGCAGATTCCCTCTGACTTTAATTGAATCTGCCTTCCCTCTGAAAAAAAGGGAAATCTGAAGTCAAAATAGCCTATTAGGTTTATCAAGTCATGTTTTGTTGGGTTTGGCAGTTAGCGCCGTAGCATCATCCTTACATCCCACCCCCACCCTTCTCACACAGGAGTTGTTTATGAGGTGAGATTGGGTGGGATGTTGTACAAGCACACCGCTCTGTGCTTTCTCGCTTTTCGTTATCCTCTAATAAGTTGTGGCCTGCCGTTTTTGTTTTTTGAACTCCCCCAGGAAATCCCCTCGGCTCTCGGGCTCAGGCCACAGATGAGAGCGGGAGATTGCCGTGGGTAAACAGGGAAGGCTGATCAACTCCTCGTGACTGGATTACCAAGCGTCGGATTGCTCAGTCGAGACATCCTTCCCCTCGCTTCCTTTCCCTTCTCGTCGTGGTTTTTTTATCGAGTGAGATGTTTGGAGTGGGGATGAGCCCGTGGACTGATAAAACAGTACATAGACCGTGAGATGTATCAGGGAGATCACATTCTCTCCTCCCTCTTGGGTGTTCCCAAGGGCTGATTTTTATTAAAACCAACAGGTTTCAACTTTTTCTATTATGTTATGTGAAGCTCACATTAAAACTGTTTCAGAAACTTGTTAAGACCTAAACTTTCAAAATCAAAAGATGAAAATTATCACAATAAAATCTTTAAATTAAAGGAAACCATGGGTATTAAGACTTGTATGGCTTAACATAATATAAATAGTGAAATATGTAGTAGAAAACCTGTGAAAGATTTGATTGAAAAAATCCACACAGTTTTATACACATTTTGGACTATGGGGAGTGCCATTATGATGTGAAATGGTTGCACCGATACGATGACCACAGCTACTGAAAGAGCTTACAGGTGTTAAGCATAGACTTAAACCAAATGCCGTACCATCTCTTTTTCCCCACAAGGAGTCTAAACGCCCCTGGATATTGAGTGAAATCTGCACTGAGTAATCTGCGCCGCAGCATCATGACAAATTTCTGCCAGGATGGCATCTAGCATTTCTTGTCTCTGCCATTCATAAACTGTTTCAGTAGCTGTGGTCTACTAAAAGCCACAAAGGCATCAGGGCTAAAGTGGAGAGAACAAAGACGTGGGTCTTTATTCATCCACAGGCATCTTCCTATTCTTTTCTCCTCTTCTTATTGCTAGGAAAGCAGTGAAGACTTAAATCGCTTCTCTTGTTGCCCTTCAACTGAAAATGACAACAAAAAAAGCGCACAATGTGGCATTGTATCAGTATTTTATTTTCAGAGTCATGTATTCTGAGTTGTGCTGCGGTAAATATAGCAACAGGTAGTGCCAGTAGCTCACAGAGCGCAACCATTTCATGTTATCGAAATAATGGCGTCCCCCATAGTCCAAAATATGTATAAAACGAGGTGAATATTTAAAATAACATCATGGGCTTTCAACTACGCATTTCAGTAAGAGACATCATTTACATTATATTAAGCCAAAATGTCACCAGAAGTGAATGCTATTGAACAATACATCATTTGAGGTATGGTTTCTGAAAGTCCACAAGGCCAAATGTGCACATATTTGAAGAAACAGCCCTTGATGTGCACAGAAAAGTGTGTCACAGATCCTAGGTGTTGATAATTAACAGTCTTGGTGACATGGAGATCTTTCACGTCTTTCGTTGGCCGGCTCTAGAGCGATGTCTCCTGTCTATTTTCTCTCAGTACTTCTCTTCAAGCTCTTTAATTTCCGAGCCGAGTGTGAGATATTGATGAAAAATTTTGCTCCTCCTTTGCTCTGTGAAGAACCAATCAAGTCCACAAACCAGCATTAACTTTGGGTTGTCATGGATCCCTACACTTGATCAATAAACTTCACATATCATTACGCTGCGCAGTCTCGGAGGCCTGTCTTGTTCTCTGGCTGAAATGGAATAAATCTTTGTTAAAAATTGCTTGTGATTCGCACTTTTAGTCTTGAGGGCAAAGTGTATTTCTTCAGCTCGCGCTTCAGATGGCTCACAGTTTGTGCCAGATTTCGTTTGAGTTATAGTCAGGACTGTAGTTGACAGAAGAATATAAACAACAAGGCCTGTGTCTTCAGAGCTCCTCTGTCACACTCGTAAATGTTTAACCAGTTTCACTCACGCTTTCTGTTTGCATCAGTTCTGTTTGTTGGTGCCTGTCTATAGTTTGGAGGTCTTATTCTGGAGAGGTGGATTTCAAAGATACATGAATGCCTATTGTAGGCTGTATTTAAAATGTCTTACACGGTACAAAACATTTTTGTCTACATATGTAATTTCAGCCAACATTCATCCAACTTATATGTTTTACTATATGATTGTGTTCTACTAACTAAATTCTCTCATTCTTTCTCCTCAAATGTATTTTTTATGTTAAATGTGTTATCTAATATTTCCAGCTTCTCATTATAGTTAATCTAAGATTAATACGAATGTGTTTGTCTATTATGAAATAACAGAAAGAATGTATGTGGTTATGTGTAATTTGTCTAAAAAATGTCATTTGAGTGCTGTTTTATGCTTTATCTGCACTTTGGATGCTTTCTTGATACCTTATTCACCTCATAATTAGCTGTATGTTATTTAACATGACTATAATACAAATTAATTAATTGACACATTAACATTTGTAAGCTTGTAATACATTAACGCAGCCTTGGTGAGCATAAGATACTTCTTTCAAAAACATGAATACATCTTACCGACCCCAAACTTTCAATAGTGTACTTATCTAAACTTAGGATTAGTTCACTTCCAGAACAAAAATTTACAGATAATTTACTCACCCCCTTGTCATCCAAGATGTTTGTGTCTTTCTTTCTTCAGTCGATGAGAAATTATGTTTCTTGAGGAAAAAATTCAGGAATTGTCTCCATATAGTGGACTTCAATGATGCCCCCAAGTTTGAACTTCCAAAATGCAGTTTAAATGCAGCTTCAAATGATTAAACGATGACAGCCGAGGAAGAAGGATCTTATCTAGCAAACGATTGGTCATTTTTGAAACAAATCGACAATTTATATACTTTTTAACCTCAAACGCTTGTCTTAAGTGTGCGTGAACTCTGTTTTTTGTGCTGTTGAAAAACTTTCATCTCATTTTCTTCTCCAACTTCAAAATCATCCTACATCGCTGCAGAAATACCGACCCAGTGTTTACAAAGTTAACATGCAAAGAGGTACAAACTCCAAAAAAATGGTAAAACAGAGATGTAGGATGATTTTGACGTAGAAAACAACGGGAGTTTTTCGACATACCCTAACTGTATTGACCTGGATTACACAGACTAGGCATGCGCATTGCAGAGACAAGACAAGCATTTGAGGTTAAAAAGTATATAAATTGTCAATGTTTCGAAAATGACCGATCGTTTCGCTAGGTAAGACCCTTCTTCCTCGGCTGGGATCATTTAGAGCCATTTGAAGCTGCATTTAAACTGCATTTTGGAAGTTCAAACTTGGGGGCACCATCGAAGTCAGCTATATGGAGATAATTCATAAATTGTTTTCCTCAAGAAACATAATTTCTTACTGACTGAAGAAAGAAAGACATGAACATCTTGGATGACAAGGGGGTGAGTAAATTATCTGCACATTTTTGTTCTGGAAGTGGACTTCTCCTTTAAAAGGGATAGTTCACATCTAAATTAAATTTCTTTCATTAATTACTCACCCTCATGTCGTTACAAACCTGTAAGACCGTCATTCATCTCTGGAACACAAATTAAGATATTTTTGATGAAATCTGAGAGCTTTCTGACCCTACGTAGACAGCAATGTAATTACCACATTCAAGGGCAAGCTTCGTAAAATTATGGTTGAACAACTGATGTCACATGGACTATTTTAACGATGTCCTTACTACCTTTCTAAGCCTGTCTATGCAGGGTCAGAAAGCTCTCGGATTTTATTAAAAATATCTTAATTTGTGCTCTGAAGGTGAACAAAGATCTTACGGGTTTGGAACGACGTGAGGGTGAATAAGTAATTACAGAATTTTCATTTTTCAGTGAACTACCCCTTTAAGGCTTCACATGCAGTGTTATTTTTATGTTTGTTGATGCTGTTGCAATTAACATGTCGTCTTTTGACTCTCTTCTGTCAGATTCACAAGCAGGACCAGAAGCACAGAGATTGGACCATGCGGTTATTGGAGGAGTGGTGGCAGTCGTGGTCTTCGCCATGTTGTGTCTTCTCATCGTTTTGGGACGATACTTTGCAAGACACAAAGGTAATTCAGCCCCCCCCCCCAGACTTTTCCAAGGTCAATAGACTTTCTAATTATTGGGAATAAGATTCTGGATAGGCGAAGAAGCCATCCTGCCGCCGAAGCTCTGCGGGTGTTTTGAATTGGCCCGTGGCTACGACCACATTAAGGCCGCTATCCCTCTGAGTGCACGGCGCTGTTGTGTTCTGTAATATAAAGTGGGCGCAGCATCTCCGCTTTTCATCAGGGCTACTGCCTTCATTATCACGCCACAGACTGAGAGGATGGGAATAATCCCACTCGGAAATGAAGTTTGAAGTGGATCGCTTATTCCCACCACCTTGTAACACTTTCCAAGGTTAATTCTAAAGCGCAAAGTCAAACTGAACCCAAACCTGGAGAGGATTTTATGGAAATTTCCTGCATTATTAGCCACAAATAACAGGTTTATTCTTCTGAGTGCATGTCAGACTCGGTTTCCGTCTCTTTTCTTGTTTGTTTTATCTAATAGCGCTCGATCTGGAGGGTCAGATTTCATCTGCCGCGCCGTAATCAAAGCGTCCCCATCATGGGGTATTAGTTTGGGGACGTATTACCTGTTGTTCTCACACATGAAAGACAGTATAACGCAACCAAGTGCAGCGCGGTGAAATGAATGCCTTATTTATGGGCAGGTAAAGTCCCTGGAATCGACCCTCACTCTAAATTAGAGAATCTGCTCTAGATGGTCTTTAATCTCTTTTAAAACCCCGCAATTGCATCAATCGGAGACCCTGGGGTGCTGGAGATATTGCTTTTATCAACACGCTTTTCTTTGAAACCCACACAGGCACCTACTTCACACACGAAGCCAAGGGGGCAGACGACGCGGCGGACGCCGACACGGCCATCATCAACGCCGAAGGGGGCCACAACAACTCGGACGAGAAGAAGGAGTACTATATCTGAGTCCCGAGGCCTCCGTTGTTCTTACTATTTTCTTTTTCTTTCCCTTTTTGGCGGGAGGGGGTGGGGCATGGGGAAACAGAGATAGCTTTTGTTTATTTGTTTGTTCGTTTGATTTTCTTTCCTGGGGATCGAATGACGTAGAATGCTACACGGGCAGCTGAGAAGATGTAGGTATTTGTGTTATACAGCGGGATCAGGGTCAGGGGTGGGGTTTCGGGGCGGGAGGGATAACCAGACGTTGCCAGATATGAGTGTAGAAAGCGTCACCACACAGCACCTCCCCAACTGCTGGTATTTTTCGTTCATTTCTCGACCATTTGCAGACAATTCTGTGCCTTGTTCTGAATTTCTTTTCTGAGTCATGCTTTAAACAACGCCATGCATCACAACACCCCTCTCTCTGAAAACACGCACCATCTCCGATTATCAACGTGCCGTCGGCTTTCCTACGAAGGTACATGAGCGCACACCTCAATACATTCCCCTACACTGTGGGCATCTCCTTCAAAACATCATATCCTCTGTACTAAGAGCAGGCCTAGTCACATAACAGCGTTTTGATTTACTCAGAGTCATCAGCATCATGAAGGGAAGCACGAGCAGCTTCCTTCCTTCCTGTCCCCCGACAAGTTGATGAGACGGGCGGAGAATTGATCCTGAACGTTGCACCTGTTTTCATTCTGACAGGCCGCGTCTGCATCGCTGCAGAATGCTTTTATCCTTGGTTTACTTCATTTACTTGAGTTTTTTCCAATTATACTGTATGTGCCAGTACATTTGAAGCATCAGAATGAGCATAGGTGCAGACGGAACGGTTCCTGCTACGCTGCACCTACGGAGGCTTATCGTCTCGTTCCGCTCAGCTAAACACAGCCGAAAGCCCTTGCAGGTATTTATTGTTTCGGTATAATGAGTCTTAGGTTTTCATCCAGAAACGTTTTCGCACACGCCATAATGACGAAAGAGTCGGCGTCACTGAAAAAGGTCTAAATGCCGTGGCTTTTGTTTTGCTTTCTCATCCTACACTGTAGCTTCCCATGCAGCGGAGGTGACCCTCTAGCACACGTAAATAACTACCTAAAATTGTGTCAAAGCCAGAGTTTTAGAGCCGAGGCTCAAGGGAGAAAGTGCCACAACTGTCACGTTCGAGAGGGAAGATTTGGAAATGATTTGATTGCTATAACTTTACTACCTTAAACAGCCAAAAAACATCTGCATTTGTGTATCTCGTTTGTAGGCGAGTCAGTGAGGATGTGACATTGATGTTAAGCAGTCCAACAAGTGTGTAATGGTATATGATTGCCTGTCAAGTTAATTGCCTGTTTGTTCTTCCTCAGAGGAAACAGTGGCAATCGCAGTTTGCTTATCCTAGTGATATTAGTATTTGAATATAAACTGCCCAAATATCCCAGACTCCATGGTGCGAAAAAGCACCGCGGCGAAATAATTTCCTCTTGAAGTGTAAACAATGTGCGTTTTATTGTTTATAATCGCTGTGAGTTGCTCCTCTGGGTTCCTGCTTATGCATAATAGTCCCAGGCTTCAAATGAGGTTAGTTTGAATGGAGAGTGAAACAGTCTTTTATTACCAATACAGTTTGAAAAAAAAAAAAAAAGTCGAAAAAGCTTTTAATAACATTCCAAATATTTTAGGAAAACAGTCTACGATGTAATTAGCCGCATTTGTGGATTTTCCCCTATATTTACAGTCGTTGTCAACATGACGCTAACCAAAAAACTCGCTCAACCATCATGCTCTCTTCGCTCCTGTGAACGCGTTAGACATTTCACCGAAGCCTAGCTACAAACGTAGCGCCCGTTAAGGGTACATAATGTAAGGTGGCTAAGATGTCTAAAGTACTTTTCCTAAAGAGAAGTATTTCTTCTCATTTCCTCATGACTCTCTCTCTGTAGTGTAAGTGAGCTTAGATGCCATAGTTTAGGCCCTGCTAAAATCAACCTCAGTGTGTAAATAAAACGGCGAGGTTGAGGGGGGAAAACACACTCTTGTTTGCTTTATTTTCTTATTTAAAAAAAAAAAAACAAACACACACACACACACGAGCATCCACTGAGACGTTTTAGAGTATGTGCATTAACCACACTTTGGACGCGTTTCGTTTTTACGTAGATTACAAATCTGAGGGAATGTCTTGCAGCTTGATGGTTACCGTTGCAGTTGAGATATACAGTTGTGTGGCTTGTGCTTAACTAGTGAGCATCATTTAGCTTTGGTCTGGCAGCTTCTGAACAGGATTTCAGACATCCCTTTTTCTCTTTTGCATATGTGAGAGACATGACATCAGTATACTAATTTGTGGTATTTAGACTGGGCCGATGTACATTTTGTTCAACTTGTTACGTTAGACCTGTTTTAATGTGATTAATGTGGTTAAATCCACTCTACTAGGCGCCTGAGGACTTAAGACAGACGGTCGACGGGAAGACGCGGTTACGCCAGTGATCTATTTTGTCGTCTGTCTCTTGTACAGCAAGTCGAAAAAGGTCAAATTGAAAGTGTCCAAATATAACTGCTCGTTTTGAGATGTGAAATGGGTTCCGTTTCAGTTCTGTCATTTCTGTTGTCGTGTTTGTTGCTTTACTAGTGCCCCTTGTTTAATAGTGCAACAGTGTTACTGATAAAACTTGATTTGATTTCTTTTATTTGAACTTGACATTTCTTTTAAGCCCCGTCTCAGGTTCACGTACAGTACACGGTATGTTTGCATCTCAGGTAGAATGCAAAGTCACAGCCCCCGATTAAAAAAGCAGAAACTAAATATAAACCGGATCAAGCTGGATCTCAAATCAAATGAACTGTTTTGTGTATTTTTAGTTGTTGTTTATTTGGTGCACTGTAAAATGTGTACGGAATGTACACAGTATGTTGAGTATTATTATTATTTTTTTTTTTTTAAGACCTACTTCACACAGGACAGGAAAGGACAAACCAACCACTCCCATGATAAAACGTAATTATTTTATGGGTTTTAGAAAAAAAAAAAAAGCATGAAGGTCCACCCGTAAGCCCTCAGTGGGGAGTAAGCAGATTGTACGAGATTCTGCGAAACGTAAAATAGTTATGAATTGCCATGCGAGTGTGTTGGGACAAACAAGTACCAATTTGAATTCAAAGTCGACATGTTTCTCGTTCTGGTTCCGGATAGGTTGGAAAGTTTTGAACGTTTTTATCATTCATTGTTTTTAGGTTAATTATTTTTTGTCTTTCTGCTGTACTTGGGCAATGTTACTGTGTATTAATGAAGAAAAAATGATATCCACATTCCCATACACATTTTGTATTTGTTCATATTAGACATTTTTACAAAAAAAAAAAAATGGAGAGTTCTTGTCTTAATAAAAAAGAAAAGATATTAATGTTCAAAGTAATGCTTGGTTTTGGTGGCGTTATTTCTTGTTACATGACATGAAAATCATCTTTTAAAGATAAAGTTCTGAGTGAAAAGACATTTTCCTGTCGCCGATGATCTACACCGCAGCAGGATCTGAATCTATTTGAAAACTGACAGAATCTCATCAGGAAAATGTGGTATGTTTATCTTACAGGATACTTGTGACATTAATTTTTTTTTTTCTTCTCACAAGCCTTCCAAGGCTTTTTTTTTTTTTTTTTTAGCTATTTCACTATTCGGTGTCATATTCATGATCAGTGAATATCATGTAGAATTCTGCACACAAAGAGTCTTTGTGCTTTATATCACAACGAAGAGTGCTGAATTTGCGTCCAAAGATACATTAGTAAGCTCATTTCATTTCTAAATACGTTGAGCCGGTTGCTCGAGCACCCCAGGATCGTTTACTGGCATTTAAAGTTTATTTTCGCTTTAGAGCGAGTTCACGAAATCCAGTCGAGGCTCTCGCTTTCGCATCTCCTTATTATCCTTGGCATTCTCAGCTCTGTCACACTTCCGCATTGCGCTTTTATTCAGCTGAACTTCGACCGAGGCAGCCTACAGAAAGAACATCCCTCTAAGGTATAGCGCGCTTCCCGCAGCTTCTTTCTCAAGCTGTCTCATGCCCGCACCCTGACCTCGCCGCCCGGTGGCAATCTCGGCGACACACTCTGCAGATGCTGACCTTGAGTTGTAGCTTTTTTTTCTCCTTTTTTCTTCCCCCTATATGATGCCTGGTTTTTGATTGCCTGAGCAGGAGCTCAGCACCAGGGTTGTCACACTGCCAAGGCTCAAAGTCACCCTCTGCTCAGATAGGATGGATCTCAAGGTACAGGCAGAGAGGAGCACAGATGTCACGTGGAATCATCTCCGTTCCAGAGAGAGACAGAACCAGATCTGGGGGAGAAGAGAGCGCTTCATGGCTCAAGGCAATGGCAGGATTTCATCATGTCCTGTAGCTTTGCTAGATTACAGCAGAGTGTGTAAAGTTACACTATATCTGGATTAAAAATCACATTTTAATACTTTTTGACATTTTCTTGAGCTGATGCGATGGAGTAGCTCTCAGCACAAATCGTTGCGATTTAAAGCGATATTGCACACAAAAGTGAAAATTCTGTTCCATTACTCACCCTCATGTCATTCCAAACCCAAATGCGGTTCGCTTCAATGGAAAGCAAAATGGAATTTTAATACTTAAAAGGAAGTTATTTTTGAGATTCTGCTCCTGTGATTACAGAACCTAGTTACCACTTAAAACAATAACAGGGAACAGTCATTTAAAAAAGTTTTCAGTTATCATTTGTTGTAGAGTAACTAGTTACAGAATTACCTAATTTAAATGACAAAATAAATGTAAGTGTAATCTATGTATAATATGTAATAGTTACTTGTAAAAATGATTAGCAATTACAAAAGGGGTTACATCTAAATATTTTCACACACATTCAGATTTGATTGATTTCTTTACAAAATTGCATTAACTGCTCTGAGACACAAATGTTTCAGTAGTTAAGGACACAGAGTATGACAGGTTTATTTGATAACTGTTTTATTTCCTATTTGGGTATATATATATGCTTTGTTTTTTAAATTTCCATTTTTTTTTTCCAAGGCATTGTTAGGTTCCAGTGTTTCCTGTCATTGCTATGCCAAATTTTTCATTTCAAAAGCAGTCTCAGTCCTAATAAACTATATCTTGTTATATAGAGGTGTAAAAGAGGTGCTACAGTCTAATTTTGTGAAAACTGTTTTAAAATTAAATTAACTCAAGTGATGAAGGATTTTGAAAGTCTGACAGTAATCTTTGTTGAGTACTAATCCTGCCTGCTTTAAATGTTTGAAAATGAATAACAGTTGTAACAAAACAGAATAACACAAAAAATAGAAATTTAAATGTAAAAAAATAAACAAATGTAATTAAGTACATTAATGAAGTATAGTTGTGGTCAAAAGTTTACATCCCCCTTTCAGAAAAAGAATGGTAATTATTTTACCAAAATAGTACTGACTTGAATAAGATATTTCACATGAAAGATGTTTGCATATAGTCCACAAGAGAAGAAAATAGTTGAATTTATAAAAATGACCTGGTTCAAAAGTTTACATCCCTTTGATTCTTAATACTATGTTCTTACTGTGTTCAAACGCTCACTGATGTTCCAGAAGGAAACATGATGCATTAAGATCCGGGGGTGAAAACTTTTTGAATTCGAAAATCAAGAGTAAACTTAACTTATTTTGTCTTCTGGCAAACATGTAACTATCTTCTGTAGCCTCTGAAGGTCAGTACTAAATGAAAAAAGTATGATATTTGGGCAAAAAAAGAAAACGTACACATCTTCATTCTGTTCAAAAGTTTTCACTCCTGGCATGCATGGTTTTTCCTTCTAGAGCATCAGTGAGCGTTTGAACCTTCTGTAATAGTTGCATATGATTTCCTCAGTTGTTCAAATACAAAAAAATGCTGGAAAACCAAAGAATTTGTTGGACCTGAAGGATTTTTCTAAAGAACAGCAGGCAGTTCAACTGTTCAGGACAAACAAGGGACTCAAGAACAACTATCACTAAACAAAAAAAAAACAGCTGTGGATCATTCAGGTAACAACACAGTATTAAGAATCAAGGGGATGTAAACTTTTGAACCGGGTCATTTTTATAAATTCAATGATTATTTTCTCTTGTGGACTATAAACATTTTTATGTGAAATCTCTTTTTCAGGTCATTAACAAAGGCATGCACTTTGTATGATCCCTCTTATTTCGGTAAAATAATTTGTAATGATTCTGAAAGGGGAATGTAAACTTTTGACCTCAACTGTAACTGGAATTGCTACAAAACATACTACAGTTTAAATAGGGTAACTTGTAATCTGTAACCCATTACATTTCCAAAGTAACCTTCCCGTCACTGTCTAGTGTTTCACTTCATTTACATCATATCACATTTGATTCTGTTTTAAGAACAGATGATTAGTTTTTATATATGTCTCTCATATCAAGTCAAAATATGGGTGAAATAATAATCCATCATCATTCAACGTAATACATTTATGTAAAAGTGAAACATACTTTATGTATTTTAATAAGTACAGGTCAGAATAAGTAATTATACTACATTTGATTAAATGATTAAAAAGTGTCAGACCTAGTGGTCTGAAGGATTGGAAAAGCTTGGTAAAGATTTAAAATTACTTTTAATTAGTAATTTGGAAGCTGCACTGTGATCCTTAAATAGATTGTTTTAATGTCATTAACGATTCTTGTTCTAAATATGCTTGACAAGAGTTTTTGATATATAAACTATTGTTAGACTAAATTACATTTTAGTGGGTGTCTTCTGTAAATCATGGTTTAAAAAAAAAAAAAGTATGATAGTCCTTTTTTAATATGAAGTGCAAAACCATGACAACTCCTACACATTGGAAGTTTCCCTTTGTTTTCAGCTATGGTTACAGCATATGAGACAAGCATATGAAGAGAGCTCAGATTCTTCACAAATTCACACAGAAACAACAGAATATAGGTCTTGGATGACGCGAGGGGTGAGTAAATAATGTCAGAATTGTAATTTTGTGTGAACTACCCCAGACTATAGGACATCAGG
Source organism: Cirrhinus mrigala (assembly GCA_036247105.1). Lineage (NCBI taxonomy): Eukaryota > Metazoa > Chordata > Actinopteri > Cypriniformes > Cyprinidae > Cirrhinus > Cirrhinus mrigala. The sequence goes on along the minus strand of CM070027.1, from coordinate 15,327,072 downwards.
TTTATTGCAATCTCATATAGAGGGAGAGCTCACCTTTGCAGACTCTAAATGGATCCATTGAAGGTAGTTGGAAAGGGGAAAGTCATTCACAGCAACAATAGTGTGTCTTAATAGCATTGGCCCTCCACTCACTGCAGTCTGGGTCCACAGGTGAGAAGGGGACTGATTCCTGAAATTGCAAGAGATTTACAAGGATAGAGATGGAGGAATAATCCATTAAAGCCAATATGTGGTTTTGTCTCGATACAGACCATTTAAAGGACTGGAGTGGACAGACTTATCCCTGTGTGTTATGACATCATTACTGACCCATGGACAAATCTGATTCAGAGATTAATCACACTGTGATTCATCTATGATTAATCAGACTCCAGCTATCGTTAGCATGTACCTGATATCCAAATCCAATATCCAAAAAGCAGTTCAGACTTCCAATTGATTAAAAAATGAAAATTCTGTCATTAATTACTCACCCTCATGTCGTTCCAAACCTGTAAGACCTTCGTTCATCTTAAGAACACAAATTAAGATACTTTTGATGAAATCCGACAGCTTTCTGACCCTAAATGACATGTTGAAGGCCCAGAAAGGTAGTAAGGACATCGTTAAAATAGTCCATCAGTGGTTCAACGATTTTATAAAGCTGCGAGAATACTTTCTGCATGCAAAGGAAACACAAATAATGACTTTTTTTTAAACAATTTCTTCTCTTATACATTTTAATTTGTGTTCTGGAGATGAAAAAAGGTCTTACGGGTTTGGAATAACATAAGGGTGAGTAATTAATGTCGAATTTTCATTTTTGGGTGAACTATCCCTTTAAAATCCCACAGTGGCCCCATAACAGTGTTTCAAAGAAAAGTTGCAAACATTAGTGGATCATGTTCATGGTTAATATAATGAACTACATCTGTGGTTATTCTGATACAACACATATGTGAACCTGAGGTGAAATTGCTTCATACATCCTCTAAAAATCAATTTTCAGAAGTAACTGAAAAATCCTATCTAACGCACAGACATTCCAACAGTTTTAAGTGCGATTTAAGTGACCGAATACTTTACTGTAGCATCTGGTAATTATATATATTTGCAATAATAATGACCCATCCCTTGCCATTTAGAATAAATTACACCTTAATTTATAAATGCCACTACAGCAAAACAGATGGCTATACATTAAGATGCAAACTAGCATATTAGACGAGGATAAGAGGTAAGGATGAAAAACACTTTTGCCCTCAATGTGATTTGCATATTTAGTTTCGTTCCTCTTCTTGTTGATTGAAATTGATTTTAATTCAATGGCTGATCAAGCCAGTCAGCATCAGCATGTTAGCAACACTGTTAGCAAAAGTACAGCAGACTTGTGTGAAGTCTAAAGCAGAGTTTGTGTACTGTATCCATTATTTCTATTTAATAAAAGACAAACAAACCCCAGCTGGTGTCACCTAAAACATCTCGCTAGATGTGTGTCACAATGAGTAATAAGGCCGCTAACAGCATGCAAGTCACTGTGAGCTTTATTTATGTCTTAGAAGTCTTTTTGGCTTGACTTTCTTCTCATTTCTTGTTAGCGGGATGCAGAGATTTCTGCCATGGCGACAGCCTCTCGGGGGGTCTGAGGAACAACAGCTCTTTTCTACGACTTCATAATGATCTAGGATCTGTGAAACAAACCCCATATTCTTCTTATTAGTTCTGTGTTGTGTTCAAACTGCACCAACCTGCTCGCAAACTGCACTTTCCCAGATGGCAAACATTTGCTTTGATTTTAGCCGAAGCGAGAGGGCGTTAATGAGACTTTGATGAAGGTAACGGTGTTTGTTATATAATAATACACCTACAGCGGTATAGAAGCAAGTGTAATACTGTTTAGTAAACATCCATTCAAGCTGAAATGTGACAAAGTGCAGTGCTTGCATTTGGATTGCAGGTGTGAAAGAGTCCTCTTTATCAATCTTTCAGATATTCAAAAGCTTCCTAATAAAGTCAACTCCACTTTCTTTCCTTCTGCATCTTGGTTCAATGTTTTGTGTGAAACCGGTAACTGCATGATTTTTCACCATTTTACAAAAGCAACATCCCTTATAATCCATCTTTTGAACTCTTTCTACATCACAATGGGAAGATAAGTAAACCGTCTCAAGTTGTCTTTGGGTACATTCAAAAAAGCTCTTTCAACCAACCCTGTTACCAAAGCTACTATAACACTGTGTCCTAACAAGATGCGACCAAACGTTACGAGATTCAAGCGACAAGCAATTTGGCTGTCCAGACCAGACGCCATGTGGCAAAACCACTAAAATTGCAACCATTCAGAAGCGAGAAGCACACTGCACTCCCGACGAAATCGATAACCCAGCAAACACAGAATGTTCCCCTAACATTCCCATATGGCTCCTATTTGGTTATTTTTTGGGAACCAAATAAAAGCATTCTAGGAATGTTTCCTGTAGGTTCTCTTTTTAGTAACCTATAAAGAACGTTTCCAGAACGCAAGTTGTTTTTAGGTTTTATTTTTATAACGTACAGAGAACGTTACCTGCAGGTTATTTATTTTTGGTTTTCATAACCATGTAAACTAATTAAAACTTTGCAGATGTTTCTGCTTATTCTAACAGACTTTTCTCACATTTCCGGGTTTCTCATAGTGGAAGTCGTCATAGTTGGGAAAAATTCGAGAGCAGTGAATGGGAGTGTACCACAAATATATTTTTTTGCATTCCTATTTGCTCAAATAACAAAAGAAAAACTCCACGATAGCATTTTCATGACTTTCAATCAAAGGGAAAAAAGTGAGAGAGACTGATATGGGCAGTCAGAAGAGAGAACAATGTCAAATTTACCGTCTCTCCCATAGACGCGGCATTAGAAACACCCTCGCATTGGTGTCAACTAGTTTTTTGTAACTTGATGAAAAGGTGATATAATACAAAGTATAGTGTTATAAATGTACATATATTTAAAAAAAGTAATAATAAAATATAAAAAGGATTTATGGTGATAATGACCATTAAATCATGTCATCACAGTATTGTGAAAAGGGTCCATGCTCAAATGTATATTTTTTTGAATCATAAACAATTTTTTGCAGAATTTCATGTCTGAAATAAGCTTTTAATAAAGTTTAGACATCAAAGTGGTCAAATCGCATTATAATGATAATATAATTGCAATTTTATAGCTAAAATTAAGCCAATGTTAAGCGTAGTCAGAAAATCATATCATAAACACTGGGTTTGTTTGTAAATTTCTTTACTGCGCACCTCTGATGTATTGCCAAGAATCTGGTGATACGATACGTATCACGATACAGGGGCTGCGATACGATATGTTGTGATACACGGTTATACTGTAAACAAGGCGATATATTGGGATATTTCTCATTCTAAGAATAGGATATACTTTAAGGAAAGCTGTAATTAAGAACACCACCATATGCAAACCTTAGCAAAAAGTTAAGTTCAAAAAGTTCAGTAGATCATTCTTATTGAATTACTTGATGTGCAGTACGAGTAAAGGGGGCAAATAAAACACCTGCAGGATTCTTTAGTTATTAAATGTAGAAAATGTAGGCTTTTATAAACAGAGCGTATATATTTTTAGACCCTGCTTTAAAGATTCACAGTTTAAGTTTACAGTTGTAACATACAAAGGCACTGGCATGTTTTAAGATCAATCAGTGCAAGTTTCTTTCAGTTGAAACTGCTCAGACTCACATTTTAGTCTGAGACTAGGCTTAAGCCTGGTCTGTGAAACCGGGGGACAATGTCATAACATTTTGATCTGAACTTAAGAATTACATCTGCTTAATATCAATAAGAAATAAAGTGCTTGCAGGAATCCTAAAGAAAACAAAACAATTGTAAAACAATAAAATAAAATACATGTATTGAATATTCTTAGAACCTTTTTGTTCGGAGAATTTCACAAGTTTTGGATTTCACAAGATTTCAGCTTGTATTTATGTTCTGTGTGGAATCGGCAACTGCACAAAACGCCCCCATCACGAGAGAAAGCTACCACACTGCCCGCCACAAAGACCCTTTCACATGGGATGCGGCAAGCAGCGGAACCACCGTGCGGCCGCCACCTCTCCGCACAGCAGAAGCACCCCATGGCCTGTGCAGCTGAAGCGGCGCCCACACCGCGGTCCCGGGGTGGTCGTTAACACAAAAGCGAAAATGACGCCACTCTTCAACTTCGTACACCAAGGCAGGAGCCTATTTTTCATCCTCCATCACTAGCAGCGAACTATATTAACGATAACATTAGTGGCGTGCCTTCATGCTAATATTTCCTGTCACTGTTTAAGTTCAGAGATAAGAAGACTGCCATCTAGCGGTCAGGTTATAAACTCAAAATGAAGCATCTGCCATTAATCTTGTATTTTTTTTTTTTAAATATCGATATTCCGTTTTTGAGAATCGATACAGTAACGCCAAACAAAATATCGCGATGCGATACGTCTATCGGTATTTTCTTACTCCCCTAGAAAGCCACACACTCGTGTAATTTAAAAATTAACAATCTTTTCCGTTTTACTGACTGACTAACGTTCGTTAATTGATCTCTTTAATGAATAATTACTTATAACTAATATATACACGATATGTTGTGATTGTGATAAATGCTCTATTTGAAGAGAACATGATGTTAACCGAAAAGGTTTTTTGTGTATAGACACTTAACATTGAATAAAGCACATAATCAGTACCTGAGATTATCACTGTCATAGTCTGTACACAAAGTCCTAACTACATGCGATGTGACAGGATTCCAGCGACAAGTCTGTCCACCCCAGACGCGACACGACAACGTGACGCCACAGAATCATTCATATAGCGCAGCCATTCCAGAAGCGAGAAGCGCATTGCATTTCCAACGAAATAGATACTCCAAATGTTTTCCTGGCCGATTAGTACAGCCCAAAACATGATAATAATTGACCATTTTCAGCAAAATATGCATGTTTTCTTCAGTTCAGTGGTATTGTTTACATTCAGTGCAACTAGAGGTCCACCGATATTGGATTTTACAGATACCGATAACTAGGTTGGACCACACTGGCCGATACGATTAATCGACCCATAGTTTTAAAAATGGATACTGAACGGAAAATAAATAGTGCTCTACTATTTAAAAAAAAAAAAAAAAAAAAGTATAGCCTACTGAACCATACTTTGTACATGAATAAAAATATTAATATTAATTATATATTGATCATTACAGTTAGTCCATTGTTCATTAATGTTAACAAAAGCAACTAAAAAAAAATGTAAAATATATCAGTAAATGCTGAAATTAACACACTCTAACAAGGAAAAATACTTCTATTCTACAGTTTTAAATAAATCTTAATGTTACAAATGGACTCATATTGTAAAGTGTTACCATTACATCAACAATCAAGCTAAAGATGGCCATCTTTAAATATCTACACAAAGGCCACATTATTGAAATTGCATACATACGGATATTGTGTACTTTCACAATTTAACTGCTGCTATTCTAGAACACTTGTGGTTATCTAATCAAAATATAAAAATATGTTAGTCACACAATGGGCAAAAGTGCAGCGTCACATCTAGAAGAACTGGCAGCTATCCGGTAGCACACACACTGGACGTGTTGCATTTAATTCAATCAGCAGTCTACAAGACTTTATTTGATCACCAAACGGGCAAAACTACTGCTGTCCTTTCTCCACTAATGCAGCATCTAGTCAACAAATTGATAAATAAAATATACAAATGGCCACACCCACTCTAAAGGGAAAAATAAGGGGAAAATTTGCTTAGGTGCTACTTTATGACAGCTTGATTTTGACTAAATGTTTAATCCTGTAATTAGTAACACTGTTGCCCAGTTAATTTAGTCTGATTAATTTTGTCTATTTTTATTTTGTTGTTTATTTAATGATTATTGCTAGAAAATTACAAACTCAGACAAATCAGGGCTGTAAACAGTTTTAGACTTTTTTTTTTTTTTGGTAACAGTTGCAATAAACTGAAAATGAAATGGAATAATCAATTTTCATTTACATGCTCAACATTTTCTGCAGTCTAAACACCTTTCATTGACCATTTAGTGAATGTTTACCAAAAAAAAAAAAAAAAAAAACTTTTCCAGGGCCTATTCCAGTGCTTGTCATGCTTGTCACTGAATGTTGACTTCGAGCACTATCAGCCTCTCTAAAAACCAAAAAGAGTCATTTTAGGTTTTGCAAAATCAGAAATCTGTAACTGGAAAGGTCTCTAGAAAAGGAGAGTAAACACTCTATAAATACATAAAAAAAAAACAAAAAAAAAAAACAAATTGATAACGCAATATTGATGCTTAAAAATGCTGTGGTGATGCAGTTTTTTTTGTCCTAGTAAACAGGTCACCGGCGAGGCTAGTACATTTCTGTGAAAGTGTGAAAATGGAGGAAATTTACCTCTGATCCAGTCATCCTGCAAGGATTTATGTTTATCCACTTCCACATTTTACAGAAATATAGCTTTTAGTGGCTGATAAGTTTGCAAATAATACAGCTTGCGCTGAGTTTTCGTTTGCCCTGCCAGTTTCAATAGAGCGGCATTATTAGGAGATTCCACTACAGCATCTCAGTGATGATTGGAATTGGCGTTCTCCAATGCCGCGGGGACGGTGGAAGCTATCGGCTGGATCCTGTTATAACAACTCAAATTGCGTTGAACCGCAATGAGTTGACTGGAGCAGAATTGATTATTTGTCGAGGTGCTTTGAAGAATTACGCTCTCACTTTGTTATACAGCGTTTTATTAAGTAACGCGCTGTGAGTAAATATTGTTGTCTTTTATTTGTCAGTATTACACAGTATGATGGTGCCGTTGATGCGCTTCATGCTGGTTCCTGGCAGAAGTAACTGCATATGACTGGCCATTGATAGCAGACCTAAGCCATTGAGAGCTCATAATTGGCTGAGCCTCAGCATTGGAGCATTTGCGATCTCACGGGTCCCTCTCTGTGTGTCTTTCTCCACACACACAGTCCGTTTATGGAGCTTCTCATTGGAGCTCTGGGATCTCAGTAATTGTGGTGTGTAATAGCAGATGCCCCTCTGTCAACCCTGAGTACACATCACTTTCACAACAACCACAACTGCCATGTTTTTTTGCCTGCTCTCCCAGGGTTTTATAAGGTCAGATTGCACTCATGTTCTTGCAACAACATTTTTGTATTTTGTTGTTTGTATAAATGTCACCCAGTGAAAAGGTTTTGGTGAAGGGAAGTGGTGCGGAATCAATTAATCCGTTCACCTGGTGCCGGAGCGTTAATCTCTCCTTCGGCTCCAAAGAATCGGATGCAAATGGACTGCCGTGATGATACTGTTGGTGTTCTCCAAGACCGCATTGTTTTTTTTATTATGTTTTGTCAGGAAATCTACTTTAATTTACGTCATTTGCACATCGTTAGAAAGCCTCGCCTGGGTTTGGATTGCGTGCGCACGTTCACATCTTTAATTGCCTGTATTCACAGCGGTCACAACTCACGGTGGTCAAGTCACATTGCCACAAATAGCAGAAATGGTATTTTTGCCATCAAATTATCTTACTTTTTTCACTCTGTTATCTCTAAAGTGATCTTTATCCACTGAAGGTTTTTTCAAGAATAGTTTTAATTTGAAAAACCATTTGATTTGCTCTCCATGGAGACACAACTTTCCCAATTATTCTAGAGTGAAAAGTTTGTGTCTCTGTGGGTGAGCAGGGATTGATTTGGCTCAATATGATGCACTGCATTTTATTCCAAGAACAGCATCGAACAGCAGCATCTTTAAAAAAAAAAAAACTGTCTTCATTTCTTTAGACTTTATACTCTACTAATGGTTATATGGAAAAAGTAGTGGAAGATGTGTCACCTTTATGATAAATTGAACATGAAAAGATTCACATGAGAAATCCAATGCTACAAAAAAGTGTAAATGTCCTACATGGCAAGTAGGGTAAAGTGTGCCATCGAGCTTTACTACCAAATGCTGGTTTCACTGCCTTCACTTTTATACTACTAAAGCACTATAGTGCCACTATAAAAATAAAAAGTCTTAAAGTTTACCCCACCCTCCCTATATGTATTAATGTTGTTTATTTCTGTATATATGTTTTTTAAAATCTCTTGTCTAAAATATGAAGTTTTATCAGATTGAGTTTAATGAGCAATCAGGCTGTTAAACGCTATAGCAGCCGTAGCTTTGGTCAAAACCATTTTCTGCTCAACATATTGACGTTTTCTGTTTTATTTGTTACCATTTTGATAGACACAGGGGGCATATTAATACAAAATCTACATCAACTAACAAAACAGGCATCAAATACTTCCTGCAAGCATTTCACTTGAGCTCACTTTAAGTATTGATCCTAATCTTTGTTTTGTCACTTTTGCGAAGCATTCTGATGAAAATTCCATTTAAAATATGACTAAATTAAATTTTAATTATTTTGGAAAAGAGTTTCCTCTTCATTCCCTTGGAATATTTCAGCACTACATATTACAAATTCAATTTCAATATGCAAGTTTCCGCTGGTTGAAATTCAAGCCATGTTTCATGTAAGCAGTTCATTCAGAGATACACTCTTCTCCCTAAAGCAAGACACTGTGTGCTTTCTAAAACATAATTATAAAGCAGAGGACATTCTCCACCATTTTGATGCCTCATCCAGCAGCATGTGATACATTCAGCTACTAATTTCCTCAATGCAGAGACTCCATAAACCACATGGAGGATCTGGAGCAACCTGTATTCTCTTTGTACAGTAGTTCACAGACCACCTGTTGTTGTCCTTTGCCCATCAGTGAAACTACTTTGAAACAGAAGCTTCTCAAGGTTTAAGCTACTAATGATTCAAAGATTGTAAACTTCAGCAAAGCTGCTAGCTGCACTCCACCATCATTTTATATACAATACTGTTTTTGTCATGGAATGTAGTTTCAAGATTTTTTTTTTAGGTGAGAATATACTTGTTTAGACTTTATATATCCGGTTTGTTAATAAAAATAACTTCTAATTAAACATGTTTGCTTTGAACATTTGTTTTTCGAGATGTGAGCTCCTGCGTGTCAGATTTGAATCTGAGGCGGAAGGAAGTAGTTCCACAAAACAGAGGGTTTAAAGACACTCCGTTGTTGTTTCTTATGTATTTACACACTCGTGCCATCGAACCGTTGTATAAATGCAATATCGCACGAGTAGCCGTGTGATATGGCTATATATAACGGCATGCTGTGATTACCTACGGCTCAATCACAGCCGTGCCAATATGCAGTCATAGCACATGGCTACAAGTGTGATGTTGCTCATATTTGATCAATAAATCATTAAGTTAATCTTTAAGTCAATCTTTTGAGTTATGTTAATATAAATTAAGTTGGAATGACTTGCACAGCCAATTTGATTATACTTAAAATTTAAGGCCGCAACAGTAGTTGGGTCATTCCACAAAATCTGTGCCTTTTCCACTTGGAAAAATTGAAAAAAATAAGTTTAATCAACATTTTTTAAATATCCATGAAATGAAGACACCTTAAAATGACCAAGAATTGTATTGTGCCTTCTCAGGCTATGTAATTTATTATTTTATTACAATTTTTCTACCTCATGTTTTGGTATTTTTGTCAACCCCGTTACAGACACAAGCACTACGAGATACTATAGTTTAATTAGAACTCATATGCCACTGGATGATATAGGCATTAGCTCAATAATTCCTGAGGGTGACTTTTAAAATGTTTGAATTTTACACAGACAATCTTTAGAAATAGGAGTCAAACCTAATCAATGTCATCCCCCAAATTTAAGGCAGCAACAGTAGTTGGATCATTCCACGAAATCAGCGCCTTTTCCGCTTAGAAAAATTGAAAAATAAAATAAGTTTAATCAATATTTTTTAAATATCCATGAAATGAAGGCACCTTAAAATGACAAAAATTGTATTGTGCCATCTTAGGCTATGTAATTTATTATTTTATTTAATATTTTATTTGTCTACCTCATGTTTTGGTATTTTTGTCAACCCTGTAACCGACACAAGATACATTACTAAATACTATAGTTTAATTAGAACTCATATGCCACTGGATGATATAGGCATTAGCTCAATAATATACTGAGGGTGACCTTTAAAATGTTTGCATTTTGCACAGACAATCGTTAAATATAGGGTCAAACCTAATAAATGTCATCCCAGTTACCCATATGACAAAACCTGCCAATCTAAAAAGTAACAGGTTTGATGATTTCAAACAAATTTGCTAATTGCTAGCTAATAGTCAAGTTCACAAAATCACATATTGTACACTTCAAAATTATTTTACTTGTAGATATTGATTATATTAAATATATGTTTCAATTTAAATGTTAAAAATGGTAACAGGATTGACATTGCATGATGGCCCCCCTCAGTCAAGCCTCAATAATCATCAAAAATAGAACAATATAGAGGAGTGAGAGAAACATGCTTATGTTTTAAGTGTTGGAATCCTAGTTGAGAGATGATGTAGCCTCCTAGAAATAATGTCAATTGAACGTGCATTATTTTACAAGGGCTTTTCGATGAGGGTAACAGGGCTGACATGAAATCAGGGGACACCAATAAAATGATTTTTATTTTATAAGGGAAAAAAAAAAAAAATTAAAAAAATTTAAAAAATCATTTTGCAAATTAAAAGTCATGGTGAAAAAGATCATAGTGAAGGACAGGCCAAACAAAAAACAAAAAAAAAAAAAAAAAAAACCTTACCAGCATAAATACTACTTAAATTATTTAAAATAATATTTAATTGACTTTACGTAAAATTGATGGAAGCATACATAGTTATGTTTTTAAATTGCACATTTATTTGTTGTTATATTAAATCTATGTTTGATTATCTCTTAGGGACACAAAAGGCACCAATTTCGTGGAATGACCCAGTTAAGTTTGTAAGTTGAAGTAGGCAGAATTTTTTTGGTGTACAACAACTGACACCATAATTTATACAGTATAAGTCAAAAACACTATGATGAACAGCAGCATTTAACTAAACATTTTACAAACAAGAACATAAAAATAGACATGCAACTTCATTGCAGGGGTAAATCAAATAAATAAATAAATGATTCACATGAACAGTCCTGAATGAATCAATTCTCTAAAATGAATTGGAGCACAGTTAAGGAGCACATATTTGATTCTTTTTTCAGCTTGTTTTGCTGCAGAGTAAAAAAAAAAAAAAAAAAAAAAAAAAAAAAGAAAAAAACCATTATAGTTTTGTCACGCCACACTGTTATATTTAGAAGAAAGTTGCTAGTTAGTGTCACGCTGCTGAAAACTGTAGTCACGTTAGTAGCTTTCTACTTTTAGTTGGTTACTGCCCAGCTTATTACCAAGTCAAAGCGCATCAAAGGTCACCCAGCACCTCTCCTTATCTAATCAGAATGGCAAATCGGCATCTCTCAATCTTCTGGCCGCGGATGATAAGTGGAAGGCCGGAGGAATTAGCAGCCCAGGCAGTTAATGCCTCCATGAATCCTGCACTGCTCACCCACAGGAGCTGAGAGAAGGATTTTTCTGAGCACTCAGAGGCCTGATAAAGGTAATGAGCTGAAATGCAGGAATGACGAGTCGGGGGGAAAAAATGCATGTGCGCCACTGGCTGAAACTTATCTCTGTGCCTCACAAAGCAGAGTGTCTCCACGCACACCCCATGGCCTAGCAGCAGACGCCTGTGAAGTATCAGGAGAATGCTGAGCACAGCCAGACCGTATGCAGATGCTCCGTGCAGCCATGAGAGACTGACTCATTGTGGAAGGTGCTGGGTGATGCTGCTACAGCTGCTTTATTTCATATGCTGCACTTTACTGCACTAAAGCTGCCGCAGAAGTAGTTTGCCCATCCAACCTGCACGTGCAGCCTCAGATTAGTGAGCCGAGAAGATTTTTAATGTAGCGTTGAAAAATGCATTAATATAGGTTTAAAAAAAATAAATAAATAAAAATCTAAAAAGCTGTCAGGCAAAGAAAAAGAAAAAAAAAACATGTGGAACAGGGTTATTTTAGTATCACTGATATAATTTCAAATAATTTTTATTTTTATATGTTCTCTTTTTATTTATTTAAAATAAAATTGTAATAATTTTGTTGCGTTTATATATATATATATATATATATATATATATATATATATATATATAGTCTAAAAACAATTTTTATTATTTTATATTGTTAGTTTTAATTTAGTTAAGTTTTAGTACATTTAGTTTGTTATTTTAGTAATTAAACTAAATGGAAAACAGAATGTATGCCTTGGCAACTAGGGGAAAAAACCCCATCAAATTACGATTTTCGTATTTCATTTTAGGTTTTTGTTTGTTAACAGTAATAACACTAAAAAAAGAAATTATTCTTTTAATAATAATTACATCCTTTTTAGTATAAATTTATTCATATAAATTATAATTATAATTATAATAATAAATATGTATTGTAAACTAATATATAAATTTATGTAAACATTTATAAATTTGTATAATAACAATAAATGTATTGTAAATTAATATAAATATATTTATGTACATATATAACAATGACAATAATATATATTAATAAATATAAAATAAATTACAGTTGTTTGTTAACAGTAATAACATTGGAAATATTAGTTTGAGTTGCAAAAAGAGAAATACTAAAAATATTTATTCATATTATAATTAATTCTAATAGTAAATATGTATTAATATATAAATATATGTATGTAAATATTTACACATTTGTATAATAATAATAACAATAATATTATCATTATCACTGATGTTAACAAATGTATTGTAAATTAAAAGATAAATCTATTTATGTAAATATGTATAAATGTATATAATTATAATATATTCCAAATTAACATGTTAACAACTTAAAAACTAAATATGTAAATATTTATATAATAATAATAATTAGATAATTTATTAAATATAAATTGAGTTTTTGTTAACAGTAGTAACACTGAAAAAAAGTTGCAAAGAGTTCTTTTACTAATAATTTCTATTAATTTATTCTTTTTAGTACAAATTTATTCATGTTTTGTAAATTAATATATAAATATATTTATGTAAATATTTATAAATCTGTATAAAAGCAGTGTGTGTGTGTGTGTATATATATATATATATATATATATATAATATATTATATACACACACATACATTTATATAATGCAGTGTAAATTAATAAATCTATTTATGTATATTTATATATAAATAATATTAATAATTATAAATATTATAAATAACATTTATATATATAAATTAAATTAATATTAAATAGATGATACTATAATAATATAAAATTATGAAAATGTTCTAATATATTATGTATATTCTAACTTAATATTATATTAAGTTTAGTATTATTATTTTTTTATTTTATTTTTTTTTCTAGGTTGTGAACTGAACTTTTGACCACTTGCATACTGACAGGTGAAACTATAAAGCGACAGTAAATATGTTGTGTTCTGTATCAAGTGGGATTGCCTGATCTCAGGCTGTGCAATAAAAAGACAATGTTTTATACAATTTTTTGCCATAATTAGGATTTAAACTGACCTTCAGTACAGTAACCTCTCAGACCAGCATTGCTTGTTCATGTAAACATTCATGTCCCTATAATGGCATCATTAAGTAGCTGGCATTTACAGTTGTAAGCATTCAGCAGTATTTGCGACATCCAGAGTAGTCATACTTTGCTCCATTGTCACCTTTATCGGTCATATTGTCAAAATGTCAGCGTGCGGCGGAGTATAATTAGCGATCAAACAATATGCAGGAAAGAGATCTGTGCAGGAACAGTAGACACAAGCAAATACAGTTGTGCTCCTCTCTAATCTCTGAGGGACTGACTCATTCATTTAACGCAGATGTATTTGAAGGTTTGTTATGCGCTTGTCATTCAGCGTGTCTTTTCTCCCTCCTCCTCGCACACGCTACAGGAACCGAAATCACACAAGCGTTGGAGCAGCTCCTAGTGGAGGGCCTGAATACAAACACATTTCACCCTCAGTATCTGCACTACTTGAATTACACACGCTGCCTTAATGCCTACGCTATCTTAATTACCCACGCCGAATAAACTAAAGCACAGAGAACGGCTCGGTTCCAAACGAGCGTTTCAGGGGTGCTTCGCTTCATGCTAAATATTAGGAAGAGGGGTTAAGAAAGGTCACAGAAATGAGTAGATGATGAAAAGTCAATAAAAGTACATTTCTTTTTCCGCCTTTTCTCTCTCACTCCCCTTCTCTCCCGCTCTCTTTTTGGAACTTCAAAAGACACAACACCTAGCTTTGATCCCAAGATGAAAGAGCATTCATTTTCGTAAAAGACCAGACCAGATATGGCGTTTCATGATGTTGCAGTTTTGTTTTGCTATATGCATTACTGTAAATTGAATAGATAGATCTATAACTAGTTTACTCCGAACCATTCGTCCAGCTCAAAAATGTTCGGATCATTAGCTCGCATGAATACGACAGTAAACACGCCGTTATTACTTTCACCCGTCCGTCTGTTGACAGTCAGCCCAACTCAGGCCTCCAAAACGACTTGATAGATCCTCGCAATTAAGCACGTCCTCGGGAACGAAATTAATTTGAGTTGACTGGCTTCTCTCTTTTGCTTCAGCCCACATGAGGCTGCTGACATTCTTTTTGCGCTTTGATTAATGTCGAGCCCGGCACCCAGCACAACAACGCTGGACTAAGAAAAATAGTCCCATAGATAAAGAAGGGCATGATCCATCCATCCCAATTTAGCACCTTCTCTTTAAAGCCCCACAAACAGACAGTGGTGCAATTAGCATGTGGTATTTCTCATTTCTTTATTGAATATGCCGTCCGCGTCCCTTCGCAAAGCAGAGGAGGATGATGGGATTTACAAGCCTTTTTCTGACCTTTCACTGATCTGGTTGGGAGAGCGAAAAGTACGGATGGGTGTAGAGGTAAAAGAGGTGCCTTTTTCGGCTCTGCTGGACTCAGGGGTGTGTCTGCGTCGCGGAGAGAGGTGTTGGTTCTCGGTGTGACCGCTCCACTTCATCTATCACCTCGCGGTCCCTCTGGCTCCTGCGCCGCTCACATACTCACAGGGGACCGGAGCGTCCCCGCTAAGCGAGATGAGCTCTATTTTTCAATTATTCCAGCAGCCGCTGGCAAGCTCCACAAAGGCATCAGGCAAAAGGCGGCATGTTGTTGGACATCTGGTTAAGTGGCTGGCACCGAGATGAAAAAGAGGAAGTGTTGAATCTCATCCAGGTTCCGACTTAACTCTCCAAATTCTCTGCATCTTTTGCATTTAAAATGACTTGCATGGGTAATTTGCACCCTGCTTTGTTTTGACATTGACCCCCACCGCCTAGGCCGCGGCAGTTCGGTTAACTCCGGACTCCTTGATCCACTCTGCCTTCATGTCCGCCCAGACAGCTCTGGCATCTGAAGAGCATCTGAGAGCCGTTATTCATGTGGAATTCCAGCAGGGTGATAATATGACGATGTTATAACCTTGAACTCTATAAACCACATCTTGACATTTTCTGGGCGTATGAGAAGATGCAGAGCTCGGATGGTCAGTGCACTGAAACGCTAAATCTGCACTTAACATTTCCAACTGAAATTAATAGAGTCCTTGCTTGGGCTCTTGCAGATTGCTGAAATCTGAATGATCTTTTCAATCAATTCCTATATTGCATCCTTTTCATCTTTTTTATGTTAGGCCTTAGTTGTCCGCAACTAATTGAATTTGTTCCGTGATGCTTGTTCGTAGCTGTTCTTTCTCCGTTTTTGTTTTCAGACTTCTTGTCATTGTAAACAATAACTGGTAACACTTTACAATAAGGCTCATTAGTTAACTACATTAGTTACCATGAACTAAGAATGAATAATTCTCCTACAGCATTTTTTAATCTTAGTTCATGTTAATTGACTAACGCATTATAAATATCACAAGTTGCATTTGTTAGCATTAGTTAATACACTGTATTTTTAACTAACATTAACAAAGATTATTAACAGTGTAATAAATGTGTTGCTCGTTGTTTGTTCATGTTAGTTAACACATTATCTAAAGTTAACAGATGACACCTTACTGTAAAGTGTTACTCAGAAAATGTCTTTTAGTTTGTCTGTTTTTCCTCTGCCAATAAAATAGCTCCAAACAATGTCATTTTAGTATTATTTAGATACCATTCAGTTATGGTTACATTTTATTCGTGTCCTTGTTACAGTGTAATTATGCATTTAAGAACTAAGTAATATTTACTATATGGTACTACTACTTAGTAAATAAGTACTACTTAATGTATTTACTAAGTAGTACGCACTCTATGGTTAGGGTTAAAATAAGGGTTTGGTTTATGGTTAGTTGCAATTATGCATAATTTATTGTTATTACTGTAGTAAGCATGTAACTTGCAACAAGAACACCATAAATTATTACCATACTTTTAATTTACTCTTTCCCCACCAGCCACTGCCAGCATTTTTGATTATTTTCACAAAATTTTCAATTTTCATTTGTTGTATGAATATCTGAATAAGCAGTAATACTTTAGTATAGGGACATTCTCACTATTAACTACTTGCTTATTAAGATGCCTATTATTAACATATTAGCTGTTTATTAGTACTTATAAAGCACCTATTCTGCATGACCATATTCTACATCCCTAATCCTATCCAATACCTAAACTTAACAATTAGCTTACTAACTATTAATAAGCAGCAAATTAGGAGTTTACTGACGCAAAAGCAGTAGTTAATGGTTTGTTAATAGCGAGAACTGGACCTTAAAATAAAATGTGACCACATAAGCAATGTGTCAAAAGAAAGAACAGAGGTTCTGCTTTTAATCAAAAAACACATTTTTTTTTACGGAGTGTCTATTTACACTAATTGCAAATAGCCCGTCTTGTTGGCAGAGGCCATTTACGCTAACTCCGCCTACCATTGTGTGATTGGGCTACTCAGCATTACAAAAGACGATAATCTGATAACAGTGCCAGTGGTGTAGATGGTACAACGCATGTCGTAGTCATTTTTGACAGGATCGATCCGGGTTCAAATTCGCCTTTTGCCAATTTTTTTTTCTCCCTTTTCAAATCTCATATCACACCAGAAGGGCATTTATTTTTAATAAAAAAAAAAGAAGGAAATTGAAGTTGAAAATAAAGTATCAGATAGGGTTAGGGCTAGTGTAGTGAGGGCTGTATTGTCCCAATAAGGTGGCATCCATGTAATAACTGGAATTAAAATTAGAATTGACACTCAATATGTTATTAATCGCATGCTGTTTTATAATGTACTACAATACTGAGCTGCAGATAATTGCCGCTATTTGTGAAAAGTACTATAAATAGCAGAAAATCTTGTTATTTTAACACAGTGTAAATGGAATCTATAGCTATTTGTACTTAGTAAAGATAGCATATGTGACCCTGGACCACAAAACCAGTCATAAGGGTCAGTTTTTTTTTAACTGAGATTTATACATCATATGAAATCTGAATAAATAAGCTTTCCATTGATGTATGGTTTGTTAGGATAAGACAATATTTAGCTGAGACACAACTATATGAAAACCTGAAATCTGAGGGTGTAAATAATAAAATCAAAATATTGAGAAAATTGCCTTTAAAGTTGTCCAAATGAAGTTCTTACCTAGGGCTGAAGAATCTGGTGATATGATACGTATCACGATACAGGGGTTGCAATACGATATGTTGCAATACAGTAAACAAGGCGATATACTGGTATATTTCTTATTCTAAGAATATGATATACTTTAAGGAAATCAGTAATTAAGAACACACCACCATATACAAACCTTAGCAAAAAGTTCAGTTCAAAAAGTTCAAAAGATCAGTCCCTGTAACATTTTTACTGAATTACTTTTTGTGCAGTACAAGTAAAGGGGGAAAATAAAACGGCTTCAGGATTCTTTAGTTATTAAATGTAGAAAATGTAAGCTTATAAACAGAGCGTATATATATTTTTAGACCCTGCTTTAAAGGTTCACAGTTTAAGTTTACAGTTGTAACTTACAAAGGCACTGGCATGTTTTAAGATCAATCAGTGCAAGTTCCTTTCAGTTGAAACTGCTCAGACTCACATTTTAGTCTGAGACTAGGCTTAAGCCTGGTCTGTGAAACCAGGGGACAATGTCATAACATTTTGATCTGAACTTAAGAATTACATCATATAAACTCAAAACGAAGCATCTGCCATGAATCTTGAATGATTTTTTAAAAATATCGATATTACGTTTTTGAGAATCGATACAGTATCGGCAAACAAAATATCGCGATACTCAAGTGCATCAATATTTTCTTACACCCCTATTCTTAGCAATGCATATTACTAAATAAAAATTAAGTTTTGATATATTTACAGTAGGAAATGTACAAAATATCTTAATGGAACATGATCTTTACTTAATAACCTAATGATTTTTGCCATAAAAGAAAAAAAAATAATTTTGACCCACATAATTGTTGTATTGTTGGCTATTGTTACAAATATAGTTGTGCGACTTATGACTGGTTTTGTGGTCCAGGGTCACATATCGCTAAGAAAATACTGCTATTTTCACTTAGTGTAATAGCACCTAATTGCTATTTACACTTTACGTAAATAACATCTATTGCTATTTACACTTAGTGCAAATAGCCGCTGCCTTTATTCTAGCTTCATGCATTCTGTTTTTAATCATAAAATGATGTGCAATAGCGCCTTCTACTGTGTAACAGTGAAAACACGGAAAGCCAGGAAAATTCTGTCAATGGTGGGGAAAGAGTTAATATTATGAATTAGCTTTTATTTTTATAATCTCTATTTTATTTTATTTATTTTTTTATTTTTTGGTAAGTAATTTTTTGTTGTTTGTCATTTTTAGCATTTATTTATTACTTATGCTTTTATTTTAGTTTTAGTTCAGCTTTAGCTTTTATTTTTTATAATTTAGTTCAACTATATGAACTAACTTATTTCAGTTAGTTGCAAAGGTATCGTTTCAAATTGCTGTTTAGTTTAAGTTTTTTGTTTAATATTTATCATTTATATTAGATTTTTTTTAGTGTTTTAGTTTTAATTTTAGCTGTCAACTGTCCATTGCATGTCCTGAGGTGATACATACACTGTAGTGTTGTTTCAGTCCTGAATTAATGAGTTTTGAACAAATCAGGTTATTAAATGATTCAATGACTAGCTCATAAAGATGGTCACGTAGCAATGTGCCCAAATAGTGAATCAATATTCAAAAATGATTATCGTGTTTTACGGAGTCACTAAAGGGACATGGTTACCTGCTTGCTAGCAGTAATCTGTTACATTACAGTACATAAAATTTAACTTACCACATAACTGAGTAAGGATAGATGACTGATAGGACAATGGCGAATGATCTGCAGATCCTAAGTATCAATGACAAACATCTACAGTAGTCAACATTTGAAGTGGATCAAAAGAAGTTCATAAATGTTGTCCAAAGACAAAAACAGGTATTATTTTAGTTTTAGGACAACTTTGACAAAAGGTTTTGATCCACTTCAAATGTTAACTATTGTAATCTTGTAAGATATGTTGTAAGTACTGCAGCTCCGTAGTTTAAACAGAGTACATGCATGTACACACATGTGATTGCGAATCTTGAAAGTGAAAGTAAAAAGCAAGCGAGTATTCAAAAGCGATTTCAGTGCCCTGCTTATATATATATATATATATAGGCTACAGTATAGTTACCCAACTGCAGAAGAAAGCACTGAAATATATTTTTCCTCCCATCTCATATTTATTCCCTTTAGAGGTCATTTCCGAACAGGATTCGGGCAGAAGTTTCATTCCTGAATGAACGAGCGTTTTAAACAAATAAGTTGGATGAATTACCAAATCATAAGGACAGTCACTGGTTACCATCTACTGCGATGTCCATCTAACCTTCTAAAAAAAACTCCCCATTAATCCACACACTGACAGTCTGTCTGGAAAGCACAAACAGAGACAAGCAGAGTTACATAAACAGTGAAAGGTCCCAGAGCTGTTGGACTGTTACATCAGCCCTCATTTGTTTCAGAACTAGATCATTTGAGGGCTAGAACTGTTGATGATGCTTTTGCAAACGTGCAATTATGAAATAGTTGTGCTCAAACGGTCAACAGATATATCCGAGTATGGATAATTAAACCAGAGCTCTTCAGATGCTCAGACTTTGAGAGCATGAATAAGAGCATTTACTTGCTTCCCTGTGCATTTAATGCACCGCAATGACCAAGCAGGGGATGTTTTAATAAACTACAAGAGAGATTTACTCTTGAAATTTACTTAGGGTAATTAGAAGACCCATTTTGTAAAACTGTCTAGTGAGAGTTGACAGTTTTCTGGGAAGGATTCCAAAAATTAACTTTTTTTTTTGCAAGAGGAGGGAGACATTGTTGCGTTTCCTTCAATTTAAGCTTCTCAAAGGTTCGGTCCAAGACCTTGTCAGATTAAAGCCTTGACAAGTGACAGAGCCACAGGCCTGCCAGCCGAGGAGGTGGATACCGAGACAGAGAGAAGGAAAGAAAGAGAGAAGGTGGGGTTTTAGCAGAAAAGATGCACTAAACACATCTGTTGTTTGAAACCACTTCCCACTGGTACCCTTAATGTCTGTATCATCAAGAAAATAGGTTTCTTAATTGCCTTCATTAGTCAAGCTGGTGCGACAGTAAAAAATCAATAATGGTAAAGAATTACTCCAATTCCACCTGTTAAAGAGACCTGGGTATTCATATGGCAGATAAGCAAAGGCATCAATTGTGTGTACACACAGGGTGTCATCATAATTGTAGGTTAGCACGGAGGATTTTTATACACCCGCATGCACAGATACGATATTTTAATTGAGTTTTGGTCAACGGTGATTCACTCTCTCCACAAGGTTACTTTATCTAAGGATTTAACCGGCCTGCCTCCTACACCCACAGATAAGCTTTGTCACTATCTGTGCTCCTTTCTCCTCCTTAAATGCCAACATTCACCAACTACTATTTATGTGTCACTGCTTCCCCACAAACCCCTTTCCCCTTTGAATGCCCAAGGAGTGGAGAGCAATTGCATGCACCAAAAAACCTGTATTTATTGGAAACCTTCAGAAGTGGCACAAGGGGAATTATTTTTACCAGGCATTAACACAGGCTCTGACAAGAGCACTTTGACAAAATGGGGAGCTGTCAGTACCCGCGTCACCAATCACCACAAACAGCAAGGTCCTCCAGACGTGCGGGACAGCCAGACAGTCACTGGACCTCAGCTGGGAAAAGGACAGGAAGGCAGAGGCAGTAATTTGTAATCTTCCTCTGAGAATACTACCTCTGTCTCTTTGTCTGAAGACCCTTTTAGTCTGCCTTCAATTCCAATTTTATGATCCCAATGTCCTTGATATAAATTAATGTCACGCCATTTCCTTTGTGCTTTTGCTTTTTAATGAGAAAAATCGTATGCAAATATAATGAAAATCATCGTGGATAGGTGTGTTGCAATGTATTACTGTGAGAAAATATACATGTATATCATGCAGAGGTGGCGTATTAGAGGATTAGTTCACTTCCAGAACAAAAAATTATGGATAATTTACTCACCCCCTTGTCATCCAAGATGTTCATGTCTGTCTTTCTTTCTTTCTTCAGCTGTAAAGAAATTATGTTTTTTTTTTTTTTTGAGGAAAACATTCCAGGATTTTTCTCCATATAGTGGACTTCAATGGTGCCTGTGACTTTGAACTTCCAAAATGTAGTTTAAATGCAGCTTCAAAGGGCTCGAAACAATCCCAGCTGAGGAAGAAGGCTCTTATCTAGCAAAACGATCGGTAATTTACAAATTATACACTTTTTAACATCTTGTCTAGCTCTGTGTGTACTCTGTATTCCGGTTCAAGACAGTTAGGGTATGCCGAAAAATCCCATCTTATTTTCTCCTCCAACTTCAAAATCGTCCTACATTGCTATTTTACCTTTTTTTTTGTGTAAAGGGCATTTGACCTTTGCACGTTCACTTTGTAAACACTGGGTCGGTACTTCTGCTGCGATGTAGGATGATTTTGAAGTTGGAGGAGAAAATGAGATGGGAGTTTTGACATGCCCTAACTGTATTGAGTGCACAGAGTGTGCATGCGCATCGCAGAGCTAGTCAAGATGAGGTTAAAAAGTATATAAACCAATATTTTTTAGAAAATAACTGATTGTTTCGCTAGATAAGATCCTTCTTCCTCGGCCGGGATCGTTTAGAGCCCTTTGAAGCTGCAATTAAACTTCATTTTGGAATTTCAAACCATAGAAGTCATTCCTGAAATGTTTTCCTCAAAAAACAATTTATTTACAACTGAAGAACGAAAGACATGAACATCTTGGATGACAAGGGGGTGAGTAAAAACTATCACCCTAAATTTTTGTTCTGAAAGTGAACTAATCCTTTAAAGGCTTCACGGGCACTTTACTGAAATGAATGTTCTTCCAAAATATAGGCAACTTATTTATACTGCATCATGATAAACTTTGTTTAGAAAATTGTAAGGCACTTTGTCTTTCACATAGAGGTAAACCCAGAAGTGAAACAAAAAATAAAAAAATAAATAAATAAATAAAAATGAAGATGGTAGACAAGGTAATAGAAATGCTTATTATAAACTGGCTTTTCAATTAAAATTTAATTGAAAAATAGAACCCTTTCACCCAGCATACGTGCACCCTGTTTAGTCATAAATGTTGCTGTTAGTTTAGCAAAATGCAAACTAGATACAAAAGTACTGATTACAAATTGATTACAAATGTTGTTAGCTTAGCAAATGCTAACAACAAACTGAATACAAAAGCATCAAAATTGAGCTATTTATAATGTTGTTAGCATAAAAAAAGTGATAGTTCACCTAAAAATTAAAATTCTGTCATCATTTACTCACCCTCATGTTATTCCCAAACTGTATGAGTTTCTTTCTTCTGTTGAGCACAAAAGAAGATATTTTGAAGAATGTTGGTAACCAAATAGTTGACGGTAGCCATTGACTTCCATAGTGCGGAGAAAAAAAATACTGTGCAAGTCAAAGGCTACCATTAAAAATGTAAATGCTAATTCAAAAATGCTAATTCTGTCATTAGTTACTTACCCTTATGTTGTTCCAAACCCATGAGAGCTTTGTATAATTTTGTAGCTTCATAAAATTATGGTTGAAACACTGATGTCACATGGACTACTTTAACAATGTCCTTACCTTTCTGGGCCTTAAACATGTCAGTTGCTTTGCTGTCTATGCAGGGTCAAAAAGCTCTTGGATTTCTTCAAAAATATCTTAATTTGTGTTCTGAAGATGAACAAAGGTCAAACAGGTTTGAAATGACATAAGGGTTAGTAATTATTTTTGGTTGAACTATCCCTTTAACCATTTAGTTACCAACATTCTTCAAAGTATCTTCTTTGGGTGTTCAACAAATTAGACTCAGACAGGTTTGTAACAAGTGGAGGGTGAGTAAAACATGGCAATTTTCGTTTTTGAATGATTTTAACAATTGTTAAAATTGTTAACAACTTTAACAATTGACATAATTTGTTTTACATTTTTAGACATGGCAAAATGCCAACTGCAAACTAAATACAAAAGTACTGATTATAAATTACTGGAAACTCTTCCATACTGCTCACTTATGAGTTTACATGATGATCCACTTCCAGAACAACAATTCACATATAATTTACTCACCCCCTTGCCATACCAGAAGTTCATGTCTTTCTTTCTTCAGTCATAAAGAAATTATGTTTTTTGAGGAAAACATTTCATCATTTTTCTCCATACAACAAACTGATATGGTGACCCGATTTTGAACTTCCAAAATGCAGTTTAAATGCAGCTTCAAACGATCCCAAATGTGGTTGTAAATGATCCCAGCCGAGAAAGAAGGGTCTTTTCTAGCGTAACGATTGGTTATTTGAATAAAAATAATACAATTGATATACTTTTTAATGTCAAACGCTCATCTTGTCTTACTCTGCCTAGACTGTTTTTGTTCCGGGTCATGACAGTTAGGGTATGTTGAAAAACTCCCATCCCATGTTCTTGCTCAACTTCAAAATCGTCCAATTTCGCTGTTTTACCTTTTTTGTTAAGGGTGTTTGATCTTCTTTGCTTGTTCACTTTGCAAAGACTGAGTTGGAACTTCTGCAGTGATGTAGGATGATTTTGAAATGATTTTTGAGGTTGAGGGAGAAAATACGATGTGAGTTTTTCAACATACCCTAACTGTCTTGAGTCAGAATTAACAGAGTTCAGGGGGAGAAAGGCAAGACGAACGTTTGAGATTAAAAAAATATTTAAATTGTATTTTTTAAATGAAAATAGTTTTGCTAAATAAGACCCTTCTTCCTCGACTGGGATCGTTTGCAACCGCATCTGGGATCGTTTGAAGCCTCATTTAAACTGCATTTTGAAAGTTCAAAATCGGGGCACCATATGGAGAAAAACGCAGAAATGTTTTCCTCAAAAAACAATTTTTTTACAACTGAAGAAAAAAAGACATGAACATCTTGGATGACAAGGGGGTGAGTACATTATATGTGAATCTGTTTTGGAAGTGGACTTCTCCTTTAAGGTGCATAGGTAGTGATGCACAAATCATTTTTATGAAGTTTCTGTAGTTGACCTTATGTTGCTCATATATGTATCCGTTTCACATCTATTATAAATACAAAGGATTTTAAATGTTGTGTCCCGTAGCACAAAGTTATGTCACACTGGCCTCGGTGGAGAGAGGGGTGATGTTTAAGAATAGACCAGTGCAATGACTGCTTGTGCAAGGCAAAGTATTTTTCCCTTATTAATTCTCCTTCATAATATGTCTTGACAGAGCCTCCCAAAGCTGATCCATAATGCAGTCCTGCAGAGAGCTTTGCCCAGGCTTGCCTTTTGAAGAAGTTATTGCTTTGATGTATGAGGGAACACATGAAACAGTGAGGGGAGCGAGGAGTAATTGCGTTGTGTCTACGGGGGGACAGTATTTAGCCCACACAATGACTTCAATCTCTTAGCTTCTCAGCCAAATGGACACTGCATCATACTCAGACTGCGACAGAGGTATCTGGACAGAGCCATTCCCTTTCACGGGCCAAAGTTTAATCTCTAGATTGAGACGCGTAATAAAACTGTCGATTGTTTTGTTTCCCCTGCAAATGACGGCGCTAGTATGGTGACCGTTTCTGATGAGACGGGTGAACAGGGGGCTTTCCTTCTGATGGGGTAGTTCAGCGCGAGGTCAGGATGCTTTGTGGTCCTCATTTTTGGGTCAAAGCCTTTTCGTTTGATGGCCTGTCCACCACGGAAGTGTTGAATGTGACTTGAATGTCAATAGTGCCTACCGGTAAGGAACTACTCCGCTAAACTGCACTTGAAGAACATGAATGGAATTCTGACACACCATAAGAAAAAAAACAATCCTTAGAAAAACTAAAAAAAAAAAGCACTTGTTGTTTTCTACAAGGACATTATCCAGTAAGTTTACTGACATTTCATTTAACACTAAAACAGCACCTGTGAAATTTCAATATGAAAAAAAATCCTTCATATTAATGCAGTACATTGTGCTCTTTTTCGTATAGTGCTTTTTTCTTTTACACACCATCACTACCATGATATTTCACTAAATATAATGAAAATGTATGTAGCTATGTATTACTGTAAAAAATGTCATGCAGAGGTAGCATTTTAAGGCTTCTTAGGTGTTCTCCTGTAGTGAATACTGTTCCAAAATGTAGGTGACTTAATTTTTTTGCCTTCTGAGAAACCTTGTTCAGCCATTTGTAAGGCAACGTCCCAGAAACGTAAACCCAGAATGCAATGAGCTCAGTGGGGAAAAAATAATAATCCAAGATGGTAGACAAGGTAATAAAAATGTTGATTATAAATTGCATTTTCAATGCAAAATTACTGCCTGATCTCATAACGAAAACATACTTGCGGGAACTTTTCCCAAGACGCAAAATATGTAGTTTTCAAGTTACCAACAGAAATTAACAAAAAAAAATAACACTCTTTTAATGCCACTCAGTGGATAATTCATATCGAATGTGTCACGAAAAGTACATTGCACTGCAAAAAAAATCTTTTTCTTACTTAAATATATAAAAATTCGTAATTCAAGAAGGATTTTCTAGACAAGCAAAAAATATTGTCTTGTTTTCAGAAAAAAGACATCAAATTTAAGTGAGTTTTTGCTTAGAACATTGAAAACAAGATTATTTTGCTAACCCCACTGGCAGATTATTTTGCTTGTTTCGAGCAAAAACTCGCTTAATTTTGACTTGTTTTTTTCTGAAAACAAGACAATCATTTTCACTCGTCTAGAAAATCCTTCTTGATTTAAGAATTTTAAGATATTTTGGCTGAAAATGACAAAAAATCTAAGTAAGAAAAGCATTTTTTGCAGTGTGCTTTATGTATTTCGCATCTTGGTAATAAATTTTCCACAGGTACGTTTTCATCACAAGATCAGGTTGCAAAATTAATGGGCAATTAGTATATGTGAGTAAAAAATGTTAAATGCAAACTAAAAGCAAAATGATTGATTATAAATTGCTTGAAAATATTGTTCGTATAGCAAAATGCTTACAAACAAACTGCATACAGTATTGAAGTATTGATTAAGAATTGCTCAAATATGAGTCACCTAGTACTTGTGTACTGTGTGTTTCAGATATAATCTGATATAATTATTAAAATAGTGAAGGGAATAGTGAAGTACTCCAATAAACTGATTAATGAGCAAAGTGAAAATGCCTGCTTGTCATGTTTGCAGCCACTCTGCAAACGGGCCTGAATGAGTCAGACTGGTGGAAATAGAAGGGCTAATTACAAACAACTCACCCGCTCAGACATTATCACTTTCGGTCATGTCTGAATCAAAATGAACTTGAAATGATCATTTGTGGGTGAGACTATTTATAGCAAGAACTCCAGTTGGTTGTTTACATTAGGCTATTACTGGTCCAAAAAGGTGACTATTAATTATAATAATAACAGTTTAACTAAAAGTTTATAGTAATAAAAAACTATAAAGAAAAATACACTTAGTGAATTTTATTCTATTATTTTATTATTTTGGAAGCAATGCCTAAAAGTGTGTGTCTGAGACAGATTTTGCCTACATTGTGTAGCAAAACAAATATGCAAATGTAAAAGGATTTTAGGAAAGCTTCACATAGAGACATTCCTCTGATGTTCCTCTTCAGCCTTAGAGAAGAAAAGCAAGGTCTGTGCCCAATTTCTACCCAGCATCATAACAGTGCACTCTGTGTGTCTGTGTGTGTGTGTGTGTGTGTGTGTGTGTGTGTTTGTGCTCACTAGCTTCACAATCTGCCCAGGCAGGAGAGTGAGCGTTAAAAGATCTCGAAACTCCTCTATCAAAAGCAGTAGGAGTTTGTAAAGCCAATTACACTTTTCCTTTTCTAATGGTGGAACAGTATGCGGCTTTGTGGGCGATCACTTATCAAAAGTTTGAGCTGACATTAAGTGAGATAAATTTGACATTTTATATTTGCTTCAAAGTTAAACAAAGCACTTTAAACAGGCTGTATTAATTTTAATTGGCTGTGATCATGCTGACTATGGTCCAATTATGTTTAATATTCGCGCATGTACTCTTTAGCTTAGCAGCTAATTATCAAAACACTTGCTGCATTCATATTGTGTTGCTAGGCTGTGTGCCGGCAGATGTGGATTCTTTCAGGTTGGTGTCATGGCAAAAAAAAAAAAAAAAACAGTTTAATAGGGACCATATGCTACAAATATGAATTAATTTTTAAGAATACCTTCATACAGGTTAGAGAGAAAGATAATGTAAATCATCAACATTTTTAACAACAAGTAGAAGATTCAAAGAAAATTAATTACTTCAAAGGAGACTGATTACTTCATCTCCTGTTTTCAACAAAATGTAAAAGACAGCTTCATAGGCCTGGGTAAAAATTATTTTAATCGATTCTCATTTTTACGAATCAATATTGATTGTTAAATTCCAAGAATCTATTAGTCTAGCCTGTTTTCAGTTAATGAACAGAACATTGTAGCGCACCTCCTATCCAATAAATTGCAATAAGTTTTGTGCTTTGTTACTTTTGATATGAAACAAAGTGTCAGATTTCAAATTCTGTCCATTTTATTACAGTATTCAAACAATAAATGTCGTTTTGATGTAGTTTAATATAAAGTGAAAGATCACTGTAGCACCTGTCAGGTGCCACAAATTCTTTGGTTTCCCTGCATTTTTGTGTATTTGAACCCTTTCCAACAATGACTGTATTATTTTGAGATCCATCTTTTCGCACTGAGGACAACTGAGGGACTCATATGCAACTATTACAGAAGGTTCAAACGCTCACTGATGCTCCAGAAGGAAACACGATGCATTAAGAGGGGGTGAAAACTTTTTTCATTTAAAAAAACAGGTTAAATGTAACTTATTTTGTCTTCTGAGGAACATGTAAGTATCTTCTGTAGCTTCTGAAGGGCAGTACTAAATTATAAAAAAAATATTATATTTAGTCAAAATAAGAAAAATCTCCATTCTGTTCAAAAGTTTTCACCCCCCGGCTCTTAATGCATGTTTTTTTTATTCTCTTCTGGAGCATCAGTGAGTGTTTAAATCTTCTGTAATAGTTGCGTATCGTCCTCAGTGCGAAAAGATGGATCTCAAAATCATACAGTCGTTGGAAAGGGTTCAAATACACAAAAATGATGGAAAACCAAAGAATTTGTGGGACCTGAAGGATTTTTCTGAAGAACAGCAGTTTAACTGTTCAGGACAAACAAGGGACTCATGAACAACTATCACTAAACAAAAACACTGTTGTGAATCATTTAGGTAAGAAGAATCAAGAGGATGTAAACTTTTGAACCGGGTTTTTTTTTATAAATTCAACTATTATTTTCTCTTAAAACATCTTTTATGTGAAATATCTTATTCAGGTCAATATTAAATAAGGAATAACATGTATTTTGTATAATCCCTCTTATTTTGATATAATAATTAACATTTTTGATGATTCCGAAAGGGGGATGAAAACTTTTGACCTCAACTCTAAATGGATATGTTTTTTTAGACATACAGGCCTAGCTATACAAAAATAAAAGTTCATGATAGGAACATGTTGATGCCTTAGGAGTCAGTGCAACATTTTCTATCAAACAGAAACCCTAAAATCATAAGCAGCACATATTTTTCAGCTCGGGGCAATATGATAAAACACAATTAGCTCAGGCAGAACAAAAACTTTCTGATAAGAAGCTCCCAGCACAGGTTTTTTTTTCCTGTTGTTGTTGTAAATCTTCATTGACTGAGCATCTAGGGTACGTAGAGATTAAACTCACTACGCCACAGTGAGTATTAGCAGCCGAAGCTTAAGCAACCGGTTGGCAGTGAAGTGTTTATCACTCGCCAGATTTAATTAAATAAAGAGAGCACGGCTTTCACGACCTGCGCGGCATAATTGGATGAGCGCTTTCCGTGCTCCGAGGTTACCAACTTGTGACTATCTCACAAAGAAGATGACACGATGCAGAGCTAGTTTAGGCCATTTCCCTCTCCGAGCATCAGTGGTCCCTTCTTACCTCTTGTTTCATCAGCCAGCTCTGCTGCAGTGGACCTGGGCAGCCCTCAGTGGCTCCATCTGTGACATGCCTGTCAGTCTAACCTCGAATCAATGCGAGTCACCAGCCAACCAGAGGCAGCCGCTGATAATTTAAAGCCGCAATGTGCTGTCGCCAAGACAACCATGCAAAAAAAAAAAAGCTAAATATGATATGGGACGGCAAACTCTGGCACTGTCTGTCACTGTCGAGGTGTATAGAATGGTGAAAATTGGCATCTTTGAAACACGATTGAATGAATGCACAACGGGGAACCATTGGAGAAAGTCGTGCCCTGTTAAAATTCAACAATATTAGACACTCTCTGCTCGGCGGAGCAAAGAAAAACAGCCTTATATGGTTATGGAAATTTTGTGAAATTGGAGGGAAACAAGCCCGCCTCGCCATAAGCTGAGGATTGATTCGGCTTTGTGTTCTTCATCTCGAGCAGGCCTGAGTCTCATGCAAAGTTGAAGCCAAATAGCGGTAAGAAATGAAGGTAATAACCACTGCGCTTCAAAACGCGCTTTCCATTTTAGTGAGTTTTGAGGAGCTTATGGTGAAATTCGTAATCAGCCTCAAATCTAGCTTGAAGAGAAAAAAGAAATCTAATTTGATAAGGAGGTAATGAAGCCTCACGGTAATTATCCAAGATAACCTATTTGTGGCACTGGTTGAGCAGTGATGAAAATTCTATTTAACATAGTTGGCTGATTTCTCTATTTTGATCAGTGCGAATCAAGAGACGGTGTGCTTTATAACCCTTGCCAATTTACTTTGAACTCCCCAAGATGCCAGGGATCATTACTTTAAGGATCCTCAAACACCCTCCTGTTACTAGGTAATTCAAAGCAAGAGGTTTGAAGTCTCAGCTGATAACTTGGGCATTGTAGCCAAGGTGCTGAAGTATTGTTGTTGAGCATGCATATGAAATTGGCACTTCAGAGTGGACAGTGGAGCAAATACTTCACCTACGCAGCCAGGGCTGTTATTTTCCTCTGATTTCAGCTGCTTGCTACAAAAAAAAAAGCCGTCGAATCACAAGAAACGGACTACCTTTTCAGTCTGTGAAGCCGAAGTGGAAAAATGGCAGCATTTCTGCTTTCGCTCGACTTCTGCAAACACAAACAATAGCAAGCATCAACGTTAATTCGATAACTCGCACATTAAGAGCTCCAGTTCAATGAGCGCTTAGTGATTGTGGAAGTGTTCGGTTGCATAGAGGTACACTACCACCTTCGCCGCCAATAAACCTGCACCAATCTCTGTTGTTGAATGAACAGAGCTGGTTGTTAGAAGCGACATGATTAATTAAACAGACATAAATTAAAACATTACGAATCCATCAGATGAAGCCGACGGCATGCAATTGACTGCAGAAGTTAAACTGAATACTGGTTGCAATGTATTCTGTTGGCAGGGAAACGTATAATATTGTATTGGAAAGACATTGTCCAATACTCTCTGTTCTCTAAAGACTGAATTACCATCTCAAATATGAGCAGCAAAGAGAACCTTGACTGTTGTATTAGCTCACTACATAAACCCTTAATCCTCATCATTGGAGAATTAGTTTAGTTGTAAAATAAAGAGCATCTTTCCCACTAAGCACGGATTTGGTATTCGACAGACGAATGTTCGACGGAATGTTCTGAATGCTCTTAGCTTAGAATCTTGCATTGAGTTTCAACAGATTCCTTCTCATTTACCCGCACCAGCTGTTTTTATTTCACCCCAGAACAAATGTATTCACTTCCGAGTCCATTTAAATACTATAAAGCACTAAATATCCTTCAGTTTTCTCAGACATGCCAGAGCTACATGTACATTTGAAAATATTTTCATTCACACCGATTCAACTGGTGTTATCTTTTAAATACACAGTGCCTTGCAAAAGTATTCAAACCCCTTCATGTTTTCACATTTTTTGCTTTGTTAGCCTTACATTAAACTGCTTTAAATAACTTTTTTCCATGTTAATCTACACTCCATACGCCACAATGACAAAGTAAAAAACCTGTTTGTAACAACTTTGCAAATTTATTAGAAATAAAATAAAAAACTAAATGATTCCATTGCATAAGTATTTACTTGAAATTTTGTTCAGGTGCATTCATATCGTTAGATGTTACTACAATTCAACTGAATGGGTATGGAAAGGAACACCTCTCAACAAAAGGTCTAACTGCTGAAAATACATATCAGCACAAAAACCAGGCCCTGAGGTCAAACGAATTGCCTGTAGGGCTCAGGGACAGGATTGCATCAAGCCACACATCTGAAGAGTTCAGAAAAAAATTCTGCTGCATTGAAGGTTCACAGAAGCATGTAGACTCCATTATCCATAATGGAAGAGGTTTGGAACAACTAGGGATCTTCCTAGAGCTGAAACTGAGCATTTGATGGAGAAGGCTCTTGGTTAGACTGGCAACCAAGAAGCTGATGGTCACTCTAGTCGCGCCTCATGACCATATATGCAGATGGGGGAAACTTACAGAAGGACAAACCTCACTGCAACACTCCATTAATCCGGTCTTTAAGGCGGTGTGGCTAAACTCAATCCTCTCCTCAGTGAAGACACATGAAAACACACTTGGAATTTGCAACAAAGCACCTAAAGAACTCTCAAATTGTGAGAAACAAGATTCTCTGGTCTGATGAACCTCAATTCCAAGCATCATATTTGGAGGAAACCAGGGACTGTTCATCACCTGCACAGTACCACCCCAAAAGTAAAGAATGGAGGTAGCAGCCTCATGCTGTGGCATGGACTGAGGGATTTGTCAGGGTAGAAGGATAACTCAGCACAGCAAAATATTGAGATAGCCTTAATGAAAACCTAGTCTGGTGCATTCAGAACCTCAGACTGGGCAGAAGGCTCACCTTACAACAGCACACAGCAAGAGTGGCTTATAGACAACTCTGTGAATGTCATTGAGTGTCCCAGCCAAAGCCTGGGCTTGAACTCAGTCAAACATTTCTGGAGAAACCTGAAAATCTCTGCCAGACCCCATCCAAGCTGACATAGCTTAAGAGGTGAAGCGGTGAGGTGAAGAACGCCAGATAATTGCCAAATGCAGATGTGCTTGTTGCATCATACCCAAAAAGACATGAGGTTATAAACGAGCTTCAACTTCAAGTATCATTTTAAGGGTATGAATACTTATGCAATGTACTTATTTTAGTTTTTTTAGTTATAATACATTTGCAAAGTTGTCACAAAGCTCTTTTTGCTTTGTCATTATGGTGTATAGAGTGTAGACTGATGTGGAAAACAAAAGGTATTTAAAGCAGTTTAACATAAGGCTGAAACATAAAACGTAAAAAAAAAAAAATGAAGGGGTTTAAATACTTATGCAAGGCACTGTATATCAGTCAGATTACATACATTACCATTCAGAGGTCAGAAAGTTACTGAAAGAAATTCATACTGTTACTCATCAAGGACAAATTAAATGAATCAAAAGTGACAGTACTTTTATACTTTAAATAAATGCTGTTCTTTTGAACATTTTAAATTTTAACCACTGATATTAATACGAATTTTTTATTTTCTTAGCATTTTAGAATGATTTCTAAAGGGTCATGTGACAGTGAAGAATGGAATATTTTTAAAAATATATTAATATAGAAAAGTGTTTTTTTTCGCACTATTTTAGTCGTCACTGTAGTTTTTAAATCAAATAAACGCTGATACTTCTTTAGGTTACATACTATAAATGTAAAATAAGAAAAAAAAAAAAATGACAAAAGTTTTTGCCAAAAGTAGCTTGTTACTGTAAAAACAACACTATTTTTAAAGCATCCGAGTTACTGTCACGCTACTGACAACTAGTTAAGTCACATGGCTACTTTTAGATAGTCATTGTCCAACACTGAAGACACCTTTAACTAGTCCCCCCCCCATGAAACCTATCAGTCCTCCAAGAACGAAGCCCAAATAACTCTGATATTACTTTCTAGGTGTTAAAATGTAAAAGCATGTCCCGTTTCAACAGAGTATATTAGAGATGGTCCATAAAGGAGGCGGCGTTTTCGCCCCCTGAGGATTTTCTTTTTAATCCATTTCTCTTTTGTAAATGGACTGATGAAGTGGAGTCCCTCCACCTGCCAGTGTGTCATGACTGACTGGTCATGTGTCACAGTTAGAGCCAGCTCAAACACACTCACCCAGCAGCATATCTCTAATAGCAACCAGCTGTCTGCTCTGTGCAAAGAGAAATATTGACAGAAGTGTCTGCTGGAAAAGTATGCCCGTCTTATTATCTGCCCGTTGGCAGGAGCTGAAGAGTCTTGTGGCTCGCGGAAAGCTTCATTGCCCATATTTGTTGAGCTAACAAATCTGGAAGCTCAGTTAGTGCAGGATTCAGTGGAGCCACTATTGTCTGTCATATTTCTGTGGCTAGCCCTGATAGCATACAGCTAGGCTGGCTAGGGAGCAGAGAAGAGATTGGATCACAACAGAAAGCCAAGTCCCTTCACAAACCTGGATCCCCCTGGCAGAAAATGCCCGACCAATAGTCCAGTTTGTGTTTATTTGTTTGCATTTAATCATTCGAATGAAAGCTCCCCGGGCGACGTGAGCGAAATACCAAGAGCGGCTTTCAAAGTAGCCACACTTTCGCGGAGCCGAATGCCTCCGTACCTTTTGATTTGGGTTCGAGGCTGTTAGCCGCTTGCCAAATTTAGCCCGGCCGGCTTGTTTGGTTGCTAAATGAATGCACGAACATGCGCCGTCTTCGCCGCGGCAGGAGCGCGTGATGTGGAGTGTGCTGTTCTGACATGGAGCGGGAGTCTACCTGTTATTTTCACTATATTAATATTCAGCACAGCTTGTTGCTCTAGTGCAGGCAGCCAGTCAGAATGACAATGTAATTGGGGAAATATGGGGATTTTGGAAAGCGGCTAGAACAAAGTAATTCCGAACTGACAACTTTGAGGAAGATCAAGGTGTGTTTCCTTGTTTTGGCAAGGTTCAAAAAACAATCGCGCATTTAGAGTTTCCATTTTATATCAGTTTAGCGAGAATTACAGTGCTTGCCTGACTAAACATCTTAGACAAGGGGGTGTTTTGTCACAGCTGTTTGAGAAACTGATCTGAACCTCTTGACAAGACAAACAAATATCAAAACAGGGTTTTGTGCTGTGCGTGACAGGCACGTTTGCGCGAGACGACAAATGACAACGCGCTCCTTCTTGGCGTCTCCGTGCGAGACTGTGATTGTGCATAACAATGCGCGCGAAAGGAATCGTAATAAAGAGGCGAGTTAACGCCGGAGAAGATGAAAGAGAGAGACCGCTCGTTTAATGTCAACCGAAGGAGAGGCAGACGTATGGATGATTGAATTCTGCCATTACTGCATCTGGTCATGCTTGATTTCAAATAATGACAGCAGGTGCTTGGATATCAGCAGGATATATCTGCTGTTTGCAGTCTGTCAGTAGACGGAGGTGGAAGACGGTGACGAGAGCCAAACCTGGACGACAGGCTGCTGTCCGCAGTCGAGCCTTTTACACGTGACAGTCAGGGCAATGACATGTGGGAGAAGATGTTTAAATGGCCATTTGACCAAAAAAAAAGCCCACTGTCTTTTCATGGAAGTAGGAAACTCTTGGACAATAAAGATTTTTTTATAAAAAACCTTTAAAAATATTAACTGAGATATTATAAAGTCAACATGTTTCCAAATTCTTAATATTATATGAGTTTTTAAAATATTAAAATGTATAAATAAAATATGATCTGGAAAATATATGCCTCTAATGAACTTGATAAATAATGAAAACATTTTTTTTTTTCCCTTCGGTTAATGTAGTTACCTTTTTAAAGCTGTGCATCTGTAAAAAGTGTGGCTCACTTAGTAGTTCACTTCCAGAACAAAAATTTACAGATAATTTATTCACCCCCTTGTCATCCAAGATGTTCATTTCTTTCTTTCTTCAGTCATAAAGAAATTCTGCTTTTTTTTTTTTTTTTTTGAGGAAAACTTCAGGATTTCTCTCCATATAGTGGACTTTTATGGCGCCCGCGATTTTGAACTTCCAAAATGCAGTTTAAATGCAGCTTCAAAGGGCTCAAAATGATCCCAGACGAGGAATAAGGGTCTTATCTAGCAAAACGATTTGTCATTTTCTAAAAAAAAAGATAATTTACATACCTTTTAACCTCAAATGCTCGTCTTGTCTAGCTCTGCGTGAAATCGGTGTAAACAAGTGTTCAAGACTGTTAGGGTAGGTCGAAAAACTCCCATCTCATTTTCTTCTCTAACTTCAAAATTGTCATACATCGCTGTTTTACCTTTTTTTGTAAAGAGCGTTTGATCATCTTTGCATGTTCACTCTGTAAACACAGGGTCGGTACTTCTGCACCGATGTAGGACAATTTTAAAGTTGGAGGAGAAAATGAGACGGGAGTTTTTCGACATAACCTAACTGTCTTAAACACCTGTTTACACAGAGTTCACGCAGTGCTAGACAAGACGAGCATGAGGTTAAAAAGTATATAAATTGTCATTTTTTTATTTTTTATTTTAGAAAATAACCGATTGTTTTGTTAGATAAGACCTTTTTTCCTCAGCTGGGATTGTTTAGAGCTCTTTGAAGCTGCATTTAAACTGCATTTTGGAAGTTTGAACTCACGGGCACCATAGAAATCCACTATATGGAGAAAAATCCTAAAATGTTTTCCTCAAAAAACATAA
Organism: Cirrhinus mrigala; assembly: GCA_036247105.1. Lineage (NCBI taxonomy): Eukaryota > Metazoa > Chordata > Actinopteri > Cypriniformes > Cyprinidae > Cirrhinus > Cirrhinus mrigala. The sequence continues at coordinate 15,290,697 of CM070027.1, read as the reverse complement.
TTTTCTTACGACTGAAGAAAGAAAGACATGAACATCTTGAACGACAAGGATACATTATCTGTACATTTTTTAACTTCTCCTTTAAAGTTGTATACTTTCATAAACTTGTCGATTACACAACCAAGAGGTTTATCCTAAATACCGACATATTTCCCTTATGTCAAAAGCAGCTGACTTTATAAATAATTTCATAAAAAGACAGATCTAATGGTGTTTGCTGGTAATACAAGCTGATAGTCAATGATATTGGATTGCTTTCCTTCTCTGTGATTTGAGTCGCTCAGGGGACTGTTTTTCTGTGAAGCGTTTAAGACTCCTGACAGTGTCCTGTTTATAACACTAATCACATTCCCTCAAAACAACTTCATTGTCAACAAAGACCAAAACAACCCACACAACCACTCACAGAAGTTAGACGCCAGTACTAAAAGTACCTCTAAAACTAAACGTATACCAAGTTTCTTGTGCATACTTACCCTCCTGACAGTGGTTTTCTAAAATGAGGAGGCAAAGTCCTCAAAGTTTTCTTTCTTTTTTTAAATTTAATGTAAATGTCTCAGTCACATTAAAGTGCCCCTATTATGGATTATGAAAGGCTCATATTTTGGTTCTGGGAGTCCCCGACAACAGGTTAACATGCATGCAAGGTCAAAAAACACTTTTATTGTCTTATAATATGCATTTATTTTTACGCTTTTTGCTTAACGACTCCCAAACGATTCACTCAACGAATCATTTGTCCAAACCCCTCCTTTGCGTGATGCTTATCTGTGGTGATTGCTCCAATGACCCAGTCTGTTGTGATTGGTCCACTGCGTGCAGTGCATTTCAGAAACAGAACACCCATCAACACTACTCTAGCCCACAGCTCGGTGGTAAACACCCAAACAGCCATGCATATGCGTTAGCCCAACGCAGAAAGGTATTGATAAAGCACTGCAGTTTGTACTCCAATGTATTGCTCTATTCTTTATCAGAACTCCAAATAATAACAACGACAAACATTCACTGTTCATCGACACATTTCTAGACAACTGCGAGCGAACAGATATTGCTTGATAGCCGGTTAGCCCGAGACATACAAACTGACACAAACTAAATACATATTTTGCATGCTGCAGAGGACATTACACTCCACTTTCTGAATAAAAATTTCCTGATAATTTACTCACCCCCATGTCATCCAAGATATTCATGCCTCTCTTTCTTCAGTCGCAAAAGAATTTAATGTTTTTGATAAAAACATTTTAGGAATTTCCCCATATAGTGGACTTCAGTGGTGCTCAACAGATTGAAGGTTAAAAATACAGTTTCAGTGCAGCTTCTAAATGATCCCAGCCGAGGAATGAGGGTCTTATCTAGCAAAACAATCTGTCATTTTCTTAAAAAAAAAAACATAATATTTATACCACAAATGCTCGTCTTGTCTAGCTCTGTGATGCACATGCTTACTCTCTGCACTCCTGTTCAAGACAGTTAGGGTATGTCTAAAACTCCAATCTCATTTTGGAGGAGAAAATGAGATGGGAGTTTTTTGACATACCCTAATGGATTTACCCTCACAGTGGAGAGCACAGCGTCCTCTCCACAGGAACCCGCTACGGTGTTTGAAGGAGGGGGGGTTGGAGTTTTCCCTGGTCTGCACGGACAATATGCTAATGTTTCAAGCTGATGTCAACCTGAAACAAGTTAAGATTCATTTTAAAAACAACTCGTTTTCATGATTCGGAATCAACTTTTTCTTTTGAAAGACAATAACTTTATACACGGAGCACTTTCAGATGTAAAACCTTGCAGGATGTTTTCATACACTTAGAGCTGTGTTACACACTGCATGAAATGTACTTTTCAAAAATCCATAATAGGGGCACTTTAATTACACTACTCAAAACAAACAAACAAAAAAAATCTATTGTATATTTTTCCATTGACAATGTAATCAATATTCTATTTATTAAAGCCAAGTATGAATCTCATCAAGTCAGTGGTTTTACGCATTTTACATGTATTCCAAAATAAAAACTCAACGCAGTAACAATTTTTTAAAAAATCTGTATTTTTTTGTGAACTTATGTTCAACTATTATTTTTAACAGTTAACTTTGAACTATTTGTAATTTTTCTGATCATCAGCCATTGAAGTTCGGTGCATATTAGTCACAGACAGAGATTTGCTTTAAATATCACCAAGCTTACTCACTAAAAACTCCCCTGGTTTTCAGGCCATTTTAAGTCTTATTTTGACAAAGTGGTTATATCTAAGGCTTTTTTTTTTTTTTTAAATCAGTCTTCCCATTAATGCCTTTATATATTTTATTTAGACTGATTAACACGATTTACTGCACGAACCAATCACAGCTGATCATAGCCAATCATATCCAGTTATATCGCGATGGAGGCATTGCCTTCTCTCACGTGACTTTCCCCCATTCATTCTAAATTACTCCCCACCAAACCCACCGCACACTTTAGGGGTCTATTGAAACTCAATGGGCTCAGGGGAGGCGAGACTTTACCTGCTGGTGTTGCTGTTGGACAATGTTTCTTTAGAAAGTGATTTATACACTTTTTAAGGTTACATTTTGTAATATTGGCGTCGTTTTATTTTTGAACTATGCATTTTCTCATCTGAAACTTTAAGGAGGCACTGCATCCCTTGTCTCCTCTGAGAAAATGCCCCTGACTCTTGATTCCAAAACATCATTTAGGACTCCACAACTGTGGTATCATTGTATACTAATATAGATGGTGTATACAACAGTTCCAGTCTTTGAATATGATTTAATTCTCAGAGACGCCAGCTAGTTGATTCCGCTTTGTTTCTCCAAATCTGTTCTGATGAAGAAACAAATTAATCCACATCTTGTATGGCCTGAGGGTGAGTACATTTTCAGCAAATTTTCATTTTTGGGTTAACTATGTGTGCTTCTTGTATTAAAGCACAACAACACACTTGCTTGTGTGGTATTGCTTAAATATGATGTAAAATCATTTTAATTTAGTACATTTTTGAGCTATTCACATATTCCTCAACCCTGAAGACATTTTAAGAATTCAGTCTCAATCCAGGTCCACTTAGGTTATCATTTCAGTCCACTTCACTGACAGCACTCAGGTATATAACCGCTGACACCCTGGTCAGTTTAGATAAACCAAAATGAAGTCCATTGAGGAATATTATCAAATTTCAGCAGCTGCGCTCTCCAAAGGAGATACCCACACATATCACTCCATTTAATTGCCGGTGTAAGAGAGACTGTTTCCATGCCACCCTCCGTAATTTCCAATGTGGCAGTGCCAGTGTAATCTGATGACCCCCAAAGCAGATATTGCGTAATGTATAGTAATCTGTAGAGTGTGCAGGATGTGATTCTTGAGGTGTGTGATTGACAGCTCTTGAGCTCCGGCATTCATTCAGAGCTGCTCCGACTGCCTCCACTGGTGAAGGTGCTCAATGCAACTCTGTGACTGCTAATGATTTACAGAGGACAGCATGTATTCATCCAGCTATGAAAGAGGCATCAGCATATATGACATGACAGAGACTTGAGGATTCTCACTTAATGAACACACTCCTTCTTTTTCGGCACGGTTTATCTTTTCATGAATAGTTCCATGTGAAGTCATAAAAATAATAACAGGGTATATATTTCCCCCCCATTGCGTCATCCCAAAATATCTGGGAAAATTTCCATTTGAAAGATATTTTTCTCAGGGATTGGTGCCACTGAGTGTTTTTAAGTGACAAATAGATGAGACGCAGATAAAACATGAAGACTAGTTCATCCCATCATACATCTCTGTCAGGGCTGAGAGAGGAAAATTACAGTATGAAGAAAACCAGACTTAAACTACTATAAAGTCAAGATGTGCCATGATGACAAAAATAATTGTCAGTTATATCCCTTGATGCTATAATCTGGATAGTTAATTTCAATTAAAAAAAACATGTTCTTTTAATTAATGCTTACAGTTTTTTTTTCTGTGCAGAAACTGCATTCTTTTCATAGGCCACATATCCAATGCTGTTACCGAATGAATTTATTTCTGTTTTGTACATCAAAAAACATCACTTTGGTCCTCTGAGCATCATTAAAAACAAAACTGTTCATCCAAATAGTTCTTTTAGTTTTTTTGTGTTGAGTGATGTTTCTTTAGCAGTCATTTTTATGCGCAACTGTAAACAAAAGTGAAACATAAAACATAAATCTGTGGATTTGTTTTCTCATTTCATCATCTGTAGTTACAAATAGGCCTAATGAATAATTTAAATATGATGCTCACATACAGCCAGTGTTGGGGAGTAACTAGTTACATGTAATTATGTTACGTAAGTAAATTGCAAAAATAAATGTAACTAATTCGTTACAGTTACTGAGTTACTGTGAATTGACGTTTCAGAGAATTTGGTAGTACATCCAACCGGCCTCACAACCGCAGACCACGTGTAACCACACCAGCCCAGGACCTCCACATCCAGCATCTTCACCTCCAAGTTCGTTCACCCAGACAGCTGCTGCAACAATCGGTTTGCATAACCAAAGAATTTCTGCACAAACTGTCAGAAACCGTCTCAGAGAAGCTCATCTGCATGCTCGTCGTCCTCATCGGGGTCTCGGCCTGACTGCAGTTCATCGTCGTAACTGACTAGAGTGGGCAAATGCTCACATTCGATGGTGTCTGGCACTTTGGACAGGTGTTCTCTTAACAGATGAATCCCGGTTTTCACTGTACATGGCAGATGGCAGACAGCGTGTATGGTGTCGTGTGGGTGAGCGGTTTGCTGATGTCAACGTTGTAGATCGAGTGGTCCATGGTGGCAGTGGGGTTATGCTATGGGCAGGCATATGTTATGGACAACAGGTGCATTTTATTGATGGCATTTTGAATGCACAGAGATACCGTGATGAGATCCTGAGCCCCATTGTTATGCCATTGATCCACGACCATCACCTCATGTTGCAGCATGATGATGCACAGCCTCATGTTGCAAGGATCTGTACAGAATTTCTGGAAGCTGAAAACATTGAGTATGTTTGGGATGCTCTGGATCGCCGTATACAACAGCGTGTTCCAGTTTCTGCCGATATCCAGCAACTTCGCACAGCCATTGAAGAGGAGTGAACCAACATTCCACAGGCCACAATCAACAACCTGATCAACTCTATGCGAAGGAGATGTGTTGCACTGCGTGAGGCAAATGCTGGTCACACCAGATACTGACTGGTTTTCGGACCCCAACCCCCATTATTGTGGCCTGCCTAATAATCATGCCGTCTAATCAGCATCTTGATATGCCACACCTGTGAGGTGGATGGATTATCTCAGCAAAGGAGAAGTGCTCACTAACAGATTTAGACAGATTTGTGAATAATATTTGAGAGAAACAGGCCTTTTGTGTACATAGAAAAAGTCTTAGATCTTTGAGTTCAGCTCATGAAAAATGAGGGCAAAACCAAAAGTGTTGCATTTATAATTTTGGTCAGTGTAGTTACACAACTTCAATTTTAAATAGGGTAATTTGTGATCTGTAACCTACAGCTGGAAAAACAGAGTGTAAATGTAAAGCTGTAATCAACTATTTTTATTAATTTGATTAATTGTGTATCTCTATACTATAGAGGTTATGTTTTTGTAATGCTTTGATTCAAAGACGTAAATGAATTTCACAGCATGATCGGTTCTCAACTGGTCAAGTCTGGCACTTTTTATTTCATCTTCCATCTGAAGATATTTGAGAGCCACTCCAGACCTCACTCGTTTCCTTTTAAGATGAAATATCACTCCCACATAGAGCCACCCTGGCATGTTCAACCTTTTAAAAAAAAAAAAAAAAAGTTTCTGTGAACTAGAGAATATTTCGTTGAATTGTTGGAGGCTGAGAACCAGAAAAAAAAAATGCAGCCATGCACTCGTCTTTCTGAAATTATCAGGAGTGCTGAAGACTTCTGCTCTTTGCTGTGCTCTTCCTCCTTTTTATATCGTTAAACACAAGTCTTGTTGTGGGAAGTGTTTAGCGCTGGCACAGAATTCAAGGCAACTGGATGTCCTGGAGCAAGACTTGCATCCACAGAGAGGCTGAATCATTTTCCATACAGAGCATGTGAGCTTTCAGATGTGCAGGATCTAATTAGAATCACCTCCTCTGCCTTGTCAAGATTGGTTTGTGTTTGGGTGTTCAAAAGAGGTCTTTTCACAGTTTGCCAGGTCTGAGAAGCCAGCAGTTCAGGTGCCAGTGGACTATACATATGCATATTCAAAGATATTCTCTCTACTGCAGCCAAGGAGGTCTATAATACCTGGAGACAGCTATCCGATCATCTCAAAAAGGCACTTGTTCAGCTGGCGCAGGACTTCCGGAAGTATGTAGTCAGAAATCTACCATCTTTGCTCACGGGTGCTCGGCCCTGCAGTCAGGTTGTTTTAAGCCAATCAGCTGAGCCGTGACTAATGACCCTAGAGTCACAGGAAATTACATCAGGACAACACTGACTGAGCTGTGATGACAAAACTGGGTTATTATAGTCAGTGTCTATTTAGAGCTCTAGTTAAATTTTAAATTTAGTTTTAGTAATTTATGAATGGCCCTATGATTTCCACAATGCGGAAAACGCGGATGGAAACGTGGAATCCAGTCATAAAAAAATGGAATTTACTGTATAACACAGAATGTCATGGACTTTGCCAAATTTTGGATGAGTCAATAAAAGTACACTTATATCAAAACGTGATATGGACTAGTGTCTTTGAATAGTAACCTGCAAACCTATTTAAATATGAATCCTGCATGTTCTGTATTTTTCTGTATGAATGAATGGCGCAGATGTACAGTTTCATTTACTACACACAACTGAAGCGCACGTGATGCTCGCAGTGTTTTCAGCCTCTACTGCCTCAATATATGAGTACATGAACACAAACCTAATTTCTAGAATAGGGCTGCACTATAAATCGCATGCGATTGTCATGCGCATCTCATCAGTAAAGCCGGTTCTATGATTAGTTCACTGATAAGCTATGCAAAGAAAGTGTTCATAATCAAATGTGATTCATCTGCAATTATGTATGCAATATTACGTAGCTTGTCAGTGATTTACAGCTCTGTGTATTAATTGCATTTCTTTTAAGACAACTGTCATATCATACACAAAGAGAAACTTAAATATTTTTACAGCAACTTGTCAAAATTAAAGTTTTAACAGTTAAACTTGAAGAAACTGTGACAAAAACATGATTACCCTGCCATTATATTAGGGGGGCGAGTTAATTTTATTTAATTTTATTTTCTATTTAGCGCTAGATCACAACAAAAGTCATTTAAGGTTACCTTTCCTATAGAACAGGTCTATACCTTGTTCTTTTATTAAACAAACTTAATGGTCTAATGTTATTTATCTTATTTACACGATGGCATGTCATTTCTGTCTTTACATGGACGCGTGTCTACAATTCCTCTTCCGTGAAAACGCGGACAGGATCACGGATTCCATTCACAAAAACGGATTTACTCTATAGCACGGAATGCCACGGAATTCGTCCATTTTTAGATTAATAAATCAAAATTGGGTCTGTCACTTAATTCGAATCGCGATATAGACTAATGTCTGTAAATATTAAAACGCAAAAAGACGTTTAGATATAAATCCTGCATGTAATGCTTCGATCTGTATGTATGAATGGCGGAAAGACAGTTTGTTTACTACACAAATACTGAAGCACACGTGAGGCTTGCGGTGATTTTCGGCCTCTGCCTCTCATTATGACGACATGAACACATGAACTTCATCTCCAGAGCTGCTGTTAAAATCATTTCATGTGAATTTTACCGTTTCATTTGAGAAAACTAGCATCATATCATACTGTATACACACAGAAACTTCACGGCAACCTGTCAAAATAAAAGTATGGTTTAACGTGTAACAGAAATATATTACTTTAACAATTTTAACAGTAAACCTCTGTTTGTTTGCCAAAAAATAAATGGGTTTAATTTTAATTTGATTAAAAATAAATAAATGTTTAATGCCTTCATTTGATTATCAGAAAAATTAAAACAAAAATTTCTGGAAAAAAAAAAAAAAAAAAAGAAAAAGAGAAAAAGAAAAAGAAAGAAAGAAAGAAAAAATTGCAGGGCCCTATTGTTAAAAATGTTGAAATTGAGAGTTTTGGAGAGTTTTGTAAACGATCCCAGCCGAGAAAGAAGGGTCTTATCTAGTGTAACGATCGGTTATTTTAATAAAAATAATACACTTTATATACTTTTTAATGCCAAACGCTCGTCTCGTCTTACTCTGCCTTGACTCTTTTTGTTCCGGTTCATGACGGTTAGGGTGTGTCAAAAAACTCCCATCTCATGTTCTCCCTCAACTTCGAAATCATCCTATATCGCTGTTTTACCTTTTTTGTTAAGGGTGTTTGATCTTCTTTGCATGTTCACTTTGCAAAGACCAGGTCGGTACTTCTGCAGCGATGTAGGATGATTTTGAAATGATTTTTGAAGTTGAGGGAGAAAATATGATTGGAGTTTTTTGACATACTCTAACTGTCTTGAGCCAGAACACAGAGTTCAGGGAGAGAAAGGCGAGACCAGCGTTTGAGATTAAAAAGTGTTTAAATTGTATTTTTTTTAAATGAAAATAACCAATCGTTTCACTAGATAAGAGCCTTCTTCCTTGGCTGGGATAGTTTACAATCACATTTGGGATTGTTTGAAGCCGCATTTAAACTTCCTTTTGGAAGTTCAAAATCGGGGCACCATATCAGTCCATTATATGGAGAAAAATGAAGAAATGTTTTCCTCAAAAAACATAATTTCTTTACAACTGAACAAAAGAAAGAAATGAACATCTTGGGGGTGAGTACATTATATGTGAATCTTTGTTTTGGAAGTGGACTTCTCCTTTAAAAAAAAAAAAAATGCTTGCTTACTTGCATACCTTTCAATAGTTGGCAGAGATGAAATATGCTTAATCACAGCCGAATGCTGTAGTTACTGTATCTACCTATGATGCCTAACCTTGAACTCTTGACTGCTGCTCACAATGCAAGTAACATTTCATGGATCCGCAGCAAAGCACCTACGAAGTGTCACATGCAAAATAAAAGAATTATACATTTGCTTATTCACCGATTTATTTTGTAGGCGAACGAATGAGCTACGTATCAGCGGGGATTAGATTGCAAGACATGTTCGTCTCTTTCTCATTCCTTGAACAGGCACTCAAGGCCCCCTGATTATTGCATGTCCTTTATTCAGCCTTGAGCTCACAGTCATGGTAGGACTTGTACATCACTCTTTTCTGATTTTGTAATAGAGGCACCGAAACACTAAAGAATCCGTTTGATACACCATGGACAGGGCACATATGAGTAGCAAAAGCGAAAAGAGACAGGGTGCATTTTAATGAGAACTGAGCAGTGTCTCAGCTAGAAATTCAGAGAGAGACAGGGCCTGTTTGGCTCACTCTCCTCAGCAGTGCATTGCTCTGACAAGCTCCCAGTTTTACTGAAGTGTGCACTTGTAATAACAAAGCCCCATTTCTATCCAGTCACTTGGTGGCATGAGATCTGCCAGACTTGATGTCTCGCTGCCTTCACCTTTTTTCCTTCCTTTTTCCATTTTTCCTTGTAGCTCTGCGCACGTGATACCACGTCTGCCGGCATCTCTGGCTATGCTTCGTGTTTCTCCTATGTCTGTGCTGTCAAGTCGACGCTGACAAACAGGATTTGACAAACAAGCCATACGTGAATACTAAAATCTGTGAAAACTACTTCATGTGCCAATGAGCAGCACTTCAACTCAAAGCGGTGGAGGAAAAAAAAAGATGTCATTTGCTGCACGAGGTGATTAGAAACCCATATAAAGTAACAAAAAGGACAGCAATCGAGTGACAGATTGAATACCGTAAGTCATTATTTCGCAGAACATTACAGCACAGAGAGATGCGAAAATGTCTGTAATTTCTGATATTTATTCATTGGCGGGAGATGACTTCCTAAAGAGACCAGGAAATTGGAATTCTTCATGTCCTCACTTACATTAAATATGGATTGAGGAAGCGTATGATAGGGCCGCTATTTAAGTGGCTGGGGTTAAAGTAGGCAGTGATTGACCACCTCCTGTTCCAGCCTGACAAAACTCCATTTACATGCCACATCTAAAGACACACTGATGACTCGACGGAGACGCTAATTCTCCACTTTAGCGTCGGCAAATGAGAGTAACATAAACTAGGAGATAAATGGAGTGAGCATCTCATGGTATTTTGTGCACATGGATTAAGTCGTTCAGACTCTCTCGACCGTTTGTTAGACCTTACTGGCTTGATAACACTCATGGGCAAAACTAAATATTGGAGATTGAACTAAGATGGAATTGTGTACTAACAGCAGGGAGTAAAAGCGATGGAACGGATGGCTGAGGAAGGCAGACAGCGAGAGATCAAATGAGACATCTGAAGATCCAAAGCCAACAATCTCTGATTTCTACCCCCGAGCGACTGATGATTTGCCAAGTCAAAACAAACCATCTCATCTGTGAGCTTAGTTAGCTTCCCAATCAAACCCTCATTTGGGCATCCTCAAACCTCCAAAAAAGCCTACAGTATGTAGGCTGCCATTTACAGGGGAAAAAAAACAACAGAGATGGTGGAAGGATGCTGGTTGATACATGGTTTGAGACTTGTTTTCCTCCAGCTTTTGGCCAAGTCAAAGAGACAAAAACGAGAAAAATCCAAGAGCATTTTTCTAGAAGGCTTTGTTGGTGTGAATGAGGAAACAAAGTGCCTTCACGTTCTTATAGAACCCGAAATTACTTCTTGTAAACTTGTAATTTTCTGAGAGCTTAGTAAAATGTAAAGGATTATTTCACTTCAAGCATAAAAATCAACTGATAATTTACTCACCCCTGTGTCATCCAAGATGTTCATGTTTTTCTCTTTTCAGTCAAAAAGAAATTAAGGTTTTTAAGGAAAACGTGGACTTCAATGGGAGCCAACGGGTTGAAGGCCCAAATTGCAGTTTCAATGCAGCTTCAAAGATCTCTACACAATACCAGCCGAGGAATAAGGGTTTTATTATTGAAACCTTTGGTTATTTTCTAAAAAAAAAAAAAAAAATTATATACTTTTTAACCACAAATACTTCTCTTGCATTAGCTCGATCTCACTGATTACGTAATGTAGCATGTGTGATGTAGGCAGAAGTACCGACCCAATGTTTACAAAGTGAATGTGTTTTTCACCTTACCCTGCCTTTTTGAACCAAAGCACACAGACAAAGAAACTAACCATGCGTGACTTTTCCAACGTGATTATGCATGCGCATTGTAGAACAAGCATTTGTGGTTAAAAAGTATATAGATTTTTATTTTTATTTTTTTAGAAAATGACTGATCGTTTTGCTCAATAAGGTCCTTATTCATTAGCTGGGATTGTGTAATTGGGCCGATTTTTCTGATTTTATTGATTCATTCGAATTTAATGTTTTGCCACGATTTTATTTTTTAGAAATCGAGGAATTACAATTTTGAATAGATATATTACCAAAAGTGAGCATTAGACACTGACAATATGCCAGTGATAACAGTAAAGAGAAAAGAATATTCCAACCAAAAGTCGGCACACCGGGCACGCTCATATCGCTATGCGCCATTTACACAGAATGCGCTTTTGTGTTGACAAAGAAGCAATGCAGGCAGTGGAATTGGAATAACATGCAAAAAGATGGGAGTGAACTTTTTTAACTTGAGTGCCGCATTTTTAGAATGCTATTTTGTGCATGAGACACGAGTGCAACAGTCAAATGCATCCATGTTTATATAGAAAAAACAATGGAAAGCAGTGAAACTGAATTAAAAAAAAAAAAAACCTGTAAAGAATGACTACTGTATGTCTGATATTTCATGTTTGCATCATGGTGACACAATATTTATAGCTAATAATAGTGTACTGGTGTTGAACCTTAAATTTAAATAAGATTTTTTTAAAGGCATTTTCCTCTTATTATTTCTTAATATATATGTATAAGACAAGTTTGTACAAGATGTAGTTGTAGTTGTAGAAGATATTTAACAAGTAATTTTAACATTTACATTATGTTGACAGCTTCATGTGTGGTGCACTTGACAGAATTTTCTTTAATAAAGAAAAAGTTATTTGAATCATGTTGTAGTTACATTTTCAAGTTGACCAGTTGTCAATATAGTGATGTCCACTATATTGAGAAAATCCTGGAATGTTTTCCTCAAAAACCTTAATTCTTTTTGACTGAGGAAAGAAAGAAATGAACATCCTGGATGACATGGGAGTGAGTAACAGTGAGTATCAGGACATTTTTATTCTGGAAGTGAACTAATCCTTTAAGTAATTGTCCCTGTTTAATAATTCCTATAATTGACTATTGTCAATGCCTTAATACTGCAAAAATAATACAAAAAAAGCATAATAAAGGCACACAATACAGTGTAATGTAGCTAGCTCAGTTGAATAACTTAATGTCATGCTAAGCAAACTATAATCCATTTGCATAAAGACTACAGCCTGTTGTATTGTGGTTCTGTCCACTGATTACTAAAATGACACAATCATTTTGGCATTAACAGACTTTCCGAGTCTGAGAACAAGAACAGGTTGTCGTAACTACAGTAATTATGATATTGCATGAATGCAGCATTTTCTGTAAAAAGGACATTAGACGCCCATTTTTTTTCCACAAGTTGATATGATTCTTTAGGGTCTTTGTCATTCTAATGATCGTGTAAAACAACACGCTTTCACCCTGTTCACAGCGACCCATTTCGGTGGATGTCTCTTTAAACGCTAACGAGCTCTGCTCACCCCGCCTCTCTCTTCCATGAAAGAGGAAAGGCGATTTGTAAATAAACATAACAAACATAAAGGCTGCGTCTGAAAGCTCTAAAATGCTGCCTTCAGAGGCAGGAAAGCATCAAGGCATGTCCGAATTCTAATTCTGCTTCATTTCCTGTCTCCAGAGGTACCTTCTTCTGATGGAATTCTGAAGGCAGCATAGATGTATCCTTCGCTGCCTTCGATTTCCCACAATCCTGTGCGCGTACGTCATATAGGCTATATAAATAAAGATATTCTGGTAAAATTAGACTTGTTACTTTATATAATAGATGAGATCTTGACCATGATATACTTTAGGAATCGTAATAGTGTAAAAAGCATAATACTGTAAATAATATTGTTTATAATAATAGTATTTAATAAAATGATAAAAGGGTTCAAATGAGTAGTGAATAAGAATAATATTTACAATATACTACCAGTAATAAGGAAACAGCCACTAATAACAATGACCTGTTCTGCAATATTACTTGCATCAGTGCTTTTGTTATTTTTTTAAGCAAAAAGTTGCTGCCATTCTCAGTCGTCTTCTCCGACGCACAGACCTTCGGTGGGTAATGACATTGAGGTCTTTATGTATTATTAAAGCATTTTTATATAACTGTATAAGATCGTTTTTCTACAAAATCTACAACTTAACCGTTAGGTAACCTAGCAACGGCGTCACGTTCTGCTGCCTCTGAAGTCTGTCCGAAACTGTTTCTAGAGTTGCCTTCGCAGCCTTCGAAGTCACTGCCTGATAAGGCAGCGAGGCAGCAAGTCAGCTGACTAGGCTTTCGGACGCAGCCAAAGTGTGAGACTTACTTCTTCTGGAGGCGCAGCTGGATAACGAACAGTGGGTACTGATCCATCCTTGAGTTTTGCCTTGAATTGTCCCCTCGTTCAGAAAGCAGTCTGGAGTAAAATGATGTGCGCAGACATAAACGAATTTGTGTGTATTCGGTGTCGCATTACCATCAAAAACAAAACTAATCCACTGCATCCTAGCGGCTCTGATGTCTAGAGAAAACAAAGACTCTTATGTTCACGTTTACATCCAACTACAAAACGCCTGCCTTGTTTACCAGAAATTGTTGCCGCTACAGCTGCTCCAACGCGAAGAAAATGGCGGTCATCATACGACTGGTTGAGTGAGGGCTGAAATATGCTAACACAGGACACTCCGTCAGCGTTTGTGGGCGGGGCCTGAGCAGTATGGCATAATATTGGAGTAGTATTGTACGTATTAAACAATAGGTCTACATAATATTTCACATATGGAGTTCATATGGGACATATCGTATTAGCTCTACAGGTACAGCATGAAATACTATTTAAACTCGCAACATTTTACATAACATTTACCTATTTATCGCACAATTCAGATTTTTTTTTTTTTTTTTTTTTTTTTTTTGCAAATGCAAGTTTATACCTCCAAGTTCAGACTTTGTTACTCGATTTAACTCAACAATATAGTGAGTTTGTCAGTTCTTTAGGGAAAACGCTATAAGTGTGAGATAAAAACTAAATAAAAAATTCTAAGCCTAGTAATTCGAGAAATTAACCTTTTTGAAGCTTCGAATCAACTGAACCAATTGCTTCGCAAAATGATTCACGTTTCAAAGCGCTCGAAACACCACACGCTAGTGACACCTGCTGGTCAAAAGTGTGTAAATGCAACACAAGCTCGGGCTAAAACATGCATAAAACAGCTTTTAGAATCCCAAAACCCATATTTTATTTAAAGTGTGATACATTAAATGCAATAAAAAATAAAATACCATTAAATATGAAGTGTCTGTGTAATATGTGGTTTTTAATATATTTTTTTATTCATTTGCAGGTCTTGTTTTGTTTGTTTTATGAAGAGCTTGTGTTTAGAGGCCAGTAACAGACTACTAACTACTTCTCATACGTTTAATTACACAAATGTCTCGTTAAAAATGTCTACAAATTGATGAAGCTGATCCGAGGTAAGGTAAAAACCATAGACGCTGGTTGACGCGATCCCGATTAACTCTCATATTTCACGGGTTAAAAATTCTCAATATAGCCAGAATTTTGAAATATAAACTCAAATTTACCTTCTTTATTCTTTTATTCCATTGCTTCCATCAACTGCTGTTTGAAAACTCTCATTTTCTGCAACCAGATTCTGCTTTGGGACATATTATTACATAGATAATTCGCCCCAAAATTATAATTCAGTCATTATTTACTGACACATCAAGTTCTTCCAAGTCTGTATAAATTTCTTTCGTCTGCTGAACACAAAAGAAGATATTTTGAAGAATGTGTGTAACCAAACAGTTGCTGGTTCCCACTGACTTCCAACGTATTTTTCCCATACAGTGGGAGTCAATGGGAACCAGCAACTGTTTGGTTACCAAGATTTTTCAAAATATCTTCTTTTATGTTAAACAGAAGTCCCGGATAGCACACGTATGTCTGCAAGATGTCTGTTAAAGATCTCTTGATCTGGAAAACATCTGCTGTGTACAAACGTCTGACAGACGTCTTTCAGATGTCAGTTTTACATACATTTTAATCATAAATGTCTTAAAGACATCTAATATATATCTATTTGACATCTGATAGGAAACATCCAACAGACGTATTGCAAATGAGCAAATACTCAAAAAAAATATGTCTTGCAGATGTCAAACAGATGTCTCTGTGATGTACGTGTGCTATCATGGGTAATAAGAAACTTATACAGGTTCCACAAATAGCACACATACGTCTGCAAGATGTCTGTTAAAGATCTCTTGATCTGGAAAGCATCTGCTGTGTACAAACATCTGACAGATGTCTGTAAAATGTCATTTTTACATACATTCTAAATCATAAACATCTTGAAGACATCTAATAGACGTCTATTTGACATCTAATAGGAAACGTCCTGTGGACGTATTGCAGATGAGCAAACAATCTAAAAAATACGTCTTGCAGATGTAAACGCAGATGTCATATAGATGTCTCCAAGATGTACGTGTGCTATCATGGGTAGTAAGAAAAGTATACAGGTTTTTCAAATAGCACACGTACGTCTGCAAGATGTCTGTTATAGATCTCTTGATCTGGAAAGCATCTGCTGTGTACAAACATCTGACAGACGTCTGTAAAATGTCACTTTTACATACATTCTAAATCATAAACGTCTTAAAGACATCTAATAGACGTCTATTTGACATCTGATAGGAAACGTCCTGTAGACGTCTTGCAGATGAGCAAACAATCTAAAAAATACATCTTGCAGATGTAAATACAGACGTCAAATAGACGTCTCCGAGATGTACGTGTGCTATCAGGGTTAGGACAACTTTATGGTGAGTAAATGATTCCATTTTTGGGTGAACTCTCTTTAAATGTTAAATCTTTTCTTTATCAAATATGTTTAAAATAATGTATACTCACATAGAAATGGAATGGAAAAGGCTGTTTTATTGTGCATAAGGCAAGTTGTTCTCTTACATTAGTGTCAATTTAATGATTGCAAACTTCTGACAAGTATACATAAAACTGATAACTTGCCAACTTGTAAAGAGTGCAGACTTGTTAAGGGGTTGACCTGACAGGGTAACATCATGCTATGTGTGCTCCAGAGCTGCTGGGGGCAGCAGAGAGGGTAATACTGTTGTATTTTTTGTCAGTGAATCATAAACATAAAAATTCCTTTTAAATATAAAATCTCCAAATATGCATATCTAAATATTTTGAATATTATGTACTGAACACAAACACATTTCTAAGCTAACAATAAAAAAGTACAGCAGATAACTGTTGCACTTCAGCAGTCATTGTTTATCGATATAGTGAGGCAGTTCACTGAAGCCGTTGCATTCCTTGCACTGCTCTTTCGCATTTTGCATCATACAGAGCAATCCTGGCCGAGCTTTCGGTCAGTCTGACAGTAATTTCCACAGTGAATGTGTATGATTGCACAATTGAGCACTATGGTGTCATTCTCTGATATGGTGTCATTCCTATTGTATGTCATAAACTCCAGGCTGCTCTAAAAGATACAAAACAAGTTCTTTGTATTTTAAAACAGACTCCGTCTCACGTCGGAGCAAAAGAAGGAGGTTTTCATTTTCAAACAGACGCGATCATTATCCTCATCACCACATTTCATTGTGTCAATCACAGTAAATGTGAGCTCGCAGACAAAGCTAGAGAATATTTTAGTAATGGTGCAATGCTGGGAAACCATTTTAAAGGAAGAACACCTTTTGTATGTGCTATTAAGTGTTACTGAATTCACACACAGTGGGCTTCAGACGTCAGTGTATATTGGAAAAGTGTGACTTAAAACTTAATTTCAAACTGAAAAGAGATTTTACGATTTTTTTGAACAAAAAAATATTGCAGTATAAAATAGTTCAGAAATATTTAAGATATAAAATGAGTTATTTTCACAAGTATTCACCCCTTGTATGTAACATACCTGGTCATGCGATTGAGAAAACACACAATGTGACATTTCCATCACAAGCAAACATTGTCTACTTAGTGTTGGATCCATAAGGGCTGTCCTTCACCACTATAAAAACAAATATTATCTGAAAATCTCAGGCATGCATAGGTCAGAGAGTCAGTCAAAGAAGCTCTAGCTGACATTTAGTTGCACTGATAAATACCATGACATTTTACAAGATGGCCTTGCCTTAAAAGAGGACCCCCAATAAGGGAGTGTATCAGTCAATCCATCACACTATGCTCAGCATGTAACTGATTTAAGTGTGTTTACACTGTATCCTGTTATTTACAAGCTCAACAGAGTGTTCCCTCCAATTACGGACAAATCAGCCAACATGCGTCACCTTGAAAGTGACGTTTTACCCCTAACTTGCTTCCCTTGATCAGAGAACAGCCCAGCTTTTATCCACTTTGGATTCACAAACAATATGCAAACAGCATTCGCACATAAAAGCAGCGCGGCATCTTTGTTCTGTCACTTCTTAATGTCTTACATAAAGGCTTCGCTTATTCATTAAGAAGGTTATCTCGCCCGCAGCTGAATTCCCTCCGATTGAGACTGCCACCCCTGCTGCGAGGAAGCGTGCAACTGACGGTCTGGATAGATCATTTTAGAGTGGATATTAGAGAATGATGTGTGCCTCACAGGTTTCAGTGTTGACTGCAGGAAATACCCGAATTCCCAGGGTGATCATGTGCACCTCTAAGCTAATTTACTTCAGTTTTATCCCAACTCAAAATGCTGTCAGACTCAACACTGGATATGAAAGTAGGTATTGATTATTATTGGTTCAGTTCATCCGTTTGAACAGGTAAATTGGCACAAATCAGTCATTTTCTGTTTATTTTAGGAGACATTTACCTCCAAAAAGAGTCATTTTGAAAGACTGCGCTTCAAAAATATTCAGGCCTAACTTTAAGACCTTAGTATGTAAATTGCATATACCATTTCTGTCCATTTGGATTACACAGTTTTAATATAAACGAATAAACTTAAGACAATCATGACAGTTTATTTTATAACTATTTGCAATTATTTGATTTTGTTTAAATAATCGTTTTCAAAATGCATTTATTCAAACTGCTTAGAAGCAACATAAATCTGTTAATTGTTAAAATATATATATTCAGTTTAAAAGCAATATTCAGCGTATGCGATAAATGTGATTTATTGATGATAAAATACACTAGTTTTTGGAACAGTAATATTTCTTTTCAGTATGAAGTCTTTTCTGCTCACCAAGCTTGCATTTATTTGATTCAAAGTACAGCAAAAATTGTACGATTTTGAAATATTTTTACTATTTAAAATAACTGTATTCTATTTGAATATAATTTAATTTAATTTTTATTCCTGTGATTTCAAAGCTAAATTTTTAGCATCATTACTTCAGTCACATTGTCCTTCAGAAATCGTTTTTTTTTTTAATCTTTTGTAACATTATAAATGTCTTGATTATCACTTGATGATTTAAAGCATCCTTGCTAAACAAAAAAAAATTATACTGATAAATGCTGATCTTTGGATCTTTCTATTCATCAAAGAATCCTGAAAAAATGTACTCAGCTGTTTTAAATATTGATAATAATAATAAATAAAAAATAAATACATAAAAATAATAAAAATGTTTCTTAAAGAGCAAATCATTTGATGATGATTTGTGATTTCTGAATGATCATGACACTAAAGACTGGAGTAATAATGCTGAAAATGTAGCTTTGATCACAGGAATAAATTACATTTTAAAATATATTCAAATAGAAGCAATTATTTTAACTTCTCTTAGTGAGAAGTAGGACTTCTTAAAAAACATTAAAAAATCTTACTTTTCAAAAACTATAAACTTGGTTTGTGTATATTTTAAACACATTCAGTTTATTAATACTATTACAGAAATGTTACCTTCTTCTTTTATGTGTGACTGATAAGTATTGCAGTGAACAGCACATTCCAGGGCCAGTTTTATCACGGGTCAAACCTCTGTATAGAGACCTTGGCATTGTTACGTATTATATGTATGCAATTTTTTCATTTGTATAAGATATTACGATTAGATATTATTAGCTAATGTCAGTTAATAACAAATAATTACCCTTTATTAGTTTCTGAGAAGCAACAGTTTTATCTTTTCATAAGATAACGTAACTTTGCCATGGGAACACCCAACTTAATCACTTGCAGTGATTTAAACATTTTATGCATCTTTTTTTTTTTTTTTTACCACTTTATTATTCATTGAATTCCTTTAGCAGTTGTTGATTACTCTTGTTTATTTTTTGTTAATAAATCTTATTTTATTACACTTGTGTCTTCTTCCACTTCTTGTGTCTAACTTGTGTTCTACAAGTTAACAAGACTTTTTTAGATAAATCATTTGACCAACTCCCTCCAGTTTACATTAATTTAAATTCTATTCTATTTCTACATTAATTCTAATCAAACAGCCCATGCTGGCAGTGTTCTCATGCCAGGGTAAAGTCCTTGACTGGTGCCCCGAACTAAGAAAGGGTGGAAATGATCATCTGATATGCTCATAACCGCACCTTAAGTGATTTGTGACCCAAAAATCACAATGCCAAAAGTGACGTGAGTACCAATCCCTATATAATTGGCATCCCTGTGTGGGTTAACTTGGATTGAGCCTTTTGATTTATAGTCAATAAACTGAAAGATAACAATAGAGGTAACTAGCATAAAAATGAAGTTCACTGAGTTCACCAAGTTCTTTCACTGAGTTAGAAACCAATTGCTTAGCAAATGGTTCCCTCAAGCCTGATTAAAAGTTTCCCTACTTTACTGCTTGGTACTATTTATGAATAAGAATAAGTTGCAAGGTGTATATAAGTGTGATATTATTGCAACGTCAGGTTTTTTTTTTTTTTTTTAGCACAAGTTATAATTGCTAGAAATATATCATAGGGTTTTTGCCTTCTTCACTCAACCGGCCTGCTTAACTAAACCAGGTCATAGACGAAATATCCCTTGCCCATGACCAGGACAAAAATAGGGATTTAAAGTTTCAGGGACTTAAAAAAAGGGGTTGGCTGATCTGTGAAGAGACAACTTAAAGTTAAGAGCTCAAATATATAGATTGTCTTCAAAAACTAAAAATTCCATTCCATCACTGACAGTCAGGAGACAGAGTTGGAAAGGCTGAAAACTGACATGGTCCACCCTGCAAACATAGCTGAGCAGTTCCCATAATGACATGCCAGTACAAATGGAGAAGTTAAAGTAATGGTTTACCCAAATATGAAAATTACCCCATGATTTACTCACCCTCAAGTCATCTTAGGTGTATATGACTTTTGTCTTTCAGATGAAAACAGTCGGAATTATATTTATAAAGGTCCTAGCATTATAATAGCAGTGAATGTTTTTTTGTTTTTTTTTTTTTGCAGTGAAAGTTTTTAAATATGGATGTTTTTCTTACACAAATGCATCGATTTGCTTCAGGAGGCCTTTATTAACCAGCCGGAGCTGTGTGGAGTATTTTTTTATGATGGATGGATGCACTTTATTTTGCTTCAAAAAATTACCCACTGCCTTTATAAAGCTGGGAAGTGCCAGGACATTTTTTATTTGAACTCTAATTGCATTCGTCTGAAAGAAAAAAGTCAAATACACCTGGCTTGAGGGTGAGTAAATCATGGGGTGATTTTAATTTTTGGTTGAACTATCCCTTTAAGAGCATTAAGTACCAATTTGAATAAGACTAAAGCTGAGTTAAGGTCAGCTTTTCTGGAAATTTCTTAGTTGAAAAAGCACTGAGAAACTGAACACAGGATTGTGAAATGTTCAAACGACAGCTTTCCAACTCAGATGATACCTAAATCCAGTTTAAGGAACAGTTGGGTAGAGTACAAGCTGAGGCTGCAGCTACAACATCGGTGTTGGTAAACAAAGATGGTGTTGCAGAAGAGAGATATGAAAGAGCAGGAACAAGAATGAGTGAATTGGAGAAAGGAAAGCACCATTAACAATCTGAAGTCACAGGAGCAAAATATATAACCACATTATGAAATTCCAGCCTGTGAGGAAGAGAGGAATTAGTAGATACCCTACATTCTTACCCTTTGAGTCTTCATCCAGCGAGACAACAACAGGAGCAGCACATCCTGATTCTTCATCCTAGAGAGACAAAAACGCATTGACCAAGTTCTGAGTCTCTGGTTCAGAATGGAAGAACACATATAGGCATTTGTAACAAGGTTAAGCTTCAGTGAGCAAACCTTCACTTAAAAGTACTTTCACCTGTGTGTTCCAGATTTAAGAGATAGTTTGTCCCAAAATGAAAATGAATGTCGTTTCAAACCCCTAAGACCTTTGTTCATCTTTGGAACACAAATTAAGATGTTTTTGATGAAATCCGAGAGCTTTCTGACCTTGCATAGACAGCAATGCAACTGACACGTTCAAGGCCCAGAAAGGTAGTAAGGGCATCATTAAAATAGTCCATGTAACAAAAGTGGTTCAAACGTAATTTTATGAAGCTACGAGAATACTTTTTGTGTGAAAAGAAAACAAAAATAAAGAGTTTATTCAATCATTTCTTCTCTTCCGTGTCAGTCTTCGATGCACGTTCTCAAGAGTACCACAACGGATCTTTCATTTATTTGTTTGATGCATATTAAGGTTTATCTTTCATGGCAACACCCAACCTAATCACTGACATTTCTTGCAACTTTTGCACTTTATTCCTTTATCATTCATTATATTCATTTAGTAATTGTTGATTATGTTTGTTTATCTTCAGTAAGACCCTTTACAACGTAACAATATTTCACCATCCTTTAGATAAACCAGATGACCAACTCCCTCTAGTTTGCATTCATTCTAAATTATCAAACAGGCTCTGTTGGGAGTTTTCTCATGCCAAGGTAAAAGTCCTTGACTGGTGTCCAAACTAAGAAAGGGGGGAAGTGATCATATGATATGCTCATAACTGCACCTTAAATGACATGTGACACAAAAATCACAATGTCATCGCTGATGTGAGTACCAATCCCTACAGCATGCATCAAATCATGTTTATTAGTTTATGTTAAAAGAGAAGTTGACTTCCAGAATGAAACATTCCTGATCATTTACTCACCCCCACGTCATCCAAAATGTTCATGTCTTTTTTTCTTCAGTCGAAAAAGAAAGGTTTTTGAGGAAAACATTTCAGGATTTTTCTCCATATATGGAGCTTTAAAGGACTGTACATGATCCCAGCTGAGCAATAAGTGTCTTATCTAGTAAAATGAGCAGTCATTTTCAAGACAAATACACATTTTTAAATGCAACTAGATGAGTAAAGTTTGGGAACAAACCTTAAGTTGGCTTGAGAAAGCCTAGCCTGAAAATTTGAAGCAGTTGTAAAAATATTAAAGTTGATGTTGCAGCATGAAATAGCACATTGCTTACATGAATTAACATATTGTTAGCATGTTTTAGCATGATTAGCTTGTTGCTTGCATTTTTATAGTCTGATTGCAATGTTGTTAGCATGATTAGCAAGTTAATAGCATAGATATAATATATGTATAGATGCCCCATTCGACTGCTCCAAGCATGTAGATGCGTCTGCCATTTTGGAACGGTGAACTTGACGTCATTCACCATACTATAGGTTCACAGACCAACGGCTGTGCAGGATTGTGGCATTTCGAATATTCAGTGATTGCTATGGTGAATGACGTCAAGTTGACCAATACAATATGGTGGGCGGCTAATGAGGTCACTAATGAGGGATCTATGTATATATATATCTATGGTTAATGGCATGTTTATAACATGAATAGCATGTTACTAGCATGTTGCTAGCATAATTAGCCAGTTACTAGCATGCTGCTACCATGATTAGCAAGTTATTGGCATGATTGGCATGTTACTAGCATGTTGTTAGCATGATCAACAAGTTACTAGAATGTTGCTAGCTTGATTAGCAAGTTACTAGCATGTTGTTAGCATGATTACCATGTTACTAGCATGTTGTTAGCACGATTAGCATATTATTAACATGTTGTTAGCATGATTAGCATGTTGCTATCATGTTTCTAGCATGTTGCTAGTATGCTTACCATGTTACTAGCATGTTGTTAGCATCATTAGCATATTACTAACGTGTTGTTAGCATGATTAGCATGTTGCTATCATGTTTCTAGCATGATTAGCATGCTAGTAGCATGTTGTTAGCATGATTAGCAAGTAATATGCATTTTGCTAGAATGATTAGCAAGTTACTAGCATTTTGTTAGCATGATTAACATGTTACTAGCATGTTGCTAGTATGATTTACAAGTTTCTAGCATGTTGCTAGTGTGTTCTGACATAATTAGCATGATGCTAGCATGATTAGCATGATAACAGCATGTTGCTGAACATGGTAAGCAAGTTACTAGCATGATTAACATGTTTCCAGCATTATTAGCATGTTTAAACAAGCTAAAATCAGTTGATTCAGTAAAAACCAGCTAAAACCAGCCTAGGCTGGTGATTAGCAAGTTACTAGAATGTTCTTAGTATGATTATCAAGTTACTAGCATGTTGTTAGCATGTTTCTAAGATGGTTAGCAAGTCAGTAGCATCTAACTAGCATCATTAGCAAGTTACTAGCTGTTATTAGCATGATTAACAAGTTATTAGCAGTTGTTAGCATTATAAGCAAGTTACTGGCATGTTGCTAACATGTTTCTAACAAAATTAGCATGATGCTAGCATGATAATAGCATGTTGCTAAACATGGTTAACAAGTTACTAGCATGTTGCTAGTGTGTTTCCAGCATAATTAGCATGTTGCTAGCATGATTAGCATGATAATAGCATGTTGCTAAATATGGTTAACAAGTTAGTAGCATGTTCCTAGAATGATTAACATGTTTCCAGCATTATTAGCATGTTTAAACAAGCTAAAATCAGTTGATTCAGTAAAAACCAGCCTAGGCTGATGATTAGCAAATTATTAGCATGCTGTTAGCATGATTAGCATGTTAATAGCGTGTTACTAAACATGATTAGCAAGTTACTAGCATGTTGCTAGCATAATTAACATGTTTCTATGATTAGCATATTTAAACAAGATAAAACTAGTTGATTCTGTAAAAACTAACTAAGGGTGCAAAAGGGTGGTGATCAGCAAGTTACTAGAATGTTCTTAGCATGATAAACAAGTTATTAGCATGTTGCTAGCATGATTAGCATCTTAATAGCATGTTGCTAAACGTGATTAGCACTAGTTTCTAGTATGATTAGCATGTTTAAACAAGCTAAAATGAGTTGATTTAGTAATAACCAGCTTAAACCAGCTAAAACCAGCCTCGGCTGGTTGTCTAGTCTTAAATGGTTTAAGCTGAAAATAGCTGTTTTAACCTTAGCTGGTCTTTTAGCAGGTCTCCCAGCTTGACCAGCTAAAAAGTGTCCAAAACCACTTTAAACCACTTTAAAACCAGCCCGGGAGACCAGCCAAAGCAGCCATTCAGCTTAGGCTGGTTTTCAGAGTTTTTTAAGCAGGGAGTTGTTAAGCTTTGTCATAGTAATAAAGAGCTTAGATGCACCATAGGTCTCTTTGTGTGAAAGTTCTCACCCCCTCAATTAAAGTCTATGGGATTTTAGGTGAATTTGATCGTCTGGTTTTCAAACGAAACGATATAGCAACTAACTTCAGACCAGTCTGAAGGTCTGACCCGAGTTTGGTGGTTGTAGCTTTAAAGCTGAATTTAAAGCAGATATTGACTAAATTTGGGCTCAGAAGAAGAAGCTTGTATAGCCGATCAGTAAATTGGCTTTCTCAAGCCAACTTAACTAAAATATATAAATCTTAAATTCAGGGCTAAACATATTTTTGAGTGTATGTACAATATTCTATTTCAGTTTTATTCAATGAACATTCCTTCTTTCGTTTTTTGCAAAAGTTAAACTATTATCTGCAACAGACAGAATAAAACATCACAACTGTGGTTTAATTAAAGATAGTTCCTTTACTTATTCTTTCATTACATGTACTGATTTGATACAACACTGCTATTTTGTAAAAAGTATGTGTAATTGTTTTTTTCCCTTCTAACTCCTTTATGTGAAAACAATCAATTATCAGTCTAGCAGCACGGTTCTGTCTGGGTAGTACAGCACGGGCCACAGAATTGATTTTTATAGGGAGGGCAAGAATTAACTGAACTATTAACTGAATTATGGTTTAAACATTTAAGCAAAATGCAAATCTGCACTTTTAATTATGAATCCACAAGCAACATGCACCCTCAGGGATATCATGATAGTAAATGTTGCCCTCTTTATCAGTAGTTCAGCCCTGTGCTAGCAATAAACAAGCGTGGCAGTTCATTTCTAGTATTATTAGCTGCTCACCGACTGAATCAGGAATAAAAGTATACTACCGTGCACGCAAACAAACAAACAAGGCCCCAAAAGAGGCCATTCCGTTTCAGTTTGATGCTCATAATAAATTCAAAATGACATCTCCAATTTCTCCACATTATAAGAGCGACGCTAAAAAAAGGAAGAGGAATTGTTCTTCATCTAAGTGGAACTGATAGACAACCTCAGGTGTTTGCTTTGGGCCTTTCATTTTTGATGAAGCGGGCAGAGCTAAAGAGCTTTTTATGCAATCCACTAGCGAAGGAGGCAGTCTTTTACATACAGTAATAGCACAAACATGATCATAATCCTCAGAGATGAATGCCACCAGCACTTGTCACATTGTGACTACAGTAATCGTTATTTTAAAAGGCACCATTGTCTTTAGATTGCTTTTGTTGTGTTAAATTAATACTAGATTGCTTTTAACTTAGTATTTATAGAAATGTTCGCCACAACAAAAATGCTTAACTTTTTCTTTGATCATTCAAGAACAGACGCTGTTATTTTCTCTGCGTTCATGGCATTGTGAAATCACACAGTGTAATTCAGATTTGTATTATCAACAATAACGTACTATTGACGAACACATGACAAGAAAAAAAAGATTAGCATTGCTGTCTATGGAGGGTCAGACAGCTCTCAGATTTCATTAAAGATATCTTAATTTGTGTTCTGAAGATGAACAAACGTCTTACAGGTTTAGAATGACATCAAGGTCAGTAATTAACAGTGTTGGGCACGTTACTTTAAAAAAGTAGTTAGTTATAGTTACTAGTTACTTCTCACAAATAGTAACTGAGTTACATCATTATAAAAGTAACTAATTACCAGGGAAAGTAACTATTGTGTTACTTAAAAAAAACAAAAAAACAAATTCAAACATGTAAAATAGCTTGGATGCCCTCAATATTAAATGTTAAATGAATGAAATTTACACTAAATCAAATAAATTATTATTCTAAAAAATTGTACAGTAATGTACAATATTTTAATGTTGCTGTGGGACAATGTAAGAGACAGCTATCAAATTCAATAAATTATTGTAAATATTATCAACCCTCTACAGAAACCTTGGCAATAGAATAGCCATTGGCTATTAAAGTTTTTTTGTTTGTTTGTTTACTCATCAGACTAATATTAAATATCTAATATATGTATGTATGTATGTATGTATGTATATATATATACCAGTTATTTTTTAAATAATTGAAAGTAGACTTTTAGCTTCAGTCAGTCAAGAATTATAATATGTGACCCTGGACCACAAAACGCTGGGGTATATTTGTAGCAATAGCCAAAAACACATTGTGTGGGTCAAAATGATTGTTTTTTTAATGCCAAAAATCATTAGGATATTCAGTAAAGATCATGTTCCATGAAGATATTTTGTAAACTTTCCACCGTAAATATATCAAAACTTAATTTTTGATTAGTGATATGCATTGTTAAGAACTTTATTTGGACAGCTTTAAAGGTGATTTTCTCAATATTTAGTTTTTTTTTGCACCCTCAGATTCTAGATTTTCAAATAGTTGTATCTCAGCCAAATATTGTCCTATCCTAACAAACCATACAGCAATGGGAAGCTTATTTATTTGGATTTAGATTATGTATACATCACAATTTCGAAAAAAACTGACCCTCATGACTGGTTTTGTGGTCCAGGGTCACATGATATTATGATAATTTTGCATTAAACTTTAGTAATTAGAATAACCATGTTTGAATGCATGTTTGTCATGTTGACCGAACTTAGGAATGGTGGTGGTTCATTTCGTGTTTCTATAAAAAAAGAGGGGGAAAATAAAAATAATTCTGATAAGATAAAAACACTACTACGAATTCTACTACTACTAGGATAAATGAGCTGCTGGGTTTATAAATATTAATCACGTTGTCTGCGTTCGCTTGAACTGATTTGCTGAAATCAAAACAGGGACGATAATAGGTGAGCGCCAGCCAATGAGATTGCCGTTTGCGCGTTAGCCCCGCCCGCTTCCGGAGAAACCGGCAGTTCTTAAAAGCTGAAGAATTCCGGTTATTTTGACAGGAAAATACAGCAAATAATATCGTTTACACGTAGCGCGTCAATTCTGCTTGGTATATAAGACTCTCCCGCTCTGTATCTTTCTTTGTGAGTGTGTGAAAACAAAGCGACAGCGAGTCGTGTGCCTTCATACTAGAGTTTACAGTTCATCAAATACATGTAGGCTGCGCATCCATTCAGATGAACTGAAAAATAAATAGTATAATAAATCATAGTAACGCCACGTTTTATTGTCATTAACGGCGTTGTAACGGGGAAACAGAAAAAAATACGCCGTTTATAGATAATGCCATTGTTCCCATCACTGGTAATTAATGACAGAATTTTCATTTTTGGGTGAACTATCGTTTGAATATTTGTTATAACTTTTCGACAATTAAAATTAGGCGTATATATTTGTAAACTAAAATGAATGAAGAGGGAATTAATTTTTCACTAAAAATAACAGCATAAACATAAACAACACTCAAATTTCCACCTAAACAAAAACAAATCAACCACGGTAGTACATCTAAAAGGGGATTTCATACCTTTGAAATGAAAAGATTTCCTAAAGGTGTTACTTGGTCTTATTAATTTGTGTGGAAATACATTCTGTGGAAGGGACATTTGTAAACAGCCTGGAGATATCATTAGAAGTCCAACAGAATGAGCATTGGTCTGCGCTGTAATTGAAAGATAGTGGCCACAGCTGCAGTACAGCAATCTCCGTTCAGCATGCAATGATACCGATTCGAATAAAGGGTGGAGATTATTCTAGGTAGACCAAAATGTAATGATTAATTTCCTCTTTGGGTTCCTCGCAATCATAATAATGGGTAAGAAAATGTGGCATTGTTGTGCACAAAGCAATAGTGCTCCTGGTGGTACCCACAGTGTGAACTTTGAAATGATGTGTTCCTGTACCTCAGTTAGCTGCCAGGATACAAATGAGTCACCCAGCATCCCACGCCTGCATGCACATCCACCGTATAATAAAGCCATTTCACCCAGCATGAAATAAAAGACCATTTTCAAGTTCAGTGATTGGGTTCATAAACTCTCTCACTGCCTAAAACACACACACATTTGCGGGTGCGCGCAACAGTTCACGTACACACGAAAGCATGGATGCAAACTTACACACTGTGACACCAAGGCATGTTGATTTCCGACATACCGAGTGGCTTAAATCATCAGGCATGCAAAATAAACAAGACTTAATACATAAGCAAGCAAAACCCTCATCCTCAAGCCATCCTAGGTGTATATGACTTTCTTCTTTCAGACAAATAGAGTCAGTTATATTAAAAAAAAAATTCTGGCTCTTTCAAGCTTTGAATGGGTGTTGAGATTTTGAAGTCCAACAAAGTGCATCCATCCATCATAAAAAGTACTGCACATGGCTCCAGGGGGTAATAAAGGCCTTCTAAAGCAAACTGATTTGTTTGTGTAAGAAAAATATCCATATTTAAAACTTATCAACCGTGATCTCTATAGCTTCCGCTAGCTGTCCTGTACGTGCATTCACGAGAGAGTGGCGTTCCAGCGGATGATGTAGGACATTGTGTAAGCTCTGGTTAAATGTAAAAAATTTGGAAGTGCAGTAGAGAGAGCATAACATTGATTAGTCATTAATTAGAAATACAAAATGAGGATTTGTAAAGGAAAATGTGGGAGGATTTTGATCTAAGCCAAGAGGAGACTTTGATTTTCCTTTGCTGTAAACAAAACTTTGTTCTCGGGAGACTAACATATTCTCACCGGAGCTTACACTACGCCTACGACCTACTTCATCCACTGGAACGCCACTTTCTCGTAAAAAATGCGTCCAACAGTTAGCGGAAGCTACACTCCAAAAAATGCTGGGTTCAACTTGTTGGGTCATTTTATTGGGTTATTTTTAACATTTTTACCCAGGTGCTGGGTTATTTATTTATTTTTTTTTAACCCAAATGCTGGGTTCAACTTGTTGGGTCATTTTATTGTGTTGTTTTTAACATTTTTACCCAGGTGCTGGGTTTTTTTTTTTTTAACCCAAATGCTGGGTTCAACTTGTTTGGTCATTTTATTGGGTTATTTTTAACATTTTTACCCAGGTGCTGGGTTATTTTTTTTTAAAACCCAAATGCTGGGTTCAACTTTTTGGGTTATTTTGTTGTATTGTTTTTAACATTTTTACCCAGGTGCTGGGTTGTTTTTTTTAACCCAAATGCTGGGTTCAACTTGTTGGGTCATTTTATTGGGTTGTTTTTAACATTTTTACCCAGGTACTGGGTTATTTTTTTTTAACCCAAATGCTGGGTTCAACTTGTTGGGTCATTTTATTGGGTTGTTTTTAACATTTTTACCCAGGTGCTGGGTTATTATTATTATTTTTTTTTTTAAACCTGAATGCTGGGTTCAACTTGTTGAGTCATTTTATTGGGTTGTTTTTAACATTTTTATCCAGGTGCTGGGTTATTTTTTTTTTAACCCAAATGCTGAGTTAAACTTGTTGGGTCATTTTATTGTGTTGTTTTTAACATTTTTACCCAGGTGCTGGGTTATTTTTTTTTAACCCAAATGCTGGGTTCAACTTGTTGGATAGATAATTTTATTGGGTTATTGTAATTTTTTTTTTTTTTTTTTTAGTATATTTTTACCCAGGTGCTGGGATATTTTGTTTAACCCAAATGCTGGGTTCAACTTGTTGGGTCATTTTACTGGGTTATTTTTGATATTTTTACCCAGGCACTGGGTAGTTTTTCTGTAACTAAGTTGCTGGGTCATTTTTAACGCTGGGTTATTTTTTTTTCTACCTAACTGCTGGGTTAAGCCTGTCTCTGACGAAACAACCCAGCTGCTGAGCTACAGTCAGAGCTTGGGCTTTTTGGTGTACTTCTTTAGGGAAATAAAGGTTTATGTACATTTTATTTCAATAATAAAGTCTTCACTGTGCTGTAAGTTGTATTATTTTACACAACGCAACATAAGGACGAGATGTCAGTCAGCTGCATCAGCAGCAGTCACTGTATGATAGAAATGCCTTTTGCCTTGCATAAAATAAATGGATTTTATTCGTTATAGTACTGAGTTTAATTTGATGTTAAAATATGTTCTCTAATGCCAGTGCTATTTGTTTATGTCCAGGTTTTGAAGTCAGTCATGGCATCTTTCAGCTACGAGTGAAATGTGAGGCCGTGGTCTAAAGTTCGCAGTTACCCGGTGAACAGCAGCCCTTTACTGGCTCAGGTTTTTGCAACACTCTGGCACAAGAATTAGTGCTATTGCGGTAAAAAGCGATTACAGAGAACAGCTGAATTACTTTAATATTAAAATGCTAGTTTTAAATGTTGCATTTTTATGTCTAAACTAGTTAAAAGAGTGTATGTAATATTGTAAACTATGTATTCACCCAAATAAATTCAGTTTGTCTTGTATTTTGTCCGTGTGTTCTTGCTTAATAATAAATGTTCATCTTTTAATTATTGCAGTTACCGCTAGTAATTCTGTGTATTTTTTTTATAAGTTCTAGCAATATAGTAATTTTAAAACAATAGATGACTTAAATAAAATAATCCAGCATGTTTGGTAAAAACATTTAACCCAACCAGCTGGGTCAAAATAACCCAGCGTGTGTTCTGTCCAATATTTACCCAGCACTGGGTTGCCAAATAACCCAAGTTGGGTTGTTTTTAACCCAGTATTTTTTTTTAGAGCGTAGAGATTAAATATAGATATTTTTCTTACACAAACACATTGATTCACTTCAGAAAGCCCTTTTATTAACACCCCAGAGCCATGTGGAGTACTTTTATGATGGATCGACACACTTTTTTGGGCTTCAAAATCTCAACAGCCATTCATTGCCCTTATAAAGCTGAGAAGAGCCAGGAATTTTTTTGATTGTATTCATCTGAAAGAAGAAAGTCATATACACCTAGGATGGCTTGAGGATGAGTAAATCATGGGGTAATTTTCATTTTTGGGTGAACTATCCCTATCCCAAAATTCATCCAAAAATGAAAATTTGCTGAAAATGTACTGATCTTCAGGCCATCCAAGATGTAGACAAGTTCGTTTCTTTATCAGAACAGATTTGGAGAAATTTAACATTATATCACTTGCTCACCAGTGGATACTCTGCAGTGAATGGGTGCCGTCAGAATGAAAGTCCAAACAGCTGATAAAAACATGACAATAATCCACAAGTAACCAACATGACTCCAACCCATCAGGTAATGCCTTGTGAAGCTGCTGTTTGCAATAAACAAATCCATCATTAACATGATTTTATTTTCAAACCATTGCTTTTGGCTAAAATACGAGTCCTCTATCCATAATATTGTTCTATCCAGTGAAAAAGTGAGAGAAATATGCACAGATCAAGCCCCGTTTACAAGTCAAAAAAGTCCAAAACTGTTCTAAACAAATTTGTCTGTGAATTTTGATGTGGGAAGACAAAAGTTTATAGTCTTTTTAATTGGAGGAAGAGTTATTATGGATTATATTTTATATATTCTATATCATTTATGTTTTGACCAGAAGTGATGGTTTAAAGTTCAATTATGTCTTATTGATTGATTTGTTTCTTACAAACACACAGCTTTTTGCATCACAAGGTGTTAATTGATGGACCAGAGTTATTGTGATGTTTTTATCAGCTGTTTGGACTTTCATTCTGACGGCACCCATTCACTGCAGAGGATCCATTGGTGAGCATGTTATGTAATGCTAAATTTCTCCAAATCTGTTCTGATGAAGACACAAACTCATCTACATTTTGGATGTCCTGAGGGTGAATAAACTTTCAGCAAATTTTAATTTTTAGGTGAACTACTGCTTTAAAAGAATGAGAAGAAAAAGCATAATGCCATCTGATTTTTGCAGCATTTAGGCTGAAGGAACTCTGCTAGCCCACCCAATACACAATAAAGCTGCCAACTTTAACTGTTAACCTGATTATAAGCTTATTTTTCTTTCATAAAGCATGACTACAATGTTGTGTGCATGGAATCATTTACCCGAATGATCCGAGCTGTAGATTAACACCGCACAGGTAACTGCTCTCCCTCCAACACGTCTTAATCAAAGTTTGCGAGCATAATTCAACGGCCGTTACATCTCAGTTCAAATGTTAATCACTTGTCATAACCTTTGTGGCAATGCATTAGTCATAAAAATCATAAACTGTTGCCATAGACACTAATTAGCTTGCCAGGATGTTTTTAACAGGAGCCTGAATTAAATTTGCCTAACAATGCATTGCCTAGAGGTTTCTCTGCTCATTTAAATAATGAAGAACAAATATGGTTAATTTGAGTTTGTTTTGTTTTACTGTAATGAAGTTGCATGGTTATTCCTTCCAAAACTTTATTAACAAAAAACTAAATAAAATGTTTTTTTTTGTGATGTAAATGTGATGCAAACACAAATTCTGGCAAAGCTCTCCTTTTCAATGTTTTGGTTTGTCAATAAAAACACTAGAATCTACATTTCCGCTGCACCTTTCTTTACTTTAAATCACAAATACCTAAATAATGTGTGATTCAACAGCACCCTCTAGTGTCTAATGATGGTTGCAAAACTGTTGCTATGCTAACAAAGGACAATAAAATATCCTGTTTTCAAAGCTACAAAGTCTGGCTTTCGTCTCCACAATTGAGGTGTCTGTCAAGCTGAAGAATAAGTGTGCTGAATTACATAACCTGAGTTGACCTCAGATTTCCATGTGCAATATTACAACCCCCAATGAATTATACAGCTATTTTTTTTATTTATTTGGAAAGAATGTGCATTTCATATCAAAAGCAAACCACAGAATCTCTTTTAAAACAAGATGACTGCAGATCAACAAAAACCTTCACCTGGTCGCTGAACCATTTATCAGTTCATAGATAAACAGAGCTATGGAGAAATCAGTCTTGTGTACTTTAATGGAAAGGTGAACTGAGGTGAAGTGAAGGGATAGTCCTGTCAATCTTCATACATTCTTTGAATGTTTGTGACAACGAAATTATAGACGCTTACTTGATAGAAGCCTGTTAATTTAAGTTATTCATATTAAGTTACACAAAAGCAATGATACCAACAGGGTAGCCATAGCGAATGTTTCTATTTGGCAAAAATATATGCATTTTCTAGCTTCCTTTTGGTGATTTTATGCAAAACTGATTATTTATGAAGAGTCTCTTGTGACTTATTTTAAGAGCAAAAATCTTACCTCATTCATGATGCTTAACCTGCCTACCTACTCTTTCTTGACACGAACACTATTTTTGTTATTATCTGTGTGGCCGTTTAGCTTCCCTTCTGCCATCAGTTTCTTAATTTGGTCATGTGGCCCCTTGCCCATCAAGGGCGAAGGGTAGCGGTAGGAGCCTCCGATGCGGTCCCACAGGGTGAAGTACTGCCCGTAGTTGTAGTCGAAGAAAAGGTGGTGGTCTGTGTGGTGAGCTGAACCGTTGATGACGTCTTCCATCAGGTTGGGAACGCGGTAGTCCCCGTCGTGGATGGAGATGGTCCATATGTTGACGAACACGTACAGGACTAAGTACAGAATCTTGTGTAGGGGGAAGAGGAAGGGGTAGATGTGGTATGGCAGGCCCTGGAGAAATCCATCCACGGGGTGGAAAGCGTGGCTGGCGAACGGAGTCGGGATCTTCCAAATGTGATGTGGCTTGTGAAAATACTGTATATGAGGGAAAAGATTTAAGAAGTGCATTAATGGAGCTGAGAGTACTACACTTTTACACTTGGCAGTGTAAGTAATTAGTGTAATCAAAAATAGATTAAATATGTATTTTGACCCGTGTATGTGAGTAATTTTTACTACACTACCAGTCAAATATTTAAATTTTTTATGTTTTTAAAGATTTTTAATGTTTTTTTTTTTTTTTTAAAGAAGTCTCTTCTGCTCAGCAAGCCTGCATTTATTTGATCCAAAATACAGCAAAAACAGTACAATTTTGAAATATTTTCACTATTTAAAATAACTCTTTTCTATTTGAATATATTTTAAAATGTAATTTATTCCTGTGATCAAAGCTACATTTTCAGCATCATTACTCCAGTCTTCAGTTTTACATAATCCTTCAGAAATCATTCTAATATTCTGATTTTCTGTTCAATAAACCTTTTTTATTTTTATCAATTTTCAAGATAGTTGAGTATGATTTTTTCAGAATTATTTGATGAAAAGAAAGATTCAAAGATCAACATGTATTTTTCTGAATTAAAAAAGCTTTTGTAACATTATACACTATACCATTTAAATAGTACATATCAGTATAATGTATTTTTAATTAATTAATTTATTAAAGACATTACTTTTATTTAGCAAGGATGCTTTAAACTGATCAAAAGTGATGATAAAAAACATTTATAATGTTACAAAATATTTCTATTTAAGGCAAATGCTGTTCTTCTATTCATCAAAGAAACCTGAAAAAAAAAAATCTACTCAGCTGTTATCAACATAATAATAATAGTAAATGTTTTTTGAGCAGCAAATCAGAATATTAGAATGATTTCTGAAGGATCGTGTGACTCGAGTAATGATGCTAAAAATTCAGCTTTGAAATCACAGGAATAAATTACATTTTAAAATATATTTAAATAGAAAACAGTTATTTTAAATAGCAAAAATCTTTCAAAGTTTTTACTGTACTTTGGATCAAATAAATGCACCTTTGGTGAGCATAAAAAAACATTAAAAATCTTACTGTTCAAAAACCTTTGACTGGCAGTGTATGAAAAAAAATTATCTTAAAAATGCGACTAACTGAAATGTTTAAGTTGAAGTACTAAAACAACATTAAGGTATTGAAAAAAATGACAAAAGCACATAAAAATCACCAAAAAACAAACTAAATTCAAAATATTAAAATAAAAGCTAATTTAAATGTTAATACATCATAGTATAACAAAATTATAAATAATACTAAAATAACACTATTTTAAAATATTTTTTTCTTTATATTGCTTACTTTCTCATAATTTTCAAAGCATGTTTTCTTGGGAATATTGTTTTAATTGTTCATTTAGTTTGTCCTGTGCCCTCAATATCACCATATTAATCTTTTGTAATATTACTATTTATTCCCATCCTATTCCTTTTTTTTTTGCCCATGGTTAATAGAAATTAATAGAAAAACTACCTTAAATTTCTACTATTTAAAAAACAAACAAACAAACAAAAAATACTACATAACAGGAATTACTCCTGTCTTTACTCATATTTACTCGTATGTCAATGCAAGGCAGTTCATACATATCGAAAATACCTTATATATCAACTTGTGGTGAAGGAATCTGTGAATCCAGTAAATGCACATGTCAGTGAAAAACAGGAATGAGACCATGCTGAAAATCAGCCCTGACCATCCTAAAAAACAAGCAGAAATAGTAAGAGATGGTTATGCCCATAGCAACGCGATTATCTAAAGCACATCTGACAGGCTGCATCACTGGCGCTTTCTAAAATTAGTGCTGTCAGTTTGTTGCATTCAGATTCAATCATTTTTAATGTTTCTGGTCCAGCTTTCCTTAAAGTTTAAACGCCAGTGGTTTCCACATATGCAGCACTTTATATATGAATAACTACAACCCATATCATAAAGCAAAGGATCTTACCGAGGGGCGAATCATCAACACTGTCGTACAGTTTGCTGTAGCCTCTGACCTCGGCGAAAAACAATGCTACCGTTGGTATGCTGATCCAGGGCAAAGACCACAATGCATACTTTATCTCACGTTGCACCTGGTTCTGCGGACAAAAAATATACAAAAATTCACATATATTATATACTTACATAAATATATTCCTTTTAAAAACTGTAAGTTACTAGATGGATAAACAAACCTCCAAAAACTGAGGGTGTTGCTTTAATTTGTGGTCAAAAATAAAGAAGTAGCTCAAAGCACCCAGGCCTAGATATAAGATCGCAGCACCCAGGTTGGTGACCACCATCAAGCCGATGATCTGCCGCAGAGCCTCGTCCTCAGGCCATGATGAGGGATACACATATGGAGTGAAGAAGTAATAATCTGCAACGTTGAGCACAAGGTCCATCTTTGACCCTAAGAGTTGGACAGAAGTGTGAATGATAAATAAGGCCTTTAAACAAACACTAAATATACAAGAAACACCTCAGTACACTTTGCCCAATATTGTAAATGGTAACTTAGTACTTTTTTAAAACAAAATGAAACTACAAAAAGTATTATTGCTGATAATAAATGTTAATATTTAATATTCAAATGCTGTATTGACAAGAAACAATCACCTCACCTGTAAAGGTGCGTTTGAAGACACACCAGAGAAGAAAATACGTGAGGTTAAAAGCCTCATAGAGGCCGTCCTTCTGCTCTCACTGTAGATACACAAACGGAGGCAGCCAATAGCGGCTCACTTCCTCACAGCGCGAGCCCGTTTCTTGAAAGCTCATTGGACAGATGCGAGATCTGGTCATGGCGTTAGTGATAGGAAGTCCAACTTCTCTCTGCGACTCGGTTCTTTCGAACGGTTCGTCTAGAAGAACCGATTGAAAACAGGTTCAATTATTCTTTGACGTCGTTGCGTATTCGCATCATCACGAAGCACGCATCTTGTGGTTTGTGACTTTCTCTATTGGCTTTTATCATTAAGAGTGCGTATTGTATTTTAATCTGTCCCAGTTCTGTTTGTTATAGCCATGATTGAGCTCATAAAACATTAATATAATTTACATTTTAAATCTAAATTATTTTGCATCTGTTTGCTGAAATGTGTTGTGCGTTATAGTAAAACCAAATCCGTACAGAACTGTTATACAGTCGGAAACATATTCCCGTTACGTTTTGTTCGTAACAATTCGTGAACGATTCAATTACACCTTGAGAACCGGTTCAAGAGATTCAATAAAAAGGTCCGTTCACAAATCGTACATCGCTATATGACGTTACAGATGAATCATAGTCTATTAAAGAAACAATGCGATTACTCACTGTCATTAATGCAAACACATCGGGTCAACTATTGTATTCAGAAAAATTGCTAACACGATGTGTAAGCGTTATATTGCAGAAAATATCCAATGAGTGGGAGATGTCGTCATCAGAAAGCGACATAACAACAAACGGTAGCGTTGGGTGGAAGACTGCACAGGTTTGTTTTATCCCTTTCACTGAGAACATTTAAGAGCTTTTATTATAAGAGTACTTTTATAAATCCCACGCACTACATAACCAACGATAGATACAGGGTTTCAACCTAGTTTGATATTTTGATTGTGTACCGAAGTCTGATCATGGACAGTGAAGTGCAGAGAGATGGAAGAGTTCTCGATCTCACAGATGATGCCTGGAGAGAAGACAGACTGCCGTATGAGGATGTCACAATCCCACTGGTAAAACTTAACATCTACAGTTTTGATATGTGCATTTCGAATTACGTACGGTAAAATTTCAGTACGTCATAATCTTAAATAACCTTTGCGGTGATGCCGAGTACTGTTAATACTTAAGTTAACAGTGGAATGTGCACGATTTTTTACTTAAATTTTTCATTTCATTAGGTATAGTGAGATCAGCCACATTTAACACGTGGACGTATTTGAGCATGAATACTTTTTATTTGTATTATATGATATCATGTTTGCCATAAAATTGCCTAAAAGCCCATTTGATGATTTAACTTGAATTCATTCCTTTTTCTCACAGAGTGAACTTCCAGAAGCAGAACAAGACAATGGCGGATCGACCGAGTCAGTCAAAGAGCAAGAGATGAAGTGGTCAGATCTCGCCCTGCAGAGTTTGCACGAAAACACCCCAAACGTTGGCACTTAGATGGGAAGCCGGGTATCTCTCCGCTATGTGGGTCACTACGACAAGATCTGTGATGGAAAAGACTCATTTCTGAACGTAAAATGTCAAATAATTGTGCCACTGTGATTTGCATAAAAGTGTTTCATTTTTTGATATTTAAAAAATAAATTGCTTAACATTTAAAGTGCACAATGCACAATCTGTATAAGTTTATTTTTTTTTTTTCCCAAAGCAATTTATACTTGCATTCAGAAAGGATGCATTAATTTGATTTCTATTTCACATAAATTATCGTCTAATCCTAAAAAAAGTATCACGTGGTCTGCAAAAATATTAAGCACTATTTTAAGTGTGTATTTGTTAACCATGATATGCATTTCTTGAATCCCAAATGATTATACAATTTCAGAACTATCATATGACACTAATGACTGTAGAATAACGGGTGCTAAGCGTTCAGCTTTGACATGAATAAATTACATTTAAGAGTATATTAAAATAGAAAAAAGCAGGGCTGACAAATGATTAGTCGCGATTAATCACATACAGAATAAAAGTTTGAGTTTGCCTAATAAATGTGCGTGTACTGTTTATTTTGTATACATAAATGCACAAATTAATGTATATATTTAAGAAATGTTATGTACAAAATATTTTAATTTAAATATAATATAAATTCTATAAAAATTATAATACATATACTTGTAAATATGTCTTAAATACGTACATGAATGTGTTTGTATTTATATATACATCATAATTACACACACACATATATTAGGCAAACTCAAATTTTTATTTTGTAGGCGATTAATCATTTGAAAGCCCTAGAAAACAGTTATTCAAAATTGCATCAAATGCAGCTGTAATGAACTAAGAATGAGACTGATTTAAAAAAAAAAAAAATCTTAAATCTTTTGAACAGTATTGTAAATTAGGATGCAGGGAATTAGACTGTTTCCATCTCTGAATAAAAATTAAAAAAAAAGGTAATTGTGACTTTTTTGTCTCACAATTCTGAGAAAAAAGTCAGAATTTTGAGTTTTATCACATTTCTGAGGAAAAAAAGTCAGTTTTGAGATAAAAAGTCACAAAAAATTATTCAGTGGCAAAAACTGGCTTCCATAATTAATTACTAGAAATGCAACATAAGCAAGTGTAAAATAGATGACTGAATTAAATGCACAAGCAGTAAAGAATAGAACCAGTGAATCATTCCTTCTTTCAGGCTAAGCTGAATTTTATTTGGGTTCAAAGGTGACACCGAGATGCTCCATTTGTTATCACAAATATATCTGAAACATGGCTAACTGTGAGCATATTATGTTTTAGTCATAGCCAACATGTATGATAATACTTTCTTGGTATTACAATAAGATGTTCAGCTAGGTGGCTCCTCAGGCAGATGTGTAGAGGTTTGGGGGAATGTGACCAAATAGCTATGAATTTATAGTATAATTACTTGAGATTAACATATCAAATCTTAATAGAGATCTTTATTACAACAATCCAGCCAAATTCAATCAAATAACAGCAGCTGTATTATATTACAGATTTAAGCTGAATAAGTATTTATTTTAAATGTTTTAATGTTTAGCCTACTGACTCATTTGCTATACTAAAAAAATCCTCCCCAAAAATGTGCATTAAAGGAAAAGTCATTTGAAGCTAAAATAAATCAGACTGCAGGTTCATACAAACTTGATTAAAGTTTAGGCTTTAACGCTAAACTTGTGTGTCAAAGAGTGCAAGTATGGAGATGCTGCATTGGTCCCATAAAATAGAGGTTACATATGAGTGCCTTTATTATTTTTTTTCCCCCACATTAGCCACCCAACCATTTTTTTTTTCACAGTCTAATATGAACAAAAACAAAAAAAACAGCATATTAAATGTCAATCATAAAAATGCTGGCAAAATGAATCTGAACTTCATAAGACTTGGCAAAACACAAAAACAGATGTTATTAGGGAATCAACCACAAACATACAAATTATGCCATTGCGGGCTCATTTGAATACTCAAACACAAATTTTAAAGGCATCGTAATGCAATAATTACTGTCTGACAGAACGGTAACATGCAATGACTTCGCAAAACAACAAAAACGGGTCCCCTAATCATAAACTGTCCTAAAATGTTGGTTTGTCTTCACCTGACAGATTAATTCTAAGGGCAATGCACATTGTACTCATTCCAAAAGCACAAATTGCTCAGCATTATGAAATGAAAGGACTTTTCAGGTAAGTGGTTCCCCTTACATAAAGTTTATGGATCTATGTGAAATTTAGTAATGCAGCTACAAAAATGTAAGTAAGGTGCTGGTCTAAAATCAGTCAGAAACAATCACTAAATGTATCAAAAACTCCCTGTCAATGACATTTCTCTGAAAGTCACTTGCTCCACAATGGCACTCTCACCTTCAGTCAACCGCATTCATCATTTGGTCCCTCCAAAAACAAAGAGCAACCTATCCAAGCAGAGTTCAGTCAAGTTTTTGAATGAAGAAAGAAATCCAGTTGCTTTTGATTCAACCCTATCATACATAATGGCACAGTTTAGACAAAATGGAAAAAGAAAAAATGCACATTTTGGGCCCCCAACCTGAAGGCAGAATATTAAGAATTTCATGTACCACCTAGTTGTGTAAAATGAAGGTAGGATGACTTAAACAGGGCTTCCCTTCCACTGTTACTGTAACATCCAGAAAGTACACAATACATATATATATATATATCTCAAGGTACACAGAACTGTTCTGTAAAATGTAGATTACATGCATTTCTAAAATGCAAACCTTTACACTTCATTTATACCCAGTCCCAGACCTTTTCAAACAGAACACAAAGAATCCCTTATATCCAGTAGTACTTCTCAGATATACATAACTTGTCTGGTTATGATTCATGTACCATTTGTCAATATCACAGAATATCTACAGTATATAACAAGTTATAGTCTCCATGTCACAATGTTTAAACAACTGATGAAATTATGGTACATTCAGTTCAGTAAAAAGTCTTTTACATTTCTTTGTACATTTTAAAAAAAGCAAACTGAATGTAAACAGTCAGAAAGCAGTCCACTGTCCCGCAGAGGCTGCTAAATTTCAATTAAACTTGAATTATTATTGACACCTACAGTACAATAATGTTCTTATTTGTCATTAAATCTCATTTACTCAGCATTAATTTCAGTCTCTGGCCTCTGCACTGAAAGCTCAGCTTGTATGAAGGCGCCTTGTCCCAAGGCAGTGGAGTATGCGCGATTATTATGTGGAGTTGAGAAACCAGGGCTGTGATAGGAGCTGGAACCACCCCGATTTGATAGTGAGGTTTGGGACTGAGGTACCGGATGGTAGTCATCCAGGTTGTCATAGTGTGACTGTAAAGTAATGGCACTTTGTCTTTGTCCTTGTGACTGATGAGAGTAGGATCCACTATGGTCAGAACTGTCCGGTAAATGTGCGGGAAGACTGGATTGGTTGTAATGCTGGCGCTCTCGAACGCTATGGGATCTCTCCGGCTTGAGTGGGGGAGCTGGC
The DNA here is from genome assembly GCA_036247105.1 of Cirrhinus mrigala. Classification (NCBI taxonomy): domain Eukaryota; kingdom Metazoa; phylum Chordata; class Actinopteri; order Cypriniformes; family Cyprinidae; genus Cirrhinus; species Cirrhinus mrigala. Next base: position 15,248,654 of record CM070027.1, on the reverse strand, counting down.
TTCACCGGAACCGCTTGTTCATCCTCACTGGCACTGCTTGTGGCTTTAACCCTGCATATGTGGCGATCCAAATCGGACCTTTCGTAACGAGGTTGGGCACTCCTGCTCTCCGAGTGTTCTTGCCAATGTTTACCGCTCAGTTGCTTTTCCCCTGGTTCAAACTTTGGGTCAAGATGGCCACCCTCTGGTAAGTGCTGCAGGCTTCGTGGTGGAAGTTGTGACTGATGTGAATGGATGGACGAGTACGGCCTGGAGCTGGCGCTTTGTTTGGTGGTCTTATCCCCCATCCCATTTCCTTGGCAGTGCTTCTCGGTTTCCATATACATCAGGACATCTGGATCGGAGATCAAGTGCCTGGGAGCATGTTGAGATCCAGGAACGATATTATATCTAGCCTCCTTGCTCTCGGCAGCCATCAATACAGCTTTCCCGGGATCTGATTTGCTGCGCAAGTGTAACATGTCTATATCCACTGGCATGTAGGGTCCTATGTTGTCATACTGAGACATAACAGAACCCTTCACCTTTTGCCTCGCTCGGCTTTCCCTGCGGATGGAGTGTATGCGAAGCCTCTCCGCTTCCTCCGGATCCCATGCAAAGTAAACACCCCCTTTTGAACCACCGTAAGGTGGCATGTCTCTGCTTACGAAGCTGTGCTCCTTTACAGGAATGATATGCCGCGAAAGGTAGTGGTAGCCTCCTGATTTGGCTCCAGTCCGAAGGAGAGGGGCACTGTCCCGACCGCTGAAGGAATGAACGTGCCGCAAACGGATTGTACCGTAATGGTCCACATCATAAAAAGGGGCATCCAGAACGTGAGAGCCAGAGTACGGGCTGTAGCGGTACTGAACTCTTCCGTTCTCAAAATAAGGCTGCAGTTGTGTGACGTGGTAGTCGGTTTGAGAGGGCGCTTGGTGAGACTTGCAGTGGTAGACTGGGCGCTGGTAGTAAAACAACTCATCATCCGGTGGAACCTCGGTTCTGGTGACCGGCACTGAGCGGATAGCGGTGGGGGGCACGTGTAGGGAGTGGACCCTGCGGATTGTTGGGTACATGGTGGGTCCATCTACTTGGCTGTAGGCGTGGGAGTGGTGAAGTGAGCTTGGAGAAATGTATTCGCTTCTAAGTTGGCCACGAGATTTGATGGACTGGTGGTAGGATCTTGGTCCGATTGTATTGTATCGCCCATCACCGTGGGATCTATAGGAAATCTGCGGCTCTGATTTCGACACATAAGAAACGTGTGGTGGAACACTCTCTGGTCTGTAATGATATGCCATCGTAGCCTGTCCTGAAGGTGTTACCCGCTGATGGTAATATGCCTCTGCCGCTGGTTCCAGTAGGGTTGCGTCGCCTTTTGTGTGGTAAATGTAACCTGACTGATGAGAGGAAGCCCTGCGATGAGGTTGATGAGACTGTGGGGGAGTCTCCTCCACTGAGCCTCTCATGGATGTTTCTAACATGGCATGAAAGTTGGTGGGATTTGCAGCCTCAGTGTTGCAGAGAGCGGCCATTGCTAGTTTACTTTCAATAGAACGAACCGGGGGTGCTGGTGGTGTCACTCCCTGAGTGTGGTGTTGAGGAGCAGTATCTGCTTTTGGATGGACAGGCTTTATGGCTTCCCATGGTTTTTCCACAGGCTCAAGAGGTGCTGCGGGGGTTGGTGCGACTCTAGCGTTGGGCTGCGATTTGGGCTGAAACTGTGGCTGTGCTTGTGACTGCGAATGAGGCTGAACTTGAGGTTGAGATCGAATTGCTGCATGAGGTTGAGTCTGTATTTGTGGCTGAGGCTGGAGAATTGCAACTGGTTGATCTGGCGTCTTTGTGGGTTTTGGTGGCATAACCATTTCAGTCATATGGATCTAGGGATTAAGCCCAAACAAACACTGTTAAGTTTCTTACATACTTCACTATTTGTATTTACATGTGCTGTAATTTTTAGTTCTGTCATGACAACTCTTGGACGATGGCATGGTAAAGGATATGACGTTGTTAAAGTACTTTGTTTTGGCGGAATAGATCAGTAGCCCCTCACAGATCCAAGGGGCAAGGTTACATCCACATCCATGGGGTGGAGATGGGTAGGTTTAGGGATATGCAAGGTGGGAGGAGTTGGATCTGGATCCAACCTCACCCCCTGGATCTTGTGTTCTGCAGTGAGGACCATCTCCAATAGATCTGCTATGCCAGTGGTTCTCAACTCCCGTCCTCTGGGCCCACTGCTCTGTACATTTTGCAAGTTTCTGAATCTGAAACGCTCAGTTCAGTTCATGGATCTTTCTTCTAATGAGCTGATGATCTGAATCAGGTGTGTTAAATGAGGGAGACATACAAAATGTCCAGAGCAGTGGGCCTTGAGGACTGGAGTTGAGAACCACTGTGCTATGCTGCTGCTGTAGCCTATTGCTGTTGTTGTAGCTTATTGCTGTTGTTGTAGCTCAGGGGTGCCCAAACTCAGTCTTGGAAGGCCAGTGTCCTGCAGAGTTTAGCTCCAACCCCCATTAAACACACCTGAACCAGCTAATCAAACTCTTACTAGGCATACCAGAAACTTCCAGGCAGATGTGTTGAGGCAAGTTAGATTTAAACTCTGCAGGACACCAGCCCTCCAGGACCAAGTTCAGGCACCCCTTTTGTAGATTATTGCTGTTGTTGTAGAATATTGCTTTTGCTACTGCTGCAAAGCAAGTACAGGAACTTGCTAATGCCAATACATAATGCAAATACAGTGCTGTAAGTATTTAAGATACACTGGTGCTGCACAAGTAGCATATATAGGACACCAGCCCTCCAGGACCAAGTTTGGTGACCCCTGCTCTACTGAATGCTAACCAGCCATTTAAATGTAAAGTAGCAAGCTCACTGGCTGCATGTGCAACATGAACCAAACGGCTTGTGCCAAGTAGTTTAACACTGTGAATATCATCAGTCTGCGCCAACTAGAGTTTCATAACAGAACTTGGCATTTGACATAAATGCTGACAAATTAAATAAAAACAATGACAAGCAGCTTTTGATCTAACATACTTCCACACTAGCAGGCAAACAGCACTAATGCTTAACATGCTTTTCTAATTTTGAATTACAATGCTGAAGGTCTGGCTCATGAATATTTATAAAACTATTTAACGTTCAACCTTGGTACTGAAGCACTAGTGTATCTGCCACTGCTTACCTCAGAGCAGGGTTGTTGAATGACAGTATCCTTGCTGCTGATAGCTGGTGTAGTGATTGTTGTAGTGGTTTTGTCTGTGCTTACAGGTGTCTGGCCCACAGCCGGCTGCTGCCTTTCTGGGCTTTTTTGTGTTTGGGAAACTTGAGAAGGTTGACTAGAAGGCATAGCACTCTGGCTTGGGGTGTCTATTGAGACAACATCCTGGCTAGTGCAAGAAATGCTAGATGGTTTCCCACTATCAGCTGTGCTGAGGTGCAGACTGACAGAGCGGGTTAACTTTTCAGTTGGGGTGGAGGGTGGTGAAGATGTAGGAGCGGATCTCTTTGATGCTTCCACTGCAGCTTCCTCCAGGGATGGCTGTGATGGCAAGGAAGGAGGAGGAGGCCAGTCCATGGTCTCCAGTAACTCTTGTGGCTTAATGGGGGACACTGGTGTAGGGGGTCCAGAGGATTGCCTCTGAGAGAGAATAGTGGCCTGCTGGGCAGATTCAGCTAGAGCTAGTGCAAGCATGCGGGCAGCGTTCTTTGGTGGGGGAGGGGGAGGTATGAGGGACACAGAGCTGACAGGGACAATGCCCTTTGGTGAGTCCAGAGCTACGGCTCCTACGGATGGACAAAACAGAGGGAACTCAAACAAGGAGAAGGCAGGCTAATACTCATGAGAAGGTAAGAAAGGGACATGTTAAATTTCTACAGATTGCGGACAGATTTCTCTACATTGAGGGTGGTTGTGCAAAGCGCTACTGGTAAAAGCCTGGTGAACTAAGCCTGAAAAATCAAATAATTATCTTATGAAACACAGCATACCTTGGAGGTTCATATCACAGTGGCATTAGGGTTAACCACAGTGTTTACAATAAAGTAGAAAACTTTTCTTAACATACTTTCTGTATTCATGTTTGTTTTAAGTATTTTTGAAAAACTTAACCATCATTACAGATTTAAGCCATCATATCCTTGTGTTTCAGTTCAGCTTACCTGGCTGCTCTTGAGAGCAGGTGACCTGTGGTGGCTGTGAACATTCAATGCTTGATATGTCTTTACTCTCTTTACTCTCAAAGGTAGCAGCTTTAGAAAGAAGCTCTTGCTGAATGGCTTCACTCAGGGGCAGATCGGTGATTCTTGACAGAGAGCACAATTTTGCAGGAGAGTCGAGTGGAGATGGAAGGGAAGAGGGCTGAAGCACAGTGCTCTCTGGTGCTTTCCTTATCATGGAGGCAGCCGATTCAGACATGCTTAGAGGAGTCACAACAGCTGACTTCTCACTGCTCTCCAGAGATTGAACTGGAGTTTTCTCTGAGAAAGAAGCAGCAGGCAGTTTATTTCTATCCTTTAAGGCTGGACTGTGGTCTGGAGACACAGAATGACTCGTAACTTTAGCTCTGACCGGCGAGACTGGCTCTGAGCCACTGGCACTGCCCGGGCTCCTCTTCAGACTGCTTTCATCTGTGTCAAGTGAGAAAATGGAAGTCTCTGCCAGAGGAAGGCTACACTGGAAGGACATGGGGTCAAAGTCTAAAGAGGCCATGCCAATGTCAGGAGGGCTCAGGTCCACATCATCAGCGGAACGTGGCGGGGAGATGAGAGCAGGCACACAGATTGGTCCATCATCCCCATCACTGTCCCCTTGGCCCAGGTTGTCGTATGAGTTACAGTGTTGTCTGCTGTCCAGCAGGTCACCATTGAAGGAAGCAGAGAGAGCATCGCTGCTGGAGCGAGGTCTACGAGGCCTGTACACCTTAGACTCTCCTGTGTTAAAAGAAAAACAAAGACGTCAGAATTTCACAATGGGTGGTTTACACAGGGTTCACACAGAAACTGTAAAGTGAAATTCCAGGACTTTCAAGGACTTTTCAAGCACTACTTTTTTGATTTTCAAGGACTTCAATCAGAGATCTCACTTATAAAACAATGTCTTCTCTTTCAAACGTAAACCACGGTTCATTTTCTTAAGGGATTTATGTTTGTGTATACTTTCTTTTTTTCTTCTTCTTTGTTTTGTTTTTATAACTGTACTGCCTTAATGGTTTGATGTTTTCCACTGTTTATTAAAATAAAAAAATAAAAAAAATAAAAAAAGATTTGTGAAACCACTACGAAATCTTGATCTGAAACAAATGATTCATGATACATGCTCTGAAGTTCCAAACTTATTTAAATGATTCATGAACCTGCACGGAAGTCTTGATCTAAATCAAATGATTCGCAAACCCGCTCCTAAGTTCCGATCTGAATCAAATGATTCGCGATCAGTGCTCCAAAGTTCTGTTGTAAAGCAAAAGATTCACAAACCTGTTTGGAAGTTACAATCTAAATCAACTGATTCGCGATAAACGTCCAAAGTCCAGATCTGAATCAAATGAATATGCAAAGTTCTGATCTAAGTCAAATAATTCATGATAAGCGACCCAATTGGAGTGCTTCAAAACAGTGAATCACTTTGTGCCGCAATGGTTTAACTGATTCAGAGTTTTGAAAAACTCAGATTCACCCATCACTACGTGCTTTTTAAAATCGTTACAAGCAAAGGCAAAATTGAAAAATGACTGGCTCTTTTAATTTGATTTAATTTGAGCTCTTTTAATTTTTTTGTTAGTGAATCGCATTGCAATCGGAGCGGTTCCAGCGTAAATAACTTACTCAACTGATTCGATTAATCTGTTCCTCCTTTCGCGTCTTCAGCCATGTTTACACTACATTGTCAGTACTACTACTGGCTTAGCTCGCTAGTTTTATGTTTTATTCGTTTTTTATTTTATTTTTTTACTAGTTTTATTAACTGAAATAAGAGAGTATTTTGTTTTTTGATTCACGTAAATTTTGCATGCAAAGATATTAAAGATAGCTAAAAAATTAAACACTTACTTTATAGATACATTGTCTTTCAATTGTCATTCAAGCACTTTTCAAATACCTCTTCAGCAACATTGCTAATTTTAAGGGTTTTCCAGGCCTTAAGATTTCAAAAAGTCAAATTCAAATACTTCAAGAACTTTAAGCATCTTGTACAAATGCTGTTTACAGCTTTAGGAATCCGTTACCTTCAACGTTATGTAAAGAGGTGAGAGACTCCTCACTTTTGGCAGACCGAAGTGTACCCGTGTCTCCTCTCCCTCCTGAGCAGAGAAAATAAAGTAGGAACAGAAAAGTTAATACAAATTGCTTATACACAAGTTCTTATTAATAGTTACATAGCTTTATGGAATACTTGATTCTGATTGGTCAGTCTGTGGTTAAATGTTGTTGTCTCTCATAAATGCTCTGCAGTCTCCCTGCTCTCACGCTATAAAATCATTTAAAGGGATAGTTTACCCAAAAATGAAAAATTTGTCATTAATTACTCAACCTAACGTCGAAACCTTTGTTCAGCTTCAGAACACAAATTAAGGTATTTTTGATGTAATCTAAGAGCTTTCTGACCCTGCATAGACAGCAACGCAACTACCACGTTCAAGGCTAAGAAAGGTATTAAGGACATTGTTAAAATAGTCCATGTGACATCAGTAGTTCAACCGTAATTTTATGAAGCTACGAGAATACATTTTTCACTTTTTTAAACCTTTCTGAGCCTTGAAAGTGGTAGTTACATTGCTGTCTATGCAGGGTTAGAAAGCTCTTGGATTTCATCAAAAATATCTCAATTTATGTTCCAAGATGAACTAAGGTCTTACGGGTTTGGAACAACATGAGGGTGAATAATCAATCAAATTTTTAGGTTTCAATAAATCAATTTCATTTTTAGGTGAACTATCCCTTTAAACTCAAATCAATATTTCACATCCATTTATTTATTTAGAATATACAATCAGTTGGTCATTACTGCTAAATTAACCTCTTCGACATGATACTAGGCCTGATTAACTGCCGTTTATAATGTGATGTGACTATTTGACATTTAAACAAAATGACAATAGGGTACAACACTAACCAGCCAATGCCATGGCCTTGAGTTCGTTTGGTTCACTGGGATTGCGGTGAAGTTTTCGTTTAGACATCGAGGAAGATTTGCCCAGGTTGAAAAATGACCGCCAACTGCCAACCGGAGACTTTTTAGACTTTATGGGCTGTCTTTTCCTGGGGAAAAAAAAAAGATAAAATGTACAAAATGTATCTCTTTGAGAATAACAGGCACATAATTGGTCTCTTTACGACAGCATAAAAAATTACAACATTTTAAAGCTCGCTTTATACCTCTCAGTGGGGAATTCAATGACCGTGTGGAATTTTCCTTGTAATGCTGCAGGACCCTCTCCCACCTCTATGTACTTGCTGTCTGCAGTGATGGGAGAGTTGATTTGGGCTTGGGTACGTGCCTGTGCTTCTTCTAGCGTTAGCAGCTTTGTGGACGGAGAGGGTACCAGCAAAGATTTAGGCCGAGATAAAGAGTTATGTCCTGTGAAGACAAATAAAATGTGAGATGAATATATAACAATACATAAATATGTAAATATCTGTTGAAATCTGTTTATAGTGCATACCTGTTCCCTCTCGTATGAGCGAGCTCAGTTTGGGGCTGAAGAGAACGTCCACATGGTTAAGGATGAACTCCACCACAACCGACTGTATTCGCACCTCCATGAAGGCTGCTGTACCGCTGAAGCAGGCCGATTCTATTTGCTTGGACCTTTTTAGTTGAGGATAAAAAAAAAAAAAATCAAAGATTTTGTTTAATACTTTTGTTTAATAACTATACATTATAGTTGCATCACGCAGAGATCTTACCTCAGTAAGTTGGGGGCCCAAACGATGGCCAAATTCTTTGTATGCATGTTTGTTACATAGCTGAAGGTTGCTAAGCGTGAAAGATGCCTCATAAGAAACTCAAGGGTCCTGCAAGAAAAGCATAAATATTGAACATTAAAACTACAGCTGCATTAAAATCAGACAGCAAGTAAAATTAGCATAATACATTAGATTCAGGAGCCTCTATTTTCCTCAGTCAAAAGTTTTTGAACAGTTAGACTTTTTTACGTTTAAAGAAAAAAATCTCACCAAGCCTGCATTTATTTGATTCAAAGTATAGTAAAAAGAGTCAAATTTTAAAATATTTGTACTATTTAATATAGCAGTCTTCTATTTGAATATATTTTTAAAATGTAATTTATTCCTGTCATCGAAGCTAAATTTTCAGCATCATTACCCCAGTGTCACATGATCCATCAGAAATCATTCCAACATGCTGATTTGCTGTTCAAGAAACATTTATTATTATCATTAACAATATTTTAAAAAGTTGAGTGCATTTTTTAGGATTCTTTGATGAATAGAAAGATCCAAAGACACTATTCAATTCAAAAGCCTGGAGTCAGTAAGATTGTTTATTTATTTAATTTAGTTTACTTTATTTTTTGGGAAAGAATTTATAGAAATTAATACTTTTATTTATCAAGCATGCTTGAAATTGATCAAAAGTGATGATAAAAACATTTATAATATTACAAAAGATTTCTATTTTACATAAATGCTGTTCTTCTGAACTTTCTATTCATCAAAGAAACCTGAAAAAAAAAAATCTACTCAGCTGTTTTTTAACATAATAATAATAATAAATGTTTTTTGAGAAGCAAATCAGAATGTTAGAATGATGCTAAAAATTCAGCTTTGAAATCACAGAAATAAATTACATTTTAAAATATATTCAAATAGAAAACAGTTATTCTAAATAGCAAAAATATTTCAAAATTGTACTGTTTTTGCTGTACTTCAAATAAACACAGACATGGTGAGCAGAAGAGACTTCTTTAAAAACATTAAAAATCTTACTGTTCAAAAACTTTTGACTGGTAGTGTACTTGAACTACATTAGTAATATAATTAGTATGCTTAATGCAGTAAATTCATAAAAATGTGTTTGTTATGTTGAAAAGAGAACTGCAAGTCCTCTAGCAAGCAGCAGAGGGCACTGTGGTCATTTACAAACCTGTAATGCGGAGGCGGCAGCTGCTGAATGACATCATGTATTTTGATCAGCCTCTCCTCATCTGTGGCTGCTGACACAGCCTCCTAAAAAGGAGAAGAGCGGGTGTAAATCAGGGTCACTGCATCTAGAGCAGCTCTAAACAACAAAAATACTCTCAAACCCATGTTCACACTGTACTGCTGAGTGGACAAAAGCACATGGTCAATTGCATTTCCTGTGCATTATAGTTTCACTGCTTCCATAGCAACCTGAAAACACTGATGCACTCTTTACTCTGGCCTTGTTTCATTTGCAGCGACTAATCTCAAGATGCTGTAAATGTCAGTGCTTTGTTTGGCATGCAGATGAACTCCTTGCGAAGTAGGGCTCTAGGAGACAAGCAATTCATTTTGTGTACTCATTAAAGGCAATCAATAGAACGAATAGCCTCAAGCCTTCAATGACTTCTGCGCTGTTTTGCCATTCTCAGATAAGAGACCCACGCATATTATCACACCAAGTAGTAAAAAGGTTTTGATATCATAAGTATGGGCTGGTTGTTCTACTATAATAGGTGCTCTCAGCTGGAGCTATTTGTATGACAAAGAGTGTGTGAGTTTGAGAAAAGGCTCTTTAAAGGCCCGTCGTTCTGGAAGAAACGCTCACCGAGAATTTCTCATACAGCTGGTAGGTGAGAAGTGGGTTGGGAAGCTCTCGAAAGTAAAGCTTGCACAGGGAGCCCACGCAGTGTATGTCTTGAATGTAAACATCTTTTGTCAGATCCGGGATCTGTTCAGAGTCAAATTCATGCCTAAAGTGAGAAAGAGAAAGAAAGTGCTTGATGTTTTAGGTACATAATCACATTGTAGGCTATTTTCGGCTAATTTCAACCAGTTTAGATGAAATAACATTAGCTTCTAATATCATATAACATTTGAAGCCGATGCTGATAGAGAAGTTAATTCTCTTATTCATTAAGGACACATTAAATTTATCAGACGGGACACTAAAGACCATATAATATTACAAATGATTTCTAAATGCGGTTATTTTGCACTTCCTATTCATCAAAGAACTTTGAAAAAAATGTTACAAACACTGCTGTTTAAAAGTTGGGGATTGGTAAGATGTTTAATGTTTTTTAATGTTCTGCGTTTATTTGATCAAAAACAGAAAAAACAGTAATGTTGTGAAATATTATTACAATTTAAAATAACAGTTTTGTATTTTAATATACTTTAAAATATTACTTATTTCTGTGATGCAAAGCTAAATTTGCAGCATTATTACTCCAGTTTTCAGTGTCAAAGGATTCAGAAATCACTAATATGCTGATTTATTATCAATGTTGGAAACAGTTGTGCTGCTTAATATTTTTTTTTTGTAACCTGTGATACATTTTCCAGGATTCTTTGATGAATAAAAAGTTTAAAAGTACAGAATTTATTTTAAATAGACATTATTTCTAACAATGCAAATCTTTAATATCATTTTTATATATATATATATATATATATATATATATATATATATATATATATATATATATATATATATATATATATATATATCAATTTAACACATCCTTTCTGAATGAAAGTATTAATTTCTATCCAAAAAAAAAATATATTTTTTTTAACTGACCCTAAACTTTTGAACAGTAGTATATATTGTTAAAAAAGAGTTCTATTTTAATTTAATGCTGTTCTTTTTAGCGTTTTATTCATAAAAGAATCCTGAAAAAAAGTTTAACAGGTTCCAAAAAACATTAAGCAGCATATTAAGCAACTGTTTTCAACAATAATAACAAATAAGCATATCAGAATGATTTCTGAAGGATCATGTGACACTGAAGACTGGAGTATTGATGCTGAAAATTCAGCTTTGCATCACAGAAATAAATTATATTTTAAAGTATATTAAAATAGAAAACTAGTATTTTAAATTCCAAAAATATTTCACAATATTACTGTTTTTTTCTGCATTTCTGATCAAATAAATGCAGCATTGATGAGCATAATAATCTTCTTTAAAAAAAACGTTAAAAATCTTACTGATCACAAACTATTGAACAGCAGTGTAGATCATATTTCATGTATCATCTTATGAAATATGAAGAAATATGAAGCAAAACAGCCATTCTGAACGGTGATAACAATAATAATAATAATAATAATAATAATAATAATAATAATAATAATAGTTTCTTGAGTACAAAATCAGAATGATTTCATAAGCAATTGCTGCTGAAAACTCCATCTTCCATCACAGCAATAAATTAATTTTAAAATATAAATAAATATATAAAAATAGAAAAGTTATTTTAAATTGTAATATTTCACAATATTACTGTTTTTACTGTAATCAAAATGAATTCAGCCTCAGAAAACATGAAAATTCTTTCAAAAACATTAAAAAAAATTGTATAGACATCTGTGATGCTAATACTTAAATTATTAAAAAAAAATATAAAGTTTTAAGTTTATCCACTGAGAAGGCTGTACATGTAGCAACACAAGAGGGGAGAAAACTTGTTAATCGGCCAAACAAGTCAACTTATCCTGGACCCGGTAATAAACCCCCATCTAATCTCTCTGGTGTAGTCATTTCCTCTTGTATTCAAGAATACAAACATTCCCATTATGAAATGTAATTAGCAGCAGCTTAATATTCAGCCATGGCATTCAGAGTTTCTCAAGCAGGATGATAAATCTCTATCTCTGCTACTCGCAATTAGGGGAGTGTGTTTATGTCCTACCGCAGCTTCTGAATGTTGGAGGCAATCCCAGAGAGACGGTACATTCCATCAACCACTCCGTGCTTCTCAATGAACTCAGTGCAGCTCTTGAGTACCTGGGGGACTAGAGGTTTAGACAAAATGTTACTGGAGCATCCTTTTTTTGGCACGTAAAGTGTGAGACTTGTCAATATGCCAATGGGATAGAATGCCAGATTCTTTGTGCAGTAAATTTCGAATTTTGTAATCTACCGGAGACCGGAGACAGGCCTGATCGTCAGATAACAAGTCGGTGCTCTTCCTGTATAAGTAGAGTTTATAGCTTTACATTTGCTCCAGTGGCATTAGACAAACTCCAGAGCTCCAACGTGACCTTGCGATGTTTCACCCAGTGGAATCACAGTCACAGACAACCCTGACTGGCCTCTAGTCTTGACAAACTTTATCTGGCAGATGAGTGAGTCCAAGTCTCTCAGAGGCAGCTGTTCATCTACATTCCTGACATTGCAGTCTGAAACACAAAATCCTCAAAAACGCAAGAAAACTGTGTCACTAAGCCATCTCAAAAATCATTCATTTGGTGCTTCATAATAAGGATGGCCTGTGGCCATTTTTTCAGGCCAGTTTAAGGAGAAGTCCACTTCCAGAACAAAAATTTACAGATAACGTACTCACCCCCTTTTCATTCAATATGTTAATTTTTTTCTTTTTTCAGTCGTAAAGAAATTGTTTCTTGAGGAAAACATTTCAGGATTTTTCTCCATATAATGGACTGATATGGTGCCCCGAGTTTAAACTTCCAAAATGCATTTTAAATGCGGCTTCAAACGATCCCAAATGTGGTTGTAAATGATCCCAGCTGAGGAAGAAGGGTCTTATCTAGCAAAACGATTGGCCATTTTCATTAAAAAAAAATACAATTTAAATACTTTTTGATCCCAAACGCTCATCTCGTCTTGCTCTGCCTGAACTCTGTGTATTCTGACTCAAGACAGTTAGGGTATGTTGAAAAACTCCAATTGTATTTTCTCCCTTAACTTCAAAAATCATTTCAAAATCATCCTAAATCGCTGCAAAGGTATCAACCCAGTCTTTGCAAAGTGAGCATGCAAAGAAGATCAAACACCCTTAACAAAAAAGGTAAAACAGCGATACAGGACAATTTTGAAGTTAAGGGAGAACATGGGAGTTTTTCAACATACCCTAACTGTCATGAACCGGAAAAAAACAGAGTTCAGGCAGAGTAAGACAAGACAAGCGTTTGACATTAAAAAGTATATAAATTTTATTATTTTTATGAAAATAACCGATCGTTTCACTGGATAAGACCCTTCTTTCTCGGTTGGGATCGTTTACAACCGCATTTGGGATTGTTTGAAGCCACATTTAAACTGCATTTTGGACTGCATGTCTTATGTTCATTGATCATGTACATGGGTTTTTACATTTGGTTTTATGTGATTGTGTGTAGTGAAGTCTCCTGATTTAAATACGTGACCAAGCTAAAGCTGTCTAGCTGGCAAACATAGGCAAATTGTCAAAACTGAGAATGATTTGTGATATTCTTGGAAGCATCATTGTGAATTGTTTGAAAATGACAAACAAATCATTTTTTTTGCTCAGGGTTCGTAAAGATACTGTTAAATGAAATACTTCAAGGACTTTTCAAGCATTAATCTTTTTGATTTTCAAGGACTTCAATCAGAGATCTCACTTAACGAACAATGTCTTAAAAACATACTAATAAAAAACGGCAAAAATAAAGTGAAGCACATGTGAAGTATTACCGCTAAAGTATTACAAAGTATACTACATTTTTGTATGTGTGTATACTTACTTTCTTTTTTCCTGGTTTTGTTTTTATAACTGTACTGCCTTCATTTGATTTAGATCCGAAGTTCAAATTTGTAATCAAATGATTCGTGATATGCAATCCCAATTGGAGCGCCTTGAAACAGTGAATCATTTTGCGACGCAATAGTTTACCTAATTCAGAGTTTCGAAAAGCTCCGTTTCAAACCTCACTGCGTGATTTTTGAAATTCGAAATTGAAATTAATGATCGAAGTCACAAGTTTGAATCAATCAGAGCGGTTCCAGTGTAAATGACTCAATTGATTTGGTTCATCTGTTCCTTTTTTCACCTCTTCAGCCATGTTTACAAGATACTGTCAGTAGTACCATTTGCTTAGTTTGATTGTTTTCTGACATTAACTGAAATAAGCGAAAAAGGTATGTTTTTTTGGAACCGTGTGAATTTTGTGTGAAAAGATGTTTGCTTATTGACAAAACCAAATACTTATTTCATAGATAGATTGTCATTCAATAATTCAAGCACTTTTCAAGTACCTCTTCAGGAATATTGCTATTTTCAAGGGTTTTCCATGCCTTAAATGTCAAAATTTGAAAATAAATGGCTCTTTTGATCTGGTTTTTGCTAGTGAATCGCTTGAAATGAATGACCGAAATCACAAGTTTGAATTCCAGTGTAAATGACTCAGTTGATTTTGGTTCATCTGTTCCTCTTTTCGCCCTCTACAGCCATGTTTACAAGACACTGTCAGTAGTACTACTTGCTTAGTTTGATTGTTTTCTGACATCAACTAAGCAAAAAAGGTATGAAGTTTGTTGAACACTTATTTCACAAATACAAGCACTTTTCAAGTACCTCTTCAGGAAATAATAGTAATTTTCAAGGGTTTTCCAGGCCTTACATTTCAAAAAGTCACATTCAAGTACTTGAAGCACTTTGAAACATCTTGTACAAACCCTGTTTGAAGCACCTTGTACGAACCCGTTTTTTTCCCCTGCAAAAGTGTTTATGTGTTTGAGGTAAATTATAGCCGTTTAATTTCCAGTTATTATGCTAATTGTAAACCTAGTAATTGCTGTAAAGGTCACAACAATAAAACCAATAAAGCACCATTCAAAAGGTTGGGGTCAGTAAGATTTAAAGTTTTTTGCGCCCACCAAGGTATATTATATATATATATATATATATATATATATATATATATATATATATATATATATATATATATATGAAGAGTTCAGATGCAAAAGCCCCTAAATCCATCTGACGTCTTTCTTTAAAAAATGCATTTTTATCAGGCTCAGATGTATAGGTTTCTATGTAAGCACCGGTACTTCTGATTGGGCTGAGGCTGGTATTTTAGCGAGTTTGAAGTAAAAGTATTTGATGGATGTATAATATGTTTCAAGTATCATTATCTCATTTTTGACCGAGATGGCTTTTAGCTGGTTTTGCATCTGAACTCTTCATATATATATATAAATAAAAAAAAAAAAAAAAGAAAAAGAAAAAAGGTAAAAATAGTAATAATGTAAAACATAACAACAATTTAAAATAAATGCTTTATATCTTAAATATAAAATATTTTATTTATATATTTTAGATTTTAAAATTTAACACTTTCCTTTGATGGCAAAGCTGAATTTTCACTAGCCGTTACTCTTCAGTCTTCAGTGTCACATAAAATTCTAATATGCTGAAATCGTGAAACATTTCTTATCAATGTTAAAAATAGGTGTGCTGCTTATAATTTTTTTTTATCAGGAATCTTTGGTTCAAAGTTCAAAAGCACATAATTTATTATAATACTGAAATATTTTGAAGCGTTTCAAATAAATACCATCAGATCTGATCCAATTTAATGCATCGTTGCTGACTAAAATAATTAATTTCTTAAAATATTAGTGACCCCCTACTTTTGAACGGTAGGATTTTTTGCTAAAAAATAGGCAGTGGGGCAACAATAAAACTATTGCCTCAAATTGTTGAGCAGTGTTATTTGAGGCCTTTCGATATTTTACAAAATGCAGCAAATTACTTCAGAAGACAACATCCTTATGGCACCAACTGAGAAAGAAAAATTGTATTAATGCATTTTATTCCCCAGCGAAATACTATCCAAGAGCACTATAAGTGCATTTCAGGGAGGTCTGCGGAGCTTTATGTTAATATGACTGATCCATACTAATGACTCTCTACTTGAACAAAGTGTTTAGCCATGTCGTCTCGCGTTCCTTTGAGATCAGAGCGTCTGAGACAGAGAGTACACAGTCTGCCATTACCCGTTTTACAAACACATTAAAGCTGAGTCGGGCTCATGGGTGGGAGAAGACAGTCAAGAGAGCGAAAGGTTCATATCTAGGCAGTAAACCTAAACTCTATCATCTAACCAACCACAATAGATGACCTTTTGTAAGAACACGTTTTTAAAAGAATACCAGGAATTTCTGCTTTGAGGATACTTGCTTCCGAGGGGAAGAATGTCCATTCTGAAACATTTAATAAAAGCTATGTTTTTTTTTTCTTCCTCTTCTAAATGGTCGAGCAGTCGTACTAAGTTGCGTGGATCCCTTTTGAAAAGGACAAGGCTTAGATTTTAAGGGCAGGCAATGGCTCAGGGAGGATTTGAAGTCAAACAAATGGAGCAAATGCTGAAGGCTGCCAGGGAGCTTTGAATCAATGGGGAAGAAATCTCCAGACACGGCCCCCTAACCCATTCCTCCTGACCTTTAGACCGCTTTAAGCCAATCAGATGCCATGGCAACCCGTGCAGCCAGATCCAAGGGTTATTCTAGAGGAACGGGGGGTTGGCTATGCTTTCCAGCCCACCCACACTGTGTCACATTAGTGTCAAGCACGGTCTGGAGCACGAGTAAAGCTCACCGTCATGGCCGGAGTTGAGGAGGTGTTCTCCTAGGTCACATCCGAACACCCTCTCCCTGAGGATACCTCTTTGCTTCAGCTTCTGCTTGGTCGGCCTGGACTTCATGAATGTGCGCAGAAAAGTGATCAGCTTCCCGTGTTTCTTGGACACTGGAAGATAAAAATGAAAACATGCTAATTTAAATCATATTTTCACATCAGGGAAGCAACGCAACAGTAGATGACCCCAAATCTGGTTTAACAACAGGCACATTGGCTCAGTGAGCCAAGGTCTGAAATTAAACAAAAAAAAAAGCACTTGGTTGTGTAAGAATAATGGGTTTATGCATTAACCCTGATCCTTACTGAAGGAATTTGCTTTGAACAACCTAGATCACAAAATATAGCAGAATTATTAATTCAACCAAATTCCAGAGGGAAGTACAACGTTCATTTATGGGTCTAATGTTTGGTAGAGTAAAATCAACCCACTTAATTCCCTGTGGATCAATGGTGCAAGTACAGCAGCATATAATCAACTATGAATGATTCTACAAGTTAGAAGAAAAAAAAATGGTAGATGAGTGGCTGACATTCAACGTCTGTGAAAGTCTTCTCATGAAAGTAATGTTTCCTTTCATTTCATTTTTGAAGGAGGCCAAGCAGGAAGGACGTTTGGTCTCCAAAGCAGCTTGTGTTGTTATTACACTCTGACGCTAACCACCATGCTCAAAAAAAAAAAGTCAGCAGGCTGACCTAGAATTTGCATGAGGAACTCTTGGATGATACAGAGGAAAAGTATCAAGAGAGAAATTCCACGAATTTGACAGGAACACACAAACGCACCAAAATATTCCACTGTATTGCAATTGCTCATTTAGCTTGGATTGTTCTTGATGTTTCTCATAAAATATTAGCAAGCTTAAATATTAACTGTTTGCATAATGAAGCTCTATGAATCAGCAAACAATCTGTTGCCGGAAACAATTTCAGAGTTATTACAAATGCAGCTGGGACTCCAGAAAACCACAAACTGGTCCATCTGTGTTTATGTTTGTGGGCACATGTGGTGGATTTAGCAGGAGACGGAGTAAAAATGATTAGCAAAATAATTGCAAATATTACGCTGTTGTTTAACAGTTTAACTCCCTGGTGGTTTTAAGGATGTGTGATTCTTTGCACGCTGAAACCACAGTGGACGTGGCAAGGGGACATCTGCCAGCTGTGATCTCATCTGTTCCTTTGTGCGTTTTACCTTTTAAAAAAGCACATTACTCACAATTTTTCATCATAATAGGTATCGAAATTTTTCCAAGCGGTCGCAGCTGGACTGAATGCAATTACTCCTTTCATACCCAGTCGAGGTTAATAATAAAAAGAGCCGTTGTAGGAATTTCCTGTTCTACTTTTCAAAAGCCAATAAAGTAACTGGCACACATTTCACAGATCCTCTTATTCCGAACTTGACAACAAAACAAACACAGTACATGCGCTGAAGTTCACAGAAGAGGCTTGAAGACTAAAGAGCGTTTCCTTCAGGCTGCACTTTACGTCCGCTGCGGAGACACCGATGACGTTACAGCGCAACGTGACTGACACATTATACGCTTTTCTTTTTTTCCCCTCCAAATCAAACAATGACTTGCCAAAATGTCTAGTTTTAGTCCAAAAAAAAAATCACTCAATAAAACAGATAAATATGACTTTGCTACACACATCAGCATATACAAAATCTATTGATAAAGGCGATTAGACAACAAAAGTCTTAATGAGTTTAACAAAATGCATTTATCACAAATTACACAAAAATCTGGGTATGGAAAGCACTTCAGTCCCATCTACAAGTCTGAGATAGTTTAGCAACTTTTTTTAGTTCTAGCAGTAAAACTGCACTTCATGACTTACCTCAATATAAAATATCCATGAAAAAAAGGACTTGCTTGAGTATTCTTAAGTTTGCCAGGCTGTAGAGAGCTTGAGACCCGACGGTAAAGGATCATCACAGACTGCACTCTCTCTCGCTCTCCCTGCCAGCCGGTAAAAGCTAATAGTCAGCATGCATTCTTTCCTCTTTGCTTTTTCCCTCCTCTCTTTCCTTTCGGAGTTTGTCCAGCCCCTAATATCAACTTTCAACAGCGCTGGCTTCGAACTGCAGAGATCGGGGCGTGAGCGGCCACGCAACCCAGAGAGAGCGACAGTTTCAGCCTGCAGGCTGTTGCATTTATCAGATATCCACTATCGAGTAATGAATGTGCTTTGAAAGACAATGGCAATACAACACAGCTGCCTCCTGTGATGTTCTATTTAGGCTAGACTTAGTAAAACTACAACAAAGCAAGAAGCCAGACTAACAAATATAACTCATTTGACTTCACCACCAGGCCAACAACAAAGCACTCTTTCTAAAGAAACCCATTCATAGCCAAGCCCGTGTTCCATTCAGCTTTTACAACCCAGACTTACACGGTGCAGCCATAAGGAACTGACAAAGACAACCTTGTCTGCACTCTAAACCAACAGGTTTGTGGCCAAACTGTCAAACAACACAGAGATACGTGATTCGCAAGGTAACGCTGACCCAGTGATGTGAAATGTACAGTGATACAAGTTATGATAAAGTCAAAAGTTTAAATGTTTGGGGTAGGTAAGACTTCTCCTAAGATCAAGGCTGCATATACATTTGATCAGAAGTGCATTAAATACTGTTTATATTGTAAATATAGAGGGTTCAAGTGCATTTTAGCATATAAGGAAAAAGACATTACATATTATTTAGCAAGGCTGTACCCACCTAAATCAATGATTGGTCAAGGTCATTTACCATAGAAATACAGTGTTTTTGAGTACTTTTTAACTGTTATAGTGCCAGCTGTGGTCCGAGCTCCTTAAAACTTTGCTTGTTTAGAATCACCTGTCTCATGTGCTCACCAGGTTTTGAGTTTTCCTTTAGGATTTATAGGATTGTGGCTAAATCTGGACAGGCTCCTTATCTAAACGACCCGATTATAGCTTCCCAGTGGGTTAATTTTAACATTTTTATTAACATTATTAACCTAGAGAGTCCAGAGAATTGTACTGCTCTGTTTTTTTTTCCAGATTGAGCAAAAAACCTAGGACTAGTTCGCAAAAGTAGGTTTTTGACATCTTAATCATTTAACAAATGATTTGATTGACAGCAGTGGTTCTAAAGGCAAAGTTGTTTGAAATGGGGAGTTCTATCGTATGATATGAACGATATGAATTGTTTACACCCTTGAGAAATGTGATATCGCCCCCTCCAGTGGCCAATTTCTTTCAAATTTAGTACCTTTGGGACTGTGAATCGAACAGGCCCACGAGTTTCATTCTGATCTGCCTTGGTCATGTTGTAGGCAGTGTGAGTACTACCATCCCTCCAATTTTCAAGTCTCTATGGCTTACGGTTTGGTCTGCACGGTCAGTTTTACATGGAGATCACTGATCCGTGACCATTCTAACAATTACAATGGACCATTCTCACATTTCCGGGTTTCTCATAGCGGAAGTCGTCATAGTTGGGTAAAATCCGAGAGCAGTGAATGGGAGTGTACCACAAATATATTTTTTGCATTCCCATTTGCTCAAATATCAAAAGGAAAAACTCCACGATATTGTTTTTATGACATTCATTCAAATGAAAAAAATAGAGAGAGACTGATATCGGCAGTCAGAAGAGAGAACAATGTCAAATTTACCGTCCCTCCCATAGATGCGGCATTAAAACACCCTTGCATTAGCGTTAACTAGTTTTTTGTATCTTAAAAAGATAAAAAGGTGATATAATACAAAGCATAGTGTTATAAATGTACATACATTTAAAAAAAAAATTTAATATGAAAAAATGCCAAGGATTTATGATGATGATGACCGTTAAAACGCGTCATCACAGTCTGATGAAAAGGGTCCATAGGGTTTCAGCGCTGTAGTGAACAAGTCAGCAAATATGCTTTTTCCTGAGGTAAATGTGATGTTACAAGCTCTTACAATCACGTCTTTCTGTGGTTGAAACACAGATTGAGCGATTACATAAGACGGAATACGGATTTCAGTAAGTTGTGCATACTTAACATACCTTTGAATGTTCATTCATGTTTATTTTGTGCTATAACTTCTATTAAAGTGGAGGAGATGATCATGACTGAGACAGTACAGCAATCGGTCACTCCACATTAAACAGTGCCAAAATGGTATTTATTGTTTAAATATTGTAATGAAAAGCACATAATTTGATAATAGATTAACTGAAAACAGGCTAGACTAATCGATTCTTGGAATTTAAGAATCAAACAAGTGGCTTTGGAGAACTTGATCTTGATAAACTTGATAAACCATTATGACAGTTAATAGGAATGTGCACGAGTGCAACAAACACCAATAAACCGGTCACCCAACCCAACGGCTAACAGAAGTTTGTATAAAAGTCTCTGTTTTCAGAACAGACCAGTAAGGAAGTACACAATCCCCTTTAGGACAAACGGACACATATTGCTATGTGAACCTAAAACAGTTTGTCTCTCATTCTCTCACAGTTCCTTCCAGCTGTCTTGGCTTGTTCACAGAGGCAGCTGCCCTTTACTCCACTGAGAGGAAGACACTGCTGCCCCGCAAGAAAGTTAGGAAGTGAGAGGGAGCTAAGGGAGATACATCTGGAGCAGCACCTGCTACAGCTGAGAATATGGGAATGAAATAAATGCAATTTAGTCTGTGAATGTGAACGCGTCTGCAGAGAACAAGAAATGATTATACTTCAGGCATACAATATGCCCTATTCATACTTGGTAAATAAAATATTACAGCAACCTTTATCACTCTTACACCACCTGCATGATAGGACATTATGTGGTTAACCATTTACATGGGCATTTGCTTAATGAGGTGAATGATTCATAAGGTGTTTTGTGTTGTTTGATAGGTGTTTGCTGCTTGGCTAAAACTCTGCAGGAGAGCAGAGAGGTATGTTGTATTTGAGCTTGTACAAAGGCAGTACACAAGAATGTGTTTGAGTCACCATGGAGAGACTGTAGTTCATACTGTCAGTAGACAACGATGGGATTATTTTATAGCCGTTCCTAACCAGGGTCACGTGAATCAGCCCAGGAGTGTGTTGCAAAGTAACTTCACAACAGGGCTTTCTGGAAAACACAATGAGGTGCACTTGAAAGAGCAGAGGAATTGTGCCATAAACTGACGTCACAAGCTTCGTTTGAAATACAGACAACTGTAGACACAGTCAAATAAGTAGAGATGCAATGATATTAAAATAATTATCAGTATCGACCAGAATTTTCATGTTATGGATGACAAGCAATAAATAACAGACATTAAAATTCTATTCTAATCTGTCAACATAAATTAAAATTAAAAGACTAAAAACTAAAATTTAAATGATTCATAATTTTAGACATTACAACATTATAGTACACAGTATGAAGAATGGATTTTTGTTACAAAATTGCCAAAACCGATACCGGTATATAAATACCGATATTTCCATATTATGGCTGACAACTGCTAAAAAGCAGACATTAAAATTATCTACTATTTAAATAAATTAGGGCTGTCAAACGATTAATCACGATTAATCGCATACAAAATAAGTTTGAGTTTGCCTTATTTCTGTGTGTGTGCTGTGTGTAATTATTATGTATATACAAATACAAACACATTCATGTATATATTTAAGAAACATTTACAAGTATATGTATTTATTATAATTTTTATATAATTTATATTATATATAAATACTAATATTTTGTACATATATAACATATTTCTCTTAAACATATACATTCATTTGTGTGTATTTATTTATACATAATAATTACGCACAGTAATATTCTAGGCAAACTCAAACTTTTATTTTTTTATGCGATTAATCGCGATTAATCGTTTGACATCCCTAAAATAAATACTTATAGATATCCTATAAATTAATTAAATTAGCATTTTTAAAGATGGCAAAAGTAATCTAAATGTAAAAATAGGTTAAATGTGCATGTACAATTAAATATCCAAAACTGGCCATTACTCATAATCTCTCTACACATCATGCATCTCTACAAAAAGAGACAATCTGGCGGTAAAATAAAATGCAAAAACATTGCTAAACAGTAACATGCATTCAAATGCAGGTCAAAAGAGAAAGAGAGTGTGCTGTCAGGGTAAATCTATAAGACAAGGGTTAAAGTCGCATACTAAAGACACCAGAAGTGTGTTAAGTGAATAACAAGACTGTATATTTGTTGTGCTTGCATCATTTCTTCATATAGTTAACGTGTGATGTTAGGAAAGACCAGTGAAACTACATTCTATGGAGTGCCAGTAGTGTTCAGAGCACCCGTGAGTGGCAGGCGACTGTGCGGAGATGCACAGAAGAGTTCAGGGTTAGTAGTCCGTGTTAGACGTAGTACGTGGATAAACAATTTGGTCTACCTGAGCTCAGCCTGTAGGGGTTTAATGGGTCTGGTGCCCATGCACTGTCCTGCTTTACACTCTCCATCTCCAAATCTGCATGCCGAAGGAGAGAAGGGGAGAGGGACCCAGTTAGAGAACATGAGAACAACAGCTGCACATGCAGCTCTATTAGCTTAGCAGTCTTTCAGGAGAGTTTTCAACCCCTCACTCCACATTTCCTGTCCGTCAGGAAAGTTTCGCAACAGTTCTGAAGCTGCTATAAATGATAAACAAAATGGTGCAGTAAAACGCACGTGAAGACACACACTAGACTAATGTGGATAAGAGTCCTCTAAGCTGGAGTGCAAGAGAAACGTTTTATGATACTGCCAAAGGACAGCTTATGCACGCAGGGAGAAAGTGTGATAAAAGAATGCTAGTTAGAAAATGTGTGCGTGCGTTTGTGTGTGCGTGAGAAAAAGAGAGCAGGAGATGAAAGATGTGTGACTGTAAGTATGTTTGTGTTTAAAGGGATAGTTAACACAAAAAAAAACAAAACAAAATGGTCAGCATGTACGTGGCCTTATGTCATTCCAAACCGGTATGCTAACCAAACTCTTTCAATAAAACAAAACAAAACACCCCCCCCCCCCAAAAAAAATGTAAAAAAACAAAAATACTACCAAACAAACAAACAAACAAACAAAAAAAAAAAAATAAAAAAGTAATAATAATAATAATAATAATAAAAATACTAACCAACCAAAAAAAAAAAAAAAAAATCTACAAAAGAAAAATAAACAAAACAAACAAATCAGTGTCAAACAAATCATAAAAATCATAATAATGTAAAAGAAATTAAAAATAACACTTAAAAAAAACAAAAAAAAAACAAAAACTAATATAAATAAAAGAATAAAAATAAAAGAAACTAATCTTGAAAAAAGAAATTCGGAATGTCATTCCAGACTGGTAAGCTATACCAGTCTCTTTCAACAAAAACAAAACAAAACAAAACAAACAAACAAAAAACAAAATATAAATAAACAAAAACTAATTGGTGTCATTTCAAACAGTACGCTAACCAGTCTCTTTTCACAAGACAAAACAAAACAAAAAAACAAAAAAAGGCAAAACAAAAAACTAAATAAAATTGGAAAAAAAAAAAAAAAAAAACAATTAAATAAAAATAAAAAAAACTAATCAGTGTAATTTTTAAAAGGTACTCTATACCAGTCTCTTTCAACAAAGACAAAACACAAACAAAAAATGTAAAAGAAAACAAAACACACAAAAAACAACAAATTGAAAATAAACGAAAGTGCGCTAATAAAAGAAACTAATCAGTGTCGTTTTAAACTAATATGTTAACCAGGCTCTTTCCACAAAATAAAATAAAACAACAAAACAAAACACAAAATAAAATAAAATAAAATAATAAAATAAAATATTCATGCTTCATGGGGGAAGTCATACGAGTTTGGAACAACATGAAGGTAAGCACGTTGACAGATTATTTATTTCTGGATAAACTAGCCCTTTAAGGCAAAAAGGGAGGCGTTGGGAAGAGTATACCAGCACGCACAGGGTGGGAACAGACTCCAGGAGGCCGGCCGCAGACCAGAGCAGGGGGATGCTGAGGGAGCAGTGGAGGAAGCATTGTCAAATAACATCGCACATGCATGCAATAAGTGCAAAGCAATGCAACATACATTCCAAATACAGTGACACCACAGCGTCAATACATGTCAATCAGTAAAAAAAATAGAGCTAAACCCCAGCAAAAAAGCTAAAGCAAAGTCAAAGCAAAAAATTTAAACTCCATATACCTCATTTGTTTCTCTCATTGCCTTTAATAATGAAACAGTAAAAAAGCATTTCTGTAATTACGCCCAGGAGCCCGAGGGCTTTTTTCAGGCTGATTACGCTGTGCTTGCAATGCCATTGCATATTACTCCTACAAGACGACGTGTACCACAGAGCCCTACCACCCACCCACTGTAAGCCAGCATTCTGATTGGTCCGATGAGTCACGATGATGATGATGATGACGATGATTCATCCCTCTGCGGATGCCAATAAGCATTGATTTGATACACACGATGGCTAAAACCAAACAGAAATGGCTCCAGGTGATGGATAAGTCTCCGGACAGCTTAGCAGGCCAGTTAATCCAAGTTATGATGTAAACTGACCTCTCAGGCTGCATGGTCCACAGCCACTCCAAATATGACTAAATGTACTGCTCTTGTTAGGATTTTGAAAGCTAGCAACAGTCCATTTGAGATTCAATTAATCAACTTACTTCTTTAGACGTTTCAAAAAGACGTTCTGTAAATAAAGGGAATAAACCGTACCATTCTGAAGCACAGTGTGTGGCGTACATTAAAGGCACATACACGCTCCCCAACAAACCATTAGGAGTGAAATGAGGGAAAGCAAACAACTGTGTAACTATGAATGTAATAAATGAAAAGGGTCAAAGGGTTCCTTCTTGAGGAGGGAGGAGAAAAAAAAAGACTCAGACTGGGTGTGAACCACAAATTTCCCATGCTTCGAAATCTGAAAACGACGTGCTTCGAAATCTGAAAACCTTGCATGTCTCACAGCCAATTTGTTGAAATCTGAAGTGACACTTTCTTAAAAAGCAGCTGTGCCCTTCCCAAGGACGACAGGCTCTGAAACATCAAACAGCAGCTTGTAGTTTTCTCTTCGTGGAGGTTTGACGATCTGTGATTCATGCAACAGGACCCTGAGGCTCCAGTCAGCACCTGTTTCAGCTCACTCAAGTACACACCACACATTCGATCCATGGCTGATTCAACACACTTTCCAATCCACTCTCTCTCCAATTTGATTAACATCTCACTGCAACACATGAGTAACAAGCTAGCCTTCCAAAAACTGCATTTTTTTTTCAAAGGCCCAGCAGCCTCAGGAGAAATCTGAATGTGTATGAACAGCATCCAGCGTTAGGTTTCCTGATGATGCTTGCTGGGTTGCTGGTGTTTATAATGCCCTGCAGTAGAAGTAAGCTGTTATGGGATGGTTAATACAGACGTGAGCAGAGAAACTGATGAGTTGTCGCAGCAGGGTTTGAGGTATGTGTATGTGCGTTTTGTGGTACCTGGTTTTGGCACGGAGTTGGTAACAGACTGCGGGACCTTGTCGTTTATCAGCTCCACACACTCGCTGGGAAAGAAGCCAACCTGTGAAGAGCAGAGCAGGTTTGAAAAGCTCCTTCTCTCTCTGGAGACAGACATGCCAAGGCTTCATCATATCACTCTGCGTTCTGCTCTTAGTCACATTCAGGAAATAAAATGTTACTGCGTCATAACACAATCCTTCAAGAGCTAAAATAATGAGAATAGTTAACCTGGCATTTTTATGGACAGTCATGTGACAATGCCTGCTAGATTATATTAAAGGAGAAGTTCACTTCCAGAACAAAACTTTACAGATAATTTACTCACCCCCTTGTCATCCAAGATGTTTGTGTCTTTCTTTCTTCAGTCGTAAAGAAATTATGTTTAAGAAAAACATTCCAGAATTATCTCCATAACGTGGACTTCTATGATGCCTGTAAGTTTGAACCTCTAAAATACAGTGTCAATGCAGCTTCAAAGGGCTCTAAACAATTCCAGCCGACGAAGAAGGGTCTTAGCGAAACGATCGTTTATTTTCCAAAAAAAGAAGTACAGCTGATTTACTTTTTAACCTCAAACACTTGTCTTGTCTGGTCTCTGCGACGTGCATGCAAACTCACGTCTAGGGTATCTCAAAACACTCCCATTTCATTTTTTTAAAAAAATAAAAAATAAAAAATTCAAAATCATCCTACATTGCTGTTTTACCTTTTTTTGTGAAGGGCTTTTGATCATCTTTGCACGTTCAATTTGTAAACACTGGGTCGGTACTTCTGCAGCGATGTAGGACAATTTTGAAGTTCTGAAGTTCTCATTGAAGAGGATAAAATGAGATGGGAGTTTTTTGGCATACCCTAACTGTTTTGACCCGGATTACACAAAGTTCACATGCGCATTGCACAAAATAGACAAAACGAGCGTTTGAGGTTAAAAAGTATATGAATCGTACATTTTTTAAGAAAATAACCAATTGTTTCGCTAGATGAGACCCTTTTTCCTTCCTTAGAGTCCTTTGAAGCATTTAAACTGCATTTTGGATGTTAAAACTCACAAGCACCATAGAAGCCCACTATATGGAGAAAAATTCTGGAATGTTTTTCCTCAAGAAACAATTTCTTTACAGCTAAAGAAAGAAAGGCACGAACATCTTGGATGACAAGGGGGTGAGTAAATTATCTGTAAAGTTTTGTTCCGAAGTAAACTTCTCTTTTAATACTGTCTTTTTAAATCACAACTAAAGTTTTTTTTTTTTAAAAATATAGCCCAATCTTATTTAATTAATGCTTATATTTTGAACCTCTGGAGTGATTAATGAAATGTTCAGCACAGTAAAAACAGGCATCTATTAGTTGGCACAAACTGCGCCACATCTATAATGATTTGTAACTCATCTAAAATAGCTCAGAAATTAATAATATACACTACCATTTAAAAATTTGGGGTCTTTTTGGGGCACTTTTAAAAGAAGTTAATCTCACCAGGGGTGCATTTATTTAATCAAAAATACAGTAAAAATAGCTAATGTAAATTATTATTTCAATTTAAAATAAACTCTTCTATTTGTTAAATGTAATTTTCAGCAGCCATTACTCCAATCTTCAGAGATCATTTAAACACGCTGATTTGGTGCTAAAAATATTTTGTATTATTAATGTTAGTGCTGTGCTGCTTAATACTTTTGCGGAAATCATGATTATTTTAGGGTTCTTTGATGAATAGAAAGTTCAAAAGAAAAATTCTAAAAATGTCAAATTCTAAATGGCATTTTTGATTAATTTCACGTGTTCTTGGTTTGAGATGTTTCTTATGCTCATCAAGCCTGCATTTATTTGGTCAGAAATCCAGAAAAAACAAAACAAAACAAAAACTGCTTTCTATGTGAATATATTTTAAAATGTAATTTATTCCTGTGATGCAAAACTGAATTTTCAGCATCATTACTCCAGTTTTTAGTGTCACTTGACCCTCCAAAAATCATTCCAATATACTGATTTATTATCAATGTTGAAAACAGTTCTGCTGCTTAATATTTAGGTGAAAACTGTGATACTTGTTCAGGATCCTTTAACAAATAAAAAGTTAAAAAGAACAGCATTTATTTAAAATAGAAATATTTTATAACAATATAAACTACCATTTAAAAGTTCATGGTCAGTAAATTGTTATTCTTTCTCTCTTATTTTAAGAAATTAATATTTTTCTTTACCAAGAATGTGTTGCATTGATAAAAAGTGATAGTGAAAACTTATATTGTTAGAAAAGACTTCTATTTTGAATACATTTTGTTCTTTTTAACTTTTTATTCATCAAAGAATCCTAAAAAAAAAAAAAAAAAAAAAAAGAATCACAGGTTTCCAAAAACTGTTAAGCAGTGTAACGGTTTCAAACATTGATAATAAAAATAATAAATCAGCATATTATAATTATTTCTAAAGGATCATGTGACACTGAAGACTGGATTAATGGCTGATGAAAATTCAGCTTTGTATCACAGGAATAAGTTAAATTTTAAAATTCATTAATATAGAAAACATTCATTTAAACTGTAATAATATTTCACAATATTACTGTTTTTCTGTATTTTTTTTGATAAAGTAAATGCAGCCTTAATGAGCAAAAAAACATTAATCTTACCGATCCCAAACTTTTGAACAGCAGTCTTATTAAACCTTAACTTTTTGTACTTTTTATTTTCTTTAATTGTACTGAATTTAAACTGAAGTTGGGGTCAGTACTATATTGCAAATATTACATTTACAACATCTATTTGTATGAATGCCAATGCTCGCAATTTTTACTGATACATTCTACATTGCTAATTATGATGATTTGATGGCAGGACAATGAGGGATGCCAGGACAAAGTTTAAGCAATTTCTCATATTTGTACAAAAACCAACCTAAATCTACTCTGTTGTGACATTCCAGTTTCATATCAAGGAAACAATCTCTGAAAATAATAACATAATAAGGCTTATATATTTCAAGGCTGCCTATCTTATAAACTTGCAGATAAAAGGAACTGAAAGAAGATTCAAAGTTCATTAGTTTCCCATGCACAAACTAAAAGGACACACAGCCAAATGTGCATGCTTGCATTGTTTTACAACCTAAAGTTTGATGTTATCAGTCTATCACCTACTAACCTACTGCAGATTTATGAATCAAGACAATGTTTTCTCTATCATATGAGCTTATCTTGCAGAAAACATTAACCATGTCTATCAAGGTTGACTTTATGACCAATCACAGACCTTTAGCAAAGCTCAGTCTCTGCAACACCAGAGCCCGATTACGACTTTGACGTGAGACCCTGCTGACATCAGTGTGTGCTGATTCTCATGGTGACAGCTGGCTTTGCTGTGCACTCTTTTTCCACCCAGACAGATGCTGGCTACCTGACCCAGCTGTAGCCTGCCAGAGCTCAGTGTCAGACTGCCCCCCGATGGATCCAACACACATCTGCCACCATGAGTTGGTCTCCCTACAAAGGCCCTAGCTGTGACTGACTGGAGACGCAGAAATGGCATAACATGCCAAAGCACTGAATACCAACAGGGCCAAACAAAGGCAGCATTGCTGGGCATATGCAATGGGGCAATAAGAGAGCACAGTCTGGCAAGTTGGCAGAATGAGAAGTGACTCATGAGTGGGTCTGTGTACTTTTACACACAGGGGTGAACGTTGAGCCAAAGTCATCTATTAAACTGGACTAGATTCTTTTACACATAGACTATATTTTACACTGACAACTGAGCCATTTTGTTAGTCATATCTGGCAATTTGAGAAATGACTCAACTTGTTTTTGAAACTTTACTAGGTGGTGGCAAAGCATTTGAAAATGCATTTACCAAATATATTAAAAGAGAAGTCCACTTCCAGAATAACAATTTGCAGATAATGTACTCACCCCCTTGTCGTCCAAGATGTTCATGTCTTTCTTCAGTCATAAAGAAATTATGTTTTTTTGAGCAAAACATTTCAGGATTTTTCTCCATATAATGGACTGATATGGTGCCCCGATTTTGAACTTCCAAAATGTTTAAATGCGGTTTCAAACGATCTCAAATGCGGTTGTAAACAGTCCTAGCCGAGGAAGAAGAGTCTTATCAGGCGAAAAGAAATGCAGAAATGTTTTCCTCAAAAAACACAATTTCTTCACGACTGAAGAAAGACATGAACATCTTGGATGACAAGGGGGTGAGTACATTATCTGTAAATTGTTGTTCTGGAAGTGGATTTCTTTAAGAAAAACAATTTAAAAATGTCATTGTTACAATTAAAGAGGCCTAGGTGTATATGACTTTATTCTTTCATACAAAAACAATTGGAGTAATTTTAAAACAATGTCCTGGCTCTGAAGATTGTGGTTTATAAAGTTTTAATATGGATCATTTTTCTTATACAAATGCACTGATTCACTTCAGAATGTCTTTATTAACCTCCCGGAGCTGTGTGGAGCACTTTTTATGATGGTTGGACACACTTTTTTGGGCTTTAAAATCTCAACAGCCATTCACTGCCATTATAAAGCTTGGAAGAGCCAGGAGATTTCTTAATATAACTCCAATTGTATTTTTGAAAGAAGAAAGTCATACACACCTAAGCTGACTTGAGAGTGAGCATGGGGGTAATTTTCATTTTTGGGTGAACTATCGCTTTAACTACAACTTAAAACAATTTAAATGATGTCTGTTTGATGATATGAAACGTGATTTATTCAAGTATAACATTTAAGTATTATTTTAAACATAAATCAATTAAATATTTGTCTGTCAATTTAAAAAGTCTTATCAATGCATCATTTTGTTTTGATGCATTTTTAGATGCAATATGCAATATAGCTGCAAGCAGGGACTAACGGTGTTCAAGCTCTTTGAGGCATTTAAGAACAGCAAGGCTGTAACCACCTAAATCAATGATTTAAAAAAAATGATTTTTGGCAAATCCAGGTAATTTACGATAGAAATATTATGACAAATTTTAACGATTATGACTGTTATAGCGCCTGCTGTGCTCCGATCTCCTTAAAACTTTGCATGCTTGTTTAGAAGCTGCTGTCACATGTGCTCAACAGGTTTTATGAAGTTTTCCTTTAGGCTTTATAGGATTTGGGCAAATTTGGACAGGCCCCTTTTCTAAATGACCCCGTTATAGCTTCTCAAGGGTTAATTAAAATTAAAATTAAATTTTGTTTTTGATAATTATTGGCCTAGAGAGTCCAGAGAATTGTACTGCAGTGGTTTTTCCAATTTGAGTGAAAAACCTAGGACTAGCTCACAAAAGTAGTTTTTTTTACATCTCAATCATTTAACAAATGACTTGATTGACAGCAGTGGTTCTAGAGGCAAAGTTGTCTGGAATGAGGAGTTCTATCCTACAATATGAATATTGTGCGTGTGTGTGAAAAACCGCGTGACGCAAAATCACTAATGCCCTTGAAAAATGCGATATCGCCCTCCAGTAGCTGATTTCTTTCAAATTTCTCTTAGACCTTTTGGTGAGTCGAGCAGGCTCACCGAGTTGGCCATGTTTTTTGAGATACTCCAATGTCCTTGTAGACACTCATGGCACTTTGGGCCAAAACCGGGCTCAACAATTTTCATGTTGATAGAACAAACGGTTGCGCAGGTATAGCCATTTTTGTTTTTTTCCTCTCTTATGGCCAAGCTCCGTGATTTCTTTTCCTGTGACCTCAGATTGAGCTAAGTGTTCTGAGTTTGGCAGAGAAATCTCATTCTGTTCAAAAGCTGAAAGTGGCTCTGTCCCTTTCTCTACGACTTACAGTTTGGTCTGGACAATCAGTTTTATATGGAGATCTCTAATCTGTGACCTTTCTGGCAATTACAATAGGGCTTGAACCCCTAATTAATTTAACGTGAATTTCATGTACAGTTTACATGTTTATTGTCAATTCAAAGTGTATTTATTTTAAACATTTACATAATTTTGTGTCTTTTGTCTCTTGACCTGATTACCCATTATTTTATATTAATCCGTTTAATTTTAAACAAGCCATTTTAAACTTTAAAATTGAATTTATTTGTCAATATAAAAAGTGAAAGATGTGTCTATTTACATTCTTAATGAATTTTTAAATTGGTTTTATTTTTAAATAACCACTGCAGTCAAGTGACAGGCCGGCAAACCAATAGTTTGCAGGTTTAACTCTTATTGAAGACTGGAGAGTAACTGTGATCACAGTGAAAGCACTTAATCGCCAGTTGCTCCAGGGGGACTCTACCTGCAATTTCCAAACTGCCATGTACACTTGAAATAGAGGGCTAAATCACGCGGAACAAACCTGGAAACCGTGTTTTCCTCTCCACCAGGTGGTGTCCTCTTTGGGTGGCATGTCTATTACGGAAACAATATCCCCCACCTGACACAGTGAGAGAAATGAATCACAAAATAATCATTAGTATGGCAATCACACATCCTCAATACTGCATTAATCTGTCTTCATTTTTATCCCAGTCACCTCAAATGACAGCTCATCAGCTGCTTGGGCAATGTAGCGCTTGATCACGTGGGCCGCTGCGATAGCTGGAACATTTATGGATGATTCCTCATGCACCAGCAAGTGATTCCCTTTGTTGTCAACCTGGACAAAGAGATAAATATGATATTGAATATAATCCTCACCGATTATTCAAGTGAATAATCAGCTATCTCTGCTTAAATGGTATCAAATCAGTACCTCCATCCATGTGAGGGCCGGCCCACAGTTGATCTTATTATCAGCAATCGCTGAGAGACGGGAGAGGTAAGCCATAAGCATCTGGGAAACTGCCTGTGGGGAAAAAGAAAGTGAAATGGAGAGAGGGTTAAGCAAGTTTGACAACTTCCAAGGGGGTAAATCTATAAATACAGAGTACTTTTACAGGGAGGTTAAAAGCTCACATAAACCTAAGAACGAATGGTTTGAGTTAGCATAATTTTTCATTGAAAAATGGTAGGGCAGGTATAAAGAATGCAGCTTTTGTGTAGAAACTGTGTAGAGTTTTGACATGAAACATGCAGAATTAAAATCTATGCATATTTCAAGTACACACCTCGGCTCTTTAGTGAAAGATGCTGTAAAAGGCTTGGTATAAATTTATTTGCAGCATAACGGTTATTGTTTTTTGGTATGCATGTTTGGTGACTGTGACTACTTTAAAAGGGCTGCAGTTGCACTCTGAGATATAAAATGATCTGGATTATACTTCCACATGGCTTGCATAAAAACTAATATAGCAGAAGGAGGTGAGGTGGAGCTGTCTTATATTTATACAGCTCAAAAAAATCAGTCTAATAAAAGCTCAACCACACATCTGCTTCTAAAACTTTACATCCTATTTAAATCACATTGCATACAGATCAGTCTAAAAATACAGTAGTTATAATAAAAATTTTCCTAGTGGAAAATAGAGACAAGAGGGTGTCAGCTCATCAGCAAAGAGCTTAACGTTAAATCCTGCGATTTTAAGTACCGAGCCTACAGAAGCTCTGAAAAAAAAGTGTTTTTTTTGTGCGTGTGCATGTGCTATTCACAGGACTTTTTATGCAGAGAAAATTAAAGAGAGCATTTCTTAAATGTCAGCCTCCAAAACTAATTCAAGGTAAAGCTGTTCTATAAAACATCAGCATGTGGGTTCTCTCTCTGTTTGTGATTCTCTAGAAGAGACAAAACACTTCACATATGAGTTCGGTCTGGAACATTTGCTTTAAATGTCATAATGCATCTCAGTGTGTATTAAACCGCACTTGCACTACTGTAAATACAGACAAATAAGGTCAAAACAAGGTTAATCAAGGTTGCTTTGTCTCTCTTTCAGAAAAAAATAAATGAGCTGAAAACAACATTCAATATGTTAATGCACTTTGTTATGGAAGGTTAAAAATGCTAATGTTTATTTAATGGGATAGTTCACCCTCGTTCCAGACCCGTAAGACCTTCGTTCATCTTCGGAACACAAATTAAGATATTTTTGATGAAATACGAGAGCTTTCTGACCCTGCATAGACAACTGACATGTTCCAAGGCCAAGAAAGGTAGTAAGGACATCGATAAAATAGTCCATGTGACATCAGTGGTTCAACCATAATTTTATGAAGCTTTGAGAAACTATGCTACCACGAAGATATCCATCATGGTGCTCTCAAAGACCGACACAGAAGAGAAGAAATTGATTAATAAAGTAATTATTTTAGTTTTCTTTGCACACAAAAAGTGTTCTTGTAGCTTCATAACATGATAATGTAGGGCGGGGGGATAAATTGATAACGATAGTTATTGCGCGATATGAATTTTCCTCGATAAATGAAAATGTGTATTGTGTCAGAAATGTGTCAGAAATGTATTTTTTGTGATTAAGTATAGCATTTATGCATTTATACTAAATGTATTTAGACTACTGTTTTTCATACAAATACCTAGAAACCATATTACATTTTTACCATGTTTAACTGGTGTTATCATGATCTAAATGTATGCTAATATGGAAAAGCAATGGTTGATAAAACAAAACAATAAAAACAGTCGGAATAATTACATTTTTACCAGATAAAAATGAGGTTGCTACAATTTTACAGATA
Source organism: Cirrhinus mrigala (assembly GCA_036247105.1). Lineage (NCBI taxonomy): Eukaryota > Metazoa > Chordata > Actinopteri > Cypriniformes > Cyprinidae > Cirrhinus > Cirrhinus mrigala. The sequence continues at coordinate 15,214,033 of CM070027.1, read as the reverse complement.
TTACTGATTTTGATAATGAACGTAAATCTACATCTGCATCCTAACTCAATCTATTATCAAATGTGTATTTCTAAGGGACAAAAAAAATGTTATATTATTATTATTATTATTAATATTATTAGGTAACACAAACCTGTTTCTTGATCTGAAACAATATTACTCATTAAAACATGCAGAACTAAGAAATTATGTGTTTCTATTAAGATATTTATTTTATTAAGAAAAAATGACTGGAAAAAGTGTAAAGAATTGTGTCATGTTCTGACCATAAAGAATAGTTTAAAGCCATAATTAACTGTCTGGTTTTTACAACTTTCACATTGTAGCAAAAATCTGCCTTTAAACTTGAAAGAAATAACAGTTTGACATTTATCGTGATAATTATCGATATCGACTCCTACACTGATGTCACATTAACTATTTTAATCGATGTTCTTACTACCTCTCTAGGCCTGGGAACGTTTCAGTTGCTGTCTATGTAGGGTCAGAAAGCTCTTGTATTTCATCAAAAATATCTTAATTTCTGTTCCGTAGATGAACAAAGGTCTTACGGGCTTGGAACAACATGAGGGTGAATAATTAATGAACATTTTCATTATTGGGTGAACTATCCCTTTAAATATTTCTCCTCAGTCAAAGCATATTTGCGTATGACAAATATTGGAAAGCTACTTGGCCAAATATGTGACTCTGGATTACAAAACCAGTCAATTTTCAAGAAAATCTGGAATCTGAGGATGCCTTTAAAATAGTCCAAATGCAGTTCTTAGCAATGCATATTACTGATCAAAAAATTAATTTTGATATATTTACGGTAGGAAATTTACTAAATATCTTCATGGAACATGATCTTCACTTAATATCCTAATGATTTCTGCCATAAAAGAAAAATCAATAATTTTGACCTATACACAGGGTTCCCACACCTTGGTTAACTTCAAATTCAAGGACCTTTCAAGGACTTTCCAGGTCCAATACCCTCAAATACCCTCAAAACAAGGACTTGTGTTACCTTAAAATACATTGTAACAGTTTTCATGTGTCAAACACAACATTTTTTTTGGCATTTATTTTTTATTGGTAATATGCAAGAGAGAGCTTAATTTGAAAGAGCTTAACGTAACGCGTAAGAGCTTAACGTAACGCGTAAATGCGTGTAACTAACGTAAATCAAGCAAGCTAGTATGCTTAGGCCACGAAGTGTTGGCGAAATAACACATTAGTGGACCGGAGGCAATAATATGGATTTTTTTCCAGAAAACTTTTTGCACAAAATTAATTCAAGCACTTTCAAGGACCTGTATCTATGTATGTTTATTTTCAAAAACTTTCCAGGGCTTTTAAAAGAAAATTTCAGATTCACAAACTTTCAAGGATTTCAAGGACTCAACCCTGCATACAATGTATTATGTTGGCTATTGCTACAAACATAGCCGTGCTACTTAAGACTGGTTTTGTGGTCCAGGGTCACATATAAACAATAACAATGCACACAATGCAGCTAAAGGTACCCTAACAATCAAAAATTTGAGGTCAGCAAGACAAGAATGTTTTTTTTTGGAAAGAACTTAATTCTTTTATTCAGAAGGAATGCATTAAATCATTTAAAAGTGACAGTAAAGACATTTAAAAGGTTACACAAGATTTCTATTTTAAACAAATGCTGTTTTTACAACTAAACTTTATAGTAACCACCTTCTAATTATGGGGTCTGGTGTCATACTGTATATATTAGTGCAATATAATACAATATGAAAGACAAGCGTTTTGGTGAGTGGTGGACAGCCAGTCAACAAGAGAAAAGAAGAGGAGCTAGAGTTAAAATGTGCCAACGAAAGCCCATAAGAGTTTATTCATGATCCACAGAGCACTGATGGGATCTCTTCCAGCTGAACCTATCCCAAGATCCACCCTCCTGTCAATTCCTTTCCCAGACATATGCTGGCAGACTCACCAAAATGTAAAACTAAGGCCAAGAGGGGCTGCAAAGGAAGCATAATTAGGTCAAAGACGACCGAACAGGCAGCTGTAAGAAGCTCGAAACGGCTTCATGTAGCTATAAAATCCAAGGCAACTCTGCTTGTGTTGACTATACCAGAAAACAACATAAATAATGTAGGTAAACAGAAACTGAACAGCGTTCGTTAATGATACGGTCGCTTGCTTCAGTTATTTGCTATGCTTTGTTCATGTGCTAATGAGGCTCATTTGTGTGAGACATCACACATTTATTGCATAGGCAAGCTTCATAATTAGCCCATCCTGTGAGGTGTTTGTTCCTATAAATCAGAGCCAGTTAACCTTTTAAGATCATCTCAGAGCTTGTAATACTGAGTTCGCCTTTCAAGATTCACATGCATCTTTACCAAGATTGCCTCTCTACGAATAAAACGGCACAATCCAATAGGTGAAATATGACCTTGGAGCTGAGCAGCTCAAAGTGCCTGATTACACGCAAAACCATCGTGGGAGCTTCCACTTAGCAGCTCGGAGAGACTTCCATTACTGCAAAACATAATGGGTGGCATTATCAACCACTCAAACTTCAAAGCAGATCAATTTAGCTGTGAAAATATGCCACGGTTCAAGTATACTAAGCTAGGTCTGCCCAACACAGCAGAGAGAAGAGGTGTTTTTGAACACAGGGATATCCATTTGATGGTGTCTCGAGGGACGCCATTAGGTGCTGTTAACCAGCTTCACTGAGCGCTCGCTTATCACAGATGACTAAACTGCTCTGAGAGGGGCATCTTGCAGGATAAGCATTGTGTATACTAGGTATGAAAGGTCTGAGCGTTCCGTGTTTGCAGGCGAGAGCCTAAAATGTCTTATTGGTCGCAGGGGAGTGCTCAAAGAGAAGCGTTTGGGGGTCTTACCTCTGCTCTCTCCCTCAGGCTGTCGAAACGGGGCAGCTCGGGGAGCTGGGAAAAGCGGCGGTCATAGATGCAGAGATGAAGATGCTTATCCAGGACTCGGAAATCTTCATAGCTCCGTCTCACGATCCAGCTTCGTCCCTGAGGGGCGGTAAAAGAGGGCCGTAACTTAAAAAGGTAAACAAGCAAGCGTTAGAGTGTTGACGTTTGGTCCGCAGGGTAAATATGAGGGCTCGGTTCTTGGATAAACCTCATCTGGCCAGTGCTGCAACATGATGACCACACACAACAGCCACTTCAGAGAAGCCACATTACAGCTGTGTGTGTGTGTTTAACCCTGGACAAAGCAGCATTCAAAGCATTGGGGAGAGGGACAGTGACCACAGTTTTTTTATTTTTTTATTTTTTTTTTTTTTTACAGTTAGAGCTAGATGTGCATTTCCTAAAGGAAATGTTAATACTTTTAAATAGAGAATAGAATGTTTGGGAAAAATAATATATGGAACTATGGAACCCAGATGTTTGATAAAGGCGAATCCCAGTTCTTTACGCATTCTGTGGGAAATTCTAAAACCTCCAGAAAATTATGAAGAAAAAAACATTGCATCAGGAGAAAAATATGTTTGGTGTTCACAAAACAACACTGGCTGAGCTTAAGCAGGCAAGCTCTGGATATTATCAGCTAATACGAAATAAATTATAAAGAAATGCTGCATAAAAAGGAAGCGGTAACATTACAGCTTGGGGTCAGTAAAATTGTTTAATGTTTGTTTTTTGAAAGAAATTAATACTTTTATTTAGCAAAGATGCATTAAAGTGATAAAAAGTTATTTAAAAGTAATTTATAATGTTGTAAAAGATTCAAATAAATGCTGTTCTTTTAAACTTTCTATTCATCATAGTAACCTCTTTTTAAAAAATCCATTACGTTTCCACAAAAACATTAAACAGCAAAACGATGATAAGAAGAAATAAGCACCAAAATAAGCCTATTAAAATGATTTCTGAAGGATCATGTGACACCAAAGACTGGAATAATGCTTTGCTTCACAGGAATAAATGATATTTTTAACTATATTAAAATTGAAAACAGTTATTTTAAATTGCAATAATATATATCAAAAAGATAAAGTGTTAACGGCAGTGTAAATAGAAAACAGTCATTTTAAATTGTAATATTTTAAAATAGTACTGTTTTTACTGTATTTTGGATCAAATCCGACCTCAAAACTTTACAAAACATGACTCTTACTCAAGGCTGTATTTATTTGATCAAAATATAGAAAAAAAAACTGTAATATTGTGAAATATTATTTAATTTCTATTATTCGTATCCTATTTTAATATAATAATATAATAATTTATTTCTGTGATGCAGCGCTGAATTTTCATCAGCCATTAGTCCAGTCTTCAGTGTCACATGATACTTCAGAAATCAGTGTAATATGCTGATTTTTTTAATCAGTGTTGAAACTGTTGTGCTGTTTGTTTGTATTTTGGAACCTGTCATACTTTTTCCTTTGATTCTTTGATGAATAAAAAGTTAAAAAGAACAGCATTTGTTCAAAATAGAAATCTTTTCTAATAATATAAGTCTTCACTATCACTTTTTATCCATTTAACACATCTTTGCTGAATAAAAGTATTAATTTCTTTAAAAAAAAAAAAAAAAAAAGAAGGATCATGTGACAATAAAAACTGGAGAAATTATGCTGAAAATTTAGCTCTGCATCACAGGAATAAATTATATTTTAAAGAGTATTAAAATAGATCAAATAGATACAGCATTGATGAGCATAAGAAACTTCTTTAAAAAAAACATTGCAAATCTTACTGTTCCCAAACTTTTGAATAGCAATGTAAATAGAAAACGATCATTTTAAATTGTAATATTTTAGAAAAGTACTGTTTCACTGTATTTTTGATTAAATAAATGCAGCCTTGTTGAGCATCCAACCTCAAACTTAACATGACATACACTACTGTTCAAAAGAACATCAACTCAATCTGCACAAAAGCGTCTCTGAAAAGGTCTAAATCTACATAATTAGACTACATTACCATCTGACAGCAGGATGAATCAGCAGCTGTATAAAGCACCTGAGAATTCCCAATTTGAAGATGCAGGTCAATGTGAAACAGAATATGCTGATGGGATCCTACGGAGAAGAGTGTGGGAATAAACCGAGTATGGTAACTTTCTCATCCCTGCCTCTCATGCTGGATTCCCTTTGCTCCAGTGCCTTTGTGGCTGCCCTGTGTAAAGCATCAATCATCCTGACACTGCTGTGCAGCTTGACTAGGGCACATTGTGCACTGCTGCAGAACCAAGTGTTGACCAATCAGATCTCTTAATTAAACAATGTACTGCAGCATATGTGTGTGTTACAAAAAAGTTGTATAAACAGCAAAATAACTGCTTGCATTGCAAATCTAATAAACAGTAAAAATTCACCTGCCACTTGTGAAGATGAGCCACAAAAATTAATTTTGGACTCTTGTATATGCGATAAGACCATAATGAACTATATTCTTGCTAAATGTACATTGCATAGACCTATTATCCGCTCGAATGCGCTCGAACTACCCTTTTAAAATCCGATTCAGATTTTTCCTCTCTCTTTTGGAATATCTGCATTTTTCCTTTCATTATTTCAGTCTCCAAGCCACAGAGCCCATATCCACAGTAAATGGAAAACCTCAATGTCTTTGATTTGACCTAAACACATCTATCTGAATCAGGGCCAGGGGAAAAAAAGACCTCAAAAAATGCTGGTGTACCAGCGCACCCATAGAGAAAAACAAACAGTTGTTCGGCCTTCCTACTTCCAATGCATTTCACAGGGGACTAAGTAGTGCATTTGTTAGGGAAAAACTGCAGTGAGAGTGGAACTAAAGTGCTTTTCCTGTGCGTCTGATCCCTGTCCATTCAGAAGGCTCCTGGCCAGATCTGCACCCTCAGTCGTTAATGTTTTTTTTTTTCTCCTTTATAAACACACAGGAGCAGTGCTGTGGATTTGGACATCTTCTCACACACCAGGATGGAATGAGGTTTCCACACACAAACCAAGACTTCAGATATTTTTCCACTGAGTTTTCAACCAGAGCTGCCAGCACTCAAATCAAGTGCACAAGCAGCCAGCTGCTTGAAATCTGTACTAAATTTAAAGGGACAGTTCACTTAATGAAAGCAGTCCATTTAAAATTAAGTGAATTGTTGCTTTAAGAAGCTACTTTTTTTGCTTCTAGGACAGCTAAAATTTTGTAGCAACCAACTAAAGCCAAAACGTAGGAGGTCTACATCATACATTTATAAGCAACAGCTCATAGTTGGGCTTAATTTACAGCTTTACTGGGGCGTCTCAAGTAGATGATTTCATCTCTCCCCTTTACTGTGAGAACCACACTCTTGCATTCACAGATTGGTACTAGATTCTGCTAGACTTGTTTTTTACAGTTTTAAACTTGACAATCCAAAAAGCTAAACGCGCGAGACACTGAAAAAAACTGCAAGATGCAATGAGACGCACAAAGACGCTAATGAGTACACTACCAGTCAAAAGTTTTTGAACAGTAAGATTTTTAATGTTTTTTTAAAGAAGTCTCTTTTGTTCACCAAGTCTGTCTTTATGTGATCCAAGGTACAGCAAAAGCAGTATAAATTTGAAATATTTTTACTATTTAAAAAAAAAAAAAAAATTCTATTTGAATATATTTTAAAATGTAATTCATTCCTGTGATTTCAAAGCTGATTTTTTTAGCATGATTACTCCAGTCACACGATCCTTCAGAAATCATTCTAATTTTCTGATTTGCTGCTCAAAAAACACAAAAACAGCTGAGTAGATTTTTTTCAGGTTTCTTTGATGAATAGAAAAGTTCAGAAGAACAGCATTTATCTGAAATAGAAATCTTTTGCAACATTACAAATGTCTTTACTATCACTTTGTTCAATTTAAAGCATCCTTGCTTAATAAAAGTATTAAGTATTAATTTATATAAGAAAATAAAAAAATATATATACTGACTCCAAGCCTTTGAATGGTATGGTGTATAATGTCACAAAAGCTTTTTATTTTAAATGAATGCTGATATTTGATCTTTCTATTCATCAAAGAATCCTGAGAAAAAAAAAAGAAAAAAAAAAAATGTACTCAACTGTTTGAAATATTGATAATAATAATAATAATAATAATAATAAATATAGTTGCAAGCAGCAATTGCCAGGGTTCAAGCACTTAAAGGAACACTCCACTTTTTTTGCTAATAGCTTAGCATAGATCATTGAATCAGATTAGACCGTTAGCATCTTGCTCGATCTAATCATATTTGTAATTTACCATACAAATATGATGTTTTTTTTTAATGTTTATGTCTGTAATAGCGCCAGCTGTGGTCTGATCCACTTAAAACTCTGCATGCTGTTGCATGTGCTCAGCACGTTTCGTGAAGTGTTGATTTTCCTTTAGGCTTTTTAGGATTTTGGATAAATTTGGACAAGCCCCTTTTCTAAACAACCCCCTGTTATAGCTTCCCAAAGGGTAAATTTCAACATTTTTTTTTTTAATCATTATTGGCTTAGAGAGTCCAGAGAACTATACTGCAGTGTTTTTTCCCAGATTGAGCGAAAAAACTAGGACTAGTTTGCAAAAGTAGGTTTTTTACATCTCCTCAGCCATTTAACAAGCGATTTGATTGACAGCAGTGGTTCTAGAGGCAAAGCTGTCTGGAATGAGGCGTTCTATCGTACGATACGAATATTGTGCGCATGTGCCAAAAACATGCAATCATTTACACCCTTGAAAAATGCAATGTCGTCCCCCAGTGGCTGATTTCTTTCAAATTTCTCTCAGACCTTTGGGGCCGTGAGTCGAACAGGCCGCGGGTTTTGTTCTGATCGGCCTCCGTTAACCTCGTCTAACAGGTGCTCAAAATTCATCGGCCAATTGTGGCCATGTTTTTGGAGATACGCAAATGTCCTTCTAGACACTTGTGGCGCTTTGGACCAAGACTGTGCACACTAATTTCCATGTTGATAGGACAAAAGGTTGCACAGTTATAGAAATTTTGATGGTTTTCCCCTCTCATAGCGCTAACAAGTGGCAAGTGTTCTGAGTTTGGCGGAGATATCTCATTCTGTTCAGGAGTTATAGGCATTTTACTAAAAGTGGCCCTGCCCTTATTCAAACGTTTTGGTGCCCCCTTTGTGATGGTGAGTCAAAAGTTCAACTTTTTTTCTCTCCAGAGAATCTTACTGCATTGGTTTGGTTCCGATCGGTCGAAAAACCTAGGACTAGCTCACAAAAGTAGGTTTTTCAAAAAAAATCCAAAATACCCCAAAATTTTGTTTCGATGGTGTTGAAAATCTAGCTTTGATCACAGGAATAAATTACATTTTAAAAAATATTTAAATAGAAAACAGTTATTTTAAACAGTAAATATATTTTTTTAAAAATGTAACTGTTTTTGCTGTACTTTGGAACAAATAAATGCAGGCTTGGTGAGCAGAAGTGACTTCTTTTTTAAAAAAAAAAAAAACACATTAAAAACCTTACTGTTCAAAAACTTTTGACTGGTAGTGTATGTGCACAGCTACAAATGATTATACAAGATATGCTGTCTTACCTGACAGTAGATCTGAACCAAATACACAGGCTCTTTTGACTCCAGGCCATTCCGTGTCACTTCAGTCTGTTCATCTGCGAGGGTTAACTACAGAGAAAAAGATGATGAAAGAAGGGATGAAAAGAAAGAACAGTGCACTTTCTTGTTTTAGTGACAGCTGCAGGCTGCTGATGCTAAAAACACATAAGACATCTATCACATCCTGTTGCTATTATGAGAAGCTTTGGTGCTATCAGTGAATAAATGACTGGCAGTGACGCGTCACTCTTGTAGTCAGGTGCAGAGACGATTCCTCGGGTTAGAAGAGGTGTTAAATGATTTGTCACCAGCTGAGCATATTGCCCGCATATTATAAATAATAAATACAGACGCACTGAAACAGTGAATCCCATGACAGATGGAGCACAGACTGAGCCATGCGTGAAAAGCAGTCACTGACATTCTGATCACATTTCTTCAGTCCATCCTAGCTTTTAGTGGATAATACATACGTGACATGACCTCAGAGAACAGTACAAAATAAAAAAAGGCAGTTCATGACCTTTTTAATATTATCTTCATCAACAATAACGTACTATGACTTCATATAAAACATCCTCTTGCCATGCTCACCATATATTAACTCAGATATTACCTCAGGCTGTTCACACACTGACTCTGTCTGTGTGTATGTGTGTGTGTGTGTGTGTGTGTGTGTGTGTGAATGCCTCCACTGTTGTGTTATGTGAGTGACAAATTTCTGCTGTGACTCATTTGAGTGTGTTCATACTGTGTGATGGGTGATGACCTCAGTGAGAGACACACAAACATTGAAAAAAAATAAAAATAAAAAAATAAAACTTTGTCCTGCCAAAAACAAAGGGTGACTACATTTGTCAAGTGCAGCTAGTCACACTCCCACATAAAACAAACATTATCATGCAGAAAGCCTCTATACTGGACTACCATTGTAAAATGGATTTAAAGAGGAACGGAACGGCAAATATATCTCTTTTTTTTTTTTTCAATAAGAGCTTTGAGTTAGTAGGAAAAGCCTTGAGCTGTAAATCTTGATAGAGTGTATAAAAGGTTGCATCCAGGTGGATCCACTGATAAATAATTGAATTATTCACACAAAATTTCCCTCAAGATCAATAAAGTCTTTCTCCATCTCCATCCATCTAGTTAAATGGCTGGAGTGAATGAGGTTTACACAGGCGGCAATAAATATGAGAGTGGAAGAACAAAAATAAAATCACAACTCTAAGCTCTTTGTGCTTGTTTACAACTGATATTAACATCCGTTTCAGGTGATCTAATCACAAGTTGTCAAGCAAGGCAGCTACAGTGAAAAGGTTGACCATTTGCAATGAGATTTTAAACTCTTGAATTGATGGAAAAAATTGCATGTTGTTGTCCATGACACAATAGTATATACAAAAGTGGTTACATGTGTTTCTGATCAGATCACAAAGTGTTTTCATCCCATCTTACACACTAGGGCTGGGTTTTGACACAAATCAGGTATAGTACATGCCAAAAATCCAAGTCTTCATCTGAAATGATGGTTTGCGAATCATTATTCAGATTGGAACTTCAGAGCGTGGATCGCGAATCATTTTATTTAGAACGGAACTTTGGAGCGGGTTTGCAAATCTTTTGCTTTAGATTGGATCTTCTTGACGCGGATTGCAAATCAACTGAATCAGATCGGGACTTCGGTCTGGGTTTGTGAATCATTTGTTTCATATAAAGAATTCTGAGTGATTTCGCAAACCTTTTTTCAGATTTTTTTTTTTTCGTTAAGCAGTGGAAAACATCAGATCATTAAGGCAGTACAGTTACAAAAACAAAACAAAGAAAAAAGAAAGGAAGTACAGGTATACACAAATACAAATTCCTTAAGAAAATTAACTGTGACTAATTAACTTTACTGTAGTAAAAGTATAGTATGCTTTGTAATACTTTAGTAGTAATACTTTGCGTGTGCTTCACTTTATTTTTGCCATTTTTTATTAGTATATTTTTATCTATTTTTCTTTTTTAGAATTGAAAAAAAGAGGACGTAAGTGAGATCTTTGACTGAAGTACTTGAAAACCAAAAAAGTAGTGCTTAAAAAGTCCTTGAAAGTCCTGGAATTTCATTTTACAGTATCTGTATGAGCCACGTTAGTAACAATGTCGCATAACGTCACATTTGCCTCAGAAAAAAAACATTAGGTGACCAAAAACTCAGTCAGCTAGAAAAATGAATTTTAGAGAGGACATATTCATTATCATTTTTACAGTTTTTAATGTTTATGATTGAATAAATCAGCTCCAGTGAAAAGGCTGACCATTTCCACTGAGATTTTAAACTCTTGAATTGATGGAAATAAAAATCGCATGCTGTTGTCCATGACACAATAGTACTTCAGTGGTTACATGTGTTTCTGATCAGATCACAAAGTGTATTGGTCCCATATTACACATGCATACTCACTAGGGCTGGGTTTTGACACAAATCAGGTACAGTACATGCCAAATTTTCTCAAGGGGGGGTGGAATAATGCTGTAAAATACACATGGAAGTCAGTTGGTACTACATTACTATAATATTGAAGGATAAAATTAACTGATTTGAAGTTTTTACAATAATAAAGTTGCAATTACATAATTATATTTCTATTCTCATCTGTAAAAGCTCTTTCTGATTCTGATATTAAAATATAACCATTTAAAGCGTGTCTGTCATAAAAAAAACTTAACGGATTTATTCAATCATAAACATTAAAGAACTGTAAAAATATAATGAATATGTCCTCTATAAAGTTTTATTTTTTCATTTTTCTAACTGACTGAGTTTTTGGTCACCTAATATGTTTTTTTCTGAGGCAAATGTGACGTTACGTGGCATTGTTACTAACATGGTTCATACAGATACTGTAAAATTAAATTCCAGGACTTTCAAGGACTTTTTAAGCACTACTTTTTTGATTTTCAAGGACTTCAATTAAAGATCTCACTTACGTCTTCTTTTTCAAATTCTAAAAAAGAAAAACAGATAAAAATATACTAATAAAAAATGGGAAAAATAAAGTGAAGCACATGCAAAGTATTACTACTAAAGTATTACAAAGCATACTATACTTTTACTATAGTACAGTTAATTAGTTACAGTTAATTTTCTTAAGGGATTTGTATTTGTGTATACCTGTACTTCCTTTCTTTTTTCTTTGTTTTGTTTTTATAACTGTACTGCCTTAATGATCTGATGTTTTCCACTGCTTAACGAAAAAAAAAATCTGAAGAAAGGTTCGCGAAATCACTCTATGAAACATGAAACAAATGATTTACAAACCCGGACCGAAGTTCCGATCTGAATCAAATGATTCGCAATCCGTGCCAAGAAGTTCCAATCTAAAGCAAAAGATTCGCAAACCCGCTCCAAAGTTCCATTCTAAATCAAATGATTCGTGATCCACGCTCTGAAGTTCCAATCTGAATAATGATTCGCGAACCATCATTTCAGATGAAGACTTGGATCGCGGATCGTGAATCATTTGACTTAGATCGGAACTTTTTGTATCGTGAATCATTTGATTTAGACTGGGTCTTCAAAACACATATCGCCATTCATTTGATTGAGATAATCTGATTTGAATCATTCAATTCGCGAAATGATTCACAAACCCATTCTGATCTAAATGAAATGATTCACGATACATGATTTGAAGTCCCGATCTGAAGAAAATTATTTGCGATACGCAAAGTTCCAATCTAAATCAAATGATATGCGATACACAATCCAACTGGAATGCTTTGAAACAGTGAATAATTTTGCAATGCAATGATTTAACTGATTCAGAGTTTTGAAAAGCTGTTTCACCCATCACTACGCGTTTTTTTAAAATCGTTACAAGCAATGTTGAAATTCAAAAATGAATGGCTATTTGAATTTGATCTGGTTTTTGCTAGTGAATCACTTGACATGAATGATCAAAGAATCAATCAGAGCGGTTCCAGCATAAATGACTCAATTGAATCAGTTCATCTGTTCTTCTTTTCACATGTTCCACCATGTTTACATGACACTGTCAGTACTAGTACCTGCTTAGCTTGTTTGTTTTCTGACATTAACTGAAATAATTCAAAAAAGGTATGATGTTTCTTTGAATTGCGTGAATTATAGGTGAAAAGATGTGCTGACAAAATTAAACATTTATTTAGATACATTGTCTTTCAATAACTTCAAATCCCTCTTCAGGAATATTGCTATTTTCAAGGGATTTCCAGGCCTTAAATTTCAAAAAGTCAAATTCAAGTACTTTAAGCAACTTTTACAAGCCCTGTAATAAGCTGTTATATTGAAACGGTTGAAACACTGAGCGATTACATGAGACAGGATACAGATTTCGGTAAGTTGTGCTCTTTTTTAACACACCTTTGGATGTTTTTTCATGTTTATTTTGTGTTGGTATTGAAGCAAAGGAGACTTGTCTTGAACTGAGGTGCTACAGCAACCTGTCACTCCACATTGAACAGCACCAAAACAGAAAATGTATGTTTGAATACTGTAATAAAATGGACAAAATTGAAATTTGAGATTTTGTTTCATCTCACAAGTAACAAAGCACAAACTGTATTGCGATTCCTTCAGTACACTAACCGAAAAAAGGCTGGATAATCGATTCTTGGGATTTAAGAATCAACAATTTTGTGAAAATGACAATTAAGATTGAGAAATCTATATTTTTGTATTATTTTGTGCTGGCTAAATCTATACTACATAGTCCTTTTGGCTAGAAAAGTGTCCAAACCATATAAAAGGGGTTAGGTGCCAAACGTGCCTTTTCAATATGGAAAAGATAATGTGAACCCTAATATCCGCAGTCAAATCTCACCTATACGAGTGTTAATTACACTTGAGTTCAGAAAGCAGCCGTTAGCTTGTATTCCTGTCACGATGAGTGAAAGCTGAGTGCCACTCTGCTCTTTAGAGCGAGAGGATTATGCCCTTAAATAAGGCAGGGTTACAGAGAGCTGTGAAGTATTAAATATCCGTCTCAGTGAGTGTGCGAATGAAACTTTAGACATCTTAACAATACCACATGAAGGCCCGGCTGAGCCACGGTCTAAGACTTCTGTTCATTCCACATCCTTACAAGCGAAAAGTGAAATCGAACTCTACCGCTCTGACGCGAGCAAAGAAACAGACTTCTCACCAGTGAGGTTTATTTGAGAAGAGTGGGAAGAGATTAGAGAGCAGCACAACCAGGTGAAGCTTGGGCTTCAATAAGGTCCGGTGAGCCAGTGCAGCTCCTCGGAAAACCCTGGGTAACGTGAGAAGTAATGACCCAGTTAACACCAACTCTTCAACAGCCTGCCAGTGCTAAGAGAAAGAGAGGTATCCCGGCCTGCAGTGCCAGGAAAATCAACTCTCACATGGGCTTCCAGACCTAAACGGTTAGAGAAACATACTTTAGCAGTGACCACAAAGGGTTTTAAATTTGAAATCCCACGGGACACAAACACAAAACAATTTGCAGAAGTGGTCAGCGATCCTTGGCGGGACACAACGTTCAACTCTATTGTTTGATGGAGCCCTTATGGAAAGCATCTAGGGGTTTATGGGGATTCTTCAGCTAATCATTTACAAGCACTGACAGGCATGAAAGATATTAAAGCACTCTGGGTGCTCAGGAGGCACGGAGCTCCACGCAAAAGCTGTTACAGAAATCCATTTAGCAGTGTAGATCTCCATAGCGCATGGTTATGCAGCACTGCTCTGAAGTACAAAGCATGAAGTCAGCGGACTTAGAGAGACTTGAAGACATTAGGTGTCTCCTAACAGCATGTCTGCAGCCTTTAAGTGTAAACAAAGTGAGATTAAAGTAAAGTTATGACCAAGAGCAAAAGAAAAGAGTGGGAAAGTAAAACAAGCAGTCAGCAAGACTTACAGAGGTTCAACATCCCGTCCAAACTGATTAGCGCAGCATCTTTTGTTCACCCCGAGATTCCGGCTGCACGCTGGAAGCTCCAACATTCAAGGATTCCCGCCTTCGACATCCACCAGTCAAGCATGTGTGAGAGAAACACCCGTTGTTTTTGTCCAGCACAAATCCACTCGGCAGAACACAGATGTCAGTTGAGTTTCCCACCCCCTCCGGTGTGCCGTCCCGGCTGAGTTGTTGTGAAGCACGAGGATTGAGGTTCTTCCTTTGGTGCGCTCCTACAAACTCTCACACAGAGTGGAGTGCTGGCTGGAAGCCTTTTTGCAAACCTGCAGTTTTCTGGAATTTCATTGTAGTTTGTTTTTCCAAATTTTTGATGAGATGTTTCGGTCCTTCTCATTCCATGTTATTTGCAATTCCTCAACATCCGAGAACACTCACTGCATGCTTAGTTTGCTAGCCAAGAGTGGTTTGGAAAACACAGAGGATGATGAAAATAGCAGTTCTGTTGTGGTGTCCTTTCACTACACGCTCTCGCTTTCTCCAGACTCTATCGGTCTCCCCCCGTTCCCAACCCCCAGCGCCTCCCCCCTTCGCTAGCTTTCAATGGTACAGTCCCTGGGACAAAGCGCAGGGCCGGTGAGCCAAAAGAAACAGTGGGGAGAGCTGTGAAGAGGGGGTTGCCCTTGTAGGAACACAGAGCGGTTCTCCAGCGTGTGCCCTTCACTCTCCATCCTGATCCTCTGGGACCAGTGCAGTCCAAAGCGATAGGAACAGAAGTGACAGAGAAAAATGTTGGTGCTGCAGTGAGAAGGTCTGGAGAATCCTTCATGAACGACAAAGCCTGCTCGAGGCAGCAGGGCTGCATTGTCTAATAATCACACTATTGTAGTAGCACAAAAGACAAAGAGCGGAAACAAAGAGCCTCCATATGTCTCGTACTTTGGCAGGGGGTGTTTTCTGTTCAGAGCCATTTTTAATGACCTAATTATCATGTTCATTGATGAAGACAATAAGGACAGGTCAGGATGGTCAACTAGTTCAACAACTGACTATTCAAATAGTGAGGTTGATCAGTTTTATGTAGCTTTTTTAAAGGGATTGGTTTATCCAAAAAAGAAAATTCTGTAATTTACTCACACTCAGGTCGTTATAAACCTGTGTGATTTTCTTCTGCAAAACACAAAAATAACATTTGGAATGCGTCAAGCTGATTATCACACGTCTGCGACTTCACGCATTACATAATCATGTTGGAAAGGTCACGCGTTGTTAGTTCTTTGTCTGTGTACTCTGGTTCAAAAAGGTAGCTCCATCTCCAACTTCAAAACTGATGACATAGTTGTTTTACCTTTTTTTTTTTTTTTTTTTTTTTTTTAGTAAAAGCCATTTGACTTTCTTTGCTTGTTCGGTTTGTAATAGGGCTACCCTCGACTAAAGATTTTTCTGGTTGGCTAGCAGTCGTTAATTTTAAGCATTAGTCTACTATTAATCGCACATTTATTAATAAACCATGTAAGTCATAATAATGAGCCTTTAATTGTCTACATAGCATAATAAGTGCTCAAGCAAATGCAAAAAAGCTTGCCACAGTGCACCGGCAGATATAATAATTATGAATGTGTCAGGGAAAAAACAGCAAGGAGACTGCATTAATGTTTTAATTTATTAATAAACCAGTGTTTTCGGCTTTCCGCAGTAGTGGATGCACCTGTATGTTTTATACGGATTACATAATCGGAGAATATTTGTTTTCTGTTTGAATTGGTTCATTTAAAAGTAGACATTTCACTCTCTATAAATGTACCTTTAATATCTGTAAGGCAAGTGTACACAGAGTTTCTGAGTTTCACGCTCAAGTTCACAGAGACCCGGACAGCATAAAGCGCATCCTGTTTGCTTTAATAATTTTACAAAAGCACAACATTTCATTGTTATTGTGAGTGCACACAAATAAATGTAGAGTCTTTACAGATTTGAAAGATGTATTACTTTTATCTGTATGACCAAAAATGACGGAGTATTTTAAGTGCAAGTGACCGCACCGGCACCAGCGCCTCCATCTGTCATGCAGGGAGCGCATTACTGTTCAGCTTCCACACTCCGCACAGACAGGTTAATGTAAGATTGAGTGGCCATGTAAAGTTGGTACTACATACATCTTTCAGATGAAAAGCCATATTTGAGGTTGATGAATGATAGGTGAGTGTTTGGATTTCCTGTCTGATTTACTACCATGTAGACCAGCTGTTAAAGATCTGTCGACCACGGACTGCATGACTCTGTCACTTACTGTGGATTTAAAACATTTTTTTCTGTGACTAAGTGACTAATACAATTTTAGTCGACCAAGCCTCTTAGTCGACCATTAGCGGGAAGCCCTACTTTGTAAACACTGGGTCGATACTTCTGCCTACGTCACACGTGACCTTTCCAATGTGACTACGTAATGCGTAAAGTTAAGCCAGTGCAAGATAAGCATATGTGGTTAAAAGGTATGTATATTTTTTTTATTTTAGAAAATGACCAATTGTTTTGCTACATAAGACACTTACTCCTCAGCTAGAATTGTGCTGAGCTTTTTGAACCTGCTTTGAAACTGCAATTTGGACCTTCAACCCAACGGCTCATATTGAAGTCCACTAAACTCTGGAATGTTTTCCTCAAAAACCTTAATTTCTTTTCAACTGAAAGAAAGACATGAACATCTTGGATAACATTGGGGTGAGTAAATTTATCAGGAAATTTTTATTCTAGAAGTGAACCAATCCTTTAATATTTTAATGGTGGTTAAAGAGAATGAACTTAGAGATGCAACTTTTTGGAGATTTCAAATATGTTGGAATTTGAATTTCTAAATTCATCCCATTTTAATTCCTGCTGCTACAGCCATCAAAACATTGCTTTTGCATAAAATTTTACAACTTCAACAATACATTAAACAATTACTGTCAGCCTGCTGTGAGCAATGTTCTTGTTATGCATAATTTAAAAGCTTGTTTGTGAGAACGACGGTCATATTTTGCAATGAAATGTTATAGCTATTTAGCCTATCTGCTGAATATCTGTCAGCTGACTGATTGGAGGGCTGCACTTCCCGTCCATATCCCTAACAAACATGTCTACTTTGTTTCTGTTGGACATGATCCTAAATGTGCCTTATTATACAGTGTTTCCTTACCACCAACTAGTACTAGTACAGACAAATGACTAAATGTGTCTGTGTGTTCATTTATAATCAAGCCAGAGTGGGCCAATTGTTTTACAACCTACAATGAACTAAAGCATTTACAACACTTTAAAGAGCGCCTTAGTCTAAAATCAAATTGTTTATGCATATACATTTGCTGATTTTAAAGATTTAAACTGACTTCCAGTTCAAGGTCTAATAATGACTCCACAGAAAGACAGATGGGGCATTGCTCCTTGTCCCATGGGATCTCATGGGTACTGAAGATAAGACATGGCCTAAGGCAGTAACTGTGACAGAAGTACAAAGAAAGTCCACATGAATACAAATGCACAACATTTTTAGCTGTAAATCAGTGCAGGGGACAGAGAAAAGCAATGGGTCACTCCAAATGACATCACTCATGCCATCAAAGCACATCTGAGGGTGATTAAAAAATTTTTCCTGGAGGAGCGTTGTGAAACGCGGCGGCCAACCACACGGAACGCAAGAAGGATCCAAAAGTCCTGCTATACGACCTGCAGAAATGAGAAATCCTTCCCTGGAGTCCTACTCGCTTAGAAACACATGGCTGCCTCAGTGTGTACGTGTGAGTTTGGGAAGGGAGGCTGGCTGGTATTGGTTGTGTTTGGATGACTTCATGGAGGTGGACGAGGTCATGCAGACCAAAACAAATATGAGAGACTTCAGCTGAAATGTGGGGATGAGTTTAAAAAGGCCTTGGCTTAAATCTATGACACATGACGTGCCATTTGCTAGCATAGAGTGTGTTCCAGCAAGATTAGAAACACATATGATGTAAGTCAACAAACGGATCATTCTCCTGAGGAAAAATTGGCAAAGTTACACAACGATGACCTTTAAAGGACCAGAATTGTGATCCCACTGAATAAAGAAATGCCAAGTCGTATGATTATTCAGTTAGTCACTAATGTGTCTGGATTAGCTGCAAAAGAGCATTCTTAAGGGTGGACACATTCCAGCGGAAGATTTAACACCCTCAAAGCATTCAGTTCCATAACAATATCAGAGTGAGTGTGGAAAAAACACATTCCTAAAATTGAGAGGAATGCAAAATGGATGGGACAGGATTAGTCAATTAGTGAGGTTAAAGAGTTCAATCTTAAAGAGATCTTTCAATTTGTCCCCTTTAAAGGGTCAGCTAACATCAAAGTACCACTTTTGTAACAAATTTACCATCTTCAACAAATTTCAAGACAATTACGCCTAATTGTTAGCTGTGCTAAGCATCCATTTGATGCTAAGAAACATATCTAATTCATTCATTCAAGGATTCATAAAATCTTAAAGAAAAAAAAAAAGATTCTGTGGCCAAAGGGACAACATGGACTATGGAGCAGGACACCACATCATCCACTGGATGCATTAAAATAAGACTCTCTTTAAACAGCTATACACATTATAAAATTATAATCCAATAGTGACCTAGTTCATCCAGATTTGCCTGAACGGAGGCTGGGCATCATGCCAGCTTTGCCAGGGCAAATCCTTTACAGGATTCCACAAATCACGCTTTGAGAGGACACTCAAGGAAACAGTAGGTGACTGAGGTGAGCACGTCTTGTGAGTACCATATATCATTTACTGTAGCCAGATGAGTGATGATACAAATGAAACATTACCATGCTGGAACAATCTCTTTGCTGCGGACAGGGCGGGACTGTGGAGGTAAGAGCTGGTCTGTACGTATGAAGTGGTCTTCCCACACGCTCTCCAACCCGGGGGGGTGGCATGAGTGGTATTTTTTTAACAGGCTACAGAGTGGTTGTGTTTCTGAGTGCATGTGCCCACAGGGCAATAGTGGAGTGCTCCATTGTTTCACTGCAGAGGAGGAACCCAGATACAGCAGCGCCTCGGAGGATGACATAACTGAGTAAGGTAGCTTTGACAGGATTTAAAGTGGGCAGGAAATTGAAGTGGATAAGATTCAAGCACATGGGAGAGGGTAACATACTACAACTATAAATCTCCTTATAAAATTACTACCAAACATGAATTCTCATAGAAAATCCAGTCAAACCTCATCTAGGCAGGTTATTGGATGAATTTTCAGCAGTCATTACTCCAATCTTTACTCAAATCATTGCAATATGCTGATTTGTCTTTAAGAATCATATACATTTTTTTTTACTGCTAAATATTTTTAGTGAAATATTTCTTTTATTCTTCTATTTCTTTTCTTTCTTAACAGTAAACTTTTGGATAGTAGTATTCAGGTTTTGATCATTTTAGCTTTATTTAGTGTGCTGTGCACAAAAAGTGTTCTTGTAGCTTCATAAAATTAAGGTTGAACCATTGACATCACACGGACTGTTTTAACAATGTCCTTACTACCTTTCTTGGCCTTGAATGTGGTAGTTGCGTTGCTCTCTATGCATGATCAGAAACAGGGTTCATACAGATACTGTAAAATGAAATTTCAGGACTTTCAAGGACTTAAACACTACTTTGTTGATTTTCAATTGTCAATTACTTCAACCAGAGTTCTCACTTTTTCAGTGTATTCTCTAAAAAAGAAAAATAAAATTCTAAAAAAATAAAAATAGATAAGTAAAACTATACTAATAAAAAATGGCAAATATAAAGTGAAGCACATGCAAAGTACACTACAAAAATATTACAAAGTATACTACACTTTTACTTTAGTAAAAACACAGTTAATTTTCTTAAGGTATTTTTTATGTTTTTATAACTGTACTGTATTAATGGTTTGATGTTTTCTACTGTTTAAGAAAAAAAATACAAAAAAAATAAAAATTAGATTTGGGAAATTGCGCCAAAATCCAGATCTGAATGAAATGATTCGCAATGCGCGTTCCGAAGTTCCAAGCTAAGTAAAATGATTCACAATCCACACTCTGAAGTCCCGATCTGAATAATAATTTGCAAACCATCATTTCAGATGAGGACTCAGAGTGTGGAACAATAAGCTGACTTAATTGACTTAATTGACTTAATTCCTCTTTTCACATCTTCAGCCATGTTTACATGACACTATTAGTACTACTTAGCTCGATTGTTTTCTGACATTAAGTGAAATAAGCAAAAAAAAGATGTGCTCATTGACGGAATTATCTTTATAAAAAATATCTTTCAATAATTTAAGCACTTTTCAAGTACCTCTTCAGGAATCTTGCTATTTTCAAGGGTTTTCCAGGCCTTAAATTTCAAAAAGTCAAATTCAAGTACTTCAAGTACCTTGTACAAACCCTGCAGAAAGCTCTCGAATTTCATCAAATATATCTTCATTTGTGTTCCAAAGACAAACAAAGATCTTAAAGGTTTGAAACGACATTAAGGTGAGTATATAATGACAGAATTTTTATTTTTGGGTGAAGTAACCCAAGGTATTGAATGGGGTTCAGTGTTTAGCACATTCCTAAAATGAACGTCCTACTACCTAACTTTTAAACCATACAAAGTAGTATGAAGTAAGAGCAATTTTTCAAAAGAACACCTTGAACGAAAAAATTTAATGTCTACTAAAAACCCTCAGAGTCTTTCTCGAACATTCCTGCACCATTAATGATTTAGGCTAGTTTGTCAGCTCAACCCTCAGACATAAAAAGGTGCTTGCACACCGAAAACGCATTGTACTGCAAAGATCGATAACAAAGCCAACTCAGCAGCTAGTAAACATCTCAAAGAGATCTTACAGCATGGTTTCTGTAAACGAGGTCCACAGCGGTACAAGAACAGAAGCTGTCAGAACAGCACATCGCGGGACACAGGTACAGCAGCGTTAGGCTTAGCCAAACATGTATTGTGTTTGTATGCAGCTTGCATGGCCAGCGTTTCCACAGAGAGGACGAGATCGCATGAAGCTATTTACAAGCTGCTTCAGCAATGCTGAAATGCAGGTAGAGCGACTGCAGGGAGTGAATGTGGTAGTCTGATGCTCTACAGAGAAGTTCTTCAGTAAATGGCCCTCTTTTGAGATTGCTGTCATTTGTGAGAGCAGTTTGACTCCCGAATCACCATTGTTTATTTGTAGAGTGCATAAGGCGGGGCTAGAGAGAGACTGGCAGGGCAGTCAAGTTCCCCTCCTCCAAGGTCTATTTCACAGGCCATTTCCTTCTGATATCTCTACCCCACAATACCAGCTGAGACATTTTGTTTTTAACAAGCACACGTGGGTCAACCAACTGACATGATTTATGTGGCCACACATGCAGAGTTTGATGGATATATTTGCACACTGTGGTCTGAGATGGGGAGCAGACCACATGGGACGTCATGCCTCGGCTGTGCATGACTTCAGGGTTTGTGCATCAAAAATGCTGACGTAGCAACTGTTCTGCAAAAAAGGTAAAAACACGAATGAAAAGCACAGCTTGCATTAACATGTTTAATGCAAGAGCTTATAACCAATAGGTTGCCAAATATTAAATGTCACAAGCAGCTTTCAGCTTCACAAGGTTTTTATGCAGTGTTTACTGCTCCCAACACTAACCAAGGGAATTTGATTTGGTTTACATAAAGTACAGAGATGGTGCAGGGCTCTACAGTGCGACCATTTCAGTCGCATTTTCGACTATGAAAAAATATTTAGGAGCACCAGTGTGACTGAACCGATCAGCATATTTGTGTTTGCGCTGAGGAGAGCTTCAATGGTTTCTACGTATTTTTGCAACATTGAGTAATGCATCACAGACATATCCTTTCATAAACAAAGTGTAGAGAGTGTAAATAATAGAATCATTGTGCAGTGTAGAGAGCTTTGTTATTATAATGGAACTTTGTGAGATCCCGATGGACTAAGATGAGTGACGGCTTTTAATAATTTTTAGGGGGGTTTGTAAATGAGATATTGGTGTAGTACAACAGTTAAATACACAAGAAGTTAATATTAAGTGACTTACATTGACTATAACGCTATTGCCAGATTTTTCTCCATTTCGTCATCTAAAATATCTTGAAATAAGTCACAACTGAGCTGCTACACATCTCCATTCAAACACCGTGGTGTTTCATTCATGAATGAACATCCTTTTTTTTAAACAAATCTAATGAGTCAATGATTCAATATCCCATTCATAAAGACAGTCACTTGCTTGATTTCTGAATGAATCAGCCGTTTGAACGAATCAAATGAATGAATGATTCAGTAATTAAATCAGTGACTTGCCGCCACCTACTGGCAGATTTTGTTTCATTTTTAAAGTGTCTTTTCAGTTATTTAAATCATTTAATATTTCTGTATTCAAAATGTTATATTTAAAACATTAATCTTAACATGAATTTATAAATTTGATTGCACTCATGCCACCTCTGAGCCTCATTAAACAAGCCACTTTTGTGTTCTTCTATGGCACCTCTGTAGTAATTCATTTTGTTAATTCTGATTTCATTTTATTGGTAACTTATTCTTATTCTTATTCTACTTGTTCTTGTTCTGTTGTTTTTATTAGAAATTTTTAAAAAGCTTAATTTTTTTTAAATTTCACATAAAAGATGACATACTTTTCATAAAGTTAAAAAATGCCATTACAAAGGTAAAAACAAAATTCCCCTCTAATTCACTTTAAGAACTTAAATATCACCTCATAATTGGAAGGCTAATTTCTAGATTTTTGGTTATTGATTAGAAGGTGCTCCTAAAATTTTGACTGTGCTCCTAAATGTTTTAAAGTAAGCGTAGAAAAGTAAGCATAGAGCCCTGTGGTTTACAATGACTAGTTGGTAAATTTCCCTTCACACCTCATACTGATGTACAGATGTTCCCTGTGTTTTCAGACCGAACGTATATGCTCCCTGAGATTTTGTTTCTCACTTAAAATGACTGAGTAACCTTTGAATTTCATTTCACAGGGCACTATTGAAAGATTTGTGTGCACTCACGATGTGGCAACCAATCAATTTACCATAAAACAGAACAGGCTAAGATGTGCCAACATGCATAAATGCCTGTTGAAATAAGTGAAACAAGAGTATTTTGTGAGAAAGCGCCTGCAAATATCAGACACCGACAGAATTGGAAAGAGAGCCATGCATTAAACAACGACGAACTGAACTGATGGAGTGTTCATGTGTGGAAATGAACTCCTGGAACACATTAGTTTTGTGCTGGAATACAAAATATAGATACTCAGTCATCTAGGAGGCAGAATTAAACAAAATATTTCCTCTGCCTCATAAATCTTGATAGCTATGTTAACAAAGCAGACGTTATTTCCGATAACTTGCCCATTAGCACCAGATGGTGCTGATCAACACATCAATATTGCCCTAAAACTAAACAGCTGACCGGTCCAAAGCAAGAAGAGAATCCAAGTTGTGGGAATGAAAAACAAGCAGAGAGAGTGTGAGAAAAAGAAAATAACAAGGGGCGAGGAAGGGAAGGAGAAGGTGGCTTTGTTTTAGTATTCCTTTCATTCAAGAGCCCTTAGTTGCAAACACAACTACCACCCACTCTTTATTAAACTAGCTGATTTGATAAAGAGTGTCGTGCTCTGGACTTGCTGCTACGCTACGTGACTCCACTTCAGATTTACATCGAGGGCACGAGCATGTGTTCACGTCAATGTGATGGCTGAACAGTGACAGCAGCCATACTAGCCCGTCTGACCTGTGGGTTAAAGGCTGGATCTCTGCTCCAGGCTGCCTAATAGCTCAGGAATAAATATGTCATGTGCACCATCTGAGGGGTAAGAACATTTGACTTTTTCCACAGGCAATATAAATGACTAAGAGATGCGAAGATAGATTGCTAGAGGGACACAGAGGGTAAATAATAATAGTCAGGCTGTGGACGGTAATTCAAATAGCCTGGGACAGAGCTGAGAATAGTATAGGACTGAGAAGCACATAAGATTGATGTATCATATCTCGGTAATAAAATTTAAGAGGATGAGAGGGGGAAAAAGTATATGTGTCTGCTAAAAAAATCTGGCTTCGAGCTAGTCAAAACTGGTCTTAACCAGGTCCTAGCAGGTTTTGGTGGTTAATCAGCTGGGCTACCAGCCAATGTGGATTTCTTAGACCATCTTGGTCAACTTGGTTAAGAGCTGGTTAGTCTCAGCCTTAGAAGTCACGTCCACGGACCGCTGGCTGAACGTCTGATGCATATGGCAGACAAAAGCGGAGTTTAGGAGTTTCGAAGTCGCCATCAGATTGGTTGAATTGTCACCAAACCCCCTCATGACAGAAGAAAGCTGTCGTGTTTATAACTGAGACGATGAAGATGACCATTTATCAGGATCAACTAAACAATGGATTTTCAAAAGTATGTGAAATATGTAAAGTTCGTGGCATTATCTCTTACTCGATCTGTTATTGTGGTGACTTTTCCATAGCCCTAAACATGACGCGGCGCAAAACAAAACGTGATTGGTTGTTTTAGTTGTCAGTCATATAGAGTCAAAGCAGCCAAGGTCCCCAGACCGTCTGCTGTCAATCTGAAGGTCTGGCTACACAAGACAAAGAGCTGGTAGACCTGTACCTAACTGAGCTAGTTAACTAGTTTAGTTGGATTTCTTGACTAGCTAGTATGACCAGGTTTCTTTCAGCAGAGGATCATTTTAGCCCTAAGCAGGGATACGCAATAATAAAATCGAGGCCGATAATGTATTTTTCTGAAAATAATTTGGCCAATAACCGGTATTAGCCAATAGAGAAAAAAGTCAATTTTAAGATATAAAAACTTGCAATTGTAAGAAAAAGTCAGAATTATGAATTTATATCTTGCAATTCAGACTTTATAACTCACAATTGCGAGTTTATATGATGCAATTCTGACTTTGTTTCTCAGAATTGCGAGTTTATATTATATTTATATCACAATTCTGAGAAAAAAAAATTAGAATTGTGAGTTTGCATCATGCAATTCTGAGAAAAAAGTTACAGTCATTCTGAATAAAGTCAATTTCAAGATATAAACTTGCAATTCGTGAAAAAAAGTCAGAATTGTGAGTTTATATCTTGCGATTCTGGTTATTTCTCAGAGTTGTGAGTTCATATCTTACAATTCTAAGAAAAAAAGTCAGAATCACATTTGCAAGAAAAAAAAAAAAAAAAAAAAAAAAAAAAAAATCACAATTGTGACATTAAAAGTCGCAACTGCCTTTTATCGGTCAAAAACGATATAGGAAAAATATGCCATGCACTGCACCTAAAAGGCTTCCTACATTTATGCTGCATATAAAAGACTACTTGGTTAGAGTCTAACCAAAGACTATTTAATATTCTAAAAATGCAGCAGGTGTAACTGATTTGATACAACCCAGCATACATTATAAAGAGAGGCACGATGGACTACGGTGAATACTGGGCATTGAGCACATTCTCTGGCACAGGACCGACCCAATGAAAGCTCTGGGTTGAGGGGTCATATATCCAGAGAGTATGCCGAGTAGCTATACAAGCCTGGAGCAAAAAATGGGGGAAGGGACAGTGGTACACTAAAAACACGGCCACTGCCATTTCTCATTGACCAGCAGGGAGGGGTGCCTATGGAAACTATTTCCTCTGGTACCAGTCTCAGAACACTGGTATAACATACACGTGTCGTCCACACACATTCCTGAGCGGCTGGTGAACTTAAGAAATATCTGCAATTGAATCTAAGTAGAGCTTTTGTCTTCAACTGGCTGTGGTGAGCGGACGGTGCCAGTTACCACACACTGCGGTACCGGGCTGAGCAACGGCAATGAAAGAAACCAAAAGACAAGCCTTCCATTGTGTGCGAGCATAAACCAACAGACAATTGGCCACCGTATCCAACAACACAATTAAGATGTTACATGCAAAGTCACCTCCGGAGCTTTAAACCACAACTGTTTAATGTCAAGCAACTTAAGCAGAGCAAGGAACAAAAATAAGGCATTTAGGAAAAACCAAACCATGCTTTGGTAAAAGAAATGTCATATGACCATGCACAGCACTGCAACAGTAATAAAATCAATGAGTGATGCTACAGACAAAAGGGTCAATGCCACGTGAGCAATGTAGCGATTATTGCTAAACGTTTAGCAGCGGGGAACATAAAGCCCTCCATTTGTGACGCACATTAAAGGGACAGTTCAGCCAAAAATGAGAATTCTGTTATTAATTTCTCACCCTCAAGTTGTTCCAAACCTGTAAGTTCTTCATTCATCTTCAGATCACAAATTAAGATAAATTAAGATATAAAAATAAAAAAATAACAACTTTATTTAACAATCATGATCAAATAAATGCTTGGTGAGCATTAGAACTCTTTCAAAAAATGCAGACACCAAACTACTGCGTGCGACTATGAAAAAATATTTAGGAGCAGCAGTGCGACTGACCCGATCAGCATATTTGTGTTTGCGCTGAGGGGAGCTTCCAAGGTTTCTACGTGTTTTTGCAACGTTGAATAATGTGTCACAGCATATCTTATAAATCCATTCATAAACAAAGTGTAGAGAGTGTAAATAAGAGATTCATTGTGCAGTGTAGAGAGCTTCATTGATCATAATGGAACTTTGTGAGATTGTGATGAACTAAGTTGAGTGACAGCTTTTAATGATTTTTAAGGGAGTTTGTAAATGCGATATTGATTTAATACAACAGTTAAATAAACAAGAAGTTAATATTAAGTGACTTACATTGCCTGACTATAACACTATTGCCTGATTTTGCTCTATTTCGTCGTCGTCAAAAATAGTTTGAAACAAGTCACAACCAAGCGCTGCGCATCTCCATTCAGACTAAGCGGTATTTCATTTATGAACGAACGTGTGTTTATAAACGAATCTAGTGAGTCAATGCTTTAATTTCCCACTCATAACAGTCACTTGCTTTACTTCTGAATGAATCAGCCATTCGAATGAATCAAATGAATGAATGATTCAGTAATTAAATCAGCGTCCTGCCGCCACCTACAGGCAGTTTTAGTTTCAATTTTAAAGTATCTTTTCAGCTATTCAAATCATTTAATATTTCTGTTCAAAAGTTTTATATGAATTTCTGAATTTGATTGCACTCATGCCAGCTCTGAGCCTCATTTAACATGAAAATACACCTACAAGCCACTTTTGTGTTCTTCTGTGCCACCTCTGTAGTACAAATTAATTTTAATACTGATTTCATTTGATTGGTAACTTATTCTTATTCTACTTATTAAAAAGCTTATAAAATATAGTTTTTTTAAAAAAAAAAAAAGATAAAAGATGTCATACTTTTAATAAAGATAGAAAAATGCCATTACAAAGGTTAAAAAACAAAATTCCCCTGTAAATCACTTTAAAGAGTCAAATATCACCTCATAATGGGAAGGCTAAATTTTGAACAGATTTTTTGATTGCTGATGCTCCTGAAATTTTGACTGTGCTCCTAAAAAGACAAGCGTTTCTAAAAAGAAAAGTAAGCGTAGAGCCCTGTTGTGCATCCCAAATTATTATGTAAATATGTCAAATTTAAAAATATGGAACATTAGCATATGCAAATATCTAATATCAACCAATACAAAAAAAAAAAAAAAAAAAAAAAAAGTACCAACAAGTACCAATAAGTTCATGGCAACATATTCAACAAAAGACTCGTGGACAACAGTGTTTCTAGAGCTGTTTCTGAATGCAGAGAAACCCAGTCATTCTGCTGCTCTTTTGGGAGTATCAGTCAGTGATCTGCCTGTAATTACAAACCATTCATAAATCACCAGCAGAAGGATGACATGCAGGGTTCTGGTAGGAACACAGCAAACACGGCTGATGTATCCGTGCCAGCTGTTGTTGTACAACCACAAGCTCATTCATTCAGGGCTGCAGGACTTCTCCGGATTTAGTTGTGTTTTGTGCATAAACCATGATTATGTAGCAGAGTAAAGAGAATTATTGATGTTCTTCATTGTCGCCATGACACCCAGCTGCACGGGCTGCAAACTGGTAAGGAAGGAAGCTGCCGCCCTCTACTGGACGCCAGCGCAGGCTACAACCTGATGGTTTACACAATCTTGTATCAACAATAACCCATAAACAGCAATACAGAATTGCCGACGCTGCAGCATCTGAATGCGAAATAGCGGTCTCATATTTCGGTGTTCCCAGGGCAATTCCTCCAAAAGCAGGATTACTATTCAGTGTGAAGGCCCCCGAAGAAACCACTGCTTCTCTCGCTCCCAATTGTCTGGCCCTCGACACCATGCCAATCTATTTTCTCATTCTGTGAGCGCTCCATTATACCCTTAATCCCAAACACAGAGGCGCAGAGATCTCCGACACTGTCGCACCACCCCACCTCCTGTCCCTACACAACAAGGCGCTATTCAGCATTTCCACCAATCCTTTTAGGCTTTCACTGAGCCTTGATACAGTTTATAATGAGAAATGTAAAATACATGAAAGGGGGAAAAGACACTGAAGCCGAACCTATTCACCTAGTCTAAAATACAGATAAGTAATGTTTTCTTTCCTGTTCCTAAAGATGAATGTCGAACGTTGTATCGGGTACATTGGGCATTGTACAAATGCGTCATCGGGTCTAGCGCCATCATGTTTTTAGATGCAGTCAAGTTAAAAATAGCTATTCTGGTTCCGTCTGCGCCCTGTCTACCTGTTTTTAAAAAGGAGAACGTGTCCTGTAAATGCCCTCTAATCCCTTCCAGAGTGTTGAGCTCTTTTACTCAGACCGAAAGTCACCACATACAGCGCTGACCTAAGCTGTCACACTCTTCCAACCTAGTGCTTCCCACCCTTCTTCTCAAGGGATGCAAGTCATATGCTTCACGAGTTGTATGTTTCACAACAAGTCATATGCTTCACAACCCCACCTCCCCTTTAAAGCAAACTTATGTAGACAGGGTTTTAAAAACAGATTTGCAGAAGTATTTGCAGAATGTTTGCTCATCATATTAAATTACTTGCCAGTTTATCTTTACCGGGAACCCTGCGTCTGCATTTTTCTGTTTTGAATAAGAAGCGATTTTAGCTGTTGCTATGAATATCATTTCAGACTTTTAATTATTTGTTTTCATCACAACCAGTTCACTGAATGCTAGGAATTTTTATATTTAGTCATGGTTTTTGCAGCTAGATGGAGCTCAACATAATGGAACAAAATGCAGCAGATTTTAAAAGGTTAAACTACTTTTTAAATTGAATTTATAAATGACCCTGTTCAAAAGTTTACATACGCTTGATTCTCTTAATACTGTGTTGTTCCCTGAATGATCCACAGCTGTGTTTTTTTGTTTAGTGATAGCTGTTCATGAGTCCCTTGTTTGCCCTGAACAGTTAAACTGTCTGCTGTTCTTCAGAAAAATCCTTCAGGTCCCACAAATTCTTTGGTTTCTCAGCATTTTTGTGTATTTGAACCCTTTTCAACAATGACTGTTTGAGTTTGAGATCCATCTTTTCACACTGAGGACAACTGAGGGACTCATATGCAACTATTAGGTTCAAACACTCACTGATGCTCCAGAAGGAAACACTATGCATTAACACTAGAACCGCCAAGGGGTAAATTTTACCCGCACTTGTTATTCAAATGTACATAACAGATTTTCAATAAAACACTCAAGTCTCCCAGTCATTGACTTTTACTGAAATTGTGTCATTTAAAATTCCCTGGTGTTAAAAAGTGTTTAGATAACACCAGATCGAAAAACGGGGCATTTATACCTAAAAGCGCCAACACGGGTCAAATTTACCCATATATATTTATATATATATATATATATATAATGCCTGTATTTTCACGCTGTCACTATCTTGGCACTTACGTATCATTGCACATTGCTAGGCAGCACTTTTTACTCACTGAGTTAGCGGTTATCAGTTTCATAAAGGAAGTCAAAATGATTAAAACAAGGCGATTTATTGATGCAAAAGAGGTATTGGAAGCACTAAATACCATGAGTGATGGAGAGTCTTATGGCAAGCTATGCATCCTGGGTCGGCTCAGCATCTGACGGCTCATCTGACAGCGATCTCATATTTAGATGTTTTAGCCTAACGTTACTCATATTGTTCAAACTTTGGATTAATTATTTAAGTGTTGTTTTGCCATATTCTATTGTTTATTGTTCGCTAATGTGTTGCTATTTATTCTAGTCGGCACGAATCCTGAAAAAACAAAAATCCGATCTATGTAATGAATACAACCTTTTTTTTTTTTTTTTTGGATTACCCGAAGTTTACTGGCGTTATTCAAATTATAAATGATATAACTAAACAAATTAATAATTTATTAGTTGAAGCGCTTGAATTTGGCGCCCAGCTTGAACTTCAGATCATTCTATGATCATTCTATTCCACATTATTGTCTATAGGCTATTTTAGTAATTTAAATAACATGAATGGTCTTAATATATTGATTAATAATAATGAATTGTAATATCACACCACCCAAATATGTAGTTACTTCCTTTTAATTCTCTTTGTCAGTGCAGGCTTGTTTAGCTTATATTGACTGTTATGAATACTGACTGTAGCTTGCATAAAAAGCCTTGAACATAAAACAACAGGACAAAAATATAGTTGATGACTAGACAATCATTTTCTTTGACTCTAGACAGTTCTTTATGAAGAAAGTGGCATAAGACAGTGAAATAAATGTTCTTTAGTCATATCAAAACACTACTCGTGTGCGTGGCTAAAATTTCCCCGCATGGCAGTTTTAGGTATACAGCAACCCCTGGTAGTTCTAGTGTTAAGAGCCAGGGGGTAAAAACTTTTGAACAGAATGACGGTGTGTACATTTTTCTTATTTTGCCTAAATATCATATTTTTTCATTTAATACTGCCCTTCAGAAGCTACAGAACATACTTACATGTTTCCCAGAATAAAAAATAAGTTACATTTACCCTGATCTTCAAATTCGATAAGTTTTCATCCCCCGGCTTTTGATGTATTGTGTTTCCTTCTGGAGCATCAGTGAGCATTTGAACCTTCTATATTAGTTTCATATGAGTCCCTCAGTTGTCCTCAGTGTGAAAAGATGGATCTCAAAATCATATAGTCATTGTTGGAAGGAGTTTAAATACACAAAAAATGCTGAAAAACCAAAGAATCTGTGGGACCTGAAGGACTTTTCTGAAGAACAGCAGGCAGTTTAACTGTTCAGGACAAACAAGGGACTCATAAACAACACTAAACAAAAATGAAACACAGCTGTGGATCATTCGAGCAAAAACACAGTATTAATTATCAAGTGTATGTAAACTTTTGAACGGGGTAATTTTTATGAATTCAATTATAATTTTCTCTTGTGGACTATATGTAAACGTCTTTTATGTGAAATATCTTATTCAGTGCAGTATTAAAAAAAATAACATGCATTTTGTATGATCCTTCTTATTTATCTCTCTCTGCAAGGTGTATGTAAACTTCAAATATATATATATATGGCAGTCATGGACCCCCCCCAACCTTCTATCACTTCACTGTAAGTGACAGACCACAAAGTATCTTGCAAAATAACACTAAAAATAACACTTTTGCCAAAGTGTAATTATTAGGTTTTATTTATTTTATTTTTTTTACTTTATATATGATACTTTTAATATTTAATAGATTTAATTTAATACAAGTATAATAGTCATGAATGCCCTATTTGTTTTTTACAAATATTTTATATGGTTTTCATGACCGAGCAACCTGCTTTAGTTAAAAGTTGAAAAAGGAAAAAAATCATGTATTTATTATTATAATTTCCTACATTTAGAAAAGCAGCATGTTGCCTAAAGTGCAAACTCTAAAACTGGTCTTTCTCAGCGTGAGACACAATGCTGGACAAAAGTGAAAAGACTGAAACCGATACCGCAAATTCACACTCTCCCGCCGTCACGCTGAGTCTTTCAATTTCAATTGAGATCCAATTATGATATAGTGACGCATCACGACTGAATCGTGACATATGCATTGCAATGTGTATCGTATTGTGAAGTAGCTGGCAATACCCAGCTCCAGCCGAGGAAACAGTCATCTGCAAGAGTGCTACTGCTGCTGTAGCGATATTAAATCATGTTGATCCTCACTTTCAGTCCCCCAGAGCCTTGCATTAGAGACACGCTGCTGTCCCTCTCCCAGCTGTGGCACTTTGGTGTTATCTGCACACCCCTGACATTTCATTGCACAAACACGCATGCACATCAGAATTTAATCTCCCATGTGCCTTATTTTCAACACTGTCCTTTTCAAGTCCGGTCACTGAGATCCACTCTGTAGTTGAAGCAAGTTCACTGATATTTAAAGGCATAAGACCTTACCTGTATTGTCCCGAAGTCAACATTTTCATAGTGGAAGTGGGCACATTCGGCTAACTTTGGAAAATGGCCCTTGGTGAATGAGAGCCTGAAAAGATCACAGGACACTGAGTTCAATATTCAGCTATTGTAAACATGAGCGCTAGTCACTGAGTGACTGCCTGCCAATATGGGCAAATAGCATTCTGCAGAAGCCTTTGTGACTTTGGCTGTGTGAATGTTTGACACTTACTTTTTGACGTTCTTCACCTTCATGCTGGCGGTGCTGGTGCAAGAGCGCATGAGAGGCTCAGAGCTCAGCTCTGGAATTTCAGCACTCCGTGCCTAAAAGAAAGATACACATGCTGCTTTTCAATGCATGATTGGGATATGACAGTCTATGTCCCTAGACACATTCCAACATCCTATCCTCATCAAACGGCATAGTTATGGCCCAATCACACAAGGGCCAATGTTTTGTTTTTTTTTTTTGTTTTTTTTTTTTAATCAAACTATATACATTTTGATACAGAGATTTCATCATTCTCTGTAAGAAAAGTTTTAAAACTCAAATTGTTTAGCATCTAGAAAAAAAATACTAACATTGTTTCCATCTCAGAGAAAATAAAAAGTTACTGTGAGAATAAGTTTAGAAATTACAGCTGTGAGATATAGTTGCAATTGACCCTTTGCAAAGACTCGCCTTCTCTTTGTGATTCTTGCTATGTCCGACAAGCGGTGCAAAAAGAAAACTGACAACACGCTGACAGACGTGACAGAGCAAGTTACTTTAGGTCCCAGCTTTCAAATGTTGTCATTTTTAAAGAGAGTTCCAAACAATAAGTGAGTTCCAAACAATGAGTTCCAAACTCTACTATAGTATGAAATAAACATGAACATCAAAATGTATGTTGTTTCAATTGCGGAAGGACGTCAAAACACTTTTTTTCAAGTTCAAGTCCACCGACGTTAATCTACTCTTCTGTATGGTTTGTTTGTCGAACAAAAATGGCAGATTCAGCATCCTGATTGGTCAGACCGCCTGTCAATCAAACTCCCCGCGAAGGGTCAATTATGAAAAATAAATTTGCAAACGTGGGACCTTGCGGGCCCAAATTATAAAGCATTTAAATAGTTCTTAACCGGAGATGAACCGACCTCCACCCATCTCTACACAAATCTTTCTGCGCAAATAAGAGCTAAAGAGACAAATCTCTAGG
The DNA here is from genome assembly GCA_036247105.1 of Cirrhinus mrigala. Taxonomy (NCBI): domain Eukaryota; kingdom Metazoa; phylum Chordata; class Actinopteri; order Cypriniformes; family Cyprinidae; genus Cirrhinus; species Cirrhinus mrigala. The sequence continues at coordinate 15,180,046 of CM070027.1, read as the reverse complement.
GCTGCCCTCGATTAAAAAAATTTCTGGTCGACTAGTAGTCGTTCATTTTAAGCATTAACTATCAGTTGCATGTTTATTAATAAACCATATAAATCATCATAATGAGCCTTTAAGTGCCTGCATAGCCTAAGCGCACACACACACACACACAAAAAAAGCTTGCCACAGTCCACCGGCAGAAGTAATGATTACGAATGTGTCAGGGAAAAACAGCAAGACGACATTAACGTTTAAATAATTTATAGATAAACGAGTGCTTTCTTTGTTTTCGGCTTAAGAGATGAAGTTGGGGACACTGACTCGTCCTCTCCTCAGTAACATTAGTAAAGCGCCTGTTTGCATGTATCATACAGATTAAATAATATGATACTATTTGTTTTCTATTTGAATTGGTTCATTTAAAAGTAGACATTTCACTCTCTCTATATATTTTTTTTCATGTCTGTGAGGCAAGTGTACACAGCGTTTTGTAGTTTCGCGCTTAAGTTCACAGAGACCGAGACGGCAGAAAGTGCATCCTGTTTGCTTTCATTATTTTACAAAAGCGCAAGGTTTCGTTGAGTGCACAAAAATAAACGTAGAGTCTTTACAGATTCGAAAGATTTATTACTTTTATATGAATGTCCAAAAATGACGGAGTATTTTAAAAGCAAGTGACGGCACAGCGCCTCCATCTGTCATGCAGTGCGCTACAGTTCCGCTTCCATACTCCGCATAGACACTTGAATAGCGCACATTTTACTAGGTTCCTACGACTTTCATATTTCAGATGAAAAGTCTAACTGAGGTCGATGAATGATAGGCGAGCATTTGGATGTCCTTGGATATCGTTAATGATCTGTCCGTCATGGACTGCATTACTTTGCCACTTCCTGTGGATTTTTTTTTTTCTGCGACTAAGCGACTAATAAAATTTTGGTCGACCAAGCCTCTTCTCATCGACTAACGGTTAGTTGATTATTAGGGGGCAGCCCTCCAAGTCTCTCTCTCATACACAAAGCCATTTTTAAAGTTAACAGCACAGTGTAACAAGAATATCATTTAACCTCAATGACTACCTGTTGGCACCATAAAACAGACCTGCTGAGTAATGGAAAGAGAAAGAAAAAGCTACAAGAGGGTCAAAGACAGGTTAAACTCGTATGCCAAAAAGCTCAGAGCGCCTGAACTGTGGTTTTACGAAGGCTAAATTGTGCCCTCCTTCTAAATCATTTGACAGCTGGTATGCTTTATAAAACTCTGTTGCCAGTCTCTTCAATCCTTAGCCAAACGAGAGACACGCAGTCATCTGGCAAGGCCAAACAAAATACACCAGTGATTTGAAACATCCATGAAATATGAATAATGCTTTGAAAGTGCGACTTTTAGCTGCCAGACATGGGCTTATTAAAAGTCTCTTGACCATGCAGCCTTCAAATGAGCGTGCGGCCGAACAGACCAGTTTCAGCTGGTGCAAAACATGGTGTGAAAACTCGACTGGGTCCGGTCCAAATTTAGTTCAGTTTCGTTATTCGTAACAGCCAGTCTTTTGATCACCACAGTCTCACTTCACTATAAGTGACAGTGAAAGTAGGTCACGACAGTGAAGAGACGACAGCCACTGGAGCTTGATGACCTTGACTGTACAATTAACGAGTTCAATTAATACCCCGGTACACAATAGTATAAAACCGAGCCAAAGAGCATTAAATTAATTTGTCATACGAGTGAGCCGATACATGGTGATTCCCTTGATATGTCCTCGCTAATCTGTTTGTGCTCAAAACAACATCAGCCAACAGTCAGGTTGCCATGGAGACAGGTTTTTTTTTTTTATCTTCAGCACCACTGAATGCAAGTATGTCAGTGCTAGTGAAATAATCATGAATCGAAACTAATTCAGTATTGAACAAAAGCTGGGAAAAGAATGATATGGATGCTGATCTTCAGAGCAGCTTAATATGGTCATCTATTACTACACGGCTCTCTGGGATTCTTCATTCTGATAGGTCAATCAGAGCAATTTTGCAATCAAACATGTCACTGCTCATTACTGCAAAATAATGTAAAGTCTGATGATCTGTCAGATGCTTCATGTTGAAGTGTATTTTGCAGTAATGAATAACGGAGTACATTAAACCATTACATATTTGATTGCCAAATGCCATGGCTGAATATTTGAATCAAGAACCATTATGTGGTATATTAATATGAGTATCGAACAAATAAGTATTTGGGAATGAAATTTTAACTATGATATAATCTTACTGGTACACAATGTTCAAAAGTTTGGGGGTCAGCAAATAGTTTTTTAAAGAAATATTTTATTTAGCATTTAATTTTACTAACGCATTAAACTGAATGTTTCCTAAGTGAATCTTGTTCTTTTGAAGTTTCTAAACATCAAAGTGAATCACAGTTTCCACAAAAATAGAATAGATAAAGAATAGAGTAATGGCTGCTGACAATTTCAGCTTTGCCATCACAGGAGCAAAAACTGAATTTTAAAATAAATTCAAATAGAAAGTTTATGGTACTAGGACTGTCAAATTGATGAACCACTTATTTTATTTTGAATGTGATTAATCAGTTAGCCCTAAACTGTAGTAGTATTTCAGAATATTAGTGCATTTTTAAAAAACATTTAAAAAAATATTTGGATGCGATTAATCGTGATCAATTTGACTGCACTAAATTGTAGTAATTTCACAATATTACTGTATTTTTGATAAAATAAAGCAGCCTTGGTGAGCATAAGAGACTTCAAAAACATTTGGATGCAATTAATCATGATTAATCGATTTGACTGCCTTAAAATGTGGTAATATTTTACAATATTACTGTACTTTTAACAAAATAAATGCAGCCTTGGTGAGCATAATAGACTTCAAAAACATTTAGATGCGATTAATCACAATTCATCGATTTGACAAAACTAACTGTAGTAATTTTTCACAATATTATTGTATTTTTGATCAAATAAATGCAGCCTTGGTGAGCATAAGAGACTTTAAAAACTTTTGGATGCGATTAATTGTGATTAATCGATTTGACAGTCCTAAATTGTAGCAATATTTCACAATATTACTGACTTCAAAAACATTTGGATGTGATTAATCGATTTGACAGGCCTAAGTTGTACTAATATTTCACAATATTACTGTATTTTTGATCGAATAAATGCACTCTTGGTGAGCACAAGAAACTTCAAAAACTTCTGGATGCGATTAGTCACGATTAATCGATTCGACAGGCCTAAATTGTACTAATATTTCACAATATTACTGTATTTTTAATAAAATAAATACAGCCTTGGTGAGCATAAGAGACTTCAAAAACTTTTGGATGCAATTAATCACGATTAATCGATTTGACAGTCCTAAACTGTAGTAATATTTCACAATATTACTGTATTTTTAATAAAATAAATGCAGCCTTGGTGAGCACAAGAGAACATTTTTTTAAAAGCCAACCCCAAGCTTTTGATTAGTGTAAATTGGTAGTGTATTTTTGGTTTTCTTTTTTCTGCACAATATTTTTGATTTATCACTTTGAAGGGAGACACCCCAGCTTTTCCAGTTCTCCATTATAGGTTTCCTGTTGACCATAAACATAAATCTGAAGCCCCTCAAGGTCATTGTTGCTAGTCAGTGAATGAATCTGCTTTTTGTAGGATAATGACAAAAGATCTACATTACCCTTCTGCAGGCATCTGACAAGAGCCTGACATTCTCACAGACAGGTAATAATGTCTGACAGTCTACAGCAGCAAAGAAGCGAGCACCCACAAAAAACGAACAGAATTTTCTTTCAGAAATGACAGTTGTGATATTGTATATCGGACAGCAAGCAGTGGATCTTTAATTTTCACAGCTTGAAGCAGTGCTATTTGCTCTCTTTACTACTGGCTTTGTAAACACAGGGTGTGGGAGGGAGTCGCTGAATTTGTGTGAGACTACAAGCACTTGGCTCCTCACCATTGCGCTGATGGTTTCCTCCCAGTCAGGTCGCTCTCGGGGGTGGATGCTCCTGGCAAGCTCTGGCACGATATCGTCTTCTTCCGGGTGCCGTCCAGGCCTCAGGCCCCTGAGGGGAGAGGGGAGGGGATGGGATACATGGAGAAAGAGAGAAAAGAGGCAGGGTCAGTCTGATAGACTGTGAACTAAACAGATATAGCCTGCTTTGCGGGTGCCTTTGAGAATTACGACAGCGGAGCTGAGTGGAATATCAGACAGGCAGTGTGACAGCAAAAATGACACGTCCTCAATGTAAGGCGGTGAATTAGAACATCCCATCCTTCACAGAGGTGTTAATGGCAGCATCATTTCAATTAGGCAAGATGTCGAAACTAATCACAGTGACACGAAAGGGAAAAATTATTATCCAGCATGCACAGCAGGGAATCAAAACGAGATCCCTACAACAGCATGTAGGGATATCTGCCAATTTAAGGGGGGAATCTACAGGTTTCTTTGGAAAAGCCTGCAGTCTAGCTAATGATAATCATATGGTCTTTAATGGGTGATATGAAAGAAAGCGCAGATACTATTTCCTTCCAACCCTGCTGAATGAGAGGTTGGGAGAGAAAAAGTGGCAGTCTGGCCCGTCTCACATGGGCAAAATGACAAACCACCACTGATCAGAGATGAAAAGCGCAGTGCGGTCAGTGGTACCAGGATGTTCTGACAGGACAGAAAATTGTTCCCATAAAAAGGCATGGAATGAATTACATAAAAGTTACACTATATGGCTTAAACCAAACTGGATGACCTAGAAAATGGCTTTGAATGTTTATATATTTGCTTTGAGCAGACACTCTCACTTTGGAGTATAATATGTGACCCTACACTAAGTGTGAGAGCATGTCTGTATTTTACTTTAACTACATGTTGCCATTCTGCCATAAATGAGAACTTGACACCACCACACAAATCCGAGCTAAATTAATGACACGGTTTGCATCCTTGTAAGACCTTTAATTAAACTGATGATTTATGGAGCACAGTAAAAATGGTTTTCGCCATGAGGAATGTGCCAGGGAAGGCGCTTTTAAGATGATTCGATGAGCAGGAGTGATATACCGACATGAGTGCTATTTAAAATCATTCTTGTTTATCTGACATTCTGACAAAATTATCTTGAAGACACCCAGAAATGAACAGCGAAGAACAGTCCTTGCAAAAGGACATTAGACTACGAAAAAAAAACGTTGCTGTATTGCTTTCAAATAAAATATCTTACATCCTTAAAAGAATAGCTCAACCAAAAATTAAAATGTTGTCATTAAAGGAGAAGTCCACTTCCAGAACGACAATTTACAGATAATGTACTCACCCCCTTGTCATCCAAGATGCTCATGTCTTTCTTTCTTCAGTTATAAAGAAATTGTGTTTTTTTTTTTTTTTTAAGGAAAACATTCCTGCATTTTTCTCCATATAATGGACTGCTATGGTGCTCCGAGTTTGAACTTCCAACATGCAGTTTAAATGTGGCTTCAAACGATCCCAAATGCGTTTGTAAATGATCCCAGCTGAGGAAGAAGGGTCTTGTCTAGCGAAACGATCGGTTATTTTCATTAAAAAAAAAATACAATTCAAATACTTCTTAATCTCAAACGCTCATCTTGTCTTGCTCTCCCTGAACTCTGTGTATTCTGGCTCAAGACAGTTAGGGTATGTCGAAAAACTGATCGTATTTTCTCCCTCAACTTCGAAAATCATTTCAAAATCATCCTACATCGCTGCAGAAGTACCAACCCAGTCTTTGCAAAGTGAACAAGCAAAGAAGATCAAACACCCTTAACAAAAAAGGTAAAACAGCGATATAGGATGATTTTGAAGTTGAGGGAGAACATGAGATGGGAGTTTTTCGACATACCCTAACTGTCATGAACCGGAAAAAAACAGAGGTCGGGAAATTGTATTATTTTTATGAAAATAACCAATCGTTTTGCTAGACCCTTCTTCCTTGGCTTTGATCTTTTACAAACACATTTGGGATCGTTTGAAGTCGCACTTAAACTCCATTTTGGAAGTTCAAACTCGGGGCACCATATCAGTCCATTATATGGAGAAAAATGCTGAAATGTTTTCCTCAAAAAACATAATTTCTTTACGACTGAAGAAAGAAAGACATGAACATCTTGGATGACAAGGGGGTGAGTACATTATCTATAAACTGTTGTTCTAGAAGTGAACTTCTCCTTTAATTACTCACCCTCATGTCATTCCAAACCTGCAAGACTTTTGTTCATCTTCAGAACACAAATTAAGATATTTTTGATGAAATCCGAGAGCTTTTTGACCCATTAAATTACGGTTGAACCATTGATATCACAAGGACTATTTTAACAATGTCTGGGGCTTGAACGTATCAGTTGCGTTGCTGTTTTTGCAGGGTCAGAAAGCTTTTGAAATTTATCCAAAATATCTTAATTTGAGTTCAGAAGATGAACAAAGGTCTTACGGGTTTGGAACGGCATGAGAGTGAGTAATTAATGACAATTTTCATTTTTGGGTGAACTGTACCTTTAAGACAAAGTCAATTCACTTGAGAAGCAAAACTGAAGACTTGTATTATTATTATATACACAGAATATTTATTAAATATATTTTACTTGTGCCTTCAGCAAATATTTTTTCTTAAGCATAAACTGCAAAAAATTCTGTCAGATTCCTGTTTAAATAAGAGAAATAATTGCCTATTGGGTGAGAAAATAAACTTAATTCAAGACATATCCCTCTGAAAACAAGTGTTAATACTGTACACAGCTTCACTGTGCAAATCGATCCTGCTTGGAGGCTGTTTAGATACAGTATTGTTACTGAAAACAAAGATCAAGTGATTTTGTGCAGTGTATGCTTCAAAACGATTCATCCAAGTCTCTGTAGTTCATGTACATCTCCTCCCCCTCTTGCTGTCAGTTTCAGCCTCACATGAACACAGATCCAACATTTCGAAGCGGAATAGAAGCGGCTGGGTTATCCATACGTCGCTGACCTCAAACTGTCACCTCCTCCATGCAGTTCTGACACAGCAGAGTTTGCATTCATAATTACCAGGATGGAGGATGTCCAGAAAGCAACAGCGTGCTGCATTATGACACTGTGCCAGGACTCTTCGCTGATCCAGGTGCAACCAACTGCAGTGCTTAATCAATAACACGATTAATCACATTTACTTGAACTACAATGCGCAGCAGCCACAGGCCTGTGTGTATTTTGGTTAGCGAATCATTCATGGAACAAGAGCGCTCAATGAGGCATGGTGTGATGGAGCAGGAGATTCCATCACGTACATGTGAAGATAAGCAGGGTTTTCCAGGGTGAGGTTAGCGAGACATGCTATAACGCTAACGACAGGCCCACACGGAATCTGCACCCGCAGAACTTCGCAGTAAGCTCTGCAGATTTCCGCAGAATTGGACCTCCCGCCATTCAGAAATTACTACAAATCCACCACCCACTGCGTGCTTATTAAATTGTATAATATTTTAGCTAATCTGATTATGTTTTTAGCTCCAGATACGAGCATTGTGCTGTCAGGTACTGACGATTTGACACATTACACCATGACTAGGAGCTCTAGACAAAAAATAACTAAATTAAATAAATGACTAGGAAGCTATTGGCTTCTAAAATGAACAATTAGAAGCCAAATGACTTAGAGATATGCGCTATAAAGAGGGTTGTTTAAAACCGTTTAGTATCAATTAGTAATAGCTACCTATTTGACCTCACATGCTTAATAACCAATAATAATTTTCGTTTAATGTTTGACTTTTTTTTTTTTTTGAATTTCATTTTTTTACAGCATTAGTATAAACAAAATGAGTCTGTGAACAAGGTAATGGCTCTGAATCATTCACATTCAGTCTGATTCAAACAACTAACTGATGTGAGGCATCAATGAATCTTTTTCTCACTCCAGATCCTATGGAAGCCCGTTTCTGCCACTAAATAAAACATTTTTTAAAAAAAGGTAATTGTGACTTATCTTACAGTTCTCACTTTTTTCTCGCAACTGTGAGTTTACACTTGCAATTCTGACTGATCTCAGAATCGCACAATACAAACTCACAATTCTGAGAAATAAAGTGGCAATTCTGAGCAGATTTGCAACTTTATTTCTCAGAATTGCAAGTTTATGTCTCGCAATTCTGACTTGATAACACATAATTGGGAGTTAAGTCAGAATTTCGAAAATATAAACTCGCAATTCTGACTTTTTCCTCAGAATTGCATGATATAAACTCACAATTGTGAGAAATAAAGTCAGAATTGTGAGATATAAGCTTACGAGTTTATGTCTTTATCTTTATTTATATCACAATTGTGAGTTTATCACATATTTCTGAGAAAAGTCAGAATTGTGAGATTTTAATCTTGCAATTCTGACTTTATTTCTTGCAAATGTGAGTTTACATCATGAAATACTATGGGGAAAAAGTCAGAACTGTGAGTTTATATCTCACAATTCTGACTTTATAACTCAAAATTGCAAGTTTTATCACGTAAACTCGCAATTCTGAGAAATAAAGTGGCAATTCTGACTATTTCTCAGAATTGCAAGACAAACTCACAATTTTGACTTTTATCTCAGAATTGCGTCATATAGTATAAACTCACAATTGCAAGAAATTAAGTCAGAATTGTGAGATATAAACTCACAATTCTAAGATCAGTCTTTTCCAGCCTCAAAATTGGACTTTATAACTTGCAATTGCAAGTATATCTTACATTTCTGAGAAAAATTGTGAGTTTTTATCTTGCAATTCTGACTTTATTGCAAATGCAAGATATAAACTCAAAATTCTGACTTTCTCAAAATTGCATGATATAAACTCATACAGTGCGCCATACAGTATAAACTCACAATTGCGAGAAATAAAGTCAGAATTGTGAAATATAAAAGCGCAATTCTGAGATCAGTCTTTTCCATCTCAAAATTGGACTTTATGAACTGGCAGTTGCGAGTTTATCACACACTTCTGAGGAAAAAAAAAAAAAAAAAAAAAAAAAAGTAAGAATCGCGAGTTTGTAATCTTGCAATTCTGACCTTATTTCTTGCAAATTTTAGTTTACATTACGCAATTCTGAGAAAAAAAAGACCTCTGAATTTATATCTTGCAATTCTGACTTTATAACTCACAATTGCGAGTATATATCACGCAATTCTAAGAAAAAAATTCAGAATTGCAAGTGTATATATTTTGTTCATTGTGATTATATCTGAGAAAACCACATTTTGGTCACATATCTCCTGACTTAATTTGTTGAACATTTTTATTTTTGTCACATTTAAAGACTAATTTAGTCAGTTTGGAGACCTGCCATGAATAGGATTCCCTGTCTAGATTTTAATTACATATCAATTTAATTGCAAAACTTAAATCCCCAAAAATCCCTCAAAATCAACATATAGACAGGAAGTATAGACAAGATCTGTTCCAACTCTTAATCACATTACCTTCCTATATATATCTCCACTCATTAATTAATTAAAGTTGTGAAAAACACCCATTTAAAAACTGAATATGGTGCCATTCTTGTCTAGTGGATCTTGATGACATAATACAATCCGAGTATGGATGGCTGTGTTTCAGCCACTGCAGGACAACAGAGATAACTGGGGTGTTTCTTGGGTCGGGATGAAGTGGTCGCCATTGTGTTATGTCACAATACCCTCATCACATCCCAATGGAAGTCATTAACTCCTGGAGGCCAGTGCAGGTCACGCTGGGCTTTCATAAATCACGAAAGCACCTCTGAGTCAGCATTTCATTAACGCACAGATTATACGTGAGGCCAAAAAATGAAGGAAAAAAAAAAAAAGGTGTATCAGAGCTGCTCCTATTCTAAAGATCCTGTCTAAGCGAGCTCCAGAGAATTCAAAATGTTGAAGCAGGTCTCACACTGTCTGCTGCACAGATTCCCCTAAGGCAGCTTCCCCTAAAACAAATTACTGTAAAACATTTTCATTAGGTAGCTCGTTCTACTCTTGAGAGGAGGCATCAGGAGGATTACACACACAAAAAAATTGAAGTTATTTCAAATCGCACACACATTTGGGCATTTCCGAGCGGGAATGCTCAAAACAAAAGCTAGCCTTGGAGAACTGGTCTAAGTGAGTGCTCACAGAAGATACCGGACCTTGAGCTTGCTGTCCCCTGCAGGGCACTTTCTATCTGCAAACTCCAGTGGCAGAGTGTCAGTGAAGTAACGCGAGTCAAAACAGCCCACACAGACTAACACTTTCCTATTAAACTCACCAAAGATGAAATGTTTTTTTAACACGAGAGGCTGCCGGCACTGAAATCAACAGCTCAGACCATATGCTTCTGTGACTCTTCCATCCTGAAGAGGGATTTTGGAGAAATGAAATGACGGTCTGTTGGAGGACTGGCACATCACAATTAGACAAGGCATTCACATGTGGTTTTCAATCAATCTGTGGGTTTACTACGCACAGACTAAGAGACTGTATTTAAAAGAACAGTTCCCCTCCAAATATTTTTTTGGATTATAGCTATCGTATAACCACTTTTGCCACTGTTTTTTTTACAATTCTGCTTTTGTTATCCATGAATTTTAGTATAAAGGCTTGTGATAACATGAGGCTAGTCAATAATAACTAAATGTTCATTTTTGAGTGAACTACTTAAAGGAGAAGTCCAAAAATTTACAGATAATTTACTCACCCCCTTGTCATCCAAGATGTTCATGTCTTTTTTTTCTTCAGTCGATAAGAAATTGTTTCTTGAGGAAAACATTCCCGAATTTTTCTCCATATAGTGGACTTCAAAGGCGCTCCCAAGTTTGAACTTCCAAAATGCAGTTTAAATGCAGCTTCAAATGGCTCTAAACGATCCCAGCCGAGGAAGAAGGGTCTTATCTAGCAAAACGATCTGTCATTTTTGAAAAAAAACTGACAATTTATATACTTTTTAACCTCAGACGTTCGTCTTGTCTTGTCTCTGCGGTGTGCATGCGCATGCGTAGTCTGTGTAATCCGGGTCAATACAGTTAGGGTATGTTGAAAAACTACCGTCTCGTTTTCTTCTTCAACGTCAAAATCAACATACATTGCTGTTTTACACAGTCCTCAGTAGTGTTCATGTAATGTTTTTTGACAAGCTTTATTCCCATGACTATAACTAATGTGATGAGATGACAATAAGGTCAATAAACAATAACTGTGACTATGGCTACGTCTACATTAATCCAGAATAGGGCTGGAACGATTTCTCGAGGGGGTGTACTAGAACATGCTTTCATGCTTGGTGGTTCGAAAAACGCATTATTTTTCACATAATTTACATTATTACAATACTTTCTCCCAGCCTGGCACAAATTGCTCGATTAGTTCTGGGTTTGATGAAGGCCCGCCTTCTGAAAAACTAAATATGTTGTGATTGGTTAGCTGTTCCACTGCGCTGTGATTGGTGAACAGCTTAGTGTTTCAGTACTGCCACGCCCCTTACCACACAGTCAGCGCAAGCTAGATTAAAGTGATTCTTACGTTTTAAATATAGATATTTTTCGTACAAAAACACATTGATTCCGTGTGAGGCACTTTTTATTATGGATGGATGCATTTTATTGGACTTGTTTTAGACTGATGAAGAGAAACACTCATCTATGCCGTTCTAAAGCTTGGGAGTGCCAGGATAATTTTTAATATAACTTCGATTGCATTCGTCTGAAAGAAGGAAGTCATATACACCTAGGATGCATGGACGGTGATTACATAATGGAGCATTCCACATATTAAACTCATTTCAACATCATCATAAAGCATACTGCTATTAAGAATTCACAAATGCTACGATTTAATTAAACAAATATATGTGATGCAGGTCTAATATATGCGCTTTAATTATTCACATGCGTGTAGGTTATGTATGTGCATCTCAGAGTGGCTCTGTTCACAGTAAATGCTGCTACACAAACTTATTTACATGTGTGGAGTGTCTCAAACTCCATCTCTGCATTTTGTTGTGAGTTTGGATTTATTATAACGTTAATCTGGGAGCGCAGTGTGCGCTATTTCATCTGATTTGTAAGGTAAATCATTTATAAACCTACGCAAACACAGGAGAATACACCATTAGCTTTCTAAATATGCTAACACGATTTCAAAAAAGTTTGAACCCTCACTCTTAGTGTACACGTTTTGATGTCCACACACTCAGGAAATTAGTGGCTGTAGCATTTCTATCATAAAGAAATGGCCCAATATTAAAGATTAAGTGGATTGGACATTTGAATTAAATGTTTTTGAGTCAATATTAAACACGGATTAGATTGTGCAGTAAAGTGTAAAAATAATTGTCAGGCCGTTGGTGCACTCTGAAGGCATTTGTTATGATACGTAATGCACATCAGCTCTGTTGTTTATAATACACTATGTATCTATTTTAACAGCTTTGTTCAATAAAACCATATGATTACTTGTTTTAGATACTTTATGTAAAACTAATTATATTGCCTCATTGCTATTATATGTATACTTTAAGTCATTTTAAAGGCTATTGTTCACTTCGGTCTATTTTTATTGCTGCAAACAAAACTTATCTTAACTTATCTGATTACTCGCTTAGTCGTCAGAATAATTGACAGACTACTCGATTACCCAAATAATCGTTAGTGACAGCCCTAATCCGGATTCATTTGAAAACAGAGTTTTCATTTTAAAACTCTCTCTGTCCAAATTAGCGTTTTCCAAAAGTTTCTCATCCACACCGAAACGTCGCAAAACTTTAGATTCGCCTTACTGCACATGTATAAAACCTCAAAAAAAAAAGCTCACTAAGACAATACAGCAACAGACAAGTTTTCACAGAATTCTTCTGGCAGGATCATTTTATTTATGGAAATATTTCATGATTCACTGACACGCCCAAGTCGCGCTCACTCATGTTTGATCTAAAGAGCAGCCGCCGTCATGTTTTGCCGCAGGACAGCAATTGTGAGTAAATATTCTGTCATCTTTTTAGAACTGTAAAATGAAGAGGGTACAAAGTAAATATCATTAGCAACAGTGTGAAAGTGAATAGCACATATATAAACATAGCTGTCTACAATATTGGTACAATATGAGTCACATGACTAAACGTGTCATTGTTTTCAAAAGCCTCCGTTTTCACAGTCCACACTACAACGCAAATTTATTTATTTCAGAAAGCATTTTCAAAAAGCTGTTTTCCATGACAAAAAACCATCTCAGTGTGGACAGAAGGCCAAAACGGAGAGGAAAAACATGCGTTTTTAAATGAAAATGAATTAGTGTGGACATGGCTTATATCAACACGCAATAACATCGACAATAAAAGACGATACTAGAGTGTATTTAAAAAAAATAAATAAATAAATAAAATAAAATAAAATATTATATATATATATATATATATATATATATATATATATATATATATATATATATATATATATATATATATATATATATATATATATATATATAAACCTTTTTTTAAATTATTGTCAAGAGAAAAATAAGACTATATATTTGGACTACTGTACATGCCTCTACTATGCAGCAAAGATGAAAAGATGACTAAAACTAGACTAAAATGCTCAGACATTTAGCTGACTAAAACTTGACTGAACAAAAACAAGACAAGGTTGACTAAATATGATAACTAAAAAGTACATTTGACACAGCTATTACAAAGACTAATTTAAAAGACTAAAACTAAATTAAAAACAGCTGACAAAATTAACACTACTCCACAGTTTCAAGCAGGGGCAAGCCCTGCAAGACTGCTTCATCACTGTGAGAATGAACAAACTGTCAACTGACAAGAAAATGCTGATAGAAACGCACTCCGTCAGCATGCAATATTTCAGGAAGCAGAGAGCTCTCCGCTGTTTGCTCAGACTTACCCAATCACTGACACAAGAAGATTCGGGCTAACACGAGTTTATTTTAACGGATGTGTAAAAACAAATCTGTGTGGTTTGTCTAATAGAGCACTCAAATAAATCAATCACTTTTTCTACACCACTGTGAATCTACAGTAGCAAACGAAATTATATTTTATCTGATTTGTGAATCTGAAGACAGAATTGAATGTGATGGGAAACACACACACACACAGACAGAATCGTACAGAGGGACAATAAATAGACATTCACGTCTTTGTAATTGCACTGCAGTGCAGTTTGAGTGGTGAACAAATTACTTTTATTAACGGGTTAATTTAATGACCCATGTGTTTATCAGTCTGACAAATTACTCACTGATTAATTTGCAGCTACAAAACACCTCAAAAGTTTTTTGACGGCAATGTTGCCAAGTCCACGTTTTCCCACATAATCGGGCTACTTTAAAGGGCCATTCACACAAAACGCATCCTTGCGTCTAAAAACGTTGGATGCAGCACTCAGGAATGGTTTTAAACAAAGCACAGCGTAGCACGCGAGGGTCTCGAGACATGCTTTTGAGACGTGATGCAATAATAACAGTATTCAGTGACAGAGATATTTCTGGGATATTTTTATAAGGAACAAGTTGTGATAATCACTTGAAGAAAGGTTATATTATTCAGGGTATCCGAAAACAGCCACTGTGAGCGCCTCCTCCGCCATGTTGCTGTCAAACAAAACAGTTGTCATGCCAACTTGCTACTGTAAACAGAAGCTTGCAATGCTTGCCCCACCTCTGAGTTCTTCTGATTGGTCCACAGCTTTGAAACTGACATTGATGAGCCGTGCTGCATGTAAAAGTTGAAAATCTTTTAACTTGACACGTTGTCTTAAAAACGTGGCACTCATGTGAGAGGCACTGCAAAAGAGGCAAGTCGTGAGCGTAACGGTCATGCGCGTCCGCCAAGCACATTTACATAGAAAAACATTGGAAAAGTAGCGCATTGGAATGAAAAAACGTGTTTGGTGTGAATGGCCCCTAACACTGTTGCCACTGGTTGTTTTTCTCGTCTGTGGGTTGAAGCAACACAAATAACATGATATTTAGCCCCTGGAATGCGAATTTTACCAGGGGAACCCCTCCAAAAAAAAAAAAAAAGTGTACTTTACCCCCTGGAACACGGAATTTTTACTGGTGGACCCCCTCGAAACACGATTGGGCTAGTTTTGCAACCCTATTTGACAGAGAGAAACCCCCCCCTAAGATTTCATTTATCATATGTACACCCTGGACTACAAAACCAGTCTTATGTAGCATGAGTATATTTGCACCAAAAATACATTTTATGGGTCATAATTATTGATTTTTCTTTTATGCCAACATTAAGTAAAGATCACATTCCATGAAGATATTTAATAGATTCCCTACTGTAAATATCTCAAAACTTAATTTTTGATTAGTAATATGCATTGCCAAGAACTTCATTTGAGCAACTTTAAAGGCAATTTTCTCAATATTTTGATTTTTTTGCACCCTCAGATTCCACATTTTCAAATAGTTGTATCTTGGCCAAATATTGTTTTTTCCTAACAACCATACATTAATAGAAAGCTTACTTTTTCAGCTTTCAGATGATGTATAAATCTCAATTAAAAAGAAAATTGACTGGTTTTGTGGTCCAGGATCACATATAATTATTGTTCTTACTTTACAGTAAGGTTGTAAATGTTAATAGAAGTATATTTCCACTAGGGCTGGGCAATAAATCAATAACGATAATTACTGCGCAATATAAATTTCCTCAATAAACAATAACAAGAGTTAGCTATATGTTCGATATAATGTTTATGCAGCAAAGGCGGAATCAAAGAGCACCAATCATTTGAAGCGCGCCACTCGGACCGTTTATCCGCTCGGATCAAAGTTCAATCGGCGGCACGGCGCAAACTAAATGTGTTCACTCTGATGAGTTTCAGTCACTAAACAGTGCTGTGAGATCCAGTGTGAGGCGCATGAATTCAGCGAAGAACACAAATGACTCGGTTTTAAGCCAAATAAAACAGCGCTAACAAACAGGAGAAACACTCTGCTCAATGATACAGCCAGAAGACTTTTTAAATCTACAAATTGCCATCATTTACCATAGATTTACTGTAGTAGCACTAACTGCACAGTGGTGTTGTGTCAGAAACGTGGGTATATTTTTGTCGAATTTATTATACTATTAATGTAGACATGTATTAAATGTATTAAAGGAGGAGTAATGGAATATAATTACAGTATTTTTGTGATTAACCTATAGCGTTTATGCATTTATACTAAATGTATTTAGACTACTGTATTTCATAAAAATTATATTACATATATTACATTTTTACCATGCTATTGAGGTGCTATATTTGTGGTTTTAACTGTTATTATTACGATCTATGGATAATGCCATGGAAGAGCAATGGTTAATTAAAAATAAATAAATAAACAAATAAATAAATAAATAAATAAATAAAACCTCAAACAGTCAGAATAATTAATTTCACCATATAAAAATGAGGTTGCTACAGCTACAGATATTACTGATTTTGATAATGAACACAAATCTACATTTGCATCCTAACTCAAGCTAAATGTGTGTGTGTATATATATATATATATATATATATATATATATATATATATATTTATTTTTTTTTTTATTTATTTATTTTTTTTTTTGTTAAAAATGACTGGAAAAGGTGTAAAGAATTTAAAAAACTCTAAGTGTTTGTCATGTTCTGACCATAAAAAATAGTTTAAAGCCACAATTAACTGTCTGGTTTTTGAAGCTTTCACACTGTAGCAAAAATCTACCTTTAAACTTGAAGGAAATAAAACTTTACCATTTATCATGATAATTATTGATGTTGACTGATAAACATCAGAAAAAAGCATATGAATGCATAATAGCATTTGCACTAGGAAATACACTTCAAAAGTCCCATTTAACCCGCAATCGCTTTAGCAGTCGGGTGTTGAGCTGAGCCTGAACATGAGCCTTACATGGAAACACTGACCTAATGATTAAGGATCTAGACTGCTAACACAAAGGTAGTGGTTTAAAAACCCAAGTAGCCTGAGATCACAAACCCGCTTTATCACTTTAGTGCTCTTGAGTGAGGCACTAAACCCCCAAGTTGCTCTGAGCAAACTGGCCCAGCAATCAGCACACAGTAAGCCGCTTTGGATAATAACCATCTCTTAAATGGCAAGTAAATGGCCACGCCAAGTAGGTCCAACCGATCTACTTTAGAGGTCTGGCGCTGAAACCTAGACGCCATTGATTACAATGCTAACAAACTTTAGTCTTCAAAATGAACAATTACATATTCTTAGCAGACTGTTCTGCACTTTAAAAAGCAAACTGCTTGCCCAGCTGGAGGCTATTCAATGTCAGAGTCCTACTCAAGAGGCCGCTTATTTAAGATACGCATGCAGTGCAGTGGCAGGACAGAACGCTGAAGGATTGCAGCGCTCCGGGTCATCGCAGTATCAGGGACTGTGGAAGAAAAGCCTCAGCCCAGCTAAAGCATTTCCCCTAGTGACTATGAATCATAAGCATGGGTGTGTATGAAAATGACCAGCACATTTGGAAAGCTTTCCACGACTCGCTGTCCTTTTCCTTGCCTTGCTTCACTGATGTTGTGCTAATATCTAATATATGCTAAGCTGTGGCTGCCATGGCAACCCTCGGCATACCAGATTTGGATTGTGTTCAACTGAGGGCTAAAATGGCTGGACAATAATCCTCAAAACTCAGAACAATCACAGTAGAGTCTGCAACCGTTGATGGGAAGGTGATAGTTGAGGGATTTAGGGCAGAATTTTTTGGCGAGGACGCCAAAGCGTGCTCTCGTGAGCGCTGGCGATCATGTGACTTGCGCTCAGAGCTCAGCCGTGAGAGTGGGTGGGTGGGAGTGTACTGGCACTGTAACGCATTTTATTGGCTGTCACAGCTTTACAACTCAGCATCGTGGATTTTCATACAGGCTCAGCAGCATGTCATCAGACTGAAATTTGGGGTTAGGGATATTATTTATGAGAGGGATGAGGTTATTCTTAAGTGATTAATGACCTCAAGTTGGGTATTTACTCATGCTAGCAAGCGTGCAACGAGTTGGATATATACGAATGCATCTCTCCAAGAACCTTTAGCCTACATTGTTTCCGCTGCATCTGCCTGTACCTCCTAGCGCTTGCACTTCTGACATTTCTCCTCGAGCCCCTGGAGAGGCATAGGATGTACGTGCCCAAGCCTTCGCTGCGCACACACGCTGCACACAGAAATAACCTCTACAGTTATGAATGAAACAGCAGGGAAGCAGAGGGCATGCTGAGGCAGGGACACACACACTCACACAGGAGCAAAGAACGCGACACACACGTAGAAACAAACAGGTATCTTAAATGAGTAAAAATAACCCGGGTGAGTTAGAAGACCCTGGGGGGGGTCTGATGAGGAAGGACGGTGGGTCTTACCTGTCAGAGATGTCATGACTTCCTGTGGCTCCGAGCAGTCCGAGAGCTGCACTTCCCACCACTGCAGCAGCCCCACTGCCAGCCTCCATGATACTGAATCACTGCAGGAGCAGCCTGCCAGAGAGAGAGAGAGAGAGAGAGGCAGGGAGGGAGAGAGAGAATGAGAGCAAGGGAGAGAGAACAAAAAAAAAAGATGTAGTCAGTACAGAGTTAGAAATGAGAGGCGAAACAAGATGGACAGGGCGAATGTGAGAGTAAAACAAGCCGAGGAGGAAAAATGACTGTGTGAGTCATGATGTGGAAACCTGGGCAAAACTCTGATCTTCATATTCGATTGGGTACTTTTAGGATGATGCTCAGACTTCAGGAAAACATTATTTATCAGCTTTCAAATGGTAACACTGCATGAATTCATCTTGATCTGATAATACAGTTTTTGAAAAGCTAAAGCAGATTAAGCAGGTTGTAATTTGGCATTTTGTGAGATTATCACATCAGATGATACCCGTACCTGCATGCCGCTTAATAGTGTTAGTTTCAAACGTTTTAGAAAAATCTGATTTAGCAATCTAATTTTCCATAACTACATTCCAGTAAAACACAGGTGTACACCAAATTTGTGTCTAGTGATGGCGTGAACATTTTACTTTAGCATCCAACAGCTAATGATCATTTCATTGATCAATCATTTGCATTCACTGAGAAAAAAAATAAAAAATAATAATAAATAAATAAATAAATAAATAAATAAATAAATAAATAAATAAATAAATAAATAAATAAATAAATAATAATAATAATAATAATAATAATAATAATAATAATAATAATAACAGAGATTAAATAAAATGCATGTTATTTTTATTTAGTACTGTCCTGAGTAAGACATTTTACATAAAAGATGTTTACATATAGTCCACAAGACAAAAACAATAGCTGAAATTATTAAAATAACCCCCTTCAAAAGTTTGGGAATCCTTGGTTCTTAATACTTTGTGTGGTTACCTGGATGATCTACGACTGTTTTTTTGTTTTGTTATGGTTGTTCATGAATCACTTGTTTGTTCTTAACAGTTAAGCTGAGCACTGTTCTTCAGAAAAGTCCTCCAGGTCCTGCAGATTCGTCAGTTTTCCAGCATCATTTGCATATTTGAACCCCTTCCAGCAGTGACTGTATGATTTTGAGATCCATCTTTTCACACTGAGGACAATTGAGGGACTCAAACACAACTATTAAAAAAGGTTCAAACATTAACTGATGCTCCAGAAGGAAACACAATGCATTAAGAGCCGGGGGGTGAAAACTTTTGAATTTGAAAATCAAGGTGAATCATACTTAATTTCTCTTCTGGGAAACATGCAAGTGTCTTCTGTTGCTTCCGAATGGACAGTACTAAATGGAAAACAATGATATTTCAACAAAATAAGAAAAATTTAGACATCTTCATCCTGTTCAAAAGTTTTCACCCCCTGGTTCTTAATGCATTGTTTTTCCTTCTGGAGCATCAGTGAATGTTTGAACCTTTTTTAATAGTTGTGTTTGAGTCCCTCAGTGGTCCTCAGTGTGAAAAGATGGATCTCAAAATCATACAGTCATTGTTGGTATGGGTTAAAATATGCAAAAGATGCTGGAAAACCAAAGAATCTGTAGGGCCTGGAGGATTTTTCTGAAAAACAGTGCTCAGCTTAACTGTTCAGAACAAACAAGGGACTCATGAACAACCATCACAAAACAAACAAACAAACAAACAAACAAACAAACAAAACACACAGTATTAAAAACCAAGGATTTCCTAATTTTTGAAAGGGGTTATTTTAAAATTTTCAGCTATTTTTTTGTTTTGTGGACTACATGTAAACATCTTTTAAGTAAAATATCTTACTCAGGACAATACTAAATAAAAAAAACATGCATTTTGTATGATCTCTCTTATTTTGTTAAAATTATTCACATTTTCACAGATTCTGCAAGGGGTTCCCAAACTTTCGCATGCCACTGTATACACTGGTGGACATGATTAAATTTGTCAACCGGTAGAGATTTTCAACTAGTGTCTCTATCGAGGTTACAGGCTCACATGGCATTGCTACGTGGTCACAAAAACGCATTGTTTGCATGTATTTTTAAGTATTGTGGTTTAAAAACAGCAATAAAAAAATAAATACATTTGCAATTTAAAAAAAGTGATTTCGGCCATTGAAACAATCAGCAGTGAAAGAGAACTCATTTCGCTATATGCGTGCACTGTCTGAGCGACTGTTTCTGAGTGCTGTCAGAGAGGTATGTGCATGTGAAGACGGTGCTAAGAGCGTGGGATTATAGGCCTTGGATGGTTAAATACACACACTTGTATGCATCAAAATGCCTGTCTTTGCAAGTATAGATAACACAGTAATTTAGGTCTTAAGTGAAAGCAAACAGACGTGAAAGAAAACACATGTGTAACAGTATATTGGCTCTGGGTAGCAGTGACAGCAGTCTAATATTCCTGCTATTTGAGAGAACAAGAGAGAAAATCTCTCACTCTTCTCAACTAAATCACTTTTGTAACTTTAAAAAGAAAAATATATTTAATTTACACAGTGAATACACAGGGTGTTTATATACATTTGATTACTTTATACAATGTTACAATTTATATACTGTAGTTTTTTTTTTTGTCCTACTGTTGTAATTAATTTCTTATTCCTATTTAAATGCTGTCTGTTTACTTGTCTTTAGTCAGCTTGATTTTGTGTGACAATGGACCACAAAACCAGTCTTAAATAGCATATTTGTAGCAATAGCCAAAAACACATTGTATGGGTCAAAATGATCACTTTTTCGTTTATGCCAAAAATCATTAGGATATTAAGTAAAAGATACTGTTCCATGAAGATATTTTGAAAATATCCTACTGGTGTAAATATATCCAAACTTAATTTATAATGAGTAATATGCATTGCTAAGAATTTCATTTAGATAAATTTTAAGGTGATTTTCTCAATATTTTGATTTTTTTTTTTTTTTTTGCACCCTCAGATTCCAGATATTCAAATAGTTGTATCTCAGCCAAATATTGTCCTATCCTAACAAACCATACATCAATAGAAAGCTTATTTATTCAGATGATGTATAATTCTCAATTTCAGAAATTGACCCTTATGTTTTGTGGTTCAGGGTCACACACGCACAATATATATGCACATAAAACAAGTTGTATAAATAATACTAAAATAATACTGGTACGAGCCCAACAACAAAACAAACATGCTGAAGTCCATGGAAGCATATGGACAAAATTCAAAAGTGATTCAATATTGCAGTCAGCATTTGCCTCTATGCCCAGAAGTAATCACTCCCTTGGTTATTAGATCATTAATATAGACACCAACTGGAATAACAACTCATTATAACACATAAAACATTATAATAATATAATATTCATACAGTTAGAATTATTCCAAAGAAAGCATCATTCAGAAAGAGCTTTTTTTCCCTTTCTTTTTAAGTTTTCAGTACTACGCATTCAAAACTGGTCAGTTTGGATTTAACTAATTTATTTATTTTATCATTATGACTATTATTATTTCTCTGAACTTTTCAGCAGGCCACCCTTGTCTCTAAATATCAACATTAGCTATTGAAAATCCTATATCAGTCGTTCAATAAAATCAATCTAATCTTAATCTAATGTGCCCTCCCCTCATGCGAAAGCAGGTACTTAGCGGAGGTTATTAAATCTTGGTAACAGTACCATTAAAGCCACCCCCAATCAGAACCAAAGCTAATGTTTGCCACGCAGGAAAACTCCCACCCCAAAGCTCTGTGTGGATTTAATTGCAGAGACAGGAGATAAATGACAAGCGAACAAAAGAACATCCCTCATCCATTTAAAACAACAAACCCCTAAACCCACACAGCCATCCTCCTTTAGTAGCCATCAACTACCACCATGCAGCTTTCTTTGTGTCCTTTGAAGCAGATAGGGAGAACTTTATGAAAGACTGGCAGGCAGAAAAATTGTAGGAAGCGCCGTACACCCACGCACGCTCGAAAAGCAGCTTCATGTCAATGAGAGGGAAGGGCTGTTTTGAGAGTTTGGCACTGGCAGAGAGGAACTTGCGGAAAGTTTCCGTTGTAAACGATTCTGTCAACTGGTTAATGTGACAATTTAGACCAATTGCATCATACAAGGCGAGTGAAACAATGTTAGCCAAACTATTAAGGATGTCACATTCTATATAATATCTATGAGTGCTATAACCAAGATCAATCACACAATAGTTGTTTTACAGTAGAGGTTGAATCACTAATGGTCACATGGACTATGTTAACAATGTCTTTACTACGTTTCTGGGCTTTGAACATGTAAGTTGCGTTGTTGTCTATGCAGGGTCTGAAAGATCTCAGATTTGTGTTATGAAGGTGAACGAAGGTCTTATGGATTTGGAACGACATAAAAATGAGCAATTAAAGGAGAATGGCACTTCCAAAACAAAGATTCACATATAATGTACTCACCCCCTTGTCATCCAAGATGTTCATGTCTTAATTTCTTTACAACTGAAGAAAGAATGTTTTTTGAGGAAAACATTTCAGCATTTTTCTCCATATAATGGACTGATATGGTGCCCCGATTTTGAACTTCCAAAATGCAGTTTAAGTGCAGCTTCAAACGATCCCAAATGCGGTTGTAAATGATCCCAGCCGAGAAAGAAGGGTCTTATCTAGCATAACGATCGGTTATTTTAATATACTTTTAATATACTTTTTAAATGT
The DNA here is from genome assembly GCA_036247105.1 of Cirrhinus mrigala. Classification (NCBI taxonomy): domain Eukaryota; kingdom Metazoa; phylum Chordata; class Actinopteri; order Cypriniformes; family Cyprinidae; genus Cirrhinus; species Cirrhinus mrigala. Next base: position 15,156,906 of record CM070027.1, on the reverse strand, counting down.
CAAACGCTCGTCTTGTCTTACTCTGCCTGGACTGTTTTTGTTCCGGTTCATGACAGCTAGGGTATGTCGAAAAACTCCCATTTCATGTTCTCCCTCGACCTCGAAATCATCCTATATCACTGTTTTACCTTTTTTGTTAAGGGTGTTTGATCTTCTTTGCATGTTAACTTTGCAAAGACTGGGTCGGTACTTCTGCAGTGATGTAGGATGATTTTTTAATTATTTTTGAAGTTGAGGGTGAAAATACAATTGGAGTTTTGACATACCCTAACTGTCTTGAGCCAGAATACACAGAGTTCAGGCAGAGCAAGACAAGATGAGCATTTGAGATTAAAAAGTATTTAAATTGTATTTTTTCGCTAGATAAGACCCCTCTTCCTAGGCTGGGATCGTTTAAAACAGAATTTGGCATTTAAACTGCATTTTGGAAGTATGGAGAAGCATTTTCATTATATGGAAAAAAAAAATGCAGAAATGTTTTCCTCAAAAAACAATTTCTTTACGACTGACGAAAGAAAGACATGAACATCTTGGAAGACAAGGGGGTGAGTACATTATATGTGAATCTTTGTTTTGGAAGTGGACTTCTCCTTTTAATGACAGAATTTACATTTTTTGGTGAACTAACCTTTTAAGCGTACTACCAATTAGCATCTGCTCCACAAGTCTTGTTTTGTGTGAAACATGTCAGAGGATTAAGGATTAACGTAAACGGTGTAAAGCCTTGGCGCATTAAATGATAATAAATGACAAAAGCTCTACTGACTCACAGGAATACTTAAGAAGTACTAAACAAAATATGTATCTGCATTTTTCTAGACTCTGCCATCTTGGGGATTTTTTTTCCCTCCTACTGATCTCATTGCAATGCATTCTGGAATTGGCAAATCTGTGAAGGAAATATGCAATTCTGCCTTAGTTTGTGGCCAAAATGAGGTATTTGCTATGTGCCTACTGTCTGTAGTGATCCTATGTAGGCCTGCCTCCCACCATTCAGCAATGAGAAAAAGCTCCTGACATTTACATTGCATCATGGAAATTCAGTGTTTCATTAAACTCTAATTACTTTACAGTCATCTAATATGTTGGAAACCGAAAAACATTTCAACACTTGGCTAAAGTTTGTCACAGACAAATGAACAGCTCTTAGATCAGTTATCACAAAACTGTTTACTCAAGACCATTGATTCATATTTTGTTAACATTTTGTTCTTGGAGTAGGTCAAGGCTATGAGAGGCTACAGTTTGCGCTGTTTTGATTTCATATTTAAAATTGTAGTTGTAAAAATGAATTAATCTGCATCACTTCATTTTCAGGCTAGCTGCCTGGAGAGATTTAAATTTTACAGCGAGAAAAATACATTTTCAAACCCACTGTACCAGACCCTCATAATGGAGCATCAGCTTCGTGAAGATTTGGATGAAACATTATCTTATCGACAGGCAGATAATTTGTCTGGTGTAAGACGTAGTGGCCTGCACTAATGTGAAAAGGATGGGGATTTGTTTACATGGCATTACATCAGAGGGCAAGGCCCTGCCTCTGCAGAGCATTACCTCAACAAATGTAACACGAGGACGGTCAGAGAATCTATTAAAATATCCAAAGGGATACACAGTCGTTTATAACTAGGAATAATGTTTCTCCTCCATTCCTCACAGCTGTCAGAAAACATATCAATAATACAAGATTCATATCTTTCTATTGTCTGCCGTTGGAGATAGTATGCATTATTTCTGAGAGAAAACAATGCATAAGCATTAAAAATAAAAACATCAAACATATGGGGAGATTGTGGGGATTTCATCATTAAACAACAGCCTAGGATGTGGTAAACAAATAAATCATCAATGCACACTCCAAGGTGAACATCTGTGAAATCTGTGAACTGTTTGATAAATAATAGTAAGCACAGAGTGAGATCTGTGTGCATTGCAAAAATCATTTTATTTAATCAGTATTATATTGTTTTACACAAAGTAAACAGATAGATCAAAATTTTGCAATCAAAATTATTCAAACCCCTTGACCTGCAAGACATTTTGCTCCAAAAATACTAAATTTAATAAAAACAATTTAACAAAGGCATCAGTAAACTATTGGAGAAAATGTATTAATATACATTTAAGTAATTCTGTGAATGTAAAGTTGGCAAATAATAAAAAAAAAAAAAAAAATCAAATTGTCTCTAAACATTCATGCTCAAAATTATTCAACCCCTAAAAGTCAAATTTGGTGCAAAATCATTTATTCTACAAAACCGCCAAATACGATGCTTGGAAGTATTTTCAATGAGAATTAAATCTGGAGATTGAACAGGCCACTCAAGAACGTTCTATGACTGATCCCTGAACCAAGCATAAGTAGATTTGGATGTATAGTATAGCTTTGGGATGATTGTCCTGCAGGAAAGTCCATTGATCATCAGCTTCGGTCTTTGCACCAAAGGCATTACAATTCTTGCCGAAATGTACTGATATTTCAAAGAATCCATGATGTCTTTCATACAGTCTGTACTTCCACTTCCTGCTACAGTAAAACAACCTCATAACAAGACTGATCCACCTCCAAGTTTGACGATGGAGATGATGCTCTTCTGCCTCTTCTGAAAAGTTTAGCCTTTTCTGCACCAACCTTACCGCTGAACCATAGGTCCAAAAAAGTTCCAGTATGGTCACAACACTCCTTAAAACCTTCTTCCAAAACTCCACAGGTCTCTCTAAATGAATTTTAGCATATTCAAGTCAGCGTTTTACATTCTTCTTGACCAAGAGTGGCATTTGGCAAGATGCCGCAACATGAAGGCCACGCTTGTCTGGTGTTTGCCTTCTTATACGCTGCATTGAAATGTTTTTCCTCCTTTCATTGGTTCATCTTAAAAGCCTTTGGCTGTACATTGCAGGTTTTTCCTCAGTTGTTCTAATCCAACATTTTAAGCTATGGAATAAGGCTGCCAGCTTTGTCTCTAGGAACTTTTAATGTCTTGGAAATCTTCATGTAGCTTTCATAGAGCTATGTTGACTTTGTCCTATTTGCTACTTAAACTTCAGCACATGCATGGGCTAACTGTATGTATGTGTAACAGCTCAAGCTAATTCTGTTTTCTAATATAGTTTCTAAAGGCTTAATTGTGTTTTAAGATCATTTTATACAAATCAGTGACTAAAAAAAAACAGCAATGTTGAACAGGGGTTGAATAATTATGACATAGCCGTGTTATTAAAAAAAATTCTAGAATTCAAAAATATTACTTTTTTATTGCCATTATCACTTTTAATATGCCAGTAATCTGTTATAAATGCAATTTTTATAAAGTCCTAGATCTTCAGAAAAGCTTGTATTTGTAAAGTACTGGAGTCTCTGGATTACTTAAGTAGCAAAATTGTGCAAAATAACTTTTTTTTTCTAGTAAATATGTCTTGTTTTGTGGAATAAACCACAAAAAGTATTATCGTAGCTTCATAAAATTGCGGTTGAACCACTGATGTTACATGGACTATTTTTTTTTCTTTCGGGGCCTTGAACGTGGTAGCTCTGTTGCTGTCTACACAGGGTCAGAAAGCTGTCAGAATTAATCAAAAATACCTTAATTTGCGTTATGAAGATGAACGAATGTCTTATGGGTTTGGAACGAGATGTGGATGAGTAATTAAACACAGAATTTTCATTTTTGGGTAAACGACCACTTTAAGCATGTTTAGATGTTTTCTCTAGAAAACAGGACAAAATAATCATTAAACAAGCTGTTTTTTTGCAGTGTAGCACTGCAGCATCTCTGCATCTCAAGATATGAGCACTTGCTTTGACGTTTTACATAGACAAAGGAGATGCTGATGAGCAAACTTGTACTTAGCAAATAGGTAATTACCGGAGGTTGTGTTGAAGAGAAGAGCAGCTCTATAAAGCCAATGAAAAGAGCAGAGATAAGAGTAAACAGCATCCAGCCGGTGAGTCCATGAGAAACACTGCCAGATCTCTGATGAAGCCCTGCCTCACTGAACTATAAGCCAGGAATACTGCAGCTTTGAAAGGATTTACACAGGATTTTCATAGTCAGATCTCACATCTGAGAATGAGACGAGAGGAAAAAAAAAAATAAAATAAATAAAAACGAATATCATCTGGGCGTCTAAGCTATTTTGAGCATCGGTGACCCTGTGAAAAATGACTGCGCTATAGTTCAGATGAGAGCACAATTAAGACGAATACATCGATTCAGACTTCCCATCTCCAGCCACTATGACCACTGAGAAAAACAACCACTCAGCCAACACCAAAAAGGCATATTTTCAAGCCCAAAACTTGAGGAAATGCATACAATTTATCATGTGGCAGATACAGAGCGATGCGTTTTGGAAATAGTGCTATAATATCACTTTCCGTGAGGGGTGACTCAGCATGTCCTTCCCTTTCATTTGGAGTTCGGGGAACTTCTAAAAGCCCTGCCAGATTCAATACAGCGGCCTGCCAAACCGCCTTCGCAAAGGGGAAATATGTGCGGTCACCCGAGTAAAAAAGTGAGAGTAAGGTAAACAGCATCATCAAGGTAAGACCTGTCAGCGTGTCGCGATCTACAAGGGTATTTATTATGCTACGGTCGCTTTAGCCTGGAAATTTTCGACCTAATACCTGTGTGAGAATAATTAGCATGCTTTGAAGCGCTTTGCTGCCTGTCCCGAGGGTATCGCTATTAGATGGCTGTTCATGCTTAATTAGACTGAGAAAACAAAGGGACAGTTTGTACTGTTAACCAACTTGAACTTACTATGTTTGGAAATTATCCCTCTCCCCACCTCCTAAATATAAAGCAACACAAGTCCAAATGACTAATGAAATAGTATTTCCCATGGACGTTCTCCTTAAAGCGGGACGTGGCAGTGTGTGTTGCGTTTAGACAGTGTTGTGGTATTTAACTATTTCAAAACATACGTTATGGCTGAATGGGTATGTCGCCCCGCATCAGACATCAGTAATCAATCGGGCCGAATCTTGGGAGAAAAGGTCAGTGCTGATGAATAGCCCGAGCTCTGCTTACATTGCTGGCTTACATGGGAAGTGGGCAGCCGTCTGAATGAATGGGAACAGGCAGAGACTGCTGGGCTGGGAGACTCTCAAGCCTGGAAAAAAAAAAAACAAAAAAAAAAACTGTGGCTCAGTGGGCCCACAGAAAAGACTCTCCACTCTAAACAATGCGGGCCGGAAACCTACGGCTTCAGCAGATCGTCTGTACAAATCCAGCAGAGTGGGGTCGTGGAGAGAGCAGCCCAATGTCCCACAACGTGGCCTCTGCGTGGGCTACGGGTCACTATCAGACATAAGACTACAAAGCTGGGAAAATATATTCTGCAATGATTTTGAACATGTAAAACTAACACTGTACAGTGCTGTATTCTATTTGAATGTTTTAAAATGTAATTTATTCCTGCGAAGGCAAAGCTGCATATTCAGCAGCCATTACTCCAGTCTTCATCTCTTATTGACCACAAATAGTAGTGCACCAAAAACCATGGATTTTACAAAGGATAGGTCACCCAAAAATGAAAATTCTGTCATTAATTACTCAGCCTCATGTCGTTTCAAAGCCAACGCAACGCAGCTGACACATTCAAGGCCCAGAAACTTAGTAAGGACTAGTGTTGCACGATATACCGGTATTTAAAAAGTATCCCGATACCCTGCTTTTAAAACCGGTACGATTCCGCATTTTTACTAGTACAGGTACTTTAAGAATGCGTTTTAATAAGTGCCGTATTTCTGCGTGTCTGTGTTAGTGAATGACGCAGACATGCAGTTTTGTTTACTACACACATACGCGTGACTCTCGCTGTGTTTTCAGCCTCTGCTGCCTCAGTATGTGAGTACATGAATGAAATATAATCTCTAGAACTGCTCTGAGAGTCACTTCATTAGCATTTTACAGTTTCTTTTGCGGAAACTATCGTCATATAAATGAAGACCCTAAAGGTCTTCACAGCAACCCGTCAAAATAAAAGATCAGTTTAACCTGGACAGTCAGAGATATATTAATATATTACTTTATGTAAAGATAGTACTACGACTAATAATAAAAATACTATTAAAACAATGTTTAAGGAGTATTTACCAGAAAATTGTAAATACACAATACAGTATTTCTGATAATAGCCTATAATAAATTGTTTTATTAAATCTAATTATTCTATATAAATTCATTAGACACGCTTTTGATTATTAAAATGTAATGAAACGATTAAAATAGAATCCAGAAAATTAACAGAAAACAGAGATTTACAAACAAAACTGAATTTGAGAAAAATGATCAAACGTATTTCATAGGGCCTTAAAAATGTCATTCTTGTTAAACTTTTAATAAATTGCTGTTAAATTCTGCAAGTTCCATGATTTCAATTAATTAGACATGCTTTTTAAAAAATATATTTTTTAATGTAACTATTAAAATAGAGTCTAGAAAAATTAAAATGGAATTTAAATAAAAAAAATAAAACTGATTTCATAGGGCCTTCTTTATTTAATTTGTGTCTTTGTTTTATTGTAGTATTTTCCTTTAGTTTGTTACTTGCAAATAGATTCTTATTATTAATAACAAAGATAAAATAACAAAAAATGACTATGTCATGATATAAATTGTTTTTGTGAAATAAAATTACTATATCATGAAATAAGATGTGGCTTTATCCTTTAAGCTAACTTACCAATATAGCAAAGATCTCTACATACCTGTAGGCACGGTAGTTGTTCACCATAATCCTGTGTAATGGCACTGGCATGTGATTATTATTATTATTTTATTTTAAATTTTTTTTTTAAAGGGGGGATGAAATGCTTTGTTTTAATAGATAAAATAACTATGATCTCCATTTGGATTATCTATTAATCAATTACTTTTCCTGCTGTTCTTTTTCGTAGTATAGGTTTAGTAGTAGTATCGTGATATTTTAGTCAAAATTTTGGTATTGTGACAACACTAGTAAGGACCACGTTAAAATAGTCCATAGTCAAACAGACTATTCAACTGTAATGGGTTCAACCGTAATGTTATAAAGTAACAAAAATACTTTTTGTGTGCAAAGAAAACAAAAATAACAAATTCTTCTCTTCCGGTCTCTTCCAGTCTTCGATGTGCGTTCACAAGAATACCACAGCACATGCGTGTGGTGCTTCTGACACAGGGCTCTACGCTTACTTTTTTGCACTTGGGGAGCACAGTCAAAAATTTCAGGAGCAACTTCTAATCAATAATCGAAAAATCTGATCAGAAATTGGCCTTTCAAGGCTTTACAAGGTGATATTTGACTCCTTAAAGTGATTTACAGGGAAATGAGTGCAATTAAAAACAAATTCATGTTGAGGTAAAATTTGAATATAGAAATATTAAACGATATTAAATGATTTAAATAACTGAAAAGATACTTGGAAAAATGAAACTAAAACTACCAGTAGGTGGCGGCAAGTCACTGATTTTATTACTGAATCATTCACGTAATTGATTCGTTCAGACAGCTAATTCATTCAGGAATAAAGCAAGTGACTGTTTATAAATGGGTAACTGAATCATTGACTCACTAGATTCGTTTAAAAATGCACACTCATTTATAAACAAAACAACGCTGTGTTTCAGTGGAGATGCACAGTGGCTTAGCTGTGACTTTGTTTCAAACAGTGTCAACGAAACAAAAATCAGCAAGGCAATACTCTCTTAGTCAGACAATGTATTATTAACATTTTTTAATCGAACCCTAATAAATCATCAGATTTACAATCTCCCTCAATAATCATTACAAGCTGTCACTCATCTTAGTTCATCGCAATCTCACAAAGTTCCATTATGATCAACGAAGCTCCCTACACTGCACAATAAATCTCTTATTTATACTGTCTTTGCTAATGAAAGGATTCATGAGATATGTCTGTGATAAATTAATCAAAGCTGCAAAAACATGTAAAAACCTTTGAAGCTCCCCTCAGTGCAAACACAAATATGCTGATCGGGTCAGTCGCACTGGTGCTCCTAAATATTTTTAATAGTCATACGCAGTAGTTTTCAGTCACAAATGCAACTGAAATGTTTGCAGTTATGACGTAGAATGTCCATCTCTCTTAGTACATTGTCTGCATATTCTGGTTCCAATAAGTAAGGCTGGGCAAAAAATTGCAAGTCATCCTCTCTGTTGAAATCTTCAGACATGTTTACGAAGACTGTTTTATGTACAGCATGCATCGTCTTCTGCTTGTAAACAAGGCTCGTGGTACGCTCGTGAACCCATTTTGAAGACTGACATGGAAGAGAAGAAATTGCTGAATAAAGTCATTATTTCTGTTTTCTTCGCACACAAAGTATTCTCATAGCTTTATTCAATTATGATTGAACCACTGATGTCACAAGGACTATTTTAACGATGTCCTTACTACCTTTCTGGGCCTTAAATGTGTCAGTTGCATTGCTGTCTATGCAAGGCCGGAAAGCTCTTGGATTTCATCAAAAATATTATTATTTGTGTTACGAAGACGAACAAAGGTCTTACGGGTTTGAAACGACATGAGGGTGAGTAATTAATGACAGAATTTTCGTTGGGTGAACTACCCCTTTAAAAACAAACAAAACCTACACAAGATTTAATTTTCTTGCAAAATGACATTGTTGATTCAAATTGATCACTGCAGTGGTCTATTAAATGGCACAGCTACATGCTCAATACGAGAACAATACGAGATTCAAAACAACAGGGGAGAAGCATTGGAAAAACAGAAAAAAATGAGAATGCGAAATGACTCAGACTGAGCTGGGCACTGAGGCTAATTTTTTTTATGGCCTCTGCAGTGCTTCTGTGGAACGGTTTAGTGATTTCACTAATGTAGTCCATCACTACTTTCTGGAGCCAGGTTCAGAGCTAAATAAACTCTACAGAAGTTAAATGAGAACATTCTGCCAGTCTGATGCAGTTTCACACTTCAGACTCCAAGGCTTGAAGGCCAAAACTCAGGAACCTTGTGGAGTGCTACAGAGAGAGATAAATGACACCACTTTGACTGTTTATCAACTAGATAGAGAGCAAGCATATTACAATGGCCTTCGGAGGACTCTAACTCAATGCAATAAATGATAATGAACACTCCTTGTAGTTATTGTCCGTCTACTCGCCACTTAACAAATGTGGCCAGTTAGTATTGAGTAGCCTGTTTATCAAGCTTACATGAATCCTAATTGCACCTAAGTGGCTGTACATGTCTCTAATTATTTTGTTTCATTGGTCCAAAATGCTGCTCCACATATCTGTATATTATAGGGATGCTCATTTTAACTGGTTAACCGTTAACCAACAGAAAGAACTTTGACCGATTAATACAATCAGTTAAACGGTTTAAAAATTAATTTAATTTTTTTTTCCAGTAATTTATTAAAATATTTTAAAACGTTTGCTGGATGGTTAAAATAAAATAAAATTGCATTCTTGAAAGAGAAAAAAAGATAAACCGCGTAGGCCTATAACGTCACATTTTATAGACCAATTATCTGTTTGTAAACATTCGGGATGTGCGCGCAGCATGGCTGCAGAAAACCCGGAGAGATAGCCTTTACAGCTAGAGAATTACAAGGATACGGCACAAAATACTTCGATTTAAAAAGAGTATAGATTATATTGATTAGATGTCATTTTCAAAATGTTATTCGCATATTACAACAGCTTGTCACCCAGCCATAAGCAATGTTATTCAACGGAACAGACCCGAAACAGGGATGACGTTTTTTTTTTTTTATGGGCGGTTCAAGTGGCTGTCTATGGAGCCATGGAATAAAAGAGTAAAAAAGGTAAATTTGATTTTATATTTCAAAATTGATTTTATATTTTCACAATTCAGAGTTTATATCCCACACTACTGCTTTTTTTCCCTTGGAATTAACAAACTCACTAGTTTTGTTAAATCGAGTTATATAGTCTGAATTAAGAGATATAAACTTGCATTTGTGAGAAACAAAAACCAGAATTGTGAAATAAAATAAAAAAATGTTATGTTAAAAAGTTAATATATAGGTTTAAATAATATTTCATGCTGTAACTGTAGGGCTAATACAGTACATCCCCTATGAACAGCATATGTGAATATTATGTAGACCTATTGTTTAAATCAAATTTATGCTTTAAAAGTGGAGTAATCATAGCAGTTTTCATCCATAGTATGTCCGTTTAAACGTCTGCGTTTAGCTTAAAATGCCGTCTTTGACTACAGTATTGTATAAAAATTATTTGCATTCTGATTTTGACATCAAAGGGCACAAATTATTTTTTTTCCTCTTATTCCATGGAGTTTACTCGTTTACCTCCACTTGCTACCAGTGTTTTTCTGCAACCACATTTGCGCAGCTGCAAATGACGTCACTGTGACATCTACTCGAAATTGGTCTATTACATTCAGAAATAGACCTGATGTCGACACAAAATGTTTACAAACACTATAAACATAGGCCAGGCTATTCTATAAATAGAAATCCTTTCAATTTAACAGTATTCAGAAATGAACAAGAATGAAAAATATAAGAAGCTAGGCTATATATAAACGACAAGCCAAAAAGAATTAATTTAGGCTAAAGCGAAACTGAAACTAACGATGTGTCTCTCATATGACACAAATCCATACGTTTCCATACTCGCGATGTATTCAAAAGGCAAAATATTATTTATGTAAACCTGGTTTTGTACTTCACTCGCATTCCAATATCCACATAAAACAAACCGTTTGGCATAATATCACGCCAAAACAGTGAAAACGATTAAGCAGTGTGATTTTTCCATATGTCTGGCTGACTGTATTTTATGATGATAATAGGGTCCTATGATTTCCATGATGCGGAAAACCCGGACGGAATCGCGGAATCCAGTCATAAAAACTGAATTTACTGAATAACACGGAATGTCACAGAATTTGTCAAAGTTTGAAGAAATTATGTTTTTTAAGGGAAAACATTTCAGCATTTTTCTCTATATAATGGACTGCTATGGTGCCCCGTTTAAGGCAGTTTAAATGCAGCTTCAAAGAACCCAAATGTGTTTCTAAATGATCCCAGCCATGAAAGAAGGTTCTTATGTAGCATAACGATCGGTTATTTTCATAAAAATAAAACGGTTTATATACTTTTTAATGCCAAACGCTCATCTCGTCTTACTCTGCCTGGACTGTTTTTGTTCCGGTTCATGACAGTTAGGGTGTGTCGAAAAACTCCCATCTCATGTTCTCCCTCAACTTCGAAATCGTCCTATTTTGCCGTTTTACTTTTTTTGTTAAGGGTGTTTGATCTTTGCATGTTCACTTTGCAAAGACTGGGTCGGAACTTCCGCAGTGATGTAGGATGATTTTGAAATGATTTTTGAAGTTGAGGGAGAAAATACAATTGAGTTTTTCGACATACCCTAACTGTCTTGAGTCAAAATACACAAAGTTTAGGAAGAGAAAGGCAAGACGAGCATTTGAGATTAAAAAGTATTCAAATAGTATTTTTTTTAATGAAAATAACCGATCATTTCGCTAAACAAGACCCTTCTTCCTCAGCTGGGATCCTTTACAACTGCATTTGGGATCGTTTGAAGCCACATTTAAACTGTATTTTGGAAGTTCAAAATCGGGGCATCATACCAGCCCATTATATGGAGAAAAATGCTGAAATGTTTTCCTCAAAAACTATTTCTTTATGACTGAAGAAAGAAAGACATGAAGATCTTGGATGACAAGGGGGTGAGTAAATTATATGTGAATCTTTGTTTTGGAAGTGGACTTCTCCTTAAACATCTTTTGACTGGCTGTGATTGTCAGCAGTATTACATTTGGTGTGAACAAAGTGGTCAATCAAAAGCCCGCAGGTCGACGGTAAACGCAAACTGCGTGAGGTCCCCGCATAGATTAAATTCTTTGTGAACTGTCTGGATTTCATCGTCATGCCTCTTACTTTGATTAATGAGGCAGAAATAACACGGCATGATAATCCTGTCAGTGCCATCCCGGCGCTAAACAGGAACAGCACCTCACCTAAAGCTCTTCCAGCAGAGATTCACAGGCCTGATAAGCATCCCTCTCTCATACTAAATGCAAAGAATTTTCTCCTCCTCTCCATCCCTGCCTCTAAAAAGAGAGACAGAGAGAAATCTAGGCCGTCAACCACCAGCATACGACATTAATATTCATGAAACAGAGACTGTGTGTTTCATCAGGGCCTCACTTTTATTTCACCGGCATCTTTCCTCAGAAAGACAGAATGATACACTGCCTCATTACATGGAGAAGTGAAGCAAAAGCCTGTTGCTTAAAGTATGTCTCCTTGCAAGGCCAAAACACAAAATCCCGCTCGGGCTCTGAGTCATCTGCGGCGAGGTTGATTTTGGGAAGTGAAAACCTCCATCATGTCTTTGTCATTTAGATGCAGTGCTGGATCGAAGGCACTAGTTAGTTTCAAATGCACAATCAGATCCATGCCCTGTGTCGCTGACATTAATTATCCCTCAGTGTGCAGGAAGAATAGGTTATGTCTGCATGCATGGATGCATCATTATGCTTAATTGCTTCATCAAATTGTGGCTAACCTCGTTTTTGCTTCGACAGAAACTCAAGCTATGGCTATATTTAAAATAAACCTAATAATGAGCAAGCAAATGCATACTTTTTCCTCCAGGAAGGGAAAAATGTGAAGTAATAATTTCCCAAATGACCTTTCTTATGCATGCTGCCTCCAAATAAGGCTTTAAATGAAATTTCACAAAATACAAAGCAATATACTGTTACATGAAATGTAGGTAACTCATTTGTTTGTTTCTGCTCGGTTATGCAAAGTACCAAGCGGGTGCTATAATTGACAAAAATTTCCAAGCTAAAAGAACGTGAATTGAAATGTTAAAGCAAAAGTATTCTCATATTCTTTAACATTGTTAAGGATCTCAAAAACCACAGCACTTTCTCTTTTGCAATGATGTCCAGGGATGACAATGTTTAAAGGCTTTAAACAGCAAAACTGAGTCTCTAATTCTCATTTGCTACACATCGTCTTCTCCACTAACAAGAGTGACAAAGTCACCTAACATGATCTTCTCTGTACACAACTTTCTTTTCAGCTATACGAGCAGCTCATAAAATGTAGCTCTCACATATCTGGTTTCTGGATTTAATTAAGAACAACAGCAGTCAGTACCTCAGGGTGCACATGTAGGAGCTGATTCTTCAGACTGCTTGAATCACCTAATTAGGAGCCAGTAAAAATAGAAAAGCAGACTTTTGAAGAACGCTGCATGTATAGAGGGGATAAAATTAGTGGCCCGACATCAGAGGAGTGAAATATGGCACCACTTGACTTACCAGTTAGTAGCATGGAGACACAGGCTTGTCTTAAATCAATGATAAGCAGGATGAAGCTACTGAAACAGAATGTCAAATACGAAGCAGTTTTTGCACTGTGGGTTACCTGCTAAAGGACTCTAACCTACTGTGATATCATGCTTCAATCCTAAAAAATAAAATAAAATAACTAAATAAATACAACTTTATTCATTTTTTGAAAATATATCTTCAAAATTACGTAAGATAGGGCCCTATGATAACCACAAAGCGGAAATCGCTAACTGAATCGTGGAATCCAGTCAAAATAAATAAATAAATAACCAGAATTTACTGTATAATGCGAAATGTTATGGAATTTGTCAAATTTTGGATGAATAACTATAATCAATAATCAAATAATCAAATAATCAAATAATCTATAATCAAAACTAGCTCAGTACACTTACACAATATGGTGTCTGTAAACATTAAGCCTCAAAAATATTATTTAAATATGAATCCTGCATATTTAGTTTACTACACACATGCTGAAGCACACGTGATGCTTGCAATGTTTTCAGCCTTTGCCATTTCAACATATGCCATTTTTTTGTTTGTTTGTTTGTTTTTTTTTTAGAAAAGCTATCGTTATATTATATACAAATAGAAACTTTAATGAAACCATTAAAATGGAATCCAAAAAGTTATTGGAAAACAGAATTTGTGAAAAAAAAAAAAAAATTGTATTTCACAGGGGCTTAAAATTTAAATTTTTGTTTAACTTTCACTAAATTGCTGTTAAATTGTTTAGGTTGCATGATTTCAGATAATTAGACATGCTTTTTTAATGTAACCATTAAAATAGAGTCTAGAAAAATTAAAATGGAAAAAAATGAATTTGGGGAAATAAATGAGTTTATTTGCAAAAACAGATAACTCCGTTTTCAACAATTTTCAAAAACCATGTTTTTTTTTTTTCACTGTGCATTCCAATTAATCTCAATGAAACTGCAGTTGGGTTATTTTGATATAAAGTAAAAATAGCATTAAAAAATACAGCTAACTAACACAATAAAACACAAAAACATAACAGTAAAAAAAACATGATTTTTGAAAATGTTAAAAACTGAGTTATGTGTTTTTGCAAATAAACTCTTCAAATAAAATGGATTCCGTATGGCCCTACACTGTAAAAAATAAAAAAAACACAGTTTGTTGAGTCAGCTTAAAATAATTTGTTACCCTGCTGCCTTAAAATTTTAAGTTCAGTCAACTAAAATAATTATTCAAATTGAAATGTTAAGTTGTACTAAGTAACAACTTAGATATTTGTGTTTGCTAAACTTAACAGATGGGTAAGTAACCCAGCTGCCTTAAAATTTTAAGTTGATTCAACTCAAATATCTAAGTTGTCACTTAGTATAATTTAACATTTCAAGTTGAATAAACTTTTTTCGAGTTGACTGAACTTAAAATTTTAAGGCAGCCAGGTTACAAATTATTTTAAGTTGACTCAACAAATTGTTTTTTACAGTGTAGTAAGCAAAACAATCTTTAAAAAATCTTAAGCCAATTAAATTTACCAATAGTTAATTCAAGTTATATCAAAATTCTATAAATAAATTTAAATACTTAAATTACTTTAATATACTTAAAATAAAATACTTGAAGTAACAACAAATGTAATCTTCTTAAATGTTATGTGGTCATCACAACAATATATATGTACACTATGAAAAAAAGAATAGACCAATTAGGTGTTTGCGAACAGTAATGGCGTGTTTTGTGGGCGGAGCCTATCTGGTGGTAGCAGTCTATAGAAGCCATGGAATAAAAGAATAAAAAAGGTACATTTGAGTTTATATTTCAAAATTCTGACTTTATTCCGACTTCATTCTGATAAGAAAAATCAATCATTCTCTTTTTGACCCACGGCTCAGAATCATTTATATCCCCACACTTTACTCAGAACTGACAAACGCGCTTTCATATCGAGTTAAATTGAGTTATAATGTCTGAACTAGGAGGTATAAATTTGCTTTTATGAGAAAAAAAAAGTCAAAATTGCGAGATAAAATAGGTATATGTATTTTATGTAAAATGTTATAGGTTTAAATACGATTTCATGCCGTAACAATAATACAATAATATAATACAATATGTCACCCATGACCTGCATATGCAAATATTATGTAGACTTATTATTTAAATCAAATTTATGCTAAAAGTAGAGTAATCATAGCAGGTTTCATCTATAGTTTGTCAGTTTAAATGTGTGCGTTTAGTTTTAAATGTCGTCTTTGACGACAGTATTCTTTATTTATTTTTATTAATTCTTTTTTTATCTTTATTTACAAAGGCACAACAATATATTTTTTTCCCCTCTTATTCCATGGATTTTCACCCATTTTCCTTCACTTGTTACCAGTGTTTTTCTGCCACCACAATGCAATTGACATAACTGTGACGTCTACTCCAAATTGGTCTATATTAAGATTCGTTAAAATTACATTTAACAGTATTATTAAATTATTTCAAATGGTTATCTTTTAGTGTGCTTTAGATGACCGCAAAAAATTCTAAATATAAAAATAAGGGAAATGAGCATGTACAATTAAATATCCAGTATCAACTAATAAACATCTATTACCATAAAGTACATAATAAAAATATGATACATATTAGTGCTGATATGGTACTAATATATTGTGCCTCGCAAAATAAATCTTGTTTTATAGCCATTTAGATATTTTTACTGGAAAATAATGTTCATATTTTTTTTCTGACCCTGCATAGACAAAAAGAAAGCACTGGATGGCATACAATGAAAAAAAAACTACTAAAATGGAAATGGAATGGTGAGCTACAGGGTTCCTGCACTTGTCCAGAAGCTTCCACATTCTGATTTCAGCTGCACAATGACAGGATTTTCTCTCAGTGTTTGCACCATCTCTCTCATCAGACAGACCTGTTTGATCTGTCTTTCTAAAAAGCCCTGACCCTAATTCAGCGAGTAGCATGCATTCACAGAGTAATTCATAACAGAGCAGTGGAGGAAATAGGCCACCGCTCCGAGGACTGCAGCACATCTCAATGAGGATCCACAGAGAGACAGTCTGGGTTTCAAATGGCCGAATGTCTGAGCCTAGAGCATGTACAAACGCAAACAAAAATGTTACAAATACACACAAAGCACAAGGCAGGGGGAAGACAGTGTTTTAGAGAATCACAGTTGAATAAAACACATGTTTTAATATCTTTTAAACTCATAAATATGCATTGGTTGCATTAACAGACATTAGTAGGGCCTATGAAATCCGTTAGATTTTTTCCCAAATTCCGTTTTTTCTGGATTCTGAATTTTATTAATCAAAGAGCATGTCTAATTAATTAAAATGAAACATACAATTTCACATCAATTTAATAAAGGTTTAACAAAAATGACATGTTTAGGGCCCTATGAAATGTTTAATTTTTTCCTCACGTTTTATTGTTATCAAATTCTGTGTTTAAGCAAGTCTAATTATTTGAATGCATACTTCATTTATTCAAATTTATAATTAAAATAGCCTTATGAAAGGTTTTTTACCCTCAGAAATTCTGTGTTGTGTATTTAAAATGTTCTGGTTATCAAATGAAGGCATAAAACATTAATTTCATTTATCTTTTAATTATTGAAAATTAAACAAACTTTTTTTTTTTTGGCAAACAAAGGGGAATTTACTATTAAAATTAAAACATGGAAGAAATGTTGTGTGATTATACCATAAAAAAATAATGTTTGTTTCATTTTAGTAGTAGTAGTAATAATAGTAATATATAACTGGCAAAATAAATCATAGGGCCACACATTAGTTTATCAACATGACCAATGTTATGACTCGACTTGAGCAGTAAGATAAAATTTTATGACAAAAACATTATAGGAATGACAAAATATGATAAAACCTCCTTGATAAGTTCTCTCAGACAAAACAAAATCTATGTTCAGTAACTCATGCGGCTCATCCATAACCTTAAGCAAGATCTCACTGTCCTTCTGACTCTTAAACCCACATTAGATAAAGGAACCTTGAGGATTCTGCATCCAACCATTCCAGCTGCTCCGCAATTTGACACTAAATCAATACCCCTGCACCCATGAGGAGAAATCTGATCTTTCCTTCTGGAGTCTCGAGGGCAGGAACATTACACCTGCCCATAATATCTAAATACATCTTCTAGCAACCAGCCAATGGGCATGAAGCACAGCCACGAGTTTGTAAATAACATTCAGCCGTTCCAAAAGGAAAGAGAACCCAGCTGAAGACACAACAAACATGAACTCCACTTGACGCCTGTCAAAGAGTGAACTTGCAGCTTGGCATGAGTATGATTAAGTATGATTATAGTGAAGCTATGAGGGAGGCCTATTTTACATGTCAGTGTGAAGAGCAGTTAAAACATCTTCAGAAAATGAAAAGGAGTCTTCTCACAGTTCAATGTTTCAGCGTTAACGATCATGAAGCATCAAATATGCAAAGATAACGTAACTGCTTAGCCATGTAAATTTATGCATTTGATATTTATGAATTATCATATATAGATAGTTCTACAATACAAGCCAGCCAGTAAAATGTTTCCTAAAAGAAGATTCACTGCTTAACAAAAGCACAATGTGACTGTTTGATTGACAGGCTGTTTGACACATGGCTGAGGAAAGTCTGTGCCTCAGTAAGACAGCACAAGATATCGCACTGATATCAGAGGATAAATCTAAGATAAAAGGGGAATGCGGGCTGGTGACAGCACAGGGCATTTTCTTACAACAGAACTGGCTATTATGCGCACTAGAACCTGAGCACAGTCGACCCTGGAGACCTTGCAAACATCACATTCCTTGTTCAAAGCATTGTTATGAAAGCTGACAGCAGGACGTCCTACTGAGGGAAAGTTTGAACCACTGATAGTGGTTTGAACATTATGAAAAGGCAAATTCGCTAACTCACACTGGGCTCCTCACATTGAAAGAGTGAAATATGTAAAAAGAACGACAATCTCTTCTATATAGGCCATTCTGCAGAATTGGTGCAAAGTCAGTGTTGGAAACATCTTGAAAAGATGTCTTTTTCCTCAAATTTTGTATGTATGCAAATTGCATAATATCCAAGGTACACATTTCTAGTAATTGTATTTTCAGAAAGTTTTGGAATATTTGTCCTCTCCCCAAATCTGTTACTATCACAGAAAAAAAAGAAAAAAAAAGAAAATAGTAATTTATAATTTAATAAGAAGGGATACATTGACCTATTAAGATTTTGCTTATATCTCTCTTGTAAATATATTTTTTGCTTTTTTATTAAAACGTTTCCATAGGTAAATCAATAGCAATTACAATTTTAATTATTTTAAAATATTTCAAGTGTGATTTATGAGATTTATTGCAGTTTAAATCCAATTTTTCAAAAAGTAGATCATACTGATTTCAAAGTTAAGGATTCATTAGTTTGAATATACATTGAACCAAACTCTATCATAACATATTAGTTGATAATTCAATATACTTCATTTTTGACAAAACATCCCATGTTTCATTTGTGCCGAAAGTAGTGACAGTAATATTTTGGTAGCTCATCAGATTACAGATTTTTAACTCGCAAACTAAAACACTACAAAAATGTACTAAAATACTACAAATTGGCATAACTGTACTAAAATTGTTTATTTCCCCTAAATAAAGCATTGTGCATTTCCTTTTGTCACTACCAAAACAATGACGACATGTTTCGGTTGTGACTGTTAGGGTCATGACAAATTTTAGATACTTTTGGGCCCAGCTCAAACATGCTAATCAGCACATGGTTACAAGCACAGTTCTAAACAGTTCTACACACATAAAAACTACATTTTATGGATTAACACCCAAAAAAAAACCAAAAAAAAAAAAACAATGATGTCACTACCATAACTTCAGCAAATATTTTAGATTGTGACTGTTAAAGTGACAATTTTACACATTTTTCAGCCCAGCTGAAAAGCTAGTACAGCTAGTACAGTTCTGAACAGTTGCACACGCATAAAAACAAAATTTTATGAAATAACACCAAAAAACAAACAAACAAAAAAAACAATGTCATTACTGTAACTTCACCAAATGTTTCGGTCATGACAATTTTAGATACTTTTGGGCCCAGCTCAAAAATGCTAATCAGCAAAAGGTTAGTTATCACATTTCTAAACAGTTTTACACATATGAAAACTACATTTTATGGAATAACACCCATAAAAACTATAATGTCACTACCGAAACTTCACCAAATGTTTTGGTAGTGACAATTTTAGATACTTTTGAACCTAGCTCAAAGATGCTAATCCACACATGGCTAGCTAGCACAGTTCTGAACAGTTATACACAAAAACTAAATTTTATGGAATAACACCCAAAAAAAAACAAAAAAAAAAACGATGTCACTACCGAAACCGTTACAGTAGTGACAATTTTAGATAATTGTGAACCTTGCTCAAAAATGCTAATCACCACATGGCTAGCTAGCACAGTTCTGAACAGCTGAACACATAAAAACTAAATTTTACAGAATAACACCCAAAAAAAAACAATGATGTCACAACCATAACTTATTTCGGATTGTGACTGTTACAGTAGTGACAATTTTAGATACTTCTGGGCCCAGCTCAAAGATGCTAATCAGCAAATGGTTAGCTAGCACATTTCTAAACAGTTATACACATAAAAGCTACATTTTATGGAATAACACCCATAAAAACTATTATGTCACTACCGAAACTTCACCAAATGTTTTGGTCGTGACTGTTTAGGTAGTGACAATTTTAGATACTTTTGAACCTAGCTCAAAAGATGCTAATCAGCAAACGGTTCGCTAGTACATACATACAAACAAGCAAAAAACTGCTGCTGGGGTGTAAAAATAAATAAATCGGTGCTCTTTGGGTGTGGGATTCTTTTGTGACATCAAAAAAACTCATAAATCCAAGGCACTCGAATAATGTGAAAAATGTATAAATAGCCTTTACTCACATGGCTTTAAAGTTTTAAAAACAACACATTTGCGCACCGACGCATTGCGGCTAACTCGCCATCATCAGGGTGTTTTGGTCGTGACTGTTTTGGTAGTGACAATTTTAGATACTTTTGAACCTAGCTCAAAAATGCTAATTAGCACATGGCTAGCTAGCACACTTCTGAACAGTTGTACACATAAAACAAAATTTCATGGAATAACAATCCAAAAAACTACTAAAACTTCGCCAAATGATTCAGTCATGACTGTTTCAGTAGTGACAATTTTAGATACTTTTGGGCCTAGCTCAAAGATGTTAATCAGCAAATTTTAGGGGTTAGGGTTCAGGACAGCGACCTCCCAATTCAAAGAATGTATATGTGTATGTATATGTACATATATTTTTAAATATTATTGTGGGTTTCAATAGATAATAAAAGGAGCTTAGGAAACATCTAAGATTTGAATACTTAAACACTTTTTAAATATGTTTGTGCCAATTCTGTAGAATGGCCCTTTAAAATCAGATTTTTTTGTCCCAACCATAAAAACCAACAAAACATGTTGTCAAACACAGTTAGCCCCGCCCACAACAAATCTCACTGGTGCAAAATCCTGCTCCACATAACCATACATTAAACATCGGGTGAGATTGGCACATCATATTGCAGTTTCACACAATGATGTTGTAACTGAATTTGGCTATTTTTTTCTTCATTTTTTTTTTAAGTTATGACTATGACTCAGTATGTACTGCCAGCCTTTGAAAACAGAAACAATTTCATCTGAAACGAACAGCCTGTGCTGTCATTACGCTTATGAAAAAGCTGAACAATTTCAACTCGCTGATTACGACTTCCCTTCCCTCATCATTTGAGTATGTTGATTCCTGAATAAAATTTAATTTGTTGCACTAAGATTTATGTTATTCATATCTCATCTCTATATGTACACAAGGCCCTGCTATGTTTGCTGTTACAAGCAAACACATCCAAAAGCAGATTCTCATCTAGCATCAATAAATAAAGCCACAAGCCAAAATCACTGTTGTGAAAAGGCTCCACGGAATCCAGAAACAAGCAATACAGATCCTGTGTAATCACTCTGAAATACTACACATTTATCTCCAGAAGCTGGAAAAGATAGTAGGTTCCAAAGCATCAGAGAGAGTGAACAAGCTGGCTTATTTCACTGGCTTGTTCCGTGAGTCACAAAGTCGATGTTCCTGACAAAATACCAGCGCTTTCCATTCTCCTCCTTTGACCAGTAACATTTCTTCTCCTGTTTGAGTCTTTATGTCTTCGCTTGACCTTTAGTTGGCAGACATTTCTTGAGAAAGGAGGTGATCAATTAAAAAATGCCTTAGAGATACGGTTCAAATATGTGACGGATAAAGTCTTTGACATTAAATTTACAGTAGACAGTATCTCTATGAAAGCTGTTGATTATAATTGAGTCAGTTCTTGACAGAAATGAACAGGAAGTCTTCTCTTCACAGTGTCGGTTTATCTCCCAGGTTATTATTTGTATCCAGACCTATGCAGATCAAACTGACATGCCCGCAGAGTCCAGGTGCGAGTCTTGTCCAAGGACAGGTCATTGCTCATTAATTCAGCACTGCATCTGAGAGCTGACAAATCCCAGCATCTATACCTCCAAAAATAACTTTGCTTTGCAGATGGTTTGTCACAACAGACAAAAAATCTGGTGGCTTAAAAAAAGATAAGCGCTTACAACGCTAAGTCAGTAAAGCAGACTTAAAATGTGTTTTCAGGTTGACCGTGCAGCACGATAGAGATCAGAGCATCACTCGGCAGAAGTCTCACAACACTTAGCCTACAAGAGACTTTTCTGTGACCTCCTCAGCGAGCAAGAAAAACACCACGAGATGGCCTTGAGATAGGCCTACTGTTGAACAAACAAGCAGCTTTCTATCTCCAATGTACATCAAAATATGGGAAGCACATTTCACGGCCTTTGCAGTCTCACAAAAGAAAAACACAACTCGGCGTGGGTGAAAATTCAAGAGAGGTTTGAGAAAGACGTGGGACAAGAAGAAAAAAAAAAAAAAAGAGGACATTGCAAACCCTATCAATAAAGCTCTTGAGAAACGTCTGGAGGTCCTGCATCTATCAGAAACAGAATGAAATCAGTCTGATGCTCCTCACTCACCCCGGGCAGCTGGCTGGCAACAGCCACGATCACTCAGTGCCAGTGTCAAGTGCCAGCAGCTGATCAAAGAACATAGGCCAGCCTGTGGCATTAGGAAGCACTCCAGAAGGAAAGTAAACTTTACTCGAGTGTAGTTCAAGAGCAAAGAAAAGAGATTGCAAACATCAAGAAAATTCTGTTTTAAGACAGCAGTTTGGTCTTACCTTCATAAAATAGCAGAGTATGGCTGTGTTCCAAACCCTAGTGAGTGCCCTTGCTGTCTGCTGCATACACTAGCACGGAATCTCATTAGCAACAAAACTGGAACTCTCTACATAGGCTACAGAGTTTGAAGTTAGCATGTTGCTAAGCTAAAGACACATTACTCTATATACATAAGAACATTGCAATTTTCACCTCATCTATAATCTCTGATAAGTGTATTCTGGGATATGTTAAATGCATACCTTCAAATTTGGCCAAAACAATAGGGCTCTATGATTTCCGCAATCCGGAAAACGTTGACGGAATCACGGAATAGATGAGGGTGTACTGTGTATATTTATGATGTATAACATACACACATAAACACACACACACACACGTATATATTAAGGTAAAATGTGTTAATTTATATATTTCTATATTATATTTCTATATCATATAAATTATATACAAGTGTTTACATTACAAATACATACAATTAAAAAAAAAATTATTTATAGTAGGGCTGTCAAACGATTAATCACAATTAATCGCATACAAAAAAGTTTGAGTGTCTAAATATTTGTGTGTACTGAGTGTAATTATTATGTTTATATAAATGCATATTTATATAAATATATTTGAGAAATATGTTAATACAAAATATTTATTTATAATATAAATTATAATAAATATATACACTTGTAAACATTTCTTAAATATATACATGAATGTGTTTGTATTTATACATACATAATTACACACAGTACACACACATATTAAGCAAACTCAAACTTTTATTTTGTATGCAATTAATTGCGATTAATTGTTTGACAGCCCTAATTTATAGATAATAAATATACACAGTACACACATATAGTATGTAAACAAACTATTTACTATTTATTTTGAATCGATTAATCGCGACTAACCGTTTTGCAGCTCTAGAATCCAGTCATAAAAATGGAATTTACCATATAATGCGGAATGTCACGGTATTAGCCATGTTTTCGACGAATAAATCAGTACACTTACATCAAAATCCAATATGGACTACTGTCTGTGAATATTAAGCTGCAAAAATACTATTTAAGTGTAAATCCTGCATGTTGTGTGTCTCTGTGTGAATGAATGGCACAGGAGTGCAGTTTTGTTTACTACACACATACTGAATAGTACTACTACTACTACTACTACTAACGCTAACAATAAAATCATTATTAAAACATTATTTTTTAAGGAACATTTACCAGAAAAAAAAAATTACCAGAATTTATTTACCAGAAAAAAGAACCTAGTATTTCTGAAAAATAAATTAACAAATTAATTAATTAATTTAAAAAAAAAACAAAAAAACATTATTATTAATTTTTCAAAATAAATTAGTGAAGCTTTTGATTATTAGAATTTAATGAAACTATTCAAATGGAATCATTGGAAAAATTAATAAAAGGCTTTTTTTAAAAAAAAAAATAATAATAATAATAAAACTGAATTTGAGAAAAACATAAAACATATCAAATTTATTGCTTTGAAATTGTGCAAGTTTCATGATTTCAGTTAATTAGACATGCTTTTTGATTAATGTTTTTTTAATTTAACCAGTAAAACAATTTAAACAGGAAAAAAAGGAATCCAGAACAATTAAAGGCATAGTTCACCCAAAAAAATTAAATTCTGTCATTAAATTACTCAGCCTCGTGTTGTTCCAAACCCATCAGACCTTCATTCATCTTTGGAAAACAAATTAAGATATTTTAGATGAAATCCAATAGGAGAAAAATTGTTGAATAAAGTGGTTATTCTTGTTTTCTTCATGCACAAAAAGTATTCTAGTAGCTTCCTAAAATTACGATTGAAACACTGATGTCACATGGACCACTTTAACTGTACCTTGACCATGGTAGGACCCTTGCAATCTATGGAGGGTCAGAAAGCTCTCGGACATCATAAAAAAATATCTTAATTTGTGTTCAGAAGATGAACGAAGGTCTTGCTGGTTTGGAACAAAATGAGGATTAGTACTTCATGACAATGTTCAGTTTTGGTTGAACTATCCCTTTAAAGTGGAAAAAAATGGAATTTGGATAAAAATAAAACGGAATTTGGTTATCTTGGAACAACATTCATTTCATAATTCCAAACACACTATATTTGGTGTCAATATATCAACGCAAAGTTTATAAAGTTGCTTACAAATGCCAAAGAAAGAATTCTACCATGAAAGACCTGACAATTTAACCCAGATTGGACCAATGAGATTTAACTGATGGCTGTTATTGCCTAAATGTGCCTATGAATAATGAATACATTCAGTCTTTAATGATTAATTTATGAGTCTCAATCCATAGTATCACAGGTCTGTGCCCTCAGGAAGCGGTCCACTGGTGCTGAACAGAAAGCCGATGGTTTCCATGACATTTATTTTGAAATTCAATTCAACAGTCTTGGGAAAAAAAATTACAAGGGCTAATCAGCTTGATTAGAAGGAAACCACATAACTTACGCAATGAAGAACTTACAAGTCTAATTTTGTTAAACAGTGTTTTCAGAGTGCAGCAAGCAATGTTTATAAGGAATGCAGTGTCAAGGATCAAGGACAAAAAGGGCTTTATGATAAATTTCCGAGACAGCAGAGACACAAGAGCAATCTTCTCTGTCAGACTGACAGATCTCACCGTTTTAAAAGGGCTCAAGTCGGACGTGACCCGGAATCTCTTGCATATGACATAAACACCTCTGGCAGTCGGAACTCACACTAAACTAGGGATAAAATGCGGAAAAGGCCATTCGGCAAAGCAAGCCAGGACATTTCACCTTTAATGAAGCAGCTCCTAACAGAGATAGCAGATAACATCAGTGTCGGTCTAGGAGGTTCTTCGTTGTCTTCCGATCTCAAACTGCTTCGTGTGTCCCAATTCTGTCAGGCGTGGTTTCACTCAAGATTTACATGGGTTTGGGAAAATCCTAGATCACAGCAAATGCCCTTTACCACATCACTCCAACTTAAAGTATCACATTTTAAATTGGCCATTTCACTTGATACACTACTCAACAAAGATTTCAAATAACAGCTCCATCGAATATGGATTAGTACTGACACAAAAGTTACAGTAAAATTGCTATTCTTTATACATACACACATGCACAACACAGAAGTTACACCTCTGACTGTTTTGAGCAAGTCTAGGTTGTCTAATGGGTTACTAGACTAACCAAACACTATGTGTGTAAACATCACTTAAGACCAAGATAATTAAAATGCCTTGAAATGACAGAGTGCAGCTAACATTTATACATTTCAGCTCTAAGCTAAATCTACAAGTTAGCTGTCATCAGCCCATTCATGACTCGTCAAAGAGTTTAACACTTACAGCGTGACCTTGTTTGACCCAATCTCAACATCCCAATCCAATTAAAGGTGCAAGAGATTATCTGAAGCAGCACATACTGTTTGAATTGAAGCCTCCTTGTTCAAATTACTCAGCAATCCTCAGAAGTGACCAATGATTTGCCAAAGGCTGAGAACCGAAATTTCAATATTTATTCTTAATGCCTTTAGTCTCGATGTTAACTGGCGATGCTCATGTAGGGAAGTCAGAAAGAATATCCCTCAAGAAGGTACTGAAACCATGCCATCATGTTGTACGCTATTAATTCTACCAACACTGTTTAAATTAACATTGAGGCAGGACATACTGAACAGACACAGAAAAAACATAGTAGTATAGTATGTATGCAGCATCCATTTGCATTTCAGTCAAATTAGAGTTAACAGGAAGAATGAGCTGTCAGAACGGAGACCGAAGATTCTCCACAGATGAGTCATCCTTCAAATTGCTCTTTCCCACAGCTGGAGCATCAAGCCCGTATGCTTGCTGTGCTTTAGAAGGTTGTGC
Source organism: Cirrhinus mrigala (assembly GCA_036247105.1). Taxonomy (NCBI): domain Eukaryota; kingdom Metazoa; phylum Chordata; class Actinopteri; order Cypriniformes; family Cyprinidae; genus Cirrhinus; species Cirrhinus mrigala. The sequence continues at coordinate 15,130,336 of CM070027.1, read as the reverse complement.
TGAATACGACAATCACAGAAGCAATTTATATCAAGAGTGATTTCAGGAGCTGATCAAGCCACAAGACTGTTTGAATAAATTAAAGAAGGTTCTTTCAATAGCAACAGGTCTAGTGACGTGACAGAAAATGGAGTGTCTTCTGCAAACAGTCTCTGTGCCTTTCAGAATACATCTATATTCAACAAGAACCAACGAAATCAAATATATACCAAAACCAAGCACAATTTTAGCAAAACTGCACTTAAAAAAGCAGCTACATATTTTCTGGTTCCCAGGATGTTTTGAGTCACAAATGCTAAGAAATAATGAAACTTAATAAAATCCCATGTTGAACAGAATTCCCCCAAATGCTTTCCCAACTAATAAAACAGCTGTCTGAACAGATAAAAATATTGCTTTAATGTTAAAGGGTTACTTCAACCCAAAATGAAAATTGTCATTAATCACTTACCCCCATGTTGTTCCAAACCTGTAAAAGCTTCATTCGTCTTCAGAGCACACTTTAAGATATTTTGGATGAAAACCAGGAGGTTTGTGACTGTCCCATTGACTGGCAAGTAAATACCACTGTCAAGGCCCAGGAAAGTATGAAAGACGTCATCAAAATAGTCCATCTGCCATTAGTGGTTCAAACCATAATTTTACGAAGCTACGAGAATACTTTTTGTATGCAAAGAAAACAAAAGTAACGCCTTTATTCAATAATTCTTCTCCTCCGCGTCACCGTAGCGCCATTTTGGAGAGTGTCCGCTAGACGCAAACAGCGTACACTGTTCTGTGTCAGCCACACCACACGGATACGTTTTCTACGTTTAATTACGCTTTGATCTGAACGAAAATAGTGTACCCGCATGATATAGAACGGCGCACGCTGTTTGCGTCCAGCGGATACTTTCCAAAATGGCACTACGGTGACGCGGAGGAGATGAATTGTTGAATAAAGCTGATTTTTGATTTCTTTAGAAAAAGTACAAAAAGTATTCTCATAGCTTCATAAAATTATGGTTGAACCACTGATGACAGATGGACTATTTTGACGACATCTTTCATACTTTTCTGGGCCTTGACAGTAGTATTTACTTGGCAGTCAATTGGACAGTCACAAACTTCCCTGTTTTCATCCAAAATATCTGAAATTGTGTTCCGAAGACGAACAAAGCTTTTACAGGTTTGGAATGACATTGGGGTAAGTGATTAATGACAAAATTTTCAGTTTTTCATCAGTAACCCTTTAAGGGTTTGTGCGTTCCCTGCCTACATTGCTACATGAATACAGGTGGGGTAACTGCAACTGGACTGTTTTGCCGTTTGTTGTTGCTGTTTTGTCATATTGTTAGTAGTATTGACAAAAGTACCGACGTCAGTACCAAACTGACTACCAGCATTTCCCACTAGCATTTTGAGCACTGTCAAGTGAATTCTTAAACACCTCTGATTGGCTACTGGTACCAACGTCAATGCTTCTGACAATGTTAATTGTTAGTTATTTTAAGGTTTGTGTGTCAAGTGTTGAGGTCTATGCCATTTTTGAAGTTTCATTTTTCGTTGAACTATAATGGTAAAATGGTAAATCAGTTTACTATATGTTGAACAAAGAAATTTGTAATCTGTAATTGATTCATTTATTGGCTGAATGAATCACTTGGCATTTAGTGAACGAACAAATTCAAACTGATAAAAAGAAGTGTTATTTTGTTATGTTGCCAAAGTTCACTGAAAAAAAATTACGATTTTGTCATTATATCTGGGCCTTGAATGTGTCAGTTGCATTGCTGTCTATGCAGGGTCAGTAAGCTCTCGGATTTTATCAAAAAATATCTTAATTTGCATTCCGAAGATGAATGAAGCTCTTACGAGTTTGGAATGACATGAGGATGAGTAATTAATGACAGAATTTTCATTTTTTGATGAACTATCCCTCTACGTTTTCTCAGCATGTAGATACACTCAAAGAAAACTGTAATAAACAGCACGAACGTTCCCAAGGTATCAGAGTTTTGTGCAGGGGAGCTCCTCGGCATGCCATGTTGCCAATTGAATACCGAATGAGAACTTCTTTTGTCAAAGCTTCCTCATTATCCCCCATTGTAGGAATTCCCTGGCTGTTCTCCAACAAGCTCTCTCAATGTGGGAATTGTTTATACGCAAAGAATCCATAAGGAATTCCAAAGCATCTCTACATAGTGAAGACCAATGGAGATGCTTTTCATGCTCGGCGCACACTCGCTCGCTCAGCTAGAGTGTGGAGGTCAGGGGACGAACCGATGTATGAGATTCCAGCAATTAATGGACATGCAGCCTGGAATGACAAAGCCCTCATTCCCGCACAATGCGTCCTTAGCCCTCGGAGCTGGGGGTTAGAGTTCAGCCTAGGCTTTGTGTGTGGCAGCACTGATTGTCCACAGACAATGAATCCTTTGATTGAACTGCAAACTTTTCAGTCGCTGAGAGGATGAGTTGAAGTATGGTTTCGTTTGCCAAATGTGCGAGGTTATGTAAGCAGTAGGAACATTTCGGAACTTTACAGGAAAACAGAGAACTTTGTTTGGTTTTGCTAGTTTATTGCAGAATATTGATGAGAATATTGTACTTAAAGCTGTCACTAACAATTATTTTGGTAATCGAGTAATTGGTTGATTATTCTGACGATTAATCGAGTAATTGGATAATTATAAAAAAAAATTTTGTGGTAGTAAAAATAGCAATGAGACAATAATAATTAGTTGAAATAAACTATCAAAAGCAAGCATATGGTTTTACAAAACTGTTAAAATACATTATGTATTATAAACAATTGAGCAAATGTACATTATACATTATAACAAATGCCTGCAGAGGGCGCCAAAGGCCTGACGATTGTTTTTACACTTTACAGCACAATCGAATCCTTGTTTAATATCGAATAGCAACATTTAATTCAAATGTCAACTTAATCTTCAATATTTCGCATTTCTTTATGGCAGAAATGCAACAGACACAATTTCTTGAATATCAAAACATTCAAGAGTGAGAGTGAGGATTTGAGCTTTTATTTTAAAATTCTGCTGAACAGTTAACATATTGAGAAAGATACTGATGTATTTTCCTGTGTTTGCGTAGGTTTATAAATGATTTGCCTTACAAATCTGACTAAATGGCGTTCCTAGATTAACGTTATAATAAACCAGTTTTTTATATTATATCATGCAGCCTTGGAAAACAGTCTAATAATGCGTTTCATGGATTCTTGTCCATGGAATGCACTACTTCCGGTATTTTGTTCGGTTACTTAACATGGGCAAAATGCAGTCAAGGATTTTTAAAAATCTAGTATACCAATTGAGTCGAGGAATCGTTACAGCCGTAATTGTACTTAGGGTTGCAAAGGCGAATTTCCAGTAAATTTCCAGAAACTTCCTAAAAATCCCAGGAAGATTCCAAAAAATCCCAGAAAGTATCCAAATTTCTGGAAAGTTTCCAAAATTAACTGGAAATGTTCCACCTTTTTGCAACCCTAATTGTACTTACACATAAATACATATAAACTACTGCTTACAAGTTTGAGGTTGAATTTTTAAAATGTTTTACAAAAAAGTCACCAAGGCTGCATTTGATCAAAAACACAGTAAAAACTGCTTAAAAACTGTGATATTGTGAAATATTATCTTTCAATAAATAACTCTTTTCGATTTTACTATATTTTTCAATATAATTTATTCCTGTGATGGCAAAGCAGAATTTTCAGCAGCCATTACTTCAGACTTCAGTGTCACATGATCCTTCAGAAATCATTCCAACATGGTGATTTGGTGAAATTTTGAACATTTCTTATTATTATCAACATTGAAAACAGTTATGCAGCTGAACACTTTTTGTAGAAACAGAAATATTTTACATTCAAAATAAAGTGTGCACATAATGCATTTACATTACTTTTGATAATTTTAATGTATGCTTTCTAAGACTTTTTTTAAAATTCATTTTAAAATAAAGTAAAATATTTACTGAAGTCTAAACTTTTGAATGGTAGTGTATATTTAATTATATAATATATATATATATATATATATATATATATATATATATATATATATATATATATATATATATATATATATATATATATATATATATATTATTATTATTATTATTATTATTATTTAGCATTACCACTACTAAGGACAAGTTTTTAGTCCTGAGTAACCAGATTCACTTCTTGCAAGTTTGTAAAGGCATAACATGATGAATGGCACATAGCCGTCACATCAGTCAGCTACGGCTTGCACTTACACAAGCTTTTTAAGCTCAGCATCCACAACTATTAATGAAACTGCTCTGCAAAGTGCTTAGAAAGCTGCTCCCACCAGCATGACATGGACGAAGTGTTTCAAAAGCTAAACACAAACAGGTAAACAGCAACACACGTACGTTTAATTCGCTGACACAACGTATCTTTAGGGAGGAAAGCAGCAGATAATGATATGGTTGAGAACAGCACACATTTCCCCATAGTTAAAGGTGAATTAGTTCTTTGCACAACACTTTGCTCGACGTCTCTTCCTCATGTTTTCTCAAAGCCGGACTGATTTGTCTGTTTAGTTAAGCTGCAATGCGTCAGCCTAATTCAAACATCCTTCAGCTCTGAGGTTCTCCTAAAACCTCTCAAATAAGCAGCCAAATTACAGCACTCATATCCCCTGCCATCTTCAGATACACTACGCTTCTGCAAGTCTCTGTCGGAAAATGTAACATTTGACCGTGAGCAAGCAGAGAGCCCTTTACAATTCAAGCAGAACTAATTGGTTAGTTGTTACACAGCGAACAATATTTTTCAAGCACAAAAATAGTGGAAGAAGCCATTAGTTTTTGTCTGGAACACTCCAAATTTCTTATCCCAACTATGTCAGAATACCCTAAATGGAATTTAAGTCTTGCAGAAGTGGGCTAACTTTGCATTAGCGCTGCTCTTTGAAACAACATGCCCATTCAACTGAAAATATCAATGAATTCCTATCATAAAGAAACTTCTGTTTGTTCCAGAGAGGTGAATCACATTAGTAAATCCATCCAAAAGAAAGGTTTGTATAATATCTACCTCCCCACAATGGCTGTCTGAACACCACTGCCTTATGTCATTCTGTTTTGCATGTGTTTGCATAGACTTACAAAGCAAACGCTGTTCTCATCCAGAGATTCCAAGGTCATTAATTCAAACTCAAACTATCAGCCACTAATGTATGTGAAGAGAGAGAAAGAAAGAAAAAAAATGAAGAAACACAGACAGCAAAATGCTTTGATATTTCAATACGAAGATTTAAATTCTTTCCTCATTTCGCAGAGCAGTGTGATGACCTGAAGGCATTCACCAAGTACACAAGAAAAAATGCAAACCCCTCCACATAAGGAAAACAGATGGCTGCTGGAGAGAATCGAACGCTAATATTACAACACACCCCGTATCATTCTGATGTGGCTGACACTGTATCTTGAATCACATATGCTGTTTTCACCAACACAAATTAGGCTTAGTCTACCAAGAGAGATTCATTTCCATTTAAGGATATTACAGAAAATCTAAACTTGCTGGCTTTTATCTCATGACAAGCCCTACAGCATTTAAAATAGCTGGAAAGCAAATATGGCTGAATGTTAATCAAACACCATGCTCTTCTTCAATCAAAAGACTAAACGACATCTGAAAATATTAAAAAAGAGGGAGGAAACATGAAGTCACAGGTATTAGAAAGCCAACATAAACTTGTGATAGCACACTTCCCATCTTCTACAGTGATGCATTGCTTCTAATACTTCAAGATCTAATAGAAAGAAGCTCATGTATGGATGGAAACGTTCCAAACCTTTCTATCAAGAGTAATACGTGTAACACATTTTGTAATGACCTTACAAATGTGCATTCAATTTGTATTCGTGCAGGGAGTGTCTTCACTAGTTATGTAGGTCAGATATCAATATCTTATCCCACACTGCCTGTCTGAGTTAGAGAATAGATGAACTAATGAAATCAGACTTTGATCTCATGCCGTTCGGGAAAGAAAAGCTTCAACAGTGTGTTATAAAAAATGAATTCAATATGAGAGCTTTTCTATGAAGTGGTTGCTTTGGCGGTGGGTTTACACAATAGCAATTCAGTCCAATCACATCCGTGCAACGTATGTTATCAGTTAGGATGCTTATCTTGCTCCTTACTTCATTTAAACAGTTAATGTGTTATTGCTTGTTATCGGAGTTGTAGTATATGACCATTTCAAAGAGTTACGCATTATTGTTCTGCAAATAATCGATATTAGAGTAGCATGGAATTTGCATGCTAACTGATGCAAAAAATTGGAAAGATGAGAGGAAAGATGAGAGGAAATATGAGCGGCACACGAACACTGTGCCAATCAATAACAGCTCATTGCTTTAGCAGCTATTCAAATCTTAATGACAACTCATGGGATGAAAAATATAATAGAAGTCAATAGGAACTTGCTGTTCTGTTCAAAATCTCTTTTTTGTGTGTGTTTGGAAGAAGAATGAAAGAGGTTTGGAACAAGATGAGGGTGAGCAAATGATAAAAGAATTTTTATTTTAGGGTGGACTATCTCTTTAAAAGGCATCAGGCTAGATTAGATGAGGTTGGTCTCAGTAAGACTGGAGAAAAATAAAATTAATGAAAGCTGTATCACAACACAGGGTAGAGCCCAAGCTATACATATACATATTGCTGTAATTCTATCACCAAAATCAATATTTTGAGCGCAGCACCGAGAGCACAGAGCTGCTTTAATATGCACACAGATGCCTCCAGCTGACTCTTAAGGCTTAATGTCAAGTCTGGGAATCTTTCAGAGACTGTAATACAATTTAGGATTCACATCATTATTTTTCAAAAGCAAAGTGGCTGAGAGGAAAGCATTTTTCACTGTCTAGTGCATGTATAACAATCAGAGTTCGGTTTAAAATATTTAAAATATATCAGACCAAAAAGGAAAACCAGACCTGAATGTACTGTTAGTGTACACAAACTCTCATTTGTAAAGACTGATGGTTAGATAAAGGTGCATATATGTGACCCTGGATGACAAAACCAGTCTTAGCATGGGGATATTTGCAGCAATAATCAAAAACACGTTGTGTGGGTCAATGATCGATTTTTCATTTATGCCAAAAATCATTAGGATATTAAGTAAAGATATTTTGTACATTTCCTAACATAAATATATCAAAACTTAATTTTTGATTAGTAATATGCATTGCTAAGATCTTAATCTGGGCAACTTTAAAGGCAATTCGTCAATATTTTAATTATTTTGCACCCTCAGATTCCAGATTTTCAAATAGTTGCATCTCTGCCATTCTAACAAACCATACATTAATGGAAATCTTATTTATTCAGCTATCAGAGTATAAATTTCTAAAAAATTGACACTTATGACTGGTTTAGTAGTCCAGGGTCACAACATATTGTATTAAGTACAGGATAGGGTTAAAAAAAAAAAAAAAAAGTTATATAAAATGTTATATATAACAACCGCTATTGCCATAACTAATTATGAAACACGAAACGTACTGTCTTGAAGAGCAATTTTTTTTTTTTTTTTTGGACTGTTGTATATCTCATCTCAAAGGGTGATTTAACGATAACATCGAGCGACAATTTACTAAGTTTATGCACCCTTAAAAGTAGGCTACAGAATAAACAATCCAGCTCCCAGAGACCATACTATATGTAACGTTAAATGAATATTACATTCTAATCGATTCCTACATCCAGTACACACCGGTATATTGACATGTAATATGCAAACTGCAGAAAATATCACCGAGCTATTTAATGTATAGCTATTTAGTAGAGTTTATTATAGGAAGACACGCGAGCGCACACGCGCGCACGTATATTCTAACCGCTTCACTTTCCCCGTTCGTGCAAGCGTTTCACTATCAAGTTATGAATAAATATCACGGTAACCCGTTATGTTTAGGTACTTACCGGTGGTAGAATACTGTAAATAATCGAGAAAATGAATATTGGGGTGTCAGTGTAGCTCAGCACCGCTCTCTCCAGTGATCCTCCACGAAGACCGCAGCGAGCCAGCTGAGAAACCCGGTGCCAGAGAGTCGCATCGTGAAATGAAGAGATTTAAACGGAAAAGACCAAAAAGTTCAGGCGAAACTGGATTGTGCTGGAGAGAATTGCACTTCAGAGAGATGAAATCATAAAGGTTCATCAAAAATCTCCTAGTGGGGAAGGGGTTTGTCGAGCTAGCTTTGCAGCTAGCTACAACCAACCAGCTGTTCGCGCGGCGCTCCTGACTGAACTTTACAAAAATATGACTGAATATGTGACTACATCTGTCACGTATCTGCCGTCCATTTTAATGTTTGCGGATATATGAAGAGAGATGTGCTGTCTTGTCGGCTGAGCCACGCGTACCGCCACTTGCCACGGGAGACTTCGGTTCAACATTCAAAAGCGTGACCGCGCAGTGGTGTTCCATGCGCGTCACCGTGAGCACATAAGTGCGATTGGCGCAAAAGTCCAGATGATATTATCAGGGCTGAAGCACCATTAAATATTTCCCGTTTTATGAGTATTTCTTGTTAGATCTCGATGTATGCCTTTTTCAGATCATGAAACTGTTGTACAGTGCTCATTTTATTTAAATATTCAGGCTCTGGCTGTTACAGTAGGCTACATATTAATTATGCAAGACTTTATATAGCCTACATTGGTCATATATTATAATTTATGCAATAAGTGTAAATCATGATTGTAATAGAAAAAATTAATTACACTTACAGCAATCCAACTGTAACAAGGAGCAAATTAACACAAATCACTGATTCCTGAGTCTACTGGGACTAAACAGGCAACAGACCCGAAATAAATAACAGATACATAAATAATGTGTTAAATATTTATTATTAATAATTATAAATCTAGAATTCACTTTAATGAATGAATGAATGAATTGGGTGCACAAATGCTTTAGAGTTGATCTTCAGCTCCATCTATTGAACTGTCAGCACAGTCAGACAGAAAATCCTATGAAATAAACATATTTGCACATCAGGCATACATTAAATGTTTAATTGTTATTGTTAATATTACCATTTTAAAATAAGCTAAATTATTTTAAAATCCCAAGCTGTTTACACTCTGACTGATCATCTGTATACTATGTTATACTTACATACTTTGCCTGTCTTGTGTGTTTTTTTTTTATATACTCATAGTATTCAGTGGGTTATATGGGAAAAATTATATTTATATGAAGAGTTAATTTGCAAACACAGATAACTCTGTTTTTAACAATTTTCAAAAATCATGTTTTTTTCATTGTGCATTCCAGTTAATCTCAAACTGCAGTTTTGATTAAAAAAAAAAAAAAAAAAAAAAAAAAAAAACAATAAACACATTAAAAACATAACATAAAAAATATGATTTTTGAAAATTAAAAAAGGAGCTGTCTGTTTTTGCAAATAAACTTTTCATATATATATATATATATATATATATATATATATATATATATAATTTTTTTCTGCTCATAAATATCTGACAGTGTTGACCAAAAGTAAGAAGATAGCTGTGAAACCTTATACAAGAGGTTTATTTTTAAAATAAGCATTGTCTTCCTGTCAAGACATAATGTTTCTTGAAAAGATGCATACTTTTATTACTGTTTTTATTAAGTTTAAGATATTTTAATGTATCTGAAGTATTAAGTTATGATCTGAGAACAGGTTTCAAGGGTAGTGACTAATAATAAAAAAAAAAGTGGGGGACAAAAATTTAATTTGTGTAATCACCTCATTAAGTTTAGTTCACTACTGCATTTTTGAAAACACACTTAAAGGGACAGTTCAACCAAAAATGAAAATTATGGCATCATTTACTTACACTCAAGTTGTTCCAAACCTGTATGAGTTTCTTTCTTTTGTTGAGCACAAAAGAAGACATTTTGAAGAATGTTGCTAACCAAACAGTTGACGGTAGCCATTGACTTCTATAGTATTAAAAAAGGCAAACACTTTGGTTTCAACAGACAAAATAAACTTATACAAGAATTGTAACAACTTGGGAGTGACTCAATCCATTTAAAATACAATACTTAGTTAAACTGCCCGCTTTGCTTTTTCAGCATTTTTGTGTATTTGAACCCTTTCTAACTGTATGATTTTGAGATCCATCTTTTCAAACTGAGGGACTCATACGCAACTATTACAGAAGGTTCAAACGCTCAGTGATGCCTCAGAAGGAAACATGATGCATTCAGAGCCGGGGGGTGAAAACTTTTTGAATTTGAACATCAGGGTAAATTTCACAATAAATAAGTGAAATTTACCCTGATGTTCAAATTCAAAAAGTTTTCACCCCCCGGCTCTGAATGCATCATGTTCTGGGAAACAAGAAAGTATCTTCTGTAGCATCAGAAGGGCAGTACTAAATGAAAAAAATATGATATTTTGGCAAAATAAGAAAAATGTACACATCTTCATTGAGTTCAAAAGTTTTCATCCCCAGCTCTTAATGCATCGTTTTACCTTCTGGAGCATCAGTGAGCGTTTGAACCTTCAGTAATAGTTGCATACGAGTCTCTCAGTTGTCCTCAGTGTGAAAAGATGGATCTCAAACTCATACAGTCATTGTTGGAAATGGTTCAAATACACAAAAATGTTGAAAAACCAAAGAATTTGTTGGAAATCCTGAAGGATCATTCAGGTAACAAAGTATTAAGAATCAAGTGTATGTAAACTTTTAAATGGGCTCATTTTTATAAATTCAACTATTATTTTCTTTCGTGGACTATATGTAGATGTCTTTTATGTGAAATATCTCATTCAGGTCAGTAGTAAATAAAAAAATAACATGCATTTGGTATGATCCCTCTTATTTTGGTAAAATAATCAACATTTTGTAGATTCTGCAAGGTGTATGTGAACATCAAAATATCAGGTCATTAACATAAATAAGCAAGCTCACACAAGCACATGCTGTCATTTTCTTGTCTCTTTTATTATATCAAAATACAAAACATTTTTGAAGCAGGGAAAAAATTACATGGGTCTAGCATCTGAAAATGTCAATGAGCTGTACCAGTACTGAGTGATGTGAAACTTTAAGTGTTGAGGGTGAGGTCAGTATCTACTACTGTAGTCTTTTTTTTCTTTAAATAGTTATAATTGTTCATTTATTTATATACTTGGCAGCTCCACGTGAATCTATTCTATCTGTTCTATATATGTAAAATCTATAACCTTAGTCTTGATGAATAAAGCAACTCTGATTCTCTTTTTTTTTAAAAAACAAACAGCATCATTTCGTTCCTCCACTGTCTGAGGTCGTGTAGACTAGCTGTTAGTCAATTTATAGCTAGTGGAGAATGAAAAACCGTAGCACTCAAAGTACTGACTGAAACTCATAACGTAAGGGCGACCATTACAGAACGGTGCAATTAATAAGAGCACTGTACAAGAGAGGTAAACAGAGTTAACCCTATGGGTGCCACTTCAAATGTCATTTACTGTATCTGAAACATGAAAGCACATCAAAACAATACAGCAAAGCTATTGAACAGCAGTGAGAACAACACAAATGAGATTAAATGACAAAGCCGATTCTCACATTCCAGTATTGTTCAACATGTCAGATAATAACATTCATCCTGTAATATAGAATAAGAAATGACACTTTTGAAAAAGTATTTCACCAAAAAAAAAAAAAGAAAGAAGGAAATTGTATGTGTGTGTGTATGTATGTATATATATATATATATATATATATATATATATATATATATATATATATATATATATATGTATATGTATGTATGTATAAATCAAACCATTTAAAAAGGAAATCCTGGTTTTATGATCTCAGATTACAATTTATTATTTAATTCATTTTAGTTTCTGTGCAGGCAAATGTGGAGTGTACAGCATATGGATTGAAACCCACATCAATGAAAAATAATGGCATTTTAATGCCATTCGATTGACTCTGAATGAGGTCGTATTGTGATGTGCAAATCTGCAAACGATTCTACAAATGAAATTAAAAGACTGTGATGGTGCAAACCAGAGGTTGCGCTAGACTAACATTGTCCGTCATTTTGACCGACAGGGTCGTAAAAATTCCGTCATAATCTGTTATTACCCATCATCATAATTTTATATTTTCATTAGAATAAAACATTAATTGCTTTTATTTTTGTTCATGTTTTTTGGTCTATGCTGTTTTCAGATGAATAAACAGTACACAGTACATCTTCCTTCGAAAAAATACCAATAGGCTAGGCTTTGTGTTAGTTTTGATATAAAACAAAGTCTCAGATTTCAAATTATGTCCATTTCATTAGGAAATTAAAGCAATAAATACCGTTTTGGCGCTCTTTAATGTGGCGTGATAGATCGTTGTAGCTTCTATGTACTCGTCTTTGCGTAATCAAACGCATAGAAAAACATTCGTGACAGATCCGTTTTTGTTCTGGATCCAGCGCTCTGCTGCTACATTGAAAGTGGACAGGGGTGTGAGTTACAGCTACAATTTTACAATAGATCACCCTCACTGTGGAGTAATCCGTCAAAGTGACGAACAAGCTTCGGATTTTTCCGTCACTGAGAAAAATTTCCGTCAATGACGGAGAATTTTCGGTTAACGCGACCTCTGGTGCAAACGTATTACATCAGTACAATCTATGTTGAAGCTACCAAAAGGGTTAACATTGTTATTCTACCCAAAATGAATTATTTTGCACCGCAATTATAACCTCTTATAGTTTGTTTTCCTGACTGCCAAGTGTCCGGTTCCAGTATTTTCTAAACGCCGACGCTCGTCTCTAGTTTTTTGGTAGCGCAAAGTACATTTTTTCAGTATTCATGTATGGTTTTCTCTCGTTTACTTTGTAAATCTACAGGAAAGATGTTGAGAAGTGTGAGTTATCTCTGGTCTGGACCACAAAATAGATCAGCAATAGCACCAAGTCATGATATGTTCAATGGTATGGCTGCTTACACACCACACTGAGGTCTCTAGAAAAGATTACGGTGATTGTTTAGAATACATACCTACTACAAAAGCAGTTCGCATCTTCTGCTATTCGCTAATGACCACACCTTGCTACCATGAGCATCTAACAGCAGAAAGAACATATACTGTATTTCTCCATAAACAAGACAGCTAAATTGGAACAAATCCTCTCGCTTTTTCTCGCAGTACAAAATTAAAGATTCCCCAATTCGCCTTTATTACGTAACTATAAATATCTGTTATTTATACATACAGTACACTGTCAAAATATTTCTACTGGTACAGTCTGTTGACTATAAGAATACAGAATACATATATCTTGGACTGTGCTGCTATACATATTGCAGGTGCCACACAATCTACCCCCACAACAGACCGTCAAACGCCGTTTTAGTCAGCAGACACAAGATCTGCTGCTGACTATTCAAACAGCACTGGAACTGGACTAAGTAACGAAAATAACGAAAGAAAATCCATCTCTGCAGGTGTATCGAACTGCACGCTTCAACTTTGTGAAGCATTTCTTCAAAATCTATGCTATAGTTCATTAGGTTCTCTGAAGATGAGCACTAATCGTTTATGAAATGACTTTGAAAATGAGATTTGATCATGAAAACATGAGCAGAAATGTCTAATGTCCGTTTTATCTTTCATTGTGTTGTCACGTTTGTCTTTTTGTATTGCTTGAACCAGAGCTGTACTGTAATGGCAAAAAAATAAATAAATAAAAATCGATAACACCTTCCACTTTGGTTTGCGATTCTAATAGCGTTTAACTTTGAATATACATCTAAAATGAAAGGTCTGCTACATGTTTCCATAAACCACTGAGACAGACCGTAAAGTGACTCTACTCATCCATCAACAGCCACAGTGTACCACATATTCTCATTTACAAAAAAATATATATATTGCATGATTTGCATTTTTTTATTTACACCTTGTGATAGTTCTGGTATGTGTGTCTGCTGTGGAGCTGGTGTCCTGAAAATCCCTATGTGTTTCCTGCACTAAGTGCCACGTGAGGACACGACCGCCACGCTCTCTCTCTCTCGTCCTCTACATTGTGCTGATTCCATGCATTTTCCCTCTCGATCTGAGACTGTGTACCAAAACGATGAGCAGCATGATTATTCGTATGCTTTTTGTATCCCTGATGTACTATAAGAGGTCATCTTTTGAGAGGTTAACTTATAGGTTAGCTTGTTAACTCATTAGTGGCATCAATAATTGGAAAAGAGATGTATACGCAATATATATGCAACTGCAATGAAAGAAAACAAAAGGAAATGAATGAACACACAGTAAGGGTCATTTTAAGGGTTAAAGCGCTCTGAATTTCATCTGCTCAGACTTAAAACTGTATTAAAGGCTGTGTTGGATGTGCAATGCATTGTGTTTGTTTTTACAATTATTTTTTAAAAGTGCACATGAATTCATTGCTCTATTCATCAAACTATCATATATATATCTTACTATTTCTTTTTTTATTTCTTTTTATTTATTTATTTATTTATTTATTTATTTTACCTCTGGTGGTATGCAAGCCCATTCTGCCACTGAATAAAAATAGAAAGGTCATTGTGACCTTTTATCTCACAGTGCTGATTTTTTTCTCAGAACTGCATAATACAAACTCACAATTCTGACTTTTTAATCAGAATTGGGAGATATAAACTCACATTTGCTAGATTTAAAGGCAGAATTGCGAGATACAAACTCACAATTGTGGATTATAAAGTCAGAATTGCGATATATTAACTCACAGGTCTCAACTTTTTACCAGAATTGTGAGATAAACTTGCATGAAAAAAAGCCAGAATTGTGAGTTTATATTTTGCAATTCTGACTATCTCGCGGAATTTCATGATATAAACTCAATTTTGACTTTCTCAGAATTGTGAGTTATAAAGTCAGAATTGTGAGATGCAAACTCACAATTACGAGTTATAGTCAGAAATGCAATATATTAACTCACAAGTCTAACTTTTCTTGGAATTGTGTGAGATAAACTCACAATTGCAAAATAAAGTCAGAATTGAGTTTATATCTTGCAGTTCTAACTATTTCTCAGAATTGTGTGAGATAAACTCACTAAACAATTCTGACTTTATTTTTTTTCTTTACTCAAAATTGATACAAACTTGGAATTGTTACTTTTTTTCTCAGAATTGCATGATATTTTCTGTCAGAATCATGTAATACTAAGAATCTTTATCAGAATTGCATATTTTCTTTCTCAGAATTGTGTGATACTAAGTTTTAAAGTCAGAATTGCATAATATAAACTCACAATTCTGATTTTTTTCTAAAATGTGATATAAACTCACAATTCTGACTTTTTTCTCAGTATTGTAATATAAACTCAAAACTGCAAGAAATAAAGTATTTCGAGATAAAAACTCGCAATTCTGACTTTTTTCTTGCAAATGCGAGTTTATATCTCACAACTTTTTCTCAGAATTGTGACAAACAACTGCAAGATATAAAGTCCATTTCTGAGAGAAAAAAAGACTTTGCAGAATTGCGAGTTTATATCTCACAGTTCCGATTTAATAACTCGCATTTGCTATTAGTGTTAATTAAGTCAAAAAGCGTTATAAAGTCAGAATTGCGATATATAAACATGCAATTCTGAGAAAAAGTCACAATTGCAGTTCTGAGAAAAGTTTGTCCCACAATTTTGACTTTATACCTCGCAATTGTGAGTTTATATCACCCAATTCTTTGGAAAAAGTAAGAATTTCAAGTTTATATCTCACAATTCTGAATTTATAACTCGCAATTATGAGTTTATATCATGCAATTCTGAGAAAAAAGTCAGAATTTCAAGTTTATATCTTGCAATTCTGACGTTATAACTCGCAACTGCGAGCTTATATTTCACAATTCTGAGAAAAATGTGAGAAAAATGTGAGAAAAAACAAAAAACGTCAAACTGTGAGATAAACTGTTGCGATTACCTTTTTTAAAAAAATTTTATTCAGTGGGGGAAACAAGCTTCCATAAAGCGGTCATTGCAATGTTAAAAATAAAGTCAAAAACTCATTTACCTCCTTCATGTTTTTCACTTTCTTCTGTAAAAGCAAAAGATATATATATTTTTTTTTAAAAATGTCCCAGTGCTTTTACAATGCAAGTCAATGTTATTTTAGAAACATTCAGAAACATTCTTCAAAACACCTTCTTTTTTTGTTACACAAAAGAATACAACTCTGGAACAACATGAAGGCGTGTAAATGACAGAATTGTGTTTATAGTGGCAGTTTTTTGTGCAATGTTTCTGTTTAAATGAAACAATAAATATAATAAACAACTATAATTAAATATTATATGATAAGTAAATAAATAATATATCTTGTTGCACCCATATCATGATTGATTGGTTCAGTAACATTCAGCAAAATCCCAAAACCATGCTAAAAAGGTAATAAATACAAATCTATTCTTTATTATGTAAACATGTATATAATAAAACAGGGTTAGACTCTCAAAAACTTCTCTAGTCAAGACTTTACATTTCAAACATTTTAGCTCTTTTTCTGTGACTGGAAGCAAACAGCTAAAGTACCAACGAAGGCATAAATCAGCATCCAAACATCTTCTGCGACTAAACAATCAACAGACCAGCTAAAACCGGTTTGCTTATGAGTAAAGCATCTTTCATTCCAAGATGAAGTAATATTCGGGCATTTGCCAGTTCTGCAAAATGTGCACTTTCTCGTAAGTTGCTTTGGTAAGCAAGTGTCCGTTCAGAACATAAATGTGAATGTGATGTAAACTTATGAAAGAAAAACCAGAAGATGCAAAGCGAAACATGCTGCTAGCATATGAGATGATGAGAACAAAACAAAACAAAGGAACAGAGATTTATGAAGATGTTTTTATTAAAAATGATGCACCTCAGAATGATCTGGAATGGAAAAAATGCTAATCTTGAGATGTTTAAACCATCATATGGATATAAAATCAGTACAGTATAATAATAAATAAACCAACTAATGCTTGAAAGAATCTCTACCACGTCTATAATGCTACTAAAAAGATAAAGGTTCATTTCGTCAAGCTCAAGAATCTGTTACAATGAATCTCATCTTACACCGCCCGTGAGTCAAATCAAGTTAGCATTAATTACCTCTCAAAATCCCCAAACAGCTCATTTATCCAGCCGCTCTAGAGTTAGCCAATCTGTTCAACGATTGATGCTACAGTAGCAGAAGTCCCCTGCAAAGCAGAACGTGAGCTAGACTGGTATCCTTTCGGGTTTCAACGTAAAAAACATTCACCGACAAAATAAACAGGCTGCAAATCCAACGTGAGAGTGAATGCAAGTGGACTGAATCATTTACAACACATAAATAGCTCTTTTGGCTCAAAAATGCTCTCATGCATTCCAACCCTCATGAAAAAGTAACATTAGAAACTGAATCCAAAATATGACAATATGTTTTATATCAATATATTCTGTTGCGTGCATATATTGGCCAATTTATTCAAAATTACTAAAATTTTATAATACATTGTGCAATATATGCTATTACATTATATACAGTTTTTTTTTGTTTTGTTTTTTTGACATATTACAGTACATTCCTAGCATTTTGGATATTCATTTCGATATTATTCTCTTGTATGAAGGCTTTAAATAAAAAAGGAACACAATATTTAGATCATTAAATAGTCGGATATCTTTTAGAAAGCACCATTTGACAATTGCCCAGTGAAATGGATCAAAAATACTTAAGATGAGCAGATCTCCCGAATGAACGAGATGATCAGTCGCCTCTACCTACCTAAAACAGTGCGTCTTCAACACACACACATACACACACACACACAAATAGAATACCTACTGTAACTTTAGCAAGTAGGCCTCATCTAATCTGGTTACTTGATTTACAAATAAAACAACTACAAGTATGAACAATCAAGTCTTTGCTTAAAATGTAAAGCCATTCACACAACATACAAATGACGGCTCAATCACGGTTCGGGAATCTGAGCAGGTCTCACGGCGCAACGCTAAATAAAACGTGTCGAGCTCAGAATCGCTAAAGCTTAAAATGGTGTCTGACTCGTTGACAATCAATCCCCTTATCCAAAGCAACATATTCCACAAAGGCTGACCTTTTCTGACGCCTAAAAGGTGCAAAGGAGCACTTGATGCGCTGGTCTGTCACGTATAAGCCAACGTTACATCCAAACAAATGAGTAAAATCTTTAGCACACGGCAGCTGAGGCGACGACAACGTAGCTTCCCAACGGACATGTATACTTCCCAGCTCGAAACTCACGCTCGTTAATGTTTAACGCTCCGATGCTAGTCAAGTATGAATGTCGATATCATTAATGACCCTCAAAACGCCACAGCAGACAGCATGAAGTGCGGTCACATTAACGAACTTTTATCGACGTACGTAAGTAGCACAGCTCTGACAAAAATCACTTTAAAACCAAGCAGGTTTATGTTGGTCAGCTCGAAATCTACGTGAGGAAATCTTTAATCCTCACGTGAGGATTTCTATCCACCATATTTCTTTTTCCCGGCAAAGGCGCGGCCGTTTGTAAATTTTATGGGTCTTTAGCGTTACAAAACATCTCGTTTTGCTATTTGATATTGCAAATTGGTGTGTCTTACAAATTCATTTTAATGTATTATCTTAATTGTGAACACACTGGTTTGTAGTGAAACCGTTTTACCGTTTACTGCTCCTTGTTTTCTTTTGGTTATTTCCAGGGTTGCCAGGTTTTCACAACAAAACTCAAACAAGACAAGCCCATGGCGGGATCCCTTGGTTAAAAAAAAAAAAAAAAACGCATTAAAGGGGTAAAATACACGTCTTTTGGTAGGGTTCCCCCTGGTAAAATGCACATTCCAGGGGCTAAATATCACGTTTTTGAGGTCGCTTTAACCCGCGGACATGAAAAACAACCCGCGGCAATAGTTTTAAAGACTTGGCAACGCTGGTTATTTCCCTAAAGCGGCTAATGAACCGGAAGTCTCGCCCATATGCTTACCTCCGCTTTGAAGAAAAAGGTGTATTAAAATGTCTGGTAAATGTGACCGCACTTGAAAGCTTATCAGACAGATGCAGGATGGTGTTGAAATCCTAAAACATCAAATACTGAGGTGTTCACTATATAAGGTGCAGTCACATTTGCAAAATTTCTGTGAAATTTCTTGTATGTCGCAGCTCGCGCACAAGTCGCTTTGAAACCAAACAGATTTTTGTTGGTCAAATCTGTGAAATCTGCTATGACGAAATCGTTAACCCTCATGCGTGTGAATTCCTGTTAAAATGACATTAAATGTGACCACACCTTACCAGAAAGCTGCTTGGTTTGAAAGTGACTTTACTATTCGTAATAGACAACAAACCAAGTTTCGCTAATGTGATGGCACCTATAAGCAGCAGCCGTTATCTGCTGGAAGATCAAATTAATGACATATTATTAACAGAGTTCAGTCTGAAGACTTTTTATAGCACCTTACGTAGGCTGTTAAAATGCCTTTAATGTGGTGATTGGCTATTAGGAGGGGTTTAGCCATGAACCACACACCCATAACCTGCAATCTGGAGGTCAAGGGTTCACCTTCACTTGCTTTTCAATTTGATTTTCCCAGGCTGAAGAACTAGTACAATGTTCAGCCATTTGATGCAGTTTTAGACATTTTTTCAAATGTACAAGCTGACTGCACATCTGTACAAGTGATAAGACACAGAACATGCCACTTCTCGTCTGACGGCCATTTACATCCCCCTTGGACAATGGCTAGCACGCTTAAAATGTACATTTGCCCAGGTATGTCTGTTCAGACAGTGAAAATACATGTCTTTCTGTAGAAAAGAAGCACCGTTGGATGATAGAAACACAATAAAAACCTTTGGCCGCTGGGAATAGCCCTCTCATCCCAAAGAGATTTTCCCCCAAGGGTCTTCACAGAGAGAGACAGGCGCTGGGTTGCCACTTCTGGTTTAACCGAGAAAAACAAAAAAGGCTCGAAAATGGCCTACAAAGGCAGTAGATTTCACTTTTGTCACTTAAACGGAAACTCAAAACAACAGGAACAAGCATTAAAGAGCCCTATTAAGGCTAACATATGCCTTTTTATGTAAGGGGGCATCGCATTTTGATGACAAAAATACTATAGTTTATTATGGCACAAAATCCTATCCTCCTCACAGTACAGTACACTTTATAGTCTTATTGATTAAGGAAGCTGTAGTATTTTTGGCATTACTATAGTACTTTTTGAATAGAGCTTGAGAAGTGAGGTTGACGTCAACTAAAAATGTCACTCACAGTAGTCACCAAGGTTTTGCTTCAGTGCAAGTTTGTGTTCAAAAAGTGTAGAAGGATATATAGCAGCTTCTGTAATTGAGCACACATATCAAAAATTGCATTGGAATGAAATGTTCCCTTATTCAAATGGTTGCCATTGCCATCCAAGCCTGTGTCTCGGTCTGTCCTGTAGCTTTAATAGCTGAACTGTTGTGCTTTGTAAAAAAGTGTTTCCATTTTCTCCTCAAATGTGGAGAATTAGTATTAGTAGAAGTGTGAGAGTAGAGAACGCTTACAACATCTGAAACACACGCATTATCCTGTGTAATACCGTTATTACTAACAGCCATGGTGCAAATATGTTACAAGTTCATATGCTACTCTTTAAAAATGTGGGGTCAGTAAGATTTTTTTAAAGAAATTCATAACTTATTTAGCATGGATACATTTAAAATGATCAAAAGTTGCAGGCGTTTATAAAAGTGTTGTATTTCAAATAAATGCTGTTCTTTTTGTATCAGTGTTTTCAACACTGATAATAAGAAATGTTTCTTGAGCACCAAATCAACATACTAAAATGATTTCTGAAGGATCATGTGAAATTCAGCTTTGCAATTACTGTATAGGAATAAACTGTAATAGTTTCGGCTGTTTTTTTACTGTATTTTTGATCAAATAAATGCACTTTCAAAAACACTAGAAAATCTTACCGACCTCGAACTTTTAAATGGTAGTGTGCATTGCACTTTTCATGGTTGATTTACTAATATGTTCAAAATTTGCACTGTAGAATGTCATACTTGAAAATACAAATGTTTGGATTGCTAACGCCTACTGCGTTTGTCAGTATAGCAGCACTGAGATTGTGGTGAGTTTGAGGTATACCTGTGAAAACCCTGTGATCTACTGCTAGATATGGTCGAGGCTGTTGGCAGAATGAAACAGAAGCTTGACAGCTGTGCTCTTATCTGACGCACCATCTGATAAGAGTCACTAAATCCCAAAGATAAGTTGAGGCATATAAGATATTCTTTTTAATCTGCTCGAGATGACCGATCCTTCTGAATTTGAGGTAAATGGACTAGAGCAAAACCTTGGAACACAAGCATTTTCTTGTGATACATTAAGCGTAACGGAAACGAGAAGAGGAGTAAACCGTTGGCGTCGGGTGTAGACGTGAAGACATTGGCTGGCTGAGCGAAGGTGGAAGGAGCTCAGAGTTTGGGGAGAGTGTGGCCTGTAATCTCTGGGACTTCAGAGGAGAGTGGCGTGGTCTGGGTCTGCTGTGTCCATACTAGCCAAAATGGCTTTCTGGTCTTCTCGGGGCGGGCGACGGTACAGCAGAGCGGAGAAGCGGGCGTACGGGTCCTGGCGAGTCGACTTTTTCTTCTTCTTGCGGAGGTAGAGAGCTTCTTCTGGCTGGAGGACCTGAGAGGTGTGGGGCTGCTGGGTCTGAGAGGGGGGCACACCTGTGTAGAGAGAAAGACTGATGAGCACGTGAGGACAGGTATGTTGAAAGTGAGGAAAGATGCTGCAGTGAGACACTAAGGTTGTGTTTACACTACTTAAAGGAGAAGTCCACTTCCACAACAAAGATTCACATATAATGTACTTATTCTTTCTTCAGTCGTAAAGAAATTATGTTCTTTGAGGAAAGCATTTCAGCATTTTTCTTCATATAATGGACCCCGATTTTGAACTTACAAAATCCAGTTTAAATGCGGCTTCAAACGATCCCAAATGCGGTTGTAAATGATCCCAGCCGAGGAAGAAGGGTCTTATCTAGCGAAACGATCGGTTATTTTCATTAAAAAAATACAATTTAAATACTTTTTATCTCAAACGCTCATCTTGCCTTGCTCTCCCTGAACTCTGTGTATTCTGGCTCAAGACAGTTAGGTATGTCGTAAAAATCTGATCGTATTTTCTATCTCAACTTCAAAATCATCCTACATTGCTGCAGAAGTTCCGACCCAGTCTAAGCAAAGTGAACAAGATCAAACACCCTTAGCAAAAAAGGTAAAACAGCGATATAGGACGATTTTGAAGTTGAGGGAGAACATGAGATGGGAGTTTTTCGACATACCCTAACTGTCATGAACCGGAAAAAAAAAGTCCAGGCAGAGTAAGACAAGATGAGCGTTTGACATTAAAAAGTATATAAACCGTTTTATTTTTATGAAAATAACCTATCGTTACGCTACGACCCTTCTTTCTCAGCTGGGATCATTTACAACCGCATTTGGGATCGTTTGAAGCTGCACTTAAACTGCATTTTGGAAGTTTAAAATCGGGGCACCATATCAGTCCATTATATGGAGAAAAACGTTGAAATGTTTTCCTCAAAAAACATATTTTCTTTACGACTGAAGAAAGAAAGACATGAACATCTTGGATGACAAGGGGGTGAGTACATTATATGTGAATCTTTGTTTTGGATATGGACTTCTCCTTTAATGCACAGATCTGATCTTTTGACCATATTTAGATTTGGCCTGCCTGTTTACATTTACTTTAGACATAACTGGTATCCGATATCTGCGTTTACATTAATTCCCGCCCAAAATGATTCTTAGTGACTTTACTATGCACATGGTAGACCCTCAGGTTTTGAATGTCTGTATTATTAAAATGATTTATATAATTCACGTTCAGTGGCCATTATTATTTCCCAGCATGGACAACAGTTGTGGATGTTTAGCAGCACAAAATCTGACTGAACGGATAAAGACTGGAAAATAATGGTAATTTTAATTTGGTATTTTGAGAGAGAGAACACACAAGCAACTGTGAAATCTGTGAAAAACTCTGAAAAACAAGTGAAAGTTATCACCTAATTTCTGAAAAATATAATGCAGCTTTTAGTAGCAAAGTTTTTGTATTTATGAATTCTGAATGTGCAATAACCTAGGCCTATATAAAAAAAAAAAAAAAAAAAACTGCAATGAAATGTGAGCGCATATAGCACGCCGACATTAAAACGCTATCTTTATGGGCAAACGTTTCTCCCTTGCATTGGGAGTTCTGAGGGAATTGGATATGTGTGTTTAGATGTACGTTGGATATCCAAATATCAGATATGTATCTGATTAAAATCCACATTTGGAAGTGGCCCAGACCGGATGCGAAAAATTTGGATCTCGTGCAGATTTTTCTGTTTACAGGTGTGTAACAAATTCCTGTCAGGACAGGAATCTCTGTCAGATGTGAGCAAAAAAATTAGATTTTTTTTTGTGCCAGTGTAAACATAGCCAATGATAAAGACGGAGAAATCAGTATAAAAAAATCAGGTCTCTGTGCCATCCATAATTAATACAGGTCTTAATATTCAATCAGACCATTCATCCGGTAACTGAAACCGGCGCTACTTTCATGCCTCTCACATCACACTGCAGATTCTTTCTTGTTTCACCAATGAAAATACAAACGCAACTGGTGCCATATAGCCAGTTATTGCTTTTAGTGAAAACTTCAGAGAACTGAACTTAGTTTTCTGCAGTCATTAATCCTTTCAGCGTCACATGATTCTTCAGAAAACAATCTAATATGATGATTTGGTGTGCAAGAAACATTTCTAATTATCAATTATCAATTACTGATCGACCCAAGTACGAATTTGGATGTTGCCGAATTCGTTCTTTTCACTTTTCACATCACATATCGGATCCAAAAGGCATTTATTTTCAATACAATGAAGGAAATAATCAAAAAGTGGAAAAAGTGCCTAACATGTGTTTATTAGTTAGGGGTAGGTGTAGAGAGGGCTATATTGTCCCAATGCGGTGGCATCCATTTAATCATTTTAATAAAAATGATAATTAACACTTAATATGTTATTATTGCACACTGTTTTATAATGTACTACAATACTGAGGTGCAAATATCTGCCACTATTTGCACTAAATAGTTTAAATAGCATCTAACTAATATTATTGAAAATACTGCTGTTTTCATATAGTGCACTCAGTGTAAATAGCATCCATTGCTAAAAAAAAAATGCTATTTTCTGTAGCTGTGTTTCCATTACCCTTTAAATTGAACAAAACTGAAATAGCAAATTAAAAATACACCCAATGGAAATGTCAATTTCGCAAAAACTTCTATATATCGCAAAAAAAAAAAAAAACGCTCGCATGAGGTGGTTTTTCAGGCAATTCGAAAAAGGAATATTTTGCAAAACTACAATCGAAACAGTTTTTTTCCGCATTTAAAGCTCACTTGGTGAACGTAAGTCACATGATTATTCTTTAATCTACTATAACCTCCAAGAATCACCTCATACGTGGCCACTCAATAGTACAAGGGGTTTTCCTCGCCATTAATGCTTGAATATCCCCTTATTTACACTGTACACGTCTGCAGCGCATTACGGCTCTGCCGTGGCTGATCACGGCCACTCTAGTCGATGCTTGTGTTTATACTAATCGCGCCATGACATATTTCAGAAACGCCCAAGAAGCGCCTTCCACGCTGCTTTGTTAAAGATACTAGTCTACGTCAACCTTAGATTAAAAATTATGACTAGTGCAGTGGCTGTGATATACATAAACCTACCAAAAAGTCATCATGACTTATCGCGAGAGGAAAAAATTACGTTTTAGTCACATAACATTAGTTAATAGAAACGGCGTCATTTTGCAATAGTTTTTTTGTCAACGTTTATAAAATAATGCAAAGTTTTGAGCAAAACTATCATTGAAATGCACCTACTTAGTGTAAATAGCATCTATCGCTATTTGCACTTAGTGCAATTAGGTGCTGCCTAAAAATATATATAATCTATAATATTTTGCTGTAAATTCATTTACCATCTTGGTAAAAGGTTTGTGTCTCTAACCTTAACCACAAATGAAATTACACAACATTAAAGAAAATACAGAATACATTACGTCATCTTACAATAAACATTTGTTGCACGCCAGCATTAAGAAATCAATTTTATATTATATATCATTTTAAATTACAGTTTTTGTAAGCAACAAACAATTTTACTGCTGTGTTAACTGGGTTGCTACTTGATAACAATGTAAAAACAATGTCCTGAAGCAGAACCGGTTGAAAACCAGTACATTAAAAAATAAATAATCAAATTCGTAAATTAGAAAAAAAATCAACTTTTTGTCAAGTCTAAGCTTATTTATTGCACACTACACAATAAATGATAACGAAATGTTATAATGTCAGCATAAAGCATGGCACAAAGTATCATGAGTCAGGATAAATGAAGTAATTTTGTTAAAAAAAGCAGATCGTCATCAGTACAGTGCCAGTGACCACTTAAATTCCAGGAAAGGGTTTTATAGTGTTAAAGGAAGCCCAGAGAGCACTTCAGTGTGGAGAACCACTGTTATGAAGAGTCTCTCTCAAAACCACCTTCTTACACCTCAGTGCCCTACAAACATAAAATGCATAACTGACTCTGTATATTCTAAACGACTCGTAAGAACAATGTCCCTTTTCCCTTAATAGATGATGTTCACTTAAATACACTGACTTAATAAAAACACACATTATTGCTCTGTTTCAAAACTAAGTGAGGCACAGACAGCATTTTAAGGCATCATAGGCATGAAAGCTGTTCCACATAGACCCAAGCGACCCAAATCAGTCACTTGCGATGTTCCATTTCAGTTAGCATCCTTCCATATAAGGTACAGTTGTATACAACAAACAACTCACTAGGTTTTGAAACAGAGCTTATGTTTATAAAAAATTATTTTTTTGTACAACAGTATCTTGTGACTTGTTCCTCACCCGTCTTTCGTCTGGTCTTGGAGTTGTTATTGTTGATGCCGACTTTCTTGGCTTTTTTCACTCGTTGATATCTCAGTGCTTCTATCCTCTCAGACCCTGCAGAGCCACTTGGTGCACCTCGACGTTTTCTGTGCAGGAAGCAAAGAGAGGCAAAGCCATCACACAGGGGAAAAGTACAGCGGTGGCTCGCCATGTGTGTTAAACTGGTCACAGTAGCGATCACATGGCCTTTGGTTAAGTTACTGTTGCAAATACAGGCCTACAGGCAACTCAGATTACCCATGAATCAAATGATCTGAACCAGGCGTGGTCCAGTTTAGCATGATAAGTATGATGCAAAACATTTATTTGAGTGGAAAGATAGGTATACTTAAAGTTGCTCAAAAATTACATTTTGGATTAGAGCTCAAATCAACATTTAAATGTAAAAAAATATGTCAGGCTTAAAGAAACAGTAAGGCAAAAACTTCTATATTTTATCATATATTATTAGGAAATGAATTTTCTTTTAAAATGTATACAATACCTCAATATGGCAACATTATGTATCTGTTTAAAGAGAAATTTTGAGAAATCATTACATAGATTGGGGTAATTACAATGGGTGTGCATATTTAAATACTAGGGCTGTCAAACGATTAATCGCGATTAATCGGATACAAAATAAAAGTTCGAGTTTGCCTAATATATGTGTGTGTGCTGTGTGTGATTATCATGTATATATAAATACAAACACATTCATGTATATATTTAAGAAATATTTACAAGTATATGTATTTATTATAATTTTGATAGAATTTATATTATATATAAATAAAAATATTTTGTACATAACATATTTCTCTTAAATATATACATTAATTTGTGTGTATTTATACATGCATAATAATTACACACAGTACACACACATTTATTAGGGCAAACTCAAACTTTTATTTTGTATGCGATTAATCGCGATTAATCGTTTGACAGCCCTATTAAATACATATTAGAATAATACTGTAATGGTAAAGTACTTTAAAATTTGACTTATAAATACATGTACAGTCTTCCCATCCAAATACAGTATGGAGGCACTTAAACCGGCAGCCCGCATACTCTGCCCCAAACACACACACACTCACGCACACACAGCTCTCACGAGGCACAATAAAATAACAGAAATAGCATTATAGAGGGGCCGTCCTTCTGCCGAGGCTGCCGAGAGAAATTAAAGGCCATTAGTAGAGGGGGAAAATCACAGCTCAGCGACAAAGCATTGTCAGAAATGTGCTCATAGACATGAATACTGTCTACAATGGGCTTCACCATGCTGACAGGGGGAGAGATGGCGGGAGGGGAAAATGGCTACTTGGGAACAGTCACATAATGAAAAATAAAACAAAGCACTTGGACAACAAATGTAACAAGAATTTAATCAGATATTTGTTGGTTTTTCAACTGAAGAGCAATATTTAGCAATGGCATGCATGGCAATTTGCACATGGAACAGAACTTTAAAGGGGAATACTCTGGAAAAGCACTTCATCGGGTGAAAGCCACAACTTAAAAAGGAGCATTTTCAGGTGCCAATAGTACTTTCCCCATTGTAAAGGAAGTGCAGGAACTGTTTTGGAAGAAAACTTGCTTCGCATGATTGTGAAATGTGTTCTGCAGTCGAAACAAGTGCAGTTTTATGCATACGCTGCGTGTAGACTAGGTCAGTCGTGATTCTACAATAAAAACGCTTTTTATCATACGAGGCGTCTGTACAAGGCTCATGGTTTTTGAATCACTTGAATTGGTTTCAAGCAATAAAAAGCACCTACCTAAAATGAGGTATAACATGCAACTCCTGCTTGAGACGGTCCCTAACAAATGGTCACCTTGATCCAGGTTGAGTTCAAATTCCCAGCCATCGCACGTAGCGTTTGTGTTGTCATTTAATATAAAGCTTCATTTAAAAGCACATTTATTTTAAAAAACAGACCATGAATCAAACCATGAGGACTTTCTAAATGGCAAACTCTCATGAAATCAGTATTAAAGCTCTTTTCTTGAGTTTTTTTTTATTGCGTCTCAAGCATGAGGTTGTGTTGGCTAAATGAAATGTGCTGGGTTTTTTAATAAATAACTGGGAAATGTACATATGCATACTAAGACCAGAATGCATATAGAATTCAAGACTGCAGAACTAAAATATGTGGCTATCTGAAAAGAAATATAAAGTAAACTTGGTAAGAAACGGAAAGGAAAGCAAGACCCAAAGACTTGTATTCCCCTTTAAAGGACGAGGTGAATAAAAGCCCCACCTGCTGCCCCCCCCCTTTCAGACATGGATCCAACCCTTACCTATTGCGGTGTAGAGGACCTGGTCACAACAACGCTGCCCAGATAGCTGAGATCAATCAAAAACAAAGCAGGTAAGACTCGAGGAGTCATCAAGAATGACCAAATGCCCTATTTAAGATGATGGCGACATTGCAACAGATGAGAGCAGACAGTCCCTGCAACGCGATTCGCCCAACAAGCCTCCCCCTGGCAGTCAGAGCTGGGGTGACCTGGGTGACAGGAGGCAGGAGAGAGGGGGGGAGTGTGGAAAAGGCAATCATGCGGTCAGGTTACTTTGGAACAGGAGAAGAGCCCTGGACACACCAACCTCAGCCTCCACATCATAAACGTCCTAAAAAGCCTGGAGTTAGTCAAAACAGTGGGCTTCGTTTGGACTGGGACTGGTCAATTTTATTGCACATGTGGGGTTCCTCCTGTTGGGTGAAAGGCAGGGTAAAGCATGACAGTGAATGGAAAGGCTGAGATCCTGTGGTGGTATACCTCTGATTCCAGGCTTTTTAGGGGCTTCGTTATTGCATTTTAAATTAACTTAAAATGGAACTTCTCCACACACGTAGCCCTAAAAGGTCTGTCACCATGTCTGTGAAGCAAATAATTCATCTTGACTTGGAATCGGTTACCCCGCAACCGCATTTGACTTTTGGTCTAAGACAAGTGCTTTAAAGTGCTTCACAGACCTCATGAATGAAATTGGATGTCTGACATGAAAAGCAGAATTAGCGGCATAGAAAACTATAGCACGATTTGTCTATGTAGAAAATGGTTTTGAATGGTTTTGAATAATGCAAGGCATCTGGGGCAGTGTGTCTATGAAAGCATGAGTTCTAACACTACGAAAACCAGCTTAAGGCAAACAGCAAACATAATTCTGCCCATGTGAGCAAGCTGTAGCATTGGTTGTTTCTGCACTGAGGCCCCTGAAGATGTTACACTTAGGCCAGATGGTACATGGTTTATCAGTCCACACACTACAGGCCTAGTGCACCTACCCTGAAGCTGATAACTGGGGTGGAGAGGGTTCTGATGGAAGGATCTCCTCCTCAGTCCTCCTCTGGGTTGGCATCTGCCCAAAAATGTTGCTGCTTTCTACAGGAGGTGAAGGGGACTGTGACGGATAGCTTGCTGCTGAGGTGGCAAACGCCATGTGGGATCGGTAGCTGGGACTCGCCCTTCGGCTGCCTTGGCCTTGAGCGGGAGAGGAGGAGGGGGAGGACCTCCTTGAGAAGCTAACTGAAGAAGGAGGTTGAAGGGTGATCTCAGACATCTCGGGAGGGATCGGGGGTTGGATGACACTGGGACGGGGCCTGGGGCGGACTACGATCTCCGGCGAGCCTTCGTGGGAGCTAATAGGGCTCTGGGTGAGAGGTGAGAGGCGGGATGGCTGGAGAACTACCATGCTGGGTTCCATCCTACGGGGCTGCCTGGGGCTAAGCCTGGGCGTAAGCTCGTACCATCGGGTATCCAGGCTTCCGAACGAGCTTGGGCCAACCATGTGAGACACCGGGTCAGGGTAAGGCAATACCGGTACACCCATACCGTGGCTTGTGTGTCTTAGCTGCCCTAGACTCTGTGCCTCTTGCATAGGTAAACGCTTGGCTGGAAGGCCCTGAGGCTTGACCTTGCTGGGACTCTTGCCTGGGCGGCTCTTTGGGGCCTCCAGCTGCAGGATACCAGGGTAAGGAGATACTTGAAGGGCGGAGGGCTGGAGGGCACTAGGAGGAAGAACAAGAGGGGGAGGAAGGGGAGGCTCCGGATGAAGATGCAAAGGGTGCGGAGGTGGAAAAATAAAGTGAGGACCCTCGATTGTGGCAAAGGTAAAATCGGGCCGCTGCCAGATGTCTGGAGAGCGGGAGGTGGAGGGGTGCGCCAAGGGAAGGGTGTAGCCAGAGACTGCATAATGCTGAATCTCTCCCTCACCGATTTCCTCCGGGATGGTGGGATGACCAAAAGGTCCCTCCAGGTGGTAAGGAGGAGAAGACATTACTGAGCTGAGAGGGCTGGTGTCTGGCATGTAGAAGGGAGGCGGAGGCTCAGGTTCCCCTGGACTTCCCAAGTAGCTGTAGAACTGGCCATGCGAAAAGGCTCGGAAGTGAGGAGCACCACGAATCTGCCCTGTAGCCTGGAGTCGACTCGTCTCCATGATAGTCATGCCTTCCATGGGCCTCTGGAAGCGGGGACTGTAGGCTGGGGGCTGCAAGTAAGACTCCTGGCTAGAAGAAATGGGGGAGATCTGATGGGGTCTGAGGGTAGCCATCATCGGCGGCATAGGCCCCGGATCATCATTCTCCTCATCTGACTGTCGAAATTCAGGGTACAGGTCAGACTCCTCCACGAAGGGGAAGCCCTCAATGCGCCGTGCCTTAACCGGAGTTTCCGCATCCGAAGGTTCCATGACAAAGCGCCCATCTGGGCCACGACTGATCAATTCGATCGGCGTGGTAGCTTCCGCCTCGTGCTTAGAGACGCTATATTTCTTGCTAATTATTGCTCTCTTGGTCTTCTTGTATAAGGACAGCTCCTTCTCCTTGGCAGGACTTTGAGGAAACTTCTTAGCTCGTAAACCATCCTCGGAGGACTCTGAAGGAGGTCCAATGGAGCGGACACTTTCTGGACTAACCTTTCCAGAAGATGATCTACAAAAATTAGAGAGAAAAAGAAAGAAGAATAAATATTGACAATTTGAGGTTCCAAGTAAAAATACGTCTAAGACTTGTTTAACACTCATATCTAATGTTGAGGAATACTTGTGATTCAAATGTACTTATAATACACCACAACAGATTCTTTGACAGTCTTGCACCCAAGGTACTTCACAGTATCCTATCACACTCACAACTCTTAAAGTGACAGGAAAGACAAGCATGACGTAAGCTATATAATTTAAAAGTACATAAACATGTCACCAACTGAAACTTGCTTATTCACTTGAAATGACTGCTATCATTGTTAGTAAGTAAATGAACCGTTTTCTGAAACTTTGCTGACATGCTTTTGAAACATGTCTTAAGATAACCAGTTGTCCCCAAGCGTTTAGTGCAAGTTTGTGCTCTTTTAGCATTAACCAGAATGATTACTGAAGTGGTTTGTTTACTTTAAGGTCATAATCATGTGAGCTAATTTAACCTCTGATTTAGTTTTGCCAGTTTGGCATCTTTATGCTACTTTACAGATTAAAAACATCAGTTATCTTCAAATCAGACTGAAAATATCTAGGACACACAATTATTTTAGGCCCCATAAAGTAGCACCCTGAAACCTAATAGAGATGATTACATATGATTACAATGAGTTTGTTTGTTGGTTGTAATTTTCACTCTTTTTCTGGATATATCTTGTCATAACTCATACTTGTTAAGGCCTTATACTCTCCAGTCACCACTGTTTAAATATCAAAACTAATTCAGTTTTAACAGTATTGTTTTCTCAAGAAATGTGTAAAGTGTGTGTGGTAAACACCACATATCTAAAAAGATATGAGTGCTCATTAATCATAAATGGTGACATTTTCCAAGACATTCAACTGAGAGTATTTACATGACCAAACAACGAGAAATAACAAGCATAGTCCAGAAAAGAAGAGAGAAAATCAGGAAATGTTGGAGCCATAATACTTTATTCAGTAACACATATACATGTAATGGCTGAAGCTTTGTTTTTGCTGAATCATTACACCATGCACTTTCGCTTGTAATGGCTGCGGTGACGGAGCTTGGTTTCCATGGCAACTGCCTATTGATGACCACCATTCAGGTGCAATGACGTTATGCCTGCTCCAAGCAACAATACAGTACACCATAAAGCAGGCTTTTCCCCAGCCAAGCAGAGGGAACACACAATACACACTCTCTAGCAAAATAAAGTCCCCACCAAATAAACTTCCCACCATTGTTCTCACAAATGTTTAGAGGCATAATACACAACACGTCCGTTAAGAAAATAAAAAGAAAACTAAACATACAGACAGGTTTGATCGGATATTAACCTGCTTGTCAACAAAGCTGTGCTTTCATTTTGCAAGAGTAAACATGTTTTGGATAAAAACATTGATAGAACGTCAAAGATTAAGTGTGTGTTTTAACTGTAATTATCCTTATCAGCTGATCATGTCAAGTTGTCGTCCTGCTAAACGTTGTGATAAAAGATAATGACCAGGATTGCTGACAGAAAGATGTTATCAGACCCTATAGAGGCCACCAAAATAAACTGTTTCTGGTTCTACTTGGTCTTCATGGAAATCTCTCCTGGAACTTCATAATGACTCTTTTAAATTCATACAAATAAACACTGCTGCTATTTCAGGTCACAAAATTCTGGACTAGAATTCAAGAATGATTGTCAAGCAATACAGTACCACAGTTAATACAGTTTTTGGCACAGAATATCTCTTTAAAAGCAATTACAAATAACACAAAGTGCATACGCTTCACAATATACCAAGATTGTGCACTGTTTACCATTTAAATAAGTTAAATCCACTATCAAAACAATAAATAACAAACAAAAAGCAATCTGAACGCAGGAACGCCAGCTGCTTCACGTTAACCTCTGGTGTGCAAGGGTGTGTTGGTGACATATAGGCAGTGGTTCAGGTGCTTGGGAGGGAGAAATCTGAAACAAATATTATGGGGGTGATTAAGACACATGAAAGAGAGTGCAAGCCAGCCCTTGGCAGCCTATGGCCTTAATGTGTGCAACATTATTTAAACTGTACTGTAAATTTAGTGTGTGGAAGCACAAAAGTTCACATGCAATGCTTAATGTTATGTAGAAAAACAAGCAAAATACTTCAATATTATTTAAAAACTGACGCTATGAAATAGCATATATACATCAGAATTTAAATAAAATGTGACATTGGTAGTGTGTTTACCATATACATTATAAGTACATGAAAGACAGATAGACAAATAGATAGATACAGTTAAAGTCAAAAGTTTACATACACCCTGTAGAATCTGCAAAATGTTAATTATTTTACCAAAATAAGAGGGATCATACAAAACTATGTATGTATGTATGTTGTTATTTTTTATTTAGTACTGACCTGAATAAGATATTTCACATAAAAGACGCTTACATATAGTCCACAAGAAAAAATAAATAGTTAAATTTATGAAAAAATGCCCCCATTCAAAAGTTTACATACTCTTGATTCTTAATACTGTTTTTTTTTTGTTTAGTGATATTTGTTTATGAGTTCCTTGTTTGTCCTGAAGAGTTAAACCGCCTGCTGTTCTTCCGAAAAATCCTTCAGGTCCCACAAGTTCTTTGGTTTTTCAACATCTTTGTGTATTTGAATGCTTCACATGTTCAAACGTTCAGTGATGCTTCAGAAGGGAAACACGATGTACTAAGAGCCGGGGGTGTAAACGTTTGAACATTTTTTGCCTAAATATTAAATTTTCTTCATTTAGTACCACCCTTCAGAAGCTACAGAAGATACTTACATGACAAAATAAGTTAAATTTACCCTGATCTTCAAATTTAAAAAGTTTTCACCTCCCAGCTCTTAATGCATCGTTTTTCCTTCTGAAGCATAAGTGAGCGTTTAATCCTTTTTTTAATAGTTGCATATGAGTCCCTCGGTTGTCCTCAGTGAGAAAAGATGGATCTCAAAATCGTACAGTCATTGTTGGAAAGGGTTCAAATACACAAATGCTGAAAAACTAAAGAATTTGTGGGACCTGAAGGTTTTTTCTGAAGAACGGCAGGCGGTTTTACTGTTCAGAACAAACAAGAAACTCATGAACAACTATCTCTAAACAAAAAAACAACTGTGGATCATTCAGGTAACAACATAGCATTATGAATCAAGTGTATGTAAACTTTTGAACAGGGTCATTTTTATAATTTTAACTATTATTTTCTCTTGTGGACTCTAAGTAAACATCTTTTATGTGAAATATCTTATTCAGGTCAGTACTAAATAAAAACATAGCATGTATTTTGTATGATTCCTCTTATTTTGGTAAAAATATTTGACTTCAACTGTAGACAGACAGATAGATAGATAGATAGATAGATAGATAGATAGATAGATAGACAGATAGATAGGATATTTTTGAAAATGTGGACCTGTGGAGGAAAAACATTTGGCAGACAGGGAGGAAAAATAGCAGATCACCCAGAGAGACCCATCAGGAGTAGGTAACACTAAGAAGAACTGAGAGGCTTAACTAAACAGAGATGTGACTGCATCCCAACAACCAAAACTCACATCCACCCTTACACAAGGTCCAGCTACGTAATGGATGACTTGGTGAGAGTTTGGGGAGCTGTATTAAACTTGTTTCAGGGATGATTGTGTGTGAAATATTTGTTTGAAATTTCAATAAAAGGCTAAATATGATTTAAAGTCTGCTTGCTTGCCTAATTCCATACAAAAGTTAGCGTTATGAAAACCGTTCATGACTAACACGACCCAGTTCTGTGACCAGGATTCCACAGCTCTTAATGTACTGCTTTATAATCAAATTAAAGGTGCTGTGTCGCCCTCTGCAGGACACATGAAAACAAACTGATGCTGTAATCAAATTAAAGGTGCACACTGGGATATTTATAACCTAAAGTCTATGGACTGCAAGTTTGGTATGCTGTCAGCTCCCACAAACAATTCTGAGTCCCTTTATTTATAAAATGAAAGGGTAAATGTGCTTATAATAGAGGCATAATAGATTATAGCGTATAGTGTATACTATGGAGGATATATTTGAAAGGTTTTTCTTATTTTCTTTTTCAAAATGAATGTACATAGTGCTTTTCACAATGCTCATTGTTTCAAAGCAGCTTTGCAGAAAACTATGATGTTAATGTTTATAATATCCTAATGCCTTACAGTCACATTAGAGCTGGGCAAAAATTTGCAACAAAATTAAAATGAGGCAGCTGAGATTTGCTATATATAGTAGTATATATTGCTTTGTGTGCATGTACTGTAATGTATGTAAACAAAGTTGGATATGATAGAGTGGTGAGAAAAATTATGTAAACCCCTTGGAATTGGTTGGTTTTTTGCATTAAGTAGCAATAGAATGACATGACACATGACATTGTATGATCAATTAATGCAGAAAACCAACCATTCCTATGGGTTTAAATATTTTTAATATTTAAAATAACTGTTTTCTATTTGAATATATTTTAAAATGTAATTTATCCCTGTGATTTCAAAGCTGAATTTTTAGTATCACTGCTCCAGTCAGATGATCCTTCAGAAATCATTCTAATATTCTGATTTGCTGCTCAAAAACATTTATTATTATTATTATTATTATTATTATTATTATGCTGAAAACAGCTGAGTAGTTTTTTCAGGTTTCTTTGATGAATAGAAAGTTCAGAAGAACAGCATTGATCTGAAATAGAAATAGTTTGTAACAGCAGAAAATCTGAATATTAGAATGATTTCTGAAGGATCGTGTGACACTGAAGACTGAAGTGATGATGCTGAAAATGTAGCTTTCGTCACAGGAATAAATTACATTTTAAAGTATATTCAAATAGAAAACAGTTATTTTAAATAGCAAAAATATTTGAAAATATGTTTACTGTACTTTGGATCAAATAAATGCAGGATTGGTGAGCAGAAGAGACTTCTTTAAAAAAAACATCAAAAATCTTACTGTTCAAAAACTTCTGACTGGTAGTGTAGGCGTATTAATTTAAATGTTTTACACAAATACTCCCACACAATAATTAAGAAATTAAATTGAAAATAACCCAGAAAGCACCTTTAAATGTGTAAATCAGGCAGGTGCCAAAAGGCGACTAAAAAGTCTTGAGATTTGGGTCTCCTGTGTGTATAGCGCATGGGTTCACAGCCTGCCAAAACAACCGTGCCCAGCAGCGCACATGGGACGCATGCGACATAAGGCAGTGCACACTGCTGAACAAGGTGCAGGCACTCACAGAGGACTGGTGGGCGGAGGCCTGTAGCTGCTCCTCTCCTGCCCTTCCCAGTAGGGTTCTATGCCAGGCAGAGGGGTAAGAGGACTCCTGCGGCAGGAAACACAATAGAGATGGGAGGGACAGGGATGGGGAGGGGAGGGGTCATGTTGGCCATCAATGAGGCTGCTTTCCATACAACCAACATAGCAGGAGAACAAAACAGTGACATGAAGTGAAGAAAAAAGGTAGGGAGATCTTAAGGAAATAAGAAACGATAATGATCAAGGGCACTGGATTGTTCATTTATTAAATGACAGTTAATCATCTTTCACTCGTTTTAGGGCCTGTGCATGCAGGGATGTCAAGGCCAGCTTGGATCCATGCAGTCTTCTTGTTTTGATATACCCAGCAGACATTCAGTGGTTTATTTGAGATTCCTAGCAAAATCAGCTGATATACAGTGGAGCGCAAAGATCTGAGACTAAACGCTTCAGGTTTGCATTTGAAAATTTTTTATTTAAAATTCTAATTTAAAAATTACTTCAAATGTTTTTATTAGTGCTGTCAAAATTAGCGTGTTAACGCAGGCGAATAATTTGTCCAATATTTAACGCAGTTAATGCTGGGGCGGGGCTAGGGTTGGCCACCCCACTCACAACTGCTGCTTCTCTCTCTTTTTTCTTGACAAGGAGTGAGCTTATTTAGTCATCAAATGGGAGTCTTTTCAGTCGCACACTCCACTTTAGTGTCAGGCGCTAATCAAACGAATGCACGGATGCTTCAATTGCACGCAAAAATGCGTATTGTATCATTTCATATTAAACCATGAATGAAACTACGAGCATGCGTGTCAGATCTGTGTCACGTTCAGCAGCAGCAGCTCTTAAAGAAGTAGCAGCCAAATAAGTTAATAACTCAGCTGCTGTAATGTCTTATAATCAAACACAAGAACACAAGAAAAAAGAGGAAATCGATAACTTTTGTAGCTTTAAGGATTTGTCTATATTTAATTTAGTATTTAGTGTTTGATAACTTTACTAATTTTCTGTATATTTCCTCTTGCTGAAGAGCACAGTTAAATAATGGGTTTATGGGAAGATTGTTTTAAGTTTACTTAAATTAGAAGTTGTTATTTTTGAAAGTGTAATAAATGTTAAAATTGAGCTTTCAATAATACTTGAATGTTGAATGGCTATAGTCAATGGTTAAATATTAGGGAAATAAATTTTTTTTTAGAGATGTCAGTAATATTATCAGTATATCAGTGATACCTTCAGTCATAAAAAATATTTAACAGTTATTAGAAATATACTGTCTTTACATTGTTTCTATATTAATTTGAAGATTGAATATGAAATTATTGCAATAATAAAAGTATATTTAAAAAGTTTAATGTTTAATGGGATTACTCACGATTAACTGCAATTCATTTCAGAAAAAAAATGTGCGATAATTTTTTTTATTTTTGATTCACAGCACTAGTTTTTATTACAAATAATCATCATGTCACAAGTGTGCTTAATTTAAATGAATGTTTAGTATTTGCTATTCATTTGACATTAACATTTCTTCATTTTGTAATTTCAAAATCCCCAAACTTTTCTTTTTTAAACTTTCTTTCTTTCTTTGCTGACACTGAATACCAGATTTTCAGTGTAACATCAGACTTTTGCCTCCGCTGTATAATTTTGCAAACGCACAAGCCTATGTAAAAAGAAGTACAATAACTCAAAGTATATTTTGTGAATAATGAACACTTGATGCCATAATAATACTGCAGATAAAAATAAAAATAAATCCAATAATACAGCACCACCACAAAGAAACCTTATCCCAGCATATGAAATAAAGTGAGCTGCAATGTTTTTAAAGGGACAGTTCACCCAAAAATGAAAATTCTGTCAATAATTACTCAACCTCATGTCGTTCCAAACCCAGACCTGCGTTCATCTCACACACAAATTATGATATTTTTGATGAAATCCAATAGCTTTCTGACCCTGCACAGACAATAACACAACTACCACGTTCAAGGCCCAGAAAGGTAGCAAGGACGTTGTTAAAATAATCAGCGGTTCAACCTGAATTTTATGAAGGTGCAAGAATACTTTTTTTTGTGCACAAAGACAACAAAAATATCTTTATTCAACAATTTCTTCTTTTTTCTGTCAGACTTTGACTCACTCTTGGATTTCATCAAAAATATCCTAATTGTGTTCCGAAGATGAACAAAGGTCTTACAAGTTTGGAATGACATGAGGATGAGTAATTAATGACAGAATTTTCATTTTTTTAGTTGAACTATCCCTTTAAATGTCACAGCTGACATCATACCAGAGCTAACCCACTTAGCTCTAGACTACTGAAAGATGCATGTAGGAGGATCAAGTACTATAAATGTAATATCTGAGACATTCCTCGTCTAAATGTATTATTACAGAGAAACAGTGTTATATGCTTTCAAGTCACTTAAATCTTATCTTTTGTGTTTCTGAAGCATTAAAGGACATCAGATGATGTGTCAAGTAAAAAAGCTTTTTCTTGCTTGATTCAAGAAGTATGTAATACTATGATAGGATAATACTTAAGATACTATATTATGAAGAAATAATATGAAGGAATACTATTGAATGTATAAATAAGAAAATCCTAGTCACCGATGTCCACTGTTATTAGCACTGGGAAGAAAGACAAACAACAGAGTTAGTGTAAAATATAAGTTAAGATGAGTTTGTTGTTGTGGTACACCGGAGAAGAAACTCCCTGCTCTTCAGTGTTATTATACCATGGTAAATGCAAAATAAAAATATGAAAGCTTTGTAACAGGCATTCTTGGAAGCAGAGACAAAACAGCATGCTCATTTACCATGGTAGAGTATTCATAGATATTGTTGTTATCACCCAAAGTTATTAAAGAGTTCACCCAAAAAGAGTTCTGTCATCTGGGCTTTTCAAACTACATTAACTCTGGCTCATCGTCTTTTTTTATTATTTTTTTTTATTATTAAAGGTCTTGACACTGGGTTAAGCTACATGTCTCACTAGTAATTTTGAAAGGCGATTAGAACCGCTTTTAATGGAGGTTTATAAAATACTGCCTGATGTTAAGCAAAAAACAACTAATCATAGCCTCAATGCTTTAAATATTCATGCGCTCATAAGCAGTTTAAACTTAATACTGACTGAAAAACTTCTCCCACAATCTTATTTGAGCGAATTAAATATGCAAATACAGTATCTATCAGTTTTGAGACACACAAGAACCACTTTCGGGTGAACTACAGTATCCTGTGAAGGCTTTTTGGTCAGAAAGGACTCTGTTATAGCACAATCTATGATACATAATAATCTGGACCAGTAAATTGAATGTCTTTTGTGAAACAAAAAAAAACACACTTTTATCATATCTATGCACTTCAAATCACATGTTGCACAGATGTTGCATATCTCTTACAGTGCTTGTACTATACGAGCATGTTTTACACTCTCTTTTCAGTGTCTGATTGTTGCCATGGGAACTCAAAAGCAGCAGGTCACTTTAAATCAGTCTCTGTGCAGAAACCAATTACTATGAGGATGAACCTGAACCCGAGACTACAGTACTTTCATTACCTGGGTAGTAAGTGTCATCAAAACCATGAACATTCATAGACAGGTCAACACCACAGTCAATATATCAAGCAGGAATACATGAGCAGCATTTTTTTTCCTACAATAACTAATAATTATCTAAATCTCACTGCAAAACACTCATGTCTCAAATTGCTCATTAACAGCCATGAAACAAAATCTATTACAGAAGAATAGGAATAAACTTCAAATGCCTTTAATGAATGCTGTAAGGCACCAATGAAAATGAAGTAAATTTTCAGCTAAATTCAGCTTAGGTCGTTTTCCAGTCCTACCCATTTTTCTGTCACCTCTCATTTGGTAACCGAAGAGGTAATAATAATAATAATAATAATAATAATAATAAAGAAAAGAAAAAAATAATTTCTTTGAAATTAAAGGGTTACTCCAACCCAAAATGAAAATTTTGTCATTAATCACTTACCACCATGTCGTTCCAAACCCGTAAAAGCTTCGTTCATCTTCGGAACACAATTTAAGATATTTTTGTCCCATTGACTGCCAGGTAAATACCACTGTCAAGACCCAGAAAAGTATGAAAGATGTCGTCAAAATAGTTCATCTACCATCAGTGGTTCAACCATAGTTTTAGGAAGCTACGAGAATACTTTTTGTACGCAAAGAAAAGAAAAATAACGACTTTATTCGACAATTCGTCTCGTCCGCATCACCGTAGCACCATTCTGGATAGTAGGGACTTTAAGCAGCAGCTACGGATGGAACGGCAACGGCATTCCGACGTCATATTGCGCGTTCATGACTTCTTGACGTGCTACTGTAGCCGTCTACTACGGGAGAACAGCTGGTTTGCCGTAGTCTTTACAACGTGACAGATTAGGTAGATAAATGTTATGTTTTATAGTTTATAGCTCTGTAACTCCATCAGTATACGATTCTACCATTAGTCTTTCATTTAATCTGTGTCGATATGTTTTAAACTTAAGCTAATTTTAACGATTTTCTTTTTTCATTTGTAAAAGATATGTCTGCTGTTGTCAACGGCACCTCAGGTAGCACTGAGACTAGAGAGGATGTGAAACGAACAATGTACGTATTGCCTAAACATCCTCCTCATAATCCATGATTTGTATTTAAATAAATGAATGCCGCGTTGCGCCGTCTTGTTTATAGTTGCTTAATGATTTTTACGTTCTTGGCTACGGCGATGTAACAGCTTACTTCCGGTCATCGTAGCCGTTCCAAGGGAAGCGGTTGCTTAAAGTCCCTAGTAACCCTGTACGCAAACAGCGTACGCTGTTCTCTGTCAGCTGCGTCACGCGTCATACGTTTTCTCCGTTTATTTACGCTTTGATTCAAACGAAAACAGCGTATCCGCATAACGCAGCTGACAGAGAACAGCGTACGCTGTTTGCGTACAGGGGATACTATCCAAAATGGCGCTACGGTGATGCAGATTAGATTAATTGTTGAATAAAGTCGTTATTTTTGTTTTCTTTGCATACAAAAAGTATTCTCGTCGCTTCATAAAATTCAGATTGAACCACTGATGGCAGATGGGCTATTTTGACGATGCCTTTCATACTTTTTTGAGTCTTGACAGTGGTATTTACCTGGCAGTCAATGGGACAGATATTTTCATCCAAAATATCTTAATTTTGTTCCGAAGACGAACAAAGCTTTTACGGGATTGGAACGACATGGTGGTAAGTGATTAATGACAAAATTTTCATTTTGGGGTGGAGTAACCCTTTAATGGAAAAAAAAAGTCAAATGTTGTGGTGTCATACTTACAGATGAGGCAATATTGTGGCTAAATGTGCAATCCGTTTGCAACATGTCCAGCATATTTTGAATTTTGAAGTAATCAATTATAAAATTAGTTAATGATAAACTCCATATGGCAAAATGGATCAGTGGTGTTTCTGGTAAACTTACAGTGCAAAAATTCACCTTACTTACCCCTATAGCTATCTTGCCTTACTAATATGCCGTTTTATACAACAGTTCTTTCTGGTCCTCGAATCTGATTGGCTGCGAGGAGTGTGCTATTCTAGTGATAACAGAACTCCAGTTGTTTCACTTTGTATCACTCCTCATGGGGTATTTCTCACAGCCAGTGTAATGGCCAAGCCTAAATCCACTATAATTTTATAAATAATATTGTTTTTGTATTACAAAATGTAGTTTTAAAAGCGGCATCTAGTGGTGAAGTTTCGAATTGCACATAGAGAAGCTACCGTGGCCAACACGGCAAAGATGTCGTCGTCTGAGAGCAAAGAATGAGGTTTCTTTACAAAGGTAAGTTAAGGAATTCTATTTACTAAATTATTCAGTAAACCAATATGTTATTGAGAATATTACTGTTACTTGTTCATCATTGTGTCAGTATTTTATTCGCAAGAACAACATAGTGACAAAACATACTCTGTAGAGCAGTTTGTCCATTTAGGGCTACTACAGAAACATGGCGGCGCAAAATAGTGACTTCCATGTAAGGGGACCGCAGTGTATGTAGATAGAAATTGCTCATTCTAAAGTAATAAAAATATAATTGTTCATTATGTTTATACACCTCTGCAAACATAGTTGTGTTTATAATATTAATAGAAAATAGATGTCAGTAAATCATATTAAATATTACACACTGCACCTTTAAGAGTTTTTTTAGGCGAGAATGTACTTGTTTAGACTTTAAATATGCAGTTTGTTAATAAAAATAAAAATGTCAGAAACACAGAAATTACTTTTAATTGAGCATTCGAAGTCTTTAAAGTGGCAAAAATGTGAATCTTTTATTATTAGATTTAGTTGGTTAATTTCAGAAATATACCTCTTTAAATATCACATGAGACCTGGAATTAGTGAATGAGATTATTAGTGAATAAGATTAAGATAATACAGTAATGCATCTGCTGTAAAGCAGTGATTCCCAACCATGAGGCCAACTAGGAGATCTCAGCAAAAAAAAAAAAAAAAAAAAAAAAAAAGGTTTAATCAAAATATTTATTAATTTAAAGGATTAGTTCACTTCCAGAATAAAAATTTCCTGATAATTTACTCACCCCCATGTCATCCAAGATGTTCATGTCTTTTTTTTTTTTTAAGTCGAAAAGAAATTAAGCTTTTTGAGGAAAACATTCCAGGATTTTGCTCCATACAGTGGACTTCAATGGTGACCAGCAGTTTGAAGGTCAAAATTGCAGTTTCAATGCAGCTTCAAAGGGCTCTACACGATCCCAGCTGAGGAATAAGGGTACTGTCTAGTGAAATGGTCATTTTCTAAAAAGAAATTAAAATGCATATACTTTTTAACCACAAATGCTCATCTTGCAGAACTTCACGCCTTACATAAGCATGTAGGAAAGGTCACGTACAGTTCGTTCTTTGTCTGTGTACTTCGTTTCAAAATAGTGGGGTAGGGTGAAAAACTCCATCTCATTTTCTCCACCAACTTCAAAATTGTCCAACATTGTTGTTTTACCTTTTTTTGTAAAAGGTGTTTGACTTTTGCTTTGTAAGCCCTGAGTTGGTACTTCCGCCTACATCATAAGTGACCTTTCCAACATGACTACTTAATGCGTTAAGTCGAGCTAGTGCAAGATGAGCATTTGTGTACTATAATACGACCCTTATTCCTTGTGTAGAGCCTTTAAAGCTGCATTGAAACTGCAATTTGGACCTTCAACCCACTGGCTCTCTTTGAAATTCACTATATGGAGAAAAATCCTGGAATGTTTTCCTCAAAAACCTTAATTTCTTTGCGACCGAAGAAAGACATGAATATCTTGGATGACATGGGGGTGAATAAACTAACAGGACATTTTTATTCTGAGAGTGAACTAATACTTTAATTTACCCCCTCAACAACTGTTCAAATGTTTGTTTTTCCTTTGAAGAGCCATCTTGGAAGACCTGGATATATGAGGAAACCTGAAGGATATATGTGAACACAAAACCAGTCTTAAGTAGCACTTACAATACAATGTATTGGGCAAAATTATCGATTTTTCTTTTATGCCAAAAATCGTTAGGATATTAAGTAAAGATCATGTTCCATGAAGATAGTTTGTAAATTTCCTACCGTAAATATATTAAAACTTAATTTTTGATTAGTAACATGCATAGCTAAGAACTTCATTCTGACAACTTTAAAGGCGATTTTCTCAATTGTTATTTTTATTTTTTTTTTTTTTCAAATAGTTGTATCTCGGCCAAATATTGTCCTATTCTAACAAGCTTTCAGTTGATGTATAGATCTCAATTAAAAAAAAAAGGACCCTTATGACTGGTTTTGTGGTCCAGGGTCACATATGAGCAAGATAAATATACATTTTACCAGTTATGCCAAGCTCTAATATATTTTATCAAGTAAATTCATTTGTTACCCTGTATAACAATTCTTCGATTTGGATTTTCAGTTAACTGGTTTGAGAGATTAGACTATAATACAGGTACAGAAATAAAATAAATAATA
The DNA here is from genome assembly GCA_036247105.1 of Cirrhinus mrigala. Lineage (NCBI taxonomy): Eukaryota > Metazoa > Chordata > Actinopteri > Cypriniformes > Cyprinidae > Cirrhinus > Cirrhinus mrigala. The sequence continues at coordinate 15,086,000 of CM070027.1, read as the reverse complement.
AAATAAAATAAAAAATAAAATACTGTTTTTGTATTTTTATCAAATAAATGCAGTCTTGGTGAGAATAATGCTTTTTAATTTAACATACTTTTTTGGAAAATATTTATCCTTCGAGTAATACAGGTACTAAAATAAAAAAAATGCTGTAATTTTGATCAAATAAATGCAGTCTTGGTTTTTTTTTTTTTTTTTATTTAAACACACATTTTTTGGCCAATATTTATTCTTGATTTGGTTTTTCCATAAACTGGTTTGAGAGATTGAAACATTTTTACACAACTAGACTATAATACAGGTACTGAAAAATAAAATAAAATGAAATAAAATAAAATACTGTATTTTTGATCAAATAAATGAGGTCTTGGTATTTTTTTTTTTTTTTTAATTTAACATTTTTTGGCTAATATTTCTTCTTCGATTTGGATTTTCCATAAACTGGTTTGAGAGATTAAACCATTTTTACACAACAAGACTATAATACAGGTACCGAAAAATAAAATAAAATAAAATAAAATAAAATAAAATACTGTATTTTTGATCAAATAAATGAGGTCTTGGTAAGCTTTTTTTTTTTTTTTTTTTTTTTTTTTTTTTTAAATTTAACACAATTTTTTGGCCAATATTTATTCTTCGATTTGGATTTTCTATAAACTGGTTTGAGATATTGAAACATTTCCACAAAACTAGACTATAATACAGGTACTGAAAACACAAAATGAAATAAAATACTGTATTTTTGATCAAATAAATGAGGTCTTGGTAAGCTTTTTTTTTTTTTTTTTAATTTAACACACATTTTTTTGGCCAATATTTATTCTTCGATTTGGATTTTCCATAAACTGGTTTGAGAGATTGAAACATTTTTACACAACTAGACTATAATACAGAAGTAAGAAGAACATTAAGACCCCAACTGAAATTCTGAAATGTAACTATTTAAATTTACGTTAAACTATTAAGTTAAGTTAACTATTTTGGTTACAGAAATTGAAACTTTTAAAATAATATTAGGGCTAGGGGCCATTTAAATATTACTGTGGACAATAGGGGACCTTACCATCTAAAAGTTTGAGAACCATTGATCTAAAGTGCAAATCAGACAAGAGAACTATTTAGAAATCCAGACTAATAGAAAAATGAAGAAACTGCTCTTTGATGAAATGAACTTAGACCGTCCAGTCCATGAACACAATACATCCATGAATCACCGGCCTATCACTGAGCAGTAATTAATGGGTCTTCTAATAGGATCTTTAAACGAGAGGGCGTGCCTGTCGGATGCCTTGATTTATGAAGCACACTCCACTCTCTGTCTGAATAAACTGAGGTGCGAGGGGAAAAGTGGAAAGTTCTTAAAAGACTACTTACGGAGTCTCCACGCTCTTTCTGCAGTGTGTTATAGACAGAGGGGGATCTGTTGAAGACAAAATCAGATTAGAGATTTCAAACACGCATAAAAAGATCAGTGGTGTGATTGTGGCAACTGCCTGTTATTAAAACCTCTTCATACTGCAAGAGAACAAGATTGTGGGAATGCCTTGAATGTTAAAGACAAACATTTTTAGCATTCTGTTTGAATCCCAAGTCCATCATTATGGTAAGAAAGGCGTGGGTTCGGATGAGAAAGAGGAGGGCGTTCTGACCGCGAGGGCACCACTGACCTCGTCTCCGCTTGAGCTTACGCCGTCTCTGTTTGTTGACGAAGCAGGCCGCTAGCGTGCTGAAGAGGATGGCTGCTGCCAGGAAACAGATGGTGGCCACAATGCCTGCCACCACCGGCCGCGCCAGCCCCTCGTCTGGCACCTCAGGCGGCGGGAAGTAGTCTGAAAGATACAAACAAGCTCGCCTTCAGCACACACACACACAAAGCGCTTTCATTCTAAGTGTGGGCTGTTTCAAAAATAAACCACACAGCTCATTCTGAATGATTTAGTTAATAGGAGGGAAGATTTGAAAGATGGAAACAGAACGAAATGGTCGTCGATCTTGTTTATAAAGACGTTCAAAATACATTCAGAATCACCCTGGGATGCTTTGAGAAATGAAAACAGACTGAATGGCAGCCTCGTGTTTGTTTTGACTTCAAGTAGTGATTGAATTCTGACTGCAGCGCATTAACCATCTATTTAGGAAATTCAATCATTCAGAGGTGACTGTCAATCACTGGGAAGTGGTAATGGAACAAGGAGAGTCAATAAAGCAGAAAAATAAAATACTGTTTTTTTTTAATCAAATAATTTTTTTTAATATATGTATATTTTTTGGACAATATTTATCCTTTCGATTTGGAATTTTGGTAAACTTTAAACAACTAAATTAATAAAATAAAATAAAATCTACAGTTCCAAAGTTTTGGGCCAGTATACTAGACTATAAGACATGTACTGAAAATAAAATAAATTAAAATTAAATTAAATTAAATAAAAAAATACAGTTTTTTTTAATCAAATAAAGGCTGTCTTGGTGAGCATATATATATATTTTTTTATTTAACATACTTTTTGAACAATATTTATTCTTAGAGTAATACAGAAAATAAAATAAAAATACAGTTTTTTAATCAAATAAATGCAGTCTTGGTGAGCATAATTTTTTAAACATATTTTTTGGACAATATTTATTCTTCGATTTAGATTTTCAGTTAACTGGTTTGAGAGATTGAAACATTTTGACATAACTAGACTATAATACAGGTACTGAAAATAAAATAAAATAAAATAATATTTTTGATCAAATAAATGAGGTCTTAGTAAGCTTTTTTTTTTTATTTTTTTATTTAACACACATGTTTTTTGCCAATATTTATTATTCAATTTGGATTTTCCATAAACTGGTTTGAGAGATTAAAACATTTTTACACAACTGGACTATAATACAGGTACTGAAAAATTAAATTAAATTAAATTATAAAATAAAATAAAATATAAAATAAAATAAATAAATAAAATAAAATATTTTTGATCAAATCAATGAGGTCTTGGTAAGCTTTTTTTTTTTTTTTAATTTAACACACATTTTTTGGCCAATATTTATTCTTCGATTTGGATTTTCCATAAACTGGTTTGAGAGACTGAAATATTTTTACACAACTAGACTATAATACAGGTACTGAAAAATTAGAGTAAATTAAATAATAAAATAAAATAAAAAATATTTTTTAAAATAAAAAATAGGTCTTGATAAGCTATAATACAGGTACTGAAAAAAATAAATAAAATAAAGTAAAATAAAACAAAACACTTCAAAAGTTTGGGACAATAAACTGATAAAGATATTTATATATCTTATTTAAAAAAGTATAGATTCTTTAGAACTTTCATTTAAAAATCCTGAAAATTATTGCAAACACAAAATTATTAGACAACACAACTGTTTTCAACATTTATAATAATAAGAAATCAGCATATTAGAATGATTTCTGAAGAATCATGTGATGCTGAAGACTGGAATAATGATGATAATTCAGCTTTGCCATCAATACAAAAAATACACATTAAAATATATTAGAATAGTTATTTTAAACTGTAATAATATGTCATAAAATTACTGTTTTACTGTATTTTAATCAAATAAATGCAGTCTTTCTTTCAAAAAACTTTCTTTCTTCCATTTTCAATACTGAACATACTTTCTTCACATAATATTTATTCTTCGATTTGGATCAGCTGTGGTTTGAGAGACATTTTTACACAACTAGACTATAATAAAAAAGTACTGAAGTGAAGAGAAAACTTATTTAACAAAAAAAAAAGCTTATATTAAAACAAAAAGAGCACAATGCCTCCAATATTTCTGAATATGGACTTATTTTCCAAAAAAAAGTTCATTCAGACAATCCAGCAGATGGCAGCAGAGTCTCATCAGACCATCACTATTTCAAAATCAACTCATTCCATTAACGTTTGTGTGGGCCTAAACAAAAATGTCACAGTATAATATGATATTATGTGCAGTAAATCTCACAGTACAGATTCAAAACCCATACGGACAATAAAAATCCTCCGAGCACTGACCTGTGCTAGAGACTCCCACTACATTACTGGGCTCACTGACAAGGTCCTCCATAACCGCCATCACTCTGAACTCATACCAGGCCTCCTGCAAAACAATGCAGAGACATTTACAGCATCTTTCCTTAAAATAAATGAATAGATAACTCAATCCACTGAAAGTTCAGTTGCAGTAGATTAGAAAGCTGCAAGGAGTGTGAAATAATTTGAATAAATTTGCATCTAAATGTGACAAGATGTGACAAATATCCAAATATAGATATTAGAAATACAAAGAGATATCTTCTCTATTAGGGTTAGAAAAATAAAATAAAATAAAATAAAATAAAATATGCTGAAGGGATGCCAATACAAGCTTTCTGTCAATCTTTTGAAATGGTCATCACAGACATACCTGAACCAGGTCTCTAGCCAACAGCTCTGTCTCTCCTGCAGGGATTGCATCATCAAGAACATCCCACCTCTCCCCGAGGCGGAACTCCATGATGTAGTGATCAATTGGCGATGTGTGATTGGCTGGAGGGATCCAAGTGAGTAGGACTCCCTGCTGTGTCCGGTTGGCTGTGAGGCACCGTGGTGGGGTAAGCAGCACCAGTGGTTCTGGGGTACTTATAGGAAATACTAGATAGAAAAAGGAAAAGTCATAGTCATGCTGATTTGATGCTCAAGAAACATTTCTTCTTATTAATGTTGAAAAAAATTGCTGCTTAACATTTTTGTGGAAACATTTGGGGCAATAAACTGATAAAGACATTTATTTTTACACAACTAGACTATAATACAGGTACTGAAAAATAAAATAATAAAATAAAATATTTTTGATCAAATAAATGAGGTCTTGGTAAGCTTTTTTTTTTTTTTTTTTTTTTTTAAATTTAACACACAATTTTTTTGGCGAATATTTATTCTTCGATTTGGATTTTCCATAAACTGGTTTGAGAGATTAAAACATTTTTACACAACTAGACTATAATACAGATACTGAAAAAAAAAAAAAAAATAAAATAAAATAATAAAATAAAATAAAACACTTCAAAAGATTGGGGCAATAAACTGATAAAGACATTTATATATGTTATTTAAAAAAGTATATATTCTTTATAATTTCATTTAAAAATCCTGAAAATTAATACAAACACAAAATTATTAGACAACACAACTGTTTTCAACATTTATAATAATAAGAAATCAGCTTATTAGAATGATTTTGAAGAATCATGTGATGCTGAAGACTGGAGTAATGATTCAGCTAATTCAGCTTTGCCATCAATACAAAAAATACACGTTAAAATATATTCATATATGCACTTTTATTTATAATTTAAGATGATCAGAAAGATCACAAGAGCAGCATTAATTTGAAATACATTTTTTGTAACATTATAAATGTCTTTACAGCAAGGTTATGGTTAACTAAAACTAAACCTGAAACTGAAATTAAAAACATCTTTGTTAAAAAATTAAACCTGTCATTGTAATTTAGTTGAACTTGATGTACTAAAATTACTAAAACTTAAACTGAAATAAAAACGATATACATACTAAAAATGAAAAAAAAAAAAACACACACAAAACAAAATCACTAAAACTTGACCTTGAAATTAAAAATTAATAAAATGATTACAATTTTAATAAAAACTATAATAGTATCTCAATTATACTAAAATAATGTTTTATGGTCGCATTTTTTTCAACTTTTTGATTCATCTTTGCTGAATAAAAGTATTAATTAGTATAAATAGTATAGTATAAATTACTAAAAAAAAAAAACTTGAATGTACACTACCGTTCAAAAGTTTGGGGTCAGTACATTTTTATTGTTTCTTTTTTTTTTTTTTAAGAAATTAATACTTTTATTCACCAAGGATGTGTTAAGTTAATAATTAAAAGTTTATTAAAAGTTAATAATAAATAATTTACATTGTTATAAAATATTTATATTTTGAATAAACACTGTACTTTTTAAACTTGTTATTCATGAAAGAATCCTGAAAAAAAAAATTACAGGTTCCAAAAAATATTTGGCAGCACAACTGTTGATATTATCCAACATTGATCATTCTAATAATAAATCCGCATATTAGAATGATTTCTGAAGGATCATGTGACACTTAAGACTGGAGTAACAGCTGATAAAAATTCAGCTTTTCATCACAGGAATAAATTCTATTTTAAAGTATGTTAAAATAAAAAACATTATTTTATATTGTAAAAACATTTTGCAATATTACTGTTTTTTTTTCTATATTTTTAATCAAATAAATGCAGCCTTGATGAGGATAAGAGACTACTTTAAAGACTATTACAAGTCTTACTGACCCCAAACTTTTGAACGGTAGTGTGTATATAAGTGATAAATTTGGTAGTGTTAAAGTACCATATCGTATTTTTTTTTTTTTTATTTTACATTTTTTCTTTTATTTATTTATTTCTTTATTCATTTTTTAAATTGCTATATTCCAATTTTGAATACTTATGGGCATCTAATGCTCAATTAAAGTAAATCCTAAAAATACTAATAATCTGAATGTTCAAATCTCAAAATAAACATACATTTTATAAATATTTACATATAAGTGTTGAATAACTTTGTGCTGCGTGAAATTTTTTGTGGAAACAATGATACTTTATTCATTTCTTTTTAAATTTAAGAAAAAAAGAAAGTTCAAAAGAGCAGCATTTATTTAAAATATATATATTTTTTGCAACATTATAAATGTCTTACAGCAGGGTTATTATGGTAACTAAAACTAAAACCGAAACTAAAATTGAAACCATAAAAAAAACAGATTTTTATAAAGAATAAATGTTAACTGAATAAATTAAATAAAAAAAACATTTGTAATTTAGTTGAATTTGATGTACTAAAATTACTAAAACTAAAACTGAAATAATAATGAATAAAAATAATATATATACGTATATATATAAAAAAAAATACTAAAAATGCCAAAAAACAAACAAAAAACAACAACACATAACAAAATCACTAAAACTTGACCTAAAATGAAAATGAATGAAAAAAAAAAAAAAAAATTGTGCTGCTTATATATATATATATATATATATATATTGTTATTTTGTTATTATTTTTTGTTACATTATAAATGTAACAGCAGGGTTATTATGGTTAACTAAAACTGAAACTGAAAATCATAAAAAAAAAAACACTTGTTACTATTATAATGAATAATTATTAACTGAATAAATAAAATAATAAAATATAAAAAAAAAGCTTTATGGTTGCTTTTGGTCATCTTGATTAATCTTTGCTGAATAAAAGTATTAATTTCTATAGTATAAATAGTATAGTATAAATTACAAAATAAATAAATAAATAAATAAAATAAAATAAAAAATATTGCTGACCCCAAACATCTGAATTGTAGTGTATATATAAGTAATAAACTTGCTAGTATAATAGTACCATATCATTTATTATTATTAGGTTTTTTTTAAATATTATTTTATTTTAGAGGGTTTTTTTTTTTTAATCGCTACTTTCGGATATTTGATTATTTATAAATATCTAATGCTCAATTCAAGCAAATCCTAAAAAAAAAAAAAAAAAAAAAAACTAATCATCTTAATGTTAAAGCAAATCTCTAAATAAACATAAACATAAATATTTACATATAAAGTTATGATTCCTTAAATGCACATGTAGCATTTAAAATGACTTATTTTCAGTTTTTAGTGTTTTATTTCCAATTTATTAAGACAAAATAGCATTTTTAATACTACTTTGTAGTATCTTTAATATTAATATCCATTTATAAGTTGTTGACAATAACATTACAGCTTATCAGCTTATCAGTATCAGCCAGAATTTTAATATTTGTGCATTACTAGCATTTACAAAATATATAATGTAGTGTAATATATTTAGGATCATGTATTTGGAGCTAATAACAACTGTAATACTTAAATTCTTAGCCATTCCCATCCCTACTATAAAAAGCATTTCTGTCAGGCAGAGATGATCTTGTCATTGAATGCTGTATCGTGCAGGTGGCCAACCTAGTGTGTTCACAGTGACGACCTCGCTGAACGGGCCCGTCCCCAGCTTGTTCTGGGCCAGGACGCTGAATTGGTAGGCCGTCTCGGGTTCCAGGCCTTGCACCAGGAGCCAGTGCTGCCCGCTGGGCACAGGCATGGACAGCCAGTCATGCGGTCCTAACTGCTCCCTCTTCACCCTGCAGGAGGAGTCACATGCACAGATGGAAAGAGTTCAGCACGGCACAAGCATCCACGCGCACACGCTCCGATAATGATTGCCATGTCGCTCACAATACTGATGAGAGCACTGCCTGCAGCTAGACGTAAAAAGACAGCTTGTTTGGCTCAGTGTGAGTGCTCAGTGATATCCAATAACACAAAACTGTCTCACGGTTTCCCAGTGGAAATTCTGAAGAATACAACCGCGTTTTCGACCGCTGAAATATCCTCATAGATCTTCAGTGAGCCTTGTACGCCCTACAGCCCTTTTCCCTGGATCACTTGAGAATGACCTATGGCTTGAAATGAGTCTTATGGACAATACATCGCCTATACAAACCACCAGAATGTCTTCAATGTTGTGGATAAGTGGAGTAGTGATTTTTATGCATTGTTTTTAACTAAAGAAGCCCTAGAGTGTGACATCATGTCCTGCTGAACAAATCCATTGCAAGTAGTTTTGCATGCTCAAAGCCTTGTGGAACTGCACCTACAGCCAGCATGCTTCATTCTGGTAAACTGCTGCCCTTGGCATGCACTGAATGACTCCCACGGGACGTCCCGACTGAATTCACGTTGAATTTCTTTGACCGTCATCGTACCCAAGCAACGACGACACCATGAATGCCCCCGTTATTTCTTTCATTTATTATGTTTTTAAATTTTATTTAAAATAAACCGCCTCTCCAAGAATGGCTTAAACATGCATGGTGTCTTTGTTCACCATAAATTTTAAAGAACGAATCTGTGAGACCTGACATGGGTGTTTTTTTTCAACTATTATTCTTACTATCAGTCTTAAAATACGAAAATTCATCATAAAAATATGAATACATTTTTAAAAATGCTGATCACCTAAACAAGGAAACAAACAAAAAATACATATAATATCAAACGAACAGTAATAATAAATATTATTTTAATTCATGATATAGAATTCATTTTCATACCAAAACAGAAAAAAAAATCTGAATACTGAAATAGATATTACTTATAGTGTTTATTGTATAGTATGTATGGAAACCAATGAATAAAAAGTGAAAAAGGTAATTGTGTTATCTCACAATTCTGACTTTTTCAGAATTGCATGCTATAAACTGCATGCTATAAAGAAATAAACTTTTATTTATGAGAAAAAAGTCAGAATTGCAAGACACAAAGTCATATTGGTGAGAAAAAAGGCAGAATTGCAAGATATAAACTTGCATTAGCGAGAACAAGTCAGAATTGTGAGATATGGATTCAAAATTGTGAAAAAAAATCAGAATTGCAAGTTAGAAATTAAAAAAAAAAAATCAGAAATATGAGATACAAACTCGCATTTGTGAGATAAAGTCAGACTTGCGAGATATAACTCACAATTGTGAGAAAAAAATCTGAATTGCGAGAAAAAAAATCAGAAGTGCATAATATAAACTCGCAATTGCGAGACAAACTCATATTTGTAAGAAAAAGTCAGATTTGTGAGATACAAACTCGAAATTGTGAGAAAAAGTCAGAATTGCACGGTGTAAACTCACATTTGCGAAAAAAAATCAGAATTGCAACATACAAACTCGCAATTGCAAGAAAAAGTCAGAATTGCCAAGATATACCTCAAAATTGTGAGAAAAAAGTCAAAATTGCGAAAAAAAAAAAAAAAAGTGTATAAAATAAACTCACATTTGTGAGAAAAACGTCAGAATTGTAATACAAACTCATATTTGCAAGAAAAAGTAAGATTTGTGAGATACAAACTCGAAATTGCGAGAAAAAAGTCAGAATTGTGAGATATAAACTTGCAATTCTAAGAAAAAAACCTGAAATGCAAGATGCAAACTCGCATTCGCAAGAAAAAAATCTGAATTGTGAGATATAAACTTGCAATTGCAAAAAAAAAGTCAGAATTGCGAGATATAAACTTGCAATTGCGAGGAAAAAGTCAGAATTGGATGATATAAACTCACATTTGTGAGATAAAGTCAGACTTGCGAGATATAACTCACAATTGAGAGAAAAAAGTCAAAATTGCAAGACAAACTCATTTGCAAGAAAAAGTCTAATTTGTGAGATACAAAACTCAAAATTGCAAGAAAAAAGTCAGAATTGCACGATATAAACTCACATTTGTGAGAAAAAAAGTCAGATTTGCGAGACAAACTTGCATTTGTGAGAAAAAGAAAGAACTGTGATAGAAACTCGCAGTTGCAAGAAGAAAAATGTAAACTGCGAGATAAACTTCTTTAAAAAAAAATTTTATTTAATGAAGGAAATGTGCTTCCATAAATATGAAATTTATAGAATTCATGTTCACATAACAAATATTCAAATACTTCTATGTAATAATATATATAATTACATTCTTGCACAGGAAGCAAGAAATCGTCCAAAAAAGTTCAAAATGTCATTACTCTCACAGATTGTTGTGCTCAACACAAGGCATCATTTGAGATGTTGAAATTACACTGTGTTGGGAAAATGAATAACTTTCACAAAGAAAACAGTAAGGAATCGGGTGTATACGTCATCCACCCCATTCCTATTGTTGAGTCATAATATTCCACGGAGGCCTAATTGATCACTTCTTTCATGCCCTTATAGCTCGAGAGTTCACAAGCTCTTGAGATGTGTGTTATTCACAGCATCTCAGCGGTCGCTCGGCACCTCTCCTGCAATGCACAGGAAGTAGCAGGAACACGCCAACTATCTGCGTCAACAAGGCTGACGGGAGCTGTTGTTTAATCTCACGTGGGTCACCTTTAAAGGCCATTCACACACAACCTTTAAAGCATGAGTCACACTCCCCAATGCTTCAAATGACACCTTTAGTCAGCTCTTGGAACAAGCCTCCGATCGCTCGGGCACCCGTGGTGGACACATCAGGCCAGCGGATAATGATGATCTAAGAAGAAGTCGGAAGCAGAACGGTGAGGAAGGTCTGGCCCTTGGGTGAGGATTAACATGCTTTCATCCTCCATGGGGCTTCTATTCTTCTGCATTTGCACGTGTGGACTGCTGCGTCAGTGGAACGACTCAAGTTCATACTCAGTACAGACTGTGAAAAAATGCTAAGCGCATACGGAAACGGTTCCCTTATACGAAACACAGATCTGTCTTGGATGACAATGTGAACAGCAAAAATCACATTGAAATTGAATTCAATTCTATGGAAGCCCATTTCCGCCACTGAATAGTTTATTGCAAGATATTAACTTTTTTTTTCTCTGAATTGCGAGTTTCTGCTGTATCTCGCAATTGTGACTTGTTTTCTCAGAATTGCGTGATATAAACTCGCAATTGCAAAAAAGAAAAAAAACAAGTCATAATTGTGAGATAAAAACGTGAGTTTATATCTCGCTATTCTGACTCTATAACTCGCAATTGCAAGTTTATATCTCACAATTCAGAGAAAAAAGGTCAGAATTATGAGTTATTTAATTATGTATCACGCAATTCAGAGTCAGAATTGTGCAATTACCTTTTTCGCAATTACAAGAAAAAAATGTAAGGATAGTGATATAAACTTGCAACCTATTCTAATTTGCGTAAAATTTGAAAAAATAATACCTCTCTCAAAAGAAAAAATAAGCAGACATATACTACACCACGCCTTTTCCAGAGTGCATAGGTTTACGGGAGTATTTTGTTAATTTGTCGCAAAAAAAATGGCAAGATATCAGAACCGAACCGAGCCCCGTGGATAAAAACCGAGGTACGTATTGAACCGTGGACTAACTGTATTGTTGCATCCCTAAACACAACTGCAAGAAAAAAGTCAGAATTTCATGATATAAACTCGCAATTAGGAGGAAAAATTATATCACGCAATTCTGATTTTTTTCTTGCAATTGCAAGTTTATATCTTATAAGTATACATCACAGTCCTGAGAAAAAAGGTCAGAAATACGAGATGTAAACTCAAAATTGTGAGAAAATCCAGAACTGTGAGATAAAAAGTCGCAATTACCTTATTATTTAGTGGTGGAAACGGGCTTCCATATATATCTTTTTTTTTTTTTTATTCAGTGGTGGTAGCGGACTTTCATATAATTCCGATCTGGGCCACATACTTGAAAATAAATACAATATGACCAATTTCTTAATGAGTGAACAACCGGGTGAGAATTCATGGCAGGTTTTTTTTAGGTTTGAAGCAATATTTTTAATCTGAAGCAACATTTTTTTTAATGTTATTTACATTATGTTTTTTTGTTCAGTTTCAGAATGGAGGGGAATCATGGCATATATTATTATATTCATATATATTTTTCATTGTTGTTTTCCATCATTAAATATATATTTTGAAGTTGGAGGAGAAAATTAGATGGGAGTTTTTCAACATACTCTAACTGTCTTGAACCAGAGTGCACAGAGTTCACATGCAGCGCTAGACACGACGAGCATTTGGGGTTAAAAAGTGTATAAATTGTTTAGATTTTGTATAAATTTTTAGAAAACAATCAATTGTTTCATTAGATTAGATCGTTCTTCCTCAGCTGGGATCGTTTGGAGCGCTTTTGAAGATGCATTTAAACTGCATTTTGGAAGTTCAAACTCGGGGGCACCATAGAAGTCCACTATATGGAGGAATTTCCTGAAATGTTTTTCTCAAAAAACAATTTCTTTATGACTGAAGATAGAAAGACATGAACATCTTGGATGACAAGGGGGTGAGTACATCTGTAAATCATTGTTCCGGAAGTGAACTAATCCTTTAAGTACAAAATCACCATATTAGAATGATTTCTGAAGTATCATTTAGTGACACTAAAGACTGGAATAAGAACTGATGAAAATTCAGCTTTGACACAACAGGAATAAACTACATTTTGAAATGTATTGAAAATAAACAGCTATTTTTATTTGTAATAATATTTCACTTTTTTATTTTACTGTATGTTTCATCAAAAAATGCATTTTCGTGAGCATTTTTAAAAAAATATTAAAAATAAATAAATAAATAACTTACCGACCTGAACATTTTTGAAGGGTAGAGTATACATATAGTGTATATAGTCCAACATATAAAACTTTTCTTTTTCAAAGGCCATATAATCCTTACACTATCATCTAGTTTTTCTCCAAATAACAGTCATGTGTGTCTCTAAACTCTAAACCAAATTTCATGACTATTAATAGCTCAAAAAGTAGTGAAATCTGTCTCCAGGGCTCGCAACGGGCTAAACCTGTCCATGCAACATTCCCATAAAACACTGCTGCCATCTGTTACCTGGTGTGACATTGCAAAAATATGTTTTAAAATGAGTAAGCTCCAAGTATCGCTAACAAAGACACAGTTTGAAGGATCTTAAAGATAAACGATTGAGACTTTCTTGCACGTGCCCACCGAAGCAAACATACAAAGGTTATTGCGAAGCATGTGTCATTCTATAGGGGCAGGAGCACAGAGAGCTATAGAATGTTGATATTCCGGGTGAATATCGCAGAGGACAGTGCCACACAGGGAGCAGAATCACAGGGATGCAGAAGCGCTGGCATGGGCGGCAAGAGAGATGAAGAGAGGCGGAGGAGACGACTGAACAAGGAGACGAACGTGCTGCTGATTAAGCCAGAAGTGAGAGTTTGCCATTACGGATCAAGTCATAGTAGCTCAGGGGCGCCTAACTTTGGATGTCACCTTACCAAAGCAAGTTATGAAATTTTTTTAAATTATGATATAGTAAATACTTACTTGCAATAGTTGGTTCTCTGTGCACGGTTAAAATATCAAAAAAAGTTTCGCACTGAACTGCGAGAAGGCACAAGACAAAGTCTTTACATTAATAAACAGTTTTCATGTATCACACATCTACAGTCAGAATCTTTCAGGGGTTCGTACTGTACTGTACAATACTGTACCATATATGCAAACTGGAGGTTCACATCTGAGAAGTTCTACTGTACTTAAAGGGATCCCCGGGTAATAAGACTTGTATGGCTGAAATATGAAATATTGTATTGAAATATGTAGTAGAAAACCCATCAAAGATTTCTGTTAGTTAAAAAATCCACATCGTGTTATACACATTTTGGGCTGTGGGGGGCGCCGTTGTTTTGATGATGTAAAATGGTTACACTTGCTGAACTATTGGCGCTACCTGTTGCTATTTTAACCGCAACACAATTTGAAAAATAAAATGATACGGTGACCACAGCTACTGAAAGAGCTTACAGGTGGCGATGCAATACCATTGATTTTCTCAGCGCGAGTGAAATCCGTGCTGAGAAACTCCTTTAGTGGATTGCAGCGTCACTACAAGCGTCGGCATGTTTACATTCTGCCAGAAAGGCATCTATTGTTTCTGGTATCTGCTGTTTGTAAGCTCTTTCGTAGCTGTAGTCTACTAAAAGCCTCAAAGGCATCAGGGCTAAAGCAGAGATTACAAAGACACGCGTCTTTAGGAAGTTTTATTCGTCCACAGGCATCTTCCCATTCTTTTCTACTCTTTATTATTGCTAGGAAAGCAGTGAGTACTTACATCGCTTCTCTTGTTGCCTTCTGACTGAAAATTACAACCAAAAGCTACGAAATGAGACATCGTATCAGTATTTTATTTTCCAAGTTGTGTATTCTGAGCTGTGTGGCGGTAAAATAGCAACAGGTAGTGCCAGTAGTTCACCAAGTGCAACTATTTTACATAATCAAAATAATGGCGCCCCCCGTAATCCAAAGTATGTATAAAATGGTGTGGAGTTTTTAAATAACGTAAATCTTTCATTGGATTTCTACTACATATTTCAGTAAAAGATATAATTTATGTTATATTAAGCTATATTAAGTTCCCTTTAAACAACATTGTTTGTCAAATGTCATTTGATGTTTTCTGTATTATCATGAATAATATTTACAGTATGTTGTTTCCTGTAATTAATCCAATTATGACTAATAAATAAATAAATAAAAACATTAACAAATTATTGATATTTATTTTGTTTAACATATTTGTAAGTTCTTTGGGATAAAAGAGTGTTGAATGTAAAAGTAAATATTTAGCAAATTTAATAAAATTAGTTTTCATTCAGCTTGACTGGTCAGTAAAATAATGGAATTATTGATTTTACTGTTTTGGAACAGAAAGTTTTGAAAAGTTTGATTAAAAATATACACTGTCAACTTTATACAAAATAAATACTACCCAGATATTTATTTCGTCTTCATATGCTTTACATGGTCATGTCTTTCTTTCTTCAGTCGTAAAGAAAGTATGTTTTTTGAGGATGTTTCAGGATTTTTCTCCATATATTGGACTTATATGGTGCATCTGAGTTTGAACTTCCAAAATGCAGTTTAAACGCAGCTTCAAAGGGCTCTAAATGATCCCAGTCGAGAAAGAATGGTCTTTTCTAGCATTACAATCTGTTATTTTATTAAAAAACTTATCATTAATATACTTTTTAACCTCAAACACTCGTTTGTCTAGCTCTGCGTGAACTCTGTTTATTCTGGTTCAAAACGGTTTTCTCCCCAAACTTCAATACCATCCTACATCACTGCAGAAGTGAGACCGACTCCGATTTTGAAGTTGGAGGACAAAATGAGATGGGAGTTTTTTTGACATACCTTAACTGTACTGAACCGAAGTTTATGCAGAGCTAGACAAGATGAGTGTTTGAGGTTAAAAAATATATAAATTGTAATTAAAAAAAAAAAAAATAACGGATCGTTTCGTTAGATAAAGACCCTTCTTCTTCGTGTGGGATCGTTTAGAGCTTTTTAAAGCTGCATTTAAACTGCATTTTGGAAGTTCAAACTCGTGGGCACCATAAAAGTCCACTACATGGAGAGCAATCCTGAAATGTTTTCCTTAAAAAACATAATTTCTTTACGCCTAAAGAAAGAAAGACATGAACATCTTGGATGACAAGGGGATTAATACATTATCTGTAAAAACTAACATTAAAAAAGAACTTAGAAAGTTTCCCTTGGCAACTAATTAAGTTGAAGTACTACAATTACTAAAACTTAAAATAAATTAAAAATCAATTAAAGCTAAATATAATATTTTAAAAATAAAAATAAAAATGACACATACACTGACCAAAATTATAAATGCAACACTTTTGTTTTTGCCCCCATTTTTTTTTATGAGCTGAACTCAAAGATCTAAGAATTTTTCTATGTACACAAAAAGCCTTTTTCTCTCAAATATTGTTCACAAATCTGTGTTAGTGAGCACTTCTCCTTTGCCGATATAATCCATCCACCTCACAGGTGTGGCATATCAAGATGCTGATTAGACAGCATGATTATTGCACAGGTGTGCCTTTGGCTGGCCACAATAAAAGGCCACTCTAAAATGTGCAGTTTTATCACACAGCACAATGCCACAGATGTTGCAAGTTTTGAGGGAGCAAGCAATTGGCATGCTGACTGCAGGAATGTCCACCAGAGCTGTTGCCCGTGAATTGAATGTTCAATTCTCTACCATAAGCTGTCTCCAAAGGCGTTTCACAGAATTTGGCAGTGCATCCAAAAGGCCTCACAACCACAGACCACGTGTAACCTCCACAGCCCAGGGCCTCCAAATCCAGCATCTTCACCTCCAAGATCGTCTGAGACCAGCCACCCGGACAGCTGCTGCAACAATTGGTTTGCATAACCAAAGAATTTCTGCACAAACTGTCAGAAACCGTCTCAGGGAAGTTTATCTGCATGCTCGTCGTCCTCATCGGGGTCTCGACCTGACTGCAGTTCATCATTGTAACCGACTTGAGTGGGCGAATGCTGACTGTTTGGAGAGGTGCTCTCTTCACAGATGAATCCCGGTTTTCACTGTACAGAGCAGATGGCAGACAGCGTGTATGGTGTCGTGTGGGTGAGCGGTTTGCTGATGTCAACGTTGTGGATTGAGTGGCCCACGGTGGTGGTGGTGTTATGGTATGAGCAGGCGTATGTTATGGACAACGAACACAGGTGCATTTTATTGATGGCATTTTGAATCCTGAGGCCCATTGTTGTGCCATTCATCCACGACCATCACCTCATGTTGCAGCATGATAATGCACAGCCCCATGTTGCAAGGATCTGTACAGACTTCCTGGAAGCTGAAAACATCCCAGTTCTTGCATGGCCAGCATACTCACTGGACATGTCACCCATTGAGTATGTTTGGGATGCTCTGGATCGGCGTATATGACAGTGTGTTCCAGTTCCTGCCGATATCCAGCAACTTCGCATAGCCATTGAAGAGGAGTGAACCACAGGCCACAATCAACCACAGGCCACAATCAACAACCTGATCGATGTGTTGCACTGCGTAATGCAAATGGTGGGCACACCAGATACTTACTGGTTTTAAGACCCCCCCGGACCCCCCAATACAGTAAAACTGCACATTTTAGAGTGGCCTTTTATTGTGGACAGCCTAAGGCACATCTGTGCAATAATCATGCTGTCTAATCAGCATCTTGATATGCCACACCTGTGAGGTGGATGGATTATCTTGGCAAAGGAGAAGTGCTCACTAACACAGATTTAGACAGATTTGTGAACAATATTTGAGAGAAACAGGCCTTTTGTGTACAAAGAAAAAGTCTTAGATTTCAGCTCATGAAAAATGGGGGCAAAAACAAAAGTGTTGCGTTTATAATTTTGGTCAGTGTAATTACTAGGACTTAAACTAAAATTTAAGCGAGAGCGATATATCCCTTTTTTTAATTTTTGGGTGAACAATATTATAATTTTGCTCACAGTATGAGAGGGTCTGTATACATAAAACTATAGAGTTGCCTTTATATTTTAGGAAAGGGCTTCAAGAAATGAAATAAACTATTAAAAAAAAAAAAAAAAACACCTTACCCTAACATGAGTGTGTTTTCCATAAAAAAATATATATATTACAACCGATGGCACGCCAGACTTATCAGCAGATTGTTTCCTCTAAATCACATAAATATGTCATTATTTTTAGTGTGCTGAAGTGTTTAAAAAGCAGTCGAACTGCACACAACACCAAAATTGTCTTGTCAACTTAATAAGGTACTTTGCATGCAGCTCGACTCATAACGACTCCGTAGAGGGATTTTACTGCCTGATCATTCCATTCCAGTTCTATCATTATGAGCCAGATTAACACTGCCAACATGCTAGCTAACTGCTTGTAGAACAAAAAAAAAAAAACTCACTAAAGAAAATAGCGGGTCTGGATTACTCATGGAATGATTATCTTTGCTCAAGACTTTCCAGTATGAAGTTATTTGAAAGTTATGAACAAAACTATCTGCATTTCATTAACTGTACGCCATATAAAGAGTCCTGACCATGATATTATATCCATAATTACATCTCTTAACATTTTAGCTGCACTGACATTAATATTAACAGTGTGTCCGACTCAAGATTGGAGGGCCTTGCTGGTCATCTCACCCCTAAGGGAAAAGGTTTTGCCCCATCCCGCCCGTTGCTCCCCGATGTAGCAGCCTCACAGCAGCAGCAGAGCTCAGGTCAACAGTTAGGAAAAGAAGCAGAAAGCAAAGCATGCTGGGATGACTCACACATGGCCGTACCAGACTGAGAATGTCTGCTCAAAGCCGCCGTCGTAACCGGATTCCCACGAGACGTTGGCCGAGGTCGTCGAGACCGAAACGTGGACTTTGGCGGGGGCGTGTGGGCTTGTGCCTGTGGGAGGAGGACAACCCGTGTCACACTCGATATAAACACACGCTTGTACACGAAAGCTAAAGCAAGGCCACACATATTTTATTTCCCTAAAACGCTGTCTGTAAAAAAAGCCCTCGGTCAGAGCGATTAGCTCACTTGTCTTAACACAAACATTTGCGCTAACACAAACAAACAGACTCTGTGTGCATCATTTATCCTTTATCTCTTATTCAACAGCTAACCGTTAGCCCGTGGGGACGCTTTTGAGGAAAATCCTTCTATACTAAGACACTGAAACATTTCTACGAGTCCGCTCACAGCATATAATATCCCTCAGTGACCCGACTGAAGGACTTTGGTACAGAGAGCTTTTTGACAGGAACTCACTGAATGGCTAACAGTTTAGCCTAGCAGCTGCTGCTTGGCTGCTAATTAGAGAATCAAAAAACTTTCTTTAACCCTCAGTCTCACTGCAGCCGCACAAATCCAAACAGTGGCCAATAGCATAGTGGACATGCCAAAACAGCAGACAGCAATACAAGGACTAAGCTGGCAGTGTTTGTTTACAGCTGCACTAGACACTAATAGAAAGAGACCAGGAGGATGTTAGCATTTGCGCTACTTTCCTCTATTGAATTTAAAAGCTATATCCTGTAAGATTAGAGTGAAAAATGGATACTTTTGACAAGTAAAGTGTTGTGCTTCACAAAAGATGAAGACACCAGTCATATCAGTGTGCTAGAATGAGCTACATTAATATACATGAGGGTGATTAAGATCACAAACAAAAAAAATCTACCTAATTTTTTCATATTACTTTAATCAAGAATGAGAAATATGTCTGTTAATAGGGTAACACATTAACAGATATCAATATAAAGTCTGTATGGTTCCCACAGTTTTCTTCCACTGATTTTTCCTTTTTGTTTGATATACTGTCCTGGATAAGGACTTTTTTTTAGATCTATTTTTTGCCTTTATTGTTACAGGACAGATCAGAATTGACAGGAAGTGAGGTGGAGAAAGAAGGGGGTCCTCGAGGCGGGATTCGAACACGAGAATTTTTGAATGATTTTTGAGAATGATTTTGATTTGAATTTGGAACATCATTTAGACTGATTTGTGAGCCTGTAAGACCAACCCACTGAAACAAAAGAATAATTTGAAATAGAAAATCTTTCATCTTCAGAAAAATCCTTCAGGTCCCACAAATTCTTTTTTGTCTATTTGAACCCTTTCCAACAATGACTGTATGATTTTGAGATCCATCTTTTCACACTGAGGACAACCGAGGGACTCAAATGCAACTATTATAGAAAGTTCAAATGCTCACTGATGCTCCAGAAGTAAAAACGATGCATTAAGAGCTGGGGGGTGTAAACTTTTGAACAGAATGAAGATGTGAACATTCTTCTTATTTTGCCTAAATATCATATTTTTTCATTTAATATTACCCTTCAGAAGCTACAGAAGATACTTACATGTTACCCAGAAGACAAAATAAGTTAAATGTACCCTAATCTTCAAATGCCAAAAGTTTTCACCCTCCAGCTCTTAATGCATTGATCCTGAAGCATCAATGAGCGTTTGAATCCTCTGTAATAGTTGCATATGAGTCCCTCAGTTGTCCTCCGTGTGAAAAGATGGATCTCGAATTCATACAGGCACGATGTAAATCTATCCCTTTAACACTGTTTGATCTAATAATCAAATCAAAATACATCGCTGTATGGAAAAATCACTATATCACAAGTGGTGTTTGCATGTCGTGGGGTAGCGCCATTTGTTTTAACGCCTCCTACCGATTACTAGGAGGTGCGTGCTGGCAGTGATGCTCGTGGCGACATTGGAGGCGACACACTCCCACTCCCCGTGGTCCTCCTTGCTGAGAGATTTGAACTGTAAGCTGCCTCTCGGTAGGACGTTGTGCTTGCTTCTGCTGGGCTTCCCTACCTTCTCCAATAAAAGAAAACAGTGCAATTGTTTCAGTTGGGTTGACAATGATACAGGATCCTATTTACGGATCCTTAAGGATGCGGCTTACCTTTCTCCATGTAATGTTGGGGAATGGGTCTCCTTCTGCCTCACAGGGGATGACCAGCTCTCGACCAGCCTCCTGCCTGTACTCCCCTCCAGGAACCACCAGAAATTTGGGTGGGTCCTATCAGGGTCAGAAATTAACTCTTCCATTAAGGGGAAATATTTGCCCCTGGAATTTATTTGTATCCATTTTTTACATTTGTGAGGATAATTTGTATAATCACCTTATTATTATAAAAACCATACTATGTTGTCTTTAATGTCAAATACTTAAATTTAACCCAATTACTTTAATCAATATTTTAAACAACTATCAACAACAATAGACTGTATAAAATTGTATCTAAATTATACATGCAAAAAACAGGAGCTCATAGGGCTGAAATATTATGACAAAAATCATCATTGTAGATTATTGCTCTTTATATTGTAATAACGATTATTAATATCGATATAGAAAACAATATAAAACATTTTTGATTCGTTATTCGTATCTGGATTCATAGACAAACATGTCAGGCCATCGCGTTAGCCAAGTCTAGCACAAGTTATGCAGAAACTCCCATTATTATCACTGAAGCTATGAAATTAATCTTTTATTTACATCATATCTGCACAGTGTGATTTGTGATAAGGGAATTCGTGAGTGTATGCACTCAACAACAGCTCTGGCGTTTGACTAATCTAAGCACCTCTGTAATTTTTGTTTATTTTGGTGGCGTTTTTGCCACAAGCCCTCATGAATTTGTGACCCTGGGCCCTATCAACCACCAAACACCATGTTATATTGAAGCAAATAGATGATATAATAAAAAAAAGTTATTAAAATGAAAAGGAAAGTGGAATTTGAAAAAAAACGACACCTTTTTGGTTCTTTACCTTTAGCACCAGAGGGGCGGGAGGGGACTGTCCCATTGTACCGAGGCTATTGTAAGGCACGCAGGTGTAGGTGCCGAGAGAGTCCTCTGTCACCTCAGACACTCGAATGCTCCCATCTTCCATTTGGCTCCAGCCAGGGTACTGCAAAAGAGAGAAACATCCCATCACATCCAGCACAAACAATCAGAAGCTCTAACATTAGAGGATGGTGCTTACAACAGTAAGATCATGGGTTGGAATTTAAAATAACTTTTCTATTTTAAAACATTTTAATACTAAATGTCACAGGATCCATTCAGAAATCATTCTAATATGCCAATTTGCTCCTCAATAAAGATTTTTAATTATTAGCAACATTGAATACAGTTGTGCTACTAAATATTTTTGTGGAAGCTGTGATACTGTGAAATTGCTTTCTTAAAAGCATCCTAGATGCAAATTGCATTATGTAAAAAATCATATAAAGTGCAAATTCAGTAATCACTCGATCATGCCACTCTGCGAAACATTTGCAATCAATCTGAGTCTAATATGCACACTGAAAAAGATCCCTTATATATGAATGAACTGAAGGGGACATAATATAAACATTATCAGCTTGAATCATGAATATTAATTAGGTGATGTAACAATCACCCAATCGTCTTGCTGAAAGGCAGATGCAGTAGTTTTTATTGTTATACGGTAGGGAGCGCTATTGCAGATCTTCTGTATAGAATTTCAAAAAAACACAAGTGAAGAAGAAACTTGTTGTGTACTCAAAGTTTACTACGGTTATACTTAAACTATACTTAAAAGTATACTTTTATATACTAGAAAGTGGGCCAATTTAGTCTCAAGGAGTATTGAAATAGAACACGTACGAGTGTACTACTAGTACACTAATATTTGTATACTTACTACATAAGGTATACTTAAAAATACACTTGAACTTTACTTAAGTATACTTAATATAATAAACTTGAAGCACACTACTTTTTGGTAAGGGTAACTACAATTATTTCTTTGCACTGCATCCAAATCTCATGATTATTTTCCAAAAAGTATCTAACCAGCTTTTAAATTTAGTAAAACCCTCTTGTTATAATGATTGCCATGCCCCTCACAAGCCATACAATTATAGAGTGTTTTCACGAAGGGTTATCAATCAAGCATATTGGCGACACTGAACCGAACAAAACTTGCATATTTTGCTGATTACTGCTGCTGAAAATGGTCAATTACTGTCATGTTTTGCGCTGTACTAAAACTGGGAAAAACATCTGGAGTACTATAGACTGCCAAAAGAACAAATCAAGGAGAAGAGTGCAAAAAAACTGTCTGAGGAACAAAAGCCGTTTGTGGTTGGCCAAACTAAACCAGGATTTCCAGGGCAAGAATCATAAAGGAACACTCCACTTTTTTTTGAAAATAGGCTCATTGTCCAACTCCCCTTCATAGGTCATATCGACCTAGAAAATCGCAACTTTTCATTTTTCATCCGTCTTTGTACACAATGTAACTACAGAAGAGTCAAGTTTTAAATAGGAAAAATATCGAAACTCTTTGGTCATTTTTGAGCGAGATGCTAATGGTCTAATCGGATTCAATGATCTATGCTAAGCTATGCTAAATGTGCTACCGCCAGACCCGGAAATCGGCTGAATGGATTCGAAAACGGTAAAACTCAACTGTTTAACTCTAGGGGAGTTGGAAAATGAGCCTATTTTCAAAAAAAGTGAAGTGTTCCTTTTAACAGCATCCATGTTTGTTCTTATCATTTCTGGTCATGTAGGTGAAATATTAGCCTACTATCTTAATTAATACTGCTCGTATATATCTTTACCACCTATTAATTTAGTTAGCCAAAATATTGCGCCCTTTCCTGCTTACTAAGTCCTTCTCTATATGATTTAGCAGCTTCCACACGTTTTTCCCATGGTTTAGACAGCATTAGCATAACATCGTATTCAGTAGTACATTAACCGTGCAATCCATGCGGTTGTTTACATCCAAGTATCGCCAATATAGCTGCGATAACTGACCAAATCTTGACATAAGAGCAAACCCTAAATGAATGGAGTGGGTTTGCTCTCAGCACACTTTAGTTGTAACATATGCCTACACATTTTCAGCTTCACGCTCGCTATCCTTAAAAGGCAACTGTACTGAGGAAGAACAGCGTTTGAGAATGAAAATGATATCCTGTATCTTCGTTAAGGTCAGTTATTCTCCATTTGGGTTTAGAGTTGAAGAGAAGCCAGTGATCTTTGTCCGTGTGAGACTCAATGTGAATTGTGAATGAAACCCATCTCACACAGCTGAGAGAGAGAGAGATTGCCAAGGCCCATGTGACAGCATCTGTGAAAACACTGAGATCATTGTCCAGCTGGACTCACCTTCTCTATCCGCAGAGGCAGGCCGTCTTTTTTCCACTTCACTGAAGTGACAGGCGGGTTGGCATCCACCGGGCAGCGGATGTACCCCGGCAGTCCGATGGCCACGTAAATAACGGGCGGCATGTTTACCACACGGGCAGGGTCTACGGGACACAATGAAAGGTAGGAACATAAAATACAGTATAAGCGCTGAGTTGTTTTAAAATTAGACATTAAGGCTTATCCATTGTTAAACTGCCAGACAGATGAGAGGAGTCTGGATGTCTCTCGGAGCCATTAGTCTGGAACATTTAGCACAAGTCAACTACTGAAAGAGAAATACATTAATAAAGAACTTTTTGCACTCGCATACTTGAAATGAAAGTGTGAAATCGGACAAAAGCATCTGAACTTGCTCACACTGAGACTATTACTCAGCTAATCGTAGTACAGCACAGTAAGCGCCTTGGAAAGAGATGGGGAAAATATCAAACAAACGTACTGAAGTACAAACAAAATGTTGATATTTTCTACAGAAAATGTGAGTTGTGTTGCCAATGCAAAACTCTCCATAACGTAGACAGTTTAAAAAACAACAGTAGCGTGTTGTGGGCTGATTTTAATTAAAACAGCTCCAAAAAACATTTTGCAAACCCAACATTTTTTGTCACTAAATATGGTTTGCCTTTTTGGTTGACTAGACAAGCGGTGGAAAGTAGATTAAGATTGGCTTTAAAGCACAGTAACAGCATGTGTAATGATATAAAACACTTTCAAGTTTTAGAGATAACTATGAAAACATATTTGAGACTTAAGTTGAATCATCATTTAAAAGTTATATATATACATATGACAGTTCAAGGCTACATTTATTTGTCAAAAGTACAGAAAAAAATGTAATATTCTGAAATATTATTGCAATTTAAAAATAATGGTTTTCTATTTTAATTTATTCCTGTGACGCAAAGCTGAGTTTTCGGCATCATTACTACACTATTCAGTTTCACATGATCCTTCAGAAATCATTCAAATGTGCTCATTTATTATCAATGTTAGAAACTATTTTTGCTGCTTATTATTTTTTGGAACCTGTGATACTTTTTTTCAGGATTCTTTGATGAATAAAAAGTTATTTATTCAGAACAGAAATCGTTTCTAACACTGTAAATCTTTACTGTCACTTTTACCGATTTAACGCATTTTTTGCTAAATAAAAGTAAGTTAAGAAAGTTAATTTCTTTCAAAAATAGAAAGAAAAAAATCTGCTGACCCCAAACTTTTAAACAGTAGCGTATATTGTTACAAAAGATTTCTATTTTGAATAAATGTATATATATATATATATATATATATATATATATAAACAGTAGCGAATATTGTTACAAAAGATTTCTATTTTGAATAAATGTATATAAATATATATATATATATATATATATATATATATATATATATATATATATATATATATATATATATATATATATAAATAGAAAACAGTTATTTTAAATTGCAATAATATTTTCACATTTTTTCAGTATTTTTGATCAAATAAATGCAGCCTTGATGAGCAAATATATATATAACAGTTATTTTAAATTGCAATAATATTTCACCATTGTATTTTTGATCAGTATTTTTGATCAAATAAATGCAGCCTTGGTGAATAAATAAATAAATAAATAAATATTAAAATAGAAAACAGTTATTTTAAATTGAAATAATATTTCACATTTTTACCATTTTTATTTATATATAATTATATATTTATATATATATGTTTTATTTTATCAACATAAAATACACAAAATACACAAAAAGAAACAGTTATACAATTACTTTAAATGTTAATAATATTTTACAATATTACTTTTAACTGTACTTTTGATCAAATAAATGCAGTCTTGGTGAAAATAAGCTCATAACCAACCCCAAACCTTTGAATGAGAAATAAATACATAAAAATAATAAATAAACACTACCAATACCAAGCACATTTTTTGGTCAGTCAACTGTATGTACAGAATTGTGTGCCATCACAAACAATGAGGGAAAAAACAACAAAATGTTGTGACAAAGCCACTATTAAATCCTTTGCCCCACAAAGCTTGAACACCAGTGTTATTTCAGATAACTTTTCCCTTCTTTATGCTGTATAAACAACATCTAAAGCAAAGAGCATCAATAATACCGTAAAAGAGATTTGCGTGTGACTCATAAATCACATTCTCTCATTAGTGAAGACACCAGCCAACCGCAGCATGCTGGAGAACGAGAGGGAGCGGCGCTCCGAAACGAACACTTTGAAGAAATCCACTGCTCCGTCTTAACGCTTAGCAAAGTGCCAAGGTCTATTTTTAGCACGAGTGGAGCTGAGGGATGGGATGATGGGAGGAGTGGACCAGAAACAAGTATAGAGTTGCGAAAAGAACAGAACAGTCGTGAGGACGAAAGACAGGAAAGGAAAGAAAAAAAAATGTAGGCACGGAGTAGACCTGCAATGCCGTCAGCCGTCCAACGGGGCCGCCGTCGCCCACGCTAACAGCCTGCCGGAGTGTCTGCAGGTGACGTCACTGCAGAGAAGAGGGTTTCCACACAGGATGATGTCATCCCTTTACACCCCCCCCCCTCTTTTTTTCTCACTTACTGTCAAATACACTTTCTTTGCGCCTCTGCTTACTACACACATGTGCGGCCAGACTACGTGAGACTGTTTCAGAGGACAGGTGAAAATTCCTGCCGCCTGGGAATTCTGCGATGATGTAATCCCTTTCCGCGGCTTCAACCGAGCCAAGCTTGTCCGACACAGGCTTCCTCTGAGCGAGGGAATCTGAAATGTCTGTTGCCTTGGATACCACAGCCACTTCTGCAGCGTTCATTCCTGTCGCTATTTACAACATGTTTGGGTTTTTTTTTTTAGTGTTTTTTTTTTTTTTTTCAACAACGTCTAGAAAACCCACGTTCTTTGCATCGGTGTGGAGGACGTGAGCCGTGACTGAGTGATCTGCTAGCTTACTGACTCAAGGTCACTGTTTCAATTCTGCTCCAGACTCCGGGGACAGAAGGCCATTCCAATCTCTCGGCTGCAAATAGAAAGCGTCAGCCTGCCCAACGGCGGCAGTTGAAGCTAATACGCCCTCGTGCCCGTGTATTGAGACGGAATATGCCGGGAGACTAAAGTAACCCTTTCATCAATTACAGAAGATCACTCTGCAGGAAAAACTGTTATATCACTGTTATTCTGAATACGTGATCCCAATGTGAAAAGCATAAAAATGAGTTGGCCCGTGACGAAAAGGCACAATCCGCTGGTGAAGGTTGTTACTTAATTTTCACACTCAATCCAGTGAGACCAATGTCACAGATTCAGGATGAAGGAGAATTCCTCCTCTATTATGTCATGTATGACATTAAGTAATACAATAGGCAATTGGGAATTACTGCTTCGTCTAAAGAGAATTTGTTACAGTGAGGGTTTGTCATTGTATCATAAGTAATATAGGACATTGTCATTTAGTATAAATTCAGGAAATCTCCTATCAGGGAGTCTTAAAGGGATAGTTTACCCCAAAATTTTGTCAGTAACTACTCAGCCTCATGTCGTTCCAAACTCGCAAGACCTTCGTTCATCTTCAGAACACAAATTTATAAATTCAGAGACAGAGTCCGAAAGCTCTCGGATTTCATTAAAAATATCTTAATTTGTGTTCCAAAGGTCTTACGAGTTTGGAAAGACATGAAGGTGATAATTAATGATAGAATTTTCATTTTTGGGTGAGACCATAATGAAAATACAAAGTCTAATTTGGATCAAATTTGGATTTATGTATGTATTCATTTATTTAATTTTCAGCAAATTGGAAAAAAAAATATTATTAGTAATTGTTTAATTAATTTATTTGTTAAATTATTTCTTTTTTCATTCATATATTTTCTTTATTTCATTTACAACAAATTGATGATGTAAATGTATGAAATAATGATTCCTTTATTCTTTAATTTAACAATTTATTCATTGGTTGGTTTATTTATTCAGTTATTTATTTGCAACAAATTGGAAGATTGCTTCACTATAATTACCAGGTCAATAATCAAATGTAAGCAACTGACTGTGTCCACAAAAGGTCAAATGTTCTTAGTTTTAGAAGCACAAGATGCTTTAGATCATTCTCAAATCATGTTGGATAACATATATGTTCTAGTAAAAAAGTAATATATTTAAATTGAATTTATTTTAAGTCAATTAACATATTTACTGACATATCGCTCGAGACTTACTAATGCAAAAATTGTAATGAAGCTTTATTTGGAGTACTACTTGTGCACAATGCACTTTTCTTAATATTAAGCCTAAAATATGTTTTAATATTTAATTAATGCCACTATTGATGAGGATTGTATGAAACAAATATTTACAGATAATTTACTCAACCCCTTGTCATCCAAGATGTTCATGTCTTTCTTTCTTCGGTCGTAAAGAAATTATGTTTTTTCAGGAAAACATTTCAGGAATTGTCTCCATATAGTGGACGTCTACGTACATATTATGTAAATGTATTTTTAGTATACGTAACATGAAATAAATGTATTTTAAATACATTTTAGTATATTTATTTTTCACTAGGGTGAATATCTCATTCAACAAAACAAGATTTTCAAATTTTTGAACCCTGCTGATATAATTTGGGGTGTGCGATATACAGTATGTTGTCGACGATAATATAGTAATTGTTGTTTAAACGCTATGTGATTTGACATTATCAAGTATATTGCAAAAACCAAACAAAATAACCCAAAGGTTAGACTACTGCGTGAGCATATTTAGAGTTCACGCTTTCACTGCATGATTTAGTCTATTAAATTACATTTAGAATTCCCCAAAATTCAAAACAAGGGGTATAAATGCCCCCATATGACTTTTATATGTCTTTTATATTTATATAATCTGATATAGCTAATATCACATGAAAATGATGTTTTTCTCCAAACATCAGCACGACTGCAAATGTGATACTGATTTGTTGAACAGCTCAACAAACAAGACATTAATATTATGTGACTTTTTGCTATTTCGACAATGACAATTGTTCCAAACAAAGCCACAGCAGAACTGTTTTGCATCTCTGAGCAACACTGAATCAATCAGCCATTTGAATGAATTAATTGAATGAATGACTCAATGACTCACTCATGCAGTGATTTGCCATTAAATTTTAGGTTTATATTTTAATAATTTCCCTTTTCTCCCCAAAATCAAACAAAAGGGTTAACTGCATTCATGTCCTGCGTTAAATAGTTTGTGTAAATGCATCTAAATGCCACTGCAGATGCAGATTCTCTGCATTGCAAACACAAATTTTGTTGATACTGATTTCATTTGATTGGTAACAGCCCTATAGTGTCTTACTATTTGAATTTAATGATAAAATGTAAGAATTTAACACAAAAGATGATGCATACATTTAATTAGGTTAGAAAAACTGGCCTTATAAAGGTAAAAACGCCCATAAAAAGTAAAAATCAATTTAAACTTATTGGAAGAGTTCATTTCTGCTACTCCTGCAAATGAACCATGCAGAGAATATGAAGAATATCAAAAGCTTTACGAGTAAGATGTCCACGGCAGTCCATAACCTGTCAAAGTACCAGCGCAATAACCCGCTAAGCTAAATATTATCCAATTATCGTTATCAACAGTATTCCAGAAGATATCGAGATATCATTTTTTGTCATTATCGCACACCCCCCACTGACAAGAAGTAAAAATACCAAATGGATTCTATTCTGGTGGTTTCTCGCCTACATACTGCAGCTGTAGTTCAGCATCTGCACTGTGCAATGCAGTGAGATTTTTCTGGGCACCAGAAAAGGACAAATGTTTTCAGAGGTAAGACAAAGATGTAGTGTCTCTAGTTGTGTATCAGCAGACTCACAATGCACTGTCAGGTACGCTGATGCAGAAGGTGGGCGCCCAAGGCTGTTACTCGGGCTGCAGGTGTATTTCCCAGCATCCTCAGGTTTTACCTGCGAGATGATGAGCGAACCGTCGATGAGAATACTCACTCTGCGCTTTAGATCACTGGAGAGAGAGAAAGAAAGATTGACAAAGAAAAAGCAAAAGAGCATTAGCATCAATAGTATTGATGATTCACACAGTTTACACAACTACATACACTACCATTCAAAGTCTGAGGTGAGTAATATTTTTTTTTAAAGAAATTAATACTTTTATTCAGCCAGCACACAAACAGATCAAAAATGACGGTAAAGGCATTTATGTTACATTATATAATGTTGAATTTACCAATTTTCCAACGTTCATTATTTTATATCAAATAAACACAACCTTGTGAGCGTAAGAGACATCTAATATATTAAAAATAATCCTACTGACCTCATTCTTTTGAACGGTAGTGTACAATAGTTTTGAAAATGCGTACATGAAACGACATGAAAATGCGTAAATAATTTTTTTTTTTTCTAAGCTATCCCTATAAATATATATGGCTATGTAAATTAATTTAAAGCCAGAAAATCTAAAGCCAAAATTACAGTCTACTCTTTCAAAAAGAACAGATGGAGTTTCCGGGGCAGGGATCAGAGGGAAAAAAAATAAAAACGCTCCAGTGGACAAAATGCCTGCGTAGCCTGTGCTTCCACCTGTCTTGCTGCACAGAGCCTCTATTAGAAAGAAAAAAAAACATAATATCCTTTTTCTATAGAGCGTACAGGCCACGCATGAGGGCATCTTGAATGGCTCAGGGCACTGCTACTTCTAATCAGTAGATGACACAAGCGCCATGTCACTAGATATTCTTGTCATGAGGGAGAGAAGGAGAAGCGTGAGCCATGAGAACCTGAGAGGGTCTACGGTGAAGCTGCGTTTGTCGTTTATTGTGATGATTGTGGGCCAATTACTTTGTGACCGTTCCTACTTAAGGTTACCATAAAGGACACACTATTTTGTGTAATATTTTTGTGTTTTTATGTTTATGAAATTAACATACAGTTACCTTAGTAACACGTTGTTGCTAAAGTCAAATGAAATCAGTTGGTCTTCATGTGAGGAGCTGCTTTCTGACATTTCCATTTAGTCACTTATAAGCAGTGTTGGGTTTAACGTAATATTATTACTTTTTCCCAGTAACTAGTAAAGTAAAGTATTACTTTTTAATTGACAAGAGTTACGTTTTTCAAATGAGTAACAGCAGTTACTTTTCCCCCCATTTATTGATTAAAAGCTCTCCCGTCCCCATGTTGAGAGAAATCCAGAGTAATATATTAGTTCTAGAATAAATGTGAACATGCATTAACTCATCTCACTCACAAAAAACAGATTCAATATTCCTCAAAATGAATAAAAACAGTGAAATTCAACTCAGAATATGACCCAAACCTGCAATAATTAAATATGTTAAATAATACAAATATCCTTTATGCATTTAATCCTATTTTATTAACCGAAGTCTTTGCTGCCGACCTTCGATGATCCAATTCAACCATACTAATAAGCAAAAATTACTCAAGATAATCTATCATTTGTTTTCTTTTTTTAATTGCTGAAGAGTTGACATTTTTTTCTTCTGCGGTCTACTGTACAGACGTGAATTTACTTTTCTCAAAGCCTGAGGCTTTTGGTGTGAAAATACTTTTACTTTTGCCAAAAATAGAACTTTTGTATATTAAAAAGAAACAAGCAAGCCCTGCCCAGATTTAAAAAGTAACGCAAAAGTAAAGTGACGCATTACTTTCCATAAAAAGTAATTAGTTACTTTTTAGGGAGTAACTCAATACTGTAACGCATTACTTTTAAAAGTAACTTTCCCCAACAATGCTTATAAGGCATCCAGATGTTTTTGATATAAGAAGTATTTCAGTCTATCAGAACGTTCATACAGGTGCACACAGGGAAAATGAGACAATCTAAAGTGTTGAACCAGGGTTGCCAGGTTTTCACAATAAAACCCACCCAATTGCTACTCAAAACTAGCTCAAAACTAGCCCAGTCGAGTTTTGAGGGGGGTCCCCCGTTACAAAATCGCATTCCGCAAGGTAAAATACACGTTTTTGGTGAGGTTTCCCTGGTAAAATTCACATTCCAAGGGGATAAATATCACATTACTGAGGATGCTTCAACCCGCGGACATGAAAAACAACCCCATGGCAAACGTTGCCCAATTCCGTGGGAAAACCGCGGCTTGGCAACACTGGTGTGAACCTCCAAACTAGTGTAATGACACTGACACATGCACACAATGTAAACACAAGTGAGAAGCACATAAACTGTCAAAGTGAACTTTCATTGTTACATTTTCTTTTCTGTTTAATCTTTGCAAAGCCAAATTTTTCAAGTCAAATTTCAGGGTTTTTTTATTTATTTATTTATTTTTTCTGAGATAATGCTATGATTTCTATTGTGGGGGCTCAGAGCTTGGCACTAAATGAACATTTTTTTAGTGACAACTTAAAAATGAATGTAAATTGAAATTAAATTTACAAAAAAAAAAATTAACTGCATCTGTTTATCAATAGATGAACACTACCATTCAAATGTTTGGGGTTTGATGAAATAAATTCAACCCTGGTTTTATAATTTAAAAAAACTGTTTTCTAAGTGAGCCAATTTCTTCATGGAAAATAAAAATAAAAAAACATAATTGCTGTTTTTTTTTCCCCTGCTGTTTTTTATATCTCCCAGTTCTTAAAAAAAAAAAAAAAAAAAAAAAAAAAACGGAATTATGAGATAAGTAAAAACAAAATCTGAATTGCTAGTTATAAACTTATAATTCTGAGAAGAAATCTTAAATTTAAAAATATACGTATTTAAAAAAAACAAAAAACAACTGACACCAAACTATTGAACAGTAGTGTACAATAAATCAGTAGTGGTGACATATTTAGTTGCATTTTGTGTACCTATGATAACATTTCAGTTTTCTATATGAAAATGTCACAACACAAAATGTTTACAGGATTAGTTCACTTCTAGAATCAAATTTCCTGAAAATTTACTAACCCCCATGTCATCCAAGATGTTTATGTCTTTCTTTTTTCAGTCGAAAAGAAATTAAGGATTTTTCTCCACATAGTGGACTTCAATGGGGATCAACAGGTTGAAGGTCCAAATTGCAATTTCAGTGCAACTTCAAAAGGCTCCATATGATCTCAGCCAAAGAATAAGAAAAAAAAATTATATATATATATATATATAAACCAACATTCCTGAAAATCATAGCTATCAGCCAACTTAAATATAGCCATGACTTATGTTCAGACGACAAAATAAAAACAGTTTCGGAAAGGGCTTGAACCCAGCTTTCATATGGTATCAAAACCTAAAAAAGTCAAATTTCACCATGTGTTGGGTTTTCCTAGATTCCATCACATATAAAAACAGTATATCCTTTTTGAACACAAATGCTCCTCTTGCACTAGCTTGACTTTAGGCATTACGTAGCCATGTTGGAAAGATCACACATGATGTAGGCGGAAATAAAGTCAAATGCCCTTCACAAAAAGGTAAAACAACGATGTTGGATTTTAAAGAAAATAAGGAGTTTTTCGCCGTAACCTACCTTTTTGAACCAGAGTACACCAATGAAGAACTAACTGCACGTGAGCTTTCCAACGTGAAGTTGCGTGAAGCTGTGGATGTGTATTGCTGAGCTAGTGCAAGATGAGCATTTGTGGTTAAAAAAGAATACAAATGTTTCTTTTTTTTTTAGAAAATGACCAATCGTTTTGCTAGATAAGACCCTTATTCCTCGGCTGGGATCGTGTAGAGCCCTTTGAAGCTGCAGTGAAACTGCAATTTGGACCTTCAACCCGTTGGTTCCCATTGAAGTCCACTATATGGAGAAAAATCCGGGAATGTTTTCCTCAAACCTTAATTTCTTTTTGACTTAAGAAAAAAAGATATGAACATCTTGGATGACACAGAGGTGAGTAAATTATCAGAAAGTTTTTATTCTAGAGGTGATCTTTTAACCAAAGCCTACAACAGTATCACAATGGCCATAGTCCCTAAAACTCACTGATGCCTCAATGGTGATGACGAAACTACATGGACTGTGACAAACTCCACATGGACACAGGACAGTGGGGGTATGGTACAGTAATGAACCCGATCATAACTTTACTTCTTGAAGAAGACGTTATCTTCCTCCCAGAACCAGGTGTACGTTAGGTTGCCAGGATACGCCTCAGCCTGACAAGTGAAGAATGCATCCTGGGATATGTTTACGGTTATGTTCTCTGGCGGTGAGACAATAAATGGGGGTCCTGAAATAGAAAAGAGACACATAATAAATCAGCATTACATATCAGGATGTGTCACATCCTATTGACGCATATAGCAATCTCAGTCCTCTTCAAGGTTAAAACAACAGTATTAAAGAAAAGATTTCATATAAATGTGTCTAGTAATATACATTTTCATTCTGTAATTTGTATTCAGCAGCTGGAAGACAGTGTCAGTCGACTGTGAGTGAATCATACAATATTGTATTCAATCAATACCTCATTTTTAGTGGTGCACATACTGAATACCAAACAATATAATACTAAATGATACTGAATGAGTTAATATAGGTACCACTCAGTTGCCTCATCTGAATATCACTGGCTAAGATGATAAGAATTCTACCCAGTGTGAGAATCTGCAGTGGCCTACCCACAGATCTCACTCTACCGCCCACTGTGGGCATCGCTTCAGTTGGCAGTGCCAGTGTAAAGAGAGGGCTCTTCTGTGGAGAAAGCCTGCGGAGAGCTCCCCGTGCAGGCACGGACTCTACAGATGCTCTCCATCCTGCTCGACAGCACACACACACACACAGTACAAAAACAAACTCGCTAGACAGCCTACGTGTCTACAAAACTGTGTTTCTGCAACTTGGCACTTTTATGTCTCAGCAGTTGATTTTTATTTAAACCAACAGAAAACTTTTTTCATTTTGTTTACTTAAGACCTTATAAAGGGTTCAAGCGCACAGCGCTGAAACCCTATTGCAATTGTTAGAATGGCCAAGAATCAGCATTCTCCACCTAAAAGTGATCCAGCAGACCAAACCGTAAGTCGTAGAGACTTGAAACTTGGAGGGATGGAAGTACTCACACCATCTACAACGCCACCAAGGCTCGCCCAAATCGGCCTGAAGGTGACGCTACAGCGATCAAAAGTACAAAATCAAAACTTCTAAACCGTTATTAGGATTCAATCAAATTTTCACGTTTTTTATTTTTTTGAAAAACCAACTTTTGCGAACTAGCCCTAGGTTTTTCACTCGATCGGAACCAAACCAGTGCAGAAAGATTCTCTGGAGAGTGAATATAAATAATCATCAAAAAAAAAACTTTCGACTTAACGTCGCAACAAAACGTCAAAACTTTGTCAGGGACAGAGCTGCTTTTACTAAAATGCCTATAACTCCTGAACGGAAAGAGATAATTTTGCCAAGCTCGGAACGTATGTAAGCGCTCAATCTGAGGTCACCGTAAAAAAAAAAAAAAAAAGTGGAGTTTAGCCACTTGGTGGTGCTATAACAGGGAAAAAAAAACAAAAACGGCTATAACTACACATCCGTTAGTCCGATTGACTTGAAAATAGGTATGTCGTGTCTTGGTATGAAGTGCCATAAGTGTCTTTGAGGACATTTGCATACATAAAAAAACACGGAAAAATTCATCAGCCAATAAATTTGGCTCACCTACCAGACAAGGTTACTGAAGGCCGTAACTCTGTGGGCATGTGAGCATCTTTGCCTAAAGAACCACTTCTGTCATTTAAATCGTTCATGAAATATTCTCAATTACGTAAAAAAAAACTAGTCCTACGTTTTTCGCTCAACCTCAATAAAACCACCGCAGCACGCAGTTTGACTCTCGGTATGTCGTGTCTTTGTACAAAGTGCCATAACTGTCTTTTAGGACATTTGCATACATCAAAAAACATGGAAAAATTCATCAGCCGATGAATTTTGAGCACCTATCTCCTATCTCTGTCACCTACTCTGTGGGCATGTCTGACTCATTTCCCTAGAGGGCTGTAAGAACTTTGAAAGAAATCAGACACTAGGTGGCTCTAACAAGTTTTATGACTGTAATCATGTGGTGTTTCACACATTAACACAATATTTACATCATGATAGATCTTCTTATACTGAGCATCTTTGCCTAAAGAACCACTTCTGTCATTTAAATCGTTCATGAAATATTCTCAATTACGTAAAAAAAAACTACTTTTGCAAACTAGTCCTAAGTTTTTCGCTAAACCTCAATAAAAAACTTTACCCTTTGGGCAGCTATAACAGGATCATTTAGAAATGGTGAGTGACCAAGTATACCCAAAAGCATATACATCCTAAACAAAAACTCAAAACTTCACGAAACTAGGTGAGCACATGCAACAGATGTTTCTAAACAAGCATGCAAAGTTTTATGGAGATCAGACCGTAGGTGGCAATATAACAGTCATAAACAATAAAAATCATTATATTTCTGTGGTAAATTACCTGGATTTGCCACAAAAAATGCTCTTTTTAATCACTGATTTAGGTGGTTACAGGCTTGCTAAATAATACGTAATGTCTTTTTTCATATGCGCTTAAATGCCTTAAAGCGCTTGAACCCAGATAATCGCTGCTTGCAGCTATATTTAAGACCAATACACAAATTCATGACACAGTTTCCCAAAAAAAAAAAAAAAAAAAAAAAAAAAACACCTACTCAAACAGGAACAGACCTTATGATCAACATGAAGTGACCAGAGGTTTTATGTCCATAGAAGAACGTCTTATTTATATAATGCAAAGTATCTCATAATAAAAAGGATCTTTATCATGATTAATGCATAGTATCTCATAATACAGAGAAACATTCATGTACTCAATGACTTTGCATTTACTTAATAATTAGAAACTTATTCTAATTAATGCTTAGTATCTCAAAATGATGCTAAACTTTCTCATGATTAGGCATATTATCATAATAATGAGAAACTTAGAATTAATGTTTAGTATCTCATATTAATGGGAACTTTCTCATGATTTATACTTATTATTATTATAAGTTGTTAAGTCATTATAACAAGAAAGTTTCTCTTTGCTGTGAAAAAGTTTCTCATTATCATGAAATAAAGAATCACATTTTTTTTACTTTTTTTACTTTCATACCCCTTCATTAACACCAAATCAGCATTGATTGTGCTTTTATACAGGATATCATTTAACATTACAGTTATTAAATGGTTACTATTATACAGGATATCATTTAACATTACAGTTATTAGAATTAAATGGCTACTATTACAATGATTCACTTTTAAACCATTCAATACAGTGGCCTAAAACGAAATTTAAAAATGTTAGAAAAAAATGGAATGTCATTTTATGACTACATTGAGTTTGATTGGCATTTGATGGGACAAAAATAGAAAGAAGTGCTTTATTGTTATCTAGAAGTGTGAATAAGGTGAATAAAGAACACTATTGCAGAAACTTGCCACTGAAATCTAATTTTAATCTTTTGACAGCTCTTATATTTAAAGTAAGTATATTTGTGATTATAGGTAGGCCACAGCCATGGATATGAGCTTTGATTACAATTTTTTAATTAACACATAAAAAATGTTAACAAATAGACAATAGAAGTTACAAATCCATTGCGTTATTGGGTTACATGCTAGCATGGCATCTAAAAGCACCAGACACAGAACAGATTAGGGATCCCAACAGGAAAAAGCTTCTTTGGCAGCACTATGGTGAAAAATCTCTCTGACAGTGAACCCATTACTGCTTTATACTGTACCAGACAGCCAACATATGGAGTCCAATTATCTCTGTAGCTCTGCAGCATGGGTGCCATGCAGCATGCAGCTTTGCAAGCATGACTGTACACACATACACAGACACAAACACACAGAGGACTGTTCAGCACAAAGCATAGCACTCTGACAACATGATAGTGATGTCATTTAATTAATAGCAAACAATAAAGTCATGAAGAAACAGTTTAGGGCAGATATGGTGCTACCTTGGACGAGTAGGCGTGTGGTATGGACGGCCTCTCCCTGCTCGCTGTACGCTCGGCATGTGTACGCTCCCCTGTCCTCGCGGCTGATGGAAACAATCGTCAGGCTGCCATCACTCACCTGTGGAGAGAGGTCACAGCATGACCTAACTGAGATACAAACGGTTTGCGGCTTATAAAAGTTTTAATATGGATATTTTTTTTAGAAAAAACGCATCGATTCACTTCAGAAGGCTTTTATTAACCCCTTTAAGGGTGTGGAGCACTTTTTATGATGGATGGATGCACTTTTTTGGACTTCAAAAAATCAACAGCCATTGATTTGAGCTAGGAAATGTTTTAATATAACACCAATTATATTCATCTGGAAGAAAAAAGTCTTATATACACCTAGGATGGCTTGAGGGTGAGTAAACCATGGGGTAATTTTCATTTTTTGGTGAACTGTATCTTTAAGAAAATTACTTTTTCCAGAAATTATGGTTTTAAATGATCTCATAAGTCATTATAAATCTTCTTTTTGCTTATTAAACATCTAAGGTGGTGGTGTTTGCATAAACTCAACAGCAGTGCATTACATCTCTGTGACAGATTTAGCTTTTTTTCCTTGTATGAATACATAGATCAGTAGAAATGATATGTTGGGGGAACCATGCTCAGCATCCCATGAGATCCAATTTTTTACTTTCATACCCACAGCTATGTTTCTTTACATTGAACACATGTATCATGACAGGGGCCACTCTCACAAGCTTACGAAACAACTCATAAGGAATAAAACAGTTTGATGAAACAAATTGTCTCGTACACAATACAAACAAAAGCGCTTTGCAGTGAAATCGTTGTGAACCGGAGACAGAAAGGCAGAGACTGCGTAGGAGAGATCAAACAAACCAGGCCACTCCAACAGAGACTTAAAGATCAATGTGCCTCTCTCTTTCTGTGCCCACACAAGCGTTATTTCCATTTTACCAATTGCAGAGCGGTTCTTGCGTTTATCTAATATGCTCTGGATTTTTCTTGGATAGATGGGCTGTGCCATGTGGACCGAGGAGAGTTTGGCGTTTTTATTAAACATTTTAGAAATCAGGATTTAAAAGCATCATTTATAATTTCCTGGAAAGTAAATTGGGGAATCAAATTTAGCAAATTTTGTCCCCACTACTTTACTAAATAGCTGGGATGTATCTAATACAGAGGAAGCATCTACAGTTAAGGTCAAAAGTTTACATACACCTTGCAGAATCTGCAAAATAGGAGGGATCATACAAAATGCATGATATTTTTTATTTAGTACTGACCGGAATAAGATATTTCACATAAAATATGTTTACATATAGTCCACGAAAGAAAATAATAGTTGAATTTATAAAATGAGCCCATCCAAAAGTTTACATTCACATTGAATGATTCACAGCTGTGTTTTTTTGTTTAGTGATAGTTGTTCATGAGTCCCTTGTTTGTCCTGAACAGTTAAATTGCCTGCTGTTCTTCAGAAAATCCTTCAGGTCCCATAAATTCTTTGGTTTGTCAGCATTTGTTTTTATTTGAACCCTTTCCAATAATGACTGTATGATTTTGAGATCCATCTTATCACACTGAGGACAACTGAGGGACTCATATGCATCTATTACAGAAGGTTCAAATGCTCACTGATGCTTCAGAAGGAAACACAATGCTTTAAGAACCGGGGGTGAAAACTTTTGGAATTTGAAAATCAGGGTAAAATTAACTTATTTCTTCTTCTGGGAAACATGCAAGTTTCTTCTTTAGCTTCTGAAGGGCAGTACTAAATGAAAAAAATGATATTTAGGCAAAATAAGAAAAATGTACACATCCTCATTCTG
This sequence comes from Cirrhinus mrigala, assembly GCA_036247105.1. NCBI lineage: Eukaryota > Metazoa > Chordata > Actinopteri > Cypriniformes > Cyprinidae > Cirrhinus > Cirrhinus mrigala. The sequence continues at coordinate 15,046,045 of CM070027.1, read as the reverse complement.
TTTAAAAGTTTTCACCCCTGGCTCTTATTGCATAGTTTTTTCTTCTAAAGCATTAGTGAGCGTTTAAACCTTCTGTAATAGTTGCAGAGTCCTTCAGTTGTCCTCAGTGTGAAAAGATGGATCTCAAAATCATATAGTTACTGCTGGAAAGGGTTTTAATAAACAAAAATGCTGAAAAAACAAATAATTTATGGGACCTAATGGGTTTTTCCAGTGGGCAGTTTAACTGTTCAGGACAAACAAAGGACTCATGAACAGCTACAGTATCTCTAAACAACAAGAACAACAACAACAAACAGCTGTGGATCATTCAGGTAACAACACAGTAGTAAGATTTAAGTGTATGTAAACTTTTGAACATAAATTTAACCATTATTTTCTCTTGTTGACTATATGACTATAATAAAACATTTTGTAGATTCCATAAACTTTTGGCTTCAACTGTAAATGTGTTATTTGTTTTATTAAAAAAAAACAAAAAAAAACGAATTAATATTCATTAGCTAAGCCTTTTGCACTACAAATTCCGCCCACCCATATATTCTTCTTTTTTTGTTTTGTGCAGGCGTATATTTTTTGGTAAAATAACAGGCCAGCCTGCTCTGTGTCTTGTCTTTATTCTGAAATGTTATAAAACATGTTAGTCATAATTCATTAATAGGATCCTGTGATGGTTAGCTTGCTGGCTCGGTTTCACAATCATCCTTTCGAGACAAGGCCGTGCTGATGAGAGGAGAGTGTTTCTGCATGTTTTGGCCTTGAAACGTGCACATGCTCTCAGAGAGCTAGTTGAATAATTGATTTACTCTGTACAAGTGTGTGTGTTTGGTGGCAAAGGGGCAGGTAAAGGGCGGGATGCTGATACTTACTATGCATGATTCATAAGTACATGCTATTCCAAAGGGGGAAAAAATGTTTCTTTCTAATTTTTCATCAAAATGTAGTAACTTTAGGGCCCTATGATTTCTACGATCTGGAATATGTGGAACACAGTCATAAAAATGGAATTTACTGTATAATCGCGATATAGACTAGTGTCTGTGAATATTAAGCCACAAAAGTCTAAATATGAATCCTGCATGTTCTATGCGTCTCTGTGTGAATGAATGGCGCAAACGCATGGATCCATTTACTACACGCATACTGAAGTGCATGTGACGCTCGCTGTGTTTTTAGCCTCTGCTGCTTCAACATATGAACACATTAAAAATCTTTAGAACTACACTGAGAGTCACTTCATTAGCTTTTTACTATTTCTTTTGAGAAAAATATATCTTATATCTTATTACAAACAGTTATATCTTATACAAACAGAATCTTAAAGGTCTTCACAGCAACCCGTCAAAATAAAAGTTTGGTTTAACTTGAAGAAACTGTGACAGAAATATATTACTTAATGTGATGATTGTACTACTACTACTACTACTACTAATAATAATAATAAAATTATATTTAATATTATTATTTTTAAGAAATATTTACCAGAAAGAAAGTATTTACCACAATTTATTTACCAGAAAAAAAATGTAAATACTGGGGAAAAAAATAATAAAATAAAATAAATAATAATAATTTTTGTAGTATAAAAATCAATTAATTAAAGATGCTTTAGACTATTACAATTTAATGAAACCCTTAAAATTGAATCCAGAAAATGAATGGAAAACACAAATTTGGTTAACTGAATTTTTAGTAAACACATTTCATAGGGCCTTAAAATGCATTTTTTTTTTTTTTTACTTGTAATAAATTGTTGTTAAATTGTCTAAATTTCATGATTTGAATGAATTAGACACGTTTTATATATATATATATATATATATTATTTAACCATAAAAACAGAATCTGGAATTTATTAAAAAAAGAAAAAAAAAAAAAAAATTTATAGAGTTATAGAGTTATAGAGCTCTATAACTTCCTCTAGCTTTGAAACAAAAGATCAAAAGGTCAAAAAGCCTCCTTAAAAACTAACTTGTTATAAAACATTTTTGTAAACTGAAATAATGTCAAAATAAATGAAAAATAAAACTAAATGAAACTAACAGCAGTTATTGAAAATCAAAATGCTAATTGTTAAGATTATCACCATAATTATTATTATTATTATTTTGGAAAATGTCTATCCTGAGGGGCTTCCTTGATTAGTAGACCATATTTCTTTTAAAAGAAAGTGTGTGAAATTTTACTGAAATAAAAGCTTTTCTTTAATAGCCTTTGAAAAAAAAAAAAAAAAAAAAGGTCTAAAAAAAAAAAAAAAAAAAAAACCTTTACTCACTTTTGAATTCAATTCTCTGCCAATCATAATCTCATGGGAAATATGCGACCGGGTACAACTACTCTTGGAACAGCATAACGGTTCTGCCGCTCTCCGTAGACAGACCTGACAGGTAAGGGACTTGACTGAGCATCTTTTCTCCCCGGCCTGTCAGAGCTGGACGGTTAACGATACATGAGGGTCACTTTACTTCTGCCGGCCGAGCAGGTGAAGAGTACTTTGAGGAAAAAAAACGTGCAAGAGTAGAGACAGATGACATAGATTCATGGTAGAGTAAAGGCTTCGCTGAGGGGGCTCTCTGATGAATTATTCAGCGTTCCATCAGACGGTGTAATAGCAAGCTCTACTAGCAAGCATCATCATCACAGTTCATGTGATATCAAGCATGTGTGACTTTCTCCTTAAAAGACTTACACACACCTTGAGGCAAATATTTCTTCTAGTTTGGATGTTAGACTTTGGTTTTTGATTTGAAAAATCTCAAAACATGTACACTGGTAGGAGCCGGCTAAATATTTGAAATCAAGCTGGGATAAAATAAAATTAGACATTAGATAAATATTAGATGGATAAACTTAAAGGGATAGTTCACCCAAAAACAAGAATTCTGTCATTAATTACTCACCCTCATGTCGTTCCAAACCTGTAAGACCTTCGTGCATCTTCAGAACACAAATTAAGATACTTTTGATGATTTCCCAGAGCTTTCTAACCCTGCATAGACATCAGTGGCTCAACCATAATGGAATGAAGCAACAATACTTTTTGTGAGCAAACAAATAAAAAATAATTACTTTTTCAACAATTTCTTTTTCTCCTGTGTTCTGAAGATGAACGAAGGTCATATATAAATAATGCTAAAATATAGCAGTTTTCAAGGCTACATCTGAATGCTCGTCAATGGAGAAAGATGCTTTTTTGTAGCTACAACATTTATCCAGCAGAAGCTAACAGGACCATGATAACCAGCCAAACCTTGACCCCTTGACATGAACATACACACTCCGTCGCTTTTACAAACTGAACATACATGCTTTCGGTTTACAAATGGGCAGCGTGAGGGTAAGCGGCTAATTTACTCAACAAACGGCAGCAGCCTGAGACTCCGCTGTGGATCCTAGACTCCGTAATTACGCTAATTACACAGATGGAGATGCACGGCCAAGCTACGGCAGACCCAACAACAACACACGTGTCTAATAAATCATAACACACCACTTCAGTCAATAAAAACATTACTATGATTGATATTTAGCATTACTCAGAGACTCCATCCCACCTTCCATTCATAAATAACCCTGACATTGGCTAAATTAATCCACCGCTATCTGTTTTTAAGGCATCACTTGAAAAAAAATTGGTATTGTTTTGTTGAACCTCTTAAATATGTCACATTATGGAAGTAAAACAGGTCATAAACTGCAATTCATGACTTTAAAGGAACATTATTCTGGTTCGTTGTCAATAAAGTGGTACTTGAGCAACATTTGTGGTACTTGAGCAACATTTGTCTTTTTGTATGATAAGGGGTTCAAGCGTGTAGCGCTGAAACCCTATTGTAATTGTTAGAATAGCCAAGGATCAGCATTTGCCACCTAAAAGATCAGGCAGACCAAACCATAAGTCGTAGAGACTTGAAACTTGGAGGGATGGTGAAACTCACACCACCTACAATGTCACCAAAGCTCACCCCAATCGGCCTGACAGGGGCACTACAGCGATCAAAAGTATGAAATCGCTCATACCCATACTTGAAACTGGTCCACTGCATTTAACCCATCCTGGTGCACACACACAGCAGTGAGAAGTGAACAAAGACACACACACACACCCGAAGCAGTGGGCAGCCATTGCTCCAGTGCCCAGGGAGCAACTGGGGGTTTGGGGCCTTGCTCAAGGGAACCTCAGTCATGGTATTGAAGGTGGAAAGAGCGCTGTTCATTCCCAATCCCCACCTTCAATTCCTGCCGGTGCGGGAATCAAACCGTTGACCTTTGAGTTACAAGCCCAACTCTCTAACCATTAGACTGCCCCCAAAGCACTTTCCTGCAGGCCCCAGCGAGAAGTATAATATAAGTGCCTTATATTGGATTCAATTGTCACCCTGCAAAATTTTCGGGTATTTTGGATTTTTTGAGAAACCTAGTCCCAGTGCAGAAAGATTCTCTGGACAGTGAACATCAGTAATGATCAAAAAAGTTGAACTTTCAACTTGCCGTCACAACAGGATGCCAAAACGTTTGTAAGGGGTGGAGCCGCTTTTACTAAAATGCCCAAAACTCTTGAGCGGAGAGATATTTTTGCCAAACTTGAAACGTGTGTATAAGCTCAATCTGAGGTTACAGGAAAAAAATGCTGAGTTTTGCCACTTGGTGGCGCTATAATAAAGAAAAACGATTTACTTGAAAATTGGTATGCAGTGTCTTCATCCAAAGTGCCACAAGTGTCTAATAGGACATTTGCGTATCTCAAAAAACATTTCTGTCATGGGCCAATGAATTTTGAGCACCTATTAGACAAGGTTAATGGAGACCAACTGGAACAAAACTTGGTAACCATGTTCGACTCATAGCCCTGGAAAACAGCCACTAGGTGACACTAACAAGGTTTACACATCTGTAATCACGTGGCGTTTTATACATACACACAATACTCAGATTATATGATAGATCTCCTCATACTGACCAAATTTGCCTCAAGAACTCCTGCTGTCAATCAAACTGTTCATTAAATATTCTTGATTACATAAAATAAAAACTACTTTTGCAAACTAGTCCTAGGTTTTTTAGTCAACCTCAATATAAGCAACACGATTCTCTAGACTCTCTAGATTAATAATAATCAAAAAAATGTTGAAGGCTACCTTTGGATAGCTATAATAGGGCTGTTTGGAAAAGGGGCGTGCCCAGACATACCCAAAAGCATATAAATCCTAAACAAAAACTCAAAACTTCCCAAAACTAGTTGAGCACACACAACAGATGATTCTAAACAAGCATGCAACATTTTATGGAGATTGGACTGTAGGTGGCACTATAATAGTCATAAACATTGAAAATCATCATATTTTTAGGGTAAATTACCTGGATTTGCCATTAGGTGGTTTAGGTGGTTACAGATTTGCGAAATAATACAATTTTCATATGTGCTTAAAGGCCTTGAAGTGCTTAAACCCCAATAATCACTACTTGCAGCTATATTTTTCAAAAAAAAAATTGCTTCAAATCAGAGTTTGGACAATTTTCTATTCGTCTACTCACTAGTTTGTTTGGTTTGTGGCGTACTACTCTTTCACAAAGGGCCCTATCATACATTCCGTGCAATGCAGCGCCAGGCTCAACGCAAGTGTTTATTGCTAGTTTCATCCCAACGCAGTTATCATTTTCACATCCTGCACCATGTTGTTTAAATAGCAAATGCATTTGTGCCCATTTGCCAAACTTGGAACAAGTATGTAGAAACTCAATCGGAGGTCACAGGGGAAAAAATGCTAAATTTGGCCACTTGGTTGTGCTATAACAGAGAAAAAATGATTGACTTGAAAACTGGTATGCAGTGTCTTCGTCCAAAGTGCCACAAGTGTCTATGAGGACATTTGCTTATCTCAAAAAACACGGGCACAATGGGCCAATGAATTTTGAGCACCTATTAGACAAGGTTAACGGAGGCTGATCGAAACAAAATTCGGTGGACATGTTCGACTCATGGTAAGATCTTTACAAGAAATCAGCCACTAGGTGACACTAACAAGTTTTACACCTCTATAATCACGCTGCGTTTTACGCGTACACATAATATTCATATCACATAATAGATCTCCTCATACTGAGCAACTTTGCCTCAAGAACCACTACTGTCAATCAAATTATTAAATATTCTCGATTATGTAAAAAAAATCTACTTTTGTGAACTAGTCCTAGGATTTTTACTCAACCTCAATATAAGTAGCACGATTCTTTGGACTCTCTAGATCAATAATTTAAAAAAATACAATGCTGAACGTCACCTTTGGATAGCTATAACAGGGTTGTTTAGAAAAGGGGCGTGTCCAAATATACCCAAAAGCATAAAAATCCTAACCAAAGACTCAAAACTTCACAAAACTAACTGAGCACATGCAACAGATGATTCTAAACAAGCACGCAAAGTTTTATAGAGATTGGAGTGTAGGTGGCACTATAACAGTCATAAACATTAAAAATCATCCTATTTTTTGAGTAAATTACTTCGATTTGCCAAAAATGCTTTTTGAAATCTTTGATTTGCATGGTTACAGTCTTGATAAATAATACATATGTGCCTTTTTGTGTCTTTTTCCATATGTGCTTAAAGGCCTTAAAGCACTTGAACCCCAATAATCACTTCTTGCACCTATTTTTCTGCTTCAAATCACAGTTTTGGACATTCTTCTGTTTGTCTACTCACTAGTTTGTCTGGTTTGTGGCTTATTACTCTTTCACAAAGACTTTTTAAAAATCTCTATTAGAAAAGTAAATTGGAAAAATACTGTGAGCTAAAAAAAGTGGACCAGCTCTGCTGAACTTTGTGGAGGTACATATGACAAAAACAGGTGTGGAAACAGATTTAGGATGGGATTCCTCTCTTTTAAAGACTATTTAAAAAAGTTTAGTCTGTACTAACCTACTACCACAGCATTATGCTTTAAACACATCCAGCAAAACAGCCAACCAACTGCAACCAGAAGTTGTCGTATTCCCTCCGTAAATAACATTAGAGATCTAATCAGTCAAAACAACGCTCTGTTTTGACTGAACAAAGAGTTCACCATCATTCAAATTAACAAGCAACGAATACCGTTGTTCCTCTCCAGATGTTATCTCACCTTACTTCAAAAGTGTTCAATCACTGAGCAAAGCTCATCGCTGACAGGCTGTCATTTCTCTGCTGTGTGTGAGGAGATGGAAATCTCTCGATGGGCTCTTCTAAATCAAACTCTTTTCAGGCAGAGAACTGAGCTATCCATTCCTGTAGGAATCTCTTCACTTAGTCTTCAGCGAGCAGATGGTTTATATTCAGGAAGCGTTTGATGGTTAGGTTCACTATGTTTGGTTTGCCAGTTTTGATGAGCCACTATCAATGGATCGCTCGTGTTTTTAGATGCTGTTTTTGACACGGGAATTTAAAAGTCTGTTTCATATCAGGGGCTCAACTGATGAAATATTAAAGACGTCACTCAAGTCGAGAAATTCCACTAGTGTTGAAATACTAGGACGGTTTATTTGGTTCCTAATTACACAGCACTGTGAACATAACAGGCCCAAGGGACGCCTCTACGACACATAGTTAAAATGAGCACAGTTACGAGCGCCGAGATGGACAGAGGGCTAGTGCTAAATGACTAGGGAATATGACAGGGTTGAGGGGGATTAATTAGCTCTTCCTACATTCCTACAGGCCGTGTGATTACAGTGTTAAAACTGTTGCTTGATTTCTCCAGTCTGACAGAGAAAGTTTAAAAAATAAAGCAGGGAATGCATGTCGAAGACTGACACGTCACTGGACCACTGATGTCACATGGACTATTTTATTGATGTCCCTACTGCCTTTCTTGGCCTTAAACGTGGTAGTTATGTTGCTGTCAATGCAGGGTCAGAAAGCTCTCAGATTTCATCAAAAATATCTTAATTTGTGTTCCGAAAATGAACGAAGGCCTTACGGGTTTGGAACATGTGAGGCTGAATAATTAATGACTGAATTTTAATTTTTAAAACTGCAAGTGAGTGCTGTGGCACTTTCACTGCATATTTGTTTGCAGTTTAGACACAAGCAGCAATTGAATTCTGGTGGTGGGGCACTGATAACCACATGGAGGCTGGATTTGGGGCCGTGACGATGGTAGATGGGACAGAGGAAGAGAGGAAGAATTAAAGAGAGTTCCTTTGACCTGTCATTTCCACTGTCATCAAATACACCGAGCCCTCAATGTGACAATTCCAATCCTGCATTTGTGCAGAGAAGGATATCAATCAAACACCATAGGAACTCTTCAGGATCCACAACACTAGGGCTACTAAAGTTTAGTATATCATGATTTTCAATACCACAGCAAAAACAAATATGCTTTAACCTAAATGCATACCTTGGGTTTTTTGTACATTTTTTGTAAAAAGTGTACAGGGTCGCTAGACACCCGAGGGGTGTAATAGCATCAGTATTTTTCGTGCGCAACAATAGGTAAATATCTTATGACTCAATTCATGCAATTCACCTTTATTCCTCAAGGTGGCACTGTTTGATAGACAGTAATGATGTGATGTTTCACAAAAAAGTATATCATCAGCAAAAATTGAACTGATTTGAATGGCTTTACTGCAGAGCAATTACTGTATGCAATAAAATTTAAATTACATTGTTATTTGATGGTGGATGTGGTAAATAAGCTTGATTCTGATAATAAATTGATTCTGAAGTCACTGAAAGTCACTGAAAATGAATTTTGAGATATGGGAATATGAGGAATATGTGGAAGGGCGCTCTGAGGATGACGGCGATGCTAAAATCGTCTGCTCAAATTGAACCCTTCTAAGTTTCAAAAGGTAACGAAATACGCTTTATTTTATTCTTCTGTAATTGTTCTTAAAATATCAAAAGAGTTTTTGCTATTGCAGAAGTTAGAGATCCATCCGTGCTGGATATATACAGTCATGGCCAAAAATATTGGCACCCTTCAATTCTGTCAGAAATTGCAACACTTCTCTCAAAAAATTGTTTCAATTCCAAATGTTTTGGTATTCACATGCTTATTGTTTTTGTTTGCACTGCAACAACACAAAAAAACAGAGAAGAAAAGCCAAACTTGATCAAATTTCACACAGAACTCGAAAATGGACTGGACAAAATTATTGGCACCTTGTCAAAATTTTAAGAATTAATTGCTTTTCAAGCATGTGATACTCCTGTAATTTGTATTTAGACACACCTGTGGCAAGTAACAGGTGTGGGCAATATAGTAATCATACTTGCAACCAGTTAAAAATGGAGAAAAGCTGACTCAACCTTTGTGTTGTGTGTCACACTGAGCATGGAGAAAAGAAAGAAGTGTAAAGAGTTGTCTGTGGATTTGAGAGAAAAAATTGTGGAAAAACATGGACAATTTCAAGGCTACAAGTCCATCTCCAGAGATTTTAATGTTCCTGTGTCCACTGTGTGCAATATCATCAAGAGATTCACAGCCCATGGCACTGTAGCTAACTTCCCTGGACGTGGACGGAAGAGCAAAATTAATGAAAAATGACAACGAAGGATTGTTCGAATGATGGATAAAGAACTCAGATTAACTTCCAAACAAATTTAAACTGATCTGCAGACAAAGGGTACAACAGTGTTAGCTCGCACTATCCGTCGCCATTTGAATGAAAAGGGACACTATGGTAGGAGACCCAGGAGGACACCAAGGCATAAAAAAGCAAGACTGGAGTTTGCCAAAACTTATGTGACAAAACCACAGTCCTTCTGGGAGAACATACTGTGGACAGATGAGACAAAAGTATAGCCTTTTGGTAAAGGACATCAAGACAACTATATTAAGTTAAGAGTGCCAATAATTTTGTCCAGTGCAGTTTTTGGGTGGAACTGTATCAGATTTGACTTTTCTTCTCTGCTTTTTTGTGTTGTTCCAATGCAAACAAACAACAAAATAACATGAGAGTACCAAAACATTTGCAACTGCAACAATTTTCTGACAGAAGGGTTGCATTTTCTGACAGAATTGCAAGGGTGCCGATATTTTTGGCCTTGACTGTAGGTCCGGGTGGCTAAATATGTAATAGTGATTGGCAAAACATTCACGTATTTAAGGGTTAAAGTTTCAAAGTTAAAAATGAACACAAATACCAAAAAGCTAATTTAAACCATAAGTATTTCTCATTTAGGTAAAAATTACTTGTCTGCAAGCTTTTACGCTGTCTATTAACTACTCTTGACAAACTAATAGCACACAGCCACATAAACATCTCTTCTAACTAGTGCTGTCAATCGATTACAAAAAAATTAGCTAATTAATCACACACTTTTTTCTGAAATTAACTGCGATTAATCGCGATTAATCCCACCTAAAATTAAAAGGTTTAAATATACTTTTATATTCCGATAATTTCACGTTGAATTTTCAAATTAATGTGTAAACAACATAAAGACATAAATATTTGTTCAATATTTTTTATGACTGAACCATATTACTGATGTCTCTAGAAAACTGCTCTTTTTTTCCTAACGTTCAATCATTGACTATAGCCATTCAACATTACAGTGCTGACAACACTACAAATTAACTTCTGAAAAGTCTCCCATCTGATGTGACGGTAAAGACGCTCTGCGACTAAATAAACACACTTGTTGTCAAGAGAAAAAGAGACAGAAGCAGCAGTTGTGAGTGGGGTGGCCAACCCTAGCCACGCCCCTGCATTAAATATTTTTAAAGCCGTTAAACTGGGAAAAAAAAACAAACAAACTATTAATTAATTTTGACAGCACTACTTCTAGCACCTACATATCTCTAATATATAGTATATATTGATATGGCATCGCTAAGAGATAGAGCTGAAATCCAGTTAGACATGACTCAATGACTACATTGACACTAATGGGTGCTGGACAACCAAAGCACTGATATCTTCAATAGACACACTCACACACACAGACAGAACTGTCCCAGCTGAGAGAAAGTGAGTAGATAATAGCACAATGTTTTCTTCTCCCCGAGTCAATAGTACAAAAACGTATCATTTTTTCATCTGTCAGAGCTCTGGGTTCTGAACACAGTCTCTGTCAAGTCATGTATAACTTCACTGTCTTGTTCTCTCAATTAGGTAACTGACTGACAGCGTGCATTTTTGAGGCCAGCCTTGTGCTGTGGCACATTACTAATGCTTGAAACCATGACCTTAAAGTGCTAAATTTGCTGCAGTATCTCATGATGGAGATACTAATTTACTAATGAAGCATTATAAGTTATGGACACTGCATTTTGTTGTAATAATTACAGTAAATATTTCTGTGGTCAAATGAGTCTGAGGTTATGATCTGATGTCAGTCATGTGTGTCAAACAAGCTATAACATTTGCTTATTTGTATTTATTGAATGTTTCTTCTGAATTTGTTGAATGGGATCATACAAAAATATACACTACTGTTAAAAAAAATTGGGGTCAGTAAGATTTTTTTTTAACAACTTAAAAAAGTCAATATTATGGAAGTCTGTTTCTGCCACTGAATTTTATTTATTTATTTATTTTTTTTAATATTTGCGACTTTCACAATTCTGACTTTTTTCTCACATTTGTAAGTTCACATCTTGCAATTCTAACTTTTTTTCTCAGAATTGTAAGAAATAATCTCACAATTGCAAATTATACAGCCAGAATTGAGAAAAAAAGTCAGAATTGCAAGAAAATAAGTACTTTTTTCCCCTCAGAACTGGACTTTATAACTCACAGTTGCGAGTTTATACATCACAATTCTATGAAAAAAAGTCAGAATTGTAAGATACAAACACGCAATTCTAAAAAAGTCAGAGAAATAAAGTCAGAACTGCCTATTTAAATCTCAAAATTCTGACTTTATTACTCACAATTGCGAGTTCATATCATGCAATTTTGAAAAATGTGAGAATTGCAAGTTTGTATAATGCAATTCTGACTTTATTACTCGCAATTGCGAGTTTATATCTCACAATACTGAGAAAAAAAGTCAGAATTGCAAGCTTGTATCACTCAATTCTGAGACAAAAAGTCGCAAATTACTTTTTATTCGGTGGCGGAAACTGGCTTCCATACAATATAGATGTTCATACTGTTACAAAACATTTCTATTTCAAATAAATGCTGTTTCTATTAAAAAATAATACATTTTTATTCATCAAAAAATGTATCACAGCTTACACAAAAATATATTAAAATGCTAAAACTTTTCAACAATAATAAGACTTTCTTAAGCACCAAATCAGCATAATAGAATGATTTTCTGAAAATTCACAGGAATAAATTGTAACATTTATTATAAATTGTAAAATTTATCCAAATATAAAACAGTTATTTGATCTTGCAATAATATTTAAAAATATTACTGTTTTACAGTATTTTCCATTAAAAAAAATGCAGCCTTGGTGAGTGTAAGAGACTTTAAAAAATAAAAAATACAAATCTTACCAACCCCAAACATTCAATGAATAAAAAAAATAAGTTAAAATAAGCAAAAGATGGCTATTCAGAAACCGTCATAGGAATCACACTAGAAAATTGGGTAAAAAAAAATAATAACAGTAATAATAAGGGGCTTTCCACACCAAAATGTATTATGTATGTAAATAAAATTGTTTAATTAAATTCATCTTAATTATTGTAGCATAAATTTGAAAAACTCATATGATGAAAAAAGCCACAAATAAAAAAAAAAGTTTTGTGTTAATAAATAAAAATAATTTAATTTAAATAACTATATTTTTGAAAAAAAAAAAAAAAAAAAAAAGAATTCTCCTTTATTATATAAAATCTTTACATTTTACTTATAAACGCTTTAAAAATCATGTAGAAAACAAGCCCAAAATCATTTATTCCAAGGCAACAGGGCAACATATCACATATTTAGAATTAAAGGGTTAGTTTGCTTCCAGAATAAAATTTCCTCATAATTTACTCAACCCGTCGTCTTCTAAGATTTTCATGTCTTTCTTTCTTCAGTTGAAAAGAAATTGAGGTTTTTGAGGAAAACATTTCAGGATTTTTCTCCATATAGTGGACTTCAATGGCAGCCAGCAGGTGAAGGGTCCAAACTGCAGTTGGAGTTCAATATCTAAGTTCATATCTAATAAAGCAAGTAAATTATCAGGACATTTTTATTCTGGAAGTAAATTATTCCTTTAAGCAACATATACTGCCACGATGAAGGCCAGTGTGATCTAAACCACCATGTGGAGGTTAGCCAATCATAACTGAGGGTCAGAGAGAGGGCGAAAAATAAATAACAGCTGTTTTTGGCACAAGAAACTATATTAATATTTTAAGTAGACATCAGGGGAACAAACACTACACTAAATATCCCATAGATGACATTATTAAGGTTAATATTCACAAATTATTGATGTGTTTGCTCACCTTATACTTGCTGCTGTCCTGTACGGGATCTCCCTCCCTGAGCCAGCTGACTGAAGGTTTGGGATTCCCGAAGGCCGTGCAGCTCAGAGTGATGCTGCCCCCCTCCTTGGCCTCCACATACTGCGGCGGCGTGTCCGTGAAAGTTGGGGGAGCTGTGACACAGAGAAAAGATGTGAAAATTCCCTACCTGTTCTCCATCACTCCCTGAAATAAATCAGCCTGGTGATAACAAGGCAGGTTCATTCATAACAATATTATGTCCTATGATATACGTGTCTATTACAGACTCTGTTGAAGTATGACTCAAGCCTCATCGCTAATGGGAGCCATAGGAGTTCAGAAGGCCATCGGAGCTGTTAGCTCGTACCTGTGAATAAGAGGGACTCCCGGGTCATGGATCTGCCTCCTGCATAGATATGCGGTCATTTATGAGCTCTTAGTATACAGTCAGTGTATGAGCTCTCTGGCTGGCATCGCTCTCATTGATAATAATTCTGCTCCTGCTGCACGGCCAGTTCTCCCTCAGCCTTGATTTAGTAGCTAAAATCGCACTTTCATTATCTATAAATCAGGATGGGGATGGGGTGGCCATGCCATCGGGCATCACATGGGCTGCGGTATGCCTGGATATGTTTGTGGGCTGGACAGCACAGCGCTGAATGACAGATCAGGTACAATTTAGCAGTTCTTTATAGTTTAGCTGACTTTTTGATATATGAAAGGTTCAAAATTAGGTTCAAAATGAGCTCTCTGTCACACCTGCTACGGGTGGATGAACTGAGAACGGTTTTGATTACTCTAAATACATAAATAAACCACATAAACTCAAATATTTTAAATAATTCGTGACAATTTATATCACAAAGCAACTTTGCATAAATATTTTTTATCATTAAAATATGAAATATATTTATAATGCTTGAATTTTTTTATTGTATTTTAAATGTATTTTTATAGGGATGCAATGAAATGAAAAATACAAACCAATAAAATAATCATACATTTATTGAAAGCAATAAAATTGGACAGAAAATATATTAAATATTTTTATTCAGTTCTCTGCAACTGAATCAGATTTAACTGATTTTTCTCTTTCGACCAAAAACCAAAAATATATATATTTTTTGGTGGCTGAACTTTTTGTGCATTCCTGATTTTTTATTATGCTGCAAATATATAAATTATTAAATATCATTATGTCATTTTTTAAAACTAATAATGTATAAGACTGAAGTTCATAGCTGGAAGGAAATATTTTATTAAAACTTTTTTATATATGCATGTGTGGATTGTATATTATATGTATATATTGTATCTGTGTATTTTTTATTTTTATACATTTTATGGAAAGACACGCAAATAGCTTTTATTATTATAACACAAATTATATAATATGAAAAATGTGATATTACACATCATTTTCAAACGTTATATATTACACATAATTACATGCAATTTACCTCAATAATTTTAATTATACTGAATTTGAAAAATACAAACCAATAAAATAACCATACTTTTATTGAAAGTAAAGCAATAAAATTGTACATATTAATATATTATTTTTATTTAGTTCTATGCAACAGAATCAGATTTAACAGATTTTCCTCATTCGGCCAAGTATATATATATATAATAATTATAATATATATTTTCTTTTTCAGTGGCTGCAATTTTGGTGCATCCCTAATTTTTATATTAAAAAAATATTTAAAGATATTTATATAGATAAAGATAAGATAGATAAGATAGATAATTTCTATATTTATTATACTGCAAATAAATAAATCATTAAATATTACTGTCGTTTTTTGAAAATAAATTATGCACAACACTGAAATTCATTGCTGCAAAGAAATATTTTATTAAACTTTTATTATTATAATATATATATTATTATAATATATATTATAATATATTATTATAATATATATATGTGTGTGTTTGTGAGAATAATATATATATATATATATATATATATATATATATATATATATATATATATATATATATATATATATAAAAATGGAAAGCCACTTAAATACTTTTTATTACTATATCACAAATTATATATATATATATATATATATATATATATATATATATATATATATATAATATAGAAGATGTAATATTACACATAATTACATGTAATTTAACTCAATAATTTTAATGATACATACAAACCAGTAAAATAACAAAAATAACAAAACTTTTATTGAAAGTAAAGCAATACAATTAATAGAATATCAAATATTAAATATTTAATATTTTTTTAAAATTATTAATATACTATTTTTTATTCAGTTATATGCAACAGAAACAGATTTAACTGCTTGTTTTCTTTTGACCAAAAACCGATAATGCCATTTTCTGCTGATAATTTTTGGTAGACAAAATTTTAGTGCATCCCTAATTTTTATTACTGTATATTGCAAATTAATAAATCATTATTATTATTATTATTATTATTATTATTATTATTACAACTTATGCACAACATTGGAATTTATAGCTAGAAAAAATATTTTATTAAAATTGTATTATATATGTGTAAAATATATGTATATATTATGTATATTTTTATTTATATATATATATATATATATATATATATATATATATATATATATATATATATATATATATATATATATATATATATATATATTATGGAAAGCTACTTAAGTTGGTTTTATTATTATAATACAACATTTTACGTTACATGTAATTAATATTAATATTAATATTACACATAATTACATGTAATTTTATACACACACCCAGATAACAGAACTATCTGACATAAATATGGAGTAAAGCAAGCATAAAGTGGCACCATAATGTACATGTTTCTCATGAGATTGTCTGGTTACAGTGTGTGGCTCAATGCATCTCCTGCGTGTGATAACCTGAAATGGGTTTTAGTTTTGTTACACTCAAGAGGGATTTATGTTGTTCCGCATTAAATTTTATTCAGAACCATCAAAATATGAGTTGCATAATTTGTCATATTTCTCACTGTGTCTCCACAATTTTGTTTATTGCGTCTTTTGAAATTAATTTGGTTGTTACTCAATTATTTCCAGGCACAATGACAGAGTTTGAGCAGAGGATGACTCTAGGGAGAAACTTTTTTTTGTCTCAAACGTGTTCAAATATTTAAGACAGCACTGAGACAAGAGGGTCACACATATTACCACAAAGATCACAGGAACATCTTTCTCTCCAGATACGGGTTTAGTGATACCTCTGCACTTACAGGGACCCAACTGAACCCTTCTCGAGCCAAGCATCTATTATACATATCTCTAAATGTCAGTAAAACCTGACTGTCTGTAAAACTCAGAATTTATGATTCAGATTAGTCTGATTATAATACTAACGCTAATACTTTCTTTTGCCATTTTCAGCACAGCTTAATTCCGCTTAATTAAACCTTAAACGTTTTCAGTTTTTTGAAGGAACCCCCAAGATCTGATGGCACATGACCAGAGTGCTGAAGGCAACACTTCTGAGGCCAGCCGCTAAGACATCTGTGCAAAACACGCCTCCATCTGCTGCGAGTCTCCGTTTACTCCCTTACACACTCTGACACACTGCTGACCTGTGATGTTGATTACACATAAACACACAAACACACACACTCAAGAAATGCTGAAAGCACAGGCGTACTATAGACCAATGAGGAGGCCCTCAACTCATGTTTCATAGTCACTAAGAGCTGCTAATTGATATGGACGTCTAAGTTTGCCTTTGCTTTTCAATCTACATTCCCATTAGTGGCTAAACATTCAGGCGAATCCACTTGACATTAGCTAAATGCCTGCCACAGCATGCCAAATGGAGGGGGCGCAACTGCCCGACACCTGCTGTGTATACAAATCACTGAGAATATGTCTCACCAGATTGAAGTGCCCTGCTCCAAATTTTACTATGTGATTTAGCGAATAATCCAATGTGTTTAAGATTGTTATTCTGTCAGTATGAAATTAGGCAGCCTAGTGAATATTGCAATATTGTTTTATTTGGCCATCGTGGATTGTTTCAAAAATATGGGAGCTCTAGGACATGCTTCAGTTTCATTCACAAATTTCAGTGTAAAAAACGACACAATGATAGTTCACCCAAAAATGCAAATTACCTCATGATTTACTCACCCTCAAGCCATCCTAGGTGTATATGACTTTCTTCTTTCAGACAAATACAATCAGAGTTACGTTAAAAAATGTCTTGGCTCATCCAAGCTTTATAATGGCAGTGAATGGGTGTTGTGTTTTTAAAGTCCAATAAAGTGCATACATCCATCATAAAAAGTTCTCCACACAACTCTGAATGGTTAATAAACGCCTTCTGAAGTGAATTGATGCGTTTGTGTAAGACAAATATCCATATTTAAAACGAACAGAGGAGAGAGCAAAACAAAACACCGGAATTAGAAGTACAAAATGAGGATTTGTAAAGAAAAATGTTGAAGGATTTCAAATTTAGCCAAGAGGAGGCTGGTTTTCCTTTGCTGTAAACAAAACTTGGTTCTTGTGAAACTAGCATATTCAATTTTATTGACAAATCATTTTCGTCAACAACATTTTTTTTTTACAAAAAATAGGTGGTAAAAAAACTAAAACTTGCTTTGAATGACAAAAACTATTGTGAAAATGTACTGACATTTTTGTCGATGAATAAAAACTAGAAGAAAATGTTAGGGAGGGAAGATTTGGGAAGAGATTCATTCAGAACGAATCCACTGCGTGGTTAGGAGGTTAGATGCGTACATTTGAATTATATCATAGCCTATTGATCTATCCATAAGCTAGCATGCATTTGGTGCACGTCTCTTAAAACGTTCAAAAATGTCAATATTCGGGAGTAAGAGAAGAGCAGACATGGATAAATTTGACGATGCAGAAGACAACTCAATTCAGTTCGGTTTTCTGAGCACACACACCAAAGCAGCGCCTCTCACACAGCACAGGAGTACTCTTTAGCATCGCGTGAATGGAGAAATACACACAAAACGATGTCGAATTGTCCATTTTGAGGAGTACTGACGTAAACACACTTGGTTATGTCTTATGTGAGTGTAAACAGTTGGGAGAATATCAGACGTGTATCAGTACATTGCATCTGTGCATTCAGTTTTAAAGAGACAGGAGCCTAATTTAGTTGCTATTGTCTGTGGCATTGATGCTAATCAAGCAACAAAGACAAACAGAAAATTACTCACTGCTCTTGACTGAATCACTTTAGTAGCCCAAATAAAGATTTGAATAAAGAATGAAGAATGTGGTAAACAATTTGTTATACAGGGTGCACAATTAGCCTATATAACCATTGATATTTCACTGAAAAGTAGACCATGCTCTTGTTTCTTTATAAGAAGTGGTTTCATTTCATTTTAATATAAAGGCATGTTGCGTGTCACAGCAGTTAAATCTGTATCTGTAATGATACAATGTTAATATCAAACCTATACAATGAGTTCATTTGAGGGAAATGCTTAATAACTGCATTACACTGTAACTAGACCCATTAGATTTTAGCCAACTAAATCTACTGTAGATTTTGTTGACTAAAATCTGGTATTTAGTCGACTAAATCTAGACAAAAACTAAAACAAATTAGATGACTAAAACAAGACTTTTGTTGTCAAAATGAACACTGGCCTACATCTTACATCATCTGCTGGAATGCCACTCTCTCATGAACGCATGTATGATAGTAAGCGGAAGCTAAAGATTAGTTTATAAAGTTTTAAATATGGATTTTTTTTTGCACAAACGCATTGCTATATTTTAGAAATCCTTTATTAACCCCTCAGAGCCATGTGGAGCACTTTCTATGATAGATGGATGCACTTTATTGGATATTAAAGTCTCAGCACCCATTCTCTGTCATTATAAAGCTTGAAAGAGCCAGGACAATTTTTAACATAACTCCATTTGCATTCGTCTGAAAGAAGAAAGTCATATACACCTAAGATGGCTTAAGGATGAGTAAACCATGGGGTAATTTTCATTTTTGGGTGAACTATCCCTTTAACTTCAATAGAATTCAACTGAATTCAAAGACTCATTTCAAACGTTTACATTTTTCTTTCTTTTTTTTGTTTTGTTTTTTGGGGATGTATCACCCAGCTAGTATTAACACCAGTATGTAATAGTTCACAGTCCTGCTGGCCTCGAGAAGTGGACCTAACAGACTCCTTCAACAGGTAGTGTTTAACTGTGCAATCATACCAGATGCAATTTCTTCTGTGAGTGAAGCACAAGAGCCTTTATCTGAACCCTATTACAGCGTGAGGTCTGTTTCTTCAAAATTATGTCCTTTTATTATTTCAGCTAACACGCAGGCAAACAGTGAGAGTCCTGAAATAGAGCTGTTGAATTTGCCAAACGATCACCTGCTTACCTTCAGCGCTACACACACACCTTTACGAAAAACACACACACACATCTTGTCTTCGACGCTGCATAATAATCCCTCCGATATTTCTAAGTCTTCAAAGCATGATGACATCATCTCATTTGCAATGAGCGCGTGTGTCAGCCGGCAGCCGGTGATAAAATCACAAGCTCTTATCACAGGCACAGATTGTGAGAAGAATTCAGCTATAATAAGGCTCTGTGGTTACACCGGCCACACAGGCAGATGTTTTAGTACACACACACACACACACACACACACACTAACAACACACACATTGCACCAGTGAGAGCTAATTGGCAAGAGAAGCATGGAGAGAGGGCTGCGTGGAGCTAGTCCCACAGGAACATCTTCATCCTGCTCATCTTCCTCTCAGGATCCTGTACTGAGTCAAGCATCTGTGTGAATGCGGCTTGCTGGATTACACCTCATCAGAACATAAGACCTGTTTACACACGTGCAAATATACGGGAAACGCACCAGATGTACACACCAGCATGAAGCTGTTATGCGTCACGTATCTCAACTGCAGGGAGAACCCAAAGCAAAGTGAGAACCTGGACTGTGAATGCAGAAAGGTCTAAATGGGTTGGAATACACTTTGTAGGAATCTGCATGTTGTACAACAGAAATAACAACAGAATTTCAGGACGATCAGAATATTGAGTTGATAAACACTACCAGTCAAAAGTTTTTGAACAGTAATGTTTTTTAAAGCAGTCTCTTCTGCTCACCAAGCCTGCATTTATTTGAGCCAAAGTACAGCAAAAAAGGTACAATTTTTACATGTTTTTACTATTTAAACTAACTAAATAACTGTTTTCTATTTGAATATATTTTGATATGTAATTTATTTCTGTGGTTTCAAAGCTGAATTTTTAGCATCATTACTCCAGTCACATGACCCTTCAGAAATCAAGAAACATTTTTATTATTATTATCAATACTTAAAACAGTTGAGTGCATAATAATAATAATAATAATAAATGTTTTTTGAGCAGCAAATCAGCATATTAGAATGATTTCTGAAGGATCATGTGACACTGAAGACTGGAGTAATGATGCTGAAAATGTGGATTTGATTACAGGAATAAATTACATTCTAAAATATATTCAATTAGAAAGCAGTTATTTTAAATGCTAAAAATATTTCACAATATTACTGCTTTTGCTGTATTTTGGATCAAATAAATGCAGGCTTGGTGAGCAGAAAAGACTTCTTTTAAAACTTTAAAAATCTTATTGCTCAAAAACTTCTGACTGGTAGTGTAAGAAATAAAATAAAATAAAATAAAATAAAATAACACACACACACACACACACACACACACACACACACACACACACACACACACACACACATATATATATATATATATATATATATATATATATATATATATATATATATATATATATATATATATATATATTTTTTTTTTTTTGTTTATATATATTTTTTTTAATGATGCCCTTTTATTGCAGCTAAATTAGTCACGTATAACATATTTTCAGCCTGATAATCTAAATACATAAATAAATAATTAAATATGGATAATAATAATTTATATGGGCAACATTATTCGAAAACTGCCCACCGTAACACTCAACCATGAATCGATCTGGGATTAAAATGCACGTTATTGTCATGTGACCTTCACAGGAAGCTGATTTTAATTCAGGGGATGTTGCTGCTGTCAAGGTCACCTGATCTACTCAAGTGAATCAATAGAGACATTCAATACAGCACTTCACGTCATTATTACGTATTACGTCCTTGCGCAAACACACAGACTTTGACAGACCCCATACTGTCAGATCATACACTCCTTCATAAGATGTTTAAGCTGCTGAGGTGTTATTCAAATAACAGATCCCTCTTTACAATTCATTTGTAATATTTAACAAAAGAAACACACTTGAACAAAAGCATCAAATTGTAATGGCTCAAGCCAATGTAGTGTCTTTGTTAGCGATGGAAGATAAGAGGCAATTCAAAGAGCCAATTATAGTTGCAGCAAACGGAAAATGTCTCTTTTTTATATTTGGGAGATTATGCTTATGTGAATGTAACCAAATTGTAAGTCCAGTCACATATGGAGGGCCCATCGGTGAGCAAAACCTATTTTCTTATCTCTCAGACACTCTTGGTCAAACACAGATTAAATGTGAGCGATGCATACTGAGAAGAGAGGAGCCTCACTGGAGGCTGGAAAGGGAAACTGAAAGCTTGGCGGACGAGGGCATTTCAACAGAGCCTAAAAAGAATACAAACAAAACAGAGCATCACTGCTCTTTCTGCAAACCAACCCTGCTGAAACAAGCACTGATTCAATTAGCCAAGGATGAGAACTGACCCTCACTTCCTGTTTCTCTGTCTCTGTTACTTCCAATCATGTCAAATGTCGAGAGTAGCTCACCTTTCTGCTACAGGAAGTGGATGTGTTGTGTCTGATTCGTTTTACTGAATCTGTTTGTTCACTGCAATAAATGATTCACTGTTCAAATAAATAATTCATCAAGTCATTTAAAGGAGTAGCTTAATCATGCTTAGACCAGAATCATTCACCAATGGATCCTCTGAAGTGAATGGGTGCTGTCAGAATCCTAACAGAGTCCTAACAGTTGATAAAAACATAACAATAATCCACAAGTAATCCACAAAATCCTAATGTTTCTAATAAACAAACCCATTCTCAAGATGTTTTTAACTACAAACTGCTGTTTCTGGTTAAAAAACAAATCCACTATCCATAATATTGCTTCCTCCAGTGAAAAACTTGTGTCATCTGAATCAGGAGAGAAATATGCACAGAACAAGCACTGTTTACAAGTGAAAACGGTTCAAAACTGTTCTAAACAAATATGTCAGTGGGTTTTGATGTGAGAGGACAACAGGGGGTGGACTTGTTCACTAGATAAAGCATTATTCTGGATTATGGACTCTGGATATTTTGGCCAGAATGGATGGTTTAAAGTTAAAACACCCTAATGATGGATTCAGGGTTCATACAGATACTGTAAAATGAAATTCCAGGACTTTCAAGGACTTGTCAAGCACTACTTTTTTATTTTCAAGGACTTCAATCAGAGATCTCACTTACTGTACAATGTCTTTTATTTCAAATTCTAAAAAAAAAAAAAAAAAAAAAGGAAAAGAAATAGATACTGTAAATAAAAATGTACTAATAAAATAGTAAAAAATAAAGTAAAGCACATGCGAAGTATTACTACTAAAGTATTACAAAGTACACTACACTTTTACTATAGCAAAACCACAGTTCATTTTCTTTTTATTTGTGTATACTTTTTTCTTTGTTTTGTTTTTATAACTGTACTGCCTTAATGGTTTGATGTTTTTTACTGTTTGTGAAGAAAAGCCAGAAAAAAAAAGAACTGCAAAATCACTCTGAAATCCTCATATGAAACAAATGATTAGCGAAACCGCACCGAAGTTCCGATCTAAAGCAAAAGATTTGCGAACCCTCTCCAATTTTGCAATCTAAATCAAACGATATGCGGTCCGCGCTCCGAACTTCTGATCTAAAGCAAAAGATTTGTGATCCGCACTCTGAATTTCAGATCTAAATCAAATGATTCGTGGTCCGCGCTACGAACTTCCGATCTAAAGCAAAAGATTTGTGTTCGCACTCTGAATTTCCGATCTAAATCAAATGATTCATGGTCCGCGCTACGAACTTCCGATCTAAAGCAAAAGATTTGTGATCCGCACTCTGAATTTCAGATCTAAATCAAATGATTCGTGGTCCGCGCTATGAACTTCCGATCTAAAGCAAAAGATTTGTGTTCGCACTCTGAATTTCAGATCTAAATCAAATGATTCGTGGTCCGCGCTACGAACTTCCGATCTAAAGCAAAAGATTTGTGTTCGCACTCTGAATTTCCGATCTAAATCAAATGATTCATGGTCCGCGCTACGAACTTCCGATCTAAAGCAAAAGATTTGTGATCCGCACTCTGAATTTCAGATCTAAATCAAATGATTCGTGGTCCGCGCTACGAACTTCCGATCTAAAGCAAAAGATTTGTGTTCGCACTCTGAATTTCCGATCTAAATCAAATGATTCATGGTCCGCGCTACGAACTTCCGATCTAAAGCAAAAGATTTGTGATCCGCACTCTGAATTTCAGATCTAAATCAAATGATTCGTGGTCCGCGCTACGAACTTCCGATCTAAAGCAAAAGATTTGTGTTCGCACTCTGAATTTCAGATCTAAATCAAATGATTTATGGTCCGCACTCCAAAGTCCCGTTCTAAAGCAAAAGATTTGTGTTCGCACTCTGAATTTCCGATCTAAATCAAATGATTAGCGGTCTGCGCTCCGAACTTCCGATCTAAAGCAAAAGATGTGTGATCCGCACTCTGAATTTCCGATCTAAATCAAATGATTCGTGGTCCGCGCTCTGAACTTCCAATCTAAAGCAAAAGATTTGTGATCCGCACTCTGAATTTCTGATCTAAATCAAATGATTTGCAGTCCGTGCTCCGAATTTCCGATCTAAAGCAAAAGAATTGTGATCCACGCTCTGAATTTCAGATTTAAATCAAATGATTCACGGTCCGCACTCCAAAGTCCCGTTCTAAAGCAAAAGATTTGTGTTGGCACTCTGAATTTCCGATCTAAATCAAATGATTTGCAGTCCGCGCTCCGAATTTCCGATCTAAAGCAAAAGAATTGTGATTCATGCTCTGAATTTCAGATTCAAATCAAATGATTCGTGCTCTGCGCTCCGAAGTTCTGATCTAAAGCAAAAGATTCGCAATCTGCCCTCTGAAGTCGCGAACCATCGTTTTAGATCAGCATTCGAAGTGCGTATCGCGTATCAATTGATTTGAATTATTCAGTTCGCGAAATGATTCACGAATCCGTTCTGATCTAAATCAAATGATTTGCGATACGGGTTTGGAAGTTCAGACCTGAATCAAATGATTCACGATACACAAAGTTCCAATCTAAATCAAATGATTTGTGATACGTGTTTCGAAGTCCCGATCTGAAACAAATGATTGGTGATACTTGATTCAATTGGAGCGCTTCAAAATTTTGCGACGCAATGGTTTAACTGATTCAGAGTTTCGAAAAGCTCCTTTTCACCCATCATTACATGCTTTCTAAAATCATTAGAAGCGATATTGAGGTTCCAAATTAATGGCTCTTTTTTAATTTGATTTCTTTTTTTGCTAGTGAATCGCCTGAAATGAATAATCAAAGTCACAAGTTTGACTCAATCTGAGCGGTTCCAGCATAAATGACTCAATTGATTTGGGTTCATCTGTTCCTCTGTTCAGCCATGTTTACACGACACTGTCAGTACTACTACTTACTTAGCTCGATTGTTTCTGACTCAACTGAAATAAGCAGAAATTATGTTTTTTGAATTGTGTGAAAAGATGCGCTTATTGACAAAGTGCTTTAGTACTTTATTTACTCAAGTACTTTAAGCATCTTCTACGCACCCTGTGGATTTGTTTGTTACAAACATGCAAATTTTCACTTTAGAAGATTTTAATTAATGGCCTGGAGCTGTATGGATTACTTGTGATGCTTTTATCTGCTGTTTGGACTCTCATTCTGACGGCACTCATTTACTGCAGAGGAGCCATTTGTGATGAAGTACTTTAATGCTACATTTTTCCAAATTTGCTCCAATGAAGAAACAAACCTACATCTGGGATGGCAAAAACCATTCCTTCAAGTCCAGGCATCTTTTTTGAAGCAAAACATTTAGTTAAGTACTGTTCTACATCACTGTTCCACTCTGTTATGTACAGTAAATGACTGTTTTCTATTAGTGTGTGTTTTGCACACACTGTCATACAGACACGGCTAATAAGAACAGGTTGCATAAACCACTCCAGCTGTGAACTTCATTCAGGTTTATCCTTATTTAGTCGGGTTTTAAGTAGAGTAAAATTTATCAAGTGGATAATATGGTACAGGGAGATTTATTTAAAAAAAACATATTATCTTGCTCACATCGCAGTACACTAACAAAGAAGCAAGCCTGAGGTAGTGATTTCTAATTTAAAACCGCAGGGGCAAATTTCAGTTAGTTCATATTGTGTGTTTGTGTAATGATGGTGCAACTGTGAAACCTGCTCCAACATGAAAGAAATCAGCAAAATAGAGCCGGTGAGGAGTTTAAAGGGAGATGGAGTGATACCCAAAGCTAATTAAGCACAAACATAAAAGCCAGAACCAGCCCCCAGACCGCTATTCTGAAACACTAATCATAATGTAAAAATCCTCTTTATCTCACGCTGATGGAGATCTGGAAGATGATCCAAAAAAGCTCTTGAAACAACTGGCCCCCAGGTCCTGTATCTACACATGCACAACAGAATGACTCATGCAGATTTTCATATTTCAGACATATATAATCACCTTACACACTTTGATCTGCTTACACATGTAATCCTTGGCTTTTGTCCTCCTATGTTATCTTGTGAATACTGTTCATCTTGTATAGTGTATGGCTAATTATGTATTGCATTTCAGGTTAATTCAACATAGACAGCATGAGGTTTTCAGCGGTTTCTCAATATACTGGTACCACACTGATTATCAGCTGATATTTTTAATTAATCTGTATCCGTTTCTCCTAATTTTAAATTTAGATTACCTCTGCCATCATCTAATACTAATTTAAAAGGTAATCTTTAAAAAAATACTAATAATTTAATAATACCATTAAATGTTATCCTTAACAAATCTCAGAATTAATCTAGACTTTTTATACATTGCAATGTTGTGATGCCTAAATGTATGAATGATGTTAGTTTTATAGTATAGAATTATACTATAATAACATAATAATAAATATTTTTTTTTATTATTATGTTATTAGCCATAAAATGAATTATTGTTATAATGATTATAAAATGAATAAATATTGGATGAATATTGGTGTTATTTAGGAATTATTTATATACTATTTATATGTATATTTGCATATTTATATTTTAATTTTAATTTTTAGGTTTTAGTAATTTTGTTAAATATTTTTACTATTCAAAATAACAGTTTTCTATTTGAATATATTTTAAAATGTAATTTATTCCTGTGATTTCAAAGCTGAATTTTTAGCATCATTACTCCAGTCACATGATTCTGTAGAAACCATTCTAATATTCTGATTTGCTGCTTAAAAAACATTTGTTAATATTATTATTATGTTGAAAACAGCTGAGTAGAATTTTTTCAGTTCAGAAGAACAGAATTTATCTGAAATAAAAATCTTTTGTGACATTATAAATGTTTTCATCATCATTTTTGATCAATTTAAAGCATCCTTGCTAAATAAAAGTATTAATTTGTATAATTTATATATATAGTAAATAGTACAAATATTTCACACTATTACTGCTTTTGCTGTATTTTGGATCAAATAAATGCAGGCTTGGTGAGCAGAAGAGACTTATTTAAGTTTAAAAACTTTTGACTGGTAGTGGAGGTGCCAAGCTAACATTTATCTAATTTTTTATTTTTTATTCAAATGTAATAATTAGTTTAATTTAATTTTAGCTTTATTTCAATTAACAAACCATTTTCAGTTAACAAAAACAACATTGCTATGAGCATGAAACCATCAAAATAATCGAATAAACAACTCCACCGTAAAATCTGAGTCTTGAAGTTAAACCGCCGTTCCGTGAAATCCTGCAGCAGCTGTCGGTGCCTCCCGTTTTTAATTAGTGAAATTATCAATAGCTTAAAAGTCAGAGAATCAATAAGTTCAACCATCAGACATTCTCTCAAAGACATGCGACACATTCGTCAATGAAACGAGCGAACAGCCTGGAATAAGGGCAGTAAGTCGTTATTAGTACAAGTAGTGCACTATGGCACCACTCTTACCACAATGGCACCCGAGGGGCTGGCATGTTGTCAGCTTCATTTACACCCAATGACAACACACCAAGGGCCATCCCTCAACTAAAACTGAACAACCAGGCCTGTCTGCTGCCTGTAGCTAAACCCACACTTGCCATTCCCATTAACAAACCAACAAACATGCTGCAGGTCAACAGGCTGTCACAATCAGAGCTGCAAATATCAATTCTGCCAGTTCTAGAATTCTGTGCCTACCGCCGAGCTATCGTTTAAAAGTCTTTATCTCATGCCATGATGCCATCTGCAGTGTTTCTGAAGCATATGGCCTCGCGGTGCTGAGTATTCAGCACCCACTTGAGATTGTGAGACCATCAGGACCATGGACAGCTCCCTGGCCAACAGACATCAGCACCACGGACAGCTCCCTAACTCAACCCTGTATTGACTGTGCTACAGCGTCAGTTTGACTCATCACAGACCTGATAAAGAGCCAATTAGAATGGCAGCGTAAGCAACAGCATCATCCAAACAGCCACGCTGGATCCTGAACATCAATGAAGCCCGATAGAAAACCTCCAAAATTGGTGCTGAGCTTGTTTGTCTCTGTGGCTTTATCAGGGTTTGTGCTCTATCCAAAGAGGCTGCAACTTCATTCGCTTAACAAGCTTTGTGGAAAAGAAGATTTGTAATGGCATTATCGAAATTGCAGTTCATATAAGCCGATTGATATATAATGGTGCTTTTTTTGAACTCTAACTTCTACGCTGTGGATGAATTCACCTGCTCGAAGAGATACGAGCCTTTTATGTCACAAGTCTCTAAACCAACAATGCACGCTTTTAATTAAACACAAAGATGTCTAGTAGGCAATTAGCACCTGTTTAAAATGACAATGACTTCATTTTTCAGGCTGAACATAAGAGTCAGAGTAACATCAACATCCTTGTATCCCTTTGCTTTGCATATCAGGCAGAGGAACACTGAGAATGCATTAAAAATAAAGTCACTTAAAATACCTAAAAATATGGATATGATATAAATATGAACCATTAAGATGGTTTATTGGCCTAACTTTTAAAAGGTTGTCATGCTGTATTCCATCTAAAACATTTAAAACAGCACTGAGACAATATTTGTACATTTCAAATTAACAAACAAATAAATAAATAAATACATTTGATCACATCTTAAAACCTTTTAAAATGAATTAAAAGTACAAAAAATGGTCCAAATTTGGACCATTTTATTATTATTATGAATGCAGTCTTACATTAAGGTAATGTGTACATTTTTGTACATAAAATAATAAAATAAAATAAAATACAATTATAAAATAAGATCAGATGAGACAAAATAAAATAAAAATAAATTAATAGAATAGAATACAACAAAAAACAAAATAAAATAAGATAAAATAAAAAAATAGGTAAAATAATAAAGAAAAATAAGACAAAATAAATAAAATGAAATAAGAAAATAAAATTAAATAAAAAAAATAATATTAAATAAGACAAAATAAAATAAAATAACAAAACAGAATAAAATAAAATGAGATAAAATAAAATAAAATATTAAAATAAAGTAAAGTAAAATAAGATTAAATAAAATGAGATAAGATAAAATAAAATATAATAAAAAAAATAAGATAAAATAAAATAAGAAAATAGGACAAAAATATGATAATAAATAATAAAATAAAGTAAAATGCGATAACTTAGATAAGATAAAATAAAATAATAAAAATAAAATAAAATAATGAAATTAAATAAGATAAAATAAGACAAAATAAAATAAGACAATAAAATAAAATAATAAAATCAAACAAGATAAAATAAAATAATAAAAATAAAAAATAAAATACGATAACATAAGAAAAAAGAACAGAAAATAATAAAGTAAAAGTAAAATTGGTTGAAATAAAATAAAATAAGATAAAATAAAATAAAATAAAATAATAAAAAATAAAAATAAAATATGATAATAAAGGAAAGGAAATAATAAGATAAAATAAAATAAATAACAAAATAAAATACCATAAAATAAGAAAAAAGAACATAAAATAATAAAGTAAAAGTAAAATTGGTTGAAATAAAATAAAATAAGATAAAATTAAATAAAATAAAATGATAAAAAATACAAATAAAATATGATAATAAAAGAAAAAAAATAAGATAAAATAAAATAAATAAAATAAAATACGATAAAAAAACATCAAAATAAAATAATAAAAATAAAAAATAAAATAAAATTATAAAATAAAACAAAAATAAAAATAAAATAGAATATAAATGAATACATCAATAAATGTTAAAAAGAAGTCAAAAAGTTCTTCAAGACAAGCTGAACAACCTTAAATGTTCAAACCTCCAATATTAAAGTGAATCTGTGGGCTTTTTGGCTTGATTGTATTCACAGCAAGTGATCAGCCACCAGCAATCACGCAATGTCACAGCATGACAGCGGAAATGCATTACGATTTTTGGACTGCCCTGAGACTAAGCAACAGACGTTCTCTCCTCATGCGGGTATCCCATTAAATCCCACAGGATTAGTGTTAGCTCACAGTCAGTTTGGAATAGATTTAACCGCTCTGCTCTCCTCTCTGACCCTGCCATAGGGATCTGAGTATTAAAGGAGATGCTACGACAACTCCGCCTCTCACCTTGTAGCCAGACGTGACCTCCCTCTTAAAATCTAGTTAACTTCATTAACAGTTACTACAAAGTGATTACTGAAATAAACACATAAACAGTGCGTCCATCCTGTATACATCACACCCCAGAAAACAGGATGAACAGCAGCTGTCATTCAAACTGAAAGGGGCGGGGCTTGAATGGAGCATTGCAATCACTTTATGGAGTGACAACCAGCCACTGATCACAGAACAGGCTTCACAGGAGTCACTGAAATGTACTTGATGAAAAATGTAAAAAGAATGCATTGTTTTGCATGGGGAAGAGCCATTCATATTACCTACAAAATGTAACATTTATTTTTTAGCTTCAACCTGTTTAGGCTTTTGTTGATGACACTGGCTAACATTAGAAATCAAAGACTAATTTAGTCTTTAAATAACTTCCAAAAAGGGAAATAGTGAAAGTGAACATTTAGGCTTTCTGTTTGGATTTCAATGAGGGTTTTGTGCTTCCCCTCTCCAACTTTGCAAGAAGTTTAATCTGAAATCCAAAGGATTAGTGCTAACCAGCAGTGGAGTGTAAATCTGCTCGAAGATCACTGAGAAAGCAGAGGATCTCTCTAGTGCTGCTCTGGAGCTGCTGGAATTTCTTCCCTCCACACACATTCAGCACTGCAGAGGAAAGGAAGTTATTTAAAGAGTCTACAGAGTCAGTCCATCTATTAGAGATTTTAGTTACTGTACAAAGTGCCGCAATACAGATGGTGGAAAAGGAAAGGAAAGGAAAGGAAAGGAAAGGAAAGGAAAGGAAAGGAAAGGAAAGGAAAGGAAAGGAAAGGAAAGGACATGATGTGTGGCCAAGTATGGTGGACCATTCTCTGAACTGTTGCTTTGCATTTTACCCATCCAAGTGCACACACACAGCAGTGAGTACTAAACAAACACACAAGGGTCAAGGCTCTCACCTTAGTTGTATACATATTAGCACTAGTCATTTACTACTTCTGCCTACAGACTCAAACCCTTATACCACAAATGCCCCAAAACAACACTACAATATGTTAACAATACTTAGAAATGTTAACAACAAAAGACATATTTAAAGAAATAATTTAGCCTAAAAAATATTGTCATAATGTCCTTACGCCCTCACAAATTTATTCAATCTAATTACTAATAAGCAGAAACAATTTATGATTTTATTTATTTATTCGTTCCTCTAAATAAATATGTATAAATAAATAAACAAATTAATAAATTAAAGAAAGAAATGAAGAAAGGGTATACGAATAAGAGCCAGCATTAACTCTGAAAAAATAACTGAAAAAACAAACCCTAAAACAATGATTTAAATAAATGTGTAACCATTAACATCATAAAACAACTTAACTTAATAATAATAATAATAATAATAATAATAATAATAATAATAATTATTATTAATATTATTGTTAAAAATCATTATTTTATAATAACAACAAAAATAATTATTCTTATTATGATTAATAATAATAATAATAATATACCTATAATAATAACTATTTGTATTATAAAACATTACATAGTGCATATTATGTATTTATTATTGTAGTAGAAGTATTTATTTTTAGATGATTTCAAAAGGTTTTAAATGTAATAGCAGTTTTTACAATAAATAAATAAATAAATGATTAGTAGAAAAGATTTAGTAGAGTTTTGAACAAATTTTGAAAATCTGTAAAACAACAACATTATTATCATTATTGTTGTTGTTCTTTTGTTGTTGTTGTTAATAATAATAATAATAATTATAATAATACATTACATATTTATAATGTATATTATGTATATATTATTGTAATAAAATATCTATTTATAAATAATTTTATTATATAAAGTTTAAAGTGTAATAGCAGTTTAAAAAATACATTTTAAAAAAGATGATGATTGGTAGAAAGGATTAAGTATAGTTTTTAACTAATTTTGAAAATCTGTAAAACAACATTATTATTCTTCTTCATCTTCTTCTTATTATTTTTGCTGTTGCTGCTGTTGTTAATAATCATAATAAAACATTACATATATTTATAATGCATATTATGTTTATATTATTGTATTAAGTCTAAAGTGTAATAGCAGTTTTTAAAAAGAAATGTAAAAAAGATAATGATTGGTAGTAAAGATTAAGTATAGTTTTAAACAAATTCTAAACATCTGTAAAACAACAACAATAATAATGTATTTAACCCAAAAAAATAAAAAATACACTAATGTCTTTTTGCCAGGACTTCATTAATTTTACAGACATTTCTATTAACTCTAAAACACAACATAAAGTGCAAGATTAAAAATACAGGATACAGGTAAAACACCTGTTTAAATAGAAAAGGAAGAAAGAAAGAAAGAAAGAAAGAAAGAAAGAAAGAAAGAAAGAAAGAAAGAGAAAGAAAGAAAGAAAGAGAAAGAAAGAAAGAGAAAGAAAGAAAGAAAGAAAGAAAGAAAGAAAGAAAGAAAAAAAGAAAGAAAGATGGTAAATTCCTTTACTTTTTTTTAATGTTGCTTTTAAAAGGTTAGTTACTTGTTAATAGGATCCACCCAGAGCTGCTTCTGTGTACAACCATTCGTGTACCAAGCTGTGTAAAGCACTTTTTATTATGGATGGATGCACTTTATTGGACTTGTTTCGGACTAAAGAAGAGAAACAGCCGTCTATGCCATTCTAAAGCTTGGAAATACCAGGATAATATTTAATATAACTCTGATTGGATTCATCTGAAAGAAGGAAGTCATATACACCTAGAACACCTGGAGGGTGAGTAAATAATGGGCTAATTTTCATTTTTATGTGAACTATCCCTTTAATTTTTGATGTGAGGTAGGATTAAGGGATCTAAAATCCGGTCATGCAGAATAATGCATTAATATGTGCTTTATAAGCACTTATAATATGCTAGTAATATGCATGCTAATAAGCAGCTAGTTAATAATGAGAATTGGTCCTTAAAATAAAGTGTTACCAAAAGATGATACAGGTTTAAAACAACATGGGGGTGAGTAAACTCATTTTCATTTCAAACACACAGCGCGTCGCTTCAAAAAATACCTGTGTTAGCACTAAACCTTGCTGCACTGATGAACCATTACATCACTTCCTCTCGCCCTGCTTAGCACTTTTGACATGTGCCTCACACCTGAAGCGACACAAGTGAGAGCGTGTGTGCGAAAATATCACAAGAACTGTAAAACAACAGCTCTGAGGCACACAGCGACAGCAGCTAACATGGAGCTAATTTCTTTCCTGAGAGCCACTCGCTCGCCGCGCTAACCGCCCCTTAAACGGCCCCAAACACATCAGCACTCCACACAATACCCTTCAGAAAGCACTTCATCAGCCTGCCCCATGCATATATTCATAGAGATATGCAAAAAGCTTTATGCTTGTGAAGGTTTTTTTGCACAAAAGCCTGCAGAAACACCTCTGAGACAGCAGGAATTGCTAATGAGGGGTTTAGACTCGCCCATCACGCAGATGAGATGCAAACATACTACAGTACACCCTTAAGTACAGTTTAGTCTTTGATTAAACTGTGTAAAAGAGATCGGTGGAGCTCTTATTGTATACCGCGCTGCTTGTCCCAGCGCTAGACAGATTGGTTGTGGTCTCATAGAAAGAAACACTGCTGATATTAGTGTGTTAGTCACACAGGCCCGCAAGGCACACAGTCACACACATCCACACGCGGCTGATAAACTGGCCTGTCAACACTCCAACTTGTGTGCTGAGCTGCTGGATTTAAGACTTGCAACAACACAAATGTATAAACACACACACAATGTCACAGAGTGGGCGAGGGGGAGGAGGGACGCCCTTTCATCCTCCAAAAACTTGAGAGCCGAATAAAAAGATTCGCGGAATTACAGCACAGTGTGTAACTGCAGAGCTGCGCATCTGATTCACAGCTGTTGTCTATTAGAAGGGGCTGAGCGTATATCACACAGCAATGAGCTAGAGTTAATGTGCTGTAACCGGTTTGGGGATTTGGGTGTCTGCTACCTAGGCAACGGAATCTAGAAGGCACAGTGTCATGATGCGTTCACAGGAAGACTGACACAGAGTCGTAACCGGGCACGATGCGGCAACAACAGCCAATCAGAACAGTGCAAGGAATCAGAACAGCCACGCTTACAACACATACTGGATCTTTTCCATCGGGACGCTTACTATGGCTGTCAAGCGAATAATCGTGATTAATCGTGATTAATCGCAAGCAAAATAAAAGTTTGTGTTTACATAATATACAGTATGTCTGTGTACTATGTATATTTATTATGTATATATAAATACACTCAACACTTTTCAAGCAAACCATTACATATTTAAGAAGAACTACTTAAAATGACCTTCAGACCTGTTAAAAAATTTGAAAAATGGCAGATTTAGGAAGTTAACATTCAAAAGTTTTTTTTTTTTTTTTTTTAGGAAATAGTTGTAATATTTTTTAAGAAATGATAATTACTATCCTTTTATTCAGCAAGACGTATTAATAAATGTGTAGTAAAAGTATTGGAGTAATTGTGATTGATCGAATGCAAAATAAAATATTGTGTTTACATAATATACAGGACGTGTGTACTGTGTAAATTTATTATGTATATATACATACGCATGTATATATTTAAGAAAAATTGTATATTTATATAAGGTATAATAGTATATATAAAGTATATATATATATATATATATATATATAAAGTATATATATATATATATGTGTAAAATGTAAAATGTAAAATGTTATATATATATATAATATATAAAATATTTTATATATATATAAAATATATATATATAAAAATATGTAAAATTAATATTTTTAAATTACATATATAATAAATATACACAATGCACACACATATGTAAACACAAACTTTTATTTTGCATGCGATTAATCGTGATTAATCGTTTGACAGCCCTACGAATTACCAACACTTTTTAAGCAAACAATTACATATTTATAAAAGAACTATTTAAAATGACCTTCAGACCTGTTAAAAATATTTGAAAAATGGCTCAGATAT
The DNA here is from genome assembly GCA_036247105.1 of Cirrhinus mrigala. Lineage (NCBI taxonomy): Eukaryota > Metazoa > Chordata > Actinopteri > Cypriniformes > Cyprinidae > Cirrhinus > Cirrhinus mrigala. Next base: position 15,010,683 of record CM070027.1, on the reverse strand, counting down.
AGGAAGTTACCATTCAAAAGTTACCATTGTAATATTTTTAAGAAAATATAATTACTATTCTTTTATTCAGCAATAAGTATTAATAAATGTGCAGTAAAAGTAATCATTTTTAGTCATGCATTAAACTGACTAAAAGTAACAGTAAAGATATTTGAAGAGTTCAGATGCAAAACCAGCTAAAATCCATCTTGGTCAAAAATGAGATAACGATACTGAATGAATGCTCCTGACACAAATTATACGTACATCAAATACTTTTACTTCAAACTCGCTAAAGTCCAGCCTCAGCCCAATCAGAAGTACCAGTACTTACATAGAAACCTATACAAAGTAGCAAGAAAGAAATGCTAATTTTAAAGAAATACATCAGATGGATTTAGCTGGTTTTGCATCTGAATTCTTCATTTAGAATATTACATTTCTATATCAACTAGTTTTTTTTTTTCTTTCTATTGATACAATAACAATATTGATACAAACTATATCATGGTTTCCACAAAAATATTAAGCAGCACAATTTTTTTCAACATTGCCAATAATAATAAATGCTTCTTGAGCACCAAATCAGTACATTAAAATAATTTCTGAAGGATCATGTGACACTGAAGATTGGAATAATATTGCTAAAAATGACATTAAAAATATATATATTTTAAATTATTAGTGCTGTCACTAACGATTATTTTGGTAATTGAGTAATCGGTCGATTATACTGACGATTAATCGAGTAATCAAATTTTTCTGTGGTAATAAGAACAGACCTTAAGCAAACAAAATAGACTTTAAAATGACTTAAAATACATATATAATAGCAATATACAAAAGCCATAAGGCAACAATAGTTGGTTAAAATAAAATATCAAAAGCAAGTAATCATATGGTTTTATTAAACAAAACAGTTAAAATATATAATGTAATAAAAGAATATAATCATAACTTATGTACATTATGTATTATATAAGATGCCTGCAAAGGGTGTCAACGGCTGGACATGAAACTCTGAGAAGCACATAAGCTACACACATATAAATTAGGGCTTTAAAATGATTAATCACGATTAATCACATTCAAAATAAAAGTGTTTACATACTTTACATATGTGTGTGTACTGTGTATACTTATTATGTATATATAAATGCACACACATACATGTATATATTAAGGAAAAATATGTTATAATATAAATTACAAGTCTCTCTATATATATATATATATATATATATATATATATATATATATATATATATATATATATATATATACAAACAAATATCTCTCTCTCTCTCTATATATATATATATATATATATATATATATATACATATGTGTGTGTATTTATATATACATAATAAATATACACAGTACACACACATACAGTATGCAAACATAAACTTTTATTTGGATTGCGATTAATCGTGATTAATTATTTTTCAGACTTTGTGAATTGACAATAGCATTATGTTTTATTACGATTTTTAAACAGTTTTAATATTTCGTGCAGGCTTAGAAAACACTCTAACAATGCTTTTCATTGATTCTCATCTGTGTAATGCGCCACTTGGAGGATTTTGCCAGTTAATCAACACAAGCAAAATGCAATCAATTTATTGTACTCGAGCACTCGATTGTAATTGAGAAATCGTGACAGCCCTATAAATTATATTCAAATAGAAAACAGATATTTTAAACTGTAATAATATTTCACAATATTACCATTTTTACTGATCAACTTTGGTGAGGAGAGTAGACTTACTGACCCCAAACTACTTCTAAGAAAAGCATCATAGGACTATGCCACAGAAAGTAAAACCAAATAGCTGACTTGCTGCCAAAAGACAGATTTACAGCTGGTTAAAACAACTTTCTTTATCACAACACATCTGGTAAAGACACAATCTGATAACAAACATCTTCTGGGATGAACCTGACCTTCTCAGCCTAAAAACAAAAACTGACCCCTATGAGTGAGAAAAAGAAGAAAAATTCTTAGGTCACAGACTCACCATTGACTGTGAGGTGCACCCAGCTGCCGTTGTGAAAGGTGTGGTACTGTTGTTCCAGCATCAGGACCTTGCACTCGTACCAGCCCTGGTCTTCCGAGCGAACCCTCTCAATGCGTAGAGATGACTTGCCATGCAGGCTGGCTCGGCCTGTGGAGTTCAGAGACACACAAAAAATGTGAGAGATGCTCTAACAGGATCCAAAACACTCGTAAACAGCACATAACCTGTTTAAATAAATCAGTTTAAGAATAGCGCTGTTACTAACAATTAATTTGGTAATCGAGTAATTGGTCGATTATTTTGATGATTAATCGAGTAAACGCATTTAAATAATCAAAGCACATATATTAAACCTGCATCGCATATATTTCACTGTAAAAAGTTTTCACCAGTTTCAACTTAAAAACTTAAGTTCAGCAGCTGCCTTAAAATTTTAAGTTAAATCAGCTTAAAACTACAAGTCATTTCAACTCACTACAATAAAATGAGATAAAAATGACTTGTACTTTTAAGTTGACTTAACTTATGAGTTAAAATTACTTATACATTTAAGTTGATTTAACTTAAAATTTTAAGGCAGCTGCTGAACTTAAGTTTTTAAGTTGAAACTGGTGAAAACTTGCTTACAATGATATTTATTGAATAGTAGTGTAGTGATTCTCAATAGCATTATGCTTTTATTTTTAAATTGGTTTAATACATCATGCAGCCTTGGAAAAAGGTCTAATATTGCTTTTCATGGATTGTCGTCCATGGAATGTTCCACTTCCAGTATTTTGCTGGTTACTCAACACGGGCAAAATGCAATTGAGGATTTTTCTAAATCGAGTACTTAAATCGAGGAATCGTGACAGTCCTACATGGTAAAAAACAAAAAACACAATTTGTTGAGTCAACTTAAAATAATTTGTTACCCTCAAAGTTCAGTCAACTTGAAATGTTAAGTTGTACTATGTGACAACTTAGATATTTGAGTTCATTCAACTTAAAATTTTAAGGCAGCTGGGTAACAAGCCCAGCTTTTAAGTACAACAACCAAATTTTTTGTAAAGTCAACTCAAATATCTAAGTTGTCACTTAGTACAACTTAACAATTTAAGTTGACTAAACTTGTTTGAGTTGACTGAACTTAAAATTTTAAGGCAGTAAGGTAACACGTTATTTGAGGCAACACATTTTAAGTTGACTCAAAAAAATTCTGTTTTTGTTTTTTTTTTTTTACAGTGCAGCTGCCTTAAAATTTTGAAAGTTGAATCAACTCACACATCTAAGTTGTCAGTTAGTACAACTTAACATTTCAAGTTTACTAAACTTTTTTGAATTGACTGAACTTAAAATTTTAAGGCAGCTGGGTAACAAATTATTTTAAGTTGACTCAACAAATTGTTTTTTAGAGTGTATTTGAGGTAACATTTTAAGTTGACTCAAAAATTTTTGGTTTATTTTGTTTTGTTTTTTACAGTGCAGCTGCCTTAAAATATTAAGTTGAATCAACTCACATGTCCAAGTTGTCACTTAGTACAACTTAACATTTCAACTTTACTAAACTTATTTGAGTTGACTGAACTTAAAATTGTAAGGCAGCAAGGTAACACGTTATTTTAAGTTGACTCTACAAATTGTTTTTTAGAGTGTATTTGAGGTAACACATTTTAAGTTGACTCAAAAAAAATTCTGTTTTTGTTTTGTTTTTTACAGTGCAGCTGTCTTAAAATTTTAAGTTGAATCAACTCACATATCTAAGTTGTCAGTTAGTACAACTTAACATTTCAAGTTGACTAAACTTTTTTGAATTGACTGAATTTAAAATTTTAAGGCACCTGGGTAACAAATTATTTTAAGTTGACTCAACAATTTGTTTTTTAGAGTGTATTTGAGATAACATATTTTAAGTTGACTCAAAATTTTTTTTTTGTTTTGTTTTGTTTTTTACAGTGCAGCTGCCTTAAAAATGTAAGTTTAATCAACTCACATATCTAAGTTGTCACTTAGTACAACTTAACATTTCAAGTTGACTAAACTTTTTTGAGTTGACTGAACTTAAAATTTTAAGGCTGCTGGGTAACAAATTATTTTAAGTTGAATCAACAAATTGTTTTTAGAGTGTATTTGAGTTAAAATATTAGTTAATTTTCATTCCAAATGACATTTAAAAATATAATAAACAGATCATTAAAAAAATTATTTAATAATTTATTTCATCTAAATGTATTTTTTAAAAATAAATCCATTTTATTTATTAATATTTGTTTGTATACGTTATAATATTATTTTAGCATTTTTCACACCACTCTAAGCTGGATTTTTCAATAGGGACTTTTAATAAATGCTACAACTTTCTGGCTTGGTACATAAAACAAAAAAGCCTAAGGACATTAACACATTTAATTCAAGCGAATTAAATCTAATTGTTTATCTTCGCAAAGCCCGGGTCCATAGCCGCATCACTCTGTGCGTTGTTTTGGCGACAACAATCAGGTCCAGAGGCTGTGAAGGCTGAAGTGGGAGCCGAGGTGGCCCACAGTAATTTCTGACACTCCCGTGAGCGCATGGAGAAACACACATCTCTAACTGCGCCAGACGTGGGCAAATCCATCATGACACTATGATATAGCTAGCTGGCTGTCTTCGAGGGTCAAGCAGAAAGGGGGGATTTATGCCTTTTTCTCTATATTCTGGCAACAGTGCTGGACAGATGGCAGGAAACAATATCAGCACAGGCAGAGGGATTGCAAGACAGCAGCGTTTAAGGCTATTAAGGGCCTGTGTTTGTCCTCAAAAACCATTTTTTTTAATACAAATGGCATTACCACAGCCAATACCACAGTCTGTAAAGAATGTTATAGTCCCACAGTGTGCAAAATAAAAAATATTATGCAAATGAACTCAAAAATTAGTTTTTTTTTGGTGTTTGTGTGATTTCAGCTAAAGAAGAAACTTATTGTTAGAAATTACTCTTTGCTTGAAATGTTACATTGGCAAACAATTTCAGATATTTGAGTCTTTCTTCATTCACACAGAAAGCAGCACTATTGCCACAACTGGAAATAGTACACAATTGTGCCCACTGAACCCCAAGGTCGCACAATCAAAAAACTTCAGAAATATTCTTTACACACAGCAAATCAATAACACTGAAGGAGAGCCATAAGCGAAACGAGAGCGGTCAAACGCCTGGCCTATTTTTACAGCTGGGAGAGAGTGTTGATGGGAGCCGGAGAAACAACGCTGACATGCGATGTAGGTTAAAGATAGTCCTCAGGAAGTAACACGCTAGAGGTCAATACAGTATGGAAGCATGAAACTGCCTCTCCCACTTTCATATTCCTTTCATCTTTCCTCTTTTTCTTTCTCTATCTTGCTCAATAAGTGAAAGGCACAGCTCAAACATGTATGTGGAAGACGAAAGAAGAATTTCGAAGAATTTGACCCCACTGACCTTTATATGATCCAAAAAAAAAAAAAAAGTCATGCAGGTTTGGAAAGATATGAAGGTGAATAAATTATGCAGTGTTATTATTGTTTACTAAACCTAACACTATTAAAAATCATTTTTGCTCACTGAAATAAATCTATAATAAAAAAAAATATGGCAAGACTAAAAAACATTTTAAATAAATACATTTAACTCAAAGAACTTAATATACTAAAACTAAAATTGTAAAAAAAAAAAAGCTAAATAGAAATACTTGGACTTAAACTGAAATGAAAAAGAAAATTATATAATATATCAATTAAAAATAATAATAATAAGGTAATACAACATATTTAAAAATACTATATAAGTATGTAAATAATACTAAAATAAAAAAATAAAATAATAAGAAATAAAATACAATAAAAAACTTTTTTTTATATATACGTTTAAATTAAATCAGTCAGGATTTTGCTGTAAATAATACTAAACTAATCTAATCTAAACTAAAATAAAGCTCTTTTATACATTTGAATTAAAATAGTCAGGGTTCTGCTGTAAAGCTGGAACCAGAGTCTAGTATATAAACAATTATAAAATAAAATAAAATAAAATAAAATAAAATAAATAAAAATCATGTATTCATTTGAATTAAAATAGTCAGGGTTTGCTGTAAAGCTGGAATCAGAGTCTAGTATATAAACAATTCTAAAATAAAATAAAATAAAATAAAATAAAATAAAATAAAATAAAATAAAATAAAATAAAATAAAATAAAATAAAATAAAATAAAAATCATTTATTCATTTTAATTAAAATAGTCAGGGTTTGCTGTAAAGCTGGAATCAGAGTCTAGTATATAAATATCACTAAAATAAAAAAAAAATCATTTATTCATTTGAATTAAAATAGTCAGGGTTTGCTGTAAAGTCTAGTATATAAATATCACTAAAATAAAATAAAACTAAATTAAATAAAAGTTCTATTATACATTTGAATTAAAATAGTCAGGGTTTTGCTGTAAAGCTGGAATAGTATATAAATATCACTAAAATAAAATAAAATAAAATAAAGTTATTTTATACATTTGAATTAAAATAGTAAGGGTTTGGCTGTAAAGCTGGCACCAGATTCCTTTTTTGTGCAGTTCCTGGGTATATGAGACTAAAACATTTAAAGCATTGCTATTTCAACTCTATTTAGCATTAATGAATAATACAGTGACTCTCAGATTATGTGGCCACTTTATCTTCTCTCAATCTTTGCTTACACAAAGACCCATTACATGGGATTCATATGGAGTCATTTGGTGACAAGTAGGCTTTTTGTGGTGGACATCGGATATCTACGCCCGAGCTATGCTGGACACACACCAGTTACCATTACAGTAGGGGTCTCACGCACTGAGACACAGAACTACTGTAGATGTGCTGAGTAGAGCCATTAATCTGGAGGATGCGCTGCCCAATATAAGGCCAGAGGTCAGAGGAAATGAGAACTCATGCAAGACCTCATGTATACACAGGTCACAAGGCCATCTACGGCAATTATGGATCCAGTGGAACTGATAAAAGACATGTGGAACTTGTGCTTCCAACAATACAAAGAGAACAGTATGTACATGTTGCTGCAACAAACAAGGATGTTACTGGTATGTGTACTACACAGATATTAAAGGAACAGTTCACCCAAAAATGAAAATTACAACATGATTTATTCACCCTCAAGACGTTCTAGGTGTATATGACTTTCTTCTTTCACACGAATGCAGTTGACATTATATAAAAAATGTCCTGGCTCTTTCAAGATTTATAATGGCACAGAATGGCTGTTGAGATTTTGAAGCCCAAAAAACTGCATCCATCCATCATGAAAAGTACTCCACATGGCTCCGGTGGGTTAATAAAGGCCTTCTGACGCAAATCAATGTGTTTGTGTAAGAAAAATATTAATATTTAAACAGAGAAACAGAAGAGAGAGCAAAACAAAACACCAGTCACGAAGTATAAAATGAGGATTTGTAAAGAAAAATGTTGGAGTATTTCCATATAAGCCAAGAGGAAACTGTTGCTGTAAACAGAATTTGGTTCTCATGAGACTAGCATATATGTGGCAGCTAGAGATTACAGTTTGTAAAGTTTTAAATATGGATATTTTTCTTACACAAATGCATCGTTTCGCTTCAGAAGGCCTTTATTAACCCCCTGGAGCCATGTGGAGTACTTTTTATGATGGATGGATGCAGTTTTTTGGGCTACAAAATCTCAACAGCCATTCACTGCCATTATAAAGCTTGAAAGAGCCAGGACATTTTTAATATAACTCCGACCGAGAGAAAGAAAAAAAGTCATATAGTCATATAGTCTAGTTTGGCTTGAGGGTGTGTAAATCAATGGGGTAATTTTCATTTTTGGGTGTGCTATCCCTTTAAAATTGCCTGATAATGATTAAAAAAAATAATTATTTTAATTTTAAGTTAAATTTCAAATTAAATTTGTATGTTTTTATACATAAAAACATAAAGGACCATTATTAAAATTACAATTTACACAAATTATTTTACAATTAATTTTACTTTGTCCAAAATACATAAACAATAAAACACTAAAAACTAAAATCAATGTTAAAAGCAATTAAAATGATTAATTATAGTTTTTAGTGTTTTAATTATTTAACTATTATTATTATTATTATTACATTTTTTCTTATGTATTCTTCCTTCTTATAATTATTTATATTATTTGGACAAAATAAAATCGATGACTAGCTAAAAAATTCTAATAAGATTTCAAATCACGCACATCCCAGGTTTCAAGCACCAGCAGAGCAGCTGTCTTCGAGATTTTTTAATATCTTAATCTGTTTTAAAAATACAGCTCAGCACTGTACAATGTGTTAAAAGCACTGCTGGAAATTCAGCTGAGGATTCAGGATCCTCTAGAAAGTTAAAAAAAAAAAAAAAAAAAAAAATTCCAATCTCATTACCATTCACTCTGAGTGAGAGCCATTAAAGTTGCATATCCTGCCCCGAGCCAAGTCTGATAAACTATCACACTTTCTTTGCTTTTATAAATCTGACATGCTCTTAAATTATGCCCTTTCTGTTTCCACTTCTTATCAATGATGTAATTTCCAATCTCAATTAGGAAGAAAAGGATCGTATTTGATCTCCCGCGCTTCCCTCCACCCCATCCCAAAACCTCTTTTATCTGTTCGGCTGATGCTTTGCTCTTGAGATCAGCACCTCTTGCACCTGTCCACAGATCTGGACCGCTACATCCATTTGAGCAAAAGATAAGTGCTTTCTTCAAGCCAGCCTGCACGTTTCAATTCATAATCTGTTGACACGGCTGGCTCTTGCCCTGTGATAAAGCTTTCGGCCTCTATGAGTGAGATTAAATAATGCACTGAGATCTGGACTGGACTGATTTCAGAGACAACAGTAAGGTATCTTCATTTCAGTGGGTCAAATGACCTGTTGTGATACCCTGCATATGGTAAAAAAAAAAAAATGCAACAGGTGAGCTATTCATCAAATATAGATGCAGACCAACAACCAATATTTTTTGACAGATTGTTGACCAAATTAAAACTTGTCATTTGTGACTGTGGACCACAAAACCAATCATAAGTAGCTCAGGTATATTTGCAGCAATAGCCAACAATACATTGTATGGGTCAAAATTATCAATTTTTATTTAATGGCAACAATCATTAGGATATTAAGTAAAGATTGTGTTCCATGAAGATATTTTGTAAATTTCCTATCGTAAATATATCAAAACTTAATTTTTGATTAGTAATATGATTTACTAAGAACTTCTTTTAGACAACTTTAAAGGCAATTTTCTCAGTATTTTGATTTTTTTGCACCCTCAGATTCCAGATTTTCAAATAGTTGTATCTCGGTCAAATATTGTCCTATCCTAACAAACCGTACATTATTGGAAAGCTTATTTATTCAGCTTGTATTTGACTTCGTGGTTCAGGGTCACATTTAACATGTCAAAATAATATATAAAAAAAAAAGATACTGATGGGTTTGTAAATAAGAAACAAGCGCCTGGTAAAAATAAAAAATAAAATAGTTCTTTTACACATCTGAATGAGCAGTTTTGAAAACAGTAATACTAATGGTAATTTTTAAAAAATTGGGCATATACCAGCTACTGTGTCTGGTGGGTGAAAATTTCAATTTCTCGTTCTGCCTCCAACTAACTAATTTTGTACACCCCAACCTGCAATTATCCACAAATGCTGTTCTCTTAGATTATAAACAGGATGAGATGTGAAAAGGCAACTTTCCATGTTTAAAACAGGGTTCATATAAGGGTAATTTTGGGAGAATCACACTTGAGATGAGACAATCCTAGTGTTGTTTGAATATATTAATGGAGACTGTTTTATCCGACAAAGACTACAAATAATGACCTCGGACCAAACAGGCATTTACTGTTCACTAATTTCATGTGACAAATCAGAGCCACATAAAAAACAGTATTTATCTCAAAGATAAGGCCAAATTATGTTTCAATGCAATTTAATGTGCATATTGGTGCATGAAAAAGCTTCATTCATGTGAGATGTGAATAAAAAAAAAAAAAGAATATAACTGCAAGCAGCTATTACCGGGGTTCAAGCGCTTTAAGGCATTTAAGCACATATGAAAAAAAGGTATTATGTATTAAGCCTGTAACCACATAAATCAATGACTTAAAAAAGGCATTTTTGGCAAAACCAGGTAATTTACCGTTGAAACATTTTTTTTTAATGTTTATGACTGTTATAGCACCAGCTGTGGTCCGATCCCCTTAAAACTTTGCATGCTTGTTTAGAATCACCCGTCGCATGTGCTCCGCAGGTTTCGTGAAGTTTTGAGTTTTCCTTTAGGCTTTATAGGATTTTGGGTAAATTTGGAAAGGCCCCTTTTCTAAACGACCCCATTATAGCTTCCCAAAGGGTAAATTTCATAATTGTTTTGATAATTATTGGCCTAGAGAGTCTAGAGAATTGTACTGCAGTATTTTTTTTTTCCAGATTAAGCGGGAAAACCTAAGACTAGTTCGCAAAAGTAGGTTTTGTACATCTTTGATCTGATTGACAGCAGTGGTTCTAGAAGCAAAGTTGTCCGGAATTAAGAGTTCTATTGTATGATACAAATATCATGTGCTTCGTACAATCGTTTACGCCCTTGAAAAATGGGATATCGCACCCCAGTGGCCGTTTTGGTTTTTTTAATTTCTCTCAGATCTTTCTGGGGAGTCGAACAGGCACACAGAGTTTCGTTTCGATCGGCCTCCGTTAACTTTGTCTAACAGGTGCTTAAACTTTGTCGGCCAATGGTGGGCATGTTTTTTGAGATAAGCAAATGTCCTTGTAGACACTTGTGGCACTTCAGACCAAGACTGTGCACACCAATCTGTTGATAGGACGAATGGTTGCGCAGTTATAGCCATTTTTAAGTTTTTCTTATAGCGCCACCAAGTGGCCAAGCTCCGCAATGTGTTTTTCCAGTGAACTCAAATTGAGCTCTTACATATGTGTTCTTAGTTTGGCGGTGATATCTCATTCCGTTCAGGAGTTATAGGCACTTTACTTAAAGTACCCCTGCCCCTTTCGAATGTTTTGGTGTCTGCGATGGTGAGTCAAAAGTTAAACTTTTTTTTGATAATTATGGATATTCACTCTCCAGAGAATCTTTCTGCACTGGTTTTTTTAACAGATTGGGTTAAAAACCTAGGAGTAGTTTGCAAAAGTAGGTTTTTCAAAAAATGAATTGAATCTGGCACTTTCTGCGACTGACAGTTTAAGAGTTATGAGTGATTTCGTACTTTTGATCACTGTAGCGCCCCCATCAGGCCGATTGGGGTGAGCCTTGGTCACGTTGTAGATGGGGTGAATACTACCATCCTTCCAAGTTTCAAGTTTCTACAACTTACGATTTGGCCTGCATGATCAGTTTTACGTGGCAAATGCTGATCCTTGCCTATTCTAACAATTACAATAGGGTTTCATCGCTACGTGCTTCAACCTCTAAAAAAGCACTACTAATCCTTATAATTCTGTCCAAATGATAAAAAGTGTAGTAAAATGAGGTGGAAATCGGAGCTCACCGGCGTACTCGGGGTCCACATGAGGAGGGTAGAAGCGGAAGTTGATGAAGAAGGGGATGGGCACTCCAAACTTGAACCACTCCACCACGTAGGGCTGGCCGTTGAGTGGGTGGACCACGTCACATCCCAGAATCACAGTCTCCCCTGCACGGGCTGTCACAAACTGGGGCTCCTCTCTGACTCCGTGGGCACCTGTAAAAACATATGGACTTTGATGAGCAATCACACACACATAGGATCGTACCAACCACACACCAAAACTGCTCTGGGGAGCAATGATTCATCTAACAGCTGAAAATAGATTTTAGTTAGTAGATCAAGCAAGTCTGCAGACTATGTGTCTCTAAAGCATTGATGGATGTTCAATTCTGCATATTAACTATATCCGGAGATCCCAAAACTATTTTACTAATCAATATACACACACTCATTCATTGTGTATGCACTACTATCCCAACTACAATGGACCCCAAAAGTAAATAATGATTTTTTTTGTCCCCTAACTACAGTGCCATGCGAAAGTCTTCATACCCCTTGGTTTTTTTCATGTTTTTTTTTTGCAGATTTAAGTTGAACTGCTTTAAATTACTTTCTTCCCCACATCAATGTCCACACCATACACCATAATAACAAAGCAAAAAACAGATTTGTGACAACTTTGCAAATTTAATAAAAATAAAACACTGAAATAAGTACACTGCATAAGTATTCATACCCTTAGCTCAGTGCTTAGTTGAAGCACCTTTACAGCCTCAAGTCTTTTTTAGGTATGACGCGACAAGCTTTGCACATCAGCATTTGGCAATTACAGTATTTGCTATTCTTCGCCTAACCTATTCACCCCTCAAGCTCTGCCAGCTTGGATTTTCAGTTTTCTTCAGAAATATTTGATTACGTTCAAGCCAAGGCTTTGGTTGGGCCACTCAAAGACATTCAAAGAGTTGTCTATAAGTCACTCTTGCTGTGTGCTTAGGGTCATTGTCCTGTTGGAAGGTAAACCTTCTGCCCAGTCTGAGGTTCTGAATGCTCTAGACTGGGTTTTCATTAAGACTATCTCAATATTTTGGTGCATTGAGCTTTTCTTCTACTCTGAAGAGTTCCTCCGTCCCTGCCGCAGAAAAACAGCCCCACGGCCCTACTTTTGGGATGGCAGTGCTTGGTTTCCTTCAAATATGATGCTTGGAATTGAGATTTATCAGACCAGAAAATCTTGTTTCTCACAATCTGAGTGTCCTTTAGGTGCTTTTCATGTCTCTTCACTGAGGAGAGGATTGAGTTTGGCCACACCGCCAAAAAGACCAGACTGATGAGGTGTTGCAGTGATGTTCATCCTTCTGTAAGTTTCTTCCATCTGCATATATGATCATGGAGCTCAACTAGAGTGACCATCAGCTTCTTGGTCACCAGTATAACCAAACCCTTTCTCCATCAATTGCTCAGTTAGGCCCTGATGCCAGCTCTAGGAAGAGTCCTAGATTTTCCAAGTGTCTTCCATTATGGATAATGGAGGCTACATGCTTCTGTGAACCTTCAATGTAGTAAAAAAAAATGTTTAACTCTTCCCCAGATCTGTGCTTTGCCTGTTTCTGAGCTCTACAGGCTTTTGCTCTGATGTGCATTTTCAGCTGTTAAACCTTTTCTGAGAGGTGTGTGCCTTTCCAAATCATACTCATTCAAATAAATGTGCCACAGTTGAACTACACTTGAAGTGCAGTAACATCTACAAGTGATATGAGTGCTCCTGAGCTAAATGTCAAGTGTCCCAGAAAAGGGTATGAATACTTATGCAATGGAATCATTTCAGTTTTTTATTTCTAATAAATTTGCAAAGTTGTCCTGTAAAAAATTATACTTAACATTGGCAAGTCATGGAAGGTTTGTTTTGCAGTTTTGTCATCTTGCTAGAGTACAGTCAAGTATTGTTTCCACATGGCAACAAACATAGCATGAGCTGCAATGATTCAAATGACTCTTATGAATCATTTCTTTTTAATGAGCTGGTCAAAAAGATTATCAAAACAGTTAGCAGTCTGAATCAGATTCACTGAGCCAGTAAATCAATCAGAGCCATCACTGAGTTCACAAGTGACTCCATCACTGAACTGGAGTCATTATAGTTATTTCAGGAAAAAAAAAAAAAGTCATATGAACATTTGTTGTTCATATGAATCATCTCATTAAAGCTAAATGTTCACACAAAGTTCGGCCAAAAAAATCAAAGAAGAAAAGTTTTAAAGAAGAAAATTATGGTGTAATTAAAATAATAATAATAATAATAATAACAATAACTTAAGGTCTTAAATGTTCCATTTTCCTTTACCAAATAGAAGCAAACAGAAGCAATTTCACAGATTTTTGGACCCACTGTGTGTCTCACACACCTGAAAAAGCTGAATATTTTATTTACAACAACCATACTGAGACTAAATAAGTGAGCTTTATTAAATCACAATTTCCCAGAAAGCATTATAAGCAATGACAGTATCAAACAGACTGAATTAGTAAACTGCTGAAATCAATCTTTCAACCTTTGCTACAGTTACCTTGACATCCAAGCTTATTTTACAATAAACAAGTAATAAAAAAATGATTCATCACATATAATATTTGCATTAGATGGGATACAAATTCAACTCTTCCTTTCCTCAGGAGCAAAACTGACCTTGGCTTAAGGTCATTGGCCAATAAGAACTGGTATAATCAGCATATGATAGCTTCCTTAAGTGGTGCCTAACATGACAGATAAAACAGTCCGGCTTAATCCAAGCCTAGGTGGACTCAAATTGATTCATTCAGTATGTAATTTCCTTTGTGAGGCACATCACATACAAAAAGCTAGGGAATCAAATGACTGACTCATGACTGTGATTAGATATTCTCAGCTGCTGCTTTTCCTCTCTCTCTCTCTCTCTCTCTCTCTCTCTCCCTGTAATGATGTGATGATGAGAGCCGGAGTGCCGCCAGCGCGTCCCCGTGCAAATACCCAAGACTCCCGCTGCACCCACTACCTACTGCAGCAGCGCCTGCTGATTGGCTGCTGGTGACATCACCGGTGAGCAAAACAAGCCTTGGAAGGTATGACTTCACTGTTTGCACGGCTGAGAGCAACAAGCGGTTAACAAGCTGCTCTCTCTCCTCTCCCCTCCAGATTTACTCCCGTTTACAATGAAAGACACAAGGGATCGAGACAGTCAAACCACTTGAGCCCTGAGAGAAAAAGGATGTCAGTTTACAACAGAGAGGACTCGAGCATTCAGTGCTGAAAAATCGATGTAATCCGCATGTTTTTTCATAAGAATTTCTTTTGGTAGAAGACAGAAGCATGGTAATTAAGTTGGCAAATTTTTTACATTTGCATTTACATGCCAGCGTATTAAAATAAAATAAAATAAATAAAAAAAATAAATAAAATAAAATAAAATAAAATAAATAAAATAAAAAAAATAAAATAAAATAAAATAAAATAAAATAAAATAAAATAAAATAAAATAAAATAAAATAAAATAAAATTCCACCCCTGGTAGAAGATGGCAAACTGCTTTTCAGAGTTGTTCAAGGGTTCAGCAATCTCAACATTTGCATGAATATACTGATGGAAAGCATCAATATATTAGGCATACATTAACAATCTAGCAGCATATCGTCTTCACAGATCTTGCTCAACATTATAAATGTAGCGGAAGGCTGGAGGCACCGTACTTCCTTTGAAAATCCCACTTAGGAAAGTAGGTCAAAGTAACCCGTAAGTGCTCCGAGATTGTGAAGGATTTGATTCAGGACAGTGTGCTTCCTCTGAAAACACTGAATCAACACCCAAGAGTCATAATATTGCCATCTATTTCCGCCAGCAACAAAATCAATATGGCAAATGAGAAATCTTAATTAAAGAAAAAATCTATACACAGGAAATGCTGCAGTAAGTTTCTTTCTCATCGTGCCAGATCTTTAAATACACAAACTGGAAGCTATTGGCTATTTTAAAAATTAAATAAATAAATAAAGACAAGCCTTCAAATATGTCCTGCGTCAACTTTATGTTTTTATTTATTTATTTATTTATTTATTTTCTGTTTTAATTTCTGTGGATTCCATTTTTTACGTTTTCATTTTTCTACACTCTGGTTAAATAAAAAAATATATATATTAAGCAAAAAGCATGTCTAATTCATTGAAATCATTAAATTCATACAATTTAGCAGCAATTTCTTAAAAGTTTAACAAAATTGCTTTTATAATATATATATAATTGATTTGATAATACATACAGTCATGGCCAAAAATATCGGCACCCTTGCAATTCTGTCAGAAAATGCAACCCTTCTCTCAAAAAATTGTTGCAGTTGCAATTGTTTTGGTACTCACGTTTATTTTATTTTATTTTTTTTTGTTTGCATTGGAACAACAAAAAAAAACAGAAAAGAAAAGTAAAATCTGATACAATTCCACACAGAACCCCAAAAATGCTCAGGACAAAATTACTGGCACCCTTGACTTAATATTTGTTAGCACCCCCTTCTGAAAAAATAACTGAAATCAATCGCTTCCTGTAACCATGAATGAGTTTCTTACACCTCGCCACTGGAATTTTGGACCACTCTTCTTTTGCAAACTGCTCCAGGTCATTCAGATTTGAAGGATGCCTTCTCCCAACTGATCTCTCCACAGGTGTTCTATGGGATTCAGATCTGGACTCATTGCTGGCCATTTCAGAACTCTCCAGCGCTTTGTTTGTAACCATTTCTGAGACTTTCGGGTCACTGTCCTGCCGGAAGACCCATGACCTCTGGTGGAGACACTGGCCATTATGTTGCACCCCAAAATACTTTGGTAATCATCAGATTTCATGATACTGTTCACACAGTCAAGCCATCCAGTGCCAGAAGCAGCAAAGCAACCCCAAAACATCTTTGAACCTCCACCATGTTTGACTGTAGGGACTGTGTTCTTTTCTTTCAAGGCCTCATTTCTTTTTCTGTAAATGGTGCCATGATGTCCTTTACCAAAAAGCTCTACTTTTGTCTCATCTGTCCACAGTACGTTCTCCCAGAAGGATTGTGGTTTTGTCACATAAGTTTTGGCAAACTCCAGTCTTGCTTTTTTAATGCCTTTGTGTCAGCAGTGGTGTCCTACCATAGTGTCCCTTTTCATTCAGATGGCGACGGATAGTGCGAGCTAACGCTGTTGTACCCTGTGTCTGCAGATCAGCTTGAATTTGTTTGGACGTTAATCAGGGTTCTTTATCCACCATTCAAACAATCCTTCGTTGTAATTTTTCATTAATTTTCCGTCCACGTCCAGGGAGGTTAGCTACAGCGCTATGGGCTGTAAACCTCTTGATGATATTGTGCACAGTGGACACAGGAACATTAAGATCTCTGGAGATGGACTTGTAGCCTTGAGATTGTCCATGCTTTTTCCACATTTTTTTCTCAAATCCACAGACAACTCTTTACACTTCTTTCTTTTCTCCATGCTCAGTGTGGCACACAACACAAAGGTTGAGTCAACTTTTCTCCATTTTAACTGGTTGCAAGTGTGATTACTATATTGCCCACACCTGTTACTTGCCACAGGTGTGTCTAAATACAAATTACAGGAGCATCACATTCTTGAAAAGCAATTACTTCTTACAATTTTGACAAGGTGCCAATAATTTTGTCCAGTCCATTTTTGAGTTCTGTTTGAAATTTGATCAAGTTTGACATTTCTTCTCTGTTTTTTTGTGTTGTTGCAGTGCGAACAAAAACAATAAGCATGTGAATACCAAAACATTTGTAATTGGAACACATTTCTGAGAGAAGTGTTGCATTTTCTATATGAATTGCAAGGGTGCAGATATTTTTGGCCATGACTGTATATATATATATATAATTTATTTAAAAAGAAATACTGTGCTATGCATTTATATTTTTCTGGTAAATAAATTCTAGTGAATATTTTTCTTTCTGGTAAATTTTCTTTTAAATAATGTTTTTCAGTAACACTTTAGTACTATCATTACATTAAGTTTTTCTCAAAAGGAATGGTAAAATGTTCATGAAATGACTCTCAGAGCAGTTCTAGAGATTGTTTATGTGTTTATGTACTCACATATTGAAGTGGCAAAGGCTGAAAACACCACAAGTGTGACATGCGCTTCAATATGTGTGTAGTAAATGAAACCGTGTTCATTTACCGCCATTCATTCACACAGGGACACGCAGAACATGCAGGATTTATATTTAAATAGTATTTTTCCAGCTTAATATTCACAGACACTCATCCATATTGTGTTTTAAGTGTACTGACCTACTTTTGATTTATTTATACAAAATTTGACAAATTCCGTGACATTCCACGTTATACAGTAAATTCCATTTTTATGGCTGGATTCTGCAATGCCATCTGCGTTTTCAGCATTGCGGAAATCATAGGGGCCTAAATAGGAAGTCACTACATGAAAGAAATTGGGATAGTAAAATACAATCACACCTGTTCAATTAACATCCCCATTAATCTGTTTTAAAACATGATTGTTTTAAAAGTGTTGTGCTTAAGAAAATGAATCAAGCATCTGTGTTCGCATCCATTAAGCATCTGACTATGTCAAAAGCAATCTTGTCAGACTGTTGCATCATTTTAATGAGCGGTAATAAGAATTTCTGATTCGCGGTTTAAGACACACACAGCAAATAAACAGGATGGATCCTGACTGTGCAATTACTGCTGGAAGAGCTCAATGTCTGACAGAACCTGAAGACAAGTTAAAACAGTTTGTGTATGACTTGGGAAGAATAGCAAAGGGTGTCAAGACTGCAAATGGGCAAACACAAAGAAAAAGAATAAAAGCTCAGCTGTACAGTGCAAATTAAATGACATTACCTCCCCTTGGCGAACAATAGACTGTGGCTTCCCCATTCATCTGCATCAGACAATTCTGACAAGGCTGATAAAAACCAAAATATCACGGTGGCTTTGAAAACTAATGACGCTCTAATGGAGGGGAAGGACTTGACCTAGATCGGCTGGATCACACCACCCCTGCCATGGATCACTCACAGAGTTCACACAAAACCCTCAGAGGTTCAGGCTCTGTGTTTTCGAGTCCCGACTAGCTCTTGTCTTCTCTAGCAGCGCAGCTCTCTGATTTCAGGTGAGTTAGAACAATCATACGATTACAGCTTGAGCGGAATAAACAGACTCTTGAGCAGAAAAGCTAATGGTTCTTTAGCTCATGATTCAGATTCATTCAAATGTGGATAATTAGATTACTTCATGCTACTCCGTATGCAAAGCATTTACTGTGGGTATATTTATTGATAAGACTAAGTACACATACAATGGATGCAATGGGAAGACCCACACAGAATCTGCACTTTTTTTGTCATGTCTTTTATGCTTATTGTGAAGAAAATAGAGCTTTTTAGTAGGTAGACAGTGGAGCTTTTAATCAATAAATGGGGGGAAAAGTAACTAGCGTTAGCGTTAAGTAACTCAGATATTTTCTTGTCAATTAAAAAGTAATCCGTTACTTTACTAGTTACTTGGAAAAAGTAATAATATTACGTAACTCGCATTAGTTGTAATGCGTTACCCCCAACACTGATAAGGAACAGTATTTATGAGGCAGTTCTTGTCAGATTTCATTGGTGATTTCAAATATGAAATTTAATCGTAAGCTTGATGAACAGTTTTGGAGAATTTGATGTTTCCCCATTCAAAGATATAGGACCTGCACTTGCACATCCGAGAGGAGTTTCAAAGATGGCCACCGAGTGAAATGACTTGCCTTAAAGGGGCTTTGATGTAAACAAAGGTGTATGTTTGTAGAGTAATTTACAACAGCTTAGAACCAATAAGAATCGAGGACCGGAACTATCCGTTTTATAACAGTAATTTTATAAAGCTACGAGAACACTTTTTGTCCGCAAAGAAAACAAAAACAATGACTTTATTCGACAATTTCTTCTCTTCTGTGTCAGTCTTCAACATGTTCATGTAAGTATCGAAGCGCATGCAAAAAATTACGGCTGAACCGCTGATGTCACATGGACTATTTTAACAATGTCCTTTCCACCTTTCTGGACCTTGAATGTAATAGCTGAACGTTTCTATGCAGGGTCAGAAAGCTCTCAGATGTTATCAAAAATATCTTAATTTGTGTTCCAAAGATAAACGAAGGTCTTACAAAGGAGCCATATAACTATCTATGGGGAGTGAAGACAGTATATCTCAGAAAACCACAGCCAAGAAACTACCTCCATAAAAGACGACCACTCCACCACAATTTCCATTCCGGTTCACCCTGAATCACTTCATCAATGTTCCTATGAACAGGTACTGAGCTGTAACGACCAGCCTCGTAAAAAACACCTCTGAACGGTTAGCTTTGCGAAGGATGAACCTACTTCTGGCTGTTTCTATAAATAACTATAAATTACTCCTAAGTAATGACCACAGAGTTGATGGACCACTAATTGCAAAGGAGGAACTGGGGGCAGTGCATAACTTTGAGGTTTCAACCGGCTGTCTCACGTGAGCAGAATCCTTAATGAATGCGCTGATTGCAAAACAGTAAACTGCCACAGCTACTCCCGTATTTCAAGGTGGATATCACATCTGACAGCTCCCTAAATGATTTGACATGATTGATTGATACTTAATGGGACCATTTACTATGTTAATATCACTGATTTATATCACATACATGAAAGTTCCCAAGGTTCACAATGGAATTTGTGGAAAACTGAAAATGCTTTTCATGTTTGTTCATGGTTGTCTGGTTTATGAAGTTTGCTTATGCAATATTAATGCATGCAAAACTTTAAATGTTTTAAAGGGCATTCTGCCCTTTAGTTTAAAAGGGCAGAATGGGGTCATTTTGGGTCTGGCAAGAGGGATATCCATAGTTTAGTTACTTATTAAGAATATATATCTTCACATAACTTTCTAATGTGAAAAATGGCTGGTGTGTTATTATGCAAATTTTAGACAAATCTGGCCTCCAGGTTTTAAAAGCCACTCTTGATCTGGGTCCCAAACCAAGCTTCTTACCCCCTGCTGGATTGCTAGTATTAGGGGCAGATGGCTAAGGGTGGATCAGCATACTCTTGTTCTACTGAAAGGACAGTAATGGCATGCTAACCACATTTAGAGCTTTCCCCCTGGACGAATGACATTAACCTAATAGGTCAACTGGAGTTTAAAGGGATAGTTCACCCAAAAATAAAAACTAGCCCGTGATTAGTCCCTGGGTTTTCCAAGCTTCATAATGGTAGTGAATGGGTGTTGAGATTTTGAAGCCCAAAAAAAGTGCATTAAAATATGCAAAACTACTTACTTAAAATGGCCACTAGTGTAGATAAGTTAAATTAAGTAGCTTATAGGTTTGGAAGCTACAGTTTTAAAGTACTTCAGAGATACAATACTATAAATATTATATCAAGCTTTGATATTAAATGAGATTTCAACATTTCAGACAACCCACGTGGTGATTAACAACTATAAAATAACTTTTACATTTCACTGTAATCCCATAATAATCCTTTTTGTTCTTTTCTTCTAGAGTGCCAAATCTTTCCAGAAGTATTTGACCTGGGGCACGGCTTGGGATCTTATCAGTCTGTAGAAGATGTATTGTCCTTTCCATTTGATATGGTTTTACAAAATCAACTTTAGCACCACAGGCCAATTGGCACAAGAGTATCAGAAAAATACAGAGTACAATATCCAGACAAACGGTTTAATACATTTCCTTTCATTAGGTTCATGCTCTTTTCAGACTGAACGATACAGCACTTTTCATGGTAGATCAGCACATATCACTTAATGTTCCCTAATGAAAGTGCTTTTTCTGTTTAATATAAGCCAATTCAAACTATATTGTATATACAGTAATGCCTAAAACCATGTTTTCAAGGCATTCAAATTTGGACGGCAGCACAAAGTATTAAGCAAATTGAAGCAAATTACTAGAAATTACTTCTGCAAATCTCATCTGCATTTGACCTGCAAT
This sequence comes from Cirrhinus mrigala, assembly GCA_036247105.1. NCBI lineage: Eukaryota > Metazoa > Chordata > Actinopteri > Cypriniformes > Cyprinidae > Cirrhinus > Cirrhinus mrigala. Next base: position 14,989,158 of record CM070027.1, on the reverse strand, counting down.
AAGAACTCAAGACTATGTCTCAGCTTGCAGAAACGCTAAATGGATGCATTTCCCTCCCATTAAAAACAACAATGCTAAAGACCTAACACTTAAAATGCAATGAGAGGAAATCACTTAATTGGCTGTTTCCTTCAGCCCTCTAGCACAGTGCTCTCAAAGAGATGGAAATGGAGAATATAATTAATATAGTTCTTACAATGTTCTCTGCAGGGGCACAATCACTGAGGTCTTTTTCAGACATGCTGGTGGCTTTTTCAACAGTGGAGAAGAAACACAGGAGACAAAAAAGACGACTGAACCGGGGTTCAGATATAATGGTGAAAACTAAATGGCGCATTACACTTGCATGTTTTGAGTAAGTGCAATCATGTACTGTAGAATTGTGATGGTCAACTGCAGGACTTTAGTTAGTGGTCAGTTATGTCTTCAAATGTATCTCAATTAAAACACCATAGAAACAGCCACAAATAATTACCCAGTCTAATGATAAAACAACTATTTTATGACATGGCACTTTGTATGGAAAAACTGTAAAACTGAACCATTTGTGGGATGTAAACAGATCGTATGTAAACATACAAATAAGATCGTGCAAATTCATATGAAAAGCCAAATTGTTACAACCTGCCGTAAGATTGCGTTGCAAACATTTTTGGTGTCACAGTTTCTTGTAAAAAAGCAATAGTTTCTAGTGAGCACGCAGAAGTCTTCATATTTTTTATTTTTGCTACTGTCCCTTTAGGGGCTCTGTATTAATGTTCCATATTCATCAACTTTAAAATCTTTTTAAAGGGAAGCCTGGGTATTAAGACTTGTATGAATTAAAACAATGTCTCTTACTGAAATATGTAGTAGAAAATTCCATGAAACATTTACGTTATTTAAAAAATCCACATTATCTTATACATATTTCGGACTATGGGGAGTGCCATTATTTCAATAACATAAAATGATTGCATTTAGTAAACTACTGGTGCTAACTCTTGCTATTTTTACCACAACACAACTCAAAATTAACAACTTGGAAAATAAACTACTAATACGATGCCACATTGTGCGACTTTTGGTTGTAATTTTCAGTCAAAGGGCATCAAGAGAAGCGATGTAAGTCTTCACTTCTTTTCTAGCGCTAAGAAGAGGAGAAAAGAATGGGAAGATGCCTGTGGACAAATAAAACTTCCCAAAGACTTGCATCTTTGTTCTCTCCACTTAAGCATTTTAGCAGACCACAGCTACTGAAAGAGCTTACAAACGGCAGAGACAAGAAACGCTAGATGCCATCCTGGCAGGATGTAAACATGCTGACGCCTGTCATGACAAGTTTAGACTCGTTGCTGGGAAAAATCGATGTTATGGCAGTTCGTTTAAGCCTATGCTTTTATCCATCAGCACCTGTAAGCTCTTTCAGTAGCTGTACTCATTGTATCAGTATTTTATTTTCAGAGTTGTGTTGCAGTAAAAATACCAACAGGTAGTGCCAGTAGATTACAGAGTGCAACCATTTCACGTCATCAAATCAATGGCGCTCCCCATAATCCAAAATATATATTAAACGATGTGGATTTTTTAAATAACGTAAATCTTTCATGGGTTTTTTACCACATATTTCAGTAGGAGACAACATTTACGCTATATTAAGCCACACAATACCTGTGGTTCCCTTTAAAGGGGTCATCGGATGTCCATTTTCCACAAGTTGGTATGATTCTTTAGGATCTTAATGAGAAGTCTATAAAATACTTTGGTTAAAATTTCTCAGTGGTAGTGTAAAAAACACACTTTTTACTTTGTCAAAATCAGCCCTTATTGGAGCAAGCCGTTTTGTTGCATTTGCATTTAAATGCTAATGAGCTCTCTCACCCCACCCCTCTCTTCTGTAGGGCGATGAGCCGTTCTGTTTACTTTAGCTGCGAAACTTGCTAACTAGCACATTATTAGGAAAGGCGATTTGCAAAGATGCATAAAACCCCTTATACTCACTTCTGCTGTAGGTGAAGCTGCATCATGAATTATTCGCGTGAACATAGTTGCATTTAGGCAGATCGGGGATCAGGGCATTTCCTTCAAAAACGAAAGTAACATTAATCCTCTGCGTCTTCAGCGGCTCAGATGTTGGGAGTAAATGACGACTGCTATGTTCATTATTACATCCAACAACAAAACACCTCAATCGCTCATTTGGAGACAATGGCGGTCGGACTGTCACAGCTCACTCAGGGCGGGTCGAAGGTAAGACAACTGTGTCAATTAACTATCGTGGGAGCAGCCTTGGTCTGTGTGATGTCACATAGACAAGATGCTGAAAATAACTTGATTTAAAAAAAGGGGATATCATTTACAAAGATTAAAATAATACCACAGGGTGGATTTTTTTATCATTATAGGGTGGTTGTGTACACACACTGCCAACACATTTATGTTCAAACAACATGTAAAAGTGAGTTTTGCATCCGATGACCCCTTTAAAACATTTTAAGACTTCCTTGTGTTAAGTAACAAGTTTGATCAGCTCAGATGAAACTCAAATAACTTCATTAATCACGATTTTTTCATGAGAGATGAGACAATTAGTGGTTCAGGCAACCCACCAACTACAGTAGTCAACATTTAAAACGGATCAAAACCTTTCATCAAAGTTGTTCTAAAACCAACCAACTTTGATTAACTTTTTTGATCCACTTCAAATGTTGACCACTGTAGTCAATTTAGTATATAGACTAACACATCCTTAAATAAGAATTTGATTTCACTGAAGCACTAAATATGCACTTGTGTTTAATGTGAAGGGTGTCTTGAGGGTGAAACGCTGGCTGTGAGGTCGAGCAACCTGATCTTCAGAAAGCTCAGCATGTGCTCTAGAGAGCCAAAAAGTCTCATCAGCTTAAAAATGTATAGTAAACAGCAAAACCGCTCCCTATACATGGCTAAAATAATCCACAGATTTTTGTGATTACATGATGCAGCAGCACCATATGGTCAAATGATGAAATGCGGTTTAACAATCAAGCTGAATGCTTAATAGCCTTTTTGACATTTGTGAATGAGCTCTACGCTGAAAAATAAATCTTATGTGTAAAGTCAAAAAATATTCTCTTGAATTTTTCATGTGTCATCTGTTAGACGCGTCTCATTTCTCGTATCGCTGCCAATTCTCTTTTCAATATCCCGCAGCTGTTGTGAGCTTGCGTTGTCAGGGCTACAGAGGTTAATCTATCCTCCAGATAGGGGCCACATGATTAAGATCCAGCTCCACAAACTCCTCCGAGGATAGTCTGATTTCCTCCCCAACTCTCCCAGGCAGCGTTCACTCCTCCTTTAGGCATGTGTGTAAATGACTGTGTAGTAATGATGTTAGAGGCTGACTCAATAACAGGCTAGGCAGAAACAGAAACAAAATATTGGTTTCCACTAATGAGGTCTTAAAGCTTTTGTGACAATTGCCTTTTTTGATTGCTGGCAAGTAACCAAAAGCTAACAGACTGACACGTGCTGGTTTACATCCAGGAAAAATGATGGATCATACAATCATATTTCAGGTAACAAAAACATTTACGACTTTAAGAACTGTTAGATTAAAGATAGTATCTCCCACTGACACTGAAATATACAGTTGAAGTCAAAAGTTTACATATACGTTGCAGAATCTGCAAAATGTAAATTATTTTACCAAAATAAGAGGGATCATACAAAATGCATGTTATTTTTTATTTAGTACTGACTTGAATAAGGTATTTCACATAAAAGACGTTCACATATAGTCCACAAGAGAAAATAATAGCTGAATTTATAAAAACGGCCCTGTTCAAAAGTTTACACACAGGAATAGTTGTTCATGACTTCCTTGTTTGTCCTGAACAGTTAAACTGCCCGTTGTTCTTCAGAAAAATCTGTTAGGTCCCACAAATTCTTTGGTTTTTCAGCTTTTTTGTGTCTTAAAACCCTTTCTAACAATGACTGTAAGATTTTGAGATCCATCTTTTCACACTGAGGACAACTGAGGGACTCATATGCTACTATTACAAAAGGTTCAAACGCTCACTGATGCTTCAGAAGGAATCACAACGCATTTAGAGTCAGGGGGTGAAAACATTTTGAATTTGAAGATCAGGGTAAATTTGACTTATTTGTCTTCTGGGGAACATCTGTAGATTCTGAAGGGCAGTACTGAATGAAAAAAATATGATATTTAGGCAAAATAAGAAAAAATATACATTCTGTTCAAATGTTTTCACCCCCCGGCTCTTAATGCATCGTTTTTCCTTCTGGAGCATCAGTGAGCGTTTGAACCTTCAGTAATAGTTGCATATGATTCCCTCAGTTGTCCTCAGTGTGAAAAGACGGATCTCAAAATAATACGGTCATTGCTGGAAAGGGTTCAAATACACAAAAATGCTGAAAAACCAATGAATTTGTGGGACCTGAAGGAATTTTCTGAAGAACAGCAGACAGTTAAACTGTTCAGGACAAACAAGGATACTCTCATAAACATCTATTACTAAACAAAATATAAATAAAACAATCAAAAACACAACTGTGGATCATTCAGGTAACAACACAGTTTTAAGAATCAAGTGTATGTAAACTTTTGAACAGGGTCATTTATATAAATTCAGCTATTATTTTCTCTTGTGGACTATATGTAAAAGTATTTTATGTGAAATATCTTATTCAGGTCAGTACTAAATAAAAAATAGCATCCGTTTTGTATGATCCCTCTTATTTTGGTAAAATAATTAACATTTTGCAGCTTCTACAAGGTGTATGTAAACTTTTGACTTCAACTGTAGTTCATATACAAGTTTTAAGCACGTATGTACTATATATGTTTTTTTAAGTATGTAAAATTGTACTTATTTTTTTATAGAGGAAGGTAAGAAGGTTGGACAGAACTTGGACAGAGATGTTTAATCACTTGTGAAATTCCATTAAGCTAAACCATACTCATTTGCCAGCAAAGACAGCAAATCTGACAATGGTGGGCAGACTGTAATATATGAGATTGTGAACATACCCAGGCATCTATGGCAAGCGCCGGCTGCTAATCCTATATTGTTGGGGAAATGTTGACTGTATTCAATCCTCTTAGTCTGCAACTTTTCATGGCTGAAGACTCAGTGATTAATCTACAGCCTTCCAGCATCACTTCCGCAACCGAGACAGCAGATCCATAATCATTCCCAAGAAAATCTCTGCACATTACTGATTACACATGCTCTGCATTGCAAACAGGATAGAAGTGAAACATTAGCCGTTTCAAAATCTTAATAGGCAGCTACTTTCAGAAACATCCAAACTGTCATGGTACCTAAAATGATTGATTCTGAATGCTTTAGTACATCTGCAATCAGCATGGGAAACTCAAGCTACAACTGATTTTAACAGTGTTTTTTTAACAGACATTAGCATGTCGCTAAGCTAACAGCATGATACTTTTCAATATTCAATCAAATACCTTTTTTTTAACTGAGCTCATCTTAATGCATTTTGGGATTGTCTTCACTATAAAGAATAATATATTTGTCTAAATGAGGTATCCGAGATGACAGAATAATTAAAATGTCTACCCAAATTTCCAGAGGGAATAATTATACCTTGTTTTTCTTTGAAAGGAAATTGTGAGGTAAAATGTCTCATAAAGAATCTTTGATGGCTTAATATCACAACAAATGTGTTTTGTGTGATATCTGAGTGAATTTAATATTGAGGTGAAGAGTATCCAAATCACAAGATGGATTTCTCAATGGTGTGCTTTGAGAAAAAAAAGAGAGGAAAAACTGTCCATCTGGGATTGGATGATTAAAACCTATTGTCCCCTTGAAACCTGCACATACTAACACCATCTCACTGGTTTTGAATGATTCTCAAAAGGCAGGATTTCTATTTCAAACTAATCCAAATCCATATTTGACTACAATAATTGTTGTAACTGTTTTGGATTTTCACCGGAAAATGTTTCAAATTTAAAAAAGAAAAATACTGTTACTGGCTCATTTTTACTAAAAGAAATCAGCGCTAGTCGCTACAGCAATTCCTGGGAACACCTTTTAAAATATCAGGTCATTAATCCTATCGAATATAAAAATAACTGAGATAAAAACAGCCTCTGTATCTAAATATATTCCCAAACACATGCACATTTGGGTTAGAAATGGCAGAAGACACCTACGATTCTCTGCACTGGCTAGCATTATATAAGCAGCAATTAGATTCTCAGGCAATATATCTCTCTATTTCTATCTGACAGCTATTCCCCGTTTACCTCCCCTTCACCTTTTCACTATGTGCATCTAGTATGCTTTTCGGATGCTGTAGTTCATTCCACTGCACTCTGGAGAACGAAAGAGTCAGAAAACACGCTAACAGTAACAAGCTACCTCAGCAAACTGTTTTATTTGTAACAGTGACTGGCTAAACAGTCAATAACAAGCTGTATCCTGCCAAAAATGTTTGTTGGTGCAATTAAAGTAGTAATGAAAATGTTGGTGCAATGAAAGTAGAACAGGAGAGCCCAGAAAACATGCTAACAGTAGCAAGCTAGCTCAGCAAACTGTTTTCGTTTGTAACAGCGACTGGCTAAACAGTCAATAACAAGTTGTTTCCTGCCAAAATTTTTTGTTGGTGCAATGAAAGCAGTACAAGTATCGAACAAATGCACATCTCAACTTAGACCAGCTTGAATATCCATGTTACTAGTTTAGTGCTGGTCTATCTGGTGGACTACTGCTAGGTTGGTGCTTGTTTCGTCTGCGAGAACTCATCTGCATAGTTCAACAGACGTGCAATGTGTCTGTTCCAGTATGCCCAAATTTAAAACACACACACAGAACACATGGTCTTTTCGTCTTCCAAACACAGGGGCTAAAAGATGACTTGGTGTCAATCTGTCTGAAGATTACACTTTGCACATTGCAAGATGGCACAGCGAATGTCTCCTGACAACATTTCTTTCCCACTGGCTCCACAGCACTGTGAAGAAGCACATGAAAGTGTCATATCCCATGTCGCACCTTACATAACAGAAGCTCATACTTAACCCCAAATATTAATTTAACAGCAAAAACTATCACAGTACCATGTAGTAATTCTGCTCTCAAATCAAAGAAGAGGATGGTAACATTAAAGCAATGTTTCAAAAACAAATTAAGCTTAATCAACAGCATTTGTGGCATAATGTTAATTACCATTTGTCCTTTCTAAAAAATTGATTCTTACACCGGAAGTAACTGTGACCGGTCATTTAATTACTCACTATTTCATTAGTAAGTATGCTATAAATATATCTTAATTTATTTTTTCTTTGTAATGTTATAGAAAATTGTACAGCTTTGTTATGATAACAATATAAAAACCCTAAATAATGTACATGCTTTTATAAATTATATGTTTCACATTTCTGCTTTTAAATGGCATAAAAATTGCCCCCCATTTACTTCCATTGTAAATCGAGATGGAGCGTCCCAGAACTCAAATCGTAACTATCAAAATGTTTGATTCTGGTCAAATAATCTAGTGTCCACGTTCAGAGGAATATAAGACTAAAAATCAGTTAAAACTGTCTTCATGGCTCTTTTCACACTGCAGGCAAATGTGGCCCAAATCCGATTTTAAATCTGATGTGACTCAGATCTGTTTTTCTCATGACAGTGTGAACAGCAGAAACCACATGGAATCTGCTCTTTTCGATTCTGATTTGTGCCACTTCCATATGTGGTACTAATTCTGATACAGGTCAGATGTTTTGCAATGTGACTGCAGTGTGAACAGTCAAATCAGAATTCATGCGACTTGTCACTCTAGATTAACATTCGTCATAATTCTGCACTCATGGGAGTCAACTTCAAATCTTACATTCCCAAAGTTATCAAGACTGTTGCGAAAGGTAGTCAGTGGAAGTACAGTGATGAGTCAGAACTGATAGATATTACACTGACAACTCTATATACAAGCAAAACGTGGGGGCTTGTATCATAAAAGTTAAAAAATTCTGCTCCCTTCTGTCGGCACTGATAGCCTTGTGGACAGCACGCTGACGGGTGTCCCATGTTCGAATCCCAACTTGAGGACCTTTCCTGATCCTGGCCCCATCTCTCTTTCATTTCACTTCCTGTCACTTCTGATCTGTCCTGTCTTAAAAATGCCAAAAAATAAATCTTCAAAGAAAAAAAAACAAAAAAAAACTCTCTCTTCTGTCACATTCTTGTCTTTCATTTTTATTTTGCCTGTGCATAATTTAGCAGGCAGATTTATCTGTGGCAGATCACATGATAAATAAACACTTATTGGTTTACTTTATGTCCTCTGTGTTTATTTCCATATGACAGAGCATTGCGAAAGGGTTGCCAAGTCCACAGTTTCCCCGTGTAATTGGGGTACTTTTCACTGTTACCGCTGGTTGTTTTTCAACTTTGTGGGTTGAAGCAACCCCACTAATGCAATATTTACGGCCCCGAATAATTATTGGACTAGTTTTGAGAAGCATTTGGGTGGATTTTGTTGTGAAAACCTGGCAACCCTGTTTGTATCCTTCTTTTGCGCATACAGATCAGTTCAGAATTTTGATCTGTTCACACTGGAAATCTGATATTGGCCACATTTAAAACAACAATGTGAACAGATATACAGAACAAAATCAGAATTGAGCATTAGGGCTCATAGTGTGAACCCTAGTGTGCACGTTCAGTGGAATATAAAACTAAAAATCAGTTGAAACTGTCTTTATGGCTACGTTCACATTGTAGGCAAATATGGGCCAAATACTTTTTTTTTTTTGCACACATGTGACTCAAATCTGTTTTTCTCATGACAGTGTGAACAGCACAAAGCACATGGAATCTGATCTTTTCAATTCCGATTTGGGTCACTTTCACATGTGGCACTAAATCCGATACAGGTCAGATTTTGTAATGCGACCACAGTCTGAGCAGTCATATCGGAATTCATGCGACTTTTACTGTACATCACACTAGATCAGGGCAGTTTCAGTCCTGGAGGGCCACTGTCCTGCAGAGTTAGCTTCAACCCTAATCAAACACACCTGAACAAGCTAATTAATGTCTTCCAGATCACTAGAAAGCTACAGGCAGTGTTTGTTTGATTAGAGTTGAAACTAAACTCTGCAGGACAGTGGCCCTCTAGGACCAAAGCTGCCTGCTCTAGATCAACATTTGTCATGATTCTGTGCTTATGGGAGTCACTTCAAAGATTTTACCTGAAGTTATCAGGACAGTTGCGAAAGGTAGTCAGTGGAAGTACAGTGATGTGTCAGAACTCAGTCTGTATTACAGTGACAACTCTATAGCAAAACATGAGGGCTTGTATCATAAAAGTTTAAAAACTCCGCTCTCTTCTGTCACATCCTTGTCTTTATTTTTCATATTGCATGATTTCGCTGGCACATGTGTTGCCAAGTCCACAGTTTTGCCGCTTAATTTGGCCTACTTTTTCCACTGTTGCTGTGGGTTGTTTGACTCTAGACCTTGTCTAAAGCAGCATAATAGTTTTCCCGATGTGTTGCACGGGTGGGGGGGGGGGGGGGGGGGGTTGTGGCCAAAGCGCAAGTTTGTTTCGGTCTGAGATGCAGTGCTCCCATGCGACATCTAGTGGTTGAAAAATTGCATATAGCACCTTTAATTAGCAACATTTTTTGATTCGGAATATACCTTAAATCTTAAATCTTCTTAATGGTGTGGCTGACCTCTGAGTGAAAGAGGCAGGGCAGATATGATTGGGGTGGAAGGTTGGATAGTTTGGATTTGAAGGGGAAAGTTGATCGAAGGTAGGCGCCATGCCACGAGAAGGAAAGGGGGTGGCTCAGGAAGGCCTGATTCATCACAGCCAGTCAGCATCCCGCCTGCGTCACGTCCCGTGCCAGGCATCCACCGCAGCACACGGTGAGCAAACACACGGACTCGTTGCGAATGATGAATCTAATTTTAACAGATCTATAGCACAGCCAGACAGATTGAGAGAGATGGATGCACAGATAGCGATCGCTCTGAATTGATTGCCTTCTGAAGAATGGTGGCGGAGAAAAGGAAAATGAGTGCTGGGGAGAAAAGCGAGAGAGGCGGCAACTGAGAAAGAGAGTATCCTGGGGTACAGTACTGAAGTATCTCATGGCCAGAGTATGAATGTTTAATGGACGTGGTGGAGCCGAGCGGGAGGAAACGCTGCATCAATGGACAGCTGAAAAATGAGACGCGAGGGGAAGCGGTCCAGTCAGGGGGCGGGGAGAGAGGCGATCAGCACGCTGCCTGGCTGCCTGCCGGGCCCACGCACGTCAGCGGAGTCACAGGCTCACACACGCTCTCTACATCTCTGTCAATTCATTGTGAAGTCCAGCAGCCTTTCCTGACACAAACAATACAGCGGGATCTGAAAGTGTACATGCAGTCTGGCATCTGGATCTCATCGCTGTCTGATGATGACAGTGTCCTGTGTTATGCTGTGTTCTATGCAGACGTGAAGTGGAAACATGATAAATAATAATGGAGTTTTTGTCATAATCAGCCACGATTTCTGCAACCTCATGCTAAGTAGCCCCGCCCACACTGAAATCTCATTGGACAGAACTAACAATTCTCATTAGGGAGGCACCAGTAATTATATTCTTTACTATTTTGACTAAATAAATTAATTATAAATTGTTAATCATTTATTGACACTCCCTAATTCCAATTTTCTTTTAAATGTTCCTTTCTAAAATAGCCTACCGCTTATATACACTCAGAAAGTCGTCCAGTTTTGTGGACATTTACACAAAAGTTCAGTCATTAATCAGGTGGCATTGAGTTTTCAACCACTGAAAATGGGAGATATTCAACAGTCTGGACATGGAGCCTCATTGAGATGCCCATATCTCTGAGACTGAACAATGTAGGGCCTTGAAAATGATGATTCCAAAAGAAAAGTTCATTAAGAACTAAAATCTAAAATCATATTACAATATATTTAATACTTCTTGAGTTACAGGCATGCAAACTTTGGAAAAAGAATAGGCCTATTTTTGGCACTCAGGCATGTTCAATGCAGTCGTTTTGACAGAAGGAAATGAGATACACATAGTTTCAACATTATTTGTTCTTCAGACATTCCTCTTTAAAAGAAAAGAAGTATCATATTTTTGCAAAGTGACCCACATTTGGTTTTTGACTACTGAAAATGCGTACAATTGAACAATTTACTCCAAATTCCAGTATCTCTGGAACCGAACTACAAAGTGCCTTAAAAATGACAATGCCAAAAGGAAAGTTTGTTAAGATTTGATATCTAAAAAGGCATTAAGATATCTTTAATAGCCTACTTATTGAGTTACAGACATGCAAACTTTGGAGTAAAAACTTGAAAAGTGCCATTTTCCCATTTTTGAATGGTCACCATTGGCATAAAATGCAAAAATTGCGGAAGTCAACAGATTTTACAAACAGATCTACCAATCTCTGTGTACAAATAACATTATGATGCTTCCATCTTTCTGAGGTCATTTTTACTTCCTTGTAATTTGGATCTGAATCTCAGCTGAAAATTGCCATTTTGAGTCCTCTCTGTAAATGTTCCTTTCTAAAATAGCATACCGCTTATACACATTCAGAAAGTCGTCCAGTTTTGTGAACATTCACACAAAGATCAGTCATTAGTCAGGTGGCATTTAGTTTTCAACCACTGAAAATGGGTAATATTCAATAATCTGGACATGGAGACTCATTAAGGCGCCCGTATCTCTGGGACTGAACTATGTAGGACCTTGAAAATGATGATTCCAAAAGAAAAGCTAAAATCTAAAATCATATTGCGATATATTAAACACTTCTTGAGTTACATGCATGCAAACTTTGGAAAAAGAATATTTATGGCACTCAGACTCAGGTATAATCAATGCAGTTGTCTTCACAGAAGGAAACAATATACATATCTAGTTTCAACATTATTTGTTCTTCAGACATTCCTCTTTAAAAGAAAAGAAGTATCATATTTTTGCAAAGTAACCCACGTTTGGTTTTTGACCACTAATAATGTGTACAAATGTAACAATTTACTCCTGTTCCAAATTCCAATATCTCTGGAACCAAACTACATAGGGCCTTAAAAATGACGGTGCCAAAACGAAAGTTTGTTAAGACCCAACGTCTGAAGGTGCATTAAGATAGCTTTAATACTTCTTGAGTTACAGACATGCAAACTTTGGAGTAAAAACTTGAAAAGTGCCCTTTCCCCATTTTTGAATGGTCACCATTGGCACAAAATGCAACAAAGATTGCTAAAGTCAACAGATTTTACAAACAGAATTACCAATCTCTGTGTAAAAATAAAAGTATGACGCTCCCATCTTTCTGAAGTCATTTTCACCCCCTTGTAATTTGGCTCTGAATCTCAGCTGAAAGTTGCCATTTCGACTCCCGTCTACAAAATAATGGATTACTCGGTAAATATTCATCCATGACATTTAATATTTTGGCTTTCATCACTATACATGTCTATCTTTCTTCAGAAAAAATATTAGCAATATCAAAAAAACTGAGCCGGGGACCTCTGAGTTGAGTTGACACGGAATGACCCAGCATATTTTGAAATAGAAATGTTTTGTAACATTACAAATGCCTTTACTATCAATTTAAAGCATTCTTGCTGAATAAAAGTAGACCTTTTAACCGTAGTGTACCAAACCCAACACTTTTCAAACCACACAAAACCCAATTTGACTCCTGTTATACTCCTAATATCCCACTGACTCAAACTCTGAATCACCAAAGAATTTATACCACGTTTCTACCATGTGCTGAATCATGATTTTTTCCTCTGCTCCCCCGACGCTGAGTCAGACTAAACACCTCCACCCAGCATCACTCCTCCATTAGTCAGCACTCTAACCACACTGCTGGAGTACCATCTTCCAAGTGTCCTTGAGTGTCATCATTTTCAATTGTGCCAATCAAACAGGGACATATCTGTTTCTGAAACCAAGAATGTTTCAAGATATCACCGCATTATAGCATCATCCACAAACTACACAGATACAAGGTTCTCCACGCACAACGGCCCTCTGGGATGACTGAAGATCCTTTTGGTGTGCTGTAGGCCGTGGCCACATCACAGATGCAGATCTGAACAAGAGCAAAGAGTGTATCAATCGATAGGCCTATGCTCTCAATTCTTTAAAGATCAAAGGCTTTCTGCTCAGTGATTTCCACAGACGTTAAGCTGTAGCTTTTACAGACCAAGAGGCTGCTTTCCACTGACTAAACACAAAGTACATGAAGAAACCCCAGTTCTTCCATTCCCAGTGTGGATGATACATAAAATAACCCAAAGAGAAGGTTCTTTAAGTGGCGTTAGCAATGTCAAAGTCACATCGGATAATAGTGTCTACCAAATGCATACATGTAAACTTGATCGTTTTGCATTGCGAGATCTTTGATGACATTTAAATGGAGGGAATGAGTACCTTGATATAAATAAAACAGTCATCTGGCATGTTCTCCAACATGGGAGGGGAGGTTTTCATCTGTTGATGAGCTTGAATTAGAAACATACTGTCTTTACTTCAACGCCAGAGCTAAGTCATGCATAATTAACCAAATTCCACATGGCTCTTTTGAAGGTATCTATATATGGAACATCTTCCGCTAGTGTTGTCTTGCATGCATCTGTCAGACAGAGGAAGAGGAAGACTGCATTTGGGGGGGGGGCTGAGTCAATGCTGGCCCAAATAGCAGCTGATTGACATATAAGGGTTACTGACTTTTATGGAACGAGCCCTTCGCCCTGGGCCAGCGGTGGCCTGTTACTTCCTATCCACATCAGTCGGGATGCAGAAGAGCCTTTAGTGAAAAATTGATGCTAGAGCACTCAAGGTTCATGGGGTATCTACTGTACAGGATGTGTGTGGTGAGTGATTTCAATGAGGAGGATATTAAGAAAAAAAATGTTAGGAGACCAGGGTTTGAAGGTATAGGCCTTAGGGTAGCGCTATATTTAATTTTTGACAGTAATAAAAACACGGATGTGAGGGATAATAATGTACAGTGCGCTCAAGAAAACTGTACTGTTGTTTAAAAACATACTGTACTGATTTTTCAACTGACTAAATGTCTTTATGAAAAAATGTAGTAGAGAATACTCCATAAAACAGTTTTGAAAGTTCTAAGTTATGAAAATTATTTGATCTAGACAGTCCGTGCCAATGTAAAGACTGTAAGACTATTACTCACAGCTTCGTTTTCACTTAAATCGCAAAAAATTCACTTAAAATTCAACATGGCACCTATAGCAACATAACTGTGGTCTATAACTAAAAAATTTTTTGTTATATTATATTATATTATATTTTATTACATTATATTATATGTGACCCTGGACCATAAAACCAGTCATAAGAGTCAATTTTCGGAAATTTAGATTTATACATCATCTGAAAGCTGAATAATTATATTATATTATATTATATTATATTATATTATATTATATTATACAGTTAGTAATATACACATAAATATGCACATGTATACATTATATTTTATACAAGTAATGCAATATTTTACAACACAAAGTTTTAGCATTTTTATTGAATAAAATATTTTAGTTAAAATGTTTACATTACAAAATATTACAAATATATTCAAGAAAAAAAAAAAACGTTATAATCACAATACATCACCATTTTAAATATACTAACTATAAAAAATATCACTATGATTGTACTGTGATCCAGGTACCTTAATTAGGGCCCTAAAAAATCTGTTCAATTTTTTTCCAAATTCTGTTTTTTTGCCATTTTTTTTCCATCCAATTTTTCTCAATTCCGTTTTCAATTTTAAATTTTCTAAACTCTATTTAAATGGTTAAATTAAAAATTATGAATCAAAAGCATGTCTAATTAACTAAATGACACAATTTAACAACATTTTTCCCCCTCAAATTCAGTTTCATTTTTACCAAATATATATATATATTTGTATTTTATATATTTTTGTATTTTTTTTTTTTTTTCAGAAATTTTTTTCTTGTTTTTCAGAAATATTGTGTATTTACATTTTTCTGGTAAATAAATTCTGGTAAATAATTTTTCTGGTAAATATTGCTTAAAAATTAATGTTTTAATAACTTATATAACTTAGTAGTACATTACATTAAGTAATATATTTCTGTCACAGTTTCTTCAAGTTAAACCAAAATTTTATTTTGGCAGGTTGCTGTGAAGACCTATACGTTTCTGTGTTTATGATATGACGATAGTTTTTCTCAAAAGAAACCATAAAATGCTCATAAACTGACTCTCAGAGCAGTTTTATAGATAATATTTATGTGTTCATGTACTCATATATTGGGGCGGCAGAGGCTGAAAACATTGCGAGAGTCATTTGTGCTTCAGTACGTGTTCTAAAAACCGTGTGTCTGTGCCATTCATTCACACAGATACACACAGAACATACAGGATTCATATTTAAATACTTTTGCACCATAATATTTACACACACTAGTCCTTATTGCGTTTTGATTAAGTGTACTGACCTACTTTTGATTTATTCATCCAAAATTTCTGTTACATTCTGTGTTATACAATAACTTCCATTTTTATGACTGGATTCCGTCCGTGTTTTCCACACCCGCGGAAATCACAGGGCCCTACATAATACCATATCGCTGAGTCTTTGCTCATTCCAACCTGCAATGTGTTTCAGGAAACCTAAAGACTTAAGTTAGGAACAACAGAGGCCATAACTCAACAACAAAGTTACAGAAATCATTCTATCCTTCCATTATTTTTTTCCAGAAAGACAAAAGCTGAGATAATCGGCAGAATATATCCAACTTTCTAATAGCTGAACGACTCTGTGGATAATAGAAACATCCCGTTCTGAAAGGCTCTACCCACAAATTTCTGAATGAGACAAAGTCTTCTATTGCTTCAGCAGGGAGTCTGCTCGGGCACATGCTTTATAACTGGCTGTGGTGGCGGACTAGACTGAGAGTGTTGAAGAGAGAGAGTATCAGAGACAGGAAACAGCCTTTGAAGTGCTGAGAAAGTAGAAATGGAATCCAGCCACAGACATAGATAAGACATTCACATTAGAGTCTACAGCGCTGGGGAGCTATTTGAAGATTTTTGTCAGATTTTTTCTGTTTAAAACTGAACAAGATATCCCAAATGTATATGAAAAAACATAATGATTCACAACCTACTGCACTTCCTAGTGCCCTAAAATATCTCTAAGATGACCATATCCCTACTAGTGTGTGTGCGTGTACAGTGTATACAGTTGTGGTCAAAAGTTTACATACCCCTTGCAGAATCTGCAAAATGTTAATTATTTTACCAAAATAAGAGTGATTATATAAAATGCATGTTATTTTTTATTTAGTACTGACCTGAATAAGATATTTTACACATCTTAAGCAATTGTTTGGAGGATGTTTAGATACACTGGGGAGAAAAATGGTGTTGAAACTATTTTCACTCAGAAATTACTAGTAAATTTTAATAAAATGTAAAAAATAAATAAATAAATAAATGCCAATGATATTTTTTTTGTAAAAGGTACTCCATTCATCTATTTTATTTGTAACTTAAAAAATATATATATATATATATATTTAAAAAAAAAAAAAAACAAGACAAAACACTGTTCAACACTGGAGATTTTTTTAATCATTATTATTTTGGGGTCCAGCTTGCCTGTCCTTCTACTTTTTCCATTGTTTCCAAACCTATTTGTCCTATAAAAAGGTAAATGCCCAAGAAACAAATAAAAAGTAGCAGTAAAATAAAAAAGTTTTTGTGTTCTAATAGTTGAAACTCCACTTTATTCTTTATTGCCCAAAGCATTACCCCTCACTCAGAATCACTGGAGCCAACAAAATGCATTTGGAAATTGGCTGCCTCAGCTGTGCCCTCTGTGGTTCGCATTCTGCAGCTTTCCATGCAATCAGCGCAAGTCAGCTGCTTTTCATTGTTTGATTGGAACGCCTGTCATGGATTTGGCTGGATTATAGCTGACATTATAAATCATAATTACAAGACATCGAAAGCACCGGTCAAGAGAGCCAATGAGATGAAATATATCAATTTAAGGGTTCCCTTTTTTTCATTTTGCAATCTGTAGTACCAAAAGACAGAAACGACTATATGAAAAACGACATGCTTGTGTGAGTTGTGTTGGAAACTCATCCAGATGTGATGACAGGCTGCTTGCTTGTTATGTAAACAATTTTAATTTTTCCACAGGGAAGAAGCCTACACGCTTATCATTCCGCTGGATGAGGATCAAGCCATCACAGCCTGAGGATGAAAGAGAAGTGATGACTGTTGGAAAACACATCCAATGTTATCCAACACCGCTTAAAAATGAGCAGCTGTCAGGTCCCCCGCTAGCCCTCCTCTAACAGGCTTTCCATGAAACATAGACTCCGGTACAAACCTCCAGAGCAAGCTTTCTTTAGATTCTCCATTTCCAGCTGGCAGCTACATCAACAACGCCTAAGGGTTAAGAACCCGGCAGTATCTAGTCTGCTAGCAGGTGCTAACTGCTAAAACAAATCACCATCATTTCACATGCATCCACATCAGCTCAAATCACATCCTGTCTGCTCAAATCACGGAGTCAAGATTTGGCTGGTTAGCAAGGCCTGTTAGCACCTTCTGGTAGATGCTGTAACTGTGGCATTGTGGAGAATTAAAGCTAATATTTCAATAATATAATGTAATGTGATATAACATGGAAAATGTCCCAAAGTTGTTTTTTTTTTGTAAGAAGTTGATACTTTTATTCAGCAAGAAAAAAATTAAAATCATCAAAAGTAACAGACAATTTCAATGTTACAAAACGATTTGTTTAAATAAATGCTGTTCTTTTGTACTTTCTATTCATCAGAGAATCCTAAAAAAAAAAATATTACGCCGCACAACTGTTTTCAACATTGATAATAATAAGAAATCAGCAGACTAGAATGATTTTTGCAAGACACTGAAGACTGAATTAATAGCTACTGAAAATTCAGCTTTGCCATTGCATATACATATATGTATATATGGGTCACTGACGTGACACCTAAATTTTCTGTCCGATTGCATTTTGTTCAGTTCAAAATTGGTTTAAATGCATTAAAAAGATTCCATATATATGAAGCAATACCCCTATGTAAGGACCCACTTTGACTTTTCAAAAAAGATTAATTATTTGTCATTTTTATGTTATTCAAAGTGTCAAAATATCATGTGGTGCGACCATAACTGTTGTTTTGGAAATGTCTTTGAAAGTACCCTAAACTTTTTCTGATTAATTTTCTGCACTATTTGGCATGATTTCCAAAGTGTTTTGTAATCCTGCATAAAATTGCAAAGCATCTGTATTTATATTTCCATCATAACATACAAACAAACTTTGTCTGATGATTTCCATTTTCTGAAATATCATGTGGTGCGACCATCAAGAAACTACCATTTTGGGACTTTTATGTTGAAATCCATTCAAAGATAGGACTTTGCATCATATAGCAATTTGCCAATGGCCCATGGAAGCATCAAGCAGGTTTTTAACTTTTTAAAATTTGGAAAATAAATAACCTTTTTAACGGCTGGTACGTAGTTACCACATTTGGATATCATGTGGTATGACCTCAAAAAAACAATGAATATTAAGTTATTTCTACAAGTATTTATTTTTATTAGAAATGTCATAGTGACCTTTTGTGGGAAGCTAGCTTGTTTTGTTTAGGCAGACTAAAATTGAAATATCATGTGGTGCAACCAAATATCATGTGGTGCAACCACTTCAGAGTGTTCTCCATTATAGATATATGTCCCAGATTGGCAGTTTTTGTGCTTTTATATTAAATTGAGGGTTTATATACATAAAATACTTCATTTTAGTATAATTTGGAGCAGATTTTTATACAATTTGGGTCATTTCAGACGTTTATGTTTAATCTTTGTACAATTTGAGATCTTCCGTCTTATTAATCGATTACTTGTTACAGAGCAAATCAATTTGGCTTTAGGGCAAAGTTAAGTTTTATATTTTTTTTAGTTTTATGTAATTAAATCCTGTACTAACGAGAAAGCGCTGATTTTCTACATCTGACTGAATTGTTTGCTTGTGTTTATTTCCTATTGTACAAACTTATAATACTTATAATGGCTACTGTTGTTCATTTATATATTACTGTTCAATAAATAATATTTTATATAACTGATATGCCGTAAAAATTACAGCCGTGCCGATATACAGCCATATCACAAAGCTGCTCTTATGATATTGCTCATATACTATATTATCCCTGTTTAAAAAAGCAGCATATGCTAGTAAGGTATGTTTTGAAGCATGGCTGCTGGTTTAAGCTGGTTTATGCTCGTCCTTAGCTGGTCATGTGCTGGTCCTATGCAACTAGCTCCTGCTCAGGACCAGCACATGACCAGCTAAGGACCATCTTAAACCAGCTCAAACCAGCAGCCATGCTTCAAAACATACCTAAAGGGCATATGCTGTTTTTTTCAACAGGGATATTAGTCACCTATCCTTTAGGGCTCAGGTGATTGGCTCAAAACTCTTGACATGAATGGGAATGCTATCTGGTATCTCTCTCCTGGTATTATAAACCTCCTTGGTGCCAATCTAGATAAATTTAGATAAAAAGATCAGTTTGAGCACCTGCCAAAATGACATTCGAACAGACATGTCGATTTGGCAAAACAAGTTTAAAGGAGACAAATGTCAGGCACATCTAAGGGAAGCCGGCCTGTTCCTGAGGTGGACTGCTGGAGGTCTCAACAAGTTCAGCGTAGTCAGCTAGCACTGAGCCTCGAGGGCCTACCCGGAGCAACGCATCAGCTCATGGCTCTCAGTCTGCTGCCTCTGAGCCCTCTGTTTAGACAGAGCAACAAAGTAGAGATCTGGCACCCGGCCAGGTTTGTAGCTGGTGATTGCGGGCCTGTTTGCCAGCTGACAGCTTGAGATGGGAGGGTGAGGGCAGGGAGAGAGCTGCATTGGGGCTGGGATAGTGCAGCGTGACTCTGACACACAGGAGGGATACACTGAGCGTACATAGCAAAGTGCACAGTCAGAACAGCAAGGTGAAAGACGTCTCACTGAGACATTAAGCAGATGACACAGCTCAAGTTTAGCAAGGTGAGATGATCAAGTTATGCTTTATATACATAAAAATTAGAGTTAAATATCACCTACATCTACAGCCGCATATCGAACCTGGTATAACGGCTCTCTAAACATGGGAAATTAATGATCTTTCACAGTCCATGCAATGAAAAAGTTCTCATGTGACCCAAGATTGGATGCTCCTTGCAAAACGGTTAGCAGCCCTCTAGTGGACGAGTTGGAAAATGCAGGGCTATGTGAGTCCATGAACCCAACATTTAAAATAAAGACAAACCACTTATTTAAACTAGTCTGAAGGTCGATCAAATTCACAGAACTCAGTCTGAATTACAATTATGATGTCTCCTTTAGAATTCTCTTGTGTTTAGAAAGCTAAAGTCACCTGCAAGATCTAAAAAGGCATAGTATTCAAAAAGTGAATGAATAAAACTGCATACAGCAAAAAAACTCTTATATAATAAAATGCTATTGATCACCATACAAGTTATACATAATAGATCCCCATTAAAAGCACCTTTAGATGTATAATTAAAGTTCCCATGTATATTCTCAGAGCTTAAAGAAATATTTCACCCAAAAATCTCAATCTCCTGACGTTGCAAACCATAAAGGACATGTTAGCCAAAATGACAGCCTCAGTTACCACAAATATGCAATGGTATCTTTTTCTTTTGAGGATAAATCATAGCAAAATGTTCATTTTGGGGTGATCAATCTCTTTAATTTGACAGAACACACTTAATATGAAGTATACAAGCTTAAAGTTGCTCATGGGATTGAAAAACAGGTGAAAATGGTTGGAATAGAAAGCACCAGCTCAAACCCTTCAGTTTTGCAAGACCAAAATACTTAAAAACTATCATTGAAACAGAAATGACACTAACCAATGACACAGCAATAATATTTATGAGCAAAAAGAAAATTATCATCCAAAATAAAATAAAATAAATAAATAAATAAAAAAAAAACAGGAACAAGAACTGCTATATTATTCACTTTAAAATATTCAACATGAATAAGACAGCATTTAAATATTAAAAAATAACCCAAGATGACCCAATCCCAGAATAATTTTAGCAACTGGAAAAAAAACTCAGCAAACTTAAGGCTGAATATAATAAATTGCACTTCAACTCACCTTGAGCAGCTGTTCCTCTGGTGCTGAATACACTTGCTATCAAAGTGGCCACATACCAAATCATAGTACTATTGCCAACCAGAGAGAAACCTCATCATATCTCAAAGTGCCCCTTTCAATAAATCATTCTTAGCCGAGCCCCTGGACGTTAGACACACTGTCAGCTGCTGATACCCTTTTATTCATGCCTTGCATACTTTTCTCCGACGGTTCCCTTCATTCTTTCCCTCCCCTTCTTTCCTTTCGCATCCTCTCTCGATGAAATAGAGCACCTGCACCAGCGCACGGCAGCCAGACGCGGCTCGATGGCAATGCCAGCGTGAAACCAAGCATGACAATTTAGCTGTTAGCTCCGCCCCCGCTCGAATTTCATTGGCCGGTGGGGGAGGCGTCGGGGCGGGGATTGGTCGCCTCTCCGTCGCTCTCCATGTAAAAACTGAGAGCACCGCGTTTCAAGGTGAGTTGGAGCGTGAAGTGGCGTCGGAACCGCAGTATCATGCGCAAAAGCGAAGTCGTGGAAGCAGCCTGTCGGATGCCCAGCGTAGGTACAAGGCTTCGCGTGTTCTGAAAGTTAAAGGTGCGGAGGGGTAGACGTCACACTTTCATGTGTGGGGAGGAAATCCTCAACCTGTATGCGTCATTCGCATTTCGTCCCATCGATTGCACTGCGCGCCGTCTTAGTATTGAGACATCATGAATCTGGAGCCACACTGAATTCTCCGGTAGTAGTGATGTCACTTGTTAATGACATCATGGTTGAACCAAATCTTCAGCTCTAAACTAGTTCTAAGGAGGCGAGTACTAGAGCACTGTCATCATATGACACAGGTGATATGAGTCAAGTAAATCTAAGGCAATGCAATTTGTATAGCTGCTCACTAAAATAATAAATAAATAGTTTCATAGCACGAAATCATGCTTCAGTGCCCCTAGTGAGTCCAAAATGTCTTTATGATTCAGATACACTGCAAAAAAATGCGTTTCTTACTTAGAATTTTTGTCTTGTTTCCAGCCAAAATATTTTGGCAAGCAAAAATTATTGTCTTGTTTTCATAAAAACAGGTAAAAATAAGTAAGCAAAATAATATTATTTCAAACAGAAAACAAGATTATTTTGCTTACCCCATTGGCAGATCATTTTGCTTGTTTCAAGCTTCTTTTTTTTTTCTGAAAACGACACAATAATATTTACTTGTCTAGAAAATCCTTCTTGATTTAAGAATTTTTAGATATTTTGGCTGGAAACAGGAGAAAAAATCTAAGTAACAAAAGCATTTTTTTTGGCAGTGTAAAGAGTACAACTTTACCATTTTAAATGTATTGAAATACTCTTAAAGAGATAGTTCACCCAAAAAAGAAAATTCTGTCATTTGTTTGTCCTCAGGTAATTCCAAACCCACATGCTGTTGTTTTTTGTTAAGTTGAAAAAGGGAACCTTTAAAGAATCTTAAAACACCTCTTTTCCATACAATGATAGCTCAGAGTGTCCAAACTGAAAACTGATTACCAAACTTTAACATCAATGTATAGAGGGTTTGCACGGTTTGGTCAGTTACCCAGATGCGGATGTAAACAACAGCATGGATTGCACGGTTTATGTACTACTGCATACGTCATTCTTCATTTATGCTGTCTAAACCACAGAAAAACTGTGTGGAAGCTGTTAAATCATACAGAGAAGGACTTATTAAGCAGGAAAAGTCACAATATTTGAACAAGGTAAAGTTAATAGGTGGTAAAGATACATACAAGCACTATTAATTAAGATATCAGCCTAATATTTCACCTACCGGACCGGAAATGATAAGAACAAACACAAATGTTGTCAAGATTCTTGGCTTGGAAATCCTGATTCAGTTTTGCCAGCCACAAATGTCTTTTGTTCCTCCGACAGTTTTTTGCCCTCTTCTCCTTGATTTGTTAACTTTTGGCAGTCTGTAGTACTCCAAATGTTTTTCCCGATCCGACCAATTAGTACAGCCCAAAACATGACTATAATTGACCATTTTCAGCAGCAATAATCAGCAAAATATGCAAGTTTAATTCGGTTCAGTGGCATTCAGTGCCGCCAATATGGCTGATCGATGACGTGTCATGAAAACACTCTATAATTCAATATGTTTTCTGTCACTTCTGTCATCAGTTTGCTGAAAAGTTATCTTGTCTATTGCTAATTTAGAAAATGCTAAAAGGGATCAGCTGTGACACTAAAAAAATATAGCAACCTGTTAAAAAAATAAAGAGACATCTGCAATAAGATAAAAGATAAAACATTTGAGGTAAAAGAAAGATGAAGATTTTATTTATTTATTTTTTGACCAGATTGTAAAACCACAGTGCCAGTTCTCATGTTATGAAAGCAGATTCAAAGAGAAGGCCAAGAACTGGCAACCCATCGCTTTAATGATGGTTAAAAATAGAACCTGACTGAAAATTTACCCCGGTCTAACCCTTTCTGTCAAAGTAATGGGTAATGGTTATTTGAAGCACAATCTCTGACAGTGACGTCTGAAAAAGTACTTGTGAATTTATATAATAGCTTTGGGAACAGATATTATTTTCTGAAACATCATTTTAGTATCCATGTTCAGATTAAAAAAATGACTTGATTTTATTGTTTAATGTCAGCCATATATTTATATATTTTCTTTATTTGTTCTACAGAAGTTCCATCTTACGAATTTGAAACATAATGAGGGTGAGTAAAAATGACAGAATTTTCCATTAAACCACTTTATTTTATATAATAATTTTAACTGATGCACCTGTCACATATCATATATTGTTAAAATGCAGTTGTAGGCTGTTTTCAGTGCAAATAAAATGTTTAAAAAGCGAATTTCCAGGAATACAGAGGTGTCAAATAATTACAGTGTACAGCAGCATAATGTTTAATGCATGCTGTGTTCTTTGCTAAATTGGTGGTTTTGAACATCCACAAATCAGTCCAATAGAAGACAGCTGTAAACTCACATGTAGCATCCCGCTTCCAATTTAAAGGGTAGAATCTGCTATACAGTCCATTTGAGCAATGTTTTTAATGGCAATTCTGGTGTTCTGCCAATGCTTATAGACTTTAAAACTTCCATCCACTTCAGAGAGTTTATGGTAAAGCAGCTTGGACTGAGACTGACAGTTTTCAACCAGTGTTTCATGTTTTTAACTTATAGACTTCAGGACGGTAAACATCCAAATGATACAAATCTTAAAGCTAGGTACCATTCTTAATCAGTAAAACTGCAGGTAGTATTGTTTATGAATGCTGAACTAATTTACAAAAAGTTTTGACTTTCTATTGCAGGATTTATTGATTGTGCTATTTATGTCACAGTGCTATTATAAAGAAAAACTCTTTAAAATCCTCCAGAAATGCCCATTCAGACTGTATTTAGCCAATGAGTGTACCATCCACATACACTGAGTGTATAAACCCACATTCAATGACACACTGTTCAGAGGCAACTCCTCAACACTCGGAGGCTTTATGAATTCTCTAGTCTCAGTATGTACATTCATTGCCAAGTTTTAAGCCACCCACTCACCCATATGAGTTATTAACCTGCTTGTACACTCAGTCAATATGTAGGTATTTCTAGGTACTGCTGCATGTATATTACTTCACAGAAAGTTATGTTTGTTTTCCCTCAGGTAAAAAGATAAAGATATGTTTTCCCTCAGGTAAAAAAATACACATCTGTTGGGTTTGACACCAGCTGCAAAGTGCTGCGCTATCATCCGAACTGAAAATAACACACAGGCCTCAAAATGCTCTCGATTTCCATAACCATTTTAGAGCTGAAGGGCAAAAAAAGATATTCAGGTGAGCCCTACAACTCACCTTCAGATCAGAGCATTATGATGTTGTTCAGGAAACCATGTACAGCAAAAAAAAAACTTTTTGTTAAAGATCCCCTTTGTATTTTTTGTTTATGCTATAGTTGTCTTGGACTTTTACTGCCACATATCCACCTTATTCTTCAATGCAGAAGTAAGCCTAGGGGCAAAACTATGCAGTAAATGGTAAAACTGTTTGCACTACAAACCTGTATGTTTATAATTAAGACAATACATTAAAATAATATGGTAAGACACACCAATTTGCAATGTCAAGCAGCAAAGCAAGCTGTTTTGTACAGATAAAAATAGGTGGGCGCGGATAAGAATGGACATCAGACCCATAAAAACTACAAATGGCTGCGTCTACTCTTATGGGAAAGATAAGGTGAATTGATTTGATTTGTTCCACAAGTGAACTAATTCAGTAATGGGAGCTATCAAGATAAAGTAGGGCTAGGAATCGATTAGCATTTCATATTCAGTTTAACTCTGATTCACAGCTTGCAATTGATTCAATGTTTTTCAGTTATTATCTCCACTTTGCGCACACACCAAAATGATTCAGATTCATGAGTCATTTGTTTATAAATTGGGTGACACTGGTCACGTTTGGTACTTTTTAGCATTGAAAAAGGAACAAAAAAAGGAAAAATCTATAAAAAAATACTTTTTTTTCCCCCTTTTTTTGTGGTACACAGTTTTTAATTGAATCACATTTAATACAGGTTGTGTTAAATAACCATTAACCATAAGCATGAGTAATGAATTGATTGGAGATTTTAAAGTTAGTTCACCCAAAAATGAAAATTCTGTCATTAATTACTCACCCTCATGTTGTTCCAAAACTGTAAGATTTTTATTCATCTTTGTCAGGTAGACTATTTTATCAATGTTCCTACTACCTTTCTGGGCCTTGAATGTGGTAGTTATGTTGCTGTCTATGCAGGGTCAGAAAGCTCTTGGATTTCTTCGAAAATATCTTAATTTGTGTTCAGAAGATGAACAAGGGTCTTACAGGCTTGGAATGACATAAGGGTGAGGAATTAATGACAGAATTTAAATTTTTAGCTAAACTAACTCTTTAATCATAAAATATTTGTATCTAATCTTTTTAGTCTTTTTATCTATCTCTGAAAGTGGGTAGTATGTGGCTGATTATGGTCATCAGCTGTTTCTTATGCTACTGATATGACTAGATTCTGTATGTTTTTAAACATATCTTGAAAATGTACTATTCATTTCAGGGTTAAAATTGCTTTGAAAAGGAAACATTTTTGAGAGCACTTTTAAGAGTGAGGAATCATCTTGTAGTGGAGAGTTCACTGGAGCATTGTATCACCGAATAATAACAAGGCTAAAATGCAACACCTTCAATCTTAAGCTTTGACTGCCTGAATGACCACAAAATTCACATTATAATCAAAACACTCCAGCCGTATGTGAGGGTGCTATTATGCTTTCAGTGCTGTTATTGTCAATGACAAGACAAGCAATTTTATACATACATTTATACTTCTCAGTGGGTCACCGCTCAATTGAACACAGGTTTTAAAATCAAAAACAGATATTTATTTGATTTAACTTGTATTCAGTCCTTCTTAGATTTCATTGAACCCGCTGGCAGATTTCATCGCAACACTCAGAGAGTGATGGGGTCTTATTTTTTACCCTGAATGTGTGACATGCAAGTGTGACACATTGTGCAGGTGTGACCTGCGTAACATATGGGCATGGTCTTGGTTTGTGTTTTTTTTTTTCTTCACACAGAAGTATGAGTATAGATAGCTGGGGTTAGGCACCTCCTTTCCCTTTTAAACCTATCTGTGCCATATGTATGCAAACTACAAGTTTCAAAGACCTTAAAGGGCCATTAGAGACAAAGATCAGATGTTTTTTTGGTACCGCTACACAGAATCTTTTGGGTTTCCAGCATAATTGTGTATTTAAACCGTTTCCAACAATGACTGTATGGACAACTGAGGGACTCATATGCAAATATTACAGAAGGTTCGAACACTCACTGATGCGCCAGAAGGAAAAATGATGCGTTAAGAGCCGGGGGGGTGAAAACTTTTGAACAGAATGGAAATGTGTTAATTTTTTCATTTAGCACTGCCCTTCAGAGGCTACAGAAGATAGTTGCATGTTTCCCAGAAGACCAAATAAGCTAAATTTACCCTTCAAATTCCAAAAATCTTCACCCCCCATCGCTTAATGCATCATGTTTCTTTCTGGAGCTTGAGTGAGCATTTGAACCTTCTTTAATAGTTGCATATGAGTCCCTCAGTTGTCCTCAGTGTGAAAAGATGGATCTCAAAATCATACAGTCATTGTTGGAAAGGGTTCAAATACACAAAAATGCTGAAAAACCAAATAATTTGTAAGACCTGAAGGATTTTTCTGAAGAACATCGGGCAGTTTAACTGTTCAGGACAAACATGGGACTCATGAACAACTATCACTAAGCAAAAAAAAACAAAAAAAAAAACAGCTTTGGATCATTCAGGTAAGAACACAGTATTAAGAATCAAGGGGAATCAAGTCATAACTATATTTTTCTCTTGGGGACTATATGTAAACATCTTTCACGTGAAATATCTTATTCAGTTCAGTACTAAATAAACTATAACATTAATTTTGTACAATCCCTCTTATTTTGATAAAGAATTAACATTTTTAATGATTCTAAAGGGGGATACAAACTTTTGACTTCAACTGTATTCTACAAGTGAATGTGTTCAGTAATTGAAGTTATCAAGATAAAGTGTGTAGGACTGGATATCAAACAGCATGTTTAGTTCAATTCTGATTCACAAGCTTTCAATGTGATTCAGTGCTGATTCATTAGGGAATATTTTCCCCCTCATGTCTTTCCAAACCTGTGAAACACAAATGAAAAGGTTTTGTGTATTTTGTCCATATGTCAAAGGTGTCCACATAGGAAAGAAGTTTAAAATGACATGAGGGTGAGCAAATGATAACAAAATTAAAATTTCTGGCTGAACTGTTCTTTTAAAGGATATGTTTAAAATGCTGACCAGAAAGTCAGGCGCACTCCGTATAATAAGAATTCATATTAAAAAGTGCATGCATCATAAATTAGGTCCTCCAGGGCGAGAGTCGTGAAATGCTTTAAACTTTTCACATGTACCCACAGGGGATAATAAATAGGACTTTTGTGTTTTTCCACTCCATTAGAAGATTTGCATATATCAAAAAAACAGCAGATGCTTTGCACTATAGTTTGTCACTTCTCTGTGCTCAAGGCGTATTTGGACTGTCTGCCATTTCATGAAATGTTAACCACTGTCGACTTGACAAATAAAAGAATGCAAATCATCTCTGACCAGGCTCGTGTTCCTTAAGAAATACAAAGACAACAGATAAACAGCTTGCCAGTGTACTGGCTAATGTTAATGCTGCATGTAACTGGGTGTTTTCACTCTCTGATGCATACAGAAGCAAAACACACTAGTGAGAAAAATAGCAAGAAAATTACATAAGAGGTTCTTTTTTTATATATCTCAATTTACGACACCATTTTGTTCTCTCTGAATGTGAACATAGTTAACTAGTCTGTTATGACACATATAGCAGTTACCATATTTTAGCTTTTATTAATACAAGCTTTATTTGAGCTGCTTTATGTGAACAGGATGAATCGAGAGTATATTAGTAATATGGTTTCAATCCGAAGCACTACTGTGTGAATGAAGCCAGTGCATGTGGAATAAACACCATGTGTTTCTCATTCTTCAAGTTGATGTTAATCGTTTACCATTTAGCAACTAGTTACAATTATTTCTCCATCCCTGTGGTTTTCCTTAAAAGTAATTGCAATTGATCAGGAATTGAACTCATTTGGTCAATGTCATTGATTCCTGGATTAGAAAGACAAACAGATCTTCTAATCACACGTTTTTTTGTTGGTTTTTTTTCTATATGGTAAATTGAGTTAAGAAGTTAGAGTCACTACTGAAGAAAATAAATCTCTGATGCCTCTGTGTCCAATTCCAAATAAAGTTTAGCTAAATTTAAGCAATGAGGGGAAATGGTAAACGCTGCCAAAAGAGAGTAGACAGCAAATGAGCCATGTGAGAAACAAATGCATCCAAACAACAGTAAACAAGAAACCAGTCGGGTAAATTGACGTTACGCTCTTTTTCTGATGAATCTCATCACCAAACAAATCAGGAAGATCTTATCACAAAAAAAGGTACAGGGGTTTATTGCATGTGTTAGCAACATATTAGGGCCATATTGACAAAATGCACCACATATAGGGAGGGGAATATCGATCCTACTCTTCCTTCTTTAGATTGCATGCTTGTAACACTCAGATTCAAGTGCTAGTACACTTCTCTGCACACAGCTTCCTATAGACCACCGCATAATGCTTAAAAAGTCTAATTGGGATTCAGACATCAGTGGTGTGTAGTTGTGTTCTGAAATGTTTTTTTTTTAATCAAATGTGACACTGGACCACACAACCAGTCTTATTTGTAGCAATAACCAAAAATACATTGTACGGGTCAAAATTACACTGTAAAAAATTACCATGAATTTAACGGTAAAAATACTGTAAAAATGCTACAGTAAAAACCTGTTAAATGGTTAACAGTAAAAGCCTGTAATTTACAGTGAATAACTGTAAACTGACATTCCCAGAATTCCCTGTGTTACATTTTTTTTTTTTTTAATGTAATGTTTTTTTTTGTTGAAATAACCCTTTCTTCTTAGTTTTTTCTTAGCGGTTTTGTACATTAGGGTTCTATGTTACATCTAATATTGTTAAATTAATGTTTATGTATTATTTCAGTTTCATGTGTGTTACCATGATGGTGTTTAGTGTTTGTGTGAATGACACTGTGCACCTTCTATATGTTAATATTTAAAAGCTGTTTGTGATGGGCTATGGTTCATCATTTGACTTTCTCATCACCTCCTGCTTTTGGTTGTTATCAGTGTATTACAAAGGTACAAAACAGATTTCAGTACTTCAGTAGGTTGGTACATTAACATTATATCAGTTAATGAAATTACGGTATTTACCTGTAAATTTAAGTGAAAACCGCAAAACATAAAATGTTGCTACCGTATTTTTTACAGTAAAATTACGGCAATTTTCTCAATATTTAGATTTTTTGCATTCTCAGATTCCAGATATTGAATAGTTGTATCTCGGACAAATATTGTTCTGTCCTAACAAACCATACATCAATGGAAAGCTTATTTATTCAGCTTTAAAATGATGTATAGATCTAAATTTTGAAAAATGTACCCTTATGACTGGTTTTGTGGTCCAGGGTCAGAAATGTAAATTCATGTCCCAGTCGCATTTTCTTGGTTAACCCTTTAACTGTCACCGTCCACCCTGTGGGACGCCTAAGTTTACTTCACCATATTACAAATAAATCCTAAACTAATCATGACAAACTATTCATCGTCGGAAAGGTCTAAGACTCCTAAATAGATGTTTTACCATATTTTTGTGTTACAAATTATGTAGGAAAAGTAATAGATTAATATATGTCAAGAGTGCAGCTTAAAAAATATTAGAATATTAGAAATTATAAGAAATGATATATCAGTTCAAAACTTAAAATCTCAAAATGCATCCTTTGAAAGGCATTTTAAAATCAGACATTGCATTACCACTGAAAATATACATCAAAATCATATTACAAAATGTTTGCATTCATGAATTATAAAAATTTAAGTCTGGATAGTGTATTTTTATGTCTGTGTTCAAAAATGGGAGTGACAGTTAAAAGGGTTAAATAAACATTACTTACACTATCAAAAAAAGAAAAAAGTTCTGTTTTATATTTTTACATTTAAGTTAGTGTAAGTATGTCATTAAAATGGATTAAATTCATTATTTTTCCTGAAACTCCTACAAACAATACCCCATAATGTCACTATAGGGTATTGTTTGTAGAATTTTCAGGAAAATAATGAATTTAATCCATTTTGGAATAAGGCTGTAACATAACAAAATGTGGAAAAAGTGAAGCGCTGTAAATACTTTCCGGACGCACTGTATGCAAGTATAAAAATGCATATGATTTAGTTATCTCAGAACTTCAGACAAATGTGCTAAAATGTGTGTGCACGAATGTGCAGAGTGCACACTCACCCTTAGCACATTTGTAATTGTATCTGTGTTTACCCGTTTTGTTTAGAGTGCCATAAATGTCATGTTTCCAAAAACTGCATCCACAGTAAGCTCTTTCATTTACAAATGACCTCCCTCTGTTTGCTGTAATCTACTGTACAGGCTGTTGAGAGCGGTTGATAAGTGGTCAGCTGTTTAATTTCTACTAATTTTTCAGCATGGCATCTGTACAATAAAGGGCACCTTTAAAAGCACCTTTCGAATGAACTAGCCAAAGTAATCCCTGTTCATTCTGGTCAGGGTTGAGCAAATAATAGCATAGCTGTTGGCTGGCACTGCTCCACCCCTGTGCCCATGGGAAGTCTGGCATACACGCCTGGCCATGGCACTTTGGATTTGGGAATGGTGGGGGGTGGAAAGTAGGTCATATGGTCTCC
Source organism: Cirrhinus mrigala (assembly GCA_036247105.1). Taxonomy (NCBI): domain Eukaryota; kingdom Metazoa; phylum Chordata; class Actinopteri; order Cypriniformes; family Cyprinidae; genus Cirrhinus; species Cirrhinus mrigala. The sequence continues at coordinate 14,957,520 of CM070027.1, read as the reverse complement.
TGTCAGCTACAGTCTGCCTGTGACCAACACCCCCTACCAGTAATTCATTAGCACTACTCAAAAGCATCAGCTCTTTTGGTTTGGTTGGAAAGTGTTGGATAACCATAGTAACTGTGAGTACTTGTGGTGAAAGCACAGAAACAGTCCTAATGATCAATATGTCGGGTCGTTAGTGTGTCAGCGGCACCGCTGAGCTGTCAACTGTCCTCTTGTTATCACCAGCATGTAAGATTTTACTCACAAACTGTAAATATATGCATGATTCAAGGTCACTCCGGTTACTGCTGTCACATCGCATATAAAGATGTCATCTACTGTAGCTCAAGTGTGTAATACACGTCCAACCATTACACCGAACAGACTTTTTCTGATGATTACACTTGAAAAAACAGACATCTGTTTCACATGTGAGCAAATGTGAGCTGTGTTTTTCAGCAAAAAAAAAAAAAAAATCAGTTTTGAGTGAATTATGATCTGTCCACATGGCAGACTGGAACATAACATCTAAATTATGTGATACAAAATCACACTTGCGTTGAGTTTTACATAAGATTTAACATTAGAGATCAGTTTTAAATGTCAATGTCCTATCAGACAGGGCTTGTTTTTAATCTATTCGTATTACCATTTAGCTTTTGATATTCTTCTGGCTCGTTCAGAATTGAATTTAAATAACATAAATTATATAACAGAATTTAATTTGAATTGAGGTAGCAAACAGGATGTAGATTTGCAATTCAAATTTAAGTTAATGTTTTTCAAATGATGAAATTTGAAATTATTTTGTCAGGACTGACTTTGAATGTCAGATAGACATACTTTATGATAGATGGATCTATCTAAAAGAAGGGTTTTCTTCAATTATGTATTCAAAATTCCTTAGGGAATAAGATGCATTTCTCATGGTAACAGTTTGAGACAGGCTCTGAATGGAGATGGAAAGCTTTACATGATGCATTTCAGATTCATGAGTGAGTAAGACTAATATATATATATATATATATATATATATATATATATATATATATATATACATATACATATATAGTGTACTTATATCGAATGCTTATGTCACTCTACTCTGTGTATGAACGTTTGAGTATTAAGGTGAAAATCCTGCTTGTGGCACGTCTTGTTTTTTTAGAGCTTGGCTGTAATGGCTGGGGGAAGACAGAGTGATATGAGGGGCCTGTCATTTGGCTTCTGGACGTAATCCTCTCTCAAGTGGAGTGCAGTTATTTGGAGTACTTACTGTGCATTCTGATCTTCCAGGGCATCTGTGTGTATAAAACAGCCCCTCACACTGTGTCGGACCACAAGCGAATCAAAAGTGACATTTTCTTACAGGGCTGACATTTTCTGACAGATTTTCAAACTGAACTAGAATTTTGTACTGTTTGTATCATACTGCTTGTCTGTTTGCACTAGTCTGTATGGTTATCAGTAGTTTGGATTTTCCCATCCTGGTCTCATAATGAAAACGTACCTCTGGGAACTTTTTCGCAAGATGCGAAATATGTATTGCCATACACATTTCGTGACATATTCTATGTTAAATGTCCACTGGGTGGTGCTGAAAGAGTGTTCACATTTTATCTTCGTAAGAGATTAACGTACATATGGTACATTTTATGTCGCATGGGTTTTGTATGTCACCGCAGTTCTGAGTTGAAATGTCCATTGAGTGGCGCTATAAGTCTAATTCTCTGTGACGTTTTAAAATAACGTACCATCCGCACTACACCTAAACCTACCCGATAGTATGAGCAAAAGCGAATGTCATGTAAAAATGCAATCTCAAGCATGCCGTTTTAGCTTGTTTTTTTATCTCTGATCTTTTAGCTCTTTTATTGTGAGTCATGTTTTTCACAGGATTCGTACCCAAGGATTCTGCATCCTAAGTCCATTTCCGTGTCAACTGAGCTATTGAGCAAGCTTGTTATGTTCGGAAAGTGAAATGTATGGAACTGTAATCATAATGAAAACGATTACAAGTGCTTGTTGTTTTACTGCCTCTTGTGTACTTTTATTGGTACGTATTTTTTTTGTGCAAAAGGGCTTTTACAGTTGCCAAAAATATAACTTTTGCTTTTTAGTTATTAAAAATAAATAAGCAAGCTCAGCTCAGGTGACAAAATGTAACACAGAAGTAATGTAATGCATTACTTTCCATAAAAATTAGCTGAGTAATGCAATTAGTTACTTATTTTATAGAGTAACACAATATTGTAATGCATAACTTTTAACTTAACTTTCCCAACACTGATTAGATTGATATGCCTGTAGATAGTGAAAAGTGATTAACTGAAACAACAAAAGTGATTCATTTAAATACAATGATTCATTCAGAAACAAAACAAGTGACTGTCTGCATTTAAATTTGCATACTTCCCTACTATACAGTATGTGAAAACAGTAGTGCATCCAAATTGACAGTATTCGTAAAACAATAGGCGAAAAGTAGCCGAATGATACCGAGAACTTTGAAGTGCACATCTGAAAAACACTTTTCTTATTCACGCGGCCACAGGAGAGGAGTTATGACTACCTGATCTCATGATGAAAACGTACCTGTGGGAACAATTTCGCAACACGTGAAAAACATACCAGTAAGTACATATCACTGCAGTTTCCAACAGAAATGTCCACTAGAGGCGGTAAACCACCAAACGTGTAATCGTTTTTGTAAAAACAATTTGTTGAGTCAACTTAAAATAATTTGTTACCCCGCTGCCTTAAAATTTTAAGTTCAGTTAACTCAAAAAAGTTTAACTAACTTGAAATGTTAAGTTGTACTAAATGACAACTTAGATATTTGAGTTGATACAACTTAAAATTTTAAGGCAGCTGGGTAACAAACCCAGCTTTTAGGTTTAACAAACCAAATTTTTAGTTTAGTCAATTCAAATATATAAGTTGTCACTTAGTACAACTTAACATTTCAAGTTGACTGAACTTAAAATTTTAAGGCAGCAGAGTAACAAATTATTTTAAGTTGACTCAACAAATTGTTTTTTTACAACTCCATGTTTCGCTTTCCGGATGTAACAAGCTTGCTCGGTAGCTCAGCCGGCACGGAATTGTACTTAGGATGTGGAATTTCATGAAAAATATGACTCGTGATGAAAGAGCTAAAAGATGAGAGATCGAAAAACAAGCTAAAACGGCATGCTTGCGATTGCGTTTTTACGTCACATTCGCTTTTGTTCATACTATCAGGTAGGTTTAGGTGTTTTTAAGGCAAGACTCTTTTAACGCCACTCAGTGGACATTTCCGTTGAAAACTGCAGTGAGCGTACTTATTGGTATGTATTCCGCGTTCCCACAGTTACGTTTTCGCCATGAGGCCAGGTTGAGTTATGAATAGGAGTGAATTGACACTTTTTTTATGACTGAGTCATTGAATTGTTTACTCAACCAATTCATTCAAAGATGCAAAGATGTATTCACTACTGTGTGTTTCTCAGGAACGCAATAGTTGATTCTGCTATGGCTACGTTTGGAACTATTTTCATTGGTAGAACAAATATACACAGATTGTCTGGCAATATTGTGTGTAAAATGTTTGTAACTCAATATTAACCTGTTTATTGAACTGTATGATTTTTATACCAAACTCTAATGATTTAGTACAGAACAAGCTTTCTGTGATCATTATTTATTTATTTATAAAGAGTTTCCTCAGCTGAATTCCCTGTCTACAGACATTCAAACATTTCCTCTTCCAGTGCTTCAACAGAGGTGTCTGCCTCTAAAGATGAATAGGTGGCTCCTCTAGCCTATATTTAATGTAGGTGCCAAGACTAATTGGTTTTTATTTAGAATGAAGAAACTGCTGAGCCACAGAAAGATGGCAAGAGAGGTCTGAGGAAGGAGTGGGAGGGAAAGTGTGTGTGATAGAGAGAGAACGAGAGGATAGGTAATATACTGTACGTCAGTGAGATTACCTAATGAAAGCTTAAAGCAAAGAATCTGGGCCAAAAGCAAAATGAGTCCCCTGTGAGCACATGGAGAAGTGCGCTAGCATTTTTTTATTCATAAAATCCTACAATGTGCTAATTAAAAAAAGGAGGGAGGGAAATCAACTTCCCTGGAATAATTGCCATGGATCTATGAAGCAATGAGATTAATTACCTTATGATAAACTATCCAAAAAAGAGGTCAGCGCAATTGAATTATGAAAAACAGCAAATATGCCCTAGTGAATAGTGAACAGATTTTATTCTGTTGTTCTTAGTATGTACAACATTACTCATGATGGAATATTTAAATTGCCTTAAATTGTTCTGCTGGCATATATAATGAGAGTATATGATCAAGGGTAATTGTAACAGAGCATCATTCAACAAACAGAGGGAAGCTCTGCGGACTGTAATCCGATAAAGCTCAGTGGCAGGGCTCATTGCGTTCTTAAGCCATGAGCTTGATCCATTGCTTTGCAAACACTGTGTATCATACAAGCCTGATAAACAACAATTTTCCTTCTTTTGGGGATGCAGTTTGAATGATGTGGAGATGTAGACAAATTAGAAAACATGTTAAGATCATCAGTTGATGTGCTGTAGGCACATAGACAGTGTTTTGTTTCTGTTAAACGATTACAATCTCTTTATATCTTAATTATCACATGTTATATTTTTATTTATTTTTAAAATAATTTCATTTAATTTTGTTGCACTTATTTTGTTTCTTTTTTTTCTTATTAATTTGTTTATTTTTTTAAGAGGTTCTTTGTTAGTAAAGTGATTGTGTCAGAATGTGTCACATTTTAGTTCTAAATCTATTTTTATTTAGTATTTGGACCATTTTCTACCCTTTTAAAAAGATAGGTAATCCAAAAATGAAACTTCTGTCATTAATTACTTATTCCAAACCTGTAAGACCTTCATTCATCTTCGGAACACAAATTAAGATATTTTTGATGAAATCCATGAGTTATCTGACCCTGCATAGATTCACGCTTGCGAGCTGAAATGAAGACGAGCGCACAATTCTTTAAAGAAATCCACAAGGAATGATGACGGAAACATCCACACCCAATACAATAACTGGCAACTGAACTTAAGACAAAAAGAACTTAAGTACATGGGTAAATGAGGATAATAAACTAGACACAGGTGAACAGAATGACACAATCAAGGGATGCAGAAAACTAGGTCAAAGGAACACGTGGGAAGAATGAAAACAAACACACAGTCCATGCGTGACATATGGCTCCCCTCCTGGAAGATCGCGCTGATGAGACAGCAAAGGGCAGGACGGAGGGGGACTTAGGAGGAGGACAAAGGAGTGGATTTGGGATGGTGACAGGGAAGAGCAAAGGGCAGGCAGACAACCAGAGTGGTAATGACGGAGGGAGGAGCCACAGTGGAATCCAAAGGAAACATGACGGATCCGGTGGAGGGAGGAGCCAGGAAGGAGACAGGAGCCTGCTGGGACAGCAAAGTGGGGGGAAGAGCCAGGGAGAAGACAGGATGGAGCAGGAGGAGCCATGATGCTGGAATGGCTGACGACACCAGGGAGCCAACCAACTGCGGCGGAGCAGGTGGTGGTGGAGCCCGAGGTGGAGAAAGAGCCGACGATCCAGGGTGAAGCCGAGGATCTGGAGAGCCAAGGCAGGGCAGATGGCTCCGGCGAATGAGGCAGAAGGGATCCAGTGAAAGGAGAAAGGAGCCTGGCAGAGCCAGAGGGATGGAGAGACAAGGCGCAGCCGGAAGAGTGGAGGCCCGAGGTCGATGACTCGATGACTGACCAAGGCAGAGTCGGGGGGCGAGGGAGCCCGGTGGAGCTGGTGGACTGAAGGGCCACGGCCAAAAGGAGGGAGCTAGGAGCCATGGTGGAGCCGCTGGGTCAACGAGCCGAGGCGGAGACAAGGGATCCTCCAGCCATGATGCAAATGCAGACTGGCAGACCCACGGTGAACCGACACCACAGATGGTGAGCTGAGGGGCTGCCAGGATGCAGTGGTGGTGGAGGTGGGAGAGGGAGGCTGGGTGGGAGTTCGGGTTCGTTAGGGGATTCTGGGATGGTGTGCTCTGCCCACACACATCAGATGGCAATTCCCAGCACTGGGAGCGTCACGTACAAAGGTATGGCCTCCGTGGTGGTTTCAGGCCCGGCAGACAGACAGATAGACAGATAGTTCAGTCACGACCTCCATGGTTGTGACAGGACAGACAGAAGATGATGGCGGGAAAAGACAAGGCATATCCATATATATATATATATATATATATATATATATATATATATATATATATGTATATATATTAGGGATGTCGCAATTCTCAATATAATATTGAACCATTCGGTACGACCTCCACGGTTCAATACGCACAAGCTTGGTTTTTCGGTTTTACATTTAAATAACTTCCTTGTTTTATTTCTCTCGGAATTTGCTGTATATGTGCTCGCAATTTCACATGCTGAAATGAGGAAACACTTCTCTGCTTATATTTGAAAAAGCAACACACGCAGAGCATCTTCCCTTCTAATGAAATGCAATGATAAGCCTTTCTAAACCTGTTGTCCAACAAGAGTTATAAAAACAAAAGTTATAAAAAACATTATAACTTGTTTCTCAACATCAGTCGAGTGTTTGAAGTAACTTCCTTGTGTGATCTGATGTGGATTCTTATCACAGAATGAGGCAGACGATAAATTCTATACTCACATTCTATGTATGTCCATTAGCAATGGCTTATGAAAATACATGCGATGGCTTGAAGGACACAGATAAACCATATATTATTGTAGACGAGTGTTTATTGTCCTTACATTTTATCATTTAAAACGTTTAACGTTATATCTTTTTATCCAGTCACAGACTCACAGCAATAGCGATGCCTTTATCCACATTAGAGAAGCCGGAACGGAAAGTAATCAGTGCTACTTCTTTGACGCATATGTGGATTTACTGCAGGAGGGCGCCCTCTAGCGTCCAGTATGAATGAAACCCATTCTATTTTGTGTAAAAATCGAAAAAATAAATGCTCTCTCAAAAGAAAAAATAAGCTTTTTTCAATGTACAGAGGTTTAAGGGAGTATTTTGTTCATTTATTGCAAAAAAACAACAAAAAAAAAAACACACTGAATTGGTAAGATATCAGAACCGAACCAAACCGAAAACCGTGGCTAAAAACCGAGGTACTGTATTGTTGCATCCCTAATATATATATGTATATATATATACATATATATATACACAGTAGTCAACATTTGAAGTGGATCAAAAAAGTTAATCAAAGCTGTCCTAAGACAAAAATGGGTATTGTTTTAGTTTTAGGACAACTTTGCTGAAAAGTTTTTAAAAGTTTGCTAATAAGTTCTCTGAGCACAATCTCAGCTCACCGCTAGCAGTGGTGCAGTGGCCGGGGCTTTCCTCCACACCCTTGCTCCCCACTCTGTCTAGCAGCCTGCTTGTGCACCTGCTCAGGCTCCGTGGTGATCCTCTACTCAGTCGCTCCCTGTGCTCGGTGGGCACAAACTGTATTTACGCATAGCAGGGTGGTGGTAGGCTGGGTGCTGGGTTGACCATAACTTAACAAACGAAAAACGTACAAAAACGGAAAGCAAAACACGGGGACACACGCCGCTTTCACTTTTTAACTGGTTATTCTGTAATGCTCACATGCTGGAATAAAGACAGAAAGCGCACAACAAAGAAGGTAAACTTAGGCTGCGTTTACACTAGTGCGTTTTTGTTTTAAAACGCACAACTTTTGCTACGGTTATGCCTGTTGTTTACACTGCTGTCCACCGAAAATGGAGATTTTTGAAAACGCTGCAGACCCTGTTTTAGTTCAAAAACTCTGGGGTTGCGTTTCAGTGTAAACAGCCCAAAGCGGAGGCTTTTGAAACCGTGGCTTCCCACATTTCCTCTGCGTATGTATTAAGTGTAACAATAGCATCATGTTCATTGTTGTACCCATAGATATGTATAGGTATGTCCCCCATTCAACTGCTCTAAGCACGTAGACGCATCCAGCATCTAAATAATAGGGCATCTACCTATACATATTTATGGTTTTACCTGGATGAATAGTCACGTGACAGGCATTTTCGGTTGTGTAGTGTGGACAGAGATCGTTTCTGAAACGCAGGGAAAACACCAGTGTAGACGAGGATCGCGGATCGCACTAGTGTAAACACGGCCTTATTTCTTTTAATAAATCCACAAGGAATGATGAAGGAAACATCCACACACATAGGGTAACCCAGTACAATAACCGGTAACTGGTCAGCGCACCGACATGTAGCGTCATCGCGCTCCAGGTGTCCCGAGTTCAAGTCCCGGCTTGTGGACCTTTCCTGATCCCACCCCCCTCTCTCTCTCCCACTTCATTTCCTGTCAATGCTAAACTGTCCTGTCAAAAAGTAAATGTGAAAATGCCACAAAAACAAAAAAAAAAATAAAAAAAAAAACGGCAACTGAATTCAAGACAAAGGGGAGCTTAAGTACATGGGTAAATGAAGATAATAAGACACAGGTGAACAGAATGAGCAATAAAAGGAGACAGAAAACTAGGTCAAAGGGACACATGGGAAAAATGAAAACAAACACAGTTTGTGCGTAACAATAGATAGCAACCCAACAGAAACGGTAAAGACATGAAGATGAACGAACGTCTTACAGGTTTCGAACGACATGACGGTGAGTAATTAATGACAGAATTCTCATTTTTGGGTAAACTATCCCTTTAAGATGCTGTCACATTTACCTATGTTTGACAAAACTGAGTCACTTCAATAGGAATCTATGCATTTTGGAGTTTTATATAAGGGCAAAAAAAGTTCCCTAAGCAGATTCCGCTCAAAGCGGTACATTAAATTTACCACGCTGACCAACAGAAAGCTGCTTGATTTTATAGCGAGTTCTGTGTAATATGAAATTTTGCTAACATGTTGCTGCACCTTTAAGAGCCTTATGTAAATGTCTCTTCGCATGTAAAACCAGCAGCAGAGCTGAGTGCTGTAATTCATTGCTCACACACACCAGCTTGCAGGTTTGCCGTCGTGTCCATTATATTAATAACGGCCCCATATTTCAATAACAGCCTTTTCAGAGTCTGCATTATGTTGCGACAGGTTCATAAAAAAAGCCTGTGCTGTCATGTGTCGCACAAGCCCTTAAGATCAAACAGAAATGATCAGGGACCTTAAAAATAAACCTGTTTTTAACATTAGGATCCTTTAGAAGTATAAATCCAGAGTGATAATAAACAGCCAGGAATGGTTAAATACTTTCACATGTTATTGCTAGTTCATATAATGTTGTGACCTTCAACACTACTTTTGTCTAATTTTTGTCTGTTGTACTCTATTTTCTTTTTTTGTCGATGTAATTGCAGAGCTTGACCAGCAGAGGATGTATAAAAATGATTGATGCTTTCTAAGGACACTCAGTTTTACTGGTTACACAAATGTCGATGAGCAAGACGTCCATAAACCCACATGAGTGACTCAGGTTTGAACAGTGTGAAACTCCTGAATGCAAGAATACCATTAAACGATTTACTAAGTGAAAAACAACATGTCAGAGGCATTACGTAGACATCAGTAACCATGATAAAACATGACAGATGAATCGTGAGTGTAATAGTGCTCGTAAGCAGCAGGAACTGTCAGTTTATTTTTACCATCCTGTTATTCAGCATTTAATAACAGTATACTGCAGCACTCCTGTCTCGTCAACAATAAGATACGTTCTCCTTCTGCATATAAAACACTTGATTACATCATCATTTGCTGCCAGGATAATAACTGTACACACTGTTCTGTACTAAATCTTTGTCATTGCGTTGTGATTCAGCTGGAAGCACGGATCCCACTTCTGTCCTCAGTGTCAATCTCTAGCATTGCTATAGTTACTATCTTTCTTTAACTGAAGGCGATGCTTCAGTATGATTGTAAATTTCATACTGCTCATTCCTAATAATGCTGACACAAATGCCAGCCTTTATGGATTCTTCCTCAGTAATATGCCCCTGAGCCTGGATTATAGGCCTATAATTCTTATTGACAGGCCAAAGGTGCAAGTGCGATTTATTACAAAGAGCAAGAAACGTCCTCGGACAGCCCTGCCACAGGCACAGCCATTCTAGGAAGTGTATATAATGAAATCACAAAATAAAATAGAAATCAACCTGCCCAAATTATACAGTGAGATCCAAACATATTATATAATATATAAAATAGATAAAAAAGTTAGCAGCACAACTGTTTCCAACATTGATAATAAATCAGCATATAAGAATTATTTCACTCATCATGTGACACTGAAGACTGGAGTGATGACTAAAGAAAATTCAGCTTTGCATCAGAGGAATAAATTCTATTTTAAATTCTATTAAATTAGAAAACCACTATTTTAAATTGCAATAATATTTCACAATATTACTGTTTTTTCTGTATTTTTAATCAAATTATTGCCGGTTTGATGAGCAGAAAGCCTTCTTTAAAAAACATTAAAAATCTTACTGATCCCAAACTTTTGAACAGCAGTGTCTATAGTATTACAATTTAAAATAAAAGCTTTTTATTGTAATATGTTTTAAAATGTAATTTATTCCTGTGATGCAAAGCGAAATTTCCAGCACCATTATTCGTTTTTATAAGTTAGTTTTCAGTGAATTAAGTAATTTTAAGAACTTTTATTCCAAGCTTTTTGTTTCCTAAAGCTGACACCTTATCACACACAACTCTGTCTGTCCCTCTTTCGGTTGTTATTTTAAGATATTGAAATGAAGTCTCTCAGCGCATTGATCCTCAGAAGAACACAAACACTTTCTGCAGTTTACAGTTTCTAGATTAAATTTTAATTGCTGTGTTCAAAGCGATACTCCGCTCTGAGATTCACACAGGCCCTGAGCGTTGCTGCTGTTTTGTTGGAGTAACAAAACAGTGAATGGGAGTTAGTTACTTGTTGACACATGTCAACAACAGCATCTACAAATATGCAATTAATTCATGAGATTACTTGTTTTTAATGAAGGATAAATGCACAATGGATGACGACCTTGTGAAAGCAAATGTTGTGATTTAAAATGATGAGACAAGTTCTTTCAAATCAATATTTATATTAAAAATCAATTGTGTGCATAGTTTAAGACTTGTCAAGTCTTGCCAAACTTCCTAAATTGCTTTTAAGTAACTTCAAGATGTTTTGTACTTGGGTTGTTGACGTGACATGGCATTTTCACTGTCTCACAAGAAAAAAATTAATAGAATTAATATTGTCGTTATTTAAAATGCTATAACTCATTAAACGTTTATTTGTCCTACATGGACCTGCTGTTATAAAAGCCAGTGTTGTTCAGTTTTTTTTTTTTTTTTTTGAGCCAAAATTGTCCTATGGTGTGACTGTCTCAAGCATGGGTTAATAAATTACAGCTTTTATAAATTAAAAAGAAAAGCATAAAAATGTTATGCTAAATAAAAATTGTACAAGTATCTATTTTAGTAAATGGCAATCATTTTTTTTCATTCATATATTTCTGAAAGTGTAGGAACTTGATATATTTTGTTTCTAAAAATCATGTCCTCTGGTGTGTTATTAGCTTAACGCTAAGGATTTTTTCTGCTGGCCCGGTCGGGCCAGTGGTTCAAATTTTTACTTGCCTGGACAAAATTTTCACTGGCCCTACCCTACCATAAAAAAAAATTAAATAGTTGCTGTTATCATTGTTTTTGACCCATGTTATCTTTTATTTTAATAAATAAGCTTATATGACACCAAAAGTTTATATACCAAATAAAATTGTACAATTCTCAATTCCAATTTTGATACCACACTTAAACCTAGCAGCCTAACTAAAGTTCAAATAAAAAAATGTATTATTATTATTAATATTTTATTACAAATATAAAGATGCTTCAGGGAAAAACAGCAGACAGACTGAAAGAACGCAAACTCAGTCTTTTAGTCAGCAGGTGGCGCTTTTGGAATAAGATTGATATTATGTTTCTATGCTTACTGATGTAAACAAAGCAGCGCCGTGCTAATGAACGCTACTTTAAATACGTAATACATGGGCAAATGAAAAGAAAACGCCATGTAAACTTTTCTTAAAACAGTAAGTTCCCCTCAGAGATACATTCACATAAACCACAGTTTCAGTATTTATGATAATATTTCCAATATTTCGCGCATTGTGAACCGTGATCTTGCTCTACCTGCTACAATATTTTTTTTTTCCTCTTTGCGTTCGTCTTCAGCGTCTCTGGCCTCTGCTAACGGATGTTTAAAGAGTTCGTAATATTTCCCACACCAACAGAGATCGGTTGAAATATGTCTGGTAGATCGGTGCATCTGTACTCCACTGTATAAATTAAGTACGGATTGATCATTGTTAAAGCTACAAAGCTAATTGTTAAGACGAGTATTTTGACATACTTTTGTAGGCTATTTGTCCGCCAGAGATGCGTCTCTCTGTGATCGCTTAAAATTTTAAATTAACAAGGTTAAAAAACTCAAATGATAAGCTTTCGTAACGACGCGGCAGTGGCCCGTCCGGGCCAGTGACAGATTCGTCAACTGTCCCGAGCGTTTTTCACGCTTGCCCCGGGCCATCGGGCACTCTTTATTGTCAAGCCCTGAATGTTACTGGAGCCCAATATTTCAAATATTTGTTCAAATATTTCACTTTTCAGGAACCACTACAAAAGTGTCACGATTTGTTGTCCTTTGGTGTGACACCCCTAAATTATATAATTTTTTAATTAAAAACTGTATGTTAAACTACATAATCATGGAAAAAAAATATGCAAATGTGTCTTGCAGACCACTAATGACAGGTTAGCTTGAAATTGCAAGGTGATTAAATGACACAAAAGGCGTCAATGGTGAAACGTCCTATGGTGTGACAGAAAATGTCCTCCGGTGTGACGCCTGTACTATCACACCATAGGACAAAGATGTCCCACCAGAGGACAAGGTCTCTTTAAAAAGCATTTTAAATAATGAAATAAGATTTGTTTAACTCCTTTTTATTCTTTTTTTGCTCATTTTCAGTGTTCTTAAATGCAGTTACATTAATTAAACTATTTTCTGATGTCTTTGCAGAAAACTTATACTGTTATAAAGTGTCATGAAAATAAATATATAATGTGATAAAATGTGTTTTTGAAACACAGAGAATTAAGGGAGAGAAATTAGTGGAAGAGAGAGGATGTGGAAATATAGACAGAAAATTAACAGGGATCCACCAGAAGGGAGGAGATACTAAGAGAACCATGCAGAAAGTAAATAGAATCAAAATCATGTTTTAAAAAGAGTAGCCATATAGTTAATAAAATATTCATTCACATCTTAATGAATATAGTTTCAATCATATATCAATAATATTTAGTTGTATCATAAATATCAATCATATTTAGCTGTGGCGCACATTCAGCAGGGGGGATAGAATAATTTCAGTAACATACTGATTGACTACAATACTGAATTTTGTTTATGAAAACAATGTTGATATTGTTTGTATCAAAAAGAAACTTTCTTTCTCATTTGACATGTTCAAAATTAAGTAGAAATACTTTAATAACTACCATTTCTGAGCTTTAGTGTGACAATGTCCTATGTTGTGACATAATGTCCTATGGTGCGACGCACATAAAAGAACCACAGATTTGTTTTTATCTCAAAATATCTTTAAAAAACAGTTGAGTATTGCAATAGGGCAGATAGAAATATCTCTCATCTTAAAATGGTTTAATTTTCAGCAGTTTTGAACGGATGACAGCAAAGTTTGTCTTGTTGTCAAAGTTTGTCTTGAAATTGTCCAACAAGTCATGGGGAAAAAATTATGTTAATTATAATTTCATATTAAATAACACTATATGAAAATAAGTGTCTAACAATGAAGATAAATCTCTTTCATGCTATTTATTTGTTTATTTATATATATATATATATATATATATTAGGATTTTATTTTCTTAATTTTTGCTATGTCACACCATAGGACAAATTTATAGTACAGTGTAAAAATGTAAAAACAAAGATCTTTCTCAATCTTTCTCAAAGATCAGACTTCACACTACATAAATATATACACTTCTTTAAACATTGTCTTTTTACTGGCTGTTTCTCAACTACTCACTTGTGTTTACTTAATCTTGTCTTCATTATTAGGTATGTTGAAACTCTAGGCTACTTCTTTTCCAGGTAAAGATGAGGAAACATTCAGAGAGTCCAGCTTTAGCAAACATTTCTGTGCATCGAAGCTGCTAGGTTGTGACATGAATGTTTTGTTCATGTTAATTTTTCTTCTATTAAAGATCAGTTAATATGTTTCGAACTTTGTTTTTGCTGTCAGGTCTGAGGTGCGAATTGAGATCCCACACTTGTGACTAAGAGTTAAAGGTTAGTGCAGCCAGGCACAGCATGTGTGATGGACATACTGTCGACAGACTGTGCTGCGAATGTGTCACTCATAGTCATGACGATGAAACCACTCGGCCAAGGTTTATTTGGAAGAGAACAGCCTCTCCAAACATCTTGTTCAGTGATGCATCACCAAACTATGCCGAAGTTTTTGTACTCTGGGCATAGACATTTAAGACTTTAAGACGTGTTTTTAAAAAGATTTAAAAAGTTTCAAAACTGTTCAAAACTCAGAAGTTCTGAATAAGACAACACTTTCAAAACTCTTCCCTCCAAAGAAAAACTGGCAAACTTGAACCTGTTTCTGATTATCTAGTTCTCTAATTGGTTGAAAAAGAACCTGATTCTTTTTTGCTATTTAAAAAGCCTAGGGATTTCACATACAGATAAATCAAGTTTAAAATAAGAAATAAAGTCTTATGTGTGAGATAAAGTCTAGGTTTGAGATTGCAATTTGTGATATAAAGTTGTAATTACTAGAAATAAAGTTGCAGTTGTGATATACAGTCACATTGTAAGATATAAAGGCCAAATTGAAATAAATAAATATGCAACTGCAAGATAAAGCCTAGGTTTATAATTTAAAGTCTCAATTGTGAGATATAAAGTTGCAATTACTAAAAAACAAAGTTGCAATTTTGAGATATAAAATCTAATTTGTGAGATATAAAGGCCAAATTGTGAGATATAAATTCGTAATTGAGAGATGAAGTCTAGGTCTAGTCACAGCTGTGAAATATAAAGTTGCAATTACTAGTAAGAAATCTATTAGTAATTTACTAGTAAGATTATACACACATCACATTGTAGGATATAAATTTAATTTTTAAGACATAAAAGCCAAATTGAAAATATAAGACTGTAATTGTGAGATAAAGTCTGGGTGTCAGATATAAAGTCACAAACTTACAATTTTAAGATATAAAATCTTTAATAAAGTTAATAAGATATGAATAGATAATAGAGATAGTATATTCATAGAAATAAAGTCACAGCTGTGAAATATAAAGTTGCAGTTACTACTAACAAATTTGTAGTTTTGAGATATAAACTCACATTGTGAGATATAAAGTTTTTTTTATGACATAAAAGCCAAATTGCAAGATTTGAGGCTGTAATTGTGAGATAAAGTCTGGGTGACTGATTCGAAATTTGCAATTACTAGAAATAAAGTTGCAATTTTGAGATATAAAGTCACATTGTGAGAAATAAAGTCATAATTCTGAAATGAATTCCGAGATATAAATTGCAAGACATATTGACATCTTGGTATATAATGTAAAATGTCAATTCTGAGACATAAAGTTGCAGTTACTGGAAACAAAATTGCAATTTAGAGATATGCAGTCTCATTTGTGACATATTGCGAAATAAAAAAAAAGATATAATTACAAGATGAAGTCTGGGTGTAAGATATAAAGTGTGAAATCTAAAGTTGCAGTTGCTAGAAACAAAGTTGCAATTTTGAGATATAAAGTCACATTGCGAGATTTTAAGGCAGAATTGCAAGACAAAGTAGTAACTGCAAGATAAAGACTAGGTGTTGTAATTGAGAGATGAAGTCTAGTTGTAAGATATAAAGTCACAGCTGTGAAATATAAAGTTGCAATTAATAGTAACAACTTTGCAATATTGAGATATAAGAGTCACATTGTGAGATATTTCAAGTTCATTTTTTAAGACATAATAGCCAAGAGGCTGTAATTATAAGATAAAGTCTGGGTGTCAGATATAAAGTTATAATTACTAGAGACAAAGCTGCAGTTTTGAGATATAAAGTTGCATTGCTATACACAAAGTTACACTTGTGATTTGTAAAATCTCCTTTTTGAGATATAAAGACCAAACTGTGAGATATAAAGTCATAATTATGAAATTAATTCTAGGTGTAAGAGATAGCTGTGAAATATAAAGTTGGAATTACTACTAACAAATTTGTAATTTTGAGATAAAGTCACATTGTGAGATATAAAGTTTAATTTTTAAGACACGAAAGCAAAATTGCAAGATAAGAGGCTGTAATTGTGAGATGAAGTCTGGGTTTCAGATATAGCCACAATTACTAGAAACAAAGTTGCAATTTTGAGATATAAAGTCACATTGCAAAATATAAAGGCCAAATTGCAAGACATAAAGTTGTAATTGCAAGATAAAGTCTAGGTGCAGAACTTAAAGTCTTAGTTGTGAGATATAAAGTCACACTTACTAGAGACAGAGTTATGGTTTTGAGATAATAAATCTCCTTTGTGGGATATAAAGGCCAAATTGTGAGATATAAAATCATAATTATGAAATGAATTCTAGATGCAAGATGTAAAGTCACAGCTGTGAAATATAAAGTTACAATTACTAGTAACAAATTTGCAATTTTGAGATATAAAAGTCACATAGTGAGATATAAAGTTTAATTTTTAAGACACAAATGCCAAATTGCAAGTAACAAAGCTGTAATTGTGAGTTAAAGTCTAGGTGTCAGATATAAGGTTGCAATACCAGAAACAAAGTTGCAAATTTAAGGATATAAAGCCACATTGCAAGACATAATTGCAAAATAAAGTTTCGGTATTGAACTTAAAATCTCAATTGTGAGATATAAAGACGCAATTACTAGAAACAAAATGGTACTAACAAAATACTACTAATAAATTTGTAGTTTTGAGATATAAAGTCACATTGTGAGATATAAAGTTTCATTTTTATGACATAAAAGCCAAACTGCAAGATTTGAAGCTGTAATTGTGAGATAAAGTCTGGGTGACAGATATAAATTCGCAATTACTAGAAACAAAGTTGCAATTGTAATTACTAGATACGAGGCTGTAATTGCAAGATAAAATCTAGGTGTAGAACTTAAAGTCTCATTTGTGAGCATTTACTAGAAACAAAGTTGCGGTTTTGAGATTTAAAATCTCCTTTGCGAGATATAAAAGCCAAATTGTGAGATATAAAGTTGTAATTAGATATAGATGAAGTCTAGGTGTAAAATATAAAGTCACAACTGTGAAATATAAAGTTGCAGTTACTACTAACAAATTTGTAGTTTTGAGATATAAAGTCACATTGTGAGATATAAAGTTAAATTTTTATGACACAAAAGCCAAACTGCAAGATTTGAAGCTGTAATTGTGAGATAAAGTCTGGGTGACATAAAAAATATAAATATAAATTCACAATTACTAGAAACAGTTGCAATTGTAATTAATAGTAACAAATTTGTAATTTTAAGATATAAAGTCACATTGTGAAATATGACGTTAAATTTTTAAGTGTTGCAAGATATGAGGCTGTAATGGCGAGATAAATCTGGGTGTCAGATATAAAGTTGCAATTTTGAGATAAAAAAGTCACAGTGAGATATAAAGCCCAAATTGCAAGACATAAAGTTGTAATTGCAAGATAAAGTCTAGGTGTAGAACTTAAAGTCTCAATTTTGAGCATTTACTAGAAACAAAGTTGCAGTTTTGAGATTTAAAATCTCCTTTGTGAGATATAAAATCCAAATTGTGAGATATAAAGTTGTAATTACTACACTGTAAAAAACAAAAAACACAATTTGTTGAGTCAACTTAAAATAATTTGTTACCCTGCTGCCTTAAAATTTTAAGTTCAGTCAACTTAAATAAGTTTAGTCAACTTGAAATGTTAAGTTGTACTAAGTGACAACTTAGATATTTGTGTTTGTTAAACTTAAAAGCAAGGTGAGTAACCCAGCTGCCTTAAAATTTTAAGTTGAATCAACTCAAATATCTAAGTTGTCACTTAGTGCAACTTAACATTTAAAATTAAATAAACTTTTTTTGAGTTGACTGAACTTAAAAGGTGTCGGTTCTTGTATTGTCATTCAGTAGTCATTCAATGTCAGTATTGTGTCCGAGTCTTTTGCGTGCGTGTGGATTCCCTGTTGTTCCTGTTCGTTCCTGTTCCTTTTGTGGATTGTCTAATAAAGGTGCATGTTCTGGACCCCCTCGTCATTACTCCTCATTCCCCGCACACCACGACGTGACAGAAGAACCGACCCCAAACAAGCATGTTCTGGGCTGAGGAATTCCTTTTCAACATCCAGCAGGCAGAGAGGCCGTTGGAGCAATATGGGAGGAATTTCTGAGCGTGTTATACCTGGTGAGTTGGAGCGACGCCACGATTAACGCGTGTTTTCAGATGGGGCTAAACGTTGACAAAATGTTCTGTTCTATAACTCTTGACGATTGCCACAAACCGGTTGCGGAATTTATCAACCATGTCCTTGCTCTTTGTCATTCCAATTACTATGTTGATGTGAAAGATTCTAGTCTTTCCCCCATCTGGGAACACGCGGCCGCTCCGGCTCACCACCAGCCAGCGTCCTCCACGTGCTGCTCCAACGAGCTCACTCCCTCCAGTCCTCCCTCGCTCACCCCAGTTCTCCAGAGCTCCTCCCTCATCCTCAGCCCAGAACCCACGGCCAGCTCTTGGACTCCAGCCGCGGCCAGCTCTCAGACTCCGGACTCCAGCCACGCCCCTGCGCTCTGGATTACCGGCTGCAAATATGGCAAGCCACATTAATATTAAGGACATTATGGACTCATGTGGATTATTTTCTCCTGTGTCTCCGCTGGTCCCGTCCAGCTCTCCTTCGTCTCCGCTGGTCCCGTCCAGCTCTCCCAAGTCTCCACTGGTCCCGTTCATTCCTCCAGAGCGCCCTCCAGAGCCTGAGCTTCCTCCAGAGCGCCCTCCTGAGCCTGAGTGCCCTCCAGAGCGCCCTCCAGGGCCTGAGCACCCTCCTGTGCCACCGGTGGGGCTGGGGCTACCCCCCTGACCCACCATGGCCATCTGGTCTGTGTACTCGGCCATGGCTCCCCGAGCTCCCTGACCCGCCATAGCCACATGGACTGTGTACTTGGCCATGGCTCCCTGAGCTCCCTGATCCTCCATGGCACCCTGGACTGTATGCTCCGCCGTGGCTCCCCGAGCTCCCTGACCCGCCATAGCCACATGGACTGTGTACTTGGCCATGGCTCCCTGAGCTCCCTGATCCTCCATGGCACCCCGGACTGTATGCTCCGCTGTGGCTCCCCGAGCTCCCTGATCTGCCATGGCACCCTGGACTGTATGCTCCGCCGTGGCTCCCTGAGCTCCCTGATCCACCCTGGAGGCGTACCTCCTCTCCCTCCTGTGTCTGCCCTGCACGAGCCTCCAGGGCGCCCACCCTCCCTCCCCGGTGTATTTGTTACAGCGCGAGTCGCGCCTTAGGGGGGGGGGTGGGTAGTGTCACACCCCTGTGGACTGTTTCTGGTGTTTCCTCTTGTGTATGCCCTTATTTGGTCTTTCCTGTTCCGTCTCCAATTACTACGTCACTGTTTAATCTATTTGACCTGTCTCCCCCTTATTGGTCATTGTATTTAAGTTTGGTTGTGTTCCCCGTTAGGTGTCGGTTCTTGTATTGTCATTCAGTAGTCATTCAATGTCAGTATTGTCTCTGAGTCTTTTGCGTACGTGTGGATTCCCTGTTGTTCCTGTTCGTTCCTGTTCGTTCCTGTTCCTTTTGTGGATTGTCTAATAAAGGTGCATGTTCTGGACCCCCTCGTCATTACTCCTCATTCCCCGCACACCACGACGTGACAGAAGAACCGACCCCAAACAAGCATGTTCTGGGCTGAGGAATTCCTTTTCAACATCCAGCAGGCAGAGAGGCCGTTGGAGCAATATGGGAGGAATTTCTGAGCGTGTTATACCTGGTGAGTTGGAGCGACGCCACGATTAACGCGTGTTTTCAGATGGGGCTAAACGTTGACAAAATGTTCTGTTCTATAACTCTTGACGATTGCCACAAACCGGTTGCGGAATTTATCAACCATGTCCTTGCTCTTTGTCATTCCAATTACTATGTTGATGTGAAAGATTCTAGTCTTTCCCCCATCTGGGAACACGCGGCCGCTCCGGCTCACCACCAGCCAGCGTCCTCCACGTGCTGCTCCAACGAGCTCACTCCCTCCAGTCCTCCCTCGCTCACCCCAGTTCTCCAGAGCTCCTCCCTCATCCTCAGCCCAGAACCCACGGCCAGCTCTTGGACTCCAGCCGCGGCCAGCTCTCAGACTCCGGACTCCAGCCACGCCCCTGCGCTCTGGATTACCGGCTGCAAATATGGCAAGCCACATTAATATTAAGGACATTATGGACTCATGTGGATTATTTTCTCCTGTGTCTCCGCTGGTCCCGTCCAGCTCTCCTTCGTCTCCGCTGGTCCCGTCCAGCTCTCCCAAGTCTCCACTGGTCCCGTTCATTCCTCCAGAGCGCCCTCCAGAGCCTGAGCTTCCTCCAGAGCGCCCTCCTGAGCCTGAGTGCCCTCCAGAGCGCCCTCCAGGGCCTGAGCACCCTCCTGTGCCACCGGTGGGGCTGGGGCTACCCCCCTGACCCACCATGGCCATCTGGTCTGTGTACTCGGCCATGGCTCCCCGAGCTCCCTGACCCGCCATAGCCACATGGACTGTGTACTTGGCCATGGCTCCCTGAGCTCCCTGATCCTCCATGGCACCCTGGACTGTATGCTCCGCCGTGGCTCCCCGAGCTCCCTGACCCGCCATAGCCACATGGACTGTGTACTTGGCCATGGCTCCCTGAGCTCCCTGATCCTCCATGGCACCCCGGACTGTATGCTCCGCTGTGGCTCCCCGAGCTCCCTGATCTGCCATGGCACCCTGGACTGTATGCTCCGCCGTGGCTCCCTGAGCTCCCTGATCCACCCTGGAGGCGTACCTCCTCTCCCTCCTGTGTCTGCCCTGCACGAGCCTCCAGGGCGCCCACCCTCCCTCCCCGGTGTATTTGTTACAGCGCGAGTCGCGCCTTAGGGGGGGGGGTGGGTAGTGTCACACCCCTGTGGACTGTTTCTGGTGTTTCCTCTTGTGTATGCCCTTATTTGGTCTTTCCTGTTCCGTCTCCAATTACTACGTCACTGTTTAATCTATTTGACCTGTCTCCCCCTTATTGGTCATTGTATTTAAGTTTGGTTGTGTTCCCCGTTAGGTGTCGGTTCTTGTATTGTCATTCAGTAGTCATTCAATGTCAGTATTGTCTCTGAGTCTTTTGCGTACGTGTGGATTCCCTGTTGTTCCTGTTCGTTCCTGTTCGTTCCTGTTCCTTTTGTGGATTGTCTAATAAAGGTGCATGTTCTGGACCCCCTCGTCATTACTCCTCATTCCCCGCACACCATGACGTGACACTAGCAGCAAGGTTGCAGTTTTGTAAGATATGGCCAAATTGCAAGTTATAAATTTGTAAGTGCGAGATATAAAATCACATTGTGAAATATAAAGTCAAACTGTCACTTTCTGATTATTATTTTTTTATTCTGAGGTTACTGGGTTCAATAGATTTTACATGTACAGACAAAAATCCCAACAGCACTTTTAACAGTTATCCTTTTATTACATACCCCACAATTGTTCTTAAATGTGTCTTCTGGCAGATGTTTTATTCAAATACCAATCGTTATGTTCTAAAATTAATCTTTAGGTTAATTAAAATGTGAATTACCCTTTATAAAGTACCCTTCATACTCTGGAGTGAGTCAGCAAAATGAGCTCTAAATAACTGTTCATTGAGTTTGCACCTCAGAGAGATTACACAAAGGGACATGTGTGAGACGCTCTAAATATAATCCTCCCCTGTGCTGGAACGGCCCGACTGAATGAGTTTAAAAAAATACTTTCTAGACCGACAGTCAAAGAACGGCCAGTTGAGACCACGTTAACCTTCCTCACAGCTCTCAAAGAGATATCAGGAGTCAAGTACTGAGTGACACGCTAGAACATTCATACTGACTCTCTCTCCCACCAGACAGGGGTTTGCACCAGGCCTCAGCCAAAAGTGTTGCTCACTGCCATCAGTCAAGTTTAGACAGACATGTGTTACATGCTCAGACCACAACAGAAGAGTTTGAAACATGGGTTGTTTCAGGAATGAAGATGAGAGTAGTTCTAAAACCAAAGAAGCAAGATTTTAAGCTGTATCTAAATCCAGCCCCGTCACTGAAGTAGAACTTGTTTGGTCGCTCTGGGCCACTGAACTATGTAATTGAACTGAGCTGTCCTCTCGCCAGACAGCTTTTAAAGTCTTTAGTAATGCTCGACATCCAAGCGCATTGCATTTAGAAAACGGCTTGCCATTATTTCTCCTTAAAATATTGTATTAACTTGCCATTTCAGCATTCCTGTGCTCTCTGCTAGTATAAACAGAGCAATGGAAGATAAATAGCCCAGCTTTATTCCTCTTGATTCTTGGTTCTGTTCTCTAAAACATTATTTGTTATGAATCTAGCGATGTGTGTTTTAGATCCCTATTCATTTGCTTGTCACATAGCTTTTTTTCTTTATTAATCACCTGACGGCTGGTCCAGGACTGGCAAAATGTTACTGACCTATGAAAGCGTCAGACTGGTCTTAACACTTCAGAAGTCACCTGCAGTTATTTCATATGACATATGCCATCATTAGCATGTTAGGGAGTGTATTGTGGATCTTTTTCCCCTTTTTCTATGGGGTCATGAATATTTTGAGAAGACATTGTCTTCTCTTGTCAGCGTGATTCGTTAAAAGGTGTAATATGAGCATCCATAAAAGAGTAGGAAGATGTTTATTAATAAGACCATCTGAACTCTTCCATAATCATGCTCTTTTATTACTCATCTGAATTACATGAAGTCACGCTGACCAGGGAATGCAAGTTACATCAATTTGCCTCCTCCACAGCAGCTGCTTCTATGTGTAGACTTCACAAGTCTTGTGTATCCACTATTATCTGTGCAACTGTAAAGTGCGTAGAACTGATGTCATCTCTGGTGACACGAAATTAATCATAACACCCATCCCAGAGGAATATATGCTAATCGTGCTATATATTGTCCACAATTTCACGACCAAATAGATTTGGAATAAAAATAAAGACATGCAAGTGAAGAGGATGAAACCAGCGCAAACTTCAAAAGTCTTCTTGAGTACCGTAAAATGGGGAAGAAATGAAAATGCTCAGAACCGTTGCATACATTAATATTATGGATTATTCATAACAAGGTCGTAGTATGTGTTCATTAATAGATATCTTGGAAAAAATTGTCCTAATTATTCTAAAAGGCAGGAGGCATCAGTGTAAAAGGGAAGCCTGTTTCCACTACTGAATAATATAAAAAAAGGTCATTGCTACTTTTTCTCTCACAATTCTGACATTTTTTTCACATTTGGGAGTTTACATGTCACGATTCTGACTTTTTTTCTCAGAATTGCGTGACTTTTTTTCTTCAGAATTGTGTGACACAAACTCACAATTCTAGCTTTTTTTTCTCAGAATTGCGTGATACAAACTCACAATTCTGACATTTTTTTTCTCAGAACTGCATGATACAAACTCACGATTCTGACTTTTTTTCTCAGAATTGCGTGACTTTTTTTCTTCAGAATTGTGTGACACAAACTCACAATTCTAGCTTTTTTTTCTCAGAATTGCGTGATACAAACTCACAATTCTGACATTTTTTTTCTCAGAACTGCATGATACAAACTCACGATTCTGACTTTTTTTCTCAGAATTGCGTGACTTTTTTTCTTCAGAATTGTGTGACACAAACTCACAATTCTAGCTTTTTTTTCTCAGAATTGCGTGATACAAACTCACAATTCTGACATTTTTTTTCTCAGAACTGCATGATACAAACTCACGATTCTGACTTTTTTTCTCAGAATTGCGTGACACAAACTCACAATTCTAGCTTTTTTTTCTCAGAATTGCGTGATACAAACTCACAATTCTGACATTTTTTTTCTCAGAACTGCATGATACAAACTCACGATTCTGACTTTTTTTCTCAGAATTGCGTGACTTTTTTTCTTCAGAATTGTGTGACACAAACTCACAATTCTAGCTTTTTTTTCTCAGAATTGCGTGATACAAACTCACAATTCTGACATTTTTTTTCTCAGAACTGCATGATACAAACTCACAATTCTGACTTTTTTCCTCAGATTTTTTTTTTCTCAGAATTGAACACAATTCTGGCTTTTTTTTTCTCAGAATTGCGTGACTTTTTTTCCTCAGAATTGTGTGACACAAACTCACAGTTCTAACTTTTTTTTTCTCAGAATTGCGTGATACAAACTCACAATTCTGACATTTTTTTTCTCAGAACTGCATGATACAAACTCACAATTCTGACTTTTTTCCTCAGATTTTTTTTTTCTCAGAATTGAACACAATTCTGGCTTTTTTTTTCTCAGAATTGCGTGACTTTTTTTCCTCAGAATTGTGTGACACAAACTCACAGTTCTAACTTTTTTTTCTCAGAATTGCATGATACAAACTCACAATTCTGACTTTTTTCCTCAGATTTTTTTTTCTCAGAATTGAACACAATTCTGGCTTTTTTTTTTCTCAGAATTGCGTGACTTTTTTCCTCAGAATTGTGTGACACAAACTCACAATTCTAGCTTTTTTTTCTCAGAATTGCGTGATACAAACTCACAATTCTGACTTTTTTCCTCAGATTTTTTTTTCTCAGAATTGAACACAATTCTGGCTTTTTTTTTCTCAGAATTGTGTGATACAAACTCACAATTCTGACTTTTTTTCTCAGAATTGCGTGATATAAACACAATTCTGACTTTTTTTCTCAGAATTGCGTGATACGAACTCACAATTCTGTCATTTTTTTTTCTCTGAATTGCAATGCAAACTCACAATTCTGACTTTTTTTCTCAGAATTGTGTGATACAAACTCACAGTTCTGATATTTTTCCCACAGCATTGCAATACAAACTCACAATTCTGACTTTTTTTTTTCTCAGAATTGCGTGATACAAACTCACAGTTCTGACTTTTTTCCCACAGCATTGCAATACAAACTCACAATTCTGACTTTTTTTCTCAGAATTGCGAAATACAAACTCACAATTCTGACTTTTTTTCTCAGATTTTTTTTTTCTCAGAATTGAGATACAAACTCACAATTCTGACTTTTTTTTCTCAGAATTGCGTAATACAAACTCACAATTCTGACTTTTTTCTTCAGAATTTCGTGATTAAAAACTCACAATTCTGACTTTTTTTTCTCAGATTTTTTTTTCTCAGAATTGCGTGATACAAACTCACAATTCTTAATTTTTTTACACAGAACTGTGATATAAACTCACAATTGTTTGTTATAAAGTCTGAATTGTGAGATGTAGAGTCACAATTCTGACTTTTTTCTCAGAATTGCATGATATAAACTCGTAATTGCAAGTTATAAAGTTTATATCTTAAAATTCTGACTTCATAATTTGCAATTGCATATTATAAAGTTTGAATTGTGAGATATAAACAATTGTGAGTTATGAAGTCAGAATTGCGGGATATAAGGTCTTTTTTTCTCAGAATTGCATGATATAAACTTGTAATTGCGAGTTATAAAGTCAGAATTGTGAGATATAAACTTGCAATTGCGAATTATAAAGTCCAGTTTTGAGGAAAAAAGTTTATATCTTACAGTTCTGATTTCATAACTTGCAGTTGCGTGTTATAAAGTCTGAATTGTGAGATATAAACAATTGTGAGTTATTAAGTCAGAACTGTGAGATATAAAGTCACAATTATGACTTTTTTTTTCGGAATTGCATGATATAAACTTACAATTGTGAGTTATGAAGTCAGAATTGCGAGATTTTTCTCGGAATTGCATGATATAAACTTACAGTTGTGAGTTATGAAGTCAGAATTGTGAGATATAAAGTCACAATTATGACTTTTTCTCAAAATTGTGAGATATAAACTCCAGTCCAGAAAGTCCAAAAGTCCATAAAATCCATAGTTTTAAGGGGAGAAAAAAAGACTGATATGTTCTAAGAATTGAGAATTTCAGAGTTTATATCTTACAATTATATCTGTCTTCATAACTTGAAATTGCGTTATTTTGTTATAAAGTCATAATTGTGAGATACAAACGTGTAATTCTTAAAAAAAAAAGTCACAATTGTGTTTATTTCTCACAGTTCTGACTTTATTTCTGAGAATTGCGAGTTTGTCTCGCAAATGTGAGTCAAAGTCACAATTACCATTTTTATTTTTTATTCATGGTGGAAACGGGCTACCATACTGTAAAGATGTCATATTTTAACAAAAATAAATAGAATATATATATATATATATATATAAGTAAAAATACAAGTCACCTGTGATACAAGTGAATACAAATACAAAATACAAATACAAGTGAATGCCTGACAGTTAGGGCTCAGTGAAGTCTGTTTTATTTTTTCCCAAATTCCATTTTATTTTTCTTTTTTTTTTTTCAAATTTCTTTCTTTTTTTCTTCTATTTACATTTTTTCTGGATTCTGTTTTTTCCATTTTATTTATCTTTTCTCAAAAAGCATGTCTAATTAGTTGAAATCATGAAATGTATACAATTTTATTAAAAGTTAAACAAAAATGAATTTTTTAAGGTCCTATAAATGTTTGTTTGTTTGTTTGTTTGTTTAACTCAAATTCCATTGTATTTTTAACACATTCTGTGTTTTCCATTAATTTTATGGATTCCACCTGAATGGTTTCAATAATTTTTAATAATCAAAACATCTCTAGTTAATTGATTTTAGAAAAAAAAAGTATTATTATTGTATTTATTTATTTATTTAGAAAGACTTTGTTGTGTATTTACTTTTTTCTGGTAAATAATTTCATTTCATTACATTAAGTTATACATTTGTCACAGTTTTTTCAAGTTAAACCAAACTTTTATTTTGACGTTGTGAAGACCTTTAAGTTTCTGTTTGCATATGACAATAGTTTTTCTCAAAATAAACTGTAAAATGCTCATGAAGTGACTTCAATATGTGTGTAGTAAACGAAACGCGTATCTACGCCACTCATTCACACAGAGACACGCAGAACATGTAGGATTCATATTTAAATAGTATTTTTGCAGCTTAATGTTCACAGACACTAGTCCTTATGGCATTTTGATTGAAGTGTACTGACCTACTTTCGATTTATTCATCTAAAATGTGGCAAATTCCGTGACATTCTGCATTATACAGTAATTTCTATTTTTATGACTGGATTCCTATCACCCTGCAAGATCATAATTCTTGTCTATTAATGGATATCTTGGAAAAAGTGTCCTAATTATTTTATAAAGCTGGAGGTTATAAAAATCTATTTTATCAGAAAAACAATTGCTATGTATTACCCTACCATGTATAGTAAAAAAATGTTACACTTAACTAAATATATATATAAAGTCAAGTCACCTCATGATTTACAGTAAAAAAAACAGTAAAAGGATTTCCCAGAATTCACATTTGATTATAATTTATTTAAATTGTATTACATTATCATAATTTAAATGATTTACAGTAGTTAATGTTTATTGTGGTGCCATGTGTGCCAATGTTTTATCGTTTAGTCCAATTGTTTATTAGTGATTGGTCATTGACAGCCTCCAGTTTGACCACCTGTTTTATGATGGTAATTATTAGCATTTCTTAAGGTATAACGCAGAAACTGAGCTACTCTTAAGCTGCTTTATCTGAGAATAAAGCAAATATGACTAGCTCACTGATGTTTTCTACCTGAGTCATTCTCATCTATAACGGGATTCTGGGTGGCCTGTAATCAAGTTAATGTTTCATTAAAACATTGCCTTCAGACAAGATTACACAGAATAGAGCACATTAATGCCACGAGGAGCCAAGGTGCATTAAAAAATCATCGTTCAGTTCTTTTATTGAGAAGAACATTATCAAAACAGTTACGCTTGTGCCCTGGAGTCAAATCACTCAAAGCTGATTATAACTGTAAACAGCACGTAATTTACACACCGAGTCAAGGTTATTGCGCACACATCTGTTCGGCTGCGTTCCAGCGTCCGGACGTTCCCGGCAGCGCTTTTCTCCGACAAAACCACGGTCTATTCGTTTTCTAACGTGTCAGCTATCAGGTGCCATACTAAAGCCAGATAACGGAAATAAAGCTCGAGCCTCGGTCAACAGTAGTGGAGTGAAACGGGAATGCCCTCATTAGATGTCCTGATGCTTGAAGGAACGTCTACCTCATATACATTCTCATTTTCTCAATGGAGGAGGGCCAATAAATCAGAGCGCAGCGTGCTTCGACCCCACGGTTAATGCTTTATGGCGGTGCTCAAGCTTAATTGCCGACATATTGAGGGCCTGCAGTCCCGCTCAGTCACTTCCTGATGTGAAGGCATTTTAAAGGCTAGAGAAATCAGCCTGCTTAGAGTTTGTTTGTGTAATGCAGTTCAAGAGCAACTGTGTTTAATTTAGATTACAAAGCAGACGTGTTAAAAATACATCAAAACGTCAAAAACATTTTTAAAATGGCACAATATTTTAAAGAGCTCTCAGGGAAAAAATTGGCACACCAGTTGATGGAAGTCCAGACACAGTCTTAATTATACATGTGAGGCAAAGAAGATGGTAATTAATAAAACTAGGTATTTATTTGTATTATATGACTCACTGGAATATTTGACAGATTGGTCAATCATGCTGTTCAGTATTTTATTTTACTTTATTCTGTTTTTTTGTTTGATTTGATTTCATATTTTATTTTATTGTTTGATGTGATTTTTTTTTTTTATTTGATTTTGTTATTTTTATTTGTTTGATTTGTTTTGACTTTTTTATTTGATTTTTATCTTGTTTGATTTTTTTTTTTATATCTTTTCATTTTATTTTATTCTTTGATTTCATTTTTTATTTTATTTTATCTTATTGTTTGATTTGATTTTTCATTTTGTTTTATTGTTATTTTATTGTTTGTTTTGATTTGATTTTGATTTTATTGTTTGATTTTAATTTTTTTTATTTGACTTGATTTTCATTTGATTTTATTGTTTGATTTGATATTTTATTTTATTTTATAGTTTGATTGGATATTTTATTTTATTTTATCTTATTGTTTGATTGGATTTTTTTATTTTTTATTTTTATTGTTTGATTGGATTTGTTATTTTATTTTATTTTGTTTTATTGTTTGATTTGATTAGATTTTTACTTTTATTTAATTGTTTGATTGGATGTTTATTTTATTGTTTGCTTGGATTTTTTATTTAATTTATTTAATTTTATTGTTTAATTAGATTTATTTTATTTTATTGTTTAATTTGATATATATATATATAAAATTTCATTTTATTGTTTCATTTGATTTTTTTTAATTTCATTTTATGGTTTGATTTGATTTTTTTATATATGTATGTATTTCATTTTATTGTTTGATTAGATTTTTTAATTTTATTTTATGGTTTGATTTGATTTTCTATTTGATTTTTTTTTATTATTTGATTTGTTTGAGTTGATTATTTTATTTTATTTTATTGTTTGATTTGATGTTTTATATCATTTCATTTTATTTTTGTAATTTTTTATTTGATTTGATTTGATTTTTTTAGGGATGCATATTATATTCTTGTGCATGCTTCTTTGAGGCATTTTAAATCGATTGATTTTAATTTTTAGTCTTTTTAATTTATTTAGACCAAATATTATAGTATAATTTTAGTCTTTAGTTAATTTTTCTGTTTATCAGTTATTAGCCATAAATAAATAATTATAATTATAATTATAATAAATAATTATGTTTGTATATTATATTATATTATATTATATTTATTTTTAATGTGACATTTTTTTTTTTATTTTGTTCTCTTCTTAAACGTTAGTTTGGGCTGGATTGAGTCCAAGGAATCACCTGCAATCCCGATAGTGCTTTTGGTTAACGAGAATGCACAGATAAAGTGAGAGAGCAACGGAGAGGGCAGCGCACATTAGAGAGGACACTAGCAGGCACTCACTCTGTTTAATTACGCAGAAAACAAACAGTGCTTACAAGATTATCCTGAGACACAGCAGGCCTCCATTAACATGCCAAGCTACACCATAGCCTTTTCCATATGTTCAGATATCTCATGGCTTTAGCTCATAACAAACAACTCCGGGATCACCGCTCCATCTCTGACAGCACTTGACCTCCAAAGCCCTCATGCATTACAGGCCAATATCTGCATGTTGTTTTAATGCAAATTTACATAATGTTGTTCTTATAAACTATGTTTGCCAAAACCAATAGGTTTGTGAATAATATAAGGATATATAAGGCTCTTATGAACCCGCATGCAAATGCCTGTGAATCACTCTACTGGGAATTTAACTATTGATTTTAAGTTGGCTGACACTCGACAGAATTTGCATGGAGTTTAAGGACACAGTTCTTTGTGGAATATTAAGTCAAGGGTAAGCACAATTTGTGATTAATCCCTTCACTAATAGCATATTTTACTTTAATGAATGTTATATGTGCACTTGAGTAAGCAAAGATTAATTTTGCTTAATTGATTAAAAAATCCTATTTGTTAGCAAAAACGTTTTAAAAATGTTAAATATTTTTAAAAATTACATAAATACATTTAAAAATTCTTTGTCATTTTTTGGGCAACCTAAGGTGCGTCCTGTGTCCCACCCACCACAAACAAAATATAAGGGTGGGCGCTCCCTAATTGTAGATGCAGGTTTCCTCGATACAGACGATAACAGAGTGCGCTATGGACGCATAGCTGGTCTGTCCCGCCCAGAGTTCTGCACCGGAGCTAGGAGCCAATCCGACATAAAGGCCAAATTTGCTAAAATTATTTAAAATTCTTAATTATAGCATATTGTTGGAACATTTAAAAAAATATATAATAATTATTTGTCGGGTTTTTTTGGCAACCTAGGGTGCGCCCTGTGTCCCACCCACCCAGCCTTACAGGACACACCCTAGTCCTAACTCCAAGTGGCCCCCCCTGGGGTGAACTGACAGCCTCGCCCAAATTTCCTCTAACTTACGTGGCTTGTAAGGGTGGCCGCTCCCTAATTGTAGATGCAGGTTTCCTCGATACAGACGATAACAGAGTGCACTGTGGACGCATAGCTGGTCCGTCCCGCCCAGAGTTCTGCACCGGAGCTAGGAGCCAATCCGACATAAAGGCCAAATTTGCTAAAATTATTTAAAATTCTTAATTATAGCATATTGTTGGAACATTTAAAAAAATATATAATAATTATTTGTCGGGTTTTTTGGCAACCTAGGGTGCGCCCTGTGTCCCACCCACCCAGCCTTACAGGACACACCCTAGTCCTAACTCCAAGTGGCCCCCCCTGGGGTGAACTGACAGCCTCGCCCAAATTTCCTCTAACTTACGTGGCTTGTAAGGGTGGCCGCTCCCTAATTGTAGATGCAGGTTTCCTCGATACAGACGATAACAGAGTGCACTGTGGACGCATAGCTGGTCCGTCCCGCCCAGAGTTCTGCACCGGAGCTAGGAGCCAATCCGACATAAAGGCCAAATTTGCTAAAATTATTTAAAATTCTTAATTATAGCATATTGTTGGAACATTTAAAAAAATATATAATAATTATTTGTCGTTTTTTTTGGCAACCTAGGGTGCGCCCTGTGTCCCACCCACCCAGCCTTACAGGACACACCCTAGTCCTAACTCCAAGTGGCCCCCCCTGGGGTGAACTGACAGCCTCGCCCAAATTTCCTCTAACTTACGTGGCTCTTAAGGGTGGCCGCTCCCTAATTGTAGATGCAGGTTTCCTCGATACAGACGATAACAGAGTGCACTGTGGACGCATAGCTGGTCCGTCCCGCCCAGAGTTCTGCACCGGAGCTAGGAGCCAATCGGACATAAAGGCCAAATTTGCTAAAATTATTTAAAATTCTTAATTATAGCATATTGTTGGAACATTTAAAAAAATATATAATAATTATTTGTCGTTTTTTTTGGCAACCTAGGGTGCGCCCTGTGTCCCACCCACCCAGCCTTACAGGACACACCCTAGTCCTAACTCCAAGTGGCCCGCCCTGGGGTGAACTGACAGCCTCACACAAATTTCCCCTGACTTACGTGGCTCTTAAGGGTGGCCGCTCCCTAATTGTAGATGCAGGTTTCCTCAATACAGACGATAACAGAGTGCGCTATGGACGCATAGCTGGTCTGTCCCGCCCAGAGTTCTGCACCGGAGCTAGGAGCCAATCCGACATAAAGGCCAAATTTGCTAAACTTATTTAAAATGCTTAATTATAGCATATTGTTGGAACATTCAAAAAATAATAATAATAAAAATTCTTTGTCGTTTTTTGGCAACCTATTGTGCGCCCTGTAGGCCCACCCACCCACCCACCCTTACAGGACACACCCTAGTCCTAACTCCAAGTGGCCCCCCCTGGGGTGAACTGACAGCCTCGCCCAAATTTACGTGGCTTGTAAGGGTGGCCGCTCCCTAAGTGCAGAGCCAGTTACAGGTTTTCTGGATACAGATGATAACAGAGTGCACTATGGACGCATAGCTGGTCTGTCCCGCCCAGAGTTCTGCACCGGAGCTAGGAGCCAATCCGACATAAAGTCCAAATTTGCTAAAATTATTTAAAATTCTTAATTATGGCATATTGCTGGAACATTCAAAAAATATATAATAATTATTTGTCGTTTTTTTTGGTAACCTAGGGTGCGCCCTGTGTCCCACCCACCCAGCCTTACAGGACACACCCTAGTCCTAACTCCAAGTGGCCCCCCCTGGGGTGAACTGACAGCCTCGCCCAAATTTCCTCTAACTTACGTGGCTTGTAAGGGTGGCCGCTCCCTAATTGTAGATGCAGGTTTCCTCGATACAGACGATAACAGAGTGCACTGTGGACGCATAGCTGGTCCGTCCCGCCCAGAGTTCTGCACCGGAGCTAGGAGCCAATCCGACATAAAGGCCAAATTTGCTAAAATTATTTAAAATTCTTAATTATAGCATATTGTTGGAACATTTAAAAAAATATATAATAATTATTTGTCGGGTTTTTTGGCAACCTAGGGTGCGCCCTGTGTCCCACCCACCCAGCCTTACAGGACACACCCTAGTCCTAACTCCAAGTGGCCCCCCCTGGGGTGAACTGACAGCCTCGCCCAAATTTCCTCTAACTTACGTGGCTTGTAAGGGTGGCCGCTCCCTAATTGTAGATGCAGGTTTCCTCGATACAGACGATAACAGAGTGCACTGTGGACGCATAGCTGGTCCGTCCCGCCCAGAGTTCTGCACCGGAGCTAGGAGCCAATCCGACATAAAGGCCAAATTTGCTAAAATTATTTAAAATTCTTAATTATAGCATATTGTTGGAACATTTAAAAAAATATATAATAATTATTTGTCGTTTTTTTTTGGCAACCTAGGGTGCGCCCTGTGTCCCACCCACCCAGCCTTACAGGACACACCCTAGTCCTAACTCCAAGTGGCCCCCCCTGGGGTGAACTGACAGCCTCGCCCAAATTTCCTCTAACTTACGTGGCTCTTAAGGGTGGCCGCTCCCTAATTGTAGATGCAGGTTTCCTCGATACAGACGATAACAGAGTGCACTGTGGACGCATAGCTGGTCCGTCCCGCCCAGAGTTCTGCACCGGAGCTAGGAGCCAATCGGACATAAAGGCCAAATTTGCTAAAATTATTTAAAATTCTTAATTATAGCATATTGTTGGAACATTTAAAAAAATATATAATAATTATTTGTCGTTTTTTTTGGCAACCTAGGGTGCGCCCTGTGTCCCACCCACCCAGCCTTACAGGACACACCCTAGTCCTAACTCCAAGTGGCCCGCCCTGGGGTGAACTGACAGCCTCACACAAATTTCCCCTGACTTACGTGGCTCTTAAGGGTGGCCGCTCCCTAATTGTAGATGCAGGTTTCCTCAATACAGACGATAACAGAGTGCGCTATGGACGCATAGCTGGTCTGTCCCGCCCAGAGTTCTGCACCGGAGCTAGGAGCCAATCCGACATAAAGGCCAAATTTGCTAAACTTATTTAAAATGCTTAATTATAGCATATTGTTGGAACATTCAAAAAATAATAATAATAAAAATTCTTTGTCGTTTTTTGGCAACCTATTGTGCGCCCTGTAGGCCCACCCACCCACCCACCCTTACAGGACACACCCTAGTCCTAACTCCAAGTGGCCCCCCCTGGGGTGAACTGACAGCCTCGCCCAAATTTACGTGGCTTGTAAGGGTGGCCGCTCCCTAAGTGCAGAGCCAGTTACAGGTTTTCTGGATACAGATGATAACAGAGTGCACTATGGACGCATAGCTGGTCTGTCCCGCCCAGAGTTCTGCACCGGAGCTAGGAGCCAATCCGACATAAAGTCCAAATTTGCTAAAATTATTTAAAATTCTTAATTATGGCATATTGCTGGAACATTCAAAAAATATATAATAATTATTTGTCGTTTTTTTTGGTAACCTAGGGTGCGCCCTGTGTCCCACCCACCCAGCCTTACAGGACACACCCTAGTCCTAACTCCAAGTGGCCCCCCCTGGGGTGAACTGACAGCCTCGCCCAAATTTCCTCTAACTTACGTGGCTTGTAAGGGTGGCCGCTCCCTAATTGTAGATGCAGGTTTCCTCGATACAGACGATAACAGAGTGCACTGTGGACGCATAGCTGGTCCGTCCCGCCCAGAGTTCTGCACCGGAGCTAGGAGCCAATCCGACATAAAGGCCAAATTTGCTAAAATTATTTAAAATTCTTAATTATAGCATATTGTTGGAACATTTAAAAAAATATATAATAATTATTTGTCGGGTTTTTTGGCAACCTAGGGTGCGCCCTGTGTCCCACCCACCCAGCCTTACAGGACACACCCTAGTCCTAACTCCAAGTGGCCCCCCCTGGGGTGAACTGACAGCCTCGCCCAAATTTCCTCTAACTTACGTGGCTTGTAAGGGTGGCCGCTCCCTAATTGTAGATGCAGGTTTCCTCGATACAGACGATAACAGAGTGCACTGTGGACGCATAGCTGGTCCGTCCCGCCCAGAGTTCTGCACCGGAGCTAGGAGCCAATCCGACATAAAGGCCAAATTTGCTAAAATTATTTAAAATTCTTAATTATAGCATATTGTTGGAACATTTAAAAAAATATATAATAATTATTTGTCGTTTTTTTTTGGCAACCTAGGGTGCGCCCTGTGTCCCACCCACCCAGCCTTACAGGACACACCCTAGTCCTAACTCCAAGTGGCCCCCCCTGGGGTGAACTGACAGCCTCGCCCAAATTTCCTCTAACTTACGTGGCTCTTAAGGGTGGCCGCTCCCTAATTGTAGATGCAGGTTTCCTCGATACAGACGATAACAGAGTGCACTGTGGACGCATAGCTGGTCCGTCCCGCCCAGAGTTCTGCACCGGAGCTAGGAGCCAATCGGACATAAAGGCCAAATTTGCTAAAATTATTTAAAATTCTTAATTATAGCATATTGTTGGAACATTTAAAAAAATATATAATAATTATTTGTCGTTTTTTTTGGCAACCTAGGGTGCGCCCTGTGTCCCACCCACCCAGCCTTACAGGACACACCCTAGTCCTAACTCCAAGTGGCCCCCCCTGGGGTGAACTGACAGCCTCGCCCAAATTTCCTCTAACTTACGTGGCTCTTAAGGGTGGCCGCTCCCTAATTGTAGATGCAGGTTTCCTCGATACAGACGATAACAGAGTGCACTGTGGACGCATAGCTGGTCCGTCCCGCCCAGAGTTCTGCACCGGAGCTAGGAGCCAATCGGACATAAAGGCCAAATTTGCTAAAATTATTTAAAATTCTTAATTATAGCATATTGTTGGAACATTTAAAAAAATATATAATAATTATTTGTCGTTTTTTTTTGGCAACCTAGGGTGCGCCCTGTGTCCCACCCACCCAGCCTTACAGGACACACCCTAGTCCTAACTCCAAGTGGCCCGCCCTGGGGTGAACTGACAGCCTCACACAAATTTCCCCTGACTTACGTGGCTCTTAAGGGTGGCCGCTCCCTAATTGTAGATGCAGGTTTCCTCAATACAGACGATAACAGAGTGCGCTATGGACGCATAGCTGGTCTGTCCCGCCCAGAGTTCTGCACCGGAGCTAGGAGCCAATCCGACATAAAGGCCAAATTTGCTAAACTTATTTAAAATGCTTAATTATAGCATATTGTTGGAACATTCAAAAAATAATAATAATAAAAATTCTTTGTCGTTTTTTGGCAACCTATTGTGCGCCCTGTAGGCCCACCCACCCACCCACCCTTACAGGACACACCCTAGTCCTAACTCCAAGTGGCCCCCCCTGGGGTGAACTGACAGCCTCGCCCAAATTTCCCCTGACTTACGTGGCTTGTAAGGGTGGCCGCTCCCTAATTGTAGAGCCAGTTACAGGTTTTCTGGATACAGATGATAACAGAGTGCGCTATGGACGCATAGCTGGTCTGTCCCGCCCAGAGTTCTGCACCGGAGCTAGGAGCCAATCCGACATAAAGGCCAAATTTGCTAAAATTATTTAAAATTCTTAATTATAGCATATTGTTGGAACATTTAAAAAAATATATAATAATTATTTGTCGGGTTTTTTGGCAACCTAGGGTGCACCCTGTGTCCCACCCACCCAGCCTTACAGGACACACCCTAGTCCTAACTCCAAGTGGCCACCCCTGGGGTGAACTGACAGCCTCGCCCAAATTTCCTCTAACTTACGTGGCTTGTAAGGGTGGCCGCTCCCTAATTGTAGATGCAGGTTTCCTCGATACAGACGATAACAGAGTGCGCTATGGACGCATAGCTGGTCTGTCCCGCCCAGAGTTCTGCACCGGAGCTAGGAGCCAATCGGACATAAAGGCCAAATTTGCTAAAATTATTTAAAATTGTTAATTATAGCATATTGTTGGAACATTTAAAAAAATATATAATAATTATTTGTCGTTTTTTTTGGCAACCTAGGGTGCGCCCTGTGTCCCACCCACCCAGCCTTACAGGACACACCCTAGTCCTAACTCCAAGTGGCCCGCCCTGGGGTGAACTGACAGCCTCACACAAATTTCCCCTGACTTACGTGGCTCTTAAGGGTGGCCACTCCCTAATTGTAGATGCAGGTTTCCTCAATACAGACGATAACAGAGTGCGCTATGGACGCATAGCTGGTCTGTCCCGCCCAGAGTTCTGCACCGGAGCTAGGAGCCAATCCGACATAAAGGCCAAATTTGCTAAACTTATTTAAAATGCTTAATTATAGCATATTGTTGGAACATTCAAAAAATAATAATAATAAAAATTCTTTGTCGTTTTTTGGCAACCTATTGTGCGCCCTGTAGGCCCACCCACCCACCCACCCTTACAGGACACACCCTAGTCCTAACTCCAAGTGGCCCCCCCTGGGGTGAACTGACAGCCTCGCCCAAATTTACGTGGCTTGTAAGGGTGGCCGCTCCCTAAGTGCAGAGCCAGTTACAGGTTTTCTGGATACAGATGATAACAGAGTGCACTATGGACGCATAGCTGGTCTGTCCCGCCCAGAGTTCTGCACCGGAGCTAGGAGCCAATCCGACATAAAGTCCAAATTTGCTAAAATTATTTAAAATTCTTAATTATGGCATATTGCTGGAACATTCAAAAAATATATAATAATTATTTGTCGTTTTTTTTTGGTAACCTAGGGTGCGCCCTGTGTCCCACCCACCCAACCTTACAGGACACACCCTAGTCCTAACTCCAAGTGGCCCCCCCTGGGGTGAACTGACAGCCTCGCCCAAATTTCCCCTGACTTACGTGGCTTGTAAGGGTGGCCGCTCCCTAATTGTAGATGCAGGTTTCCTCGATACAGACGATAACAGAGTGCGCTATGGACGCATAGCTGGTCTGTCCAGCCCAGAGTTCTGCACCGGAGCTAGGAGCCAATCCGGCATAAAGGCCAAATTTGCTAAAATTATTTAAAATTCTTAATTATGGCATATTGTTGGAACATTCAAAAAATAATAATAATAAAAATTCTTTGTCGTTTTGGCAACCTATTGTGCGCCCTGTAGGCCCACCCACCCACCCTTACAGGACACACTCTAGTCCTAACTCCAAGTGGCCCCCCCTGGGGTGAACTGACAGCCTCGCCCAAATTTCCCCTGACTTACGTGGCTTGTAAGGGTGGCCGCTCCCTAATTGTAGAGCCAGTTACAGATTTTCTGGATACAGATGATAACAGAGTGCGCTATGGACGCATAGCTGGTCTGTCCCGCCCAGAGTTCTGCACCGGAGCTAGGAGCCAATCCGACATAAAGGCCAAATTTGCTAAAATTATTTAAAATTCTTAATTATAGCATATTGTTGGAACATTTAAAAAAATATATAATAATTATTTGTCGGGTTTTTTTGGCAACCTAGGGTGCACCCTGTGTCCCACCCACCCAGCCTTACAGGACACACCCTAGTCCTAACTCCAAGTGGCCCCCCCTGGGGTGAACTGACAGCCTCGCCCAAATTTCCTCTTACTTACGTGGCTTGTAAGGGTGGCCGCTCCCTAATTGTAGATGCAGGTTTCCTCGATACAGACGATAACAGAGTGCACTGTGGACGCATAGCTGGTCCGTCCCGCCCAGAGTTCTGCACCGGCGCTAGGAGCCAATCGGACATAAAGGCCAAATTTGCTAAAATTATTTAAAATTCTTAATTATAGCATATTGTTGGAACATTTAAAAAAATATATAATAATTATTTGTCGTTTTTTTTGGCAACCTAGGGTGCGCCCTGTGTCCCACCCACCCAGCCTTACAGGACACACCCTAGTCCTAACTCCAAGTGGCCCGCCCTGGGGTGAACTGACAGCCTCACACAAATTTCCCCTGACTTACGTGGCTCTTAAGGGTGGCCGCTCCCTAATTGTAGATGCAGGTTTCCTCGATACAGACGATAACAGAGTGCGCTATGGACGCATAGCTGGTCTGTCCCGCCCAGAGTTCTGCACCGGAGCTAGGAGCCAATCCGACATAAAGTCCAAATTTGCTAAAATTATTTAAAATTCTTAATTATGGCATATTGTTGGAACATTCAAAAAAAATATATAATAATTATTTGTCGTTTTTTTTGGCAACCTAGGGTGCGCCCTGTGTCCCACCCACCCAACCTTACAGGACACACCCTAGTCCTAACTCCAAGTGGCCCCCCCTGGGGTGAACTGACAGCCTCGCCCAAATTTACGTGGCTTGTAAGGGTGGCCGCTCCCTAAGTGCAGAGCCAGTTACAGGTTTTCTGGATACAGATGATAACAGAGTGCACTATGGACGCATAGCTGGTCTGTCCCGCCCAGAGTTCTGCACCGGAGCTAGGAGCCAATCCGACATAAAGTCCAAATTTGCTAAAATTATTTAAAATTCTTAATTATGGCATATTGCTGGAACATTCAAAAAATATATAATAATTATTTGTCGTTTTTTTTTGGCAACCTAGGGTGCGCCCTGTGTCCCACCCACCCAACCTTACAGGACACACCCTAGTCCTAACTCCAAGTGGCCCCCCCTGGGGTGAACTGACAGCCTCGCCCAAATTTCCTCTGCCTTACGTGGCTTGTAAGGGTGGCCGCTCCCTAATTGTAGATGCAGGTTTCCTCGATACAGACGATAACAGAGTGCGCTATGGACGCATAGCTGGTCTGTCCAGCCCAGAGTTCTGCACCGGAGCTAGGAGCCAATCCGGCATAAAGGCCAAATTTGCTAAAATTATTTAAAATTCTTAATTATGGCATATTGTTGGAACATTCAAAAAATAATAATAATAAAAATTCTTTGTCGTTTTGGCAACCTATTGTGCGCCCTGTAGGCCCACCCACCCACCCTTACAGGACACACTCTAGTCCTAACTCCAAGTGGCCCCCCCTGGGGTGAACATTCAAAAAATATATAATAATTATTTGTCGTTTTTTTTGGCAACCTAGGGTGCGCCCTGTGTCCCACCCACCCAACCTTACAGGACACACCCTAGTCCTAACTCCAAGTGGCCCCCCCTGGGGTGAACTGACAGCCTCGCCCAAATTTCCTCTAACTTACGTGGCTCTTAAGGGTGGCCGCTCCCTAATTGTAGATGCAGGTTTCCTCGATACAGACGATAACAGAGTGCGCTATGGACGCATAGCTGGTCTGTCCCGCCCAGAGTTCTGCACCGGAGCTAGGAGCCAATCCGACATAAAGTCCAAATTTGCTAAAATTATTTAAAATTCTTAATTATGGCATATTGTTGGAACATTCAAAAAAAATATATAATAATTATTTGTCGTTTTTTTTGGCAACCT
This sequence comes from Cirrhinus mrigala, assembly GCA_036247105.1. Classification (NCBI taxonomy): domain Eukaryota; kingdom Metazoa; phylum Chordata; class Actinopteri; order Cypriniformes; family Cyprinidae; genus Cirrhinus; species Cirrhinus mrigala. The sequence goes on along the minus strand of CM070027.1, from coordinate 14,917,017 downwards.
AGGGTGCGCCCTGTGTCCCACCCACCCAACCTTACAGGACACACCCTAGTCCTAACTCCAAGTGGCCCCCCCTGGGGTGAACTGACAGCCTCGCCCAAATTTACGTGGCTTGTAAGGGTGGCCGCTCCCTAAGTGCAGAGCCAGTTACAGGTTTTCTGGATACAGATGATAACAGAGTGCACTATGGACGCATAGCTGGTCTGTCCCGCCCAGAGTTCTGCACCGGAGCTAGGAGCCAATCCGACATAAAGTCCAAATTTGCTAAAATTATTTAAAATTCTTAATTATGGCATATTGCTGGAACATTCAAAAAATATATAATAATTATTTGTCGTTTTTTTTTGGCAACCTAGGGTGCGCCCTGTGTCCCACCCACCCAACCTTACAGGACACACCCTAGTCCTAACTCCAAGTGGCCCCCCCTGGGGTGAACTGACAGCCTCGCCCAAATTTCCCCTGCCTTACGTGGCTTGTAAGGGTGGCCGCTCCCTAATTGTAGATGCAGGTTTCCTCGATACAGACGATAACAGAGTGCGCTATGGACGCATAGCTGGTCTGTCCAGCCCAGAGTTCTGCACCGGAGCTAGGAGCCAATCCGGCATAAAGGCCAAATTTGCTAAAATTATTTAAAATTCTTAATTATGGCATATTGTTGGAACATTCAAAAAATAATAATAATAAAAATTCTTTGTCGTTTTGGCAACCTATTGTGCGCCCTGTAGGCCCACCCACCCACCCTTACAGGACACACTCTAGTCCTAACTCCAAGTGGCCCCCCCTGGGGTGAACATTCAAAAAATATATAATAATTATTTGTCGTTTTTTTTGGCAACCTAGGGTGCGCCCTGTGTCCCACCCACCCAACCTTACAGGACACACCCTAGTCCTAACTCCAAGTGGCCCCCCCTGGGGTGAACTGACAGCCTCGCCCAAATTTCCTCTAACTTACGTGGCTCTTAAGGGTGGCCGCTCCCTAATTGTAGATGCAGGTTTCCTCGATACAGACGATAACAGAGTGCACTGTGGACGCATAGCTGGTCCGTCCCGCCCAGAGTTCTGCACCGGAGCTAGGAGCCAATCGGACATAAAGGCCAAATTTGCTAAAATTATTTAAAATTCTTAATTATAGCATATTGTTGGAACATTTAAAAAAATATATAATAATTATTTGTCGTTTTTTTTGGCAACCTAGGGTGTGCCCTGTGTCCCACCCACCCAGCCTTACAGGACACACCCTAGTCCTAACTCCAAGTGGCCCGCCCTGGGGTGAACTGACAGCCTCACACAAATTTCCCCTGACTTACGTGGCTCTTAAGGGTGGCCGCTCCCTAATTGTAGATGCAGGTTTCCTCAATACAGACGATAACAGAGTGCGCTATGGACGCATAGCTGGTCTGTCCCGCCCAGAGTTCTGCACCGGAGCTAGGAGCCAATCCGACATAAAGGCCAAATTTGCTAAACTTATTTAAAATGCTTAATTATAGCATATTGTTGGAACATTCAAAAAATAATAATAATAAAAATTCTTTGTCGTTTTTTGGCAACCTATTGTGCGCCCTGTAGGCCCACCCACCCACCCACCCTTACAGGACACACCCTAGTCCTAACTCCAAGTGGCCCCCCCTGGGGTGAACTGACAGCCTCTCCCAAATTTCCCCTATTGACGTGGTTCGTAAGGGTGGCCGCTCCCTAATTGTAGATGCAGGTTTCCTCGATACAGACGATAACAGAGTGCGCTATGGACGCATAGCTGGTCTGTCCAGCCCAGAGTTCTGCACCGGAGCTAGGAGCCAATCCGGCATAAAGGCCAAATTTGCTAAAATTATTTAAAATTCTTAATTATGGCATATTGTTGGAACATTCAAAAAATAATAATAATAAAAATTCTTTGTCGTTTTGGCAACCTATTGTGCGCCCTGTAGGCCCACCCACCCACCCTTACAGGACACACTCTAGTCCTAACTCCAAGTGGCCCCCCCTGGGGTGAACTGACAGCCTCGCCCAAATTTCCCCTGACTTACGTGGCTTGTAAGGGTGGCCGCTCCCTAATTGTAGAGCCAGTTACAGATTTTCTGGATACAGATGATAACAGAGTGCGCTATGGACGCATAGCTGGTCTGTCCCGCCCAGAGTTCTGCACCGGAGCTAGGAGCCAATCCGACATAAAGGCCAAATTTGCTAAAATTATTTAAAATTCTTAATTATAGCATATTGTTGGAACATTTAAAAAAATATATAATAATTATTTGTCGGGTTTTTTGGCAACCTAGGGTGCACCCTGTGTCCCACCCACCCAGCCTTACAGGACACACCCTAGTCCTAACTCCAAGTGGCCCGCCCTGGGGTGAACTGACAGCCTCACACAAATTTCCCCTGACTTACGTGGCTCTTAAGGGTGGCCGCTCCCTAATTGTAGATGCAGGTTTCCTCGATACAGACGATAACAGAGTGCGCTATGGACGCATAGCTCGTCTGTCCCGCCCAGAGTTCTGCACCGGAGCTAGGAGCCAATCCGACATAAAGTCCAAATTTGCTAAAATTATTTAAAATTCTTAATTATGGCATATTGTTGGAACATTCAAAAAAAATATATAATAATTATTTGTCGTTTTTTTTGGCAACCTAGGGTGCACCCTGTGTCCCACCCACCCAACCTTACAGGACACACCCTAGTCCTAACTCCAAGTGGCCCCCCCTGGGGTGAACTGACAGCCTCGCCCAAATTTACGTGGCTTGTAAGGGTGGCCGCTCCCTAAGTGCAGAGCCAGTTACAGGTTTTCTGGATACAGATGATAACAGAGTGCACTATGGACGCATAGCTGGTCTGTCCCGCCCAGAGTTCTGCACCGGAGCTAGGAGCCAATCCGACATAAAGTCCAAATTTGCTAAAATTATTTAAAATTCTTAATTATGGCATATTGCTGGAACATTCAAAAAATATATAATAATTATTTGTCGTTTTTTTTTGGCAACCTAGGGTGCGCCCTGTGTCCCACCCACCCAACCTTACAGGACACACCCTAGTCCTAACTCCAAGTGGCCCCCCCTGGGGTGAACTGACAGCCTCGCCCAAATTTCCCCTGACTTACGTGGCTTGTAAGGGTGGCCGCTCCCTAATTGTAGATGCAGGTTTCCTCGATACAGACGATAACAGAGTGCGCTATGGACGCATAGCTGGTCTGTCCAGCCCAGAGTTCTGCACCGGAGCTAGGAGCCAATCCGGCATAAAGGCCAAATTTGCTAAAATTATTTAAAATTCTTAATTATGGCATATTGTTGGAACATTCAAAAAATAATAATAATAAAAATTCTTTGTCGTTTTGGCAACCTATTGTGCGCCCTGTAGGCCCACCCACCCACCCTTACAGGACACACTCTAGTCCTAACTCCAAGTGGCCCCCCCTGGGGTGAACTGACAGCCTCGCCCAAATTTCCCCTGACTTACGTGGCTTGTAAGGATGGCCGCTCCCTAATTGTAGAGCCAGTTACAGGTTTTCTGGATACAGATGATAACAGAGTGCGCTATGGACGCATAGCTGGTCTGTCCCGCCCAGAGTTCTGCACCGGAGCTAGGAGCCAATCGGACATAAAGGCCAAATTTGCTAAAATTATTTAAAATTCTTAATTATAGCATATTGTTGGAACATTTAAAAAAATATATAATAATTATTTGTCGTTTTTTTTTGGCAACCTAGGGTGCGCCCTGTGTCCCACCCACCCAGCCTTACAGGACACACCCTAGTCCTAACTCCAAGTGGCCCGCCCTGGGGTGAACTGACAGCCTCACACAAATTTCCCCTGACTTACGTGGCTCTTAAGGGTGGCCGCTCCCTAATTGTAGATGCAGGTTTCCTCGATACAGACGATAACAGAGTGCGCTATGGACGCATAGCTGGTCTGTCCCGCCCAGAGTTCTGCACCGGAGCTAGGAGCCAATCCGACATAAAGTCCAAATTTGCTAAAATTATTTAAAATTCTTAATTATGGCATATTGTTGGAACATTCAAAAAAAATATATAATAATTATTTGTCGTTTTTTTTGGCAACCTAGGGTGCGCCCTGTGTCCCACCCACCCAACCTTACAGGACACACCCTAGTCCTAACTCCAAGTGGCCCCCCCTGGGGTGAACTGACAGCCTCGCCCAAATTTACGTGGCTTGTAAGGGTGGCCGCTCCCTAAGTGCAGAGCCAGTTACAGGTTTTCTGGATACAGATGATAACAGAGTGCACTATGGACGCATAGCTGGTCTGTCCCGCCCAGAGTTCTGCACCGGAGCTAGGAGCCAATCCGACATAAACTCCAAATTTGCTAAAATTATTTAAAATTCTTAATTATGGCATATTGCTGGAACATTCAAAAAATATATAATAATTATTTGTCGTTTTTTTTGGCAACCTAGGGTGCGCCCTGTGTCCCACCCACCCAGCCTTACAGGACACACCCTAGTCCTAACTCCAAGTGGCCCGCCCTGGGGTGAACTGACAGCCTCACACAAATTTCCCCTGACTTACGTGGCTCTTAAGGGTGGCCGCTCCCTAATTGTAGATGCAGGTTTCCTCAATACAGACGATAACAGAGTGCGCTATGGACGCATAGCTGGTCTGTCCCGCCCAGAGTTCTGCACCGGAGCTAGGAGCCAATCCGACATAAAGGCCAAATTTGCTAAAATTATTTAAAATTCTTAATTACAGCATATTGTTGGAACATTTAAAAAAATATATAATAATTATTTGTCGGGTTTTTTTGGCAACCTAGGGTGCACCCTGTGTCCCACCCACCCAGCCTTACAGGACACACCCTAGTCCTAACTCCAAGTGGCCCCCCCTGGGGTGAACTGACAGCCTCGCCCAAATTTCCCCTGACTTACGTGGCTTGTACAGGTACAGGTTTCCTCGATACAGACGATAACAGAGTGCACTGTGGACGCATAGCTGGTCCGTCCCGCCCAGAGTTCTGCACCGGAGCTAGGAGCCAATCGGACATAAAGGCCAAATTTGCTAAAATTATTTAAAATTCTTAATTATAGCATATTGTTGGAACATTTAAAAAAAAATATAATAATTATTTGTCGTTTTTTTTGGCAACCTAGGGTGCGCCCTGTGTCCCACCCACCCAGCCTTACAGGACACACCCTAGTCCTAACTCCAAGTGGCCCGCCCTGGGGTGAACTGACAGCCTCACACAAATTTCCCCTGACTTACGTGGCTCTTAAGGGTGGCCGCTCCCTAATTGTAGATGCAGGTTTCCTCAATACAGACGATAACAGAGTGCGCTATGGACGCATAGCTGGTCTGTCCCGCCCAGAGTTCTGCACCGGAGCTAGGAGCCAATCCGACATAAAGGCCAAATTTGCTAAAATTATTTAAAATTCTTAATTATAGCATATTGTTGGAACATTTAAAAAATATATATAATAATTATTTGTCGGGTTTTTTTGGCAACCTAGGGTGCACCCTGTGTCCCACCCACCCAGCCTTACAGGACACACCCTAGTCCTAACTCCAAGTGGCCCCCCCTGGGGTGAACTGACAGCCTCGCCCAAATTTCCTCTGACTTACGTGGCTTGTAAGGGTGGCCGCTCCCTAATTGTAGATGCAGGTTTCCTCGATACAGACGATAACAGAGTGCACTGTGGACGCATAGCTGGTTCGTCCCGCCCAGAGTTCTGCACTGGAGCTAGGAGCCAATCGGACATAAAGGCCAAATTTGCTAAAATTATTTAAAATTCTTAATTATAGCATATTGTTGGAACATTTAAAAAAATATATAATAATTATTTGTTGTTTTTTTTGGCAACCTAGGGTGCGCCCTGTGTCCCACCCACCCAGCCTTACAGGACACACCCTAGTCCTAACTCCAAGTGGCCCGCCCTGGGGTGAACTGACAGCCTCACACAAATTTCCCCTGACTTACGTGGCTCTTAAGGGTGGCCGCTCCCTAATTGTAGATGCAGGTTTCCTCGATACAGACGATAACAGAGTGCGCTATGGACGCATAGCTGGTCTGTCCCGCCCAGAGTTCTGCACCGGAGCTAGGAGCCAATCCGACATAAAATCCAAATTTGCTAAAATTATTTAAAATTCTTAATTATGGCATATTGTTGGAACATTCAAAAAAAAAATATAATAATTATTTGTCGTTTTTTTTGGCAACCTAGGGTGCGCCCTGTGTCCCACCCACCCAACCTTACAGGACACACCCTAGTCCTAACTCCAAGTGGCCCCCCCTGGAGTGAACTGACAGCCTCGCCCAAATTTCCCCTGACTTACGTGGCTTGTAAGGGTGGCCGCTCCCTAAGTGCAGAGCCAGTTACAGGTTTTCTGGATACAGACGATAACAGAGTGCACTATGGACGCATAGCTGGTCTGTCCCACCCAGAGTTCTGCACCGGAGCTAGGAGCCAATCCGACATAAAGTCCAAATTTGCTAAAATTATTTAAAATTCTTAATTATGGCATATTGCTGGAACATTCCAAAAATATAAAATAATTATTTGTCGTTTTTTTTGGCAACCTAGGGTGCGCCCTGTGTCCCACCCACCCAACCTTACAGGACACACCCTAGTCCTAACTCCAAGTGGCTCCCCCTGGGGTGAACTGACAGCCTCGCCCAAATTTCCCCTAACTTACGTGGCTCTTAAGGGTGGCCGCTCCCTAATTGTAGATGCAGGTTTCCTCGATACAGACGATAACAGAGTGCACTGTGGACGCATAGCTGGTCCGTCCCGCCCAGAGTTCTGCACCGGAGCTAGGAGCCAATCGGACATAAAGGCCAAATTTGCTAAAATTATTTAAAATTCTTAATTATAGCATATTGTTGGAACATTTAAAAAAAATATATAATAATTATTTGTCGTTTTTTTTGGCAACCTAGGGTGCGCCCTGTGTCCCACCCACCCAGCCTTACAGGACACACCCTAGTCCTAACTCCAAGTGGCCCCCCCTGGGGTGAACTGACAGCCTCGCCCAAATTTCCCCTGACTTACGTGGCTTGTAAGGGTGGCCGCTCCCTAAGTGCAGAGCCAGTTACAGGTTTTCTGGATACAGATGATAACAGAGTGCACTATGGACGCATAGCTGGTCTGTCCCGCCCAGAGTTCTGCACCGGAGCTAGGAGCCAATCCGACATAAAGTCCAAATTTGCTAAAATTATTTAAAATTCTTAATTATGGCATATTGCTGGAACATTCAAAAAATATATAATAATTATTTGTCGTTTTTTTTGGCAACCTAGGGTGCGCCCTGTGTCCCACCCACCCAACCTTACAGGACACACCCTAGTCCTAACTCCAAGTGGCCCCCCCTGGGGTGAACTGACAGCCTCGCCCAAATTTCCTCTAACTTACGTGGCTCTTAAGGGTGGCCGCTCCCTAATTGTAGATGCAGGTTTCCTCGATACAGACGATAACAGAGTGCACTGTGGACGCATAGCTGGTCCGTCCCGCCCAGAGTTCTGCACCGGAGCTAGGAGCCAATCGGACATAAAGGCCAAATTTGCTAAAATTATTTAAAATTCTTAATTATAGCATATTGTTGGAACATTTAAAAAAATATATAATAATTATTTGTCGCTTTTTTTGGCAACCTAGGGTGCGCCCTGTGTCCCACCCACCCAGCCTTACAGGACACACCCTAGTCCTAACTCCAAGTGGCCCGCCCTGGGGTGAACTGACAGCCTCACACAAATTTCCCCTGACTTACGTGGCTCTTAAGGGTGGCCGCTCCCTAATTGTAGATGCAGGTTTCCTCGATACAGACGATAACAGAGTGCGCTATGGACGCATAGCTGGTCTGTCCCGCCCAGAGTTCTGCACCGGAGCTAGGAGCCAATCCGACATAAAGTCCAAATTTGCTAAAATTATTTAAAATTCTTAATTATGGCATATTGTTGGAACATTCAAAAAAAAATATAATAATTATTTGTCGGTTTTTTTGGCAACCTAGGGTGCGCCCTGTGTCCCACCCACCCAACCTTACAGGACACACCCTAGTCCTAACTCCAAGTGGCCCCCCCTGGGGTGAACTGACAGCCTCGCCCAAATTTCCCCTGACTTACGTGGCTTGTAAGGGTGGCCGCTCCCTAAGTGCAGAGCCAGTTACAGGTTTTCTGGATACAGATGATAACAGAGTGCACTATGGACGCATAGCTGGTCTGTCCCGCCCAGAGTTCTGCACCGGAGCTAGGAGCCAATCCGACATAAAGTCCAAATTTGCTAAAATTATTTAAAATTCTTAATTATGGCATATTGCTGGAACATTCAAAAAATATATAATAATTATTTGTCGTTTTTTTTTGGCAACCTAGGGTGCGCCCTGTGTCCCACCCACCCAACCTTACAGGACACACCCTAGTCCTAACTCCAAGTGGCCCCCCCTGGGGTGAACTGACAGCCTCGCCCAAATTTCCCCTAACTTACGTGGCTCTTAAGGGTGGCCGCTCCCTAATTGTAGATGCAGGTTTCCTCGATACAGACGATAACAGAGTGCGCTATGGACGCATAGCTGGTCTGTCCCGCCCAGAGTTCTGCACCGGAGCTAGGAGCCAATCCGACATAAAGTCCAAATTTGCTAAAATTATTTAAAATTCTTAATTATGGCATATTGCTGGAACATTCAAAAAATATATAATAATTATTTGTCGTTTTTTTTGGCAACCTAGGGTGCGCCCTGTGTCCCACCCACCCAACCTTACAGGACACACCCTAGTCCTAATTCCAAGTGGCCCCCCCTGGGGTGAACTGACAGCCTCGCCCAAATTTCCCCTAACTTACGTGGCTCTTAAGGGTGGCCGCTCCCTAATTGTAGATGCAGGTTTCCTCAATACAGACGATAACAGAGTGCGCTATGGACGCATAGCTGGTCTGTCCCGCCCAGAGTTCTGCACCGGAGCTAGGAGCCAATCCGACATAAAGTCCAAATTTGCTAAAATTATTTAAAATTCTTAATTATGGCATATTGTTGGAACATTCAAAAAATATATAATAATTATTTGTCGTTTTTTTTTGGCAACCTAGGGTGCGCCCTGTGTCCCACCCACCCAACCTTACAGGACACACCCTAGTCCTAACTCCAAGTGCCCCCCTGGGGTGAACTGACAGCCTCGCCCAAATTTCCCCTGACTTACGTGGCTTGTAAGGGTGGCCGCTCCCTAATTGTAGATGCAGGTTTCCTCGATACAGACGATAACAGAGTGCGCTATGGACGCATAGCTGGTCTGTCCCGCCCAGAGTTCTGCACCGGAGCTAGGAGCCAATCCGACATAAAGTCCAAATTTGCTAAAATTATTTAAAATTCTTAATTATGGCATATTGTTGGAACATTCAAAAAAAAATATATAATAATTATTTGTCGTTTTTTTGGCAACCTAGGGTGCGCCCTGTGTCCCACCCACCCAACCTTACAGGACACACCCTAGTCCTAACTCCAAGTGGCCCCCCCTGGGGTGAACTGACAGCCTCGCCCAAATTTCCCCTGACTTACGTGGCTTGTAAGGGTGGCCGCTCCCTAAGTGCAGAGCCAGTTACAGGTTTTCTGGATACAGATGATAACAGAGTGCACTATGGACGCATAGCTGGTCTGTCCAGCCCAGAGTTCTGCACCGGAGCTTGGAGCCAATCCGACATAAAGTCCAAATTTGCTAAAATTATTTAAAATACTTAATTATGGCATATTGTTGGAACATTCAAAAAATATATAATAATTATTTGTCGTTTTTTTTGGCAACCTAGGGTGCGCCCTGTGTCCCACCTACCCAACCTTACAGGACACACCCTAGTCCTAACTCCAAGTGCCCCCCTGGGGTGAACTGACAGCCTCGCCCAAATTTCCCCTGACTTACGTGGCTTGTAAGGGTGGCCGCTCCCTAATTGTAGATGCAGGTTTCCTCGATACAGACGATAACAGAGTGCACTGTGGACGCAAAGCTGGTCCGTCCCGCCCAGAGTTCTGCACCGGAGCTAGGAGCCAATCGGACATAAAGGCCAAATTTGCTAAAATTATTTAAAATTCTTAATTATAGCATATTGTTGGAACATTTAAAACAATATATAATAATTATTTGTCATTTTTTTGGCAACCTAGGGTGCGTCCTGTGTCCCACCCACCCAGCCGTACAGGACACACCCTAGTCCTAACTCCAAGTGGCCCGCCCTGGGGTGAACTGACAGCCTCGCCCAAATTTCCCCTAACTTACGTGGCTTGTAAGGGTGGCCGCTCCCTAATTGTAGAGCCAGTTACAGGTTTTCTGGATACAGATGATAACAGAGTGCGCTATGGACGCATAGCTGGTCTGTCCAGCCCAGAGTTCTGCACCGGAGCTAGGAGCCAATCCGACATAAAGGCCAAATTTGCTAAAATTACTTAAAATTCTTAATTATGGCATATTGCTGGAACATTAAGAAAAATAATATTAATTCTTTGTCGTTTTTTGGCAACCTAGGGTGCGCCCTGTGTCCCACCCACCCAACCTTATAGGAAACACACCCTAGTCCTAACTCCCAGTGGTCCCTGGGGTGAACTGACAGCTTCGCAAAAATTTTCCAGGTGGCCAACGTGCAATCCGCAAAGTTGTTCTCTTGGTCCATTTCTAGCTGTCCTGCATACAGTGCTGTGGCAGAGCTTCCCTGTTCACCTGACCTGTAAGCTGTAAGGGCCCTAATTGTACAGGCAGTCACAGGTTTATTCTGGAGATGATAACACAGATTTTTTTTTTTTTTTTTTTTTTTGGCAACTTAGGGTGCACCCTGTGTCCCACCCACCACAACCTTACAGGACACATCTTAGTCCTAATTTTACCTGTAGGCTAATCTTATCTCTCCCTAATTGTACAAATCCTACCTTATCTGTCGTCGACTCTTCTTTCTGAAGATAATCTCATTCCGGCAGAAGTCTTGATTTGACATTGTAGCAACATTGTTTCACATGCAGATGTGTGTGTGACCACCACTCCAGCTGAGGGCACAGAAGCACAGATTGATGTAAATTTTTCATATTCAGAAATATTATAAAATTGTCTGAATGACTCATTTGCCATTTAAACTACTTTTTTTTTTTCTTTTTTACTAAACTACATTTCACTACTCCTATTAGAGTGTGCATGTATACATTTTTTAGATAGTTTGCCTAGATTGTTTGACATTCGGTAAGACAAACGCAATAATCATCATGATGTTATCTGTAAGAAACTGTCTCAGTGCTATCAAAAACAGTAGCATAACAATAAAAAGCATCTAAATAGTTTGCAACATGTCTGTAAACTGTAAAACATTTTGAATAAAATATTGTTCACAAACATCTACATGTCTGTCTCTTTTAAAGTTTATATGTAGTATACAAGCACTGCAATTGTAGGTATTGTTTTTCAAACACTGCTTACAATCGTGTGTATAAAAGTTAAAATGTGATTTACAAATTTAAAAAAAAAAAATACTTTGAAAATAACTAACTTAAGTGTAAGTAAAATCTTACTTGTTGGAGACTCTTCTGTCATCTGTTGAGGTGTCTTCTTTCTGAATATAATGGCATGCCTGTAGAAGTCTTGCATGTTATTTCACTTTCCTGAAATCCTTGTGCTTCATTTCTTCAGTTCTTCATCACTGGTTGAGTGATGAATTCATTAGAAACCAAAATTTGAGAAATTAAACAAAACATGGAAACTCCGCTTCACTCAGAGCTTTTATAGACCAGTTATCAGTTTGTAAACTTGCAGCTCCAAGTGACGTCACTGTGACGTCTACTCAAAATTGGTCTATAGCGAGAACCTGTGACGTCACGGCGGGTCATTTGCATATGGGCACCTCCCAGCCATCAACCAATCATACGCCATTGCACCATAGCCCCATGCCCACTAGCGCTCAATTGCATAGACTGTAAAGCCTGGCTCACACTACAGGATTTTTAAAATCCTAACCCATTATGAAATCTGGTTGCAACACACACATAAGGAGAATCTTTGCAGATTATCTTCCCTGAAATCTTAAACATGCACACACTACAAGATTTGAAAATCGTGGCGCATCACACACTACAAGATATTATTAATCTTAGATTAGTGATCTTCCGCAACAGATCGTCATTTCAGCAACTAATGTTTACATATGTTAGCTAGCGTGCTAGCAGCTTTATGCGCTCACCCGCTATGTTGAAAACTGAGACAATTTCACTGCAGAGCTTTCTTTGCTCCATGCGGTTGCGGTATGTTTTCAACATATTATTCAGACAGTGTTACTACAAAAACATCATAAGCAGTTTCCTCCATCTCCACTATCCAATGGACCATACAGCAGCTGTTTTGCGGTCGGGCATTGGCTGTTGTGAAAGTACTGACGTAATCATAGCCGTGATCATCCTGAATTAAATTTCTGAATATCAAACATGTTTGATATGATCGGGGCGGCCCCGATTTGTGTGAGAGCAGATCGGGAGGTGCAAGATTCGATCTGTGAACGTAGGTTTACCAGATTACCAGATACGTTAATCCGTGCCGAACATAGGGACCGATCGAGGTGCTCGACAAAATTTTTGCGCTGAGGGAAAAATCGGGGCTAAAAATCTTGTAGTGTGAGCCCGGCTGAAGCGGCTTACATTTGTTATGCTAGATGTTAGCTTTGCTTCAAAAACAAACAGAAACGATTGTAATAACTGAGGACGTCTACACCGGATCTTAAACAGTTTGTTTGCGTCTCTGTACAGAATTCAGAAGGATTTTATCATCAGGAATTAGTGGATGATTTCTTTTTAGTGGCGTCTCAGATCGCGTTGGAGAATTATATATTTATTTGAAGCATTGCGCAGATTGTTTTGTAAAGGAGGCACAGTGTAACTTAATGGAGTTAAGCTTTTGTTGAAAACAAAGAGTTTTATTGGATCTGACGACACCTGCAATCTTAAACTGTAAGTAAATAATTTAATAATGCCTTGTGTTTAAATGGTGGGTTTTTCTATATATATATGTGTGGATAAAACATAGTTTTGCAGCGAAATTGTGTTTTGTTAGATGTAAAACGAGTTATTTTTACACAAATTTTGATAGCAATAATAGGTAAAACCTTTCATAACAATACCTAAAATATTCAAAATATATCGTCTGATTATACATTGATATTCACTTTGATTTGGACATAAAGAAGTATATCTGTGCCAAACACATACCTTCCGGTTCGTACAAGTCTCGGATTTTTTTTTCAAGCATGGCTGTGGTTGTGGCTAGAAGGGATAAGTTGCAGCTCTGACCAAAAGCTAACAATGAAATTAATTTTTCTACCTATTTGTGTTCTATTAACGTCTACACCTACCTCAACCCTAAACTTAACCCTTACTATAATACAAAAACAGTATTACTGTTGTACAGTACGACAAAAATAACATAAGATTGGTGTGCGCTGCCCAGTAGCCACAGCGATCTCCCTTCTAGCCTTTATAACCCACAGATGTAGATGACGTCACAAGACCGGAATTCCTTTTATGGGCACTTGTCCTGAAAGAACGCGCGCGCGCACACATAGGCCAGAACGAGAGCAAGAGCGCGCCCATTATCGTGCTTCGCTCGGCAGCGCTGCACAGAATTTGCTCGAGTTTCTCTAAAGAAGTGTGTTTTGGGTTGTAAAAAGAGCCGTATTTATGCGTGTCTGTGTTAGTGAATGGTGCAGACGCTCAGCTCTGTTTACTACAAACATACGCGTGACGCTCGCGGTGTTTTCAGCCTTTGCAGCCTCAATATATGAGTGCATGAACACATTAACAATCTCTAGAACTGCTCTGAGAGTCACTTCATGAGCATTTTACCGTTTCTTTTGCGGAAACTATTGTCATATAATGAAGACCCTAAAGGTTTAACTTGACAGTCAGAAATATAGTAATATATTACTTAATCTAAAGATAATACTACTAATCATAATTATATATACATAAAAATATTATTAAAACAATGTTTAAGCAATATTTACCAGAAAAAAATATTAAATAAAAAAAATAATTTTTCATTTTTTCCTTTTTGAAAAAAGGAAATAAATAGCCTATAATAAATGAATACTTTATCAAATCTAATTATCCTTTATAAATTCATTAGACATGTTTTTGTTTATTAAAATGTAATGAAACAATTAAAATAGAATCCAGAAAATTAATGGAAAACAGATTCACAAACAAAACTGAATTTGAGAAAAAATAAGATGTATTTCATAGGGCCTTAAAAACATGTAATTTTTGTTAAACTGTTAATAAGTTGCTGTTAAATTCTGCAAGTTTCATGATTTCAATCAATTAGACATAAATATTCTTTTAATGTAACCATTAAAATATAGTCTAGAAAAATTTAAATTGAATTTAGGAAAAAATAAAAGATTTCATAGGGCCCTCTTTATTTCATTTGTGTCTTTGTTTTATTGTAATTGTCCCTTAGTTTGTCACTTGCATCTAGGTTCTTATTATTAATAACAAAGATAAAATAACAAAAAATTACTACGTCATGATATAAATTGTTGTTGTGAAATAAAATTACTATATCATAAAATAAGATTTGGATTTATACTTTAAGCTAACTTACCAATATAGCAGACCTCTACATACCTGCAGGCTCGGTAGTTGTTCACCATAATCCTGTGTAGTGGCACTGGCATGTGATTATTATTATTTTTTTATTTTTATTTTTTAAAGGGTGTGGTGCTTGTTTTAATAGATAAAATAACTATGATCTCCATTTGGATCATCTGTTATTCAATTACCATTTCTGTTGTTCTGTTTTTTTCGTAGTATCGGTTCAGTAGTAGTAATATGATATTTTAGACAGGTATCGTATTGAAGTCAAAATTTGGGTATCGTGACAACACTACTCTATAGGTATTCAATATTAACATGAGGGCGAAACTGTGTGTGTTATGTAGAGTAAACGAGTTTCTGGAATCTTGCACATTTTCTATGAGGTTTTGTACTAGGTCAATATAAAAGGTGGAATAAAAAATGCGTAACATGTATTTTCTCAACTTTGTAATTCAATAAATATAAATCACTATGTATAAATATTGTGCTGCAAGGCTGCAGTTGGACACTATTGAATTTTTTTAGACCACACAAAACATCTTTTCTCATCATGCTAAATTTTAGTGCCTAAAAGCTTTCATAGAGTTCATAATAGGTTTTCTTAGGGCTAAGTATTGATTTCTTGATTTGGTTAGAGTCTGATTTGTTTTCAAATTTATTTTTGTTGCCCATGTTCATTTTTCAAATAAAAGAAATTATGTCACTTAATTTAGGAAATTATACAAGGAATCTTTTAACTTTATACATTTTAGAAATATTAAAAATTATCAACAGGCCTGATAGATTAGCATATATACAGTGATTGTCAAAAGTAAATAATGGAAATATGATGATTTTTAAATGTTTTAAATGATTATTATGCTCAAGGCTGCATCTATTTGATCAAAAATAAGCAATTTATAAACAGTCGTACTGTGAAACGTTATTACACCTACCCCAACCCTAAACCTAGCCCTAACTATAATACAAAAACAGTATTATTGTTGTACAGTATGATAAAAATAACATTAGATTGGTGCGCGCCCTTCTAGCCTTAACCCATCGCTGTTGATGACGTCACGAAGACTGGAATTCCTTTTATGGGCATTTGCCCCGAAAGAACGCGCGCGCGCGCACATCGACCAGAATGAGAGCAAGAGCGCGCCCATCATCGTGCTTCGCTCGGCAGCGCTGTACAGGACTTGCTGAAGTGTCTCCAAAGAAGTGTATTTTTGGTTGTGAGGGAAAGATTACCTTGTTCAACTTCCCGAATAGCCCTGCGTTACGTGAACAGTGAATGCTGTTTGTTTTTCTGGGGCAGCAATGAAGTTTCGCAAGTGTGTTTGATTGTTTCCGTCATTTCGGTTACGAATGTTTTATAAACAAGCCCCAGTTCGACGTTGGATTTGCACATCGTTTAATACCAAAATATACTAAATCCCGGTTATGATTCTGGACTGCAGACTGTGAAACCGCATTACAGGCTTGTGTTTTGTTAGCAGTCAGCTAGCAAGTGCTCGTGACTCCTTTAACTCCGCCCATGGCACGCTTCCAGAAGCTCGGCTGTTTTCGGAGTGAATCGTAAACCTGTAGCTTTCTTTTATAAATTTGATAAAACTAAAGACTTTTGGAGATATGAAGGATGCAGTACTCTATAGGTACTCAAGATTAACATGAGGGCGGAACTGTGTGTGTTATGTGAAGTGAACGAGTCACATTTTTTATGAGGTTTTGTACTAGGTGGAATGAAAAATGCGTAACGTGCCTGTTTTCAACTTTGTAAATCAATAAATATAAATCACTATATATAAATATCGTGCTGCAAGGCTGCAGTTGGATACTATTGTATTTTTAAACTTTATACATTACAGAAATATTAATTAAAAAAATTATTAACAGGGCTGCTATATTAGCTTATATACAGTGATTGTCATAAGTAGATATTGGAAAAATTATGATTTTAAATGTTTTAAATTGTCTCTTATACTCACCAAAGCTGCATTTATTTGATCAAACATATGCAATTTATAAACAGTCATATTGTGAAACATTATTGCAATTTGAAATAACGGTTTTCTATTTGAATACCTTTTAGAGTGTAATATATTCCTGCGATGCAGTGCTGAATTTTAGTATCATTACACTCTTAAAAATAAAGGTGCTTCACGATGCCGTAGAAGAACCTTTTTTGTCTAAATAGTTTCATAAAGAACCTTTAACATCTGAAGAACCCTTTTGTTTCATAAAAGGTTCTTTGTGGTGAAAGAAGGTTCTTCAGATTATAAAAAGGTAAGAGAGAGATCGTTCTTTAAAGAGCCTTTGACTGAATGGTTCTTTGTGGAACCACAAATGGTGGTTCTATGGCATCGCTGTGAAGAACCTTTTCAAGCACCTTTATTTTTAAGAGTGTAATCCAATCTTTGGTGTCAAAAAAAAAGCTATAACTCTGCAGTTTTATTTACAGAATCAAAATATCGTCTTGTTCTCTTTAGCAAATCTGCAATTTCTAATAAAGTAGAAGGAGTGATAGCAGTGTATTTTGTGTTTCAGCTCTGGGGCAACTACGCAATGAAGACAGCTGAGTAGTGGATGAAGTACACTTCATGGCTCTCTGGGTCAGAACATCAGTCTGTTTATCAAGGTAAGGGTAAGGTACTAAGGTATACCTTCATGTTGATCACATGACCAGCTGAGCCATGACTAAACTTACCACAAATAATTAAATTAAAAAAAAAAAATCATTTTCATACCTTCATGAATCATTTTTTGTACATCAATCTAGGTAAAACTTAGATTGTGAAATGTCATAATATGAAAGAAAAGATTGCTCGCTACTTCTATTTAATCACAACTTTGTTCACAAATCAAGAAATTGTATGCTTAGTATCATTTCTTCTTAAGAACATGCTGAATTATATTATTGTTACACAGTGTGTTATTTTAATTTATGAAATATTAAAGAACACAAACCAAATATACTTTGCACTACATGCATTGCAATCACTCAGTACTTCACAACAAGGTTGAAATTCACAAAACTAGATATTTTGTTAAGACTGGTGAAAGCCATTCAAAAGACTTGGCTGACATTATACTGAAAATTATTATTATTATTATTATTATTAATATTGTAACAGCCCTCCTCTTCCACCTCATCCAGGAGCAAGTACTCTGTTTGAAAACAAAGATCATCAGAATCAGAAAGAGCTTTATTGCTGGGTATGTTTACACATACAAGGAATTTGTTTTGGTGACAGAAGCTTCCACAGTACAACAGAATGACAGTGAAAAGACAAGATACGGAGCATAAAGAATAAAAAATTAATAAGTAAATAGGGAATATCAATATATAAAAAATAGTTAAAGAAAAAATACACAATATACAAAAATAGACAATAGATGGTATTTGTATGTACAGATGTGTTATGTACAAATGCAATGAAATGTAAATAAGTATGTGCGTTAAATAAATAAACGCATGAATAGTGTTGTGTATTACACATTTATTGCCAAGTTAACTTTTCATGAGATGGATTGCCTGAGGGGGCATATGATTGTAATCTGCATTTTAGCATTTAAATGACAGAAAAATTTGTTATAGGACAATCAAATATGAACAGTTAATTTGTGCAAAACCTTCCTTTACAGTAACTCTCCAGTCTCAGGTGAAAAAGAGGAGTGAGATTAACATAATGGCTTTAGAGGACTTTATATGGACTACTTTAAGGTAATTTTATGGTGACAGTCCAGCCCTCGTCCATCATTAAAGGGGAAAAAGCAGCCTGAACATCCTGCTAAACAGCTGCTTTTGTGTTTCACAGAAAAGAAAGCAAGTCTAACAGATATGGAGTGATGTGAAGGGGGACCCCCCCCACAGATTTGACTGATTCAGAACTTGATGACTTTTTAGATATGCAGACTGAACAAACAGAAATGGAAAAAAAAACAGAGGAAGACCCTAACATAGAGTTTGGGAAGGCTAAATAAGATCTAAATATCCTAAAATCCCCACAAAAGTTCAAAATTTTGTTGTTAGTACTTAAGGGAATAAAATGAAAAAATTACACACTTACCATCCCCAGTCAAAAATCATCTCAAGAAGCTTAAATCAATCAGATATAATAATATTTCTTCATCATTTACTGAAGTAACATGAGTCTCATCAATGTCAGATTCATAGCTGACAAATGCACTCTGGCCAGAGAATGTTCACTTCAGTGATCAGTTCACTTCAAACGATTCCTTAAAAGTGAATAAACATGTCTGTTTCAGAGCTCGTAGGTATGGTCTAGTCTGGTTTGGAGGTGAGAATCCATTCAGATCAGAGCTGAAAAGGAAAAACAATGATAAAGTCAGTCATTACAAAAGCCCAGAGTAGAACATTGAGAGTCAGTTCTTATTCTGTAACAGAATAAGAAAAAAAAATACTGGATTTTCATGACAAGACCAGTTTAGTTTGATGATGAACACATGACTAGTTGTTTTTAATGAATCAGCATCAAAAACACTCATGTCTTGATTTCATGTCATTAAGTTAAAACGTTACTTCATGTTATTAGATGACATGAATAATTCAGTTCATTGCGTTTGTTAATGGGCCTGAATAAAACGACTTAAACCGTTCACACAAACGGTGAGCAGAACGATCCTGACAGGGAGTGAAATTAGAGGAATAACAGAGCTGGATGTGGCCTTGACCTTTAACACCCCCCCCCCCGTCAGACGTAAAGTGGGCCTTCGGAACACTGTCACACAGACTTAATGCCCTCATTCGCTGGTTATTACACTCTGAGTCACATCCATGTGGCTCAGCAGGGCACCTCGTGGTCAAGTTGTCCCACATATCCACTAAACAAACCACCCTGTATTGTGCCAGGGTGGACTTTCTGTAAAAGATGGATGCACACCGCTTGTTTCTGAGAGAAATGATAGGCTGACTTGTCTGCAATCCAACACTGCCTTGCCTCACACATGTGTGTAACTTCCTGGTTGTTTTCAGTGTTGCTGTTGGACAGTGGGTTGGGAAAAATTGTGTCATTGCTCCTGAGGGTCAAGCCCTTCTACAAATGGACAAATACAAAAAAAAAACAAAAAACAAACAATAAACGAATAATAATAAAAAAAAAACTATGCTTAATTTTAGCATCACTATGGAAGCCTGTTTCTGCCACTGAATAATAAAAAAATAAATAAAAAAGGGTAATTGTGTAATACAAACTCACAATTCAGACTTTTTCCTCAGAATTACATGATATAAACTTGCAATCTGACTTTTTACTTAAAATTGCATAATATAAACTCGCAATTGTGAGTTATGAAGTCAGAATAGCAGGATATAAACTTGGAATTGTGAGAAATAAAATCAGAATTGCGAGTTGCAATGTGAAAAACTCGCAATTCTGACTTTTTTTTCCTCAGAATTATGATAAAATCGCAATTCAGACTGTTTTCTCAATTACATGATATAAACTCGCAGTTATGAGTTATAAAGCCACAACAGCAGGGTTGAACTCGCAGTTGCAAGAAATAAAGTTAGATTTGCAAGATAAACTCACAATTCTGATTTTTCCTCATAAATGCGAGTTATATCCAGTCAGAATAGCTGGATATAAACTCGCAATTCTGGCTTTTTTCTCATTAATGCGTGTTATAGCCAGCCACAATAGCAGGATATAAACTCGCAACTGCGAGAAACAAAGTAAGATTTGTGGGATTAAAAACTCACAATTTTGACTTTTCTCGCAAATGCGAGTTTATATCTCGCAATTCTGACTTTTTCTCATAAATGTGAGTTTGTATCTCACAATTCTGAATTTGTTTTTCTCAGAATTGTGAGAGATAAACTTGCAATTGTGAGTTATAAAGTCAGAATAACAGGATTTAAAACTGAGAAATAAAGTAAGATTTGTGAGATTAAAAACTCACAATTCTGACTTTTCTCACAAATGTAAGTTCGTATCTCCCAATTCTGAATTTTTCCTCAAAATTACTTGATATGAGCTTGCAATTCTGACTTTTTTTTCCCAGAATTACATAATATAAACTCACAATTGTGAGTTATAAAGTAAGAATAGCAGGATTTAAACTTGCAACTGCGAGAAATAAAGATTTGCAAATTTGTATCTTGCAGTTTTGACTTTTTTCTCACAATAGCGTGTTTATATCTCACGATTCTGACTTTTTCTCAGAATTGTGTGATATAAACTTGTGATTCTGAAGAAAAAAGTCACAATAGCAAGTTTATATCTTACAATTCTGACTTTGTAACTCACAGAGTTTATATGTCACAATTTTGAAAAAAAAAAAGTCAGAACAAAGTTTAAATTCTGGGGGGAAAAATGCAATGTAAAATTGCAATTGTGAGAAAAGTCAAAATTGTGAATTTTTGTACACTTTATTCAGTGGCTGAAACAGGCTTCCATATATCAAGTTAAAATCATAATATTATAACTCTGATTTCAGGACTCGCACCTAATTAATTTATAAGACTTATTCTTATGCTTTATCGGAATTTTACAGTGTCAAGTTGGGGCAAAATTTAGCAGTAATGCTCGTTATACCGAATGACCTGGTTTCAACCCTCATGCTGGATTAAAGGAATTCATCCTTTTAAATAAATCTATTAAAATTTCAGCTCTGTGCCAGTGGATGTTTAAGCAGGAACGGGGTCTCATTTGGTTCCATTTCAGTTACTTACCTCAAAGCTATGGTGACTTCAGCATTTTGTTTGGCAGCTTTACATGAAACCTAATCATGCATTAAGTACAGATTTTTTTTCTTGTAATTTTTTTTAAACACTATGCAAAGGCAATAATACATTTTCCTCCCCCCTAATCTTCTCTAACTCAGCCATTTTTTTTTTTCCCCCCTAAATCTTTTCTCTTAAGCATGTCTGGAACTCCTCAGTTTGAACACTGATTCTGATCCAGCTGGTTGTTCTGCTTGGTATTGAACAAGAGTTTTGGGTTTCCTCAGCTGTTTCCTCAGCTTTGCCATTAGATTGGTAAGATAAACAAGTCCTGATGTTGTCAAAACGATGTAGGGCTGCTAATATTTAAGAATGTTTTATTCAGTCTGAGAAAGTATTTGATTCCATTTGCTTTCAAAGTACGTTTGAATCACCGTCCTCTGGCGTTTCCCATCAGTAAAGGGACAGACTTCCAAGCTAGGCCCCAAAAATTTCAAGCCTGTGCTTCTAAATTGGAAATGTACCTTCTAGTTATTAATTGAGGCATCCTATTACTGAGATAGAATGCACATTTTGTGTGCATATGGAGTGTGGAATAATGAATAATGTTTTTGCAGTAAAAAGTCAGTCTGAACCGGTTTTCCAAACAGCTTTTTGTACCTTCTAGTGTACTGTAATTGCCCCCTGTGCATGTCTCATTGCCTGTGTATTATGCTTAGAATGTTTTCTAATCATCCTTATTTTAAATGATAATTGAGCTCGCATGCTCAGCTGAAGGTTGTTTGAAACGCTTAAAAGGCTTTACCAGAGGAGTGAGAAACAATTGTTGAAATTCTAATTAGGCAACATGGTGGTTTTTGCAATCATTGGTCTCCATGTTTAGTTGTCAGCATGTTCAGTGTAATATAATTGCGGGGGCAATGGCGAGCATGGGGGTGCCAGACTCTCCTCGGATTAGTGCTGAGGAGAGGAAAACGTGAGAAGCGTTTCCCACGAGGGAGGGAAGAAAGGAGAGGACACTGTCAAGGAGAGCAGTCATCTTCATTATCCCACAGCCCTGTTAGTGACACAGCGCGTCACTTTTACACGACGCCGTGCTTCATCTGCTGTGATCCCTCACAAGAGTCTGACCACTGAGTGGAATATTAACAAGGCTGCCTCAGATCTCCCCATAGGGCCTCCCCATTTGCTCCCCAAGTGGCGAGCAAATATTGCCCTGTCATTCCTGCAAATGAGGCCATTGAGGTGCTTGCTTGAATAAAGAACGTCATTGAAGAAATGATTACATGTCTGGAGATCAGAGATGGCCTAAGTCAAAGGGGGGGAATGTAGCTTCGAAATTACAACTTAAACACGTGCTGTGTTTCAATTGGCAGGATCCCTACGCATTGTTCACTGCTCCCTGCTACCTCAACACTAGATATCAGTTGAAGTCTATCTCATTTAAAGGAGAAGTCCACTTCCAGAACAAAAATTTACAGATAATTTACTCACCCCCTTGTTATCCAAGATGTTTATGTCTTTCTTTCTTCAGTCAATAAGAAATTATGTTTCTTGAGGAAAACATTCCTGAATTTTTCTCCATATAGTGGACTTCAATGGTGCTCCCAAGTTTGAACTTCCAAAATGCAGTTTAAATGCAGCTTCAAATGTCATATCTGTCTTTTTTTTTTTTTTTTAAGCAAATTGACTATTTAATTTAATTTTTTTTTTTAACCTCAAACGCTCGTCTTGTCTCATCTCTGCGATGCGCATGCGTAGTCTCTGTAATCTGGGTCAATATAGTTAGGGTATGTCGAAAAACTCTGGCTCGATTTCCTCTTCAACGTCAAAATCCTACTACATCGCTGTTTTACCTCTTTTTTTTTTTTTTGTGTAAAGGGTGTTTGATCTTCTCTGCATGTTCACTTTGTAAACACTGGGTTGGTACTTCTGCAGCGATGCAGGACGATTTTGAAGCTGGGAAAGAAAACAAGATGGCAGTTTTTCGACATACCCTAACTGTGTTGACCGTATTGAACGAAAAAAACAGTTCACGCAGACTTAGACAAGACTAGCATTTGAGGTTAAAAAGTATATAAATTTGTTTAAAAAATGACCGATAGTTTTGCTAGATAAGACCCTTCTTGCTCAGCTGGGATCGTTTAGAGCCATTTGAAGCTGTAAACTGTATTTTGGAAGTTCAAACTTGGGGGCACCATTGAAGTCCATTATACGGAGAAAAATTTGGGAATGTTTTCCTCAAGAAACATAATTTCTTATCGACTGACATAAGAAAGACATGAACATCTTTTACAAGGGGTGAGTAAATTATCTGTAAATTTTTGTTCTGGAAGTGAACTACTCCTTTAACAACGTGGTCATTTGACACCCTGTAATGTCATAAAACACAAACCTTGAGTTGGGCAAGCTGTAATATTTTGTAACTTTGCAGTAATTTTTACATATAAAGAACTTGTTTTGGCAAATCTGTGCTCTAAAATGTCACCCTTGTCACATACTCTCATAGTGTTTTTTTTTTTTAATGCAGCCTTTTTTTTTTTTTTGTTGTGGGCGGTTGTGTTGGGGTGTGCTTGTAATCTGAAGACATGCTGTAGCGGACATTAGGGGGTCTTGGTGACTCATTGGATGACTGTACTGTCCATGTAATTCTCTGCCCACAGATGTGACCTCTCACAGTGGGGTCCATAAGAGGACTACTTCATGCATACAAACCACCCAATGTGAGAAGCTAGATTAATTCTGCTCACTGAGAAATTCATTAAACATCACAGAGCAGTTTTTTGTGTTCAGAAGGTGGTGTTCAGTTAAAGGAACACTCCACTTTTTTTTGCTAATAGCTTAGCATAGATCATTGAATCAGATTATGTACAGATGTACAGATAATTTACTCACCCCCTTGTCATCCAAGATGTTCATATCTTTCTTTCTTCAGTCGTAAAGAAATGTATGTATTTTTTTTTTGTTGTTGTTTTGATTTTTTTTTTTTTTAAGGAAAACATTTCAGTGTTTCTCTCCATATAGTGGACTTCTATGGTGCCCCTGAGTTTGAAATTACGAAATGCAGTTTAAATGCAGCTTCAGAGGGCTCTAAACTATCCCAGTCGAGGAAGAAGGGTCTTATCTAGCAAAATGATTGGTTATTTTCTGAAAATAAAAGTTTATACTGGTTAACATCAAACACTTGTCTTGTCTAGCTCTGCGTGTACTCTGTGTATTCCGGTTCAAGACAATTACGGTAGGTTGACAAACTCCCATCTCATTTTCTTCTCCAAATCTTTTACCTTTTCTTGTAAAGGGCTTTTGATCTTCTTATTTGATTTGAAAATAAGATGGGAGTTTTTCGACATACCCTAACTGTCTTGAACTGGAAAACAGAATGCAGAACTAGGCAAGATGAAATTAAAAAATATAAATTGTCTTTATACATTTTTTTTTTTTAGATAATAACATTGTTTCGCTAGATGAGACCCTTCTTCCTCGGCTGCGATCTTTTAGAGCCCTTTAAAGCTGCATTCAAACTGCATTTTGGAAGTTCAAACTTGTAAATTTTTGTTCTGGAAGTGAACTTCTCCTTTAATGCAGAATTTCTTAGACCTTTTTGAACCAAGCCACCCTTTCATGACCCCCAAATGGCTCGTTTCCACCGAGTGGTAGGGTTCAGTACAGTACAGTACACAATTTTTTCAATTTCCTTTGTCAGAGGTTGTGATTGGTATCAAATAGCAAACCGAACCGTACCATACCACTTTTTTGGTACCCTTCCATTGGGGTACAAGACACAGCAAAAGGTACCAAAAGGGTGGAGCTAAACTCACTGCAGAACGTTGATTTGGTTCACTAGAATCATCACTTGTGCATGCTACAAGGATATAAAGCATCTCCACTCGTTCTGCCTTTACATCAGAGTGCACAAACACAAAAAAATGTAACAGTGTATTTTATCCTTTTATGTTTTCACACAGACAGTAGCTGTTTCTCTATTATGTTCTTGTCTGTTCTTGTGAACTTTTGCTCAAAAACCCGCATCATTTTCAAAGTATTACTGTTATTGTGTCATGAAATAGTTTTAAGAGTTTTCAGGCGAGAATGTAGTTGTTTAAAACTCAAATCTGTAGCTTATTTATAAAGAGAGCCCCTATTTTGAGCTCCAGGCGATCACTGGGCTCAGTGCTCAGTGCTCATGTATCCTGCCTAGAGCAGCTTTAGCTTGGCTAGTTCTTCTGACATGTGCCGCTGGCTCTGATGTCTCTGTAGTGATTTAAACATGTTACTATTCATTTTGGGTATACCTAACTGGCAGTCGTAGTTCTCATGAATCTATTATTTGTTCCTGGTCATATCGATTTGGCTGAGCACAAAGTTCTGTTTAATTTTTTTTTTTTTTTTTTTTTTTAACTTTACCGTAGTACAGTGCTGACTTTGTAGCATATGTTTGACTGAATACCCTTTATAACGACCCTTTATAAATATAAATTGAATTGAATAATTTGAAGTTTGATTCAAAATTTAAACTGATGAAATCCTTAACCGCTTGTAAAGGTGTGACGTTATACTGAAAAATTACTCGCCCTCAGGCCATCCGAGATGTGTAGATGAGTTTGCTTCTTTTTTGGAGCAGATTTGGAGAAATTTAGCAATGCATCACTTGCTTACCAATAAATCATTTGCAGTGAATGGGTGCCGTCAGAATAAAAGTCCAAACAGCTGATAAAATACTCAGCAAGTAATCAACACCAACTTGTGACATAAAAAAGCTATGCGTTTGTAATAAACAAATCCATACCTAAGGTGTTTTTAACTTCAGATGTTTTTAGCTTTCCGTAATATTGCTTTCTCCAGTGAAAATGTAGCCTTCTCTAAATCAGGAGAGAAGTCTGCACAGATAAAGATTAGTGTTGTCTGTAATAAACAAATCCATAATTAAAGGAGAGCTCCACTTCCAGAACAACAATTCGCAAATAATTTACTCACCCCCTTGTCATCCAAGATGTTCATGTCTTTCTGTTTTCAGTCGTGAAGAAATAGTTTTTTGAGGAAAGCATTTCAGAATTTTCCTCCATATACTGGACTTCATTGGTGCCCCGATTTTGAACTTCCAAAATGTAGTTTAAATGCAGCTTCAAAGGGCTCTAAACGATCACAGCCGGGGAAAAAGGGTCTTATCTAGCGAAACGATCTGTCATTTCTTTTGGAAAATAAAAATTTGTATACTTTTTAAGCACAAAAGCTCGTGTAGCACAGGCTCTGGGATGCGTGTTCACGAAGCTACTTACTGTTGAATCATGTCGAAAGGTCACGCGGAACATAGGCGGAACTACAGATCCAGTGTTTACAAAGCGAACACGCAAAGACTAAGAAAGTGCAAGTAAGTCAAACGCTGTTTACAAACAAAAAGGTACAATGATGTCGGACGATTCTGAAGTTGTAGGAGAAAATAAGATGGAGTTTTTCGACATACTCTACCTTTTTGAGCCGGAGTACACAGACGATGATTCGTAGTAGTGATGGGAAGTTTGGATCATTTTACCGACTCGGACCTTTGAGTCTCGTTCAGCAAAATGAACGAATCTTTTTTGAGTTATTTCATTCAGTTTAGCAAAATCGGCATCATGTGACATGTGACCCATAAGATGAACGAATGACTAGAAAAACCCGAAGACTTGAAACAGGTGAACTAATTCCAGTACAGAACCTAATAGGATGTTGCGCATGCACGACTGAAAGAAGACGACTCACTTCCCAAGACGACTCGTTCTTCCCGAGTCACATTAAAGATTTGTTCAAAATGAACGAATCGTTCAAGAACGACCCATCACTAATTCGTAGCATCGTGGACGTGCATCCCAGAGCCTGTGCTACACAAGCTTTTGTGTTTAAAAAGTATACAAATGTTTATTTTTCAAAAAAATGACAGATCGTTTCGCTAGATAAGACCCTTCTTCCTCGGCTGGGATCGTTTAGAGCCCTTTGAAGCTGCATTTAAACTACTTTTTGGAAGTTCAAAATCGAGACAACAATGAAGAAGAATCCTGAAATGCTTTTCTCAAAAACTATAATTTCTTTATGACTGAAGACAGAAAGACATGAACATCTTGGATGACAAGGGGTGAGTAAATTATCTATAAATTTTTGTTCTGGAAGTGGACTTCTCCTTTAAGATATTTTTAATGTCCTCTATCCATAACAATGCTTTCTCCAGTGAAAAAGTAAACTTGTGGATTTTGGTGTGAGGGGTCAACAGGGGATAGACTTTTTAACTGGAGGAAGCATTGTTATGGATTATGAACTTATTATTATGTGAACTATTGTCCACAAGTGATGGTTTAAAGTTAAAAGGCCTTGATGGATATTTTGTTTTTCTTACACAAACAGTTTTTCACTTCACAAGATGTTAATTGGTGGACTGACATCCTTTAGACCCTAGTGGATTATTGTGATGGTTTTTATCAGCTATTTGGACTCTCATTCTGACGGCACCCATTCACTGCAGAGGATCCATTGGTGAGCTAAATTTCTCCAAATCTGTTCTGATGAAGGAACAAAGTCCTCTACATCTTGGATGTGATTGTTGGTCACAATTCAATTTTTTTTTTTTTTTTTTTAACCCAGTTTGGAAAGTACTGCTTTGAAGTCAGTTTTCAGTATACTACAGTAAACAGTTTAAGATTTGTAACACTGCCTAACATCATAGAAGGTGGAAATGAATAGCTTTTTTTTTTTTTTTTAGGTTTTACCATTGAAAACCACATTATAAATAAAATAATATATATATAATAATGTCAAATAGTGTTTAATAAACTTTATTGGATGATAGGGTGAAATGGCATGAAACAGAAAATGTTTAAAATGTGATTTCATGGTCAGGAGTGAGTATGCAGTGTGTAGGATGATCATCTCTGACCTTTCATAACATCAGCACAATTGTAATATAATATAAAGGCCTCACGTTCCTGTTTGAACGACATGTTCCTCTCCACTGCCGCCTACGAACGGCCCACACCTGATGCTGATGCCTCATACAACTTACCCCACTCTATCGTCATTGTTTAAGCGTCCCTACGCCGATACGTGCTGCCCTTGGTACATTAAGTACTTACTCTTCACCGTGAGTCAGAGCACATCTCCTCGTAGCGGTATGATAGTGACGGGATAGGGGTTGACAGAGAAACCTTCAGCTACCTTTTTCGGCTTGTCCGTGTCCAGCGTGAGTCAGATAGCCCTCCCTTCCTCCTCCTTGTACCGGACTCCCTCTCATGTTCTAAGGAGGTGTTGAAATGAACACGCTCATTAGACCTACAGAGATGATTCACAACAATGAATCAAGCCGCCGGCCCACCGTTAGCACTCTGCTGGTCAGCCAGACTGTCGCTCTGAACGTACAACTGAAGAATGGCAAGCCGCTTGTTCCCTGCTGTTGCCATGGTTTCCAGCTCATTCGTCACAGTGTATTGCGTGTGGCTCCCTGCATGTTAAAGTGAAGGGGAGGGAAGAGTTGCGAGTCAGACCCTCAAACTAGAGTAGGCCTTGCTAAATTCTAGCAATGTAGGCTCAACCTTCAACCTCAGAAATGAGACTAGATGGACTATATTTACCATACATTACGAATTCAGAAGTTAAATGCACCCATGAAAGTGGAGTTTTGTCGCTTTTAGTTCATGCTGTTAGCTTTTACAGTTCCTCCTAACAGTTAATAAAATGATTTTTATCAGATGCATTAAATTGACTGTAAAAGAGACTGTAAAGATATTAAAGGAGAAGTCCACTTCCAAAACAACAGTTTACAAGTAATTTACTCACCCCCTTTTCATCCAAGATGTTCATGTCTTTCTGTCTTCAGTGGTAAAGAAATTATGGTTTTTGAAGAAAGCATTTCAGGATTTTTCTCCATATAATGGACTTCATTGGTGCCCCGATTTTGAACTTCCAAAATGTAGTTTAAATGCAGCTTCAAATGACTCTAAATGATCCCAGCCGAGGAAGAAGGGTCTTATCTAGCAAAACGATCTGTCATTTTTTTTTTTTTTGAAAAATAAATTTGTATTGCATCTGTATACTTAAGCACCAAAGCTCGTGTAGCACAGGCTTTGGGATGCGTGTCCACGATGCTACGAATTAGTGATGGGTCGTTTGAATGAATCTTTAATGTGACTCGGAAAGAACGAGTCGTCTTGGGGAGTGATCCGTTCAGTCGCGCATGCAAAACATCCTATTAGGTTCTGTACTGGAATTAGTTCATCTGTTTCGAGTTTTTTGAGTCGTTCATTCATCTTATGGGTTTGTCACGTGATGAACGAACGACTCAAACCTGAAAACTTGTCAGATAAGAGGCGAGGTTGAGCTAATCACAGACTAAAGACTGAAGGTAAGCAATGAATTAATCTTTTCAGTTTCTTATAGTTTTGTCTTGTTTGTAGTGTGATCAACGTTTGTGTAAGTAGTAGATGTGTTAGGGAAGTAACACGTAACGTTTTGCTAAAATGAACGAAATGACTCAAAAAGATTCGTTAATTTTGCTGAACGAGACTCAAAGGTCAGAGTCAGTAAAATAATCCAAACTTCCCATCACTACTACGAATCACGTCTAAGTTCATCGTCTGTGTACTCCGGTTCAAAAAGGTAGAGTATGGCGAAAAACTTATTTTCTCCTACAACTTCAGAATCGTCCGACATCGTTGTACCTTTTTGTTTGTAAACAGCGTTTGACTTACTTGGACTTTCTTAGTGTTTGCGCGTTCGTTTTGTAAACACTGGGTCTGTAGTTCTGCCTACGTTCCGCGTGACCTTTTGACGTGATTCAGTAGTACGTCGTGAACGCGCATCCCAGAGCCTGTGCTACATGAGCTTTTGTGCTTAAAAAGTATACCAATTTTTATTTTTCGAAAAAAAATTACTGATCGTTTCGCTTGATGAGACCCTTCTTCCTCGGCTGAGATCATTTAGAGCCCTTTGAAGCTGCATTTAAACTACATTTTGGAAGTTCAAAATCGGCACCAATAATGAAAATCCTGAAATGCTTTCCTCAAAAACCATAGTTTCTTAACGACTGAAGACAGAAAGACATGAACATCTTGGATGACAAGGGAGTGAGTAAATTATCTGTGAATTGTTGTTCTGGAAGTGGACTTCTCCTTTAATAATGTTGCAAAGTATATGTTGCTATCATAAACTTTTAAAGAATCCTAAAGAAATGTTTCACAGTTTTCACAAAAATACTAAAGCAGAACAGCTGTCCTTAACATTGATAATAATAATAAGAAGAAATGTTTCTTGAGCAGCAAATCAGCATATTAGAATGATTTCTGAAGGATCATGTGACACTGAAGACTGGTGTAATGGCTACTGAAAATTCAAACTTCCCGATTACAGGAATAAATTGCTTTTTACAATAGGAAGCTATAGAAGTCTGTTTTCTTTATAAAAAAAAGTTAACTCGCAGCTTCTCACAGTGCTGACTTTTTTCCCAGAATTGTGAGAAACAAAGTCTGAAACATAAGATAAAAAGTATCTTTTATTTTTTTTATTCTATAGCAGAAAGAGGCTTTCATAGTTTTTTTTATAAAACTTCAGAATTCTGTTTACATCCCACAAACTATTTTCATTATTAACTATTTTTATTATTATTAACTGTTCAAGCCAGTTCAAATTCAAGCAGTTTCTTGTGGAGAAAAAGAGACTTCCTTTCTACTTTCGAAATCCTACTTTCTCTTACTGATTTTTTTTTTTTTTTTTTTTTTTTTTAGGGCTGTCAAACTATTAATCGTGATTAATCGCATACAAAATAAAAGTTTGAGTTTGCCTAATAAATGTGTGTGTACTGTTTGCAATTATGTATATATAAATACAAACACATTCAGGTACATGTATAAGAAATATTTACAAGTATATGTATGTATTATCATTTTTATATAGTTTATATTATATATAAATACAAATGTTTTACATAGATAACAAATTTCTCTTAAATATATAATTTAATTTGTGTAAACATATACATAATAATTACACACAGTACACACGCATATATTAGGCAAACTCAAACTTTTTTATGCGTTTTACAGCCCTAATTTTTTTTTTTTTTAATACAAACAAACACTAAATAAGTTTTACAGGAAAATGGAACATCACTTGCTCACAAATAAATTATATGATGTGAATGAGTACCATCAGAATGAAAGTCCAAACAGCTGATGAAATAACTCCAAGTAATCATCACCAATTCTAGTCTTTGTAAATGAAAACCTTTTTTTAAGGTCCCAATAGTAACTGTAAAAAAGGCTGCATTTATAAAGCTCTAAAAACCGTACTGACTGACGTTTTAGTGCACTTCCTGCAAATATGGAAAAAAATAAAGGGTCTCAATTAAATATGTGCAGTTTGACATGGTTAGTTCAAATTGTCACATGACCAAAGCAGTTTAATTCCTGTTTGTACCTTAAGAAGTTGATGGCTGTATCAAAGCTCCAAAGTAAACTATGTTAACAAAAATATGACAAAGATTTTTGGTACACAATGTCTTTAAGATGTCTAGTATTAATGTATGAATTCACAGATATTCAGTTTTGTTGTGTGTAGTTATAGAATGAGTAAACATGTTGATGTTCACATTAGTGACTGGTGGGATAACAATGAATTTAGGTATACATATAAATCCAATCGCAGTTTTTAGTGAAGATTGCACCAAAATGTTACAATGACAAAATATTGCACTAGATTAAAAGTTCAAATGTTAAATAAGCATTGCAAACAAACAAATAATAATTTTGTTTTTATAGGAAAATGGAACAAAAGTAGTGAAAATGTTTCTTTTATTTTTCCTTTTTTGAACATTCTTATTTTGAAGATACTTTTTGACTGAATTCAGTAGGTAGACCTTTGTAAATCATCAAACATCACATTTTCTGTTGTCATGGCTTTTGTCAAAGGAATTTAAAAAGCTGTATGTAGCAACATTTTAATATTTTTCGGTTTTATTATTGTCAGTTACACTTTGAGCTTACTTGTACATGATCTAAGCTTAGACGTGTTATTTAATCTCAATTTTCACTTAACTGTTAAATATGGCAGGTAGGTGTCTCTTTTTAATTGACATGCAAAGATATAATCACAACTGAGAAGTTACTGAGAACTCTCTCCTCCTACAGTTTTTAGGAACAGTTCTTCCTACGATTGTACACTAGAATACTGCACTAAATATAACAACATACAACATCACACTCAAGTCTCAGCACATTAACAGTTAGTATATTTAGATAGTGTTTATCTCAGTTCTATAAATACAAAAGCAAGAATACCTGCCAGATAATGATGTAAATCAGCGCATCAGTAGAATGTATGGAACCTTCCTCTCACAGCTATTTCATTCTTGAATATGAATTCCAGGTTCCAGTTTTGTAGTTAAACTTTTCAACTTTTATTGGCGCATTGTCCGGGTATCATGGTTTTGTATGTGTGTATCCTCTAGGTTATGGGGACCAAATGTCAGGACAGGTTTCTTTTTATTTTGGGCTTATAAATCTGGGCCTATAAATTTTACAGAATGGTGTTTTTTGAAAATCTAAAAAAAAAAAGTATTATCAAAAAATATTTAAAATATGTATATTTCCACAAAGGTGGTAAGCAGCACAACTGTTTTCAAGATTAATAATAATAGGAAGTGCCTCCTGAGCAGCAAATCAGCATTTTAGAATGTTTTCTAAAGGAATATGTGACACTGAAGACTGGAGTAATGATGCTGAAAATTTAGCTTTGCCATCATAAGAATAAATTACATTTTCAAATATATTAAAATAGAAAACAGTTATTTTATAATGTAATATTATTCTACAATATTAGTATTTTTATTTTATTTTATTTTTTTTTACTGTATTTTTGATCAAATAGCTATAGCCTTTTTGAACATAAGGGGCTTCTTTAAAAAATAAATAAATGCTTCCATAATAAATCTTACTGAACGCAAAGTTTTGAAACTTTTATCAGTTTTTTTTTTTCTGTTTTATAGTAATTAAAGGAGAACTCCACTTCGAGAACAACAGTTCACAAATAATATACTCACCCCCTTGTCATCCAAGATGTTCATTTCTTTCTGTTTTCAGTCCTGAAGAAATTATGGTTTTTGAGGAAAGCATTTCAGGATTTTTCTCCATATAATGGACTTCATTGGTGCCTCGATTTTGAACTTCCAAAATGTAGTTTAAATGCAGCTTCAAAGGGCTCTAAACGATCCCAGCCGAGGAAGAAGGGTCTTATCTAGCGAAACGATCTGTCATTTTTTTTTCAAAAAATAAAATTTGTATACTTTTTAAGCACAAAAGCTTGTGTAGCACAGGCTCTGGGATGCGCGTTTACGACACTATGTACTATTGAATCACGTAGAAAGGTCAGGTGGAACGTAGGCTGAACTACAGACCCAGTGTTTACAAAGCGAACGCGCAAAGACTAAGAAAGTGCAAGTAAGTCAAACGCTGTTTACAAACAAAAAGGTACAACGATGTCGGATGATTCTGAAGTTGTAGGAGAAAATAAGATGGAGTTTTTCGCCATTCTCTACCTTTTTGAGCCGGAGTACACAGACGATGAACTTGGACATGATTCGTAGTAGTGATGGGAAGTTCGGATCATTTTACCAACTTGGACATTTGAATCTCATTCAGCAAAATGAACGAATCTTTTTTTCCGAGTCATTTCGTTCATTTTAGCAAAATATAATTAAAATGTTATGTGTTACTTCCCTAACACATCTACTGCTTACACAAACATTGATCACACTACAAACAGACAAAACTATAATGCTTCCTCTTATCTGAGAAGTTTCCAGTTCGAGTCGTTCGTTCATCACGTGACAGACCCATAAGATGAACAAACAACTCGAAAAACCCGAAGACTCGAAACAGGTGAACTAATTCCAGTACACCTAATAGGATGTTGCGCATGCGCGACTGAACGAATCACTTCCAGAGTCACATTAAAGATTCGTTTAAATGACCCATCACTAATTCGTAGCATCATGGACGTGCATCCCAGAGCCTGTGCTATATGAGCTTTGGTGCTTGAAAATATACTAATTTTTATTTTTCAAAAAAAATGACCGATCGTTTCACTAGATAAGAGCCTTCTTCCTCGGCTGGGATCGTTTAGAGCCCTTTGAAGCTGCATTTAAACTACATTTTGGAAGTTCAAAATCGGGGCACCAATGAAGGCCATTAAATGGAGAAAAATCCTGAAATGCTTTCCTCAAAAACCATAATTTCTTTACGACTGAAGACAGAAAGACATGAACATCTTGGATGACAGGGGGGTGAGAAAGTTATTTGTGAATTGATGTTCTCGAAGTGGAGTTCTTCTTTAAAGGGGTCATCGGATGTCCATTTTCCACAAGTTGATATGATTCTTTAGGGTCTTAATGAAAAGTCTCTAATATACTTTGATTAAAAATTCTCAATGGTTTTGTAAAACAACACCCTTTTTAGCTTGTCAAAATGAGCTCAGCAAAAATCATCTCATTCTAAGGGGTTGTGCCCGGTTGCATAAAGAACCTTAAGTTTTTCCCTTAAGTATGAAACTTAAGGCATGATTTCCCCTTACCTAAGGGGATGATTTAAGGGTGTTGCATATAATCCCTTAAACACTTCCCTTACTAAAGGGAAACCATTAAGTGTTTTACGACAGCGGTTCAAAGTTTGCCGTTAAAAAAATCTACTGTTGCTATGGACACGCTATTTTGTAATGCAGATAGCGGTGTAAGTTTTCACAGAAAACTATATGACACGGATAAGGAGAACAAAATATAAACCAAATATAAACGAGAAGGACCAAGCGAGATGGAAACTCAAACTGATAATTCACTCAAAACGAAAAATTCTGAAAAATCATTTTATTGAGTTTCTGAGGCGATGTGAACATTATGAAGCGCTGAACACTCTCATGCTGTGTATGTTTCATTCATACCCGAAGCCGGAGGGCGCTCTTGCGCTGAAAGTCCAATCCGGACTCATAAAAGTGTTATGATGGAATACAGCAGTAATCGCCGCAGCTAAGCTGAAACGTAAACACAATAAACACACGATTGCGACAATATACGGTTCATGTGGTTTTTTTTTTTAAGTCATCTCCAGGTAATACGTAGTAAAATACAGAAATAAAATATAGAATATAAATTTGTTCTCGGTGTGACGGACTCATGTTTGAGGTATTATGTGTGAATGTAATCAATGGTTATATGTGAATAAATGCCTAAATTAAAATCTGTTTAACATATAAAGAGGACGATCGTGGATTGAATCAGCGCGCTGTGTAACACTTAAGGTGGCATTTTCCATACCTTATGTTATACTTAGGGAAATGACAGCTAAGGGGCTTTATGCAACACTTAAAGGGTTTTAAGGGATACTTAAGAGAAATACTAAGGGTCTATGACGTTTCAACTAAAAAAACCCTTAAGTAACATTTAAGGGATATTTTATGCAACGCCCTTAAGTGTAAGGGAAACATAAGGGCGATCTTAAGGGAAAATTACACTTAAGGGGCTTTATGCAACCGGGCATTGCTCCTTTAAATGCAAATGAGCTCTGCTCACCCCGCCCCTCTGTTCTCTCTGTGGATGACGATGTTGTTTACTTTAGCCGCATTTAGCTGCGTTTAGCCGCTAAACTTCCTAACTACCACGTTATAAGGAAAGGCGATCGCAAAGATTCATAAAAAAAACGCTTATACGCACTTCTGCTGTAAGTGAAGCTGGATAATGAATGATTCATGCGAACATAGACGGATATATGTAGATCAGGAGGCGCATTCCATTCACAAATAAATGTAGGTTAATCTACTGCATCTTCAGCTGCTCAGATGTCGGGAGTAAATGACGACCACTATGTTCATTATTACATCCAGCAACACAACACCTCAATCGCTCAATCGGAGATATTCTTGTCTAACTTACATCCCTGCTCCGGCATCGAAACAAGGAAAGTTACTGGACTGTTACCGCTGGTCTAAGGTAAGAGCTCATGTCAATCAACTATCATGGGAGCGGCCTCTGTCGGTGTGACGCCACATCGACATGCATCTGAGAATGGCTCGATTTGAAAAAGGGGATATTATTTTTACTTAAACCACTGCATGGATTTTTATCATTATAGGGTAGATTTGTACATACACTGCCAACACACATTAATGTTCAAACAACATGGAAAAGTGAACTTAGCATCCGATGACCCCTTTAAGGATAATATGCAGCACAATGTGCTTTGATAGAAGATTTATGTATTGTTTACGTCAGTGAATGGGGTATTTCTGTCTTTTTGATGGACCTATGGACGTTTGAAAGATAATAAAAGTTAGAAAACATTGATACAGTATATAGCATTCACACAATTCTTATTTGTGAATGGAGGTTACAAAAACTAAAGAGAGCACGTGGCTATAGTAGACTGATGAAAGAGTCCCATGAAGAGAACCATATGATGTGAAAAACAATCCAAGAGCTTTCATTCTTAGCCTTTCTCAGTAACGTGGGGTTCAGTGCTGCGTGTAAGACATGGCCGTCTCAGGGGAGCGACCTTCATGCTCCTATCCAGGGGGACTGGATTGCTTAGCAACTTTTGTTGGTTACAGCATCTCCTGGTTGTGCTGTGACACAAGGGTGTAAGACCACTCCACAGCAGAGGACCCCTGACAAGAGAGAGCATTTACTGTGTGTTTCTATATGTGTGCATAGCTGGTGGATTGATTATAAGCTTGATTGTTGTTTAGCTGGGAATCTAAACAATGATTTGTATTCAGAGCTGGATTATATTGGATTTCCTCTGCTTCTTGTGAGTGATAAAGCATAGCAAATTAATGCTATCAGCTTAGTTAAAAACAAGGCAAACTGCAGATGAGGAGTGAACTAAAAATATTTATATATTAGTAAATAAATAACCTGTGTGCAGAAGTTGGCATTTGAAACAATCATAATAGCATATTATTGTGATCTTTGAGATGTAAGAGTGAATAAACTTTATTTGTTATAAAGGAAGGCTTTAATCATCTACTTACTCAGCTATATTGTATCACACCTCTCCTAATAGCAGATGAAAATGCACTGATTGGCGTCAGAGAATATTTGTACCCTGCTGTTAAATATTGAGGCAGAAGGCAATTTAAATTCAATGTGATTTTACACTAACTTCATTATCACTGACTATTTTTAATGGCTTGTATAGAAACAGAAGCCTGGCACGTCACCCTCAGTCCTCCTCAACAGGTGATCTACTTGTCTGGGACATTTGTGAAGATATTTTACGTCTTTGGAAATTTTAGTCTCCCTGAACAGCAATAGGAGGCTTTAGTGTTAAGTATGAACTGTAAAAAAATAAATAAAATAAAAATAAAAAACAAAAGTCGCTGCCTTAAATTTTTAAGTACAATCGCCTTAGCTACAGTTGAGGTCAAAAGTTTACATCCCCCTTTCAGAAACATTAAAAATGTTAATTATTTAACCAAAATAAGAGGGGTCGTACAAAATGCATGTTATTGTTTATTTAGCACTCACTTGAATAAGATATTTCACATAAATTTGTTTACGTGTTTATAAAATTGTCCCGGCTTAAACGTTTACATACACTTGACTCTTAATACTGTGTTGTTACCTGAATGATCGACAGCTGTAGTTTCTTTTTTCTTTTTTTTTTACTACTTTTTTTTACTATTTTTTGTTGTTGTTGTTGTTGTTGTTGTTGTTTAGTGGTAGTTGTAAATGAGTCCCTTCAGAAAAATCCTTCAGGTCCCACAAATTCTTTGGTTTTCCAGCATTTTTGTGTATTTCAACCCTTTCCAACAATGACTGTATGATTTTCAGATCCATCTTTTTATTCTGAGGATAACTGAGGGACTCGTATGCAACTATTACAGAAGGTTCAATCGCTCACTGATGCTCCAGAAATAAAAATGATGCATTAAGAACCAGGGGGTGAAAACTTTTTAACAGAATGGAGATGTGTGCATTTTTCTTATTTTGCCTAAATATTATATTCATTTAGTACTGCCCTTCAGAGGCTACAGAAGATACTTACATGTTTCCCAGAAGACAAAAGTTAAATTTACTCTGATTTTCAAATTTAAAAGGTTTTCACCCCCCGCTCAGTGAGCGTTTGAACCTTTTGTAATAGTTGCAATAGTTGTAATAGTCCCTCCTTTGTCCTCAGTGTGAAAAGATGGATCTCAAAATCATATAGTTATTGTTGGAAAGGTTTCAAATACACAAAAATGCTGGGAAACCAAACAATTTGTGGGACCAGAAGGATTTTTCTAAAGAACAGCAGGCAGTTTAACTGTTCAGGACAAACAAGGGACTTATGAACAACTATCACTAAACAAAAAAAAAACAACAACAAAAAAAAACACACAGCTGTGGATCATTCAGGTAATAATACGTATTACGAATCAAGTGTAGGTAAACTTTTGAAAAAAAAAAAAACCTTTAAGTTTCTCTTGTGGGCTATATATAAACATCTTTTATGTGAAATATCTTATTCAGGTCAGTACAAAATAAACTAACAAATTTATGATCCCTCTTATTTTGGTAAAATAACATTTTTAATGATTCTGAAAGGGGGATGTAAACTTTTGACTTCAACTGTGTATCATTTCAACTAAAATTACATTAAACTGACTTAAAAGCATCAGTTGAATCTTGTATAACTAACTTTATTTTGATGAGTTAATGTAAAAACATGTTATCGTGACTTATTGATCATGCCATTTTTTTAATGTATGAATTTATTTTTGAAAGTGTGTGTGTATATATATATATATATAGCTACAATATTGTCAAACTAAACTTTGATTATTACTATTATTGTTTATACTACTACTGCTAGTAATCATAATAATAATGTTACTATTTATTAATTGTTAGTTAATAAATTGAATTGAGTAATTATTAAATGTTAATTGTTATTAATATATTCTCCCTCTTTATTATAAGTGAGGCAAAAAGTGCAAAGCAAAAACTCAGGGAGAAAAATCCTTTATTTTTAGCTGCACATCTCATTTTTTTCCTCTAGATGTCAGTAATCAACCAGTGTTTTTTTTGTGTGTGCGTGTGTGCTGAAGTGCTGAAGCTGCTAATATGGGTTTGTTGTTCAATGTGATCTTTCTAGGACTTAGCATCTACAAATCAATAATTCAGTCATGTTTTCAATTTATTCTTCATCATTTATTTATAAGTAGTGTAGGGTCAATATCACCATAGAGTGCCTTTCAACCCTCACAATACTCACAAATTTTGGTCGTAATTTTCCATTCGCTTTGTCATGTCATAAATAGTAAACACTCAAGTACTATAGAAACATATTAGCTGAGCTCCCACACTTTTTTTTTTAGATAATTATGGGCCATTATTTGAAGCATAAACCATAAGATATGTCCACCCTGCCATGTACATATATATTACTGTTATTAAATATGTTTTCTTTGCAATATTAAGATGCAAATTATATTTTCTGGAAGGTATAATGTCCCTTTCCTAAACAGGGTTATTTGTTTGCTTTCAAATTATATATATATATATACATAAAAGAATTTAAAAGATTTTATGTAAAAGATTTTATGTAAACCATGTGTTTTTAAAGAAACTTGAATTCGCACGTTTTTTTTTTTTTTTTTTTTTCATTTGAAAAAAACTGTGATTATTTGGATGCAGTTTTTTGTTTGCATGTTATTGCCCCCACACCTAGCTATTGAACACACTGGATTATATAGATATGATTGAATTATTATTCAAAATATTACTTTAAAATATCAGGATGACAGGGTGGACACATGACACAATGAAACATTTATTCACCTTCGACCAAAAATAATATAATAATAATAATAATAAATAATATAATATAATAATACAT
Organism: Cirrhinus mrigala; assembly: GCA_036247105.1. Lineage (NCBI taxonomy): Eukaryota > Metazoa > Chordata > Actinopteri > Cypriniformes > Cyprinidae > Cirrhinus > Cirrhinus mrigala. The sequence continues at coordinate 14,876,933 of CM070027.1, read as the reverse complement.
TCTAATTATATTAATAAATAATACATTCTCAATCACATTGATAAACCCCTCTACCCCAATATTAACTACAAATGAATGCTATGTCCACCCTGTCATGTGTATGTCCAACCTATCAAGTCTAAGTGGCCGACAGGGTGGACATTTTGGAACAACGACAAGGTGGACATTTTAAGCTTCAATTAGCATATTAGCTTACAACAAACTGTGACTAGCTAAATAGTTAGTCTGGTTGTTGAAGAATTTGGTATATTTAAACTTACAGATTTTGAAAATACTGTATTCTGATCACTTCTGGCATATTTTTTTTTTACCTACAGGGTGGACATGTTAAGCAAGTAACTCATACAAAGAAAATTTGTCAATTGAAAAGTCTCCAACTTACTCACCTCAGCCGTTGAAATTCCCGCCACTGAAGACAAAAAAAAATCTGTTGTCCTGATGTCGCTAAAGGGGATGGCCTTTTCTTAAAGGGGCGGATTCCCCAATATGACAGGGTGGACAACCATTTAAGGGACATGGACAAATTCTTCTTTTTTGCTAAATAAAAATATTGTTTTTATTACCAAATGATCAATACACTCAAATTGAGTAATCTCTTATTTAACAAAATATGAATAGGAGAACAAAATTTTTAAATTTGGTGATTTGACTATATTCTACTCTCATTCAAATTTAGTGAGCAGTGTATGGGACATGGCAAAATAACACGCATCCTCTTACACAAAACAAAAAAAAAAAAAATCTATAAAATGTATCTAAAGAGCCAAGTAATGATTTTGTTATGAATATAAAAACTAAGTCTAATATAACACACCCTTTCATAGTCATTTTTATGTTACGTTATCATGGCAAGTGAGTTATTTATGTACAGGACACCAAAAATGATATTGACCCTGTTTTTTTTTTTTTTTTTCCTGCCAAGAAGTAATGTTCATTTATGGCATTATGGATATAGGAAAATAATACTGAATAGGTGAAAACAGCCTGAAAGTCTGGTTATTCAAAACTGCAGAAGCTGATTTTAAAATCATCATGAGAATAAGGTATAAAGGATATGAAAACCATTCTTATGTACTGTTAATATTTTATAACATTACTTGTGTTGTCATTATTATTTTACAACACAGACTTACAAAACCAGAAACAGGTTAGCGTTACTACAGGAAATTAAAAATGCATTCAGAGCTCCAAAAACTAGAAGAAAAGGTCAAAGTGCATCTCAGTCTGCTTTTCCTCGTATTCCTTTGCTGTCAGAGCTGTTTTTCCTCAGTTCGCCTGCTGGCGTTCTTAAAACAGGCCTTTTGTTGAGGAGAGACTTGAAGTGACTTTGCTGTGGGCAGGTGTTTCCACTAACAGTTTCGCGATGAGTTTCCTTGGATCTGACAAGGCATTTAAGACCTCCTCGCGGTGCTCTGCTGCCTCAGGCAGACCTGCCGCTTAAACGTTTAGCTTGGAAACGGTCCGGGATGTCAGAGTGGCAGTCTAGAGCATTTGCCATTGTGTCCGATATTCCAAATGACCTACCTCATACAATTCATAAGTCACAGACAGATAGATAGATTTATTGCAAATGATTTCTCATCATTTGGCACCATATAACCTACTTTATAAAGTTTGCTTCTCCAACAACAGACAGTGAATGAGAGGACTATCTCTTCATCTTTTAGGGCGCCTTTAGTCTTGCCTGTGCCAAGAGGCTTTTGTGCCTTGGCAGAAGGAACATCCCATAGCGGAGTGGCCCACTCATCTGTCATCGCAGCTCCTCTAGACTCTGGCTGATGTTAACACACTTTGATGTCAACTGTACATTCTGATGACATTCCTTCTCCAGCATTTCATTTACAACATTAGAAAGCATTTGGCAGATCGCAAAATGACAACAACTGACAGTCTGGAGCCTTTATGACGTGCTGCTAAACAATTGTCCTTGGTATGGAAGCTATGCAGTGTCTGTTTTTATATAGTGTGTTACAGCTGTAAGCTGAAATCCCTCTGGTCTCAGTGTTTGCTCTTAGGGTAAACAAACCAGCTGCACTTTAATGATTTTACAGCATATATATGTATATGTATATATATGTGTGTGTGTGTGTGTGTGTGTCTGTATATATATTAGTAAATAAATAATAATAAATAATAATATTAGGGATGCAACAGTACATCTCAATAAATACCTTTATATAAATAAATTTGTGATTTAAAATGTGATGTTCTGAACAAAAAACATTTTTTTTTAATGTTTTCTTAATGTTTTTTTTTTTAAAGAATTATCTTCTGCTCACCAGACCTGCATTTATTTGATCCAAAATACAGCAAAAGCAGTAATAGTGTGAAATATTTTTACTATTTAAAATAACTGCTTTCTATTTAAACATATTTTAAAATGTAATTTATTCCTGTGATTAAAGTTACATTTTCAGCATCATTACTCAAGGCTTCAGTGTCACATGATCCTTTTATAGATGATTTTAGATTAATATTTTTATTTAGCAAGGATGCTTTAAATTGATCAAAAGTGATGACAAAGACATTTATAATGTTACAAACGATTTCTATCTCAGATAAAAGCTATTCTTCTAAACTTTCTATATATCAAAGAAACCTGAAAAATTCTAATAATAATAATAATGTTTGAGCAGAAAATCAGAATATTAGAATGATTTCGGAAGGATCATGTGACTGGAGTAATGATGCTAAAATTCAGCTGTGAAATCACAGGAATAAAAATGAAACATTTTAAAATATGTTCAAATAGAAACAGTTATTTTAAATAGTATAAAAAAAGAGTATAATAGTTTATGCTGTACTTTGGATCTAATAAAAAAAAACATAACTTTAAACTTAACTCTTTATTTTCATAACTTTTCTTGTCCCTTGTATAATCTGTCAGAGGGGTCTTTCTATGATTATTTTCATTATTCAAATATATTACTTAATGCAAAGATAGTTCTACTACTAATAATAACATTATTATCAAAACGTTATTTTTAAAAGGAATATTTTTGTTACAAGAATTTGTGTTTCTGAAAAATAAATAATAATAATAATAATAATGAAAATAATAAGTCGTTTCTTATAAAATCAATTCATTAGAGATTATTTTGATTATTAAAATGTAAAGAAATCATTAAAATGGAATCCAGAAAATTAATAGAAAACAGAATTTGGTAAAAAAAAAAAAAAACTGAATTTGAGAAAAAGAAAGAAAACATATATTTCATAGGGATTTTAAATGTAATTTTTGACAAACTTCTAAGAATTTGCTGTTAAATAGTTTCATGATTTCAATTAATTACACATGATTTTTGCTTAATAAAATTTAATTTAACCATTGAAACAAAGTCTAAAAAAATTAAACTGAAAAAAAAAAACTAAATCCAAAAATGTTGAAACGGAAAACAATGTAATTTTGGAAAAAATAAAACTGATTCAAGGCCTTTTTTTTTTTTTTTTTTTTTTTGCAAAAAATGTTTCTTTCTCAAATAAACGCTAGAATGTTAATAGACTGAGCGAATACGTGGTTTGTTTTCCAAACAAATTGATGACATAACCCACAAAGTAGTGTACAAGTCACAGAAAGGAGTTTCAATAATATATACTCAAGCTTGTTTGCGTGAAAGCTTTTAGCATGAGCCCTGCTGAAGCATCAGCGCTTAAATCTGACAAATGTGACAGCCTCTGAAAATCTCATTAGAGGCCAGTCCAAACCAATGAAGGGCTCCTTTTATCAGAAGGTCACAAGATGCTCCTCGGTGTGACCGATGCTTCTCACAAACCTCGCTGACAACGTCTTTTAAATCTTTGAGTGTATGATGACACATTTCCATAAAAGATGAAAGTGGTGAATAATACAAGAGACTCCTTCATGAAACATTGACTGTTCCACTGATGTCACTTCTTGACACTTTTTGATGCATCCCTCTGATGATCTGTAGATCTGAGGCTTGTGGTACCATATAGTATGTAGATTTGTGTGTGGTTTATGGCTCGTCTTTGATCTCTGATCTCATTAGTGTTCAGATTATTGTATGTTTACATGTACATTACGATATGAATGTACTAACAGCATCTAAAATCAAAAGGTATTGGAAGTATTAATTAACATTTACACTACCAATCAAAAGTTTTTGAACAGTAAGATTTTTAATGTTTTTTTTTTTTTGCACACTAAGCCTGCATTTATTTGATCTAAAGTGCAACAAATGTTTATATTTTTACTATTTAAAATAGCTGTTTTTTATTTGAATATATTTTAAAATGTAATTTATTTCTGTGATTTCAAAGCTGAAATTTTAGTGTCATTACTCCAGTCACATGATCCTTCAGAAATCATTCAAACATTCTGATTTGCTGCTCAAAAAAACATTGTTAAAAACAGCTGAGAGCAGAAATAATTTATTTAAAAAAATACATTATATTAAGAATGAGCAGAATACATTACCAATAAATACATTTGATATTTAATATCTGATAAATCGTGTAAATGCAATAAAATTAACCAGTTACTTAAATCTATTCAGTATTCTATTAACCAAAAAAGATTCATAATTCTATTTTAATATATTGTTATATATTATATACATTATAATAATATGCATTTAATACATTTTAATAGGGATGTGTTAAATTAATCAAATGTGACAGTAAAGAAAAAAATTCTAATAAATAAAAGTTGTTCTTACGGTCACCTTTGATCAGTTTAATTATCCTTGATGAATAAAAGTATTAATTAAAAATGTAAATAAATGCAATATAAATAAATATATATATATGTATGAATGCGTACATTTTCTAAAAAGACGACGTTACGTGATATATACAATGTAGTACGTTTGCTTCCTGTATGAATCACTAGTGCAACAACTGCTATTAAATATAATTTCTTCAAATATGTGTGTTTGCAAAGGATTCTTATTACACCGTATGGGATTCATTTGCGTGACGTTAAAAAGCTGACCAGCTCCAGATGTGACCAGTTTCTTTTTCAAAAGAACACCTTGAGTAAGTTAGTCTGTTAGCCTCGAACGTAGCGGGGGTTGTTTTGAAAGACACCAGTGAAACAGGTGTTACGAATTCATCATCTGCACGGCGTATTATTACTTCTGCTTGGAGAATTTCACTTCACCGAGGGCATTTGAGAGTTTGGGGAGAGTTGGCAGAGGCTTAAAAGGCCTGGCAACCTGGACAACCAGCCTGGAATTTGAACAACCGTTGGGAAACACTAAAATCCTTCCATTACTGGGAGGCTCTTTTACAGCAAACACACCGTGGGCATCTACACACACTCGATGGTGAAGCGTTATGTCAGTGACTAGTCTAAATCATAGTGAGTAAAATATGTAGGGTACAGATTTAATCTATCTCTAGCTGGTTAAACTGTTGCAACTCAACTCACCTCTCCAGCTGTAATCGAAGGTCTATGAGAAACACCTCCCCAGCAAGTTGCATTCTAGCTTAACACAGTTGCCATGCAACGCAGGTGTATAAATTTCCTCCCACAATGGAAATTAACTTGGGAGCTGCCAATGAACGAGAGGGCTATAAATACAATCCAGGATAATTATCATTGGTTCAGGGGGTTTTCAGAAGTGTGAGTCTTTGGCTAATCTGTGCATGGGGAGGTTAGACAAGCTGTAGACCCAGGTGCTCCTGTGTGTAGCATCTGCTCGTATGGCAGACATCCAGAGCCCCATCTCTCTCTCTCCACGCTCTCTTTTTCAGTCTATTCTTTAGGGTTGGAAGCCAAGATCCATGTCTTGTTCTTGTTGCTTCAGTTTTTGCAATCTATTGGCGACCATAACATGCCAATACCATAGCAGCTTTTGGTTCGCTACTTATTCAACAGTGATCCAACACTGATAATGAATATATAGCGTGAAACAGACATCGTCTGACTTCATAAATGACACAGATGTGCCATTTTTTAAGAATCAGAAACATACAGTGAAACAACCAGTGAAGTAGGCTGTTCCCAAACAAATGAATCTAAATCTAGAGGTTTTGAGGCAACCTCTGTAGTCCAATTCTTGAACATTACTCTTTTTTTTTTTTTTCCAAAACAAACAAACAAAAAACATTGTAGTTGAATGAATTATATTAACCATTTCTTTTTAGTGAATCAGAAACATACCGGATGAATAAATCTAGAAATCGGAGAGACAAAGAAATGAGTGAAGTAGTCTGAGAAGTTGAAATCGAAGAGGGAAAGATCGAAGTAGAAATCAAAGTTGTTGAAGTGAAAAAAAAAAGAAAAAAGAAGAAGCCTTAGAAGAAAAAATTCAAAGACGTCAAAGAAGAGAAATTCGTGGTCTAAGTATTTTAAGAAGATGAAGTCGAAATGGAAGAAGTGGAACAAGGGAAAATCGAAATAGAAGTCAAAGAATTCAAAGTGGAAGAAGTAAAAAAAAGATGAACATGAAGATGAAAAATTAAAGAAGTTGAAATCTAAGAAATCAAAGAGGGAAAAATTGAAATAGAAGTCAAGGAAGTCGAAGTGGAAAAAGTCAGAGAGGAAGGTTCGAAAAAGAAAAATTAAAGAAGTCAAAGTAGTCTAAGAAGAAGTTGAAATTTAAGAAGCTGAAGAGGAAAACATCTAGAAGTCAAATAAGTCAAAGTGAAAAAAGTCAGAAGATATTGATAAAAAAAATTGAAGAAAAATAAAAGAAGTCAAAGTAGTCTAAGAAGTTGAAATCTAAGAAGTTGAAGAGGGAAAAATCTAGAAGTCAAAGTAGTCTAAGAAGAAGTTGTCGAAATCAGAGTCGAAGAAGGAAAAATCGAAATAGAAGTCAAAGAAATCGAAGTGGAAAAAGTCAAAAAAGAAACTGATAAAAATTAAACAAGTCAAAGTAGTCTAAGAAGATAAAGTCGAAGAAGGAAACATTGACTAAGAAGAGGGAAAAATCGAAAATGAAGTCGAAGATGAAAATATTGAAGAGAATGAAGTTGTCTAAGAAGAATAAGAAGAAGTCAAATCTATGAAGTAGTAGTAAAACATGAAAAATCTACAAAATCGAAGCAGTTGAAATATTTGAAGAGGTCTAAGAAGTCAAAAAAGAAAAAAATCTACAAAATCAAAGAGGGAAAAATCAAAATAGAATTTAAAGAAGTCGAAGTGGATAAATTCAAAGAAGAAGAAATCAAAGAGGCCTTAGAAAAAAATCAAAGAAGTCAATGAAGAAAAATTAAAGAAGTCAAAGTAGTCTAAGAAGAAGTCATTGAAGAGAATGAAGTAGTCTAAGAAGAAGTCGTATTAAAAAAAAGAAATTTGAAAAAATCTAAGAAGAGGAAGTCAAAGTAGAAGTCAAAAAAGAAAAAGTCTGAGTAATTTCTTGGATAAATCAAAAACATACAGCGCAACCTGTGTGGTTCGATCCTTTTAACTAAGGACTCATGAATTGGTTCTTTTTAGTGAGTCAAAACATACCATGCAAGGACTGTAGTCCGATTCTCAAATTAATGACTAATTAATTAGTTTTTAGTGAATAAAACAATACAGTGTAACCAGTGTAGTTCAATTACAAAACAAATGAGTCTTATGAACTGATTGTGCACTACACGCCATTCACCATACATTAAATACAAACACTGTGAACAAGTGACCATCCTCAGCTGCAGCTTCGACGTCTATTTATAGTATAGGGGGCAGGACACTTCGGATTCCAGAGAGCTTTTGATTGGACAGAAAGTTTAATGAGAAGCTGAAGTGCAGTGTGATGTCATCAGAATTCTTTGATTCATATTGGCGGAATCAAGAGACCGTACCTTTTAAATGTTTATATCTTGTTGTTTTGGAGTACACTAGCTTACAGATAACCTTAAGGCTAACAAATTCATGCTAAAAGCCAAAAAACTTTAATTTCGATTTCATGAGGGCTTTAAATAAGTGTAGTCACTGACTGGTCCTTCATATGACAACATTAAAGATACATATTATGCATTATGCCAGCAGTATTTGATAAATAATAATGATTAAAATGTTAACACTCTTTTTGGAATTGTTGTGTAGTATATTAGGACAGTTATTGCATTGCATTGAGTTTTAAAATTCATTATTGCTAAGAAAGAAACAATTGTTGATGAAACCATTAATAGAATAGTTCACACAAAAATTACAATTATTTACCCACCCCTTTTATTCTTTAACTGCCTTATCTTTTTTCAATACAGTGAAAGTCTCAATGTTGCTTGGACCTCAACGTTCTTCAGCATATAATTTTTCATGTTTTACAAGTCAGTCATACAGTTTGGGGACAACATGAGGATAAGTCAATGATGACATTCATTTTTGGTTAACTATTCCTTTAAGAAAACTGAACCATTAGGAGGAATTCTTTATGACTGGCATCTCTGCTTTTATTGTGCATTCTAACTTGTCTGCTCCTTTGCATATGTTCCACTCTATCCTATTAGAGCAGTCACTGCAGCCAGACTGCGTTCCATCGGTGGCCGACGACTCTGTTTCGGCCAGCTCAGACTTGGTCTCTGCCCTCTTTAGCTCTTCTGACCACATGCACGCCTGACACGCTGGGAGCTCATGACAGCTGTAACTGTGGAGGGCCAGACAGTGACAGTGCCTGAGTCTTGGCAGGCTGGATGAACAGGTGGATAAGACTAGCGCTAGCAGACCCATCTGTGTACGGGGGTTGGCCAAGGGCACACCTATATCACGTGCCAGGAATGTAAGGCATCAGTGTTCAAGTGACTTAATCTATTTGTGACAAATACCTGGAAAGAGTAAACATGGAGCTGTAAAAAAGACATTGGGCAACCATTGGTTCTTTTAAAGCACAACCTGATATTTTGGCAGCATACTGAGCTATTTCATTAGCATCATAAGAACTGAATCGTAATGGAGATTGCAAAATTATATTACGTTGCTTCTTGTATGTGTTGCAACACTTTTAAGGAGAACTCCACTTCCAGGACATGTACTCACCCCTTTGTCATCCAAGATGTTCATGTCTTTCTGTCTTCAGTCGTAAAGAAATTATGGATTTGAGGAAAGCATTTCAGGATTTTTCCTCCATATAATGGACTTCATTGGTGTCATGATTTTAAACTTTCAAAATGTAGTTTAAATGCAGCTTCAAAGGGCTCTAAATGATCCCAGCCGAGGAAGAAGGGTCTTATCTAGTGAAACGATCAGTCACTTTTTTTGAAAAATAAACATTTGTATACTTTTTAAGCACAAAAGCTCATGTAGCACAGGCTCTAGGATGCACGATGCGTTTTGAGCAACTGTTTAATGTGACTGGGGGAGAAGGAGTCATCTCGGGGAATGATTCGTTCAGTCACGCATGTGAACGACTCTAATCCGAAGACTCGAGAGATGAACTAATCAATTCTTTTTCTGGCTCACACTGCATTGGTTAAGCTTATGGGTCTGTCACGTGATGAACGAACGACTCAAACCCAAAAAATTGTCAGATAAGAGGTGAGGTGAGCTAATCATAGACTAAAGACCCAGGTAAACAATGAATTAATCTTTTCTGTTTCTTACAGCATTATAGTTTTGTCTTGTGTGATCAACGTTTGTGTAAGCAGTAGATGTGTTAGGGAAGTAATACGTAACATTTTAATTATATTTTGCTAAAATGAACGAAATGACTCAAAAAGATTTGTTCGTTTTGCTGAACGAGACTCAAAGGTCCGAGTTGGTAAAGTGATCCGAACTTCCCATCTCTACTACGAATCACGTCTAAGTTTGTCGTCTGTGTACTCCGGCTCAAAAAAGGTAGAGTATGGCAAAAAAACTCCATCTTATTTTCTCCTACAACTTCAGAATCGTCCGACATCGTTGAACCTTTTTGTTTGTAAACAGCGTTTGACTTACTTGCACTTTCTTAGTCTTTGCGCGTTCGCTTTGTAAACCCTGGGTCTGTAGTTCCGCCTACGTTCCACGTGACCTTTCGACGTGATTCAGTAGTACGTAGCGTTGTGAACGCGCATTGCAGAGCCTGTGCTACACAAGCTTTTGTGCTTAAGTATACACATTTTTATTTTCCGAAAAAAAGGGACCGATCATTTCGCTAGATAAGACCCTTCTTCCTCGGCTGGGATCGTTTCGAGCCCTTTGAAGCTGCATTTAAACTACATTTTGGAAGTTCAAAATCGGGCACCAATGAAATCCATTATATGGAGAAAAATTCTAAAAAAAAAATACTCAAAAACCATAATTTCTTCATGACTGAAGACAGAAAGACATGAACATCTTGGGTGACAAGGGGGTGAGTAAATTATTTGTGAATTGTTGTTCTGGAGGTGGAGCTCTCCTTTAAGGTGAAATGTCCAGTGAGTGGTGCTAACATTGAGTTCACTTTTATTCAAAACACATGAACATTAAACTCACAGTGTTCTATTACATTGGTTATTGTACGTAAACCCCATCCTAAGCCTTACCAATAGTGTACCAAAAGCAAACATGGAATAAAAATGCATTTTCTGAAGCAAACATATTTAACTGTGTTAAATTGGAATATCGCATAAACATTTGTGAGTAAGCACCGTTTCCATCCAGCGAGTCAAAGAGAACAAAATCGTCACTTCCTGATAAACTGGCTCTAAATATCACTAACAAATGTAGCGATAGCCACAGTAGGAGAAGCCACTCAATATAGTAATTTTCATATGTAATAAATTACTTGTGCCTTAAAGTGAACAGACGAAACACAATAAATGTGGTCATTGCTTTCAGAGATGGATGCCTGCTGTCTGAGAATGCAATTGTGCAAGACAGTTCTGGGAGGCAATTATACAGAAATATTTTGATGACAGACTTTGCTCGGAATTTAAGAATGATCATAACATTTCAGATGCTGTGGAACAAGATATGTCCACTAGTTTGACAGGTTATGTGCAGAGTCACATGACTTTTTTGATACGCATGGACAAATTTATTTGCTAAATGTGTTTCCATCTCCCATTATTCGTATTAAGACTTTCACACAAGTCAAACTACCTCAAGTGAGCGTAAAAACTTTTTAGCGAGGGGATAGCGAATTAAGGCATTTTTGGTCAAAATTTGACATTTCCATTACTCGTTTCTGATGCGATACTTCAAAATGAGCATAAAAGCAGGGTGATGAAATGGCTGTAGTTAAGCTTTATAGTGAAAAATGAACACTTAATAGATTTACAATGTTAATAACTGCAGATACAGTTGAGATCAGAAGTTTACATACACCTTGCAGAATCTGCAAACTATTCATTATTTTATCAAAATAAGAGAGACCATATAAAATGCATGTTATTTTTTTATTTAGTACTTACCTGAATAAGATATTCCACATGAAAGACGTTTACATATAGTCCACAAGAGAAAATAATAGTTGAATTTATAAAAATGACCCGGTTCAAAAGTTTACATATCCTTGATTCTTAAAGGTGAAGTCCACTTCCAAAACAAAGATTCACAGATAATGTACTCACCCCCTTGTCATCCAACATGTTCATGTCTTTCTTTCTTCGGTTGTTAAGAAATTCTGTTTTTTGAAGAAAACATTTCTGCATTTTTCTCCATATAATCGACTGGTATGGTGCCCCGATTTTGAACTTCCAAAATGCAGTTTAAATGCAGCTTCAAACGATCCCAAATGTGGTTGTAAACGATCCCAGCTGAGAAAGAAGGGTCTTATCTAGCATAACGATCTGTTGTTTTGATAAAAATAATACAATTTATATACTTTTTAATGCCAAACGCTCGCCTTGTCTTACTCTGCCTGAACTGTTGTTGTTCCGGTTTATGACAGTTAAGGTATGTCGAAAAACTCCATCCCATGTTCTCCCTCAACTTTGAAATCGTCCTGTATCGCTGTTTTACCTTTTTTATTAAGGGTGTTTGATCTTCTTTGCATGTTCACTTTGCAAAGACTGGCTCGGTACTTCTGCAGCGATGTAGGATGATTTTGAAAAGATTTTTGAAGTTGAGGGAGAAAATACGAGTTAAAATAAAGAGTTTTTCAACATACCAACATCTTGAGTCAAAATACACAGTTCCGGGAGAGAAAAGCAAGATGAGATTAGATTAAAAAGTATTTAAATTGTATTTTTTTTTAAATGAAAATAACCGATCGTTTCGTTACATAAGACCGTTCTTTCTCGGCTGGGATCATTTACAACCGCATTTGGGATGGTTTGAAGCCGCATTTAAACTGCATTTTGGAAGTTCAAATCCAGGGCACCATAGCAGTTCATTATATGGAGAAAAATGCAGAAATGTTTTCCTCAAAAAAGAATTTCTTTACAGCTGACGAAAGTGAGTACATTACATTATATGTGAATCTTTGTTTTGGAAGTGGACTTCTCCTTTCATACTGTGGTGTTAGCTGAATCATCCACAGCTGTGTTTTTTCTTTTCATGAGTCACTTGTTTCTCTTGAACAGTTACACTTCCCGGTGTTCTCAAGAAAAATCCTTCAGGTCCCACAAATTCTGTGAAGTTTTATTTATTTTATTTTTTTCAGCATTTTTGTGTATTTGAACCCTTTCCAACAATGACTGTATGAATTTCATCTTTTCACACTGAGGACAACTGAGGGACTCATATGCAACTATTACAGAATGTTCAAACGCTCATTGATGCTTCAGAAGGAAACACAATGCACTAAGAGCCACGGGGTGAAAACTTTTTGAATTTGAAGATCAGGGTAAATTTTCATTTATTTTGTCTTCTGGGAAACATGTAAAGTATCTTCTGTAGCTTTGAGGGCAGTACTAAATGGAAAAAATATGATATTTAGGCAAAACAAGAAAAATGTACACATCTTCATTCTGTTCAAAAATTTTCACCCCTAGTTCTTAATGCATCGTTTTTCCTTCTGAAGCATCAGTGAGCATTTGAATCTTCTGTAATAGTTGCATATGAGTCCCTCAGTTGTTCTCAGTGTGAAAAGATGGATCTCAAAATCATACAGTCATTGTTGGAAAGGGTCAAAATACACACAAATGCTGAAAAACCAACAAATTTGTGTGACCTGAAGGATTTTTCTGAAGAACATCAGGCAGTTTAACTGTTCAGGACAAACAAGGGTCTCATTAACAACTATCACCAAACAAAAAAAAAAACACAGTGGATCATTCAGGCAACAACACAGTATTAAGAATCAAGCGTATGTAAACTTCTGAATGGGGTCATTTTTATAAATTCCACTATTATTTTCTTTTGTGGACTATATGCAAACGTCTTTTATGTGAAATATCTTATTCAGATTATTACTAAATAAAAAATAACATGCCTTTTGAATGATCCCTCTTATTTTGGTAAAATAACTAACATTTTGCAGATTCTGCAAGGTTTATGCAAACTTTGCAGTGCTGTACCAGGTGAGCTATTGAGCAAGTTTACTACATCAGAAAATCCACATGTATGGAGCTGATAATGTGATACAAACATCAAAATGCGTTCGTTTACAAATCATGGCCTTCGTGAAAAATATCGTGGAAGGAATTGTGCGAAAATGTCTTTATAAATCAATAATTTGCCCCTGTACACATAATTTATGCGAAATGGAGTAAACGTTTTACTACCACTAGTGTTCGAGTCTGTATGTATAAAAAAGAAAATACTTTTTTTTTTTTCTTCTTCTTCTTCTTTTTCTTTCCTCACTTTGTCACTTATTTTCACTTAAATTAGTATGTGAAAATTGTTTGAGAAATGCTATACCAATTATTTCAGTGTATTCTCGAGGAACATTTTTCCAAAGAGCCTGTGTTCGTTATTTTAAACCCAGAGATAAAGATGGATTTATATCAACATAAAGAGACATGACTGTCCACAAGTCATCCTTTTCCAGGACAAAAATAGAGATTAAACTCATTTTATTACATTTCATAGACATTTACCAGCACAATCCAACTTCATATTACAGTGTGAAAAGAAAGGTGTAAGAGGTTTAGGTCTTAATACCTTCTACAAAAGCTCCTCTAATGTCCTAGTATATTACTACCTAAGAAGCTCCACTCGAGATCGAGAGCTTTGCATCAAATGGATTCAGTGAATCTTAATCCCTCTTAATTTAGGTGTGTAAATCGGCAGTGCTTACACTTCACCTAAGTGAATTAAGCAATTAATTCCCTCGCCCTGTGCTGGGCTTCACTGAGCCTATGTGCTACGATTTCATGTGACGCCTACAGTTACTTCTAGCTAGGTTCTCCACAATCATTTTCTGTTGCTGATGGGGGCCGCCTGTGTCCTGTCTCCAGCCTGGCCCAAAGGGATTCGAGGGGTGTAGGGTTGGAGCATCAGCCCCTCTCTTTTTCTCTCCCCTTGAACCGAGGCTGTAGGCACCGACACTGTCAGCTCCCATTACCTAATTGGAGTTGAGATGCAGCTGTCCTGTGTTTTTGCCTGCATGGCGTGCCTCGCTCAGCCTCACACAGATGCTGCATGTTGCAGACTTTAAAGGCGTCCGACAATCTCTCTGCGACGAGAGGGAGTTACGGTCACTGACAACGCACCGACGGATATGGCAGCAGCATTTAATGTAAACACTGAGGCTGTGTGAAGCTCTCTTACGCAACATGAAATGTTTACGCAAGTAAAGAGTTACAATGTGCTTTATCATGCAGCTGTCTTTCAAAATATGTGGAGGAGAATAACAACCACACCCCACAAGTGTTACAATCCTATCAACCGCGTGTTGTGTCATTGGGTTATAATAGAAACGGCATTAGCTGGAATTTGAATGACTGTACTATAAATCTCAACTTACTATACATTTTCAGTTCTGCAGCATCCACTTATTTAGTTTCATTATAAGTAGGAAGTGATCAATGTTCATACTGAGCTGAGATGCAGTTATAACATTGATCAGTTTTCTTTTCCCTCGTGAATGTGCATCACATTGTTGTAGGGCAAAGCTAAAGTGGCTTCATTAGTGAAAACGGTTAAGTTCTATAGAATTTAAAGCTAAACATCTGTAGGGCAGGCTGTTACTAACGTAATTATCAGATTTCCTGTTTAAAGCAGTACCCACGAGACATCTTCAAAGAACCTCTACTGAACAATTATAAAAATGACATCCATTAGTGTTCTCATCCTGTATATATAATGAAATCCTTTAAAAAATTATAATGTTCTGGAAGAAAACTACCAGTACCATTTATGTTACATTTACAGACAGTTCCTTTAATCATAATGCTGTGCGAAATTAAAAATTAGTAAACACCCATATTTAAACAAAAATATGTCTATATGTGACCCTGGACCACAAAACCAGTCTTATGTTGCATGGGTATATTTGTAGCAATAGCCAAAAAAATGCATTGGATGGGTTAAATTTATTCCAAATTCACTAGGATATTAAGTAAAGATCATGTTCCATGAAGATATTTTGTAAATGTCCTACTGTAAATATACCAAAATGTAATTTTTGATTAGTAATATGCATTGCTATGAACTTCATTTGGACAACTTTAAAGGTGATTTTCTCAATATTTTGATTTTTTTTCTAATATTTTTGAAATCAGATTCCAGATTTTCAAATCTCGACCAAATATTGTCCTTTCCTAACAAACCATACATCAACGGAAATCTTATTTATTCAGCTTTCAGATGATGTATAAATCTCAGTTTACTTATTTTTGAGTGCAACACTTTACCTCTGACCTGCTGTTAACATTTTAAATAAATTATGTATAAACAGTGGTTCTTAACCAGGGTCCCACTAGGGGGCATCAGCAAACCTCCTGAGGGGCCCCAGTAAGTCTTACATTTTTTTTCAATGTTTATTTAAACTGTTTAAATATTAACATAATCTTTGTTGATTCTAAATGCTTCCGCTGTCCTCATTTGTTTGTCGTTTTGGGTGAAAGCATCTGCTAGATGAGTAAATGTAAATGCTTAAAGGATTAGTTCATTTCCAGAATACAAACTTCCTGATAATTTACTCACCCCAGTGTCATCCAAGATGTTCGTGTCTGACTTTTTTCAGTTGAAAAGAAATTAAGGTTTTTGAGGAAACATTCCAGGATTTTTCTCCATATAGAGGACTTGGGGGATCAATGGGTTGAAGGTCCAAATTGCAGTTTCAATGGATGAATTCAAAGGGCTCACATGAGGAATAAGGGTCTTATCTAGTGAAGCAATCAAAAATCACATATGAATCATGGTTCAGTCTTCTAGCGATTCTCATCAATTCACAAATTTCAAAAATTGATTTTCTACTTACTATAGTAATAATAATAATAATAATAATAACATGATGTTGTCAGAAAAAAACAGCAACAGCAATGGAGGAGGAAAAACAAATACATCCTGCCCCATTTTTAGCGAGAGCAAGTGTTTGGAAAAATTTTATATTAATTATTGATCTTTTGTTATTATAGGAAGTAGGGATGTGTCCAAATAGTGAATCCATGTTCGGAAAGGCACGGAAAACGAACAAACGAGCGCTTGCTAGCATTAGCCTGTTACATTAGAGTACATAATATAATATAATAAAATAGAGTACATGATATATATTTCACTTACCACATAAGAAGAGATTATTGATATGATATAATGGTGAATGATTTGCAGATCCTGATGACCATTGACAAACATCTAATCTTGTAAAATATGTGATAAGTACTGCTATGTGATAAGTACTAGTCTACTGCTGCTCTGTGTGATCGTGAATCTCGAAAGTAAAATGGAAGAGCTCATTCAAAAGCATGCCCCGTATATTAATAACAGCTCCTTGATGCCTGTAATTTATATACAGTATAATTAACTTTACCCAACTATTTAATTGCGAGAGAAAGCATTGAAATATATTTTTTCTTTCCATCTCGTATTTAGGAGTTTCGTAGTACGTCGTTTCCTTTCTGAAGACTTTATGATCAGATTCAGATACATCCCTAATGGAAAGTATAAAGTATTTTTGATTTATTAGGAAGTTAATAGTTAATAGGAAACTCTGATTTCTTGAGTTAGGACTACCCATACTATAAACTGGTGTGTTTTTGTATTAAAATACTGGTGCGTTTGATTTGTGTGCATAAAAAATTTGAGTAAAAATTGAGAATTGTGTATAAATATTGAAAAATTGTTAAGCAATTTTTAATCGAATCGTGACCCCAAGAATCGTTTTGAATCGAATCGCGAGGTACCGAAAGATTCCCACCCCTACATAATGTGTGAAGTCGAGACACATTTGTGGTTAAAAAGTATATAAATTTTTATGTTTTTTTTTTTTTTTTAGAAAATGACCAATCGTTTCGCTAGACCCTTATTCCTCAGCTGGGATTGTGTTAGAGCCTTTTGAAGCTGCATTGAAACTGTGATTTAGACCTTCAACCCCTGGAAAAAAAAATACTGGAATGTTTTCCTCAAAAACCTTAATTTTGTTCGACTGAAGAAAGAACTTTTTCTTCACATAGGGGTGAGCAAATTATGAGAATTTCTATTCTGGAAGTGAACTAATACTTTAATAAAGCATTAAAAATAAAGATCTACAGCATTCAGTTAACATCTTATTTTTGAATTTATTTACTTTTGCTACAAATTAAGTATCAGAGGTACATATAGGCTTCGATAGAAGGGCCATTCAATAGAATGTTGCCTTGGAATGAAAAGTGTTGAGATCCATTAATTTAAAATGTATTTTAAGTGAATTTCAGGTGACAAAATTATCACCCAAATTGGTTGAAGGTTCTGCTTCGCACTGAATAACAGTGTGTATGTCTTGATATTGTGAGATTGCTGATCCTCTAAGAAATTTCCTCCCTATAGCTAGGGGGGTGGGGAGCGTCACAAAATCTAGCCCACTTGAGTTGAAATCCACTTTTAAAGAGGATTTTATAATGTTCTTTTAAAAACTGAAGCCTTTAACCATGGGCCATTTAAGCTGCGTGAAGCCTGGATCAGTTTTCACCATTTCTGGCTGAAAATGTTTGTTGGCAGCTTGACTAAATGTGTCATCTTTCAGTGTGACTCATCAAATGACGGTAACAACAACAAAAAAATCCTGAACTGAACTGTTTCTCCCCCATTTTTCAAATGTACTGCAGATGCTTTCTCGCTATAACTGAATGTAACGAATTACAATTGCTTTGTAATGAGACAAAGAGCATGTTAATAGAACAAATTATAATATGCCATCATGAAATAGTTTTTTGGTTCCATACCTTTATCACAAGAAAAATAAATAAATTAGGGTTGTCAGTTTAACGCTTAATTATATAAAAATATCCTGATTTAAAATATTTTAACGCAGTTATCGCCCTCAGACCTGTATGTCATCTTATGTTTCATACAGTTGACTGTTGACAAACATGATGCAGTCCGACAAAATACACTCCATAAATGCAGTTATGCCATAAAATTAAAGATATTGAGGCAAAAATGCTCCTGTATGATTTGTTGTTTTATATTTGTATATTTGCATATCACACTATATCACACAGGCAGCAAGAGCAATATGACTGTGCTGATTTTGTCCCGATCTATCATGAGCTTAAATGTGATTTCATACCACAGTTCAGTAAATAAGAAGTCTGATTTGGTGTTATTTTATAAACACAATATTATGTGTTTTTGCGCAATTTTGTGGAGAACATACTGTATTACCTTTAAAGCCACAGCAGAATTGCTGCGCGTCTCAGAGCAACACAGCTGTTTAGTTTCTGAATAAATCCGTGTTTTAAACCAATGATTCAAAGGCCCATTCATAAAGAGAGCCATTTGCTTCATTCCTGAATGAATCAGTTGTTTGAACGAATCGAATGAATGACTCATAAAGACATTTACCGCCACCTGCTGGCAGATTTAGTCTCTTATTTAGTATCATTTCATTATAAAATAAAAAGAAAAAAGTTAAAGGGATAATTCACCCAAAAAAAATCGTTTACTTACCCTCATGTTATTTCAAACTGTTCTTTTGGGGAACATAAAGGAACGTATTTTGAAGACCGTTGGTAACAAAGCTGTTGTGGTTACCAACGACTTTCATTGTATGAACACAAAAATATTGAGATGTTTCTCAAATTATCTTTTGTGTTCTATAGTTTACGTTAGGCCATTGCAGCCTAAGTGTTTGTGTAATAAATTTTATGCTGAACCAAATTAAATATTTCTTTCTAAAGCTACAATTTGTAATGTCTATTTGATACTTTCTTATTGAATACAAAAATAGCTTTAAATAATCTGTTGTGGGTGTTTTCACTCAAATTTATTTTGCGAAACATCATGTAATTAATAAGATTAAAAAATGTAATCGACTGACAGCCCTAAAATAAATAAAATATACAACATTAAACTGAAACCGTATTTTTGAGGTTTTTATTTATTTATTTATTTATAAGTGTGACTAATAAAAAAAAAAAATAAATAAATAAATAATAATAAATATAAAATAATAATAATAATAATAATTATATATATATATATATATATATATATATATATATATATATATATACTAAACTAAAAAAAGAATGTCATGAGGACTCTGTATTTAAAAAGAAAAAAAAAATTATATATATATATATATATATATATATATATATATATATATATCATTTTTTTTCTTTTTTTTTTTTTTTTCTTTTTAAATACAGAGTCCTCATGACATTTTTTTTTAGTTCCATGTCTTTGTCACAAGGAATTTAAATAAATAAATGTATTAATAACAATAATAATAATAATGATAATAATAATCAGCAAATTAGATGGTAAACTTTGAAGGTAAAAGACTGTTTATGAGCACATCCTTTTTTAGCACAGTAGGAGGAAATATGTTGTTAGGATATGCAGTGATTGATGTCAGTGGGGAAGTGGGAAATATTGTTCAACTTAAGTTCAGGACAGGAAGCGCGTTAAACAGGAAATCAAAAGAATTCTGCATGACTGGTATAAGAGGAAAAGGAGTACCTCCACAGCTAAATACAGATAGCCATGTTTGGTATTTACAAAATATCTGGTGTTTACTAAAGGATTAGATCACTTCCAGAATAAAAATTTCCTGATACTTTACTCACTTCTGTGTCATCCAAGATGTTCATGTCTTTCCTCCTTCAGCCGAAAAGAAATTAAGGTTTTTAAGGAAAACATTCCAGGAATTTTCTCCATATAGTGGGCTTCAGGAAGCCAATGGGTTGAAGATCCAAATTGCAGTTTCAGTGCAGCTTCAAAGGGCTCTACGTGATCCCAGCTGAGGAGTAAGAGTCTCGTCTACTGAAATGATCAGTCATTTTCGGGAAAAGAAAAAAAAAAAACTTAACCACAAATGCTTGTTTTGCACTAGCTAAACCTCGCACATTACATAATTACGGAAGTACAGACCCAGTGTTTACAAAGCAAACATGCAAAGAAAACCAAACGCCCTTTACAAAAACAGATAAAACAATGATTTTGGGTGATTTTGCAGTTGGAGGAGAAAATGAGATGGAGTTTTTCGCCCTACCCTACCTTTTTGAACTGCACAAAGAAAGAACTAACCGTGTGTGACTTTTCCAACATGATTACGCAATGCGCAAAGGTCCACTGTATGGAGAAAAATCTTGGAATGTTTTCCTCAAAAACCTTAATTTCTTTTCAGCAGAAGAAAGAAAGACAAGGACATCTTGAATGACATGGTGGTGAGTAAAATATCAAGGAATTTTTTTTCTGGAAGTGAGTGCTTATTCAAGTGTAGAATGTATTTAATTTATACTTTAGTCTACAGTTAATCAGCTTGTTTTATCAAATGACTACTAATGAGCCTGTCAGGTGCCTGAGGTTTTCCAGTAAACCTTGAGTAATTTCTTTAAGCATACCGTAGCTAATGAAGATTAATTGGGTTCTTCAAAAATATCCATGCTGTATCACAAAACACTTTTGACAGATCAAGCCTCTGTTGCCTTCCAGAATATTGTGTACTTCTTCACACACACAACTGCTCTCCTGTGTTCAACTGCCAGGGGTTTGCGGTGAGTGTGTGAAGATGTCGGGATGTCTGCCTGAATGCTCGCAAGCCACGCAAAGCCAGGGGGAATTCATTCATTTCCCCTGAGCTCACCACACTGTCCACCTTACACAGCACCATCTGGCTCTCCTCTCCCAACACACAGCTTTCACTGCTCATTTTCTTTGTTTGTGGTGCAAAGAGAAATTGCATTAACAGCCTAAACAGGGGAAAAGGTGAAACTGAACCAAACGAAAAAAATATATTTCTATTCCCAGTTAGCTTTTATTGCTAATACTAGTTTGTAACGGTTTACAAAAAGCTGTCATTTGTTAATTTTAATGTATTAACTAACATGAATGAACAATGAACAGTTTTTACACTATTTATTAATCTTTGTTAGTCTTAGTTAATAAAAATAAAGTTGCTCATTGTTTGTTCTTGTTAGTTCACAGTGCATTAATGTTAACAAACAACTTGTGCTTATAATAATGCATTAGTAAATGCTGAAATTAACATTAACTAAGAGTAATAAATGCTGTAGAGATTGTTCATTCTTGTTCATGTTAATGTTAATGTAGTTAACTAATGTTAACTAATGAACCTTCTTGTTAAATGTGACACTGGACCACAAAAGTAGCACAGGTATATTTGTAGCAATAGCCAAAAATACATAGTATGGGTCAAAATGGTAGATTTTTCTTTTATGCCAAAAATCATTAGGATATTAAGTGAAGATCATGTTCCATGAAGATATTTTGTAAATTTCCTACCGTAAATACAGTAGTCAACATTTGAAGTGGATCAAAACCTTTCATCAAAGTTGTCCTAAAACAAAAACAATACCTGTTCTTGTCTTAGGACAACTTTGATCAACTTTTTTGATCCACTTCAAATGTTGACTACTGTATATCAAAACTTAATTTTTGATTAGTAATGTGCATTGCTAATAACTTAATTGGACAACTTTAAAGGTGATTTTCTCAGTATTTTGTGTTTTTTGTACCCTCAGATTCCAGATTTTTAAATAGTTGTATTTTGGCCAAATATTGTCTTATCCTAACAATTCATACATTAATAGAAACTTATTTATTCAGCTTTCAGATGATATATAAATCTCAATTTTGAAAAATTGACACATGACCGGTTTTGTGGTCCAGGGTCACAAATGCTACCGCTAGTTTTAACATATACTGTAAAATAATAATAATAATAATAATAATTGACTTTAAAAAATGCTACAGTAAAAACCTGTGAATTAGTAGCCTGTGTATATTTTAGGCTATTTTATTGTAAAAAGAAATGTATTGAAAAATTGCTTTTTGGAAATAAAACCTGCAAGTTATTGTGTAATTTACAGTGAAAACCCATGAACTGACATTCCCAGTCACTTCACAGTTGATGGAATATAAATAATGATTAATAATTATGTTTCCCTATAGTACCTATGGTTTTAAGGGTTTTATGTTGCATCTTATATAAGTTATGTTTCTTGTTAAATTATGTGTATTGCATTATTTTAATCTTTTAATATATGTATATTGTTACCATGATGGTGATTTGTATTTGACACTGTGCACCTTATATGCACTTCTTTCTTTTTACCATGTGTTATTATGGAGAAATATCAATATATGTTAACGTATATTATAGTTACAAAACCGATTTTAGTAGTAACGTGACCTTGTTGGTTCAGCAGGAAAGGGCTGCTGGTTACTAATTTAAATTTATTTAAATTTATTTTATTTTATTTATTTATTTATTTTTTTTTTTTTTGTAAATTACAGTATTAAACTGTTATATTTAATGGTTGTTTTGTAAAGATGTTTACATTTTTGCTGTATTTTTCTTTATTATTATGGCAACCACAAGTCTAACCACAGTCAATGACAGGATTTTTTTTTTTACAGTGTAGTAAGACGTATTAAAAAGCTATTTTTATATGGCTATTTTCTAATAACATGTAGGATAACGTCATTTTAAATCAGATTATTATTGCTGAACATTGATGTTGATTTATAACGGAGCTCTTAAAGGGCTCTTTGGACTATATACTGATATATTTTAATTGTATTTTTTAAGAAAAAAATATGTAATTTGGTTTCATCCAGTTTCAGGAGCTTGCAACAAAGAATTTGTTAGTAGAGAATGTGTGGAAACAAATACAAATATCCATATGGTCTGTGTCCTTTTTTAACTTGTGGTTGTCCTGTAAATGTCATTTTATTTATTAATTTGTATTATTTATTTATATTTCTTGTCAAACAAGAATGACACTGGATGGAAGTGGCCTTGACTGGTATACCCTCCATATAAAAGATAGAACGTCAAGATATAAATACACTGCCTTGATATCGCTTCATCTTCACCCCCACTATAATCACTTCCCAGCACTTCGGTTTCTTACTGAATGAGACACAATCAGAGCACTGATTACAGACTTCTTTTAGCATGTGCCGAAGTGCTGTGAGTGGTCGGCAAAGCCAGGGAGTCTTGCCTTGAACGTCCTTGTTGTCGATAATGTCTGGAATTGGAAGAAAAAAAAACATAATGTGCCCTAAGCCTTCAGGATTTGCGCTTATCTCCCGTTGTCAGACACTGGAATGATTTTTTTGCTGAAATGGTCCCTCACAAACACACACACTCTGTCATTGCCATCAGATAAATTCACATAAACAGATTGTGATAGCATCTTTTAGCACTCTAATGCTGTGGCATTTCTGCAGATTTAAACTCTGAAATTTATTTTAAGTTTACGTGTGCTGCTTAAAGTCTAGTAGTCCAACAACTATGGCTAAAAATACAATGCAGTCCGAAGGGAAAGACTGCCCTTGTGAAAAAGAAGCACACTCTGGCATGTAAACAGCACTTATTACAGAAATAATATACTTTAAAAGAGTATACTTAAGAGCAAACTGAAAGTAATATTTTCAGACACTTAATTGCATGTTATTTGTACTTAAAAGAAAATGTACTGTAATTTAAGTTAAACGTAAGAATGTGTTTTTGACATACTTGTGTAGGAAATAAGTATATTCACTGCCAGTCAAAAGTTTTTGAACTGTAAGATTTTAATGTTTCTTAAAGAATGTTTCTTACCAAGCTTGCATTTATTTAATCGAAAGTACAGCAAAAACAGGCAAATTTTGAAATATTTTTACTAGTTAAAATAGCTGCATTCTATTTGTAATTTTTTTTTAATGTAATTTATTTCTGTGATCAAAGCTAAATTTTCAGCATCCTTATTCCAGTCTTCATTATCACATGATCCTTCAGAAATCATTCTAATATGCTGATTTGCTGTTCAAGAAACATTTTTATTAGTATAATAATCAATATTTAAAACAGTTTAGTTTCTTTTTTAAGGATGCTTTGATAAAATAAACCTGAAAAAAAAATCTACTCAGCTGTTTTTAACATAACAATAAGAATACTACTACTAATAACAATAATAATAAATGTTTTTTGAGCAGCAATATAGAATATTAGAATGATTTCTGAAAGATTATGTGACTGGAGTAATGATGCTAAAAATTCAGCTTTGAAATCACAGGAATAAATTACGTTTTAAAATATATTCAAATAGAAAACGGTTATTTTAAATATTTCAAACATTTCAAAATTTTACTGTTTTTGCTGTACTTTGGATTAAATAAATGCAGGCTTGGTGAGCAGAAGAGACTTCCTTAAAAACATTAAAATACTTACTGTTCAAAAACTTTTGACTGGTAGTGTAATGTACATGTAATTTCATAATCATTTCTATTACCTTGACAGAATGTGATTGAAGTGCACTGCTGAATACTAAAAAGTATATGCTTTAATATCAGTTCTGTTGAAACATGTATGCCATCTATTTAATACATTTTAAATTACACATTCGTAATGATAAAGATGTCATTTAAAGTTTACATTTAAAGTATATTTACACAGCAGAGTCAAAATTATAATCTAGTACTTTAGTAAATCAGTCCACAAATTAAAATAAGTGTACTTTAATAAAGCACGACAGGAATAAATCTTTAATTTGAAAGTATTACAAAGTTAATTTAATTGTAATAAGAAACAAAGTCGTGAAAGTATATTCTCTTTAAGCACACTTAAGTGGCTTTTATTTCATTAATATTCCATAATACATCTTTATACTTTTAAGATTTAAAGTACACTGCAAGTGTACATTCAAGCACAGTTTGTTCACAATGAGAGATAGCTCTACAATGCTGTATTTGATTATAAATTCTCTTAATCTGTGTCTCTCGATCGCATTTGTGAAATATAATACAGTATTCGACTGGAAATATGAAGTCGTTTCGAATAGTGTGATATAAAGTTTAAAAGTTTGTAGAAACGTCCTTAGATAGTCTGTCATATGTGAAATGTTGAGCGGCTATGATTCTCATAAATAATTTATAAACGCTTAGCTACAAAATGATGACGTTCCAATAGAAGTGATGCAACTTAACTGACCGTTTCCTAAAAACGCTTGAATATTCATGACGATGATGCTGTTTGTAGTCATGGAAACTCAACACAATAGGTCGACGTGCCTCTTTCTCTCTCTCACTTCGGTCGGCAAACGTGAGCCCTCTCCATCCTCTCCTAAAGCCCTTTACTTTGCGCATGTACAGCCAAACTGAACATTTCATCGACTCCAAGATGGCGTTAACACCACTGGCTTGCGTTCTGCTTCTCCTTTCCATGCAATGTGAGTACGCATCCCCACACGTCTGTACTTTCTTTGTAGAAGAGGCAAAAGTGATACAAATAGCGGTGAATCATTTATCGAAGTTCTTCAAATGTGTTTCACTGAACGTCCTGTTTCACAGAAGTGCTTGTCTCTTCAAACCAACTAAACTATTGGGCTAACCCGTTAGCTCTTTTAGATAAGATGTAAGATGTGGCTGTTGAATCCAAAGTGGGATAAAAGTAACATTTTCCAGTGGATGTGCAGTGTTTCGCGGCACGGGCTTTGGATTTTAGTTGTGTCGCGCTGGAATGTTTCTCATCGCGGGCTGGAGACTCGCATCCCGCTCTCAGTGTTTGTCCAACTAACCATAAATAAATCCGCACGTCTCTATTCTGTTATTCTACAGGTTACACGGGTTGTTTACGCGAATATTAGATTTGCTTTTTAAAGCTCAGCCTTTATTATCACATAAAACTCGCATAAAAAGTTGTTTTGATTCGCTGGATGATTCGCTTCAGTTCTTTGTTTCACGTTGTAAAAGTTTTTGAAATTACATAAACAAATGAGGGCTGAGTAATGTTTTGGTGGCGGTGTTGTTTTTCCATTTTGCTTTTCGAAACTGTCTCGTTTTCGTTAGTTTTAAGTGTTTCTAACGATTTAAAAACAGTTTGAGAGGAAGCGGGGCATGTTTATTGCGGAATAACGGGTTTCTGCCTGAAGTGTTCATGAGAAGGGATCAGGCGGCGAGCAACGCGGGCGCCAAGCATTAGCACTCGCTTTGATTGCAGCATTTACAGCATATTCCCTTCAGCATTCACAATACTACAGTTAAGTTTAGGGCTTGGGGAAATAATTAAAAAGATGGCATGTTTTTGTCCTGGATTGTTTGAAGAGTCGGTCGTAATTTAATCAGAGGCTTCAGTCTAGACCAATAGCTTAATTAAATTCAGTCACAAGATGAAGTTTCTTTGAGTAGCTCAGGAGCTTCGCTTTTGTAGCCTAAATAAATCATATTGACAGTTTGTTGAAGTCGATTTTGAGACCAGTATAAACTCTTTCAGTTATTCAGGTCGTGCTTTTTGTTTATCTCTGTTTTGTTTGATTTAGAAAATGGACATTTGATGACCTTTTCAAAGGTTAACTGTGTAGTTATAGGCAGTCACATAGGCTCTTGTAGAAACTGCACATCTCTTGTGATTATTCAAGTGTGCTGATTGGCTTAATTACAGAATAAAGCACTAAATACTGCTGGTAAGTCTGTGTTGTGTTGTACATGTTTTTCCAAAAGGAGAGCAGTGTTTAAAATTTGTGATTTTGCAAATTCAGTACACTCTGGGTTAAAAACAACCCTGGGTGAAATATGGACAAACCCAGCAACTGAGTTGTTTTGATCCAGCTGTTGGTTTAAATGTTTAACCCAGTCTTCTGGGTAGTTTTATTTAACTTCACTATTGCTTAAAAAAACACTAGATTTCTTGCTTAAAATGAACCCGAAATAAGTAGAATGAATAACTAAATAATAACATTTTTTTAATGCTTATTAAATGTTCACCTTTTGATTATTGCTAATGCCTCTAGTAATGTCTGATATGATTGAGTTAAATAAATCTACCCAGTTGTGTTAAAATTTGTGACCCTAATCAATATTTTGAAATTGAGATTTATACATAATCTGAAAGATGAATAAATAAGCTTTCCATTGATGTTTGGTTTGTTAGGATAGGACAAAATTTGGAAATCTGGAATCTGAGGGTGCAAAAAAATCTAAATATTATGAAAATCACAAGTAAAGTTGTCCAAATGAAGTACTTAGCAATGCATATTACTTGAGTTAAGTTTTGAAATATTTACAGGAGGAAATCTTTATAAAACATGATCTTTACTTAATATCCTAATGACTTTTGGCATAAAAGAAAAATAATTTTGAACCATACAATGTATTTTTGGATGTTGCTGCAAATATACCCATGCTACTTGAAACTGGTTTTGTGATCCAGGGTCACTTTTAATTCTATATTTCACCCAGCAATAAGTTGTTTTTAACCCAGTGTAGTCATTTAAAAATTAATATTTGACTAAATTAAAAATGCAGCGCTTTACTTTATAGTGGCCATGTTACATATTTTAAAACATGTTTTGTTTACTTATTTAAATACATTGCAGCTAATGTGGAGTGTGGTTTGAAGCAATCTTTCAGTCAGTTTAATGCAGTTTGGATTAAAAGTAAAGTTACAACACAAGTCACCTCATCAACAAAACGGTCAAATGTCTATGCCAAAAGCAGTTTCTCCGTGCTTTGTTATACCTTATATGTTTAAAAGCCTGTGTCTAGTCTCTGGAGTGTATTTGTAAAGTGGAAACTCTCCGGTGTCTTTTGCCAGCACTTTTGGTGCCAAGATATGCTTTACTGGATAGGATAAAATAGATTCAGGAATAGTACAAAGGTTGAGATCACACCCCATATTTTAGATGAATACTTGGACGAGCGGTAGCCTTCCATTTTAGTCCACAGCGAACGCTTTAGACTTTGTAGAAACGTAGTGTTGTGAAACAATAAAACGCGTTCACCATTGGGTCGCCTAGTATGAAAATTTGATAATTGTCTGTTCGTGAAGTTTGCACTTCAGATGTGATTAAATACGGCTTAAATAGTGAAAAACAGTGAAAGTGATAGCTTGTCCCTAGAAGGCTGAGTGTGCTTTCTCTTCCACCCGCTGCTTCCCAGCAAATGGCTTTCTGGGGGTTCGTGAAAAGCATGCTGGACCTTCTGGGCATGTCCATCAGTTACAAGCTGACATTTTTGATGTGTTCAGTAAGCGACAGAGAGAAATATGCACGGAAAAGATAGCCGTTCTCTGTGTTCTGCACCCAGGGCTGTTGCGGACAATGACACGTTGCCCTTCCGCACGTGCTTAGATTCGTTTTAGCTGGAAGGTAAAGTATGTTGTAAACAGCATCTTGTGTTCCTAAAGGTAGTTTATCGTCATTGTATAGTGATGGGAAAAATTCCAGACGGGGGGTCCCAGCGTAATCCGCATGGGTACCGGGACAGGCAGGCTGTCGTGGTGAAACATGCTGAGTCTTTGAGCAACAGGAGAACGGCACATGTCTGCTCAGCCAGCCGGAGTAACCCCGAGTAACGTGCAGAAACAGCTGAGCGGCTGTGGGTGCAAGTGAATGGAGGACCCTCCTGACACGGAGCTGAAATATGTCCCACTCAGCCTACCACAGATACTCAGCATTGAGAACAAATGTGGAATGCTCACCCACAAACATACGTCTTGAGATTTCATTCACTACGTATGCGAAAGAGGTGAAGATGATATAAAAGCGTCAGTTGAGGATTATTTAGCATTTTTAGTATTAAAAACTAACTCATAAGTGTTAAAAGGGAAATCTGAGAAATTCTTATGAAATGGAAACATGAGAGGTGTTTTTTTGTTTGTTTTTTTTTTAGTGCTTATCCTGCTTTTATTAATTTGTGTCTTTTGGTGAGCAGTGACAGATGTGGAAGGGAAAGCCTAAAACGAACAGATTCGCAGGTCAGGAATGGCAAGCATGTGCATTCCCTAAATGTCAATAAGACTTCCATATGTAAGATGGGCATTGATCAAAATAGTTCCCGACTGCTGTTCTGGATATACTGGAGCCCATGCAAATAAGCAGAATTAGGATAGACTTTTATTTATGTTTCATGTCTTTCCAAACCTTTCTTTCTTTTGTGGAGCACAAAAGATTATATTCTTTAACGGAGTGAGTCAGCGGGGCCTAAACAGCACTGGACTCCTTTGAGTTCATTTTAAAAAATGCACAAAAAATGCCACAACTTGAATGCATGCACTGTAAGAAAAACAAAAAACACAATTTGTTGAATCAACTTAAAAAAAAAAAAAAAATTGTTACCCTGCTTCCTTAATTTTAAGTTTGGTCAACTTGAAATGTTAAGTTGTACTAAGTGACAACTTAGATATTTGAGTAGTTGACTAAACTAAAAAAAAAATGGTTTGTTAAATTTAAAGGCTCTGTTTTTAACCCGGTTGCCTTAAACTTGTAAGTTGAATCAATTCAAATATCCAAGTTGTCACCTAGTAAAACTTAACAACTTTTTTTTAAGTTGACTGAACTTAAAATTTTAAGGCAGCCAGGTAACAAATTATTTTAAGTTGACTCAAAAAATTGTTTTTTTACAGTGTGGTTGCAAGTTAAAATTCTGATTTATTGATTGTATTAAACCTTTCAAGTTTCAACATTTTTTGGATGAGTTGAGTTGACATAATGTTGATAATTCCATCAACAAAATATTGTGTGTAAACTCTCTGTTAATTGATTTTCTTAAGAAATTAAGTTGTACTACCTTCATGAAATTGTCCTGATAACTTTGGAAATTTGTCAGTGGATTTCTAGTTCCCAGCATGCTTGTTTAATGAATTTACATGCTAAATATGTTACTTTTAACGTTCTATGTTAGCTGTTGATTTTAACTGAAATACGCTGTAACATTGGTTCCAGGACCACAACTTAAATATGTAGAGTAGGGCTGCCCCGTAATAATCGACTAACCGTTAGTCGACGAAAAGAAGCTTGGGTGACCAAAATTTTAGTAGTCACTTATGTAGTAATACAGTACATCGGGCAGGACATTCAAATGCTCACCTGTCATTCATCGACTTCAAGCAGCAACTTTACGTGGCCATTCAATCTAATGTTAACCTAGAAAAATGTGCGCTATTGAAGTTTTCGATGCATGACAGATGGAGGCACCGGTGCGATCACTTGCTCTCGAAATACACCGTCATTTTTGCTCATACAGATAAGAGTAATACATCTTTCAAAATCTGTAAAGACTATGTTTATTTTTGTGCACTCAGAATAACAATGTTGTGCTTTTGTAAAATAATGAAAGTAAACAGGATGCACTTTCTGCCATCTCGGTCTCTGTGAACCTGAGCACAAAACTTCGAAACTCCATGTGCCTTACAGACATGAAAAATATATCTATAGAGCAAAATGTTTACTTTCAAATGAACCAATTTAAATAGAAAACTAATATTCTCAGAATATGTAGTCCATATGAAGCATAGATACAGGCACATCCACTATTGCAGAGATGATGAGTCAGTGTCTTCACTGTGATTTCTTAAGCCGAAAACAAAGAAAGCACTAGTTTATCAATAAATGATTAAAACATTAATTCAGCCTACTTGCTGTTTTTCCCAGACACATTTATAATAATTAAATCTGCTGGTGCGCTGTGGCAAATTTTTTTTTTTGAGCGCTTATTAGCCTATGTAGGCTATTAAAAGCTCATTATTATAGTTTATATGGTTTATTAATAAACGTGCAACTAATAGTTGACTAATAGTCGACTGAATGACTACTAGCCGACCAGAAAAATCTTTAGTCAAGGGCAGCCCTAATTTGGATTAACTTTTTCTTAATTAATTAAATTATTAATGAATTAATTTAGCGTAATCAATTTAAAATATTGTATTTATGCTACAAATTATTAAGTTCCTCTAACTCAGTGTTGAACATGATTTCATTAGAACTTGTCATAACTCAAAAAACTGTTTTTTCAGATCGGGTTTGGGGTTCATTTTGGGTAATTTTTGTCTTTCTTTTTTTTTTTCTTTTTTCTTTTAATTTTTGACTTTCTCATGACTAATATTCCTTAATCAGTGTTGACATAATTATCATAATACAGAATTCGTATTCATATATTGGCTTTTCAACTAGTTGTTTACTCAAGATAAAGGTCTTCTTTATTTGTTTCAAGCGGTGATAATTTCTGAATGCTGAAATCTGTTTAGATCATTTCCTGTCACTGATTGCTATCTTGTCACATCCTTCCGAAGGAAAAGTCTGTGCCTGCGCAAATTTCTTCCTCAACTTTGTCTTTGCCGGTTGCTTGTTCCAGTAGGTGAATTCCAGAGTGAAACAGTTGGATCCTGTCGGCTTCATGCAATAATTACTTATTAACCAATTTCAGAAACTGAGATAATGAGCGTCTCTTTTCCCCACAGTTTTCATTTTCAAATAGACTTTTTTCATGTATGAAGCGAATTCAAATTGAACCTTGATTTATAATGTAATCACAAAGGTAATTATTATTGCTAAAAATAGAAATATGCAACCCATCATCTGACAGCAGCTGGAATCTAATGCCAGGCTCTCTATGGAAACAAGCCACATGCTCTGTTTATACGCTCAGAAATACATACAAAAGTAGTCATTTGAATGTAAACTGACATGATGATAATTGGTTTTGCATTATTCACATACGGAAGCATTTTTGCAATCCACTGCTCTGCTTTTCCATTATTTTTCTTTGTAATCATTCTGCTGTGCTTGTGTCTGACGTCTTTTGCGATTCTAAAAATGCACTGCTCATGTTAAAAGAAGTTTAACTTTTCTTTATTCTACTGCCCCATGTTTCGTGCATCTAATACACTCTTAAAAATAAAGGTTTAAAAAGGTGTTTTTGCAGTGATGCCATAGAAGAACCATTTTTGGTTCCCCAAAGAACCATTCCTAAAAGAATCATTTTGAAGAATGTTTTAACTTTTTCAACAATGAAGAAACTTTTCTACATTTGAAAGGTTCCATGGATGTTCAAGGTTCTTCATAGAACCATGGATGCCAATAAAGAACCTTTATTTTTAAGAATGTAATGTGTAAGGACGTAAGGATATAAGATCTTTGTTTCTGTTTTGACGAGTTGTTCCTGCCATTTGCACACCTTGTATTTGATGTTCCTTATCACAAGAACAAATGTTGACAGATAGAACAGAATAACTCCCGTGATTCACCTTGGTGACGATGATTTGAATCCCTCACAGCAGATATCAAGTTCTAAAGCGACTGCTATGAGGAACAGATGACTTGGGCATGGTGTTAAAAAAAGACCCTCAAATGCAATTGTTGACTCTTCCAGCAGAGGTTTTGGGAATAAGATGAAGAACGTGACAGATTTTCACATTTCCAAATACTGAGAAGTTCTCCGAAGCTCATTTTTGATGTTAGTGGCTGTGGGAGATGATGTGTGGCTGTACAAGGAACCCCGATACATGAAACGAAACTCTATCAACAAACAGCTCATCCGCTTGGATTTATGATCTCTCCATCGAATTACGCTTTGTCATTTTTATGACTCTAGTCAGCCCCGCAAACAGTCAATCATAAGAAGAATTTATCACCTGCTCGCCGGCCCTTTTTTTTTTTTTCACCAGAGAGGAGAAAATGTATTACCCTAGCCTATTTTATATCAATTTTTAACGATTTCCATTTGTAGGGCCTCTAAGCCTATATATTTTAAACAGCAATAGCTGCAAAATACCTGTCTTAAAATAGTGCCTCCGCTGTCTGCTGTATCAAAGAATGATTAGCAGCTGAAAAGTGAAGGCAACATAAACGGAGCAACCTTAATGAGAATCTTATTTGCAGTGTAACTCCTCTCTGGGTTAAAATCCACCATTAGCACCAGATTTGTTGTGTGCGTTTAGCCGACTGGTCAGATTGCACTGACAGATTGCGCTCAGACCATCTGGCGGGCCGGCGTTAAGGCCACCTCATAACGGTTCTCACACTTACTTGCTAAGCTAACAGGGATGAGTTTGAAAATAAAACCGGGCAACCCTTAAAGCTGAGCTTGAACTTTTCATGACAGCCATAGGCGAATTAGATCTATTTCAAGATGCCATCTGATTCACAAAATGCTATTAAATCGGAGTGTCTGTATTTATAGATTGAGATAAAAGTCTTTATTCGAGTCATCGTTACGCAGAGCATTTGGACAAAATCAGAATAGAAAAAGGGAAGTTACTCTTAAATACAAGCTTAATGGCTTTTGAAAGGATGTTGGATTCCTCCAGTGGCTTGAAAACTTAAATGAACTTTGTAATAGTATGCGCTGAGTACAGCTGTTGTGGTTTTAAGAGTGTGTTCTGAACAAGTAAGTGCCTAGGATCTTTGTCATTATGCCAGACATGCGTTGAGGTCTTCCTATTCGGTGGCATGAAGTGTGTATTTAATAGGCAGAATAGGCTTGTTTTGACTGGTGGTTTATAAAGCTGTAGAGCAAGGTTTTGTTTTTGTTTTTTACAGGCAATAAAGCTGTTCCATCATGGCGCCAATTTGTAGGCCAATGCGAAAAACTCAGGAATTTCGAATGAGTGTAGTTTTTATGAGTATAGTGGTTTCCAATTTGAGAACCATGAAATTTAAAGGAATAGATCACCCAAGGAATGACAGTTCTGTCATCATTTACTCACCCTGATGTCATTGCAAACCTGAAAACAAAAGAAGATATTTAAAAAAAAACATCAGTTTTTTGTTTTTGTCCATACAGTGAATGTCAATGGACTGTTTGTTTTGTACCCCATTGAATATTAAACAAACAAAAAATCAGTTAAAACAATTCTTCAAAATATCTTCTTTTTTGTTCTGTGAAATTAAAAATGCTAATTTGAGTGATATTTATATTTGTACTTCTATTATTCCATAGCCTCAGTATTGTGGCAAAAAGCAAATGACTTGTTTTTTGGAATCTGATGGTTATATATACACTACCAGTCAAAAGTTTTTGAACAGTAAGATTTTTAATGTGTTTTTTTTTTTGTTTTTTTTTTTTTGTTTTGTTTTTAAAAAAAAAAAAAAAAAACTCACAGAGCATGCATTTATTTCATCCAAAGAAAATATTTTGAGATATTTTTATTATTTAAAATACCTGTTTTATATTTGAATATATTATAAAATATAATTTATTCTTGTGATTTCAAAGCTGGATTTTTAGCATTATTGCTCCAGTCACATGATCCTTCAGAAATCATTCTAATATTCAGATTTGCTGCTCAAGTAGATTTTTTTTTTTCAGGTTTCTTTGAATAGAAATTTCACAAGAATAGCATTTATCTGAAATAGAAATTGTTTGTAATGTTATAAATGTCTTTATCATCAATTTTGATCAATTGAAATGATTCTTACTAAATAAAATTATTAATTTCTATAATTTCTATCCCAAAAAAAAAAAAAAAAAAATTATACTGACTATAAATGCTGATCTTTGGATCTTTCTATTAATTAAAGAATCATGAAAAAAATGTACTGTTTTTAATATTGATGATGATAACAATAATAAAAAATGGTTCTTGAACTTTCTTGATTTCTGAAGGATCATGTGACACTGAAGAGTAATGATGCTAAAATTTTTGCTTTGATTACGGGAATAAATTATATTTTAAAATATATTAAAATAGAAAGCAGTGATTTTTAAATAGTAAAAATATTCCAAAATTGTACTGTTTTTGCAATACCTTAGATCAAATAAATATAGGCTTGGTTTAAAAAAACATTAAAAATCTCACTGTTCAAAAACTTTTGACTGGTAGTGTAGCAATTTGTTCAGGGTGTCTCAAGGCAAACACATTATCTCTGAGATTTGCCCTATAGCAGACAATACAGACTACGTGTTTACATCAAGGCAGCATATCAGCATAGCAAGATGACCTTAAAAGGAGTCGCTAAGATAGGGGGCATGAGACGCTTCCTGCAGGAAACTAATCAGTCAGTAGCCTTTAAGAAGATTTGCTGAGACTTAAGACGTCCTAATAACGTGCAGAGATACGGAAACAATGCCAGAATGCTGGATGTAATTAAAAGATCTTACTGTAACTAACCGAAGTGGGAACGAAGCTGCTGCTGTTTTTGATGTTTTCCTAAGGACAGTGCAAAAACAGAGTAAAGAAAGAGTGTGAAGTGTAGCTTTGTAACATTCAATGTAAAAAAAAAAAAATTAAATTGAGTGCAATCAAGATTACAGATGGCAAGGTGGATGTTTTCCATATTATTTGATTTTATGCGTAACCAAAATATTTCATATAGTTTTGTGTATGTTTCAGAGTAGCAGCGCTCAGGCAAGATCTGGTTCATAGTTTTGTTTGTGCATCGATTTAGTATTGGATATACTCAGCAAAGAGTGATGTGTATTTGCTAGCTTTATTGCACTACATTAACAGTCTGTATCTGTTGTGCTTGACCTCTTCATTGGCTCTGGGAGTGTGCATAGCCTCGGGGATGTTCTCATAAATAGTAGAAATGATTGGCTGTAGCAATTTTTTCCTAATGCCCTATGATAATTTCGGTCTTCTGAAAGTATTGAACTGCAATGGCATTTGCATAAATCGTCTCTTTAGAGGACAGAGAATTTCTAATTATGCTGATGCTTTAGTTGAAGGTTAGTTTCAGTCATTTGCCTCTGAGCTCAAGGGACACAGCATTTTCTGCTTTTGTTCCACAGTTTTTTAATGAACAGTTTACTGGTTTATTACTTTGTTTTTATCATGATGCAGTGCAGTAATTGTGTGTTAGTTTACTGTGTTTAAATTCACAGCACCGATCTTGAAAAGACAGAAATCCACATTGTCTGAGGACGCGTTGTGTTGTAACTCAAATTACAGCTTCCATTTGTTGTTCTGTGGACTGAAGAACAAAGAGAACACTGATGTGTGGCTTCTTGAAATATTAAAACATAAAACAGTCGAGAGAGAATAGAGACAACAAATAATTTATGGCAAAAATAAGGCCCAAGAAGACAAACAAATAATGCCTTTTAGCTTAGTCCCTTGAAAGTACGATCCCATATAGCCATCGCACTCCTCAGAAGTGAAAGTTTTCCCCAAAGTTGAGAAAAGACGCACAATGATCTTATGGTTCTGTGCACATTCATGGCATTTTCACTTGGAATCTCCATTTTTGAGCGGATGAAATGGCCACAGATGTACAGTGAAATAAATTCTCTGCTACGGAGTCATTCATGCAGAAGTGGCCAACCATGCAGCTTTATTTCTTATCAGCACCACTCAAGATCACTCCTCATACAGTATGTCTGTGGGCAACATCCTGTTGTTGAGGGAGAATACTTGCACAAGTTGAAGACCATCAGTGCAGTGGAAACTCCAAATCTGAAGTAGAAAATGTAGGGTAAAGCACTTATTCTTGCTGGCCACATTTCAGGAAAGTGGAGAGCAGTTGTCTATCAGAAGTTGACATCGCATATGTTACACTTATCATGGGTGGGGTTAATTATATCTACTGCTATCCAAATTGGAGATTCCAGAATGACGGCAATAGAGTTGACCGAGTGAGAGATATTTTCAGCAGTTGAGGAAATACTATTCCCCTCGTAAAACTACCCTCATTAGTGAGTTTACATTGTATTCTCTCTGGGCAGCAAAGGCTTAAAACAGATAAGCGTCATGCAATCGGTTCAGGACATTAGGAGTTGGCAGGCACACACATCTGGATCAACCGATGCAAAATGTATGCAGTGTGTATAAATCCTAACGTTAAAGGTGGAGTTTTTGCTCTACATTTGTGGCTTAGCTTGAATGCACCAACATTTGATGATGATAATGCCGAGATCTTGATGAAAACAGTGTTGAATGCTCACTTTATCAGTTGTTTAAATCAGTCTTACTCTGTGCCAGTGTTTCCTGCCCAGTTTTTGCTGAATCTGCTGTTTTCAGCAAAGGAAGTCATATTATGCCTCAGTTTGCCCTTCAAATTGAATGTGTGAGGTAAAATGGCCTGCTCCACGAAACGTACATCAACAAACACCAGCATGGATGGTGTAGTTTGTTTCACAAACTAATGATTGTTTTAAACTGGTTCTTTTTAAGTTCTTTTTAAACAGCTTCTTTTTACAAATGACTCTTTTGATGAATTGTTAAAAAGCTTAGGAGTTTGAATCAGCAGTTATTGAATCAACAGCAAGTTACCAGTACCTCACATGACCGTTTACCATTTAATTGGCGTTGTAGCTGAAAAATAGCCTTATGAATCAGAATCGAATTAGGAAATGTGTACCGATTGTAAGTGTGGTTCTTTCCCTGATTCTTTTTTTATTTTTTTTTTTAACTAGGCATGTTAAGTGAATCTTTTAAGTGAATCAAAACCATGCGGCATAACCAGTGTAGTGTGATTCACAAACAGATAACTCTTTTGATGAATCATTGAAAATTTAATAAGTTTGATGAATTCACTGATTCTAACAGAGTGGTTACTGTATCAACATCAAGTTACCATTACCTCACATTACCACTACCATTTAAATGGACATTGGAACTAAAAAATACCCTTATCAATCAGAATCAAATTAGTACATGTGTATCGATACCCATCCATATTTTTCCATACTTCTGGCTCAAGCGGCACTTGTAAGCGCAGTTCTTTCCCTGATTCTTTTTTTTTTTTTAAAGGTGAAGTCCACTTCCAAAACAAAGATTCACATATAATGTATTCACCCCCTTGTCATCCAAGATGTTCATGTCTTTCTTTCTTCAGTCGTAAAGAAATTGTTATTTGAGGAAAACATTTTAGGATTTTTCTCCATAAAAAATCCTGCTAGGACTGCTATGGTGCCCCGATTTTAAACTTCCTAAATGCAGTTTAAATGAGGCTTCAAACGATCCCAGCTGAGAAAGAAGGGTCTTATCTAGCCTAACGATTGGTTATTTTCATAAAAATAATACAATTTACATACTTTTTAATGCCAAACGCTCGTCTTGTCTTACTCTGCCTGGACTTTTTTTGTTCCGGTTCATGACAGTTAGGGTATGTCGAAAAACTCCCATCTCATGTTCTCCCTCAACTTCGAAATCGTCCTATATCGCTGTTTTATCTTTTTTATTTAAGGGTGTTTGATCTTCTTTGCATGTTCACTTTGCAAAGACTGGGTCGGAACTTCTGCAGTTATGTAAGATGATTTTAAAGTGATTTTTGAAGTTGAGGGAGAAAATACGATTGGAGTTTTTCAACATACCCAACTGTCTTGAGTCAGAATACACAGAGTTCAGGGAGAGAAAGGCGAGACAAGCGTTTAAGATTAAAAAGTGTTTAAATTGTATTTTTTTTTTTTTTTTAATGAAAATAACCGATCGTTTCGCTAGATAAGACCCTTCTTCCTCAGCTGGGATTGTTTACAACCACATTTGGGATCGTTTGAAGCCGCATTTAAACTGCATTTTGGAAGTTCAAACTCTGGGCACCATATCAGTCCATTATATGGAGAAAAATGCAGAAATGTTTTCCTCAAAAAACATAATTTCTTTACGACTGAAGAAAGAAAGACATGAACATCTTGGATGACAAGGGGGTGAGTACATTATATGTGAATCTTTGTTTTGGAAGTGGACTTCTCCTTTAACTAGGCATGTTAACATTTGATTCACAAACTAATGATTCTAATGAAACAGTTCTTTTTAGTAAATCAAAACCATGCAGCATTACCAGTGTAGTTCACAAACAAATAACTCTTTGAACAAGTCTTTTTGATGGAAAAAACTGACAGGCTTAGAAGTTTGAATCAGTCTGATGAATTCTAAATCCAACAGAGTGGTTACTGTATGGCCATAAAGTTCCAATTAACTCACATTACTTTTTCTATTTCCCATTTAAATGAACATTGTAAATATAATATACCTGTATGAATCAGGAGATGTCTTTTTCGATACCCAGCCCTAATTTACAAAAAGTCTTAAGTTGGCT
Source organism: Cirrhinus mrigala (assembly GCA_036247105.1). Taxonomy (NCBI): domain Eukaryota; kingdom Metazoa; phylum Chordata; class Actinopteri; order Cypriniformes; family Cyprinidae; genus Cirrhinus; species Cirrhinus mrigala. The sequence continues at coordinate 14,837,846 of CM070027.1, read as the reverse complement.
CATGAAAGAATGGAGGTTGGAATACTTCTGGCTCAAGCTCCACTTGAAGTGTGGTTCATTCCCTGATTTATTTATTTTTTTTAAACAGGGCGTGTTAACATCAGATGTGTCTGTAATCTCCATCCTTAATCAGTGTGGATTCCTGGGCCTTGAAGAAGTGCCAAAGCAGTTGAAATGTCACTGTTGGTAAATCATGAAGGATTGTGAGAGCTCTGTCCAAGTTTTAATGTCGCCTCTGTGGAAAACCAAGAACATTTTTATGAGTTGAAATATGCTGTGTTTGTTTTTGCAAGTGTTAACACTTCTGGCGAATCTGCAAATAGGGAAAAGAGCAACAGAAAATGACTCTTGAATAGGAGTACACACCCTCGCTCCGCTGCTACAGCCACATGATATCATGCGCTTTCCTGTGGTTGCATCAAGATGTCTGTCTTTTGCATCCTCCCACGGTCCACTGGAATGTCCACATTTGTTTTAGATGTCTGTGCAAGCGGATGGGCATTCGAATGCTCCACATTTTCGCCGAGTGAGCAGGAGCAAAGCGTTTCCCAAACAAGAGGGGGATCTTCCTGAGCAGGTGATGAAGTGGTTCCTTTGGGGAGGTCATTGCTTGCGTGGTGCTCAGATGGTGTGCGTCCCGAGCCGTGAACCCCCCACTCTCACCCCACCTGTTTTACTGAAACATTCCCTCTCTGGCCACTTAGACGGCGTATGCGAACTATTTGAGTCTTAAGCATGCCTTTGTGAACATTTGTTGTTTCAGCCTAACTTGCTCTCTTTAAATTCCTCAGCCTTTTTTTAGGTGAAGCACAAGTATGTGTTACAGATTTATGCAAAACTCTCACTGTTTTAATTTGTGGAAGTGTTGACACTCTCTCTGAGAAGGGATCAGTCTCGCACATGAAACTGAAGATGTTTATACATACAGCTTCTCAGTACAAGCTGGAAATTCTCAGTGTTTTATAATGGAATTTATATGAATATTTTGATTACATAAGAATTATTTTCATATGTGAAATCCAAAAGTCATGTTTTGATGATAATTTTATGATATACACTACCAGTAAAGATTTTTAATGTTTTTTTAAAGAACTCTCTTCTACTCACCAACCCTGCATTTATTTCATCCAAAGCAAAAACAGTACAATTTTGAACTATTTTTACTATTTAAAATAACTGTTTTCTATTTGAATATATTTTAAAATGTAATTTATTCCTGTGATTTAAAAGCTGAATTTTTAGCATCATTACTCCAATCTTCAGTGTCACATGATCCTTCAGAAATCATTCTAATATGCTAATTTGCTGCTCAAAAAACATTTATGATGTTGAAAACAGCTGAGTAGAATTTTTTCAGGTTCCTTTGATGAATAGAAAGTTCAGAAGAACAGCATTTATCTGAAATAGAAATCTTTTGTAACATTATAAATGTCTTCATCATCCCTTTTGATCAATTTAAAGCATCCTTACTAAATAAAAGTATTAATTTCTATAATTTCCTTCCCAATAAAAAATTATACTGACTCCTCATGAATATATGTCCTCAACTGTTTTAAATATTGATGATAACAATAATAAAAAATGTTTCTTGAACAGCAAATAAGCATATTAGAGTGATTTCTGAAGGATCATGTGACACTGAAGACTGGAGTAATGATGCTGAAAATTTAGCTTTGATCACAGGAATAAATTACATTTTAAAACGTATTCAAATAGAAAACAGTTATTTCAAATAGTAAAAATATTTTACTGTTTTTGCTGTACTTTGAATCAAATAAATGCAGGCTTGGTGAGCAGAAGAGACTTCTTTAAAAAACATTAAAAATATTACTGTTCAAAAGCTTTTGACTGGTAATGTATACAGGTTTTAAACGACATATGATGACCGTTACAGTCAGCAAACAAGGAAAGTTGCAACACTTGTAGAAAGTAGCTTTTCCTGTTCGACCTCTCACCTGCAGTGTCTGTCCAAACACAGACTCACCTGTTGTCTGTCGTCTCGGACCATCACACATTATCAGTGATCCTCGTGCTTGGCCGTTCTGCATTACCTCTGTGAATCTGGCACGAGGATGCGCATTAATCTCACATCAAAGTAGCAGTGAATTACGATTCCTGAAAACAGATCCAAAACCCTTCCTCAAACAGGCAAGTCGGTTAAACACAGTATAAATCATCCTGAGAGTGGACCCTCTCTCGTTTACATTAGAGACCCTTTGGAGATACAAAAGACCGGAAGACTGTCACAAGACGGCCTGAGTAATCGTGTCTGCTGTTGCGTAGTTTAATATGCGTGTTAATTAATTTACTTAGATAAACAGGTTTCTGCTGAATTTTAGTGTTGCTGAAAACCTCAACGTCTGTCCGTTTGGCCGTTTCCCAAATGAAAGGCTTGCATAACCAGCTATATACAGAGTTTATTTTACAGTGTTCATGGATTGATTGGGTTTGTGGTCCTGATTTAAATCTCTCGGTGCTAGTACATCATTGGTACTGAAGCAAAGCGAAGGTGCTGGAGAGAGAAGCCATATTTTATGGTGTTGCTATAGAGCCAGAAGTGAATGTGGTCTGTATTTGCACATTTGCAAATGAAAAGAGAGAAGTGGCCATGTAGAAACCTTTTTGCAGACTGTACTACTTATATACACCATATAACCATTTTTTTTTTTTTTTCAGATTCTTTATGGAAACCCGTTTCTGCCACTGAATAAAAAATAAGAAAAAGGTTATTGCGACTTTTAATCTCACAATTCTGATTTTTTTTTTTTTTCCTAGAGTTGTATGATATAAACTCGCAATTCTGACTTTTTTTTCTCAGAACTGTGAGATATAAACTCGCAATTATGAATTACAAAGTCGGAATTGCTAGATAAAAACTAGCAATTGCAAGTTTTAGTTAGAATTGTGTTATATAAGTTCGCAATTGCACATTATAAAGTCAGAACTGATATAAACTTAATTTTGACGAATAAAGTCAGAATTGTGCAAGATAAACTCGCAATTATGAGTTATAAAGTCAGAATTGCGAGATATAAACTCGCAGTTGCAAGTTCTAGTCAGAACTGTGTGACATAAACTCGTAATTAAGAGTTATAAAGTCAGAATTGCGATATAAACTCGCAGTTACAAGTTATAAAGTCAGAATTGCAAGAGATAAATTGGTGAATCTGACTTTTTTCTCAGAATTGTGAGATATAAACTCGCGATTATGAGTTACAAAGTCAGAATTGCCAGATAAAAACTCATAATTGCAAGTTTTCGTTAGAATTGTGTTATATAAGCTTGCAATTGCACATTATAAAGTCAGAATTGATATAAACTTAATTCTGACGAATAAAGTCAGAATTGTGCAAGATAAACTCGCAATTATGAGTTATAAAGTCAGAATTGTGAGATATAAACTCACAATTGCAAGTTCTAGTCAGAATTGTGTGATATAAACTCGAAATTAAGAGTTATAAAGTCAGAATTGTGATATAAACTCAATTCTGACAAAGTCAGAATTTCGAGATATAAACTCAGTTGAGTTATAAAGTCAGAACTGCAAGAGATAAATTGGTGAATCTGACTTTTTTCGGAGAATTGTGTGATATAAACTCGCAATTGCACGTTATAAAGTCAGAATTGCGATATAAACTCAATTCTGACAAATAAAGTCAGAACTGAGATATAAACTCACAATTGTAAGTTATAGTCAGAATTGTGTGATATAAACTCGTAATGTCCGAATTTCGAGATATAAACTCGCAATTACAAGTTAAAGTCAGAATTGCGAGAGATAAATTGGCGAATCTGACTTTTTATTTTCTCAGAACTGTGTGATATAAACTCAAAATTGCAAGTTGTAGTTAGAATTGCATGATATAAACTCACAATTGCGCGTTATAAAGTCAGAATTGCGATATAAACTCAATTATGACACACAAAGTCAGAATTGTAAAATATAAACTCGCAATTACGAGTTATAAAGTCAGAATTGCAAACTCACAATTCTGACTTTTTTTTTCTCAGAATTGCGTGATATAAACCGCTGTGGGAAATAAAGTCAGAATTGTGAGAGAACTTACAAATGCGAGTTTGTATCTTTCAATTCTAACTTTTTTCACGTAATTCTGACTCTTCCTTAGAAATGTGAGATATAAACTCACAACTGCGAGTTACAAAGTCCAATTTGGAAGTGAAAAATAAGACTGATATGTTTTCAGAATGGCTGAAAATGAGTTTATATCTCACAGTTCTCACATAAAAGCTTGCAATTGCATGTTAAAAAGTCAGAATTGTGAGATATAAACACCAATTCTGAGAAAATTAGAAAATTTATTTCTCAGAATTATGGCTTTATTTCTCAGAATTGCGAGTTTATATCATGCAATTTTGGATTCATTTCTTAAAATTGCGAGTTTATATCTCACAATGGCGAGGAAAAAATCTGAATTGTGAGATAAAGTCACAATTACATTTTTTTTTTTTTATTCAATGGCGGACACAGGCTTCCATAAATCTTATTATTCAAATTCATTTTTCATTAAAAATATGTTAAATAAATGAATAAAACTATTTATACATTTTATGGGACTGGAGCGATTGATTGATCCTCATTTTACTTGTTGTTTTCTAGAATTCCCAATATTGTAAATATATGATGACAACAAATCAATCCACAATTACTGATACAAACCAAAGTTATGCTTCAGCCAGTAGTCATATTGATTTCGTTTTTAAATGTAATCTATTTTATAACAGATGCATGTGGCAGAGGGAAAGTTTTATAACGGCAGCAACTGTTTAGAGCTGCGAGTAGCGCTACACAACATGGCTTTTGTACAAGAGTGCAAACAAAAGGCAATTAACAAGAGATGCTATGGGGGGCCAGCACTGTACAATAGACAATGAGAGTTCAGGGGTTTTTGCTTGGTTTGCTGTTTTAGCACTGATTGTTTCTTGAAGAGAGGAGTGAATGCTGCTACCGAGTCTATTATGCAGTTTATAGGCTTCCTGCTGCTGGTTCGGTCACTACTCCGTGAGAGCTTGATACTATGGAGACTGAGATTATTCTCTTGTTTACTCCACTGTTTTTTACATTTTTTTATATTATTTTATTTATGTTTTGTTCGTACACTGCAGTTCCAAAGTTTAGAAAAAGTAAGAATTTGAATGTTTTTTAAAGAAGTTTTTAATGCTCATCAAAGCTGCGTTTGTTTGATCAAAATTACAAAAAAAAAAAAAAAAAAAAAAGTAATATGGTGAAATGTTCTTTTTTACATTTTATTCATCAAAGAATCCTGAAAAAAGTATCAGAGGTTCCAAATTTTAAATATTAAGCAGAAACTGTTTCCAACATTGATGATTCTAATAATAAATCAGTATACTAGAATGATTGCTGAAGTCTTAGGGAACATGTGACACTTAAGACTGGAGTAATGGCTGATGAAATATCAGCTTTGCATCGCAGGAATAAATTATATTTTAAAGTATATTAAAATAGAAACAATTACTTTATATTGTAATAACATTTTGCAATTTTACCATTTTTCTTCTGTATTTTTAATCAAATAAATTCAGCCTTGGTGAGCATAAGAGACTTCTTTAAGAAAAACATTAGTCTTACTGATCTCCAACTTTTGAATGGCAGTGTATGTTTATATAATTTTATATTTTTAGTTTATTTTTTGTGTGTAAAAGTTAGAATTAGCTGATTAGCATGCCACATTTCCCAAAAAAAAAAAAAAAATTGACATTTTACAAAAATCGAGCATTTTGGACCATAGACAGGGAAACATCGTGGACAGATGGCCAATCCATAGTAGTTTTTATTGTAATTAATTAATTAAAATTATTTTATTAAAATATATACATGTACAACATTGTTTTAGTTTTATTTTAAATAACTTAATTTATTTTATTAGTATATTTACATGTACAATGTTTTAAAATTTAAAACAGTAAATTAAATCTTAACAGAACTTGAGGGTTAAAATTTGTTTCTATTATATTTTATCAAATATTTTTATTAATTTCCAAAAACTGGGTAACTTTTTTTTTTTTAACCTTTTCAACCTTTGTGTACCCACAAATCTTCTCACCAAATGTTTACTACATTTTTCAAATGTAACAGTATTCCCTCTTTCAAAGACTCAACCCAAGGGTGCTCTTTAAAAAGCTTTTGAACGGCAATGTATGTTTTAATGTTAACTTTTTTTTTTTAAAGTTTTAATGTTAACTTTTTTTTTAAAAGTTGTGTAAAAGTTACAATTAGCTGATTAGCATACCACATTTCTAAAAAAATAAATAAATAAATAAGACAACTGTTTTAAAAATCTAGCATTTTGGACCATAGAGAGGGAAACACCATGGATAGATGGCCAATCCAAAGTAGTTTTTATTTTAATTACCCTAATTAATTAATTATTCATTTTATTAAAATATTTACACACAACATTGTTTTAATTTTATTTAATTTTATTTTATTAATTAAAAAATTAAATTAATTTATTTTATTAATATATTTACATATACAACATTGTTTTAAAATTCAAAAACTTGAATTTTTTTTTGTTAGATTCTTGTGTGTAAAAGTTACAATTAGCTGATTAGCGTACACATTTAAAAAAAAAATTAAATAAAATAATGAAAATTAAAAATAAATAAATCTAGCATTTTGGACCATAGACATAGACCATCCATAGTAGTTTTTATTTCAGTTTAATTAATTATTATTTTTTATTTATTTATTTATTAAATTTATTGAAATATTTACATGTACAACATTGTTTTACTTTTATTTAAATTATTTAAATTAATAAATAAATGTATTTATTTTATTAATATATTTACATATACAACATTGTTTTAAAATTTTAAAACCGTTAAAGAAATCTTAACAGATCTTGAGGGTTTAAATTTGTTTCTGTTATATTTGATCAAATATTATGAATTTCCTAAAATTGGGTAACTTTTTAACTTTTTCAACCTTTTTGTACCCACAAACCTTTACATTTGTCAAACATAACAATATTCTCCCTCTTACAAAGAGTCACCCCTAGGGTGCTCTTTTCACCTACCCCGTTGCATTCTGGGGCATTTCTTTTGTACAGGAAGTGAGGAGGATTATGCGCATATCCCTGCTAAATCAACAAGTCTCCAGCAACTGTGGGGTGGCATTATTTAGCTGTCAGCCAATCCGTACCTCGCTGTATTGCTACACAATTCACATGCTCAACAATAGATGCTGTTTCCAGCACTGGGACCTTTTAGGGCTCAAACAGCTGAGAGAATATACGAGTTAATGTCCTGTAGACTTCAGCTCACTCTCGATTTTTATTAAGCCTGCTCAGGGATTTAGCCCATTTCGCCTATATATTTGTCACAGCCCATTATTTAGAGAAGTACCTATTGGAGAGTGTATTTCATGCTCTAATCCATCATCGTAAAGACGTCATCAGAAATCCAGACCGTACTGTTTAATGTCACGAGTTACAGAAAAGAGATGGTTTCTCTTTACGTCTCAACGCGCACGCTTGTGCTGCCACTGCTCTTGAAGAAGGCCCTGGCAGAAATTACAGTCCTAATTAGGATTAAGGAAGAGGTCAGTGTGCTTGTACGAGAATGTGAGGCATTTGCAGTGAGCGGGGATGACGCCATCTGTGCTGAAAGCAGTGAGCGGCTAATTCTGGAACTGAGTGCGACACGATTTACAGATTTCGGTTGGAGCCGCCTGACGGCGAAAACGGGCTCCTCCGATCAGCCGAAAACGATTTAGGGAGCTAAATTAGGGGCCTTTTATCGCTGACGGAGGAGATAAGCATAGCCTAAATATTGCGTGCATGTATGCAAATGCATTTCATATCTCTCATTATCAGTTTCTGTGTTGAAATGGCATCTGAGAGCCACAAGGGCAAAAAATAAGCCTGCGGTAGATCTTCAGGGGAAAGCGCTGACTTACCTGCAAATGCAACCAATTAGTATGCGGTGCAGTCTCTGTCTGCTGTTGACAGCTGCTATAAATAGCAAAGGCTTCTCCAACGGTAACCTGTTCTCACCCCTGTGGAAAATAACTCACAGTATTGCTACATACAACTGCCCTTTGAATAATCGCTAACCTGCGTCGGGAGACGTTTGGTGATGGTGGGTTAATTGAGCCTGTGTTTTAACCCTCGTGTTCTTTGCGGGGGTCTTAGAGACCCCTGAGACATTTTAATAGCTTGAAAAGCACTGACATTTCAGGTTTAAACATCAAGGCTTTCCTATGCATACTTATTATAAACAAAAAATTAATAAAAAAAGCATATTGGATTACTGATGTTTGGGGTCTCTGGGACTCCAGAAACATTTTCAAGCCGTTGTACACATTTCATTTTATTTTATTTTTTTATTTTACTTTTTTTATTTCATTTAATTATACTTTGCTTTAGTTTACTTTTTGTTATTATTTTACTTTATTTTGATTTAATATTTTATTTCACTTTATTTTGATTTATTATTTTATTTTATTTTATTTTATTTTATTTTATAAATGTTAATATTATTTTAGAATGCTTTGACATTTCAGACCAGTATACATCTTTGTTCTTTATTTTTTTCATTCTTTATTTTATTATGTTTCATTTTATTTTGTTTAAATGTTTTGTTTATTTTATTTTATAAATATTGTTTTGGTGTTACGAAATTTCCTGTGAGAATTTCCTGTGAAAGACCTGTGTACACATTTTATTTTATTTTATTTTATTTTATTTTACTTTATTACTTCTTTTTTTTTTTTAATAAATGTAAATATTATTTTGGAACATTTTGACATTTATTTTGACATACTGGTGTAAATATTTTATTTGGCTTTATTTTGATTAATTATTTTATTTAATTTTATAAATGTAAATATTATTTTAGAATGTTTTGACATTTTAGACTCGTGTACACATTTTATTTTATTTTATTTTTAAATTTAATTTAACTTTATTTTGATTTTGTTTATTTATTTATTTTTTTACTTTTCTAAATGTAAATATTATTTTGGAATGTTTTGACATTTCAGACCAGTGTACACCTTTTTTTTATTTTACTTTATTTTGATTTATTATTTTCTTTTACTTTTGTTTTATTTTATTTTACTTTTACTTTTACTTTTACTTTACTTTGCTTTACTTTACTTTACTTTATAAATGTAAATATTATTTTGGAATGTTTTGACATTTCAGACCGGTGTACATATTTCCGGGGCACGGCTCTGCTGCAGACCCAGTGCTTCACGCATTGTCACTACTAAACTAAAACTAAACATATTTTATTTTATTTTACTTTACTTGACTTTGATTTATTATTTAATTTGATTTTAATTTAATTTTACTTTGATTATTTTATTTTACTTTTATTTTATGAATGTAAATATTATATTGGAATGTTTTGACATTTCAGATCGGTGTACACATTTTATTTTTATTTTATTTTACTTTATTATATTTAATTTATTTTGATTTATTTTATTAGTGTTTAGTATAGTATTATAGTATTTACTTTATTTTATTTAACTTTATTTAACCTTATTTAATTTATATTTATTTTATGTTATTTTATAGAAATAAATATTATTTTGGAATGTTTTGATATTCACTATTTTAAAAGATAAAACCGTAAATTCAGTAATTCAATTTTAACAGAACTGTAGAATTTGTGTGTGTGTGTCTATATATATATATATATATATATATATATATATATATTTACCACGGCCTTGGTACTGTTGCTATCAGGAATGCTTTTGTTCTGCCATCATGCCCTGTCCCGATTAATTTAGTATTCATTCTCTCCCACTGCCTGAAACTGTGTCACAAAACAAAGGTTTCGATTGGTGTTCATGTGGACTTCAACCATGTGATGTGCAACACTAAACAAGGGGTCTATTTTTATTGGAAAAAAGCAGCGATATAATCAAGCCCAGTTATTTCGTGTGACTGATATGATATAATATAATTCCTAATATGATATATCCATGAAATTCATTTCCCTGAACTGCTTTTTTGGTGCCAAAATATAGTATTTCAGTATTTCCAAATGCAATCAAATGAAGCCATACTCCGTTATTTTAATCATCCATCACTAAATCATACTTGACTGTCAAAATCCCACCTCATTTGAAGCTTGTTGCCATGCAGAAGGGGCATAAAAGGATACAGGACAGAGAAGTGGAATGGGAGATACGCACACCGGTCCTGTGAACTCCAGTCGGCTGGAGGACAAAAGGAAAAGGGGGCCTCCTGCAGTAACTAATGCTGACGCAAAGTGACATGTACTCAGGCATTCTGTGACACCGCTGCCCCTCTCTCACTGGCTCAACTCAAGCTTAGTCTTTGACCTGCCTAGATCAGAGGGGAGCTCTGCTGGAGTCTAGCCCTCAAATACCTCCAAGAGAGCCTATAGCATCCACACGTGAATGCAGAAATTACAAATGCAAAGAGCAGAGAGCAGCCTTTGGCTAGAAGTGAACTCGCACAGACCACCAAATTCAGAAGTAATGCAAATGAATCCTGTTGCACATGATAGTGCAACCTAATCTAGTCTACCTAGATTTATCTACCTAGATTAGATCTATCTAAATCTAAATAAATAAAATACTTTAGGATAGCTTCCATTCATCTTTCAACTTTCAACTTTAAAAGTTCTTTAAATTACTTAATTTGGATAATTGTAATATATTTGTATATGCGTTATATAATGTGTCATTTTATCTATCTATCTGTAGAGAAAGAGAATATATTATATATATTTATATATATATACATATATAAACTTAAATATTATTTTCATGTAAATATACTCCAGTCTTCTACTTAAAACTTAAAAAAAAAAACATTTTATTACAGTATCTGTTTATATGCTTATATCGCTAAATAATAGTATTTACATTTTTCAAATATTTAGTTAGCTTATTTTTGGGATATATCAAATATATAGGATATATATATATATATTGATTTCATTATTATTTTCATGTAAATGTACTGCAGCTTTCTACTTAATACGTTAAAAAAAATTTTTATTACAGTATATGCATACTACAAATACTACAATACATATTACAAAATGTTAGTATTAATATTTTTTAACTATTTTTAAATACTTAATTAGCTTATTTTTGGATATATCAAATATATATAGAATATATATGTTGATTTCATTATATTTTCACATAAATGTACATAAATGTGTCCTCTACTTAATTTCAAAAAATATTTTATTACAGTATATGTATATATGTTTATATCGCTAAACATTAGTTTTTACATTTTTAAAATATTTTAAAACACTTATATATATAATAATTTCATTATTATTTTCATGTAAATGTACTGCAATTTTCTACTTAGAATTTCAAAAAATCTTTTATTACAGTATATGTTTGTATCTCTAAATATTAGTATTTACATTTTTAAAATCCGCCTAAATATTTAGTTCTCTTATTTTTGGGATATATCAAATGTATAAAATATATATGTTGATTTCATTATTATTTTCATGTAAATGTACGGCAATCTACTTAACTTCAAAAACATCTTTTATTACAGTATATGTATATATGTTTATATCACATTTTTTTTAGTACATCTTTTATGTATTTAGTTATCTTGTTTTTGGGATATATTGAATATCTGATATATATGTTTCATTATTATTTGTTCATGTAAATGTACTCCAATCTTATATTACAGTACATGTATATATGTTTATATCACTAATTTGTATATACATTTTTTTAAATATTTTTAAATATTTAATTAGCTTATTTTTAGGATATATCAAAAATATAGGATATATATAATAATTTCATTATTATTTTCATGTAAATGTATTGGAATTTTCTACTTAAAATTTCAAAAAATCTTTTATTAGAGTATATGTTTATATCACTAAATATTAGTATTTACTTTTTTTTATACATCTTTTAAGTATTTAGTTAGCTTGTTTTTGGGATATATTAAATATTTGATATATATGTTGATTTCATTATTATTATTTTTCATTATTATTTAAATGTACTCCTATCTTATATTACAGTAAATGTATATATGTTTATATCGCTAATTAGTATTTACATTTTTTAAATATTTTTAAATATTTAATTAGCTTATTTTTGGGATATACCAAATATATGGGATATATATATATATATATATATATATATATATTGATTTTATTATTATTTTCATGTAAATGTACTCTAGTCTTCTACTTAAAACTTAAAAAAATAATTTATTACAGTATATGTGTATATATGTTTATATTGCTAAATATTAGTTTTTATATCATTGAAATATTATTAAAAATTTAGTTAACTTATTTCTGGGATACATCAAATATATAGGATATAAATGTTGATTTCATTGCTATTTTCATGTAAGCGTATTCCAAACTTCTACTTAAAACGTCATTACAGCATGTTTTTATCGCTAAATATAAGTATTTGCATTTTTTTAAATATTTTTAAATATTTAGTTAGCTCATTTTTGGGATATATCACATATATAGGATATATATATGTTGACAGACGTCTTAAGCTGGCGCATGCTGTCTAACACTTGGCGTTTTCTGAGCGTCCCAACATGGGTGGTGTGTTTCTAAGGCGCTGTGTCAAGTTAAAAATAGTCAAACTTTTAAAAAGGTGTCTCAATTCCCCTGCTTTCTGTTTCATTTCCTTGCTCTTCGTCTTCTTGTTTTTGAACACAGGAACGCTCCTTATGTAAAAGCTCTGTAAGAAATACAAGTATAAAAAGTGAACAAATTTTGAAAAGGTTTTGCACGTCGTCACAAAGACAATGAACATTCCTCCTACTGTAGACAGCAAGTCAGCGTTGTGTTTTCATTAGAGGTGCACTGCGAGAGGAATGCCTGCTTGTTCTACACTTGCACTTTGAAGTGACGCCTAGTGACATTTGCTCAGCAGCTGAAGGAATATCAGAGGTATTTTCGTTGTGGAGATTGCCTTATCTTTGCTGAATGCTACTATTTTTAGTCTTAGTGTGGAACAAGAAACAAACCCATTTCTTCCATGATAGAAATCTAGCAGTTCACAACATTTAAAGTAACGGGACTTAGGGAATATGTTGCGTAACTGAATCATTTTTCTCAATTGAATAAAAACCAGAGAACACAGATAGATCCAACACGAGGGTTACGTAGAAATGAACAAGATGTACAGCCGAAGTAATGACTGTGTCTGGCTCCCTGAGGTATCTTCCTCTCAGCTTTCATTATTACATGTCTTCACTTGAGATTGGATGAAACAGATGACTCTGAGGGCAGAACAAGAGGTCATTACTGTCAGCAACTTGGGAGTTTTCAGACTGAATATTCAACATCAGATCTCTAAAGGAATATTTTTTTCATTTTATGTGTTTATGCAGAGGAGTCTTTGGATATGTAACACCTATGCAAATAAATCCACAGCAGACCTAAATGTGTAAATATGTCTAAAGGAGATAAAAACGTAGACCGGTGAGGTCATTCGTTTAGGCAGCCTCAGGAAAGTAAGAGCCATCCACAGCTGTAAAAACACCTCCATTACTGACTCAAAGCTTAAACCTCTACACTTTTGTTGATGCCGTTGTTTTCATGAGTTCGGAGAGGTCAGCTAAGCTACTTTCCCTGGAGCAGGTGGGATGTCCTACGCAGGAGATTATTTGTAGAGGGGGTTTAACACGGCCATGTCAAGTACTGAGGTGACTGGATTCACAAGGAGCCTTATTGTAACAGATTTGCATCTTCACAAGCAGTCAATGGTATAAGTGGAGTAGACTTTTTTTTTTTTTTTTTTTTTTAATCAAATGTAATTTCATGTTCCAGTCACATTTTCTTGGTTAAATAAACATTACCTACACTATCAGAAAAAGTAAAAATATCAGTAAAAATATTTTTGATTTTTACATTAACAGTGTAATCAATTTAAGTTTGTAAGCATTTTACATTTATTACAAAATGAAAACTCAAGGTAGTAACAATTTAAACAATATATGTTATTTTTGAACTTATGTTCAGCTGTTTTTTTTTTAATAGTTAACTTCTAGCTGTTTTTAATTTTTCGGATCAAAGCTCTGTAAATATTGATCACAGGCACAGCGATTTACTTTAAATTTCACCAAGCTGATTACTCACTAAAAACTCCCATAGATCATGTTTTCATGCCGTTTTAGTCTTATTTTGACGTAACAAAGTCATTATATCTGATGGTGTGATGTTTACTTACTTTTTTAAATGGGCGATTTTTTTTAAATTTTATTTATTTTTATTATTTTTTAAAGATTTTATCGATTAATTCGAATTCAGTGTTTTGCTAAGATTTTAGTTTTTAGAAATCGAGGAATCATGATTTTGAATAGAAATATTTCCAATGTTAGAATTGGACACTGACAATATGCTAATGATAACAGTAAAGAGAAAAGAACGATCCAACCGCATGTCGGTTGTGTTGGCAGTGGAATAGGAAAAGCATGCTAGAAGATGAGAATGAACTTCTTTTAACTTGAGCGCCATGTTTTTATAATGCCGTTTCATGCATGAGACGCGAGTGCAACTGTCAAACGCGTCCATGTTTACATAGAATAAACAATGGAAAAGCAGCGCAACTGAATAAAAAACTTGTGAAGAACTACTACTGTATGTCTGATATTTCATGTTTGCATCATGATGACAGGCTGAAAGCTGCTGTTCATTGTTTTTACAGAACATTTATAGTTAATAACAGTCTGCTGGTGTTACACCTTCAGTCATTTTGAATTTGAATTACCTTTTTGAGATTTTTTTTGAAAAGCATTTTTCCTCGCATTGTTTCTGAACATTTAATTAGACAGGTTTGTACAAGATGTAGTTGTAGTTCATCCATCTTTTCTACAAAGATATTTAACGTGATTTGTTTAACGTTTACATCATGTTGTGGTGCACTTGGAATAGAATTTTCTTAACTAAAGGGTTGATAAAGAAAAGGTTATTTGTATCATGTTGTAGTTACATTTTCAAGTTAACTAGTTAAAAATCGTAAAAAATTAAGAAACGGTCGAACCTTTTGACATTTTCATTTTTTGCCATATTGCCCAGCCCTATTGTCTTCCTATTAACACCATTATATTGTTCATTTAGACTACTTCGCGATCATGGAACGCACACAAACACAAGAGGCTGGATTTATCGTAAAGAACCAATCACAGCTGATCATAACCAATAATATCACGTTGGAGGCGTTGCCTCTTCTAATGTGACTTTCCTCCATTCATTCCCAATTACCCCCCACCAAACTCACCAAAACGAGCCCGCCAGCAATAATATCTGGCTGGTTCTGAAATAGATCACTCATAACAGCAACAGTTACTCACAATTTATTTAAATCGCCTTTGAATAAGCACTTGCTGTTCACTTTCACTTTCAATTTCGCGATCACGCACACTCTGTTTAAATGGAGCACATCTTACGATATAACACACGTGATAAAAAATGTTTTTGTCCTAACTAGCCACGACAACGATACAAAATTTCTACTTTAGAAACGGTTTCTATTTCTACGACGTTGCGGCTGGAACAACACAAACTATGACAGTTATAATCACAGGTACTGATTAAATGCTTTATTCAGTGTTAAAAGTGTCTAATGTGAGTTTAAAGACATTTTGTGTGACATTTATAGCCATACGAAAGCAACAACAGATAGTTTACCTTACATCTTGAAAATAAATTTAAGATGTGTTTTCATGACAAAGATGTATCAGTCCCTCAATAATTAGTTTTAACAATGTTAATCAGGTTTAATATTTATGAATTAGATAAACTTGTCCAATTCGTTGAGAGTGCAAAAAGTGAGTGGCGTCACATGACTCATGTCTGGTGTGGACAGCTAAATCAGCTCACTACCAGTTACAAAAGACGCTGTAACAGTCTGTTACAGGCAAATCTAGTTGCATTTTTCGTCAGTTAACTTCTTAATTTATCCTTTGACTATGTTCTGGCCCACCATCTAGTGGCGGAATTTTTTTTTTTTTTTTTTTTTTTTTTGTCCTGATCCCAAACTTGTTGAACCCTGTTTTAAGGGCTCTGTTAAAACTCAATGGGCTCAGGGGAGGCGAGAGAGATGTGGACTTCCGCTGTAACCTTACCTGCTGGTGTCGCTTAGACAATGTTTCTTTAGAAAAATTAGTGATTATACACTTTTAATGTTATATTTTGTAATACTGGCTAATTATTCCCATCCATAAGATGCTCCCTTAAAAGGCAGCCGTCTGTGTAGGCGGTAGTAGCCCGGTAGATTTCAGAACGGAGCCTTAATTCCTTCTGCTAGCGTCAAACAAAAACAAATGCCGAAATGCCCATGAGACGAAATGTGAATTTAAAACATGTTGTCTCCTTTGTTATTTCTCAATGGTTTGGAAATCCAACACTCGAGTTTATATTATGCATCTACACAAGTGTTCGTACAGGCTCAGAGGGTGTAGTGAAAGAAACACACGCCTCAGTGAAGTCACACTGGGAATATTGCTGTACAGTTATCCATGTGTCGGTGGAGGAGGATTTGTGACCTCTTGCACATCATGAATTGTTCAGGGCTACAAACACGCAGATCATTTTAAAGCTGCGGGGGCAGAGCCCGAGTCTGCCTCTCCATGTGATATCGCTCCTCGAGCTTTAGAATCTATTCCAGTTGGATACGATCAACTTATAGGGGGCACACATCCAATCAAATCCCAGTGAAGTAGGCCCGGGATGTGTAATGAATGGCTCTGTGGGCATCTCTTTCTCAGCCAGTGAACAGCCTCCAAGCCCCTCCCCCTAGCAAAATGAATCAATGCTGCAGTTTAAAAATAACAAGGAATATTATCCACTTCATGCATTGCTGAGTGAACCGCATGTGTTGAATGCTCTCTGACAGGCTGCATCGGAGCAGAATGTGTTCCGGCTTTTCTGCACGCCGGTCGCAGATCACGATGCAGGGTGTGGTGGGGTTTAAACGCCGTGCTGTGGAGGCTGTCCAAACAGCCCCATGATTCTGGCCGTATAACTCATTTCTCTGTGGTGTAATGTTTCTTCATAGACCGTCATGCTGAGTTAGGTGTCGATGACAGGATTAGAAAATGGCCTCCTCGAATAGGGCGACCCCTTTGTTGACCTTTTTCACCATCATGCAGTTATTCTGTTTAATTCCAAGGTGGTCCATTCATTCAGTTTTGAAAAAATATTCCAGGCATGATGTTGATTACTTCAAAAAATAAATTTGGACTTTTCCCTCCTTTTCTTTTTTTTTTTAAAAAAAAAGAAAGAGTGGGGATGATTTAAGTGCAGAAGTGTGAAGCCTGTAATTTTTTTTTTAAAGCACTAGCACTGTTGTTTAAAATTTTGTGGATATCTTTTTTTTTAATAAAATTAATAGTTTTATTTATCGAGGATGCATTAAAATTATAAGAAGTGGCTGCAAAGATATTTATAATGCTATAAAAGATTTCTATTTCAAATTTAGCATATTGAAATGGAGTAATTGCTCCTGAAAATTCAGCTTTGCTATCACAGAAATAAATTATATTTAAAATATATTCCAATAGAAAATAGTAATTTTAAATTGTAATAATATTTCACAATAATACTGTTTTTTTTTGTTTGTTTGTTTTTTGTTTGTTTGTTTGTTTGTTTGTTTTTAAGAAAAAGTGGGGATAATTTAAGAGCAGTTGTGTGAAGCTTATATTTTTTTTTTAAAGCACTAGTACTATTGTTCAAAAATTTGGGGATATCTTTAAGTAAGATTTTTTTCTGAATTAAATTAATATTTTTATTTATCAAGGATGCATTCAATTTATCAAAAGTGGCCATATAGACATTTATAATGATACATTCTCTATTTCAAAATCAGCATACTAGAATGATTTCTGAAGGATCATGTGATACCAAAGCTGCTGAAAATTCACCTTTGCCATCACAGAAATTAATTATATTTCAAATATATTCAAATAGAAAAGAGTTAATTTAAGTTGTGAAAACATTTTACAATATTGCTGTTTTTTATGTTTTGGTTTTTTTGGGGTTTTTTTTTTTAAGAAAAAGTGAGGATGATTTAAGAGCAAAAATTTGAAGCTTCTTATATATATATATATATAATTTATTTATTTTTTAAAGCACTAGCAATATTGTTCAAAAGTTTGGGGATATCTTTCAGTAAGGTTTTTTTTTTTTCTGAATGAAATGCATACCTTTATTTAACAAGGATGGTAAAATTATTTAAAATTAACCACAAAGACTTGAGTGTATATATATATATATATATATATATATATATATATATATAATTTAATTTAGAATATATTTAGAATATATTTGATTTATAATTAATTTATATATATTTATTTAATTTATATATTTAATTTATATATTTTTTTTTTTTGGGGGGGGGGGTGGATTTCAGAGGTTAATGTTTAACATGGTAATGTTTTATAATTTGATAGAACTTCACACATAAAATGTTTGTATTATATATTATATATATATATATATATATATATATATATATATATATATTATTTTTTTTTTTTTTTTTTTTTTACATCTTGTGGCTATACCATTAAAACAGTATTTTGTATTTACAGCCCTGTTCTCTTCCATTATACCGTACTGTAAGCCAGAACCTTTTTAAAAAATAAAAAGGAAATTAAATTTTGTGCCTATCAACATTATGCAATGCTATCGATTGAGTTTAACAGCACTCAGATGCATTATGTAGATATGGAAATTAGGCTAAGTCAGGAAGCGTTCGCTCTCTCTCTCTCTCTCTCTCTCTCTCTCTCTCTCTATTATATTATTCAGTTCTGTAATGCCTAGGATTTTACCGGGGCATTACACTAAGATTACTGAAGAGAACCTACAGTTATGCCTCTAAAGGAAGAAGTGGAAGATTAAAGCTTGGCTAGGATTGTCACATCTCATCCAGCTGTGCTCTCCAAACAGAAAGAGAGAGGTCAGGATATGTAGGTCATAGAGCACCTGCCTTGTTTGAGGGCTCAATTATTCCTAAAATGGCATCAGACCACAGAGACTTTACCCGACAGGACAGACCTTACATCACCGGGTGAGGTGTACGCAGGCGAACGTTACTGACACAAGCTATGGTTTTGGTAGTGCTGAGCACCAGCCTCCTATTTCATGATATGATAGGACAGGATGTGGCAGGCAGAAAAAGGAGACGGGAGACATCATCACCATTTCCTGGCCGTCTAGAGTGGCCAGTGGCTTTTGTGTCGTCCATGTGGCTGGATGTGATTGTAAAAAAGGATATGAGAGTGTGTATGTGTTTGTGTGTGAGGTGTATTGTTTTTTGTTTTGTTACATCCTGCATCCTTTCCCACTAATCTGCACTGCATCCTGCATTTTTTTCCTACATCACTGCGCTGATCTGCACCTTTTCTTGCATCTTCTGAATTAAAAACTAATATTTACAGTAATTCAGTCATCCCTAATTGATCTGTCTTACTATGAAAGGAAGTTGTAAAGACATTTTTTAGTTTGACATCCATTGCATACTGATTTATACACACACACACACACAAAAAAACATTGTTTCAGCTCTTCATTCTATGCAGGGCCCCAGTCTAAAACTAAAACAATTGATGGTAAATTAAATGAAGCTGAAATAGAATATAATTAATAGCTGAAAATCTTAAACTTGGAAAAATTTAAATGAAAAACAGAAATTTTGTCTTGGCAAATAACTGAAACAGGTTAAAGTACAAAAATTCAAGCTGAAATAAAATGATTAAATGATTAAAACTGAAGTAAAAATACATTTGAGCTAAATAGAAATCAATAAAAAAAGAAAAAAGCATATATGATTACTAAATCTAAAATGCTGAAAACTGAAAATATAATCTGTACCATTATAGTATATAAACAATACTAAAGTAACACTGAAACCTACTAACATTGAATTCGCAATCAAATTAATTGATTCTTTTTCTTATTCAGCATTAGTAGTAATATCCTGATTTGCAATCAAATGACTCTTATGAATTGATTCTTTTTAATGATTTGGTCAAAAAGACTCATGAAACTACCTCAAACTTACTCTGTAAATCATCCAGAGCCATTACTAAGTTCAACCAGGTCATTGTTCATTTGTGTCTAGTTTAAAATGAACAACAGTATGAGTAGTAATATCCTGATTTGCAATCAAATGACTCTTATGAATTGATTATTTTAAATAATATGGTCAAAAAGACCTCATGAAACTGCCTCAGACTCACTCAGTAAATCATCCAGAGCCATCATTCGCTCAAATAAGTCATTTTTCATTTGTGTCTGGTTCGAAATGAACAACAGTATGAGTAGTAATATCCTGATTTGCAAACAAATGACTCTTACGAATTGATTCTTTTTAAGGATTTGGTCAAAAAGACTAATGAAACAGCCTCAAACTCACTCACTCAGTAAATCATTCAGAGTCATTACTAAGTTCAGCCGAGTCATTGTTCATTTGTGTCTGGTTTGAAATGAACAACATCGTGAGTAGTAATATCCTGATTCACAATCAAATGATTCTTATGAATTGACTCTTTTTAAGGATTTGGTCAAAAAAACTCATGAAACTGCCTTAGACTCACTCAGTAAATCATCCAGAGCCATTACTAAGTTTGTGTCTGGTTCAAAATGAACTGAGAATTGTTACTGTGATGTGTATTTTTGATTTGACAGAGCAGGTTACTTCTGGTATGAAACAAAGTCATAGCTTTTAAATTTTGTATTTTTTAAGAAATATAAACAATAAATGCCGTTTGCAGCTCAATGTCTTGCGCCTCATGAACCGAAATAAAATCACATGAATGAACATCAGAAAGTATTTTCACTGTGGAAATATGCCAGTACACACCATTTTTCAAGTTTAAGTCAACCGAAGTTAATCTACTCTCCTGACTTGTTGAAATCAAAATGGTGGATTCAGCTCCGATTGATGATTGGTCAGATCGCCTGTCAATCAAACTCCCTGCAAAGGGTCAATTACATCAGTCTGTTTACTCTCCGGTTGTTCCTGTCAATGTGTAAATAAAAATCCATATTCGCAAAACAGTTATGTTGTGTAAATTAATAACTGTATTCAGGAACAAGAAAAAGAAAAACTGATATTTCTGACAGTGATGATCTTCTTTATACTTTTTTCCCGCTCTTGTACCCGCAACACACTGATGTGGTTTCTCATTCAAATTTGGAGCTACTACTGTTGTATTACTAGCCTTGTTCTGTGTTAGATGGATGAATTCTCAAGAGCCTTGGCCCAAAATACAATCATCAAAGATTCATAAAAATTATCCCTAGCAATCAGATGGCCATTAAAATTTCAGTGCCCTGAATAACGCTCTTTCAGATAAAAAAAAAAAAACAATGTTTTTGATATTTATATGGAAGATTATGACACAAAATTACCTTGTTCCACAGACATACAGTAGTAGTTTATGTATGGTGTTCAGTAGTGCTAAAATGCTGTTAACCAACCAGCCTTTCATAAGGAGTTAACCTTTAACCTTTTAAAGTGGTAGAGAAAGCGATGAGCTTTATAGGTCACATTCTCTCAAATATAACATGTGTTTTTCATCCAGTTTTTTGTGTCCTACCGAATGAACTTTGTTGCTAGATTCATGTAAATTCTTAAACATTTTCTTAATATTGGACAAAAACGATAAGACATGAATTTCTAAAGTTAGTATGAACTTCAGAGTTGACCTTTTTGATTTAGCACGTTTATTAGCGATGGCATGAACTTAGCGAGCCCCCGGCCTTCACTTTAAAGCAGTCAGCTGTTATTCATAACAGAACAGAGACTGCTTGTCAGTCTACACAATTATTTGCGGTGGGACACTTTTACATCAGTGATGTTTGTTGTGAGAGTGAAACTAAAAATGGCTGGTAACATATCCGTTCACAGCTCACAGTGATGCGAAGAATGTGTGCCGTCAGGGTGGAGGGTTTGGCCGCTGGGCTCGACTGTTAATTGAGTTTCAGAAATCTTTAGAGGAGTACAGCGGTACCAATATCACATGTGGTTTAGACTGTAACGACACCCCCGAAATGTCAACTTGTTAATTCAACATAAAACTGATGTTTGTCTCTGTCCTCTCATTGCAGGCTACATCAGCACCTTGGCAGTCATCCTCAAGACGTCGAATGCTAAACCATGGGTCAATGAGTTTGAACGTAAGGCTGAGTAATTTGCTCTCCAGCAGTCTTTAGCTGCATTAAACAGCCCATTGGAACTGTTCACGAGCTCTTTCGTTTTTTTTTCTCTCCCCATGCAGCGATCGAGCTGTCCTGCATAATCGAGTCAATCTCCACTGTTAATCCCAGAATAGAATGGAAGAAGATTAAGAAAGGAGAGCCCAGTTATGTATATTTTGAAAAAGAAATGGCCGGTAAGCTATATAACACTTCACTGAACATTCAAGTTGAAAGTTCATGTTGCTAACATTCAATTTATGCAGTATTTAACATAAAATACCAGTAAATTTCTACAGCATTTATTAATGATGGTTAATAATATTAATTTTGGCATACACCACTTTTCAAAGGTTTGGGATTGGTAAGAATTTTATTTTTTAATCTCGGATGCACTTATTTGATCAGAAGTATAGTAAAATACAGTAATGTTGTGAAATATTACAATTTAAAATAACTGCTTTCTATTTTAATATATTTATTCTTGTGATGGCAAAAGCTACATTTTCAGCATCATTACTTCAGTTTTCAGTGTCACATGTGACATGATCCTTAAAAAGTTATTCTAATATAGTTTTATTTGTTGTTTAGGAAACATTACTTTCTATTATTAAATTTGAAAACAGTTGCACTGCTTAATATTTTTGTGGATTTTTTAAGAATTCTTTGATGAATAGAAGGTTGAAAAGAACAGCAGCTATTGAAAATAGCATTTTTTGTAACATAAAAAATGTTTTTACCGTCACTTTTTAATTTATTATACATTTTATTTGAATTAAGAATCAGTTTAATACCTTCTAGCTGAATGAAAGTATTAATTTCTCTCCAAAAAAAAAACTTTGAATAGAAATGTATGCCTAAACATTAACATACATTTTAATATAGTTATATCTATTATATATTTATTATATATTAATATATGAATATATGAAGAGTTCATTTGCAAAAAGAGATAACTTTCAGATCATTTTTAAAAATCATGTTTTTTCATTGTGAATTTTAATTAATCAAACTGCAGCTGGGTTATTTTGATTAAGTAAAAATAACACAAAAAAATCTTTTAACACAATAAAACAATAGAAACATGACAATGTAATAAAAAAACATGTTTTTTGAAAATTAAAAAAACTGAGTTATCCGTTTTTGCAAATAAACTTTTCATATTTAATATATTTATACATTAACCTAGATTAATGTGATTTAATGTTGTAAAAAATATGGTAAACATAATAGATTTCAGTTTTTAACATTTATACTAACAGCTTAACGGTTAATCGCTTTGGTATTTTTAATAGCATTTATTATATTATATTAATTAATATTATATATTAGTTATTATAAATTAACATTAACCTAGATTTAATGTTGTCTTGTTCATTGTTAGTTCAAGTTATCCATTGCATTAACTATTTAACAGTAAATGTTATCAAATTGATTCTTGGTGTTAAAGTGTTTAGTTAATTTAGCTAATATTAATACATTGAAACCTATTGTGAAGTGTTTTCTCACATTCTGTCAGTGTTTAATAAGAATTTGTACTTTCGGAGTATAATTTAAAGGGATAGTGCACCCATAAATGAAAATTCTAACATTGATTATGCACCCTTGTGTCGTTCCAAATCCGTAAGACCTTTGTTCATCATTTTTGATCAAATCCAAGAGCTTTCTGGCCCTGCATAGACCGCAGCGCAACTACCACATTCAAGACCCAGAAAGATAGTAAGGACATTGTTAAAATAGTCCATGTTACATCAGTGGTTCAACCTTAATGGTACGAAGCTATGAGAATACTTTTTATGATGACTGAAGGTCTTATGGGTTTGGAACAACATGAGGGTGAGTAATTAATGGCAGAATTTTAATTTTAGGGTGAACTATCCCTTTAAGACCCACATTTTATAACAAAATTTTTAACCAACTTCTCACTTGTTTTAATTTTTTTCAGGTGACTTGGAAAAGAGAGCGGAAATTCGACACCTTGCGAGCTTATTCATTCTCAATGCAACAAGAGCTGACACTGCTGATTACCGCTGTGAAGTCACTGCCCCAAACGACCAGAAATCCTTTGATGAGATTTTGATATCGCTCACTGTAAGAGGTGAGGGTTCTACTCAAAGAATTCTACATCGATTAATTGCTTAGTCCAGTAAGTGTTCACCAGCTCTTGTGCTGAAATGAGTCCTTAGTATATATACTTGTGATGGGAATTTGTTGTAGATGTAGCATTGTTAGTACTCCCCAACTGCTACGATGCAACATGAGATGGAGCGACGAGCCAACACACCCACCCTTGGCGCACATTTGAGGATGCTTGCAGCTCTAACTCTACAGGGCGTGTTCAGGGCTATATGAGGAAACCTCTGAAACTACATCTGAGTTTAATCAGGGCTCTAAAAGGGGAAAGAGCAGCATGTTCAGTTGGCCAGGATGCTTGCAGTCAGAGTCACTAAGGTGCATGTGTGTGAGGATGCTTTTTCTTCTCTGAGCTGTTTCTCTTGTGTCCCATGCAGTGAAGCCCGTCGTGCCCAGATGCTCCGTACCCAAGTCCGTCCCGGTAGGCAAACCAGCAGAGCTGCATTGCTTGGAGGATGAGGGCTATCCGAAATCTCATTACCAGTGGTTCCGCAACAAGGAGGAAATCCCGGAGGATCCCAAGAGCAGCCCAAAGTTCTTAAACTCCTCTTACACATTGAGCAGAGAGATGGGCACTCTGGTGAGTTCGGAAAAAGAGGCGATGGGGTAGGCGTAGGGATATTTTTGGGGAGCCAGTTGATGTGCGATGGGCTCAGCCATGAAGGGAATCTGCTGCCCTCATTTGCACATTCCAGAGTGCCATTCTCCGCCATTTGTACTCTGTGCCCTCGTCAACCTTCACACCACTTTTTAAAGTCTGACCTGCACTGCTGTACAGCCTCTTCCCCCTAAGGAGACAACCTCTGAAGAGTTTACTGTGTGTCCTTTAAGATCTGCCGGAGTCTTACTTTTATAGCCTACGGATTAAAAACAGAAAGATGCTGCTAGGTTTCAGTTTTTCATCTTTTGATGAGAAGATCTTTTAATTGTAGTTAATATTTCAGCATCTAATTTTAAATGACTAAAGCCCATGTGATTCCATGTATCGATTCGGATAGGACTAACATCTCTGTGTTTCTTACAGAGGTGCGAGGGTCTGTTTTTTTAGAACCTACTGTTCTGAAGTTATTAGCAAAAACATGGGTGCAAATTTGGCCTGTTGGTGGCGCTAGAGAGTTTGAGTTAGAGACTCCAAATTTGCTGTGGTTAGGGATGATACTTTCCTCTATCTTTGTGCTAAATTTCATTTGTTTCCCACAAGCGATTATTTAAGATTCACAACAAGTTGAAGTGTTTACATACAGCATTTTACTACAAAATTTGAAATGGTCCACGCTTAAAATGGCTGACATTCAAACATTTGGAATTGTTTGATTCAGTATGAAAATCAGACGAACTGTCTAGGACGAGTTCCAAAAAGTATATTTTTCACAAAATTTAAAATCACAAAAAATCTTGACCTGTAGAAATTTATGTTTTGGTATGTAAATATTTTCGACTCAACATGAGCCAAGAAATCAGAGGGAAAAATTATTTTTCTTCTAGACCTTATGGTTCAAAGGTTATTAGGGGAAATATGAGTGTAAATTTGGCCTGGTGGTGGCACTAGAGAGTTAGATAGAGACTCCAAATTTGCTGTGGTTAATATTGACACTGTCCTCTATCCTTATGCCAAATTTCATAACTTTCCCACAAGCGGTTCTATGGGCTGCCATAGACTCCCAGAGCAGAAGAATAAAACTAATGGATACAATAGGTGCCTAGGCACCTTCAGTGCTTGGCTCCTTATTATTATTTTAAAAAAACTGTTATAACATGTAATTTTCATTTTATTGCATTCTTGCTAAATAAAAATGATTTGTCAACCTAAATCACTGTAATTTATGATCTACAGAAATTCAGTGCGGTCAGGAAGGAGGACGGTGGAGAATATTACTGCAGAGCAAGGAATGAGGCTGGGATCTCTGAATGTGGACCGCAGATGATGGAAGTTTGTACGTATTTTGTACGTACCTTTTCACATGACAGGACACCCTGCAAAGCCAAGCTCTCACACTGTGCCTTTCTTTGTAGATGACATCAACATTGCTGGAATCATCCTGGGCGTAGTGGTTGTGGTGACGGTCCTTCTGTGTATAACAGTGGGCATCTTCTGTGCCTATAAGCGAGGCTACTTCACCAGCCAGAAGCAAACGGGAAACAAGTAAGCACACGTCTCTGACAGCGACTACCGTCTGAGTCACACTCTGTCCCAGAGCAGTTTTGACTCACCGTTTTATGGCTTTTTTCCATTTCATCACCCAAGGAGCTCTTGAATGTTTTCAGCTCAGTCTTAACATCACAGATATTTGAACCAAAAAATGTTTTGCAGATGTAAAACTAACATTTAATATTTTTTGTCCAGTTACAAAGCTCCAGCAAAAGGAGATGGAGTGGACTACGTCAGAACAGATGATGAGGTATGAGAATATATATATATATATATATATATATATATTATTTTTATCAAGGCTTCCAAGAGCTTAAGAAAGTCTAGGAATGAGTTAAACCTCCTTTACTCAATCTTCTGTCTTTCAGGGCGATTTCCGACACAAATCCTCATTTGTCATCTGAGAGGAGGAAGACGGGCGATGGAAGAGATGCGGAATTACGTTGAGTCATTGGCGCTATTATACCTCGCAAACACAAATCCCCAAATGAGGGCATCGTTGTTGGAGCTGCCATTGCACGTGCCTCGCTTTACGGCACGTCTGCGACAACAATTTGTATTTGCCAAAGGTGACAAATAATCATGTCTGATCACTGTTACTTGTATCTTTAATTCAGCTTTTACAGCCCCTTTTTACAACTCAAATGTACAATTTTCAGTAGAACCCGATTATACAGCAAGAAAACGTTTTCCTTCAACTCTTCTGTAATTTTTAAAACATTTATTTTGTACTAGGTAAATTTGACTATTTTTGATGGAATATATTTTAAAATGCCTACAGAAAAAAAAGTTTTACTTTTTTAAATATTTGTAAAATACTAACCTGGAAGCCAGTACCTTTTTTTTTTTATTTGGGTTAAGAAAGAAACCATTTCCACCAACTTCACATCTTTTAGTCATTCAACAACCAATATGTACCAGACCACTGGATGTGTGGATGTTTTGTTTTTTTCATTCAGATCCTTTCAGTGTGTATCCAGCAACACCGGCTTCAATCAAAGGTCTTATGTTCTTACTATACTGCTGGGATTTCATGTTAATAGCGAAAGGACGTTCCATGTTCATGTTTGTAGATAGTCTTAGACAGTGAGTATCTTCAAAAAAAAACACCAGCAAAAAAGCTGGAGAATTGAAAGACCAGTGCTGCGTATCCTTGATTTTAAGTGTCCTTCTATGCTAGCTGTTTATCTTGTATATAGTGAATATACTGTCTAGGTTGTTTATTTTTTTTATTGTTCTTTTTTCTTTTCTCTTTCTCTCTCTACATCTTTTCTTTTTCTTATTTGAGTGAGAAACACTCTTCATGTTACGTAACAGGGTTTATTTGTTGGCTAACTGTACTGGTTGTATATAGATCCACTGTGAGCTACACTGTGCTTAAGAAGTTTCTGGTTTAACCAAACGTTGAATGAGGCAAATATGACACTCTTTCCATGGAAGAACTAACTTGTCATGGTAGAGAGGGGATCTGCCTTATTAAATACCTAAAAAAAACAACAACCTGGAACCATGTAACCTTTCATTTTCTTCCTTAGTAAAGTTTATGGATAAATTTGGACTATTCACACATCGTTTTGAAGACATAAAAGTACAATCAGCTGAAACTTCTACCATGTTCTCAGAAAACTTCAGCTAACTTCCGAATCATAAATCATTCCTCTTAAGTGCCTTCCTCGGTAGACAATGACAGTAATGCAGTTTTCAATCATTAAATGCTGTAGCAGCTAATTGGAATATGCAGAACAGTTTTTCTAATTCACATCCAGTTCGTTACTTTTAAACCAGGTCAACATTTAGAATAGAACGGGTGTTTGAGAGGAATGATAATGTTCTGCGCTCACCAGTTTTGGTCACATATCTAATATTATATATATATTTTTGTAAATAGACCTGTTGTTGTGCATTGATTTGGGGAATTCTTCTTTTTTTTTTTCATTGACGTAGATATTCTATTATGTATTAGTGCCTAAATGTAGAATGAAATAATGTTTCAGGACAGAGCACTAGTGTTTATTCAGCAGATGGAATCAGAAATTCCTAGTTTCGCTAGACATGCGTGTTATATAATTGATTTTATATAGTAAGTTAGAAAGCGAGGTACATTGTGAGTCTCAGCCTAATGAGTCCCTGCATATGTCAATAGAGTACTGTGAGGGAAACAGAAATGAATAATTTTGTGGTTTGAAAGAAAAAAAAAAAAAAAAAGCAGGGAGAGCTGTACCAAATACTGACTGCCAAAAGAGCATTTTCTCCAATTCCGGTATTATTCTGCTCCCAGTTCTTTCTTTTTTTCTAATTTTGTTTGTAACTCTTGAGCGGAGGCTGAGTTCAGATGTTTTTCACTCATTTTAGTTTCTGTGGAGTTTGTGGTTGTTTTGGAGACAGCTGAAATTTGAAATGAAACATATTTCATTCACTGAATTCATGTAATGTCCCATTGGTTTGGGACTGGTACAAATCCTGTGTGAATTCTTGAACAGTATGTTTGTGATTTAATAAAACTCACTTCTTGAATTCATTGTGTTGTCCTCATGCTTTTTAAAAATGAATTCATTGTCTAAAATGGAAATATCCATCATTTGGCATTCACACCAGTAACGACCAAGTTAAATTTGACATTTTTTATCCACCTTATTCTTCAACGAGGAAGTAAGCCTATGGGCAAGACTTCCGGTTCATTAGCCTCTATAGAGGGACTTGCGTCACGAATTTGGACAGTTACACGAATCCGCAGCCCTATTGGAGATACTCGGATGTAAACAACAGCAAGGTTAAACTGTTAAAGTACTACTGAATATGTTGTTCTGCTAACTATTGCTGTTTAAACTACGGAAAGAGTGTGTGGAAGATGGTAAATCATATAGAGAAGGACTTAGTAAGCAGTAAAGGGTGCAATATTTTGACAAACTAAAGTTAATAGGTGGTAAAGATACTACAAGCAGTACTAATTAAGATATTAGCCTAATATTTCACCTACCTGACTGGAAATGATAAGAACAACATGAATGTTGTCAATATTCTTGCCCTGGAAATCCTGGTCCAGTTTTGCCAACCACAAACACCTTTTGTTCCTCAGTTTTTTGCACTCTTCTCCTTAATTTGTTATAACTTTTGGCAGTCTATAGTACTCTAAATGCTTTTCCTGGTCTGACCGATTAGTACAGCCCAAAATATGACAATAATTGACCATTTTCAGCAGCAATAATCAGCAAAATTTGCGAGTTTCGTCCGGTTCAGTGGCATTGTTTACATTAAGTGCCGTCAATATGGACGATTGATGACGCGTCGTAAAAATAACCACAAGAATAACCTGCAGTAAACTGTAAAACTACTACAACTACAAAGCACTGTGTTCATAATTGAAATACATTAAAATATTATGGTAAGACACACCAGTTTGCAATATCAAGCAGCAAAACCAGCTGTTTTGTAAAGCTGGATGCTGATGAGACCGGAAGTCAGACCCATTAAATTTACAAATGGCCGCGCTCGTTCTTACAGGAATTATAATAAGGTGAATATTTTTTTTTGTCTTTTTTTTTTTTTAATACTGTGGATGCTACAGAAACATGGCAATGGAAAAAAATATTTACCTCCGAAAGCATTGCGTTCTCCCAATAAACTCTGCATTAGCTCAAAAAAGTACTGAAATATAGTTTTCCCTCCCATTTAATTTTTTTCTCCTTTCAGAAAAAATCTGAAAAAGAGGGTCATCATTTAAAGGTGCACATAATCTTTTACACATGAAAATCGGTACTTTTAAAAATCTTGTAATATTAAAGAGATGAAGGATCCGGGCATATAAATAGTCGAATAAAAGCAGATTAATTTTACATGGAGGGGGCCTTGGTAAATAAATTAATTTTATCAATATTGACTCCCATAAAACATAAACAAACAAACAAAAAAAAACGATACTGAATGTATCTTTTATCTTAGTAACTTAGTAGAGTTTGTTCATGTTAAAGTATAAATACTGACAACATTCATCTTAGTAATACCTGGTTTCAAATCAAAAGGAAAAATATGGTAAAAATATGGTTGTTGCTAATGCCCGCTCTTTCCGCTTAACAACATATAAACGCGTCGGGGACAATCCACTTGTTTTGTTTTTGTTTTGTTTTTTATTGCTAATTGTACACAACAAGACAGGGAACATCCAAAAACATAAGGCACATCTACTATAACACGAATAATCAATATAAATAATAATAATTACACTCACAACAATAATAGAAAACACAAGGAGCAACAGTCTATAAAATAAGTATATTCTGTAAATATTTTGAAATTCAGCAACAAATAATTTCGTACTTTCTACTTCGTTTTTAAAGTACTTGAAGCTCTGAAATATTTTACAAACTCACAAAGAAACATATTAGAGGAGGGCTTACATTTTATTTATTTATTTTTTCCATTTGCAAGTATACAATATTTACCCAGCACAATCCAATTGTTACAGCCAACAGCCTTCTCAAACAGGATTTACAGTAGGTAACCTGATTAACAAGTTAGCCCGATCCAGCAGCACTGCTGAAGTGTCAAGACGGCTGAAGGCTTCACCTGTGATCCACACTGACCTCTCTAGATTAATCCAGTTGTTTGGAGACTGAACAACTCTGGACCAATGGACATAAATGAAGTGCTAACCAAAGTTTGGTAAACAGCGCACTCTTCTGGTGCAAAAATGACCACTTTTTATGCCGAATGCCTCCTTCAGATTATTCATAAATCCTTTCATCTGTGTTGCATGATGAAGTTACGCGTGTGTAAATGCAATTAAGTTAAAAGGTGTTTAAGATTAGAATTCTCCATGTGATTTATTAATAGAATCTATCTATCTATCTATCTATCTATCTATCTATCTATCTATCTATCTATCTATCTATCTATCTATCGAACATCCAGGCATAAACAGTTTTCCCCAATGCTTTCCCCGATCTCCAGCCTTAACAGCTAACATGGTAATTATTACTTGTGTTCTGTAATTAATTTCTGTAATTCATTCTCCATCTCTAATTATTGCCTTTCTCAAGTACTATGTAAATACATACATACATACAAATAATGCACAAATCTGTACATAAATCTTCTGTTTGAGATTCACACACATTATTATTATTATTATTATTATTATTATTATAATTATTATTATTAAAGTCTTACTTGTATGTATGTATGTATGTACTAAGAGCTCATGCGCATCTATCTATCTATCTGTCTATCTATCTATCAGATTTGCTGCTGGTACTCACCATTACTAAATGAACTATGAATGTAATGAATTCTGGAGAAAATATATAAGAAACATCCTTATAGCATCAGCCCAGTTGATGGCAGTATAACTCTGATGATCACTAAACCACAAGAGAGGAAGAAAAAAAACTGTTGCCAAATCCCGTTAGAAAAATAACCACCCTGATCTGACAAATTCCACAAAACGACAACAAATCGAAAGAAAACAACAACAACATTGTTTTGTGGTATTTAAACGTATTTAAAACTTTCATTCCAGTCCATAAACCATCTGAAAAAGACTGCTTTTAGTTCGTTAAATTACTTTTAATTTATCTCCTGTAGTCTAATTTCATTTATAATTCGCTTTCATAAATTTCGGTATATATATATATATATATATATATATATATATATATATATATATATATATATATATATATATATATATATATATATATATACACTTTACTGGATTTATTGTGGTGTTTACGATGATACTGCAGTAACACTTTACAGTAAGATAAATTCATTAATAACAATGAGAATTTGAGAATGAGAATTTGTTAATGTTAGTTTAAAATATTAAGTTGTTATCTAAGTTTAATAACTTTATTTATTTATGTATTGTTTATTTTATGAAATTAAATGAAATTGAATTAAATTCAATTTAAAAATGTGGACATGGCAACAACGGAAGAAACCCTCGTTTAGGCAGGCGCCGGCTTTTCTCGCGTGATTACACGTTCTGGCGTCATACTTCTTTGCGTTAGTCAAGGGAACTGCAGAGCGATTTCACCTATATTTCTGTACAGAGCGTACTCTTTCATTTAGTATTTTATCATTTATGCGTTCCCGATTAAACGCATATTTTATGGCTGTAACAGGACGTTGCAACGGATATTTTGGGTAAGATTTTATATTCATTCAGTTACCCTCATTATATTCTGCAAGATACAGTCTATGGCTGTGTCTCAAAACCGAGTGTTCTGCCTATCTAGACAGCATTTTTAGACATCATAAGGGCCCATCATAACGAAGCAGTCTTGGTAGGCAGCTCTCTGGATTCATGCATATATGTAAATGTCTTACTGCATCACAATAATGCTCACTACTTCTTTGAGTAACGAGCTGGGCCAAAGTGAACTGTCATTTTTACTTTGTTTTGTTCATACTTAATTATGGTCAATTATTCTAATAGGCCCATGTGCAATATAATAACAACACTGATAATAAGAGTAAGGATATAAAAAAATAAAATAAATAAAACAATTCAAAAATCGTTTTGGTTAATTGAAATGAAGTTAAACTAAATTAAAACACAATATTAGTTTAAAAATAAATTAAAAAATAAATATGAAATATAACATATACAAAACTACTTAAACTGGAATTAAATTGAAAACTGAAGATGTAATAATATAGAATTAATACTGGTTGACACCCCTTATTAAAATGCTTAAAAAAAAAAAAAAAAAAGACTCACAGATATTGTTGATTGACCATAATATGAAGATCAAATGTTTACACTGACTAATTTATATTTGTCTGATTTGACTTGCAGTTATTATATTTAGTTAGGCTGGCTTATCATTATTGCAGTGTTTCTAAAAACACATAAAACTTGATTTAATAGGGTCAGTTCTTCATATTGACTCACTAATACTTTGTTGTATGGGCAGGATGGGTTGTGCAGACCTTATGTTATAGTTTGCTCTGTGTGGACATCACCGCCACCGTGGAAGAAAACGGCAGCTCATGGCACCAGGCCTACACAAACTCGGGCTCCAGCCCCCTCCCAGCACCACCCGAACACTTGTGCAAGGCCTGTGGAGGCCAGTTTGACACCGTAAGAACGGTAAATCAGGTTACAGCTCCTCATATTCTGCTGTTACAGCAAAAATTGCATTTGAGCATTTTTTTCTGATTTCAATCCATTTCATAGCATGTCTGCGTGGACTGCAGAAACAACTTCTGCAGCCGCTGCTCGGTGCAGATGGACCTCCGGCCGCTGATGTGCCACACCTGTCAGCGGCTCCACTGCACCTTTTTCGAACGGGCAGAGTTGATGAGGCTGAAGGTGAAGGACCTCCGTGATTATCTCCACCTGCACGAAACCCCCACGCAGATGTGCCGAGAGAAGGAGGAGCTGGTGGAGCTGGTGCTGGCTCAACAAACTCCCAGGGGCAGCGGCAGTGCCGCATCCCGTTCACAGCCGTCTGCGCCTGCTCTGGCTTCCCATGCTCTTCCAGAATCTGAAGCCCTCACGGAGGAGGAAGATGAGGATGAGGATGAGGATGAAGAGGGTGATGAGGAAGAGGAGGAAGAAGAAGATGGAGATGGAGAGAGAGATGGAGAAGGAGAAGATGGAGAGGGTGAAGAAGATGATGAGGATGATGAGGAAGAGGTATGAATCGAACATGCTTCGTTTTTGTATATAGTAGTAGCCTCTTGTCCGAATATAATCGTGTTTTATCTATAATCGCTTCACTTAGTCCACAGATAGTGAGGAGACGCTGGTGCACAGCAGAAGAGCCTCTCTGTCTGACCTGAGCAGGGTGGAGGACATCGAAGGCCTCAGCGTGCGGCAGCTGAAAGAGATTCTGGCACGTAACTTTGTGAACTACCAGGGCTGCTGTGAGAAATGGGAACTGATGGAGAAGGTCACCCACCTTTTTAATGATCAGAAAGACCTTCACAACCTTGGTACGTCTTTCTGCATGAGCACTGTGAAACCATAATAGCGATAGTGTTGCCTACTGCTTAAAAACCTGGGCTGGTAACCAAGAAATTGCAGGTTTGATTGTTAGTTTTGTTTTAAGTCATTTGTAATGGAATTCTAAAACACAACGGGCCTCATTCATGAAACTTGCGTAAATATATGAGAACATTTGAAGTTATTTGGACATAAAAAAAGACCTTCCTGAAAACTTCTCTCCAGATTTACAAGCGGTTCATAAACATTAGATTTAATAGTTAAAAATGTGAACTTAAACAATGCCACTGAATCAAATAAAACTTGCATATTTTGCTGATTATTACCAGTGTTGGGAATGTTACTTTAAAAAAGTAATTAGTTATAGTTACTAGTTGCTTCTTACAAATAGTAACTGAGTTAGTAACTGAGTTACATCATTATAAAAGTAACTACTTACCAGGGCAAGTAACTATTGTGTTGCTTTTTAAAAAAAAATGTTTAAATAACAAATAACTTGGATGCCCCCAATATTAAATGTTAAATGAATTAAATGTTAATGAAATTAATTACATTTTTAGTTTACTCACCAGACTAATATTAAATATCTGATATACTATTATGATAATTTAGCATTAAACTTTAGCAATAAGAACTTTAGTAACTTTAGTAATTAGAATAACCATGTACCATGCATGTTTGTAATGTTGACTGAACACTGGTGGTGATATTGTTTGTAATTTAGTGTTTCTATAAAAGGGGGGGAACTAAAAATTATACTGATAAGATAACAAAACTGCTACGAATTCTACTATTAATAACAATATTAAACGCACTAAGGTTTAATGAGCTGCTGGGGTCATGAATATTAATCACGTTGTCTGCGTTTGCTCTAACTGATTTGCTGTAATCAAAACAGTGACGATAATAGGTGAGCGCCAGCCAATGAGATTGCCGTTTGCACATTAGTTCCGCCTACTACCGGAGAAACCGGCAGTTCTTAAAAGCTGAAGTATTCCAAAGGAACTACGTTGTTTTGAGCGGAAAATACAACAAAGAATATCGTTTACATATAGTGCGTCAATTCTGCATGGTATAAAACTCTCTCGCTCTGTTTTTTTCTTTGCGTGTATGAGACAAAGTGACGGCTAGTCGTGAGCCTTCATACTTTTACAGTTTACAGTTCGTCAAATACAGGTACGGTGCGCATCCATTCAGATTAACTGAAAAATGTTATCATAATAAATTATAGTAACGCCGTATATTTATAACGCCGTTATTCCCATCACTGAATATTACTGCTGAAAATGGTCAATTATTGTCATGTTTTGGGCTGTATCAATTGGTCGCACCGGGAAAAACATTTGGAGTACTATAGACTGCCGAAAGTTATAAGAAATCAAGGAGAAGTGTGCACAAAAACTGAGGAACAAAAGGCGCCAGGACTTCCAGGGCAGGAATCTTGACAACATTTGTGTTTTTTCCTATCATTTCCGGTCAGGTAGGTGAAATATTAGGTTAATATCTTAATTATCACTGCTTGTACGTATCTTTACCACCTATTAACTTTGGTTTGTCAAAATATTGCGCTGTTTCCTGCATACTAAGTCCTTCTCGATATGATTAGCAGCTTTCACATGTTTTTTTTTCTGTGGGTAAGACAGCATAAATTAGCAGGGCAACTTATTCAGTAATGCATTCACAATCCATGCTGTTGTTTACATCCAAGTATCTCCAATATGGCTGTGTATCCGGGTAACTGACCAAATCGTGAAAAGTGCAAACCCTATATTTTCAGAACTCCCTTCTCAGGTTTGGCTCCAGTATATTGCATAAATGCAAAAAAGACTAAAAGGCCATATACCTAACAATAAATATTCAATTAATGTGTGTCCACCAAAGTGTTTTAAGTTTTTAGACAGCTGAAAAAACAACAGCGCTCTTCTGAAAACGGCCAGCTGGTGGCGCTTGAGAACGCTTTGGTAGCACAGGGTTTTTCCACCCGAGATGTTTTGGTTGCTATGATCCATGACAGTAAGGTATTACTAGTATCTTATTTTGAACAATATTACTGAATATAATTGTTATATTGTTGCTCAGTCGTTCTACAAGTAGGATTATTGGTCAGTGTAGTATTTGTCTCGCCCCTCCTTCATTGATTGGACGGCTAGGTAAAAGGTGACAGTCACGAGCGCTGCGTTTTACCCGTTGTTGTACAGTTGTGCAGTTACCAAAAGAAAAAAAAGATGGGGCAAAAGAGCATGTGAATTATTGTTATGGTAGTGCATCAAAATTCAGTGTGAATGGTTTCCCAAAAATAATACGTAATGTTTTACACACCATTTACACGTGGTAGGAAGCGGGTGTACATTTCTGTCGTACCAACTAACATTTTGAAAATATGAACATTTTCATGAATTCGAAAGTTCACGTCCTTCATGAACGGCTTTGCGAACGACTTATACAAAAATTCATTCTTCTCGTGTTTCATAAATGAGGTCCATTTAAATGTTTTACAGAAATATTAATGTTATTGTTTAGCATATGTATTTTTTTCCCAAATAGAATTATCCAATTTGGCATAGATTGCCATTAAATGTAGCCTACAATTGAAAAACATCTTACAGTAGTTTATATACAATACCATTTAGAAGTTTTTTGAAAGAAATTGATTCTTGTATTTAGCAAGGATGCAGTCAGTTGATCAAAAGTTACAGTAAAGATTTATAATGTTACAAAATATTTAAATTCAAACAAGAGATGTTCTTTTGTGCCTTCCATTCATTAAAAAAAATCCTGATGTAAAAATCTATCATAAAATAATCATAGCATGACACTGAAGACCGGAGTAATGACATCTGAAAATTAAGCTTTGCCATGACAGGAATAAATTACATATAAAATATAGTAAAACAGAAAACAGTTACTTTAAATATGAACATTATTTCACTAAATTACTGATAACTGTATTTTTAAGGGAATAAAAGCAGCCTTGGTGAACATAAGAGTCTTCTTTCAAAAAAGTTTCTTACTGATCTTACCAGTCCCAAACTTTTGAACGGTAGTGTAATTTAAAGGGATAATTCACCCAAAAAAATTTCTGTCATTACTCACCCTGATGTTGTTCCAAATCCATAAGATCTTCGTTCATC
This sequence comes from Cirrhinus mrigala, assembly GCA_036247105.1. Lineage (NCBI taxonomy): Eukaryota > Metazoa > Chordata > Actinopteri > Cypriniformes > Cyprinidae > Cirrhinus > Cirrhinus mrigala. The sequence goes on along the minus strand of CM070027.1, from coordinate 14,800,273 downwards.
TTCGGAAAACACAAATTAAGATATTTTTGATGAAACTCAAGAGCTTTCTGACCCTCCATAGACAACAAGGGTCCTACCACGGTCAAGGACATCAGTAAAATGATCCGTGTGGTTGGCGTGCTGACATGTTTACATTTTTGGGTGAACTATCCCTTTAAATCATTATAGTGTATATACTGTTATTCTTCAAATATACTGAAATTGATGTTCTTGCACTTTCTTTTACTTTCAGTTTCAAATACAAAAACAGAAGCAGGTATGTTTTATGAATACTGTGGCAATTAGCCCCAAAATGCTTTATTAAAAAACTACAGTTCCTGAATTTGTGTCTGATAGCTGAATCTCTCACCATTCTTCCAGCTGATCCTGCTGAGCCCAGCGGCCAGGAGGAGAACCTGTGCAAGATCTGCATGGACTCCCCCATTGACTGCGTTCTGCTGGAGTGCGGCCACATGGTCACCTGCAGCAAGTGTGGGAAACGTATGAACGAGTGTCCCATCTGCCGACAGTACGTGGTTCGAGCCGTGCACGTCTTCAGATCGTGAAATTCGGGTGCAAAGAGACAGACTGCCTCTTACAGGTTGTTGCTTTTTCACACATTGAGCAACATTTTATCAACGTTTGCTCACATTGTTTAATAATGTTCCATCTTGCTGCTTTGTTTAATAAGTTTACATGATTAAATGCACTTTTTTTTGTTTTGTTTTTTCTCATCATGACAGTGTTAAAGTGTGGCTTCCGAGTTATGTTTAATTATTTTGTTGACATTTGCACTTTTTTTGTATTCGTTAGGATTTTTTCTTTATATCCATCTTATGGCATTTACATTACTTACAGTATGTAAATAATACAAGGAAAAAGTTGGATCAATTTGAATGTTAATTAGAAGTTAGGATGTGTGTCTGTCTATAAAAAGAACACATTTAAAAGAGTGGAATATGCTTGGAATTTTCTAGGATGTGAAAACAGTAAGATGGTTGACTTGAATTTTAATTGGAGCACTGATTCTCATGTTGTTTCTGTGTTTAAGTCTGTACAATATTTAACCATTGCTTAAATCACCACTATAATGTGACCACTTCAAGGGGTCATTTCACTTTTGGTTAAAGAAATAGTTCAACCAAAAATTAAATTTGCTGACCCTCAGGATATCCAAGATGTAGATGAGTTTGTTTCTTCATCGGAACAGATTTGGAGAAATTTAGCATTACATTTGCTCACTAATAGATCCTCTGCAGTGAATGGGTGCCGTAAGAATGAGAGTTCAAACAGCTGATTAAAAACATCACAATAATCCACAAATAATCTATGTGACTCCAATCCATAAATAAACATCTTGTGAAGTGAAAAACTGCACATTTGTAAGTAACAAATCTATCATTAATGTGTTTTAGCTTTCTAAACCATGGCTTCCCACTAAAATACTTATACATAGGATTGCTTTCTTCAATGAAAAAATCATCTTTTCTGAATCAGGAGAGAAATATGCACAGGTCAAGCACTCTTTACAAGCAAAATCAGTCTAAAACAAGTCTAAACAATTATGTCAGTGGATTTTGATGTGAAAGGACAACAGGGGATGTATTGTTTCACTTGAGGAAATGTTATTATGGATTATGGACTTTACAGTTAGATGCCTTAATGATTGATTTGTTTCTTGCAAACATACAACTTTTCTTCACAAGATGTTAATTGATTGAATGGAGTTGTGTTGTAAATTATTGTGATGTTTTTATCAGCTATTTGGACACTCATTCTGACGGCACCCATTCACTGTAGAGGATCCATTGGTGAGCAACCAAAGCTGAATTTCTCTAAATCTGTCCCTGATGAAGAAGCAAACTCATCTTAAATGACCTGAGGGTGAATACATTTTGAGCTAATTTAAATTTTTTGGTGAACTGTCCCTTTAAATTACGCACGCTACCAGTATTGGTACTTGTTTCTAGTGAGTAGGTGCTATTTTCCAGGCTCTGTGCACTTTTAGATCACAGACCATTCCACTATGTCATGTTTTGGTCTTGAATTTATATCTTAGGCAGAACCAGTACTTCCAAACTGCCAAGAAACCTTTTCTGGCTTGACATTTCGTTCAATACATTCTTTGTTTTATTACACCGGTGGTGAGTTTTCCACCATTACTATAGTATTACTAACAAGTCAGTGTTAGTCACAAGGTGCTCATTACTGCCTACATTTATTGTTGTATGATAAAGTGTGTAAATCTAATAAAAAGTTTTCACGGAGTGATAAACGTCAATCATAATTGTACTTTTTTTTTTTTTTTTTTTTTTTTTTTCAAAAAATTATTGAAATCTTTCATTTTTAAACTTGAGGACTGTGAACTGAGGACCATTATGGAAGTATTATTTTAATTATTTAAAAAGTAATTGCAAGTTTGCAAATGTATAATAATTGTGGTTATAGGAATGTTTTCGTTTTGAAATCTTAATCCGATGCATATCTCTGATTCCTTCCTTTCTTGAGCTGAATGTACAGTAGATGACACTAAGATCCGTCTAAACCATTTAGTCCATCTCTAAAACAAAGATTATCTTTCTAAACAAGATATATGGCTTAAAAAGTTCAGTTATTATAGGAGACTTTTGACAGGATATGCAACCTGTACATATTCTATATTTTGATAGCTTTGTGTTTTGTGTTTGCATATTTATCAAACAGCCACATGACAAAACCTAAAACATCTAGAGTACTTACCATCACTGTTTCACTGGTCATTACAAATCCAAACTCAGCATGAACTTCCATAACCTAACCACAATGTATTAAAAAGCTGATGAACAGACTCGTAGCAAAAAATTGGGTGTAAATTTCTGCTCAGTTCTGCGGTGCTTGGAGCTTTCATTTTGTGCTTTAACAGCTCTAGTTAAACAAAAAAACTAATAAATGGGCAGGATGAGATTTATACGTTAAGTATACACCTCTCGTCAAAATTCAGTTATTTATGTAATAGCAAAGGTGCCCAAATATGTGTGCGTGTATGTGCCAAGTGGAGTTAAATCCCTTGAAGTATCAGTAGGTTGTGTTGCGGTCTGAAGATTTAAATATCTACACAAATAAATATGATCTAAAGGTCAAAACTTAAAAGTGTGAAAAAAGTGAAATTTAGCATTATTCAAAAGCTAAAGTGTCTTAAATGAATGCAGCACTGAGAAAATTATAAGACTGTTTAGTCAAGTAAAACATTGGATGTGTATCTAGAAGAGTATTTATTACAAAAAATTAAGCATATGAGGAAAAAAAATATATATATGTAAGAGCTCTGCATGCATGAGCAAAGAAAAAGATAATTGAGAGGTGCTTAGAAATGCCTGAATGAAGTTTTCCAGGTTGAGCGGAGACACTGGATTCTGTTTTAAGTTTTGTGTATCCTTTTGTAAATTGTTTGTTATTAGATTCTTTGAGACTGTGACTTTCTTTTGAACTGTATGAACTATAATCAGCTGATAACTTAAAACGCTGTTCCGGATGTAGTAAACATTAATCATATAACTAGCATGTCAGATTGCTAATATTGTCTTTAATATGCAGTGAGCCTGATGTGCTAAATGCTGTTTTCCTGTAAAACACTACATTGGAAGGTGATAAGGTTTATAATTATTGATAAATTTATATATTTTTAAATTTTGTTACTATCTATGGTTGTTCTTGTGCAAATATTTGTTTTGTTTTGTTTTTTTGTATCAATAAACAAACGTACAACAGCTGAACATGTGTCACTTAGAATTTATTTTAATAACTATTCGGTTTTGATTCAATGCGCCAATTACTAACATTATTCTTTAACGCGGAAGCTATGGATAAAACTTCCGGTTCATTAGAAATAACAAGAAGAATCTCAACGTGCAGTAACGGTAAAACTATGTGCTCATAACTAAGATAATACGTTAAAATAATATGGTAAGACACCAATTTGTAATATTAAGCAACAAAAAAAGCTGTTTTGTACAGCTAAAAATAGCTGGACGCGGATGAGACCGGAAGCCAGACCCATAAAATTTACAAATGTCCGCACCCACTCTTACAAGTAGAAGAATGTGGATAGAAATGTGAGTTTTCTGACTGCATTAAAAATTAACTTTACAGTTCGCAAGTTTTTACAGCAGGGGGAGACACAGGCCACTTATACAAAACACTAAAATAAAATCATACAACAGAAGATAAAGTTATCCTCACAAAGATGACTCAAAACACTGAGCACTATTAAATTTGCAGCCATTCAAATGTCAATCAGCGAAACGATTTGAACTTGCAATACAAACCAATGGCTGTTTTGCGCACTTCTGTTTCTGGTAACCATAGAAACTGTGACCGGTGCAGATTCAGCAGTCTGCTGTGATTTACTTTTTACTGGTGGAACTTTATAACTATTTTTACATGAATGTGGATTAACATTCACTAATGATATCATCAAGAAAGCGGGAGAAACCTAAGGTAGGTCGCTCAGACTGTAAGAACTGCGTTCTGATAACGTTCTGAATGCTAACGCTAAGTGGTTTTAACGTTGAGTGGCTGCTGAGAACGTTAAACAAGCCCGCTCGTCTTTTCAAGTTTCTGTAATATTTACTTTTTCGTGATGTTCAGTCGTAGTCAGCTGTTTAAGTGAACACTGATGTCTTAAGTTATGAAAATCTCTCGGGAGAGACTTGGCTGAGTTTCTGTCATCAAACGGTTCGTTTCACGTGTTAACATAATAAACAAATCAAAACCAATGAAACGTTTATCGCTTTGTAGATCAGCAAGGTGCTGCATTCACCATATGTGGAGAAATCTGTATGATGATGATCACATTAAAACCTCAAAGTGGAAGACAGGTGTAATCCTAAAGGATTTCAGCTTGAAATGTTAATTTAATGAAATACTTTACGCTATATATGAGCCACACTGTGCATTTTTATGAGGTCTCTGAAGATTTAAATTGTAAAGGCATATGGAACTAATTATTCAGATGAGTCACTGAATTAAGCTTTCAGACAAAAAAAGATAAATATCTCATAAGCCACAGTAAACTATAAATTATGCCATATTTAGCACAAACGATTATTTCATTTAAAGAAGTGTCTTATGCTTATGAAAGGTAAATTTATTTGAAAAAATAACAGTTTTCTATTTTAATATACTTTTACATTTTCATTTATTTCTGTGATGCAAAGCTAAATTTGTCATATGTAAATCAGTGTCAAATGTTCCTTCACAAATTATTCTAATATGCTGATTTATTATCTATGTTGGAAACAGTTGTGCTGCTTAATATTTTTTTGAAACCTGTGATACTTTTTCAGGATTCTTTGATGAATAAAAAGTTTAAAAGAACAGAATGTATTCAAAATAGAAGTCTTTTCTAACAATATACAAATTTACTATAACTTTTTTAATCAATTTAACATCCTTGCTGAACAAAAGTATTAATTTCTTTTAAAGAAAGAAAGAAAGAAAGAAAAAAAAATACTGACCCCATACTTTGAATGGTAGTGTATTGATACAAATTTTTAAAAAATAAATAAATAAAATGCTGTTCTTTTTAATGTTTTATTCATCAAAGAAAAGTATCACATATAAATATCACACATGAAAGTTCAGCTTTAAATCACAGGAATAAATTCTATTTTAAAGTATATTCAAATAGAAAACCACTATTTTAAATTGCAATAATATTTCACAATATTACTGTTTTTTTTTTTTTTGTTTGTTTGTTTTTGTATTTAAAATGGTGAATTAAAATGATAAAAGATAAAAAGAGCAAATTATTAATTATGCCATATGGCATAATTAATAATTTGCTCTTTTTATCTTTATATATATATATATATAATTTATAGATAATCTATATATATATATATATATATATATATAATTTTATCTATATATATATAATTTATAGATAATTTCATTTTAAATTATAAAAAGCAACAGTCTCAGTAGAACTCATTTAACTACAATTTTACAATTTTAACTACAAAATATTTATTATTTAGATGACATGCAACAGGCAACCCACTAATAAGAGTTCAAGAATTATAATAAATATTTTCTAAAATAATAATAATAATAATAATAATACTTATTATTATTGTTGTTGTTGTTATTGGCTATTTAGAATCATGTTTTCCCCTCTCAGTTGCAGTTCTTACAGCAGGGGGAGACAAAGACAATTAATTCAAATAAAAGAACTTAATAGACAAAATATGCCTTAATTGTAGAGGTAGCGTTAGATCTCTATAGCGATGTTTTATAATTCAGTAAATTTAAACATTTAAAGAGAAAAATGATGTTATAAGTTTGAATTTTGTACATAAAAAGTGTAGAGGCAGAAGCAGGAAGCATGAGGCAGGCAGGAAGGATGTGGTCTAATGGGGCTGTACACAATGAAGCCAGAGTAAACTGCATACCGAATTTCAGATTTCACATCATGATTTTTACACATTGTAGTGTGGTGTCGGTTTTAAACAAGTCTGGACAACAGGGTGTGATGTCCAGGCTAGAGCACCTCGTCTGTGCTCTGCGTTCATATGATAAATTTGACAATATAACAGCTATGATGTTAATTTAACTGTCCAAGACTAATATATACGTTACAATGCAGAAGCTAGAGACAGAAAGCAGCCAGCATAAGCTCAAGCGTCGCCATAACAACCGTGGAGCAGCTGCTGCGCACGCATGCGCATTTCGTCTCCCCATCCGCGTCCACCTCGTATCCTGTTTCAGGTCTAGCGAGCTAACGGGGTGGCACATATGGCCATCGCCCTGGTTGAGGTGTTTTCTGTAGTTTCCTTTGTTTACCTCGGTACCTCCGATATGCGGTTTAACCGCTGTCGCTGACTAAGGACGTTAGCATTTTCTCCTCTTACCTTGATGTGAAGTCAGAAGAATGATCGCATCCCTGTCTAAAGGAAATCTGCTTGACGTGCTGCAGGAGGGTCCTAATGAGGTACTGAACCCCTAAACCCTAGTGTCTGTTCACACGTGGATACGTTTCATTTGCTCATTAGGGGCCAAGCACCAGAGGTGCGGTGGCACCTATTGTATCCGTTGGCGTTATTTAGTTTATGTTTTGTACAGGCTCACTAAAAAGTTCAAAGCAGTAGCTGTCGTAACTTATCAAGCGTTTTACGCAAGAAACACTAAAGAGTGCGACGGCGTAGTATTGTTTACGTTTTGTGTGAGTTGTTACTGTAGAACAACAGTTAACGGATTCTTTTGAATGTAGTATTTCGTGCATTAGAGCTATTCTATTTTTATTTATAGTCAATATTTGTTGATTAACAGTTAAAATAGCACATGCCGACTAGAAGCCTTGTTCCATATGCGCAAAAGCTGCATAGGCTATTTAAATCAAATACCAAATATAAAATGTTTATATATATTTATATTATATAGTCATATTATATAAGTGCGTTTTCATAAGAATTATAGTTGGATAAATGCTTTGAAAATAATGTTTTACATAAAAATTATAATTATTGGAACTTGAATGAAAATTCTGAATAAAAATAGTAAATTGTCAAATTGTGGCATATATACAATAGTTTGCAGAATAAAAAACATAAATTCAGTAGTAAAATGTCAGTAACAGTCAATAAGACTTCTAATCAGAGAGAAGGATATAGTCCTGGCAGCTAATGAACAATGGGAGACACAATCCTATTAATCCTGAATTTACAGACACCATTTAATGCCTCACAAATATAAATATGTTTATGTAATGTACACTACCAGTCAAAAGTTTTTGAACAGTAAGATTTTTAATGTTTTTAAATAAGTCTCTTCTGCTTACCAAGCCTACATTTATTTGATCCAAAGTACAGCAAAAGCTGTAAAATTTTGAAATATTTTTACAATTTAAAATAACTGTTTTCTATTTGAATATATTTTAAAATGTAATTTATTCCTGTGATTTCAAAGCTGAATTTTTCGCATCATTACTCCAGTCATATAATCCCCCAGAAATCATTCTAATATTCTAATTTGCTGCTCAAAAATATTATTATGTTGAAGAAGAACAGCGTTTATCTGAAATAGAAATCTTTTGTAACATTATAAATGTCTTTGTTATCACTTTTGATTAATTTAAAGCAGCCTTGCTAAATAAAAGTATTAATTTCTATCATTTAAAAAAAAAAAAAAAAAAAAGCTCCTGAAGGATCATGTGACACTGAAGACTGGAGTAATGATGCTGAAAATTCAGCTAGAAAAATAGAAATTCAAATAGAAAACAGTTATTTTAAAAAGTAAAAATATTTCAAAATTTTGCTGTTTTTACTGTACTTTGGATCAAATAAATGCAGGCTTGATGAGCACAAGAGACTTCGCTAAAAAAAACATTAAAAATCTTACTGTTCAAAAACTTTTGACTGGTATTGCAATTTAAAAAAAACTATTGTGTTATTCAAATAAAAATTATTATTATCAATATCTAAAACAGTTGAGTACATTTTTCTCAAGATTCTCATAAGTAATGTGACTGGAGTAATCATGCTAAAAATTCACCTTTGAAATCACAGGATAAATAGTAAATAGTTTTTAAATAGTAAGAATACTGAATAGTAAAATATTTTTTAAATATTTTAAAAAATATTTCAAAATTGTACTACTTTTGATGTACTTTGAATCAAGTAAATGCAGGCTTGGTGAGCAGAAGAGACTTTTTTTTAAAAAAAACATTAAATATCTTACTGTACAAAATCTTCTGACTGGTAGTGTATGTATAATTTATATGCAGGAACTACTTCTGAATAAGTGTTTAAGTCCTTTTAACCTGTGGAGATTACTGTATCATGCTCTTATAAATGATGTTAAGTGTGGGAGAAGGTGTTAAGCATATTATTCCATTTCTGTAACCATGTGCACTACCGTCAGACATTACCTACTGATGTTACCTAAGACTGAGTGCTTCTACATCTGCCTGCCCTCAGGCTGTAACCATTAAACCGTCAAGCGCTGTTCTCAAACCATCATTGATTTTTTGTTATGAATCCCAGCTGTCTCAATCCCTACAGATATTTCAGGTCCACCTAGAGTTATAAGGTGAGAATACAGCAGGCTCCACTGATGGAGATGTATCTGTGTTTTGGGTCGCTGTGGGAACAGACGGCTCATTTGTACAGCAGGACTATTGCCACCTTCCAGTTTTACAGCACGGTCAGCACCTACAGTGCATCTGTGCTGAAAGCTCTCAGTGTTAGCTGTTCTCACTGGGATGCCTATCACTTTGAGCCACTGTTAGATTGAAGTGAGAAAGATATGCTTCAGACAGAGCTTGCATTGTGTTCGTCAGCCCACCATGTGGCAAATCAGTAAATGCTACTGTGCATGAAGGGTCCTCGTGAAAAAACATGCAGAGCTCATTTTGTTTTCTTTATTTTGGTGTGCAAGTGTTTTTCTTGACTGTGCACGTGTCGGCGTATGATGTGAATGACATGTTGGTTGGGAGGTTGAGGCCTGGGAAAGATTTTCCCACAGGCTTCCAGAATCATAGCAGATTGTGTTTTGTCAAGGTGTGACACTTGATGTCATTCATGTTCAGTTTCATTCATGCACTACCATTTTAAGGTGATATAAAGGATTAGTTCACTCCTGAATTAAAATTTCCTGATAATTTACTCACCCCCATGTCATCCAAGATGTTCATGTCTTTCTTGCTTCAGTCGAAAAGAAATTAAGGTTTTCGAGGACTCCAGAATTTTTCTCCAAATGGTAGATTTCAACGGTGGCCAGCGAGTTAAAGGACTAAATTGCAGTTTCAGTGCATCTTCACAGGGCTGTACACGATTCCAGCTGAGGAATAAGGGTCATGTCTAGCAAAACGATCGGTCGTTTTCTAAAAAAAAAATAAATGTATATACTTTTTAACCACAAATGCTCATCTTGCACTAGCTCTGGATGCAATTACTTCATATTATTTCATGCATTACGGCAACTGATAATGTATTTATGTCGTGACAGATGAAGCTTGCACAGCTTAAAATGAGTATGTGAGAGAGACTCATGCAGAAATCAAAACAAATGAGCGCAACAGAAAATTATAGATACGTACTGTGGTAGAAAGAAAAAATGTATAATATGATGTAGGTACATTGAATGACCAATATGATTCCCTAAATATCAACACGACAAAGTGACACTGATTTTATACAATAGTAGTTCAATAAACAAGTTTATATTAAGCGACTTACATTTTAGACACAATATTGAATGTTCAAAATCGTCCTTCATCGCTGCAGAAGAACCAACCCAGTGTTTACAAAGTGAACATGCAAAGAAGATCAAACGCCCTTAACAAAAAAAAAGGTAAAACAGCAATGTAGACAATTTTGAAGTTGAAGAAGTTTTTCGACATACCCTAACTGTATTGACCCGGATTACACAGACTACACATGCGCATTGCAGAGACAAGTGAAGACGAGCATTTGAGGTTAAAAAGTATATAAACTGTCAATTTGTTTGGAAAATGACCGATTGTTTCGCTGGATAAGACCCTTCTTCCTCGGCTGGGATCGTTTGGAGACATTTGAAGCTGCATTTAAACTGCATTTTGGAAGTTCAAGCTTGGGGGCACCATTGAAGTCCACTATATGAAGATGTGGACAGACCGGAATTAATGAAATGTTTTCCTCAGATAACGATATGAAATGTTTTCCTCAAGAAACATAATTTCTCTGAAGAAAGAAAAACATGAACATCTTGGATGACAAAGGGGTGAGTAAATTATCTGTAAATTTTTGTTCTGGAAGTGAACTAATCCTTTAAACTCCAAAACCTAATATGATAATCTTGACATCTGTCCTATACTTATTAGTCATGAGATAAAAAGTGACTGACTTGTGAGTGGAGCAGTATTTTGTTGGAATCAAATTTTTTATAGCTTGTAAAATTGCCACTTTTAGGGTATGAGCCAAAACCATAGACTGTAAAAAACATGGACGTAGTGTACGTGACGTCACCCGTAGGTTTCCGAAGAGCATTTTTGAAGCTCTTAGTGGGCAGGAGTCAGCCGTTACCATCTTGAGCTGGTGCTCCCCGAGAAGAGGGCGAAGCTTCAAGAACTCATAGAGACAAAGATAAAGTCTAGAATACCCAAGACTTGTCACTCGCATAGTTTTGAATGGGGAAAGATGCAACACTCATTATGGCCACGAAGCCCCGCCTTCTTAATGAAAGAGCCAATTGTTGATTAGTAAAGTCAGCGTGTCACTAGAAGTCCCGGTTGCTATAGAAACAGCTGCTATGTGACAAGGTGTACAGTAAACAAGGTTTTTGTAAGCTGTCGACCCAAAAACGAGAGTTTAAGGACAAAAAGTAGAGGGCAATGTGTCGTATTACTCTGAGGACTACGCCCACTGGAGGGAAACTTAATCGGCGACAGGAAACGTTCATTATTTTTAAGCATGTCAAAGGATTATTTCACCACCCTATGTAAACCTGAGAGGAGGAGAAACTAAATTTTATTGGTCTATGTCAGTGCTTCTTTTCCTTACCTTCCTTTTGTTGGAGAAGTTATCCAATTGAATGGCCCAATGTGAAATACCTTGACATCTACAACTATTTGTGTCCTTAAACGCTCATTTTTTGGGGTCGACAGCTTATAAAAATGTAGTTCTGGATTTTTTAGCTTGTTTACTGTACACCTTGTTACATAGCAGCTTTTGTTCAGTTGTTTGTTATAAGTCAGAAATGACAAGGGGGCAGCTTCCCTCAATACAAAGTCAATGGAGAGCATTGGATTGTTTTCCCCACCGGTGTGGGCGTGGCCTAAATGCACTCTGTCTCTATGCAAATAATTGTTCCACTATTAGTACAAGCCTGTTATCCTTACAGAAAACGTATTCGGTTTAAAAGTCAGTCATCTGATTGTACTGTGCATAATAAATACACATTTATGAATTACACAGAAGAGGAGCATGCTAAAAATAACTCATGGTGCCATCACATGCTGTCACAAACTTTATAAGCCCCACTTGTGATTATGAGCTTGACAAATTCAAGCGGTCGGCTTCACATTGCTTTATATGCAATTTTTAACTACCACATTCCTATTTACGATCATTCTGGCAGCGCGTGAAGGCAGCATCAGTGAAAACAGGCAGAGACAATGGTAGCTTTAGCAACATTAGCCTTACAGAGTGCCAAGAAGCTCTTTCTGTCATCAAAAATGCCATTTGAAGCTAAACGCAGACGTTTAAATAGACAGACTATGGGTGAAACCTGCCATGATTACTCTCCTGCTATGATTACTCTACTTTTAAAGCATAAATTTAGACAACAGGGCTACATAATATTCACATATGTAGTTCATGGGGGACATATTATATTAGCCCTAGAGTTACAGCATGAAATACAGTACTATTTAAATCTACAATTAAATCTACAATCTTACATTAACCTATTTTATCTTACAATTCTGACTTTACAGCATACGCAAGTTTATAGCTTGTATTTTGGACTTTATAACTCGATTTAACTCAACAATAGTGAGTTTGTCTATTCTGAGGGGAAAAAAGTCAGAAGTGTGGTATATAAACTAATAGCGAGTTTGTTTTTCTTATCAGAATTATGAGATATAATCTCGGAATTGCAAGAATAAAGTCAGAATTTTAACTTTGCCTTGCCTTTTTTATTCTTTTATTTCATGGCTTCCATTGACTGCCAATTGAAAACTGTCATTTGCAACCAGATAGGCTCCGCCCACAAAAAGAGATCGTCACAAATAGGCAGGGCTTTTTTCCTACGATGACGTGTATGTGTTCTGAGAGAGACTGTTTATAATTGATTGGGATTATAAAAAAAATGAGTTGGTGCATTTTTGACCATTATAAGCTGGTTGTTTTTCACACGCTGCGGCCACACAAATGTGTTCAAACACATTATAAAAGTGATTTTTGCATAATAGGTCCCCTTTAATGAATCAGTTGATCTTGATTAATTCACAGTCACACTGATCCTGTTCTTGAGATGAACATTCGTTGACAGCTCACTTGTGGGGAACATTATCAGTGGACAGCATGTAAATTTTGGTCTGTGTCTCTGACAGAGCCATCATATGGCTTTAGGAGACATTTAATGTAATGAACGAGTCATATGGGCAACATTTATGCTGCTTTTATGTCAGTTTTCCCGTAGGTTGTTAGACTTGTTTAGTCTAAATAAGTAAATGCTTTTTCTAAATGCTGTATTTTTCTGCAGCCACCCCACATTCTTCAGCATTTACAACAAAAAAAAATCATTTTTTGTTCAGTGCACAGCACATTTGCCAGAGGCTAGAACTGCTGCAAACCTCTCTGCAGTCTTTATGTGTTCCTACATGTATTTGCTGAAGAGGAAGCATGAACGTGGGGAGTTAAGCTGTCCTTTTGTGACATGGCAGAGAAAGTGCAAGTCAGACTAATCCACGCCGTTGAACCCGGGTGATGCTGACCGACCGGGGTGAATGAGGAGGGACTTGTTCTGTCAAAGCAGGTGCATCTTGAGCACTGAGGCATAAATTTCTTTTGACAACGGGTATTCTAGTGGGTATCAACACAGGCATATCCTGCTTAACCTCTCCGCCAGGACCGTCAGCACTAATGATAACTGGGGAGGTATGCAGTTTAACAGCGCGTAGAGACATTAGCTCTACTGAGACTTGATTTGTGCTTAGGCTGTATGTCAGCCTGAGGAAAGTAACCCTATACTATAGCATAGGTGAGGTTTTGTTTAAAGTGCATTAATGACAGTTTTGCACTTACCTGTATGAAATGTTTGTCTTTCTAGCAGCAGCTGGCTGCCTATGTGTCTTGGGTTAATGCACAGCTAAGAAAGAAGCCTGGATTGAAACCTGTCAGTGATCTACGGCAGGATCTCAGAGATGGTGTGGTTCTAGCACACCTCATTGAGATAGTGGGTAAGTCTGTACATGACATTCGTTTCCTATTGCTGGACGATATAAAAAGCCTTTATATTAAGATGTGTCTATATATTTGGCAAGCTGGTGAGCTGCTGGATGGCATTCATTATGTGCCATGTGACGATCAGGAGAGGAAGCAGAATGTGGAAAAGGTTCTGCAGTTTGTGTCATCCAAACGGATCAGAATGCCACAGACGTCTGCCAGGGGTGAGTTACAAAGCAGGCTCTTAATCATGGTTAAGCTGATAAGACTACTTATTTAAGATCTGCTCTTTCTCTCTATACTCAAAGACATTGTGGAGGGGAACCTCAAATCGGCCATGAGGCTCATCCTCGCTCTAGCTGCACATTTTAAACCCTCTGCATCAGCCAGTCACAGAGCTGGCGTAGGCAGGAGTTCCACTGGCTCCTCGGCCAATCACAGACCTCATTCCACCATGGCCATGGCTCAGAATGCAGCAGCAGCACTGGCAGCAGCCAGACAGGATGCCTCCCGCCCCGGCCGCTCTGTTTTTCATTTAAGACAAGAATGGAGGTACATGTAGCTTCATTTTACCCTATATCTCCTTTTCCTTCTTTCAAAAGCGGTAGAACTGCTTGCTTAGAGCAGCTGTTCTTAAGTCTTTTCCTCATTTTAAAGGAATTGTTCACCCAAAAATAAAAAATTATCCCATGATTTACTAGCATATTCTCACCAGATGCCTACATCCTACATCATCCTCTGTAATCCCTCTCTCTCTAGCTACCGGAAGCTAGAGTTTATGATTTAGAATGTTTTAAATATGGATTTTTTCTCATACAAATGCATCGCTATACTTCAGAAGGTCTTTATTAACCCCCAGGAGCTGTGTGGAGTACTTTTTATAATGGATAGATGCGCTTTTTTGGGCTTCAAAATCTTGGCCCCCATTTACAGCCATTATAAAGCTTCGAAGAGCCAGGACATTTTTTAATATATAACTCCAGTTGTATTAGTCTGAAAGAAGAAAGTCATGTACATCTAGGATGGCTTGAAGGTGAGTAAATCATGGGGTGATTTTCATTTTTGGGTGAACTATCCCTTTAAGAGGGTCCATTAAAGGAGAAGTCCACTTCCAAAACAAAGATTCACATATAATGTACTCACCCCCTTGTCATCCAAGATGTTCATGTCTTTCTTTCTTCAGTTGTAAAGAAATTGTTTTTTTTTGAGGAAAACATTTTAGCATTTTTCTCCATATAATGGACTGATATGGTGCCCCAAATTTGAACTTCCAAAATGTTTAAATGCATTTTGATTCAAAATGATGGGAGTTTTTCAACATACACTAACTGTCATTAACCGGAAAAAAACAGTCCAGGCAGAGTAAGACAAAACGAGCACTTGACATTAAAAAGTATATACATTTTATTATTTTTATGAAAATAACTGATCATTACGCTAGATAAGACCCTTCTTCCTCGGCTGGGATCGTTTACAACCTCATTTGGGATCGTTTGAAGCCACATTTAAACTGCATTTTGGAAGTTCAAAATCGGGGCACCATATCAGTCGATTATATTGGGAAAAATGCCGAAATGTTTTTCTCAAAAAACATAATTTCTTTACGACTGAAGAAAGAAAGACATGAACATCTTGGATGACAAGGGGGTGAGTACATTATATGTGAATCTTTGTTTTGGAAGTGGACTTCTCCTTTAACTTTATTTAAAAGTATATTTCGTTCATGTGGTTAGATAACTTTGTGTGAGTAACAGGCTGGAATAGAAGTCATTATTTAGTGAAAATCCTGACATCCAACCTAGCTCTCATTGGTGCTTTCATGAAAGTTCATGAGAGAAATAACCATGTCCAGATTATGAACAAAATCAGATATTTCTTAAGGTTCAGTTTATTCACAAAACTGGTGATATGTTATCAGTGAAAACATTAATTCCGGTCTGTCTGACCTGAAATATTAGTACTGGTAGTTCTCCTTTTGTGTTTCAAAAAAGAAATGAAGTTCTTGTGGTAAACAATGACAAAAAAAACTGATGAATCATTGCCCTCTTGCTGCAGTCATTAGGAACTGCAGCTCGGTTCAGAGGTAGCATATGGATAATCAGATCTGCAGATCTGAACATATGTTTTATCCACAATTTAAGATTTGATGTCATCCCTAGCAATAATCTCTAATGTGCTCTGCTGGAGCTTTTGAAAAGATATTCAAAAATTTGTATTCAGAGAGAGTTGTTGCATTTAGTTTACAAATGAAAAGATTATCCATCCTTGAACCAGCTATTTACTGTTTCTAATCTCTGTATTTTTTTGCTCTTAGTCGTGGCTGCAGTGGCGAGGAGGACAGTGAGAACCCCTGCTGGAGTGTCCGAGCATTGGTTCAGCAATATGAGGGACAGAAAGGGTCTTTTGAAGAGGAGACCGGAGCAAGATCTACTGGGTAAAATCTGAATATTGATGGCTAAATATAATGCAGCTAGTCTGTGTATTACTTTAAACATCGTTAAAGTAGTTAACTTCCAAAATCAAAATTTACTCACCTCCCATTTCATCCAAGATGTTCATCTCTTTTTGTCTTCTGCCGAAAAAGAAATGAAGGTTTTTAAGGGAAAACATTTCAGGATTTTTCTCCATATTCAATGGGGATCAACGGGTATAAGGTCCAAATTTCAGCTTCAAAGGGTTCTACACTATCCCAGCTGAAGAATAAGGGTATTATCTTGTGAAATGTTCACTCATTTTCCAAAAACAATTAAAAATTAGATGCTTTTTATCCACGAATGCTCATCTTGCACTAGCTCTGTGATGCATGTCCACAATTTCACACATTATGTAATCACATTGGAAAGGTCACACGTTTAGTTTTTTGTCTGTGCTTCAAAAAGATAGGGTAGAGCAAAAAACTAATTTTCTTATCCAACTTCAAAACCATCCGACATCATTGTTTTACTTTTTTTGTAAAGGGCGTTTAACTTTCTTTGCATGTTTGCTTTGTAAATACTGGGTTGATAGTTCTGCCTACGTCATGCGTGACCTTTCCAACGTGACTGAGTAATGTGTGAAGCTGAGCTTGTGCAAGTAAGCATTTGTGATTAAAAAGTATATACATTTTAATTATTTTAGAAAATGACTGATCGTTTAACTAGATTAGACCCTTATTCCTCGGCTGGGATCATGTAGAGCCCTTTGAAGCTGCACTGAAACTGCAATTTGGACCTTCAGCCTGCTGATTCACATCGAAGTCCACTATATGACGAATAATCCTGTAAGGTTTTCCTCAACTAATAGTTTTTCTAGTAGTTTTCTTCCTGCAACTAATAGTTTGAACATACAAGAAGGATCTCCACTTTTAGATCTTCTTTCAAAAGTCTTCTTAAACCAAAGTTCTTTGGAAAAGCTAATAAAGCTGGAAATGTGAATCGTAACATTTTCCTTAATTCTAAGTGCTGAAAGAAATTAGATGAGAAATTAGACAGTTTCAGTATTAATATTTAAGATGCTTTAAAAGCATTTGATCAAAATCAAAAAATATTTGTGATGCTGATGCAGATGTAAGCCTATAAGCTGAGAATACATTCAGCTGTGAATAATTTGCAAAACAGTTATTGGAACCAATCATCTTGTCATTGCGGGGTGTCAACGGGTTTCATTCTCTTAGTTACAAAATACACACAAACATGTTATCACAACCCTCTTCTTTATTCTCTCTGCTTTTGTGAGAGGAGAACACATAGATAGGCTGGAGGAGGCTGTCACGAGGATTTTCTCACTGCTTGTTTTGTAAGGCCTGAGATGTTCCTACCCACTGGCTTGCTTTGAGGCATCATCATGCTTTGCCAATGAAACCCAGAAAATGTGTGACTGTTTTGTTATGTGGGACATCAGCTACGATTTTTATCTGTAGGAGCTGATTCAGTACCTGATTATCAAAAAGAACGTCATTTGTACGCTTAGTCATTAATTCTGGCTTTGGAGATGTCTGTTAATGTCTTTAACAGTGTTATGCAAGAAACTGTCTAGGACATTGTCAGGTCAGTGACTTTGAAGTTAAGAGGCACTTGATTAGTGATAACTTGACAAATCTGGATAGATCACTGACCTGTAGGTTAGGCAAGATACATTCACAGTGGTTATAAGGGCCAATATGAAGAAACATTTGGGTCATGCATAAACTCAAATGCTTTTTAAATAATAATTCAGACTATGTTATATAGTAAAAGTAAAAGTATATATTATTAAAATATACTTTGTTACTAAAATTATTATGATATTACTAATTTTTAAGCAGGAAATGTACCCTGGGTACAGCTGTAAGCGGGGGTTCAAGCACTTTGAGGCATTTGAGCACAAATGAAAAAAGACATTAAATATTATTTAGCAAGCCTGTAACAAACAAAATCAGATTTCAAAAAGCATTTTTGGCAAATACAGATAATTTACCATAGAAAATGTTTATGGCTGTCATAGCGGCAGCTGTGGTCCATTTTCCCTAACTTTGCATGCTTGTTTTAAATCACCTGTCGCATGTGCGTACCAGGTTTTGTTAAGTTTTGAGCTTTCATTTTGGCTTTATAGGCTTTTGGGTATATTTGGACAGGCCCCTTTTCTAAACAACCACGTTATAGCTACCCAAAGGGTAAATATCAAACTATTTTTTGATAATTGTTGACCTAGAGAGTCCAGAGAATTGTACTGCAGTGTTTTATTCCAGATTGAGTGGAAAAACCTAGGATTAGTTCGCAAAAGTAGGCTTTTTAACATCTTCTCCTTTAACTAACAGTTTGATTGACAGCAGTGCTTCTAGAGGCAAAGTTGCTCAGAACGAGGAGGTCTATCGTATGATTATCGTGCGTGTAATATATACAAAAATATACAATATACAATCACTTACGTCCTTGAAAAAATGTGATATCGCCCCCCAGTAGCCAATTTCTTCAAAATTTCTCACAGACCTCTAAGACCATGAGTCAAACAGGCCCCCCTCCATTAACCTTGTCTAATAGGTGCTCAAAGTTCATCAGCCTATGGTGGCCATGTTTTTTGTCCTTATAGACACTTGTGGCACTTTGGACGAAGACCGTGCGTATTGATTTTCACTTTGATAGGACATTTGTGTAGTTATGTTTTTTCCCCTCTCATAGTGCCACCAAGTGGCCAAGCTACACAACTTTTTTCATGTGATCTCAGATTCAGCTCTTACATGCATGTTGTGAGTTTGGCGAAAATATCTCATTCCATTCAAAAGTTATAGCCATTTTAGTAAAGGCAGTCCTGCCTTTTCAAAAGTTTTGGCGTCCCTTTTCAACAGAGAGTCGAAAGTTCAACTTTTTTTGATAATTATTGATATTCACTCTCCAGAGAATCTTCCTGGACTGGTTTGGTTTCGATTGGGCAAAAAACCTAGGACTAGTTCGCAAAAGTAATTTTAAAAAAAAAAAGCAATACCCGAAAATTTCACCAGGGTGACGGACAAATTCGAGGCGTGCGTTTTGTCTGGCGTGAACCAAGGATTCCAACGACAGGCACTTGAGCCTGCAATGAACGGTTAAGGAGTTATGAGCGATTTCATACTTTTGATCATTGTAGCGCCCCCGTCAGGCTGATTGGGGTGAGCCTTAGTGACGTTGTAGACAATGTGAGTACTACCATTCCTCCAAGTTTCAAGTCTCTAAGACTTACGGTTTGGTCTGTCCGATCAGTTTTACGTTGAGATTGCTGATCCTTGGCCACTCATTTACAATAGGGTTTCAGAGCTACACGCCTGAACCCTTAATAAAATTTTACCCCAAACTTTTGAAGCATATACACAGTTGTTATATTAGCTACCCTCTGAAAATGTAAAGTTGTGTCAAATCAGAAGTACATTCCATGCTGTAGCAAACGGTCCACAGGAAATCTGTGCCCTCCTACAAGCCAGACAGTCCCGTACCAGCTCCCCCTCCGCCAAAATCCAGATCCTAACAGATGGGGAGAGAGGCAGGACAGAGAGAGAGAGAAGATAAAATAGAGGGAGGGCTGAAGGGGGAGGGTAAACAGAGGAAGGCCGGACTGAGTCTGACATCTCCGCACAGAAAAAGAGAAGCTAGTAAGGGAGGGAGCGCGAGAACTAGAGAGGGACACGCGGATCTCAGCGATAGAGTGCTTTATGAAGTGAAGGAGTCGTCTGTGAACAGGTTGAACTGTGAAGAGGAATAATTAGCCCAACTCACAGCCGGAGAGAGAGCAGGAGAGGAGGGGGGTAGGATGCAGCTGCCTTGGTGACAGAGCAGTGCCGCTCTCTCCTGTCACCGTGGATGGATTGAAAACAGGATTTCCATATGGACAAACATAGGGTGCATCTGAAGAGGCTTTGAACTCTCTGATAAGAACCGCTGTCAGTTTCAAGCATGGTGGTTAAGAGGAGCTAGTTAGCAAACGAGTGGCAACGCTGTAGACTCTGCATGCTGAGGCAGCACTCTAAAGAAGTTGTCTGTGAGAAACGATGCCGATGTCTAGACTTCCTTATGGTCTGTGGATGAATAAACGTGGTGCAGAGGGCTAGAAACTCTAGTGCCAAAATGGGAGCCAAACAAATCAAATGGTAAGACACTGTCAGAGCATATTTGTGATGTTTTAAAGAAATAGTTCACCTTAAAATGAAAATTCTGTCATTTACTTAACTGCATGTTGTTCCAAAATACTTTTTGACTGTATTTGTGACCCTTGACCACAAAACCAGCCATAAGTAGCACGGGTACATTTGTAGCAATAGCCAATAATATATTGTATGGGTCAAAATTATCAATTTTTATGCCAAAAATCATTAGGATATTCATGTTCCATGAAGATATTTTGTAAATTTCCTACCGCAAATACATCAAAACTTAATTTTTGATTAGTAATATGCATTGCTAAGAACTTAATTTGGACAATTTTAAAGGTGATTTTCTCAATATTTAGATTTTTCTGCACCCTCAGATTCCAAATTTTCAAATAGTTGTATCTCGGCCAAATATTGTCCTATCTTAACAAACCATACATTAATGGACATCTTATTTATTCATGTATTAATTACCCTTATGACTGGTTTTGTGGTCCAGGGTCACATTTCTTCTGTGGGACATATGGATATATGTAGTCAATAAAAGTCATATGGATATATGTAGTCAATAAAAGTCAATGGTCAAAAAACTGTTTGGTTACCACATTATCTTCCAAAATATCTCAAATATATTTTGTGTTCTGCAGAATACAAGTTTGTAAAAACATGTGAGTGAGTAAATGATGACAGAATTTTCATTTTGGGGTAAATTGTTCATTCAATAAACACTTTAACGCTTGACAGTTTTATGACAAGCACGTTTGCAAGTATTTTTAGCAAATTCTTTATATATATATATATATATATATATATATATATATATATATAATATATTACACACTGTTTATTTTATTTAAGTCATGACTTGTATAGATTTGACTCACCAGTTCACTTTTTCTGATGCTGTCCTATACTTATACTCAGTGAGAGGTTCTCATTGACAACCATTAGAATTTATTAGGAGAGTTGACAGACTATAAACCACTGACGATGTGATAATATTATGAAGTGTTCAACTTTATGCAAATTCTTAGCAAACACATAATCTGCAGATACAGCAGTTCAGTATAGAATCTTTCCAACTTCCAGCAATTTAATGGTTGTCAGTTTGAATCCACCTGTATTTTATTATGTGGCTTTGAATGACAGCTGTGACGATTTTTGTGGATCCTACCCAATTTACTTTTCTACTCTAGCTTACATACAAGATTCTAAATCATGTTTTCTACTCTGTCAGTGCCACCTGTGCTGTGCTTTAGGATCTGAATTTGTGTCACTGGCATCTGTCATTGACAGCACAGTATTTCACTCAGTCAGACACTTTGCCTTGAATCCATGTGGATTTGACAAGAAATATTGGAAGAATATTCCTCTCTTGTTTTGTTGTGAAGCACTTTGTTTTCCTTACAACAGTGCAAAGAATGCCGGATATGTCTGCTCAGCCTTTTTTCTTCAAAACAGCCTCCCAGATGTGAAATAATTCTCGAACTCTCACCCTGGCAGGCATGTATTTCCGTTATGTTGACGTTTTGCATCTGCTGGCCTTTTCTTTAAATAACACAGGTTCCTGTGCCCAATTACTGACGTTGGAGCGTAAATACACTTTAATGAGCTTCCTGCCATCCCACCAAATGACTCCTGGGTTGGTGACGGGCGTCTGATGAGCTCTCATGAGAATCATCTAATGACCGACTAATCTCGTGTGAGAATCTCAGAGCGGAACATGTTTATTTGCGTTGGACCACTTGTTGGTCATTTGTGCGGTTTGGTGCGTGGGAGATGTGAGAAACGGTTCTGGGATCCAGTCATATTTATCAGGGGAGAAGATGTTTTGGGATGATCACAGCGAGCTCTGTTAAAGAGATTATAGATTTACTGCTGGCTTCACCATACAGCAACAGTTCTGTATGTTCCCATTGCATTCAATCAGTGGTTATATAAAACCCAGTCAGCGCACGTTGCAGTAGTTTATGAAAAATGGAGCACATTATACTTGTTTCTTTTTGTTTTGCATTTCAAAAAGAATGGTGAGAACACTTTGCATAGGAAGGATCTCGGCGCAGGCTTGTGTTTCATCCAGAGAAACAGACATAGCGGATCTTTATTTATAACTAGAAGAACGCTTTGTGGGTTCGCTTTGATTCCTTCCCAGAGGAATCAGTCAGTCATTCTCTAGCTGTCGTTTTCCATCCATCTTTGCTATGAATAAAGGATGTTTCAGCAACAGCAATTGCTAATATTGTACACTTCAAGGCCATTTGAAATGCCATAGTTGTACAGTGCTGAATGTGTTACATTTATGTCCTCTGGGCAGCTAGTTAAATCTTTTACTGAATCTGAGGTTTTTGACATGTAAAGGCCCATTCACAGCAAGCATGATAACTTTTAAACAGATAGCTCACCCAAAAATGAAAATTCTGTCACTAATTACTCACCTTCGTATCATTCCAAACCAGTAAGACCTTCATTCTTCTTCGGAACACAAATTAAGATATTTTTGATGAAATCTGAGAGCAACTGACACGTTCAAGGCCCGGAAAGGTAGTATGAACATTGTTAAAATACTCCATGTGACATCTATGGTTCAACCATAATGTTATAAAGCTATAAGAATATGCGTCATGGTACTCTAGTGAACATGTGTCGAAGACTGACACGGAAGAGAAGAAATTGTTTAAAAAAAAGTTGCTATTTTTGTTTTCTTAGCGCACAAAGTATTCTTATAACTTCATAAAATTACGGTTGAACCACTGATGCCACATGGACTATTTTAACAGTGTCCTTACTACTTTTTTAGGCCTTGAACGAAGACGGCTTTTAATGATTTTTAAGGGAGTTTGTAAATGAGATATTGATTTAATACAACAGTTAAATAAACAAGAAGTTAATATTAAGTGACTTACATTGTCTGTCTATAACACTATTGCCTGATTTGATCTATTTCGTCGTCAAAAATAGATTGAAACAAGTCAACTGAGCCGCTGCACATCTTCATTCAAACACAGCGGTGTTAAGTTTATGAATGAATGTGCGTTTTAAATGAATCTAGTGAGTCAATGATTCAATTTCCCATTCATAAAGACAATCACTTGCTTTATTCCTGAATGAATCATCCGTTCGAACGAATGAAATGAATGAATGATTAAGTAGTTTATTAGTTTCAGTAGTATTTTAGTTTAATTTTTAAAGTATCTTTTCAGTTATTTAAATCCTTTAATATTTCTATATTCAAAATGTTATATTTAAAACATTAATTTCAACATGAAGTTATGAATTTGAACCTCTGAGCCTTATTAAACATGAAAACAAGCCTCTTTTGTGTTCTTTCTTTGCCACTTCTGTAGTACAAATTAATTTTGTTAATACTGATTTCATATGATTGGTAGCTTATTCTTATTCTACTTGTTTTTATTCTGTTGTTTTAATTAGAAATTTTTGAAAAGCTTATAAAATTTGACATAAAAGATACTTTTAATAAAGCTATAACGGTAAAAACACCAGTAAATCACTTGAAGGAGTCAAATATCACCTCGTAATGGGAAGGCAAATTTCTGATCAAATTTTTTGATTATTGATTAGAAGGTGCTCTTAAAATTTTGACTGTGCTCCTAAATTTCTTAAGTAGGTAAGTAAGTGAAGAGCCCTGTGTCTATGCAGGATCAGAATTCTCTCAGATTTCATCAAAAATATCTTAATTTGTGTTCCGAAGACGAACAAAGGTCTTACTGGTTTGGAATGACATGAGGGTGAGTAATTAATGACAGAATTTTCATTTTTGGGTGAACTATCGCTTTAAGTCTTATGTTGTATGTTGGAGAAACTTTCACATCAATATGCATATTGTTTTTAGAGTCTTGTTTTAAGAACAGTGGTTCAAAGATCAGTACAAAACTCTTAATAAATAGGGATTTTCCAGTTTAGTTTAGATCACGAGTTTCAGTTCACTTTGTGTCTATCTATTAATTGTGGTGTTTTTCTTTGGCAAATGCAGCACTGAAAGAAACGGTGGAAACTGAACTGAATAAGTGAGGGTGTTTAGTGTCTGTTTGGGTCACAATCAGGAGGGGCGTCTGGATTTGGTTTTGAAAGAGAACAGTCCCCTCCTTTCCTCCTCCCTGCAACGTGAGAAAAATAAAACAAAGAGAGTAATGTGGAGTGCGACGGGCCGTCTCTTTCAGGATCTCTGCGGTCCGCAGCCTGGATTAGGACAATGAGAGCCAGCACAACATACACACTAAGCAAAAAAAAAAACAACAACAAGTGCTCTGTCTTCTCTTTCGAGAAGAAGCATTGTTGCTTTGTTAAAACGACAAAGCAGATCAGCCTTGGCATTTCGTCTTCATTCATCACACAATAGCAGAGCTCAAAAATGTTGATATGCTCGGCTTGTTTTTTGTTTGCACCAAGACTTGGGGAACCCTAGGCCTTAATCTGAAAATAAACATGAATCCTCCAAAGGTCACCCAGGCGGGATTCATTTGCTCTGTGTGTTGGTGGAAATGTCACTGTAACTGAATAGACCCAATGAGGTGGATGGGATTTATTCCCCAATATAAGTTTCAGTATTGAAAATGACTCGTCACACTCTGTCTGATTTGAAGGTCATTTCTGTCATTTTTGTGACTTTTGAGGACAATTGATGTGGGAGGGTTAAAATTTGCATGCATTAGGATAGCAGACTGAAAGTGAGGTTGTTGGCGCTGCAAGCTTTTGCTGTCCTTTCACAGACAGGGCTGCACTTGGATTGACCCATCATGAGCTGAGCTTAGAGTTGTGTCCTTCGCTTTAGGGCCTGAAAGACATTGTGGTGTCAGGCCTTCAGTCTAATGCATGTGGAAAGCTGAAGCTGACAGAAATATACTCCTAGTTCCCACAAGCATGCATTTTTACAAATAAATGTCTTGTTAAGATACACTTGCATTAACGAAATTTACTGTGGAAAAAAATATTCCATGCAGCTTTCTGTTGGTCAGCGCTGTGAATTGGCGTGACCAATCTGAGTAAAATGTGCATGGGGAACTTTTTTGCTTTTGCACAAAATTCCTGATTGCACAGATCCCCATTAAAATTACTGGAATTTGTCTGCGAAATATTGCAGAGCAGTGGTAAATGTGACTGTATCTTCAGAACCAAAGAATCTTCTCTTATCTTCTTATTCTTCAGAACATATATAGCTGTGTTTATAGAAAAGTCAATACACTAAGCAGGAATTTTTAGTAACTTAAAGGAGAAGTCCACTTCCAAAACAAAGGTTCACATATAATGTACTCCCTCCCTTGTCATCCAAAATGTTCATTTCTTTCTTTCTTCAGTCGTAAAGAAATTAATGGACTGATATGGTGCCCCGGTTTTGAATTTCCAAAATGCAGTTTAAGTGCAGCTTCAAACGATCCCAGACACGGTTGTAAACGATCCCAGCTGAGGAAGAAGGGTCTTATCTAGCGAAACAAACAGTTATTTTCATTTAAAAAAAAAAAAAAACAATTTAAATGCTTTTTTGGTCTCAAACGCTCGTCTTGTCTTGCTCTCCCTGAACTCTGTGTAGTCTAGCTCAAGACAGTTAGGGTATGTCGAAAAACTCCAATCTTATTTTCTCCCTCAACTTCAAAAATCATTTCAAAATCACCCTACATCGCTGCAGAAGTACCGACCCAGTCTTTGCAAAGTGAACATGCAAAGAAGATCAAACATCCTTAACAAGAAAGGTAAAACAGTGATATAGGACGATTTTGAAGTTGAGGGAGAACATGAGATGGGAGTTTTTGACATGCCCTAACTGTCATGAACAGGAAAAATACTGTCCAGGCAGAGTAAGACAAGACAAACTTTTGACATTAAAAAGTATATAAATTGTATTATTTTTATGAAAATAACTGATCGCTACGCTAGATAAGACCCTTCTTTCTCAGCTGGGATCGTTTACAACCACATTTGGGATTGTTTGAAGCCGCATTTAAACTGTATTTTGGAAGTTCAAAATCAGGGCACCATATCAGTCCATTATATGGAGAAAAATGCTGAAATGTTTTCCTCAAAAAACAAAATTTCTTTACGACTGAGGAAAGAAAGACATGAACATCTTGGATGACAAGGGGGTGAGTACATTATATGTGAATTTTTTTTTGGAAGTGGACTTTTCCTTTAAAGGGATAGTACACCCAAAAATGAAAATTCTGTCATTAATTACTGACCCTCATGTCGTTCCAAACCTGTAAGACCTTCATTCATCTTCGGAACACAAATTAACATATTTCTGATGAATGTGTCATGGTACTCTCCTAAACATGCCGCAAAGACTGACACAGAAGAAAAGAAATAAAAAATTGTTGAATAAAGTCATTATTTTTGTTTTCTTTGCACACAAAAAGTATTCTCGTAGCTTAACAATGTCCTTACTACCTTTCGGTCCTTGAACATGGTAGTTGCACTGCTGTCTATGCAGGGTCAGAAAGCTCTCAGATTTCATCAGAAATATCTTAATTTGTGTTCTAAAGATGAACAAAGGTCTTACGGGTTTAACGAAATGAGAGTGAGTAATTAACGACAGAATTTTCATTTTTTGGGTGAACTAAAGAGTTTAAAAATTCTGTCATTAATTACTCAACTTCATGTCTTTCCAAACCTGTAAGTTCATTTTCACAACACAAATGAAGATATTTTTAATGAAACGTAAGAAAATGTCTGTCCCTCCATTGCAGTGTTAATTTTGACAGCAAATTTTGATTTAGCCTTTGTCATAGTCTTTTGGCTTATATTAAAATGAAATGAAACCACTTTTAAAGAAACAAGAATATGGTCTTCTTTTCAATGAAATTCCATTGGTTATATAGGCTGATTATGCACTCTTTATAACAACTTGTTTACCACATTCTTCATTGTTTCAAGCAGACGTATTTTTTAATATAAATAAATTTAGATGAAATCTTTATTAGGGCTACGAAAGTGATTCAGTCAAGAGCAGTGAGTGATTTTTCTGTCTTTCTTTTGTAGCTTGATTAACATCAATGCCACAGACAATAACAACTGAATTATGCTGCTGTCCCTTTAAAACTGAATGCACGGATTCAATGTACTGATACACGTCCAATATTCTCCCAACTTTTCACTTTTACCTAAGACGTAACCGTGGATGTTTATGTCATTGTCAAATTTATCCACATGTCTGCTCTTCTCTTGCTCCCAGATACTGACATTTTTGAACATTTTATGAGATGTGCAGCAAATGTATGCTAGCTTATGTCCTGCCGGATAGATCAATAGGCTATGGTACAGTTCATGCGTACGAATCTAACCTCCTAACCACACAGCAGATTCATTCTGAATGAATCTTTTCCCAAATCGTCCTTCTCTAACATTTTCGTCTCATTTTTATTATTTTATTCAAAAATGTCAGTAGATTTGCATCATAGTTTTTGTCATTCAAAACATGTTTTTGTTTCGTTATCATCTCGTTTTCATTGGTGAAAATACGTCGTTGATGAAAATTATCAACAAAAGTAACAATGCTCCATTAAAACACTTAAAAACACTTAAAAAAAAAAAGTTCAGAAGGGCATTGTAAATAATGCACATATGGAAAATGGAAACTCAAATATGCTTGTTTGACGATTTAGTTTCTATTTTATTATATTTTATGTGCTCTTTGTATCTGCGTTGATTAATGTTTATATGTGAATAAACATCTAAATTAAATCTTTTCTTCACATAAAACAACCATCTTCTCAGAAGACTTGGATTAAACCTCAGTTTACGTGAAAGGCTTTTACAATGCCTTTATGAATTTTTTTGAAGCAAGTGAGTCATTGAAGAGCATGTATTTTTAATACTGTATATTTAAGAACATATGTTTGACACTGATATGGAAACGCTGTATTGCATATTTCAAACTGAAGGTGTTATCATTTTCATGAATGCAAGGTATTGGCTCATAAGCCTGTGTCTTTGAAACGGATTAACGGTGCATTATTGATAGGGCATCGGATCAAACACAGGAGCAGATCCTGACAGACTTGGCTGTTCATATCTGCAAAGGGTCTCCATGGCAACTGGTTTTAAAAGGCACTTTCCTCCTTTGCTTCAGGACTGTTTATTTTTATCTAGCTCTGCCTTTCTGAGAAACCAGATGCAGCACCTGATAAACATAAACAACAAAAGTGACTGTGTTTGTAATATTGTAACTCACTCTTCTGCAATAAGTGGAATTTAAAGAGATGTTCAAACAAAATTAAACTTTTTGTCATCATTTGCTCATCCTCATATTGTTCTAAACTTAATCTTAAGATTTAAAAATCTTACTGAATTTTACTGTTCAAAAACTTTTGACAGGTTGTGTGTGTATATATATTTCATTAAGATGTGATAGATAGATAGATAGATAGATAAAAATAGATATGTATGGGTAGTTGACAAATAGGCAGTAAAAAATTTTTTTTGTAAAAGACCATTTTTGAAGAAGAAATCCACATATTTATGTAGTGTTAAGTATGAACTTTGAGAAAATATAAAGTCTATACTAACTTCGTCAATTCTTTCCTTTTTTTATTTTTAACATTTTTACTGAGCTGTACCATAAATTTATCCTATGGTGTGATATAGCAAAATTAAGAAAAAAAAAACTCCTAATATATAAATAGCATGAGAGAGATTTATCTTGATTGTTAGACACTTATTTTCATATAGTGTTAGTTATTTATTATGAAATTATAATTAACATACTTTTTTCCACATGATTTGTTGGACAATTTCAAGACAAACTTTGCTGTCATTCGTTCAAAACTGCTGAAAATTATAATTTTAAGATGAGAAATATTTCTGTCTCCCCTATTGCAATACTGAATAGTTTTTTTGTTTTTATTTTGAAATAAAACAAACAAACAAATCTTTTATTTTATGTTTCTTTTATGGGTGTCACACCATAAGACATTACGTCACACTAAAGGACAGAATTGGTGGTTATTAAAGTGTTTCTATTTAATTTTGAACATATCAAAGGAGAAAGAAAGTTTAATTTTGATATTAACAATGTCAACATGTTTTTATACAAAATTAAATCATTTTCATCAACAAAATTCAGTCTCTTAGTGAATCAGTATGTTACTAAAACTCTTCTAAGCCCCCCCACTGTATGTGTGGCACAGCTAAATATGATTGATATTCAAACTATATTCATTAAGATGTCAATGAATATTTTATTAACTATATGGCTACACTTTTTAAGGCATCATTTTGGTTCTATTTCCTTTCTCTTAGTATCTCCTCCCTTCTGGTGGATCCCTGTTAATTTTCTGTCTATATTTCTGCATCCTCTCTCTTCCACTAATTTTTCTCCCTCAGTTTGTTCTGTTTCAAAAACAAAGCATCATATTTTATACTTATTTTCATGACACTTTATAACAGTACAAGTTTTCTGCAAAAACATCAGAAAATAGTTTAATGTAATTTTTGCATTTAAGAACACTGAAAATGAGCAAAAAAATAAGGAGTTAAACAAATATTATTTGATTATTTAAAATGCTTTTTAAAGAGACCTTGTCCTCTGGTGTGTCATCTTTGTCCTATGGTGTGACAGTACAGGCGTCACACCGGAGGACATTTTCTGTCACACCATAGGACGTTTCACCCTTTTGTGTCAGTTAGTGACCTTTCTATTCTGAGCTAACCTGTCATTAGCAGTTAGCAAGACACATTTGCATAATTTTCCATGATTATGTAGTTTAACATACAGTTTTTAATTAAAAAAAAAAAACATTAAGGGGTGTCGCATCAAAGGACAACAAAATGTAACATTTTTGTAGTGGTTCCACAAAAGTTAAATATTTGAACAATTCTGAGACAAAAATTGACCATGTGCACATGTCATGGGCTTGACAAGGGGCTTCAGTAACACAACCATGAATGGGGTCCTTCGACTAATTAAAGTTTTTTTGGAATTGGCTGATTTAAAATCAGGATATGGTGTCACACCAGAGGACATGGTTTTCAAAGACAAAATGTATCAAGTTCCAGAATTTCAGAAATATATGAATGAAAAAAATGATTGCCATTTACTAAAATAGACACTTGTACAATTATGCCAGAGGTATTTATTAACATTTTTATGGTTTTCTTTTTAATTTATTAAACCATGCTTGAGACAGTCACACCATAGGACAATTTTGAGGTTTGGCCCAAAAATGTTAAAAATCGAATAACGCTGCAGCTTTTATAACAAAAGGACCATGTAGGACAAAGAAATGTTTAACGATTTAGTGCATATTTTACATAACGACAATATTAATTGTATTCATTTTAATCTTGTGGGACAGTGAAAATGCCATGTCACGTCAACAACCCATAAACTTAGAC
Source organism: Cirrhinus mrigala (assembly GCA_036247105.1). Taxonomy (NCBI): domain Eukaryota; kingdom Metazoa; phylum Chordata; class Actinopteri; order Cypriniformes; family Cyprinidae; genus Cirrhinus; species Cirrhinus mrigala. The sequence goes on along the minus strand of CM070027.1, from coordinate 14,769,472 downwards.
TTTAAAGTTTATCCCTACAGTAACAGTAATAATTTTTTTGGTTTATTTCCACAGTCTCAGTTCACCAAGCCCTACCCACACTCCCAAAGACTCCGTCAGCTTATCAGACGTGAAGGCGGGACTATTAGACACCTTGTCCAGGGAGAAAACCATTAAGTCTGGTATTGATTTCTTTCAATCAATCATCTGGACATTGATTATCTCGTCCACATATAACTGTCATGATCAATCTCTGTTTACCAATAGAGGACACAGTGAAACTGGCCCTGTGTGACCAGGCCATTGTCTCGGGGCACGATGGTCTGGCTGGTGGTTGCGCCTGGGAGGACAAACTGTGTGAGCAGCAGGAGCAGCTGGAGAGGGAGATGCAGGAGGCACGGAAAATGGTGTCTAGCCTACAGGTGACACTAACATATATCATCTCCTAATTTGGTTTGGTTTTGCTTCTAGAGAGCTTGTGGCACATAACAGATGTTTTTGTGTGTTTTATAGGCTCTCCTTCTTCACGGTTCATTACCTGAGGATGAGCAGGAGGTGTCGCTCAGCCTGGGCGAGGGAGTTGAAAATGCAGAGCAGCAACTGGTGCGTATTTTTATGTTTGTTACCGTTGTGATTTACCCCAAATTGGCCCCGTCCATATCCTGAATATCCCTCGCTCTTGATAATATGTGACTTCCTATGCCCCTCCCTCCCTCCCCCCATCTCTCTCTTATTCTCTCTTGCTCGTTCACTAAGCTCTGTCAGGGCAGATCATGTTACTCTCACGGTGAACTTTGCTTTGTTTGTGGGAGAGTCGCAGGTATCCGTTTCTCTCCTTCTCTCCTACGGTGTCTGTTGCTGTCGCCCATTTCTTTTCGGTTTTCTATAAGGTTGTCGTTTAAATTGGTTCCTTCTGTGTTTAGTGTAATATGTGTGATGTAGTTATGGTGATTTTGTTCTGAAATAGCAAAAATTCTTCTGTTGTTGTGCTACAGGTTGTAATACGAAGTCGCCTGGACCAGAGCATGGAGGAGAGTCAAGAACTAAAGGTGGGCATTCACAGCATTTTTTTGGCTCTGGGTTGGTTTTTTTTTAGTGTGGCTAAATATTTATACAAGATAAAATAAATCTAACAATATGTATATGTTATATAAATATTATATAAATATACTGTATATTATACACAGCATTCAAAAGTGTGAGGTCAAGTTTTTTTTTTTTTTTTGGAAATAATTTAATACTTTTATTCATCAAGGACAGATTAAAAAAAATAAAAAGTGACAGTAAAAACATGTATAATATTTCAAAAGAAGTCTATTTAAAATAAATTCTAATAACCAAAGGATCTTTGAAAGAAAAAAATCACAGTTGCCATAAATATATTGAGAATATGCATATTAGAATGATTTCTGAATGATCATGTGACACTGAAGACTGGAGTAATGATGCTGAAAATTCAGTATTGCTATTGCAGGAATAAATAATATTTTAAACATTAAAATAGAAAACATTTTACATTTTAGTACATAATATTACTGTGTTTACTGTATTTTTCTAGTAAATGCAGTCTTGGTGAGCATAATAGACTTCTATACTGTTTTAATGTATACGAGTATAATTTCAGTTTGTTTGACTACTGCTATTTTGTTTATGTTGTATTTACATGCAGAGGGAGCTATTGAGATTCAAACAGGAGGCTCGCAATCTGCAGGGAGTGAAAGTAAGTTTTTTTATAACTCCTCGATCACATTACTAAGAATTAGTGCTGTGCAACGATTAATCACGATTAATCGCATACAAAATAAAAGTTTTTGTGTACATAGTATATGTGTGTGTACTATGTATATTTATTATGTATATATAAATACACACACATGCATGTATATATTGAAAAAAAAAGTTTATGTATTAAATATATTTATATACAATATTAATTATATGAATATAAATATATAAATTTAAATGCAAATATTTTAAAAATATATACTCAGACTGATATAAAATCAAACAAGTTAGATATGTGGGTTAATATTTATTAACCCTGTGCTGTTTCATCAGGATGCTCTTCAGCAGCGTATGGCTGTGCAGGAGTCCTCAGTCCTGCAGCTCAAACAGGAACTCCTGCGCACCAGTATGGCCAAAGATGAGCTGGCGGGACAAAATGTGAGTGCGTGCAACTGAGACCTGACATTTTTGTTTTTATGCTATGCATGTTAATTTTATTTCAGTTATACCATATCTGAGACCAGTTGTCAATTATTATCTGTGTATATTTTCTCAGGCCGAACTGCAGAGGAAGCTAGAGGAGAGGAGCAGACTTCTCAGTGAATATAAGGCATGTATTGTTTTGCAAAATATAATTTAGAAACATTTTACCATAATATATAATATGTATTCTAATTCTACTGTTCATTAGTGTTTTCAGTTGTTTTTATATAAATGATAGTGTTTTCTAGTTTTAGTGATATTTAGTGGTAATTAATATTTAAAGTGTTGCTTCACCCAGAAATGAAAATACTGTCATTAATGACTCAGCTCATGTCGTTCCAAGCCCATAAGACCTTTATTCATCTTCAGAACACAAATCAAGATCTTTTTGATGAAATCTTAGCGCATAGACAGCAACGCAATTGACACGTTCAAGGCCCAGAAAGGTAGTAAGGACATCGATAAAATAGTCCATGTGACATCAGTGGTTCAACCTTATTTTTATGAAGCTACGAGAATATTTTTGCGCTCAAAGAAAACAAAATTATCAATTTATTCAACAATTTCTTCTCGGCAGCCTTCGACACTTGCTCATGAGAGTGCCACGATGCATACATGTGGCGCTGCTGACACGTGACGTAGGACCTGGATGTGCTTCGCCTTGTTTACAAGCAAAGGAATGCGTGTGTTGTGGTACTCTCATGAATGCATGGTGAAGCCTGACACGAAAGAGGAGAAATTGTCAAATAAAGTCGTTATTTTTGTTTTCTTTGCGCACAAAAAGTATTCCTGCAGCTTCGTAAAATTACGGTTGAACCACTGATGTCACATGGACTATTTTAACGATGTCCTTACTACCTTTCTGGGGCTTGAACGTGTCATGCTGGGTCTATTCAGGGTCAGAAAGCTCTCGGATTTCATCAAAAATATCTTAATTTGTGTTCTGAAGATGAACAAAGGTTGTATGGGTTTGGAACGACATGAAGGTAAGTAATAATGACAGAATTTTCTTTTTTAGGTGAACTATTCCTTTAATGTTGTGATCTTAATTGGGATCCTTTTTGTTTAAATGCCAGATTATATCAATTTGTTCTGATTGCTAAATGAATAAAGTAAACTATTATCTGATAGTTAAACATTTAGAAATATATTACTTTTAAAGTGCTCCTATTATGCCTTTTCAAATATGACCTTTTATGCAGTGTGTCGTGTAGCTGTATGTGAACATAAACTATCTGCAAAGTTGTGAAGCCGACAGTGCACGATAAATAAAGTTATTGTCTATCAAAAAAAAAAAAAAAAAAAAAAGAGTCGGCTCACCATCTCCTGAACGAGTTGTCAGGAATTCGAATCTTTTTCTGTTACTGCCACACTTCACGAAGTAACACATTTGCATAATGTCTGTCGCGAACCACCTGCCCGCCTACAAACAGTAAAATTTACATGTGGTTTACATGATGTAGAGAAGACGCTGTATCATAAGCTGAGTAAATTTGTTTTATATTCATTTCCAAAAGATGATTCCACAAAGATTTTATTTTCTAGCGATCGTTCAAAATACGTAGTTGTGTATGTTATGTTGTGTAACAGCCCTGCACATGTCTTGCTAACCGGCTAACTCACGCTTCTGTAGTTCTGTTGTTCAGCTGTGGGCCCACTGTAGTCTAAAAATTTGTGGTTGATGCAGCTTGACTGTCTGTCTGTCTCATTAGTTGGAGTAATGATAAAGGATGGCGCACAAATCAGCTTTCACACCGAATGCGGCGAGCGCTGCGCTATGAAACCCATTCATTTCAATTGCTTGCGCCACGCGAGGACGGCCTGTTTCTGCGTCGACTAAACTAGTTCAAATTAGTTTAACTTTTGCGCTCTGAAGGGTTGCACTGAACCCAGTGGCCAGCGCAGCGCTTTCTGCGTTCTGTGTGAAAGCTCCAGCACTGTCATTCAGTTATTAGGGCTGGGAATCGATTCCAAAAAGAATCGATTCCTCGATTCCGAGGCGTTGGGAATCGAAAGTCGATTCCAAAGGTTGGAATCGATACCATCAAGAGGAATCGACTCCCCATTCAGAGCCGTTTTCAGTTCAGCAAAGCTAATCTATGGGCGCCTTTCAAATGAAAAGCTGCATTATACAAAGGCTGCATATCTCGGCTGCTGTCATCAAACGTCGCTGACCGTCGATTCACCAAAATAAACTTAATGAAAAGAGTCAGTACTGAGCTCATCTGAGTTTGAGGATGCACCCTTCTGTTGAGCATCCATTAATTTGCCTCTTGCTCGCTAATAGTGATTAGTCTGATTCGTTTCCACGAAAAGGTTCTATCGGATAGATCGTTTTTATGAACCAGTTCAAAAACGATTCAGAAGTTATTTTACGGTGGAACTGGCTTATATTGTTCCCAATTTTGAGCGCTGCACGACAGAATAGATCATGACGTACTGGAGGGTATTTATCCTATTTCCATCTTTTAAAAAAAATGCTATTTCTTAACTTTTCTATCAGCCAATGATAATTATGAAAGAAAACAAGGGCACAGTGGCCGAGAGCGCATCTGATTGACAGATAAACATCGAGCTGTTATATCAGTGTTGTTGTTAATGTTCTGGTTATTTTGTTTGTGTACAGTTTGTTATTTTTGTGCATAAATAGCAAAGCATACTGTTGAGGTTAACATCATTGAGCTGAACTGTGCATCCCTTGTTCAGTTCATGCAATAAATGCATGTCCACTGCTGCGCTGTGGGCTGTGACTAATTTAATGGGCAATGTAGTAAAATTACAATTTAAATGCAGAAATTTATAATAATTTTTTAAAAATAAAACTTCATATTATGATATTTTATAAGACATGTATATCCTACACTCATGGCAAAATTAGTTTCCTCCGATCTAAAAAAAAACAAGAATCGAAAACAACAGTGAGGAATCGATTCCTATCGATTCCAGAACTAGGAATCGGAATCGGACTCGATTCCAAAATTTTCGGAATCGAACAGCCCTATCAGTTATGGCAATGGGCGTTTAGTTTTCCGACACACGCTATACGCGGTAGACCAATCATAAAGGACTGCGCCATCTGACCAATCACAGCAGTTAGGGCTCACGGAAAGGAGGGGATTAGACAGACTGATTCTTCGAACTGCTTCGTACGAGTCGTTTACGAATCATTTAGAAATGAGGTAAAATTAAATCTATTTTTGGAGAAAACTAAACTGTTTTTTGACCTTGCATACATGTAAACCTGTTTTAGGAGTCTCATAAAACAATATTAGCAACCTTTAAAATAGCATAATAGGAGCACTTTAAGCTTCAGTCCTGTTACTAGTTTGTATTAGGAGCTTGTAGTGAAGCTAACTTATTTTTCAAAAGGGTAGCTCTATTGTAGTTGTGCTTTATGAGTAGACTGTAGCTTAAAAAGCTAGAATGTAGTATTCCTTAACATTAAAGAATGCTTTTTCTAATCAAATGCTGATATTCATCATAAAGCTTTGCTAGTTATACCACATATCTTTCTATCTAATGCATTTAAACTTACTATCTTAATGATCTACAGAAAGAACTGGGCCAAAAGGATCGACTTCTGCAGCAGCAACAGCTGAAGCTGGATGAGGCACTGCGCAAGCTGACAGACAGCAGCAGCCAGCAGGTACGATATCAAACAGCCCTGCAGACGCAACTACCATAGCAGATGTGAAGGAGACCTGCATGATGGGAATGGAAATGTGGCACAGTTTTTCAATTTTTTATGACATGTTATAACGTACAGCTAGTATTATAGCTTAAAACTAAATGTTTTTTTTTTTTTGTAAATTTGTCTTACTAATTAATTAATATTAAAGAGATAGTTCACCCAAAAATGAAAAATCTGTCATTAATTACTCACCCTTGAGTCTAAATCTGTTTGACCTTTATTCATCTTCAGAACGCAAATTAAGGTATTTTTGATCAAATCCGACAGCTTTCTGACCTTGCATTGACAGCAATGCAACTACCACATTCAGGGCCCAAAAAAGTAGTAAGGACATTGTTAAAATAGTCAATGTAACATCAGTGGTTCAACTGTAACATTATGAACCACACGCATGCGTCTTGATACTCTCATGAACACACGTTAACACACATCAATGTCAGTTGTGTTGCAAGATCAGAAAGCTCAAAAAATCCTAACATGTTCATTAACATGTTTACCTCATTATGTAAATGAAAGTTTCTGCACTTGCTTTTATAGGACAGTTCAGTGTGAATGAGAATATTTGTATGTTTCTCAGGCTTGCCTGCAGAGGGAGCTGGAGCACAAGGAAAATATTCTCAAAGATCTAATGAGCCATGAGACAGAGGAGGTAACAGGCCTATAAATACACAATTCTCCCCACAGCTGTTTTTCACACATTGCAGAGTATGTTTAGTGCTTCCACGATTTATCAAAGTTTCAAGTAAAGACTTGTCACCCTGTCCTCTGTTTCAGCTTCCTGGCTCGCAAAACAACGGCTATTCACACCCACCCGTCACAACATCAAAACCACACCATGGGGTAAATAAGCCTGAAGCCTTTTTTCAATTATTTTATATTATATCTATGGAGATATATCTAATTGTGTCTCTTATAGGCTGAGGAGCTGCAGTTAGTAAGAGATGCTCTCCGTAGTCTGAGGAACAGCTTTGGAGGTCACGACCCTCAGCATCACACTCTGGACACCCTTGAGCAAGGTGTGGCCAGCCTGATGGATCGCCTGTATGACCTGGAAACACGCCACAAACAGGAGAGGAGGGTATGAGGAATGTTTATCCATTCTTACACAGTAGGTTTTGCACCTGATCTGCATTTTCCCAGAATTCTGTTTTCAAATCAGTCTGTTTCTTTATAGACCAGAGGCAAATCTCCAGGACATAAAGCATCTCACTCAGATCGAGACTCTTGGCCTCCTACTTCAAGTAAGCATGCATGTTAATCCCAAAACACCTCAGGAAATGACAGAACTGTTCAAATTAATATGAACGTCATTTGTACTTGTCAGGTTTCTCAGTAAATATATTTATGCATATTCAAAACACTTTTTAAGTGAATAATCACCTCTGGTCTTTTACAGAAATGGTTCATTCTCAGAGCAGCCCTGCGTTAAATTCATCAGCATGCACCAAAGTCCTGTACTTTACTGACCGCTCACTCACGCCATTCATGATCAACATCCCCAAGAGGTTAGTCAAACTCCGTGTTACACGTATATATGTGGCTTGAGTGGATCTTCAGTTTCTTACTTAAATATATAGTAGAAAACCAATTAAAAACTTACATATTTAAAGGGGTCCTATTTTTCACTTTTTGAATTTTAGTCAGTGTGTGGTTTGTATTTTTGGGCATAAATAAGATCAACAGAGTTACAAATCTCAAAGTGCACTCCAGAAGGAGATATTTCATTTTTAAAAAATCCCTTCTCAAGAACTGCAACGAATGGCATCTTTGGATTACGTTTTTTTTTTTTTTTTTTTTGTCACAATGTGCCCCATTGGAATATTATTAAAATAAATCCTGCCTACGGATATTCGAATGATTGAGGGGTGGGTAGGGACGAGGTGGGGGATTAGCCTAACTTAGCCTAGCGATGCAGCACGGAAAGCCGCTTCTGGGACACTTCAATCACAAGCATTAACACAAGCATTGACTAGAGTGGCCGTGTCAGATCCGTAGCACGTCGCAGACATGTGCAGTGTGTGGTAAGAGATTTATTCATCATACAGTGTAGATAGCTTCACAAACAAGTGTTTTTTAAAATGCATAAACTTGCACTAGACTAAGCTAGGCTAATCACTGATGATGTTCTTTGATAATGTTAATGTTCTTTGCTAGTTTTCTGTAGCTGCTTTTTGAATAACTAAGGAAATGCATTGTACTGTAGGGATGTGACGAGATCTCACAGCACAAGATCTCGCGAGATCCGATGTGTCTCGTGAGACCAGTCTGATCTCGCGAGATCTTGTGACAATATCCTCTTAAAACATTTTGCAGTGTTTACATTAGAGCTGCACGATTAATCCTTAAAATATCGAGATCTCGATTCAAACACCCACTCGATCTTATTCCTGAATGACGACGATTTAGCTATGTCTATTAGGACTGTTTCACATCACGAGTGTCAGTGGAGCGTGAGAAGCACGTTTTGTCCCTGCCCATGTTAATGAATGAGAGGGTTGGGGTAAATGTGAACAGAAAGAGCAACACAAACAGTCTTTTCAACCACATTATAATCATTATTTCTGTGTTACAGACATGTAAATAACAGAAGTACTGGGATAAAAGTTTATAGTTTGGATATAAACACATATTGCCTACAGTAGCGATCAAAACGAAAGTATTTTAACACCTGTATGTATTGTAATGCTTATCCTCTTCCACCAGGAGGTGGTGACAACTGCCTGTTTAAAAAAAGTATGTCATTGAATCATTCATTCAAGAGATTTTAATAGTCAAACAAGTCTTAATGAAGTGAGACACTGTCTCCTTCATTAAATGTTTTTTTTTTTTTTTTTGTTTAAATGAATACATGTTTTTAAAAGACTTTTAAATGAACAGTTTGTCAGAACCACTAGTAAATTATGTTATTTTAAAGTTTAGTTTTCTAATCTTTTTTCTCCAGAATCGTGAAAGAATCATGGTCTCCAATTTATTAAAAACAACTGGGATTCTCAATTTATCCAGAATCGTGAAGCTTTTGTTTAAATGTTGTTTATTACTGCATAAAGTTTATTAAAAACCTTTAGTTTATTTTCAAAAAGTTCAACATGCCCCTACATTTTTTTGCATTTTGTCTTTTCCAGTTGAATAAAAGACCATTTTCCCTATATTTTTCATCACTGAGAATTTCTTAAGAAAAGTTTAAAAACCTTGTCTCATCTCATTCTTGTGAACCCAGTCTCGTCTCGTGGGATAAGTGTCTCGTCACACCCCTATTGTACTGTAATTAGTTACTTACAAATTAAGTCATATTAAAAACGTTAGGTTTTTAGCCTTATGCTGGAGCTGGTATCGGGCAAAGAAGCAAAGTATTTAAATAATTAAATAAATTAGCATGATAATATCATGTATCGGTGATCTCGCAAGCTGACGATAGGACCCAACCCTACTGTAGCATCAACTATACCTTAATATATCCTTAACTATAATGGAAACACCGTCTAACCAATCACAACACATTTCGTTTTTCGGTGGGCCTTCATCAAACCCGGAACTAATCAAGCCATTTGTGCCAGGCTAGGGAGAAAGGTATTGTAATAATGTAAATTATGTAATGTAAAAATAATGCATTTTTCGAACAACCACTGTTTTGCTGATATGAAATGGTTGCACTCTGTGAGGTACTGGTACCTGTTGCTATTTTTACCACAACACAACTTGGAAAATAAAATATTGATGCGATGACCACAGCTACTAAAAGAGCTTACAGGTGGCAATGGATATAAGCATAGGCTTAAACCAAATGCTGTACCATTGATTTTTTTTTTCCCCACAAGGAGTCTAAACGCCCCGGATATCAAGTGAAATCTGCACTGAGAAACTCCTTCAGTGGCTGCGGCATCATGACAAGCGTCAGCATGTTTTCATCCTGCCAGGATGGCATCTAGTGTTTCTTGTGTCTGACATTTGTAAGCTATTTCAGTAGCTGTGGTCTACTAAAAGCCTCAAAGGCATCAGGGCTAAAGTGCAGAGAACAAAGATGCAGTTTTAGGAAGTATTATTCATCCACAGGCATCTTTCACATACTTTTCTCTTCTTGTTATCGCTACAAATGCAGTGAAGACTTGCATCGCTTCTCTTGTTGCCCTTTGACTATAATTTACAACCAAAACAACAAAGGTTTTTTGATTTGTGTTGCGGTAAAAAATAGCAACAGGTAGCGCCAGTAGCTCACTGAGTGCAACCATTTGACATCTTTAAAATAATGGAACTCCTCATAATCCAAAGTATGTATAAAATGATGTGGAGTTTTTTAAATAATGTTAATTTTTCATGGGTTTTCTACATATTTCGGCAAGACATCATTTACATTATATTAATCCATACGAGTCTTAATACCCGGCGTTTCCTTTAAATCACTGTAATGTAGTATACTTTAGAAGTGTGCTATGAAATTTTTCATTGTCTCTTATGTCAACAGGCTGGGGGAAGTCACCCTACGAGACTTCAAGGCTGCCGTAGATCGGGAAGGCAATTATCGGTACCATTTTAAAGCACTGGATCCAGAGTTTGGCACTGTGAAAGAAGAGGTATTGCCTCATAATCAATCAGCAGGATGTTGTCTTGATACATCCAAGCATCTAAATCAGTGATTCTCAACCAGAGGGCAAGAGCACTTTAGGGGGCCGCAGCAAACTTTCACTTATGTAAGGGGGTCTTTGAATATTTTTTGGACAATTGAGACTTTTAAGGCTATAGTTCACCCAAAAATGAAAATCGGTTATTTTCATTTAAAAAAATACAATTTAAATACTTTTAATCTCAAACGCTCATGTCTTGCTCTGCCTGAACTCTGTGTATTCTGAATCAAGACAGGGTATGTCGAAAAACTCCAATCGTATTTTCTCACACAACTTCAATAAACATTTCAAGATCATCCTACATCGCTGCAGAAGTACTGACTCAATCTTTGCAAAGTGAACATGCAAAGAAAATCAAACACCCTTAACAAAAAGGTAAAATGGCGATATAGGGCGATTTTGTAGTTGAGGGAGAACATGAGATGGGAGTTTTTGACATGCTCTAACTGTCATGAACCAGAAAAAGTTCAGGCAGAGTACGACAAAATGAGCGTTTGACATTAAAAATATAAATTGTATTATTTTTATGAAAATAACCGATCTTTAAGGTAAAAAGGTTGAGAAACACTGAGGTAAATTAAATCTAAATAAAATGTTAAATATATTGTATAATGTATAAAAAGGACCCATGGTTTCTCTCAGGTGTTCCAGGATGACGCAGTGGTGCCTGGCTGGGAAGGGAAAATCGTGGCCTGGGTAGAAGAAGATCATGGGCAAAGAGGGTATGGCATGCATCTACTGTATACAGCTGATACCACATCTGATTCTCTCACCATTTTAAGCTCACTCTCTCTGTTTTCCTCGCCAGGACCTAACACAAGTCAGCCAGAAGCTGTCTAAGGAAATAGAGACGTCTGTGCCAAAATTAAATAACATTGATTTATAACCCAAGTGTACAGAGGAAGGAGCTTTAGTGCCCTAAGAAAGTCCCACCCACCTTTACTCTACCCTACATGAGCTGAACAGCAGAATGAACCTGAAAGCGCCAGATGGAGTGTCCAGACCAGTATTACTTAAACATAACTATAGAGAATGGGAGAACAGGATTTCTGATCTCTTTTAGAGGTCTTGCCATAGAAAAGACACCCATTCAAATGCTTTACAAGCAGACAAACTCTTCACTGTGATGGAGGAGCCTTGTTTGTCATGCTGGATTTCTCAATTCACCTACTTTAAAGTAGGTTCCGCCAGAGTACTTTTTTATTCCTATGTATTCCAAAATTGAAATAATTTAGCTGTGGAAAGAGACAAGTAGGTAATCTTGACTGTCGAGAGTACTTGTGTGAATGTTGTTATGAATCTTAAGTAAGAAGAGCAGTAAAAGTATGCGAGTATAGAGCAGAAAGGAGTTTGAAGTCTGCTGTTGCCTTGCTGTGATGATTTTATTTTTTTATTTTAGAGAAAGAGTTTTCCATAAAACATGTTAGACACATTCTTTATGAAGTTCTGGGAAAAAAAAGACTTTTAAGTCTTCTCCAAGGACCAAAGTGTTTTGCTTTTTTGATATAAGATCTTACAATGCCATTCAATGTGTCTTTTTAAAGAGCCCTCAGTTTAAACACGTTTTTTTTTTTTTGTTGTTGTTTTTTTTTTGTATGCATGTCTTTTAAGATTCTGCACTGAAGATTTGACTGTATGGCGTAAATGTGGTAAAATTACAGCTCATGATTTAGACTATAGCACAACATAAGATGTAGTACAGATAAATTGCATTAGGCCTTCAAATGTACTGATTTGAGTTTACAGGAAAGTGCCTGGAATCTGCTATGAAAGAGAGGTGACTGGGTTTGCCTTTTGTATTTTTGTTCTGTTTTATATTTATGTAAATATGTTAATATTTCAGAGATAGAGCGAGGCATAGTGCCTTTACAGTGTATAAATGATGTCCTATAAATACTGAATAATATTTTAAAGATATGAAAATGTCCCCTTTGTATCCAAAAAGGCACATAATCACTCATCAGAGAAGCCTGTAGCTAACAAGAACCGTGTTGTTCTTTTACAATGGATGGTGGTACAAGTGACTGTATGCCATGACTGAAATTCTGCTTTACCCGATTTTGCCTGATTACTGCTGGTTGCATTGCTGGTTTAAGAAGAATGTTGTTTGGTTTGCAAATAAACAGTTTAAAGCAGTATACACCATGTATGCGTTTTTGTTTAGCTTTCTTATTAAATTTATTATTATAACACTTTACACAGCTACTTTTCCTAATAACACAGTAATGTAATGCATTAAATTTTAAATGTAATTTGATTGCAGTTATGTCAATAAATTTCTGTTACTAAAGTTACAAATGCGGTGTTAGGAAAAAATATGAAGTAAAATGCAATTTAAAATCATGTTTTGCACGTCAGAATGCCCTTTAATAAATCACAGAAGAATGCGAGTTAAAATGCAGATGAGTTGTTCAGCATAGTCTTACTTCCGCGTTGAAGAAAAAGGTGGATAGTTTGGGAAAAGTCCAACTAGTAAATGCGTAAAAGTTTGTCATGATAATATTAATAACCCAGATAGCACACATACGTCTGCAAGATGTCTGTTAAAGATCACTTGATTTGGAAAGCATCTGCTGTGTGCAAACATCTGACAGATGTCTGTAAGATGTCAGTTTCACATACATTCTAAATCATATACATCTTAAAGACATCTAATACATGTCTATTTGACATCTGATTGGAAACGTCCTATAGACGTATTGCAGATGAGCAAACACCCTAAAAAATACATCTTGCAGATGTAAATGCAGACTTCAAATAGACATGTCCAAGATGTAGGTGTGCTATCAGGGAAAGTAAGAATAAATGACTTATTAGAATGATATCGTCTGCTGTTTTGATACTTGTGTAATTTTTCAGTCAATATTTTATTACTGAAAGAATTATAAATTTCACTTTGTAGTGTTTTTTTTTTTTTGTTAACTTGGTGAAGTAAACTTCAAAGTAAAGTAGTAATTGATTACTTTTTAAATGCAGTGATCAGTAATGAAATTAAACTGCAATTTAAAAGAAGTAGAAATTTGTAGTGGATTACTTTTTTGAGTAACTTACCCAACACTGTTATTAAGTGCTTTGCCTCAATTTAAAAAAGTTACAGAGCAATCCATAGGAGACAAAAAGTCTATGTCAAAAAACTGTTTGATTTTTAACAACATTAATCATAACCAGTGTTGGGGAAAGTTACTTTTAAAAGTAATGCATTACAATATTGTATTACTCCTTAAAAAAGTAACAAATTACGTTAGTTACTTTTTATAGAAAGTAACACGCTATGTTACTTTTGCATTACTTTTTAAATCTGGGCAGGGCTTGCTTGTTTGATTATATAACTATAATATAAAAAGTGAAGTAAAACACTTCAGTAATAAAAAATGAAGCACAAAATAGTTTATCTAAACACATTTTTATTAGTGTGGTTGAACTGGATCATCAAAGGTCAGCAGCAAAGACACTGGTTAACAAAATGGGATTAAATACATAAAGTACATATGTGTTATTTAACATGTTTAATTATTGCAGGTTTGTGTCATATTCTGAGTTTGCATTTCACTGTTTTCATTCATTTTTTTTTATCATTTTTGAGAAATGAGATGAGATTAATTAATGCATGTTCACATTTAGAATTACAGTAACATCATGTTTACAAAACGCACACAATGCCTCTGGTACTTCCAGTTTCTCTCAAAATGGGGACAGGAGACTTGTCAGTCAATAAATGGGAAAACAAAGTAACTGGCGTTGCTTATTTGAAAAAGTAACACAGATATTTGCTCTAGTTAATTTACTAGTTACTTGAAAAAAGTAATTTGATTACGTAACTTCTTAAGTAACGTACGTTATTTGTAATGCGTTACCCCCACTGATCAATAATATATATATATATATATATATATATATATATATATATATATATATATACCCCCAACACTGATCAACAACCAAAAATTCATTCACTTTCAGGTTTTTAACACTTTAAATTACCTTTTTTAAAACATAAAGCCACTGTTGCCACAAAAATATCAATACTTTTTTTTATATACTAAATGCTGAGCAGATGTATTTATTTAAATATTACGATCTTCACAGCAACTACGTTCACAACAGGACACAAATTAACAATAATTTCTGATAAAGTGGACCATTTGACCATCACTTCACGATTTTTAACATTAATAATAAAAACGGATATATCCTGCTTCCCGAATGAGCTAATCGAGTGTAGAATATTTCTCACCGCTCCAGGTCGTTAGATGGCGCTGATTCACTTATTCGCCAACGCTTACGGCTAGCAAAACATCTCGCGAAGTAAACATTCACGTGTTGTTACGTTGTTAACACACTGCCTAGTCAACGAAACAGTGAAAATGCGGGATAAAAAGACTAAAGAGACGACACAGATAACCCATGACCCTGTGAAGAATTTTGAGAAATGGAAAAAGAAATACAACAAAACAAAGGAACGAGTCAAACGCGTTCGAAAGACCACTAATAAACGCGACTATGAGGTGGAGAGAGAAGACATACAGAGGCTGATGAATAAATACTCGCAGGTGAGATATCATGAGGCTGATATATAAGCATTTTTTACGTCTCGTACAGTACTTGTTTTTAGGGGTTGCCAAGTCTTTACTTACCTGTTATGCAGCTGTTGTTGCATCTGGCTTGACAGATCAGTCTTTTGACATTTAAAAGCAATGTTTACAAACACATATCTTATTAATCCTTTGGATATTGTGTGACACATCATGCTTGAAGTGTTGCTGCTGATTGTTTCTGGTCAGGAAGTCTGTCAGAGCATGTCTTCACATAAACATGATATTGTTTTGTTGGTGGTCTGTGGAACAGGCCATATAACAGATATAAAAGTTTACACATGAAGGATTTGGATGTTCTGCATCTTCCATTGTATGTAGATTTCTAATAGTCCTGATATTCTTCATTAGACACCTAATCCATCTTAAAACATCCAACTGTGAAGGTTTTGAAACAAGTAACTGTTTTTTCTAGATCAATGCCAAAGATGCTGTGAAGTTCTCTGATTTTCCAATCTCAAAAAAGACTCTGCATGGTGAGCGAACTTGATTATTGCATGCTAATAAGTTCACTTATATGTTCTTAATCTTAATAATGATCTTGATAATGTCATCAGGTCTTCGTGAGGCTCAGTATAGGCAACCCACAGAGATTCAGAGGCAGACGATTGGCTTTGCTTTGCAAGGGAGAGATATTCTTGGTGCTGCAAAGACGGGCTCTGGAAAGACTTTGGCCTTCCTCATCCCGGTAAGCAATAGAGCAGTCATGATGTATTTTGCTAGGCCAACTTAAAAGTTAGCATCACCCTGGTTCTCTTGACAAAAACCCTTTCAGAAACCCCACTGAATTCAGGATGACTGAACTGAAAGGGATAAAA
Organism: Cirrhinus mrigala; assembly: GCA_036247105.1. Classification (NCBI taxonomy): domain Eukaryota; kingdom Metazoa; phylum Chordata; class Actinopteri; order Cypriniformes; family Cyprinidae; genus Cirrhinus; species Cirrhinus mrigala. The sequence continues at coordinate 14,753,565 of CM070027.1, read as the reverse complement.
ACTGATTTCAAATGTTTGGGGTCTGGTAAATAGACAAAATTCAAACATCATTTTGAAGCCTCTCTAATGCACTGTGACTGTCTCCAGATTTTGGAGTGCTTGTATCGCGAACAGTGGACTGCGATGGATGGCCTCGGCGCTCTCATCATCTCTCCCACTCGAGAGCTGGCCTATCAGACCTTTGAGGTGTTGAGGAAGGTCGGCAAGCACCATGATTTTTCTGCCGGACTTGTGATTGGTGGAAAGGTGTGTCTCTGGTCTTTAGTGATTAGTATGGTTCTTGCATGTTTTTATTGTGTAATAATTGTTTTTTTTTTTTTCAATGACTGCAGGATCTAAACGATGAATCAGAAAAGATCCATCGAACAAATATCATTATCTGCACCCCAGGACGTCTGCTGCAGCACATGGATGAGACAGCCACCTTTCATGCTTCAGATCTGCACATGCTAGGTAAGATGATGCTTAGAAAGTGTTTTAAATACACTTTTTTGTTTGAAAGAAGTCTGCATTTAGTTGATCAAAAATACACTTGAACTGTAATATTATGAAGCATTACAAAGATCTGTTTTCTATTTTAAAATACAGTTGAGTTCATAAGTTTACATACACCTTGCAGAATCCGCAAAATGTTAATTATTTTACCAAATTAAGAGGGATCATACAAAATGCAGGTTATTTTTATATTCAGTATTGACCTGAATAAGATATTTCACATAAAAGATGTTCACATAGGGGGAGGAGAGCTTTTTGAATTTGAAGATCAGAGTAAATGTAACTTATTTTGTCTTAGTAAGTATCTTCTGTAGTTTCTATAGGGCAGTACTAAATGGAAAAAAAAAATATGGTATTTAGGCAAAATAAGAAAAATGTACACATCTTCATGCTTCATTCTGAAGCATCAGTGAGCGTTTGAATCTTCTGTAATAGTTGCATTTGAGTCCCTCAGTTGTCCTCAGTGTGAAAATATGGATCTCAAAATCATACAGTCATTATTGGAAAGGGTTCAAATACACAAAAATGCTGGAAAACCAAAGAATTTGTGGGAACTGAAGGATTTTTCTTAAGAACAGTGGGCAGTTTAACTGTTCAGGACAACCAAGGGACTCATGAACTAAACAAAAATGAAAAAAAACCAAAAACAGCTAACAATACAGTATTAAGAATCAAGTGTGTTTAAACTTTTGAACAGGGTCATTTTTTATAAATTGAACTATTATTTTCACTTGTGGACTTTATGTAAACATCTTTTATGTGAAATATGTTATTCAGGTCAGTACTAAATAAAAAATAACATGCATTTCGTATGATCCCTCTTATTTAAAATAATTAACATTTTGCTGATTCTGCAAGGTGTATGTAAACTTTTGATCTCAACTGTATATTTGTAAAGGTAATTTATTCCTTTGATGTCTAAGCTGAATTTTTAGCATCATTACTCCGGTCTTCAGTGTCACATGATCCTTCAGAAATAATTTTAATTTGCAAATTTGGTGCTCAAGATGCATTTCTTATTATCAGTGTTGAAAACAGTTGTGCTGCTTATTATTTTTGTGGAAATTGCGGTACATTTTTGTCAATTCATCAATGAATAGAATCTTTCTGAACCCGAACTTTTGAACAGTGGATTATATCTGTGCTTTTCTTATTTTTTATTCTCTTATTTTAAATTACATTACATACTTCCTCTTCTATGGCAGTACTTGATGAAGCCGACAGAATTCTGGACATGGGTTTCGCCGACACACTCAATGCCATTGTTGAAAACCTTCCGAAAACCCGGCAGACCCTTCTCTTCTCTGCCACTCAAACCAAGTCCGTCAAAGATCTGGCCAGACTGAGCCTGAAGGACCCAGAGTATGTGTGGGTCCATGAGCAAGCCAAGTTCAGGTAAGATCATGATTTTGTAGTGATTTGTGTTAGTCAGCCTGCTCTTAAAGGATTAGTTTAATTCCAGAATAAAAATTTACTGATAATTTACCAACCCCTATGTCACCCAAAATGGTCATGTCTTTTTTTTTCTTCAGTCAAAAATAAATTAAGGTTTTTGAGGAAAACATTCCAGGATTTTTCTCCATATAGTGGACTTCAATGGTGGCCAATGATCCCAGCTAAGGAATAAGGGTCTTATCTAGTGAAACAATCACTAATTTTCTAAAAAACATTAAACATTTTATACTTTTTAACCACAAATGCATTACATAGTCATGTTGCAAAGGTCACGTGTGCCATAGGTGGAAGTACTGACCCAGTGTTTACAAAGTGAACGTGCAAAGAAAGTCAAACGCCCTTTACAAAAACAATGATTTTAGATGGTTTTGAAGTTGGAGGAATAAGGTAGGGTAGAAGTTTTTTGTCCTAGCCTACCTTTTTAAATTAAAGCACACAGACGTGAAGAACCGCACATGACCTTTCCAACGTGATTACGTAATGCGTGAAGTTGTAGGTGCGCATTGCAGAGCTAGTGCAAGATGAGCATATAAATGTAATTTTTTTTTTTTAGAAAATGTCAAAACATTTTGCTGGACAAGACACTAATTCCTCGACTGGGATTGTGTAGAGCCCTTTGAAGCTGCATTAAAACTGCAGTTTGAAACTTCTATTATACACAAAAAAAGAATGTTGGTAACCATACAGTTGCTGGTAGCCATTGACTTCCATAGTATGGAAAAAGATCTGTGGAAGTCAATGGCTACAAGCAGCTGTTTTCTTATTTTTTGGATGATCAATATATTTAATGTCAGTTGATTTGTATAGTCATGGACGCGAAGCTCTTAAACTCTGATCTTCTCTGCAGTACTCCAGCCACTCTGGAACAGAACTATGTTGTTTGTGAGCTGCACCAGAAAGTCAACATGCTCTTCTCGTTTTTGAAGAGTCATATTAAGAAGAAGATCATAGTCTTTTTTGCCTGCTGCAAAGAGGTAAGAGCTAAAACTATTTCTGTTCTGTAGTACATCTCAGTGTCTGTTTTCATAGAATGCAGTGTGGCTGAAAAGTCTGAAACCACTAATGAAAAGTATGTAATATTACCTTTTTTATTTTTGTTTATTTAAAACTAAATTAGAGCAAGTAGAAAACTTTTTATGAAGTACACTCACTCTGGGACTTGTTTAGTAATATTTTACCTTTTTTAATCATATCTTTAATTAAAAAAAATCTTGTATCATTTTATCTGCTGTATTTTTGTGTTTTTGTTTAATTTTGCTTTTGCAAATTATGTATTTCAATTCAGTTTTTGCCATGAAGATACTTAGATACTGACATAGCAATAAAAATAAACGACCAAAATTAGAATGAAAGTCATTTTTTAATTCAAATGGTATGAGCATTTTTATTGCTCAATTGTTTAGATATTTAATTAAAAATAACTTAAATCTGTAAATCTTTTATGCTCACCAAGGTTGCATTTAGTTCAGAAATGTATTTTTACATGTAGTTATATGTAAAAAAAAACACTTAAAAACAGTAACATTTTTAATTATTATTTAACTTTACAATAACTCTTCTCTATTTTAATATTTTAAAATGTAATTTATGTGATTGCAAAGCTGAATTTTCAGCATCTTTACTCCAGTCTTCAGTGTCGCATGATTTTTCAGAAACAAGTCTAATATGCTAATTTGATGCTCAAGAAACATTCATTATTATTATTATTATTATCATCAATGGTGAAAATAGTTGTGCTGCTTTATATTTTTGGAAACTGATCCATTTTTTAGGATTCTTTGATGAATAAAAAGTGGAGAAAAACAATTACTTCAAAGTTTTTTTGCAACATTATAAATGTATTAACTATTTAATCAATTATATGCATGCTTGCTGAATAAAAGTATTGATCAAAAAACTTTTAAATGGTAGTACATATTTAAATGTATTTATATATACTTATATAATGCAATCTCTATTTTCAGGATGATTGTTATAAATGCTATTAGCATAATTCTGTGTACTGTAATGGATTACTAGTAATGTAATGATGATGAAATGCATTGGCGTTGTTCTGTATGTGCAGGTTCAGTATCTGTTCCGGGTCTTCTGCCGGTTGCGTCCGGGTATCTCCGTACTTGCTTTGCATGGCAAACAGCACCAGATGAAGAGGATGGAGGTTTATAATGACTTTGTTCGCAAGACCTCAGCCGTCCTTTTTGCCACAGACATCGCTGCCAGAGGACTTGGTAATGGAAATTTAATCTGTGGACAAATGCACATCTTATCTTTGAATGACTGAAACTAGTGCTTATTTGAGTAAAAATCTCAGCAAATGTTTGTGAATATTTTAATTAATGAAGCAGCATGTCCCATAAATAAGTCAGTTTGATTGACAGCCGTACCTGAAACACATTTATTGTTTTTTTTTTTTTTTTTTTTTTTTGTGGTCCTAGACTTCCCTGCAGTGAACTGGGTGCTGCAGTTCGACTGTCCTGAAGATGCAAACACATACATCCACAGAGTTGGCAGAACAGCCAGGTAACACTGCTAAACTGTTTTAATCTGCATTTAGATAATTTTCTAAAAAGCACTGTAAAAATATTAACAGGAATTTGACATTTGCACGAGTGTATCTGTAACACTAGATGGCAGATTTGATCTGTTCCTCATCACTTCCATGTTTTTGATACATATGGAAACAGTGCTGACACTGAAATTATCATGCTCTTACATAAAATCATATTTAACCACTGTACAGATCTGTTTACAATGGAGTCATGATGGATTAACAGCTGCTCAGCTGTCAAGTTTTTTCCATTTTTGGACTCTGGCTTGACTTGTTACGGTTTCACCTTGAGGGCAAGTATTAGGCCCTGGATAGCTACAGAAACATGTCAGCGAGAAAGCACACACCTGCCTTCCACCCAGCTGCCAGCCGCACTCTCTTTTCTTTGTGCTACACTTGTCTTTTCAGTGTGGAATCAATATTCTCAGTAACTCCCCTTCATAGATCACCACCCTCAGCAGAAAGCTCATGAGCTTTAACACGAACACTCAGAGCTGAGCGTTCAAAAAAAAAAAAAACGTTTGTGTGAGAGGCCTCTATTGCAGCAGACCACCTAGTGTGACCTTAAAGAGATATTTCATCTAACCAATTCAATTCTGATTTTATGCACTCACTGTCATGTCATTCCAATCCTGATTGCAGATTTATGTGGCACAGAAAAGAGGACAGTTTCAGTGATATGTTCCTTTAACACACATTCTCTCTGTGTTTTCTCTGCAGGTATAAAGAAGGAGGCGAAGCTCTTCTTGTCCTATTGCCCTCAGAGGAGAAGGGCATGATTGCACAGCTTCAAGAGAAAAAAGTTCCCATTAACAAGATCGAGTTAGTGCATCTCTCCTTCTCCTTTTCTTTGTGACTGCGTCAGTTGTGCAGTGAAAATATGATAAGCTTGGAAATAATGTGTAGTTTTGTCATGTGACGTGTGGCCTCTCTGGATGCTGGTTCATCAGTGTTTAGCACAGATTGAATGCAAGTGCTTTGTGAATAATGGGGGAAGTCGCATGCATGCTGAGAATGAAATATGGCAGCTTAATGCATGTGATCATGTGAGATCATTATGATCGGTGATATCTGCTGCAAGAATGAAACTGCAGTCCCAGTCTCCACAGGCCTGATTTTATGTTTGCTGTTAGTCAGTGTTACTGTATTCACAGAATAATCAGTTAATTTAGTTGCATTTGCAGCTGCTTTTATAAACATCCGATCCTGACTGAAATGGGCAAAAATTACCGCAGTCTTGTAAAAAAAAAAAAAAAAAAACCTTCCCAGAAGAGTGGAAGCTATTAAAGCTGCAAAGGGGGGACCAACACTATTTTAATGTCTGTATATTTAGAATGAGATTTAATTGAAATCCCTGTTGGTGTAATAGTTAGGTGTCCCAATATTTTTGTCCATTTAGCGTATATTCCATAATCAGACACTTTTATTTGAAGCAAGCAACCATTTTTATCACATTTGAACAGTTGCTTTTTTTCAAAGCAGTATGTGATGATTTTAATTAAAATTTTAATTAAAGCGATAGTTCACCCAAAAATGAAAATCACCCCATGATTTACTCACCCTCAAGCCATCCTAGGTGTATATGACTTCCTTCTTTCAGATGAATAGTCTGAAAAGAAGAAAAAGTCTGAGTTATATTAAACAATGTCATGGCTCTTTGAAGGTTTATAATGGCAGTGAATGGCTGTTGAGATTTTGAGAGTCCAATAAAGTGCATCTATCCATCATTAAAAAGTACTCCACACTTTATAGACCATAATCTCTAGCTTCCGCTAACTGTTGCCGTTCCAGTGGATGACATAGGATGTAGGCATAGCATAAGATCCGGTGAGAATATGCTAATCTCATGAGAAACAGGTTTTGTTTACAGGAGCAAGGACAGGGTTCATACAAGGTGCTTAAATTGCTTGAAGTACTTGAACTTGACTTTTTGAAATTTAAGGCCTGGAAAATGAAAACCCTTAAAATTAGCAATATTCCTGAAGAGGTACTTTAAAAGTGCTTGCATGATTGAAAACAATGTATCTATGAAATAAGTGTTTAATTTTGTCAATAAGCACATCTTTTTATGCTAAATTCATGCAATTCAAAAAAACATACCTTTTTCGCTTCAGTTAATATCAGAAAACAATCAAGCTAAGCAAGTAATAATATTGACAGTGTCGTGTAAACATGGCTGAAGATGCGAAAAGAGGAAGAGATGTACCAAATCAACATTTGACATCAGTCATTTATGCTGGAGCTGCTCTTATGGATTCAAACTAGTGACTTCAATCATTCATTTCAAGTGATTCGCTAGCAAAAACCAGAACAAATTAAAAGAGCAATTCATTTTCTAATTTCAACATCACTTATTACTAATTTTAAAAAGCACTTTGTGATGGAAAGGATCTTTTTGAAACTCTGAATCGGTTTAAACCATTGCTTCGCAAAATGATTCACTGTTTTGAAGCGCCCAATTCACTGTTTCGGATCGCATATTGCCAATCAATTGTTTCAGATCAGGACTTCAAATCGTGTATAGCGAATCGTTTGAATTTGATTGGAACTTTGAGCATCGTGATTCATTTGATTCAGGTCGGGACTTTGGAGCGCGTATCAAGAATCGTTTCATTTAGATCGGAACGGGTTCATGAATCATTTTGCGAATTGAATGATTCAAATCAAATGATTTGCGATACACGATTTGAAGTCCCGATCTAAATCATATGATTCGTGGAATGCAAAGTTCCAATCTAAGTCAGATGCTTCACCATCCGATTCCTGATTTAATCGGATGTTTCATGAATCATTTGTTTCATATCAGGATTTCGGAGCAATTTCACAATATTTTTTTTCAGATTTTTTTAAACCAATAATGCAGTACAGGTACAAAAACAAAACAAAAAAAAAAGAAGGAAAGTATACACACACAAATACAAATCCCTTAGGAAATTAACCGTGGTTTTACTATAGTAAATATAGTGAATGTGCTTCACTTTATGTTTGTGGGGTTTTTTTATTAGTATATTTTTATTTATCTATTTTTCTTTTTTTAGAATTTGAAATAGAAGACATTGCTCTGATAATTCATGACCAGTGTTTTGTTTTGCTCTCTCCTCTGCGCTTTCACGTTCATCACGTCATCACATTATCTGCTGAAATGCCACTCACTCATGAATACGTGTACGACAGTTAGCAGAAGCTATGGATTACAGTTTATAAAGTTTTAAAGATGCAGATTTGTTAGCAAAATATCAATAAGTTCGCTTCAGAAGGCCTTTAAACCCCCCAGAGCTGCTTTATTGGACTTCTATTGGACTGTTGAATCTCAACAGCCATTCACTGACATTGTAAAGCTTGGAGGAGCCAGGATGTTTTGTAATCTAACTCTGGTTGTATTCCTCTGAAAGAAGAAAGTCATATACACCTAGGATTGCTTGGGATGGGCTAATTTCGTTTTTGGGTGAACTATCTCTTTAAATTTTCATCCAATCACAAATACATTAGACCCCATTTACACCTGCACTGACCGCTTAACAGATGTTAATACCAGGTGTAAACCAGGCCATTGACTTACTCATTTGTTTTAATTCATTCGCAGGGTGAACCCAGAGAAGTTGGTGTCCATCCAGCAGAAGTTAGAGGCTTTCCTGGCACAGGAGAATGAGCAGAAGGAACGAGCACAGAGGGTAAGGCCGGAAGAGACCTAACTTCCTGTGCAGTCTGTCACACCTCGTCTCTAACACTAAAGGTTGATGTTATACTGTAGAGCAGAGCCAGGCTTTTAGGATAATCTGATTGTCTGCCTCACGCTTAGGGCTGAGCTTTGTGAGGCTCATTATAGAGAGAAGAACAGCATGAAATGTAATCGGGCAAATTGCTGCCATGAAACGCCTGCTTGTGCACTCTCACTAATGTGTTTATCAGGGATAAGTTTTCAGATTTTATCCTCCGTAATGCCTCTTCTTCTTTTCTTCCCTCCTTTTGACGGCAGTGTTTTGTGTCCTACCTCCGCTCCGTCTATCTGATGAAGAACAAAGACATCTTTGATGTTTTCCAGCTCAAACTCCCAGAATATGCCATGTGAGTGGATGCTCTGAAGTAATGCCCAGTACCAGCAGTCCTCTGCGTAAATGTGTTTGTGTGTGGCATGTGAGTCCACTTTGAACACACTCATGAGGACTTCAAATGATGTGTCATCGTTATGCAATTAAGTCTTCCAAAAAGAAACCATCACCATCTGTTTGGAAAACAGACACTGTTTAATACATTATTTTATTCATAAATAATTATAGTCTAATGGTTAGTGTCCATGTTCTCATCCCAATTTTCCCATATCATGTCCACAGATGTCTTTATTTATGAAAAGTGTCAAAAAAGTGTCCTAACATTTGTGAAAAAAATCACTATATATTCAGGAGTCATATTTATGATCATATTTGAACAGTTAATTTATTAAAAAAATAGAAAAAATATACAAACAAACCTTTTGTTTTATAAGCCATTTTGTTTTTTAAAAAGTTTTTTTTGCGTGTGTGTCTGCCAGTATTTTTATTAACAAAAAGTGGCAAAAAGACCTGAAATAGAAAAAAAAATCTGTCAATATATATTCAGCAATCATATTATTATTTATAATCATATAACTTTTATTTTTCACATTTTATTAATATACATTTTATATTATATAGAGTATACACTGTCATTCAAAAATTTGGGATTAGAACGATTTTTAAAGTTGTTTTTTTTTTTTTTTTTAAATATTATTGCAATGTAAAATAACTGTTTTCTATGTGAATATATTTTAAGACAGAATTTATTTCTGTGATGCAAAGCAAAATTTTCAGCATCATTACTCCAGTCTTCAGTGTCACATGATCCTTCAGAAATCACTCTAATATGCTGATTTATTAGAATTATCAATTTTGAAAACAGTTGTGCTGCTTAATGTTTCGTTGGAACCTGTGATGATTTTTTTTTTCAGGATTCTTTAATAAATAAAGAGTTAAAAAGAACAGCATTTATTTAAAATATAAATCTTTTCTAACAGTATATACTATCATTTAAAGGTTTGTGTTCAGTAAATTGAATTTTTTTTTTCTTTTTTTGAAAGAAATTAATACTTGTATTCACTAAGGATGTGTTAAATTGATAGAAAGTGATAAAGTCTTAGATTGTTAAAAAGAAAAAATGCAGTTCTTTTTAACTTTTTATCCATGAACGAATCCTGAAAAAAGAATCGCAGCTTGCAAAAAAAATTAAGCAGCACAACTGTTTCAAACATTGATGATAAAAGTAATAAATCAGCATATTAGAATAATTTCTGAACGATCATGTGACACTGAAGACTGGTGTAATGGCTGATGAAAGTTCAGCTTTGCATCACAGGAATAAATTACATTTTAAAAAATATTAAAATAGAAAACCATTATTTTAAACTGTAATAATATTTCACAATCGTACTGTTTTTTTTCTGTATTTTTGATCAAGTAAGAACAAGAGAATTCTTTAAAAATGTAAAAGATCTTACTGATCCCAAACTTTTGAACAACAATGTATATTAAATATAAATATGTTTTTATAAACCATTTTATTTTTTTGTTGCAACTCTCTTTATAAAAGTGGCAAAAAGAAGTAAAATGGGTTTTAAAAAATGCATTTAAATATTCAAGCTGATATTTTTGAATGATCTCATCACTCTCAGGTCACTGGGTTTGGCGGTGGCGCCGCGGGTCCGTTTCCTCAACAAGGCCCAGCAACGGATTAGTGGAGCGGCGCAGGACGACGGCGGAGCTGCAGGAAACGAGTCCGAAGATGAGCTTAAGAGTTTCAAAACCCAACTCAAAGGAGAGCAGTCTAAGTCTCAGTCCTCACAGTCTGAGGAAGAAGAGGAGGAGGAGGAGGATGATGATGATGATGATGATGATAATGATGAAGAAGAGGATGAGGCCAAGGACGAGAAGACGTCAAAGGCTGGAGTTCTGCTATGTGGCTTTAATGAAGATGATGACGAGGATGACCAGAATGATCTGGACTTACTGACTGTGAAGCGTAAAGATGTGTTCAATATCAATAAAGAGAGCGGGGATGATGAGGTAAATAAACAACACATCTGGTGTAATTACAGTTATTGCACATTTCTGATGAGTTGTGCTTTGTGAACACAGGAATTATTAGCAGTTAAAGGGTCCAATTTCAATATAAATGGTTGCCTAATGCAATTTCATGGCTGAATGTTTGATTTTATGCACCTGCTAGTAATAAGTGTGACCGAAATAGCCCAAACGATTAATTAGAAGAAAATGTCTGCATGCTTTTGGCTATATTACAGAGTAATAGTCACATTTTGCTATGCAGAAACAGGACGTTCCTGATTGCATCATTCGCATCTATTTTAACATAATTCATGACTTTAATTGAAAATGCAGAATCACAAATAATGTATAAAAAGGTTTGAATACAAAGTACACACTTCAGCTTTATCCTCAAACATGGAAAATAATTGATGCAAGCTTATCTTTGTAACTGTGGGAAGAATGTGTCCTAAAGTACTGCGGTGCTCAAGAAATGGACACTTTTTCACAGTCGTCTTGAATCTTCCTCCTAACGTCTCAGCTGCTGTGACCCATTGCACTGTGATTCAGAAAGGCTTATATTCAAATTCTGTGCACTTTGCATTTAAAGCGTGTTTTGTTTTAATAGGCCTGCAGATATGAAGACATGCTAAATTATGTAACACTCCTTTCAATATGCCTTTGAGACACAGTTAACATGACTCCTGTGCAGACCTGGCAAGTTTATGAGAGACGCGGACCTGTGAGTCATGTCAAAATTGCCTGATTTGTCTTGAGGCTCCAGAATCAAATACTGCAGCACAGTCAGATATTGATTTTTTTTTTTTTTAATAATATTAAAATAATTTCAAAACTTTCCATACAGCTACTTTGCCAAAATAAGGGATGCCAGTTGCGTTAATTTAGTTCCATAATTTATTGTTATTATTAAAAATTATTAATTATTAAACATTTAGTATTATTAGTAGTGTTTTTAAAGGATAATGATTCTTTAAATTGACCAAAAACATTTTTATTTCTTTGAAATAAATGCAGTTGTTTTGAACTTTGTTCATCAGTCACAATTTCCACAAAACTGTGAAGCAGCAACTGTTTTCAACACAAGGAGTAAGAAACACCAACAACATAAAGATTTGGTGCAGCATAGTGAAATAATTTCTAAAAGATCATGTGACACTGAAGTACAACAGCGCTTTAGTGCCATGTTAAGAAAAAAAATATAAGATTACGAAATTAAAGTTGTAATATTTTGAGAAAAAAAATCTAAATTCCAAAAATTAAGTCAAAATTACGAGAATAGTCAAAATATAAAGGTCAAAATTATGACAATGAAGTTGAAACATTTTGAAAATAGTCAAAATTCAAAGAAAAAAAGTTTAAATATTTTGAGAAAAAAGAAAAAACAAAAGTCATAGCAATATGAGAGAAAAGTCAAAATATTTTAAGAAAAAAAAATAAAATTCCAATAAAAAAAGTCATAGCAATACGAGAATAAAGTCTAAATATTTTGAGAAAAAAGTCAAAATTATGAGAAAAAAGGTGGAATGTTTTGAGATAAAAGTAAAAAAAAAAAAAGTCGTAGCAATACGAGAAAAAAGTTGAAATATTTTGAAAAAAGTTATAGCAAAATGAGAATAAAGTCAAAATGTTTTGAGAAAAAAGTCAAAATTTTGAGAAAAAAGTTGAAATATTTTGAGATAAAAGTAAAAAAAAAAAAAAAGGTAGCAATACGAAAAAAAAATCTAAATTGCAAGAATAAAGTCTTAGCGATGCAAGAATAGAGTTGAAATATTTTGAGAGTGAAATCAAAAATATGACAATAAAGTAAAATATTTTGAAAAAAAGCTATAGCAAAATGAGAATAAAGTCAAAATATTTTGAGAATAAACTCAAAATTATTAGAATAAAGTCGTAGCAATGCGAGCGAGAATAAAGTCTAAATTTTTCAAGAATAAAGTAAAAAAAGTGAAATAATTTCTAAAAGATCATGTGACACTGAAATACAACAGCGTTTTAGTGCCATGTTAAGAAAAAAAAATCAAAGATTACAAAATTAAAGTTGCAATATTTTGAGAAAAGGTCAAAATTATGACAATGAAGTTGAAACATTTTGAAAATAGTCAAAATTAAGAGAAAAAAAGTTTAAATATTTTGAGAAAAAAGAAAAAAAAAAGGTCATAGCAATATGAGGAAGAAGTCAAAATCTTTTAAGAAAAAAATTAAAAATTCCAATAATAAAGTCATAGCAATACGAAAATAGTCAAAATATTTTAAGAATAAAGTCAAAATTATGAGGAAAAAAAGTGAAATATTTTGAGATAAAAGTAAAAAAAAAAAAACACAGCAATGCGAGAAAAAAGTCTAAATATTTTGAGAAAAAAAATCTAAATACAAGAATAAAGTCTTAGCAATACCAGAACAAAGTTGAAATATTTTGAGAGTGAAGTCAAAAATACGGGAATAAAATCGTACCAATACGACAATAAAGTCAAAATATTTTGAAAAAAGTTATAGCAAAATGAGAATAAAGTCAAAATAGCAATGCGAACGAGAATAAAGTTGAAATTTTTCGAGTAATTAGTCAAACTTACGAGAATAAAGTTGTAATAGAAAAAAGTCACAATTACGAGAATAAAGTTGAAGTATTTTGAGGAAAAAAGTAAAAATAAGTCGTAGCAGTATGAGAAAAAAAAGTCAAAATATTTTGAGGAAAAAGTAATATGAGAAATATTTGGAGAACAAAGTTAAAATTATGAGAATTAAGTCACAGATCGCTGTATTCGCCTTAGTTTAAATGACATTTGAATCAATCATCTTTTCAATTAGAATTTCATGCGAAGTTAATTTCAACCTTCAAAACTATAGTAATGTAGTACCAACTGGCTTTTTACAGCATTAGTTGAGATTTTTCTTTTCTTTGAGAAAATTTGGCATATAAATGTCTAAAATAATCGAATCACAAGCTTTTGAAATGCGTGTCAAAACCAAGCCCTATTATGGAGTTCTAAAGACATTTTACTTATATTCAGTTATTTAAAGATCACAACAATCAAATTTCGGTCTTTGGATTATCATCTTGTGGTGGCTTTTCTCTGGGAATGTGGATATATTAATTACTAAACACCTTGTAAATGATTAGATTTTAATTTTTACAGTTAAAATGTTAAAATGTGATGCGCAAGGGCATAACTGACACACGTCCGTTGAAGTGCAGATGAGCAAGTACCTTTTTTCGAGTTTGGAGAGGGTTAAGTGGAAAGTGGTTTTCCTCGAGATCTGAACCTTTTCACATCTCATCAGCAATCGACTTTAATGACTGCCAAGGAGAAAGTAATATTGTGGAGTGGTGTTGAGCGTCTCAGTGTCCTGGTTGAATGACGGGATCGAATGAACTGCTTTCGGAGCTCCTTTATGAATTCTCTTTTTTTTTTTTAAATCTTGGCCCCAGGGAGGTAAAAATGAGACCTTTTATAATTACATCTGGTTATGTAAAATACATTTTCTCTTTTTTCTTAGGACGCAGACGATAAGGCCAAGAATAAGAAACAAAAGGAGTCCAAATTCAAAGATGCAAAGAAAGTACAGAAGAAGAACTTCAAGGTCAACTCCAAGAAGGTCTTCAATGAGGATGGAGAGGTTTGTATTAGCAGAAACGCATTACTGAGTGTCATAAACAGCTGGGTAAATTAACTGTGATGCATGTGTGCAGGTGGTGCAGCAGTGGCCTCCATTGCAAAGGACCGTGGTACCAGATGACGAAGAGGACGAGGAGACGTCTGGCATTAACGTGGAAGCTGCCAAAGAGCGGCTCCGCAAGGAAGACCAGGAGTTCGACAAGATCGAGTACCGTCGTAAAGTCCAGGAGAAACACAGGGTGAGATCAACCGTACCATCATATTTTCCATCCTCCTGTTTCATGCCGAGTCCATATGAATCAAAAGGCTTCTTTGAATCGCTTTATTTATTGTGTTTAGCTCCAGGTGTTCAGATTAAAGTAATATTGAAGGAGCTGAGGGCAACGGGCAATCGAAAAGACACTCTGGCCCTGTGGCTGGTGCTCTCGCAGGTTGGGGCAAATCGAAATAACTGAGATGCCTGTGCAGGCAGCATGGCTTGAAGCTCCAGGCATCAATGCTGAGATTGGGCCTCTGACTTATTACTGTCGTTCTGAGTATTGGACAAGCTTTTAAAGGATTGCTCTCCGGCAAAATCACACCATTTGCGACGTTCCAGCACACAGTGTTTTCTCGTCGAGAGTCAAAAATGGCGAAGTGCATCTCTAGTTTATGTCTGATGCAGTTTTCAGTTAGTTTTTTTAGAAATCGATCGCTGAGAGTGTAGCTCAGTGAGAAAGCACAGAAGTAATGGGATTTATTTCTATAACTGGACACAGCAAATGAGCACAGTGTTCTTTTTCATATCCTGTTTTGTTGGCACTTTTTCATTCCAGTTAAATATAAAGTTAGTTTTACTAGATTTTTTGCTTTTTCCCACTTTTTTTTTTTTTTATAACGGTAGTGTACAGAGGGCAGGAATTGATTCGAAGAAGATTTGTACTTTTAGCAATCGCATGAAATCTGTGGCTTAATATGTCTGCTGACCATTAGACCAGGGTTTTCCAAACTGTGATTAAGTCTTAAAAGTAATTATTACATAAAAATGTACATTAAAAAAAAAAAAAAAAAACACAATAAAAACAATCTAAATAAAATGCTTACTCAAAAGATTAAATGTTTTACAAACAATGAATGAATCATTAAAAAAAATGTAAAATTAAAGTAAAAATTGAACGTGGGTGTATTTGTAGCAACAGCCGAAATACATGGTATGGGTCAAAATGATCAATTTTTCTTTTATGCCGAAAATCATTAATTAATGTAAGTAAAGATCATGTTCCATGAAGATATTTTGTAAAATTCCTACCGTAAATATATATATAAAGCTTAATTTTTGATTAGTAATATGCATTTGGACAACTTTAAAGGTGATTTTCTCAATATTTAGATTTTTTTGATAGGGCTGGGTGATAAGGCAAAAAAGGTTTGACCAATTCTCGATGTTTTTTTTATTTATTTATTTATTTGTTTATTAATTTTTCGATTTTTAACTAGTCAACTTGATAATGTAAGTACAGCCTGATTCAAGTCACTTTTTCGTTGTTAACCCTCTAGTTAAAGTAAATTCTATTCAAAGTGCACCACACATTTGTCAACATGATGTAAATGTTAAACAAATCACTTGTTAAATATCTTTGCAGAAAAGATGCACGAACTACCACTACATCTTGTACAAACTTGTCTTATACATATTATATGTTAAGAAATAATACAAAGAAAATGCTTAAAAAAAATCTCAAAAGTCAAGGTAATTCAAATTCAAAATAACTTAAGGTAACTATTATTAGCTATAAATGTTGTGTAAAAACATGAACAGCAGCTTTCAGCCTGTCACCATGATGCAAACATGAAATATCAGACATACAGTAGTAGTTCTTCAGTTCTTCACAGGTTTTTTTATTCGATTGTGCTGCTTTTTTTAATTGTTTTTTTCTATGTAAACATGGACGCGTTTGACTGTTGCGCTCACTTTTCTTACAGTGTCTAATGCATGAAATGGTATTATAAAAATGCGGCACTTAAGTTAAAAGAAGTTCACTCCCATCTCCTTGCATGTTTTTTTTCTATTCCACTCCCCACGTTGCAACTTTTGTCAACACAAAAGCGCATTCTGTGTGAATGGCGCCTAATAATATGATCGCTTCACATGTGAGCGGTTAATCACATGCGGCGACATGCGATTGGATCATTCTTTTCTCTTTACTCTTATCATATAGCATATTGTTGAAGTGTCTAATTCTAACATTTGGTAATATTTCTATTCAAAATTCAGAATTTCTCATTTTCAAAAAAAATAAAATTGTGGCAAAACATTAAATTCAAATTAATCGATGAAATCGGAAAAATCGCCCAGCCCTACCCTCAGATTCCAGATTTCAGATAGTTGTATCTCGGCCAAATATTGTCCTATCCTAACAAACCGTACATCAATGAAAAGCTCATTTATTCAGCTTCACATGGTGTATAAATCTCAGTTTTAAAAAACTGACCCTTATGACTGGTTGTTTTGTGGTCCTGGGTCACATATTAAAAAAAAAAAGAATTAAATAAAAACTAATTAATTAAATCATAAAAATGTAAAATTTTAAATAAATAATTTTTAGAATACAAACTATCAAAATAAAATGCTTACTGAAAAGATTAAATGTTTTGCGTATGTATCTTGATTATCTGCATGTTGTGACTATTAATGTGTATCAGAGAATTGTGAACATGCAAATGTGTTGTTAAATTATCCAAATAATAACTTTTCAGGAGTACTTCAAACAAATATTTGACAACAAAGTTCAACAAAGTTGTCCATTGAAAAACAAATATTATAGGCAATGTAAAAGAAGATGCAACACCGTTTATTTTTGTTGCTGCATGGTATTTCATTTTAACTAATCTCTGAAACAACATTCCTGTTCTTCTCACATCCCTTACAATTTACATTTTATATGATAATGTTCCACATTAATCAAACAGCTACTTTTTTTTTTTTTTTAATCTAACTGAATAACCTTTTTCACTCAAAAAGACAAAAATGATGCATTTAAAATATTTTATAAACTTAAAGCGATAGTTCACCCAAAAATGAAAATTCTGTCATTAAATGCTCACCCTCGTGTCATTATAAAACCCATAAGACCATCATTTTTTTTTTGGAACACAAATTAAGATATTGTTAATGAAATCCAATCTTTCTGACCCTGCATAGACCGCAACATAACTACCACATTCAAGGCCCAGAAAAGTAGTTATGACATTAAGATAGTCCATGTAACATCAGTGGTTCAACCTTAATTTTATGAAGCCACAAGAATAATTTGTGGACAAAGATAACAAAAATGTAGTCACATGGACTATTTTATCGATGTCCTTTTTACCTTTCTGGACCTTGAATGTGGTAGTTGCATTGCTGTCTATGAAGGGTCAGAAAGCTCTTGGATTTCATCAAAAATATCTTAATTTGTGTTCTAAAGATGAACAAAGGTCTTACAGGTTTGGAACAACATGAGGGTGAGTTTTTTTTATTTATTTTTTTCTTTATAACTATCCCTTTAATTCTTGTTGATTTTTAATAAGCCTCCAATCTGAATATTTGGCCCTGGTTTTAACTATTTTTTCGTAAACAGAAAGTTTGTTGTTCATAATAACCCAGGATAATACATTTTATATCTTTCACTTCTCCGCCAAGCAAAAACTAAAATAAAACATGCTGGTACCAGTCTCTCCTGCCAATTTCTCCTGCCAGTGCTGTCAAGTGCTGACATACAGACTGGCATACAGTAAAAGCTATTTTTCCCATTTTTCTCCTGAAAGACACGAGGCAGAAGACATTGTCTTGTGTCTGAGAACGTTCCTGTGAAAAGCCTAACCATCCCAATCCATTTTGATTTTGTATTTCGTGCTGTCAGAGACTTTGAGAGGCAGCTACCCAGTAATCCATCAGATACGTGCACATGCTCATTAATCAGATACGCTAGGCTCGCTGGTGCCTTTGTGTTTCATAATCTCTCATGGGGTGTTTATTACCCCAGCAGAACAGTATTTGAGACTAACATCATGCATAGGGTTTTTTCCTGTTCCTGTAAAACCGCTGATGGGTTTTGCTGCTTATGTGGCGTGTGCCAAGTCAGCAACTCTGTGTGATCAAGATATGTCAGTAAAGTTTAACTGTAAGAGTAGGCTTAGTCCTTAGACCTCCTAAGCTATTAATATCAAACTTCTGCATTTTTTTTTTAAGGAGAAGGCAGTTTTATACAGTACCACAGTGTTCTTGCAGATCTGTGGGAGGATAATAACCTAATTATAGAATTTTTAGATAGAAAATGTTCCTGGCTTTCTCAAATATGCTTTGGTCAAACTCACACCCAAACTTTATTAATTATAACTTTTTATTTATTAAATAATTTAAGAAACTATTTTACACTGCCATTCTTCATTTTAAAGAATTTTCTTATGCTCATCAAAGTTCCATTTTTTTTTTTTTAATCAAAAATACCAAAAATAAAAATATTATTATATTTTATCACCATTTAAAAATAAATTTTCTCTTTTAATGCACTTCAAAATATAATTTATTTATGTGATGCAAAGCTGGATTTTCATCCGCCGTTACTCCAGTCTTTAGTGTCACACAATCCTTCAGAAATTATTCCAATATGCTGATTTATTATCACTGTTGGAAACAGTTGCGCTCTTAATATTTTTTTGGAATCTGAGATAGTTTTTAAAGATTCTTTGATGAATAAAAAGTTAAAAAGAACAGCATTTATTCAAAATAGAAATCTTTTCTAACAATATGTGACCCTGGACCACAAAACCACTCATAAGGGTATTTTTCTTTTAAAATTGAGGTTTATACATCATCTGAAATCTAAATAAATAAGCTTTCTATTGATGTATGGTTTGTTAGGCCGAGATAGAACTATTTGAAAATCTGAAATCTGGGGGTGCAAAAAAATCTAAATACTGAGAAAATCGCCTTTAAAGTTGTCCAAATTAAGTACTTAGCAGTGCATGCTAATGAAAAAATTAAGTTTTGATATATTCACCGTAGGAAATTTACAGAATATCTTCATGGAACATGATCTTTACTTATCCTTACATCCTAATGATTTTTGGCATGTATTGTTGGCTAAATATATACCCGTGCTACTTATCACTGGTTTTATTGTCCAGGGTCACATATAAGTCATATAAGTCTGTCAGTTATCAATTTAACACTGCTGAATAAAAGTATTAATTTCTTATTAATAAAGAAAGAAAAAATATACTGATCCCAAACTTTGAACGATAGTTTATATTGTTACAAAAGATTTCTATTTTGAATAAATGCTGTTCTTTTGAACATTATATTCATCAAAGAATCCTGAAAAGAAAGTATTACAGGTTCCAAAAAATATATATATGTTAAGCAGCACAACAGTTTCCAACATAATGGAAATAAATCAGCATATTAGAATGATTTCTGAAGGATCATGTGACACTGAAGACTGGAGTAATGATGCTGAAAATTCAGCTTTTCATCACAGGAGTAAATTCTATTTTAAAGTATATTAAAATAAAAAACTACTATTTTAAATTGCAATAATATTTCACAGTAGTACTGTTTTTTTTCTGTATTTTTAATCAAATAAACGCAGCCTTAATGAGCAGAAAAAGCTTTAAAAACATTAGAAATCTTACTGACCAAACTTTTGAATTGCAGCGCATTTAACTAAAAATAAAAGCAAAAAATATCACTTGAATCTAAAATAACACTGGAAGAAATGTATTTCTTAATAAATGACCACTGTTTGATTTTTATAAGAGCATCCATAGACATGCTAAAAATTGTAATATCTGCTCAGAGTTCTCTGAAATTAGGTGTTTTGATAAAAGAGATCTCCATCTAAAATCTCCATCTTTAAAAACTGTTAGTTTAAATGTTTTATGCAGTACATTCAGACACATTTAATGGCAACCCACCACTGTCTCTGACTGATATTTATGCAATGACGTATCCAAGTGAACCGGTGGATGCGTTTCCACATTTAGCATCATTTGACATTTCGAAAGTAATGAAAAGCCAATGAAATCCACTTGACATTGGTTTATTACACTCTCAGTGCTTTATTTCCATTCAACCCTCAACCTCTTATTTCCTGTCTTCCAGACATCTGAGTCACTAGTGATGTGTATAGTTGTGTCTGGCAGTCCAGTCGCCCTTTCATATAGGAAAGTGGCACAAGACAAACATCAAGTCCTATTCGTTCTCTCTCCAAACGAAATGCAGAACACTGAAGTTAAATTGTGCTTTCTTTTCCCTGAGTCTGTGTAATCATTTCAACCCCTGGCTGTTTGACATGTTTATGAGATTGTGCCGTGAGCAAATCTGAGTACCTGAGCGCCTATTTATTAAGTCGTTTCTTTTTTTTTCTCTCATTTTCAACAGGAGAAAAGACTGAAGGAAAAAGCAGCTCGAAGGGAAGCAAGCAAACAGCAAAAAGAGGTACGTCAACCTTAGCTCAAAGTCGTCGCGAAGGCTCTAACAACTAGCTGGATGTTAATGATGAGAGTTGGTAATGTATGTGTCTTAAAGCAACAGTACGTTTAAAGGAGTTGAAAGGTCCATAAATGCTTTATAATTTGAAATGAGGAGGTCTTGTCACAGGAAGTCAGAGGGGAGAGATGCCCCTCAGTTTCTGGCCTTTCCCTCCCGCAGACGTCGCATAATTCACAGGATGGCAGCTGTCATGTGTCCCGTCTCTCTCTGCCTGTCCTCGCTGGGGGATTGAGCTCTGCGCATCCATATGGAAATGCAGCTGCTCCTCTCCTCTCGTTTGTCATCTGATCAATGCAGCAGTCGGTCCGAGAACGCGTGACTATTCATCACCACCCTAACAATGAATCCCATCGCTCTTTTAGCATTCACTCATTCCTTCAACTTAACAGCCCGACTGGTGGTCGATCTGTCCGTCATTACACGTGCTCCAGATTAATTTAGAGAGCTATTGAATCGCCCTTTTGACAGCATATGCTATAACACATAGCAGCACTGCTTCATTTCCCGTCAGTTTTGCTTCTTTTGGGGCTTCTCGAGATGTTTGAGTACATAGATGGACTCTTCAAAGTCTTGAGATATTCATTAAATGGATAGTTAACCCAAAAATGAAAATTCTGTCATTAATTACTCACCCTCATGTTCTTTAAAACCCGTAAACCTTCTTTTCTAGTTTTGCTTTGAGTTCTTGCTTTACTCCAGAGGCTTTCATACTGACTGTCGTTTATGGCTGTTCTCGTTCTCTGGCGTTATTCAGCACACATAGACGCATCTGTTCAGAGCGCAGGTCTGTCAGCAGAATTCAAATGGGTCTTACAAAGCATGATTAGATTACAGCACAGGCAGAAGCACCGCTGAATACAGAGTATCCTGTACCTGAACAGACCCCATATCTGGTCTGAACACAGATATACACCGTCCCCCTAACCAAATCTTTGACAGCAAAATGCTGTTCTTCACTGTAGATTATTTCGATCAAGTACCACCCATTTAGACATGAAGACGTTTTCATTTTGTTGCTTTATCTGAAATGGATTATACCACAATATTAGCCTGGGACAGATGATTCAACCTCTACCTATTTGAAGTCAAAAGTTTACATACACTTGCAGAATCTGCAAAATGTTAATTATTTCACCAAAATAAGAGGGATCATACAAAATGCATGTTATTTTTTTTTACTAAAAAGATATTTCACATAAGACGTTTACATATAGTCCACATGAGAAAATAATATTTGTGTTTACAAAAATGACCCTGTTCAAAAGTTTGCATACACTTGATTCTTAATACTGTATTGTTACCTGAATGATCCACAGATGTGTTTTTTTTTTTTTTTGTTTAGTGATAGTTGTTCATGAGTCCCTTGTTTGTCCTGAACTATCTGCTGTTCTTGAGAAAAATCCTTCTTTGGTTTTTCTGCATTTTTTGTGTATTTGAACTCTTTCCAGCACTGACTGTATGATTTTGAGATGCATCTTTTCACACTGAGGGACTCATATGCAACTATTACAGAAGTTTCAAACACTCACTGATGCTTCATAGGGAAAAACGATAAATTAAAAGCCGGGGGTGTAAACTTTTAAAAAGAATAGTGTTGTTTTTGTTGTTCTTGTTGTTGTTTTTTCTATTATTTTAACTTTTTATTTAGTACTGTCAGTCATTCAGAAGCTACAGAAGATACTTACATGTTTCCCAGAAGACAAAATAAGTTAAATTTACCCTGATCTTTAAATTCCAAAAGTTTTCACCCCCAGCTCTTAATGCATTGTTTTTCTTTCTGGAGCATCAGTGAGTGTTTGAACCTTCATACATCATACAGTCATTGTTAGAAAGGGTTCAAATACAAAAAAAATGCTG
The DNA here is from genome assembly GCA_036247105.1 of Cirrhinus mrigala. Classification (NCBI taxonomy): domain Eukaryota; kingdom Metazoa; phylum Chordata; class Actinopteri; order Cypriniformes; family Cyprinidae; genus Cirrhinus; species Cirrhinus mrigala. Next base: position 14,731,008 of record CM070027.1, on the reverse strand, counting down.
AAAAAACAAAGGATTTGTGGGACCTGAAGGATTTTTCTGAAGAACAGCAGGCAGTTTAACTGTTCAGGACAAGCAACGGACTCATGAACAACTATCACAGCTTTGGATCATTCAGATAACAACACAGTATTAAGCATCAAATGTATGTAAACCTTTCAATGGGATCATTTTTATAAATTCAACTAATATTTTCTCTTCTGGACTATATATAAACGTCTTTCATGTGAAATATTTTATTCAGGTCCATACTAAATAACATGCATTTTGTATGATCCCTCTTATTTTGGTAAAATAATTAATATTTTGCAGATTCTGCAAGGTGAATGTAAACTTTTGACTTCAGCTATATCTGTTTAGATGTGCTTAGTACCCTAGATCTGTGAATTTACACCGTGTATGGTGTCTTGTGTAAGAAACAAGGTCGAAAAACTGTATAGCCACAGGTATTTTTTTTTCTGTCTTAAACCAAAGAACAAAAGGTCAGAACCCGGGGTCAGGCTGCACACCGTAGACCTGACCAGGATTAAGAAGCTTGCCTGAGGGCACAGCAAGTCAGTCTGGAGGTGGAGGAGACCAGTGGGAAAATAAAGCTGGTTGTGACCGGCCCAAGGTCTGAGTTGTTAGGTTTTTGAAACTTTTAATGAACAAAGACAGGGCTGGAATCGATTCCTTCACCACTATCGCTGGAGGAAATGGACACTCCTTGGTTGTAAATGATCAAAGAGCTGATGTATTTAGGGAGATGGTATCCATTGTACAGGATGTGAAGGATCTCTAATGGCCACAAGTACGTTTTTAATACCTAGAGAGATCCATCCATTAACATTCTCAATGGCAGTCGCTCAGCTTGTCCACCTGAGAAATGTGTACCTTTAGGAGTTCAACAGCTCATTACTGGGGCTGTACACTCAAAAATATGTTTTTGAATCTTATGTGCCCCTAAAAGGTTCATAGTACCTTTCAGAAATGAAAAGTCCTGTTAGTCATGTCATTGAAAACCCGTAAGACCTCCATTTATCTTCAGAACACTAAGATATTTTTGATAAAATCCAAGAGCTTTCTGACCCTGCATAGACAGCAACACAGCTAAAACATTTTATGGCCCAGAAAGGTAGTAAGGAGATCATTAAAATAGTCCATGTGACATCTTCAGCGCACATTCTCGAGAGTACCATGATGTAGGGCTGGGCGATAAATTGCTAACGATAATTATCGCACAATAAAAATTTCCTTGAAAAACAATAACAAGAGTTTGATAAATGTTCGATACAATGTTTAAATTAAAGGCGAAATGAAAGAGCGCTTGTCATTCAAAGGCGTACCAAATAAACATTCGCTTGGATCAAAGTTCAAATGGCAGCATGGCGCGAACTTACTAGAGCAGATGCGCTCACTCGGTGATGAATCTCAGTCATGTGACCACTAAACGGCACTCTGAGATCCAGTGTGATTTCAACGAAGAGCACAAATGATTCGGTTTAAAGCCAGATGAAACGGCGCTGACAAACAGGAGAAACTCTGCGCAATGATACAGTCAAAAGGCTTTTTAATCTACAAGTATCATTTACCATAGATTTACTGTAGTAGCACTAACTGCACAGTGGTGTTGTGTCAGAAATGTGGGTATTTGTCGTATTTTATTATATTATTAATGTAGACATGTATTGAAGGAGGAGTAATGGAAAATAATTACAGTATGTTTTTTGTGCTGCTTTTCATACAAATACCTAGAAACCATATTACATTTTTACCATAGTATTGAGGTGCTCTATTTGTATTTTAACTGTTACCATGATCTAAATGTATGCTACTATGGAAGACCAATGATTAATTACAAAAAAACTGTCAGAATAATTAAATTTCACTTTATAAAAATGAGGTTACTACAATTTTTACAGATATTTCTGATTTTGATAATGAACTTAAATCTACATCTGCATCCTAACTCAAGGTACTATCAAATGTGTATCAAATGTATAAAAAAATATATATTATTAATATTATCAGACAACACAAACCTGTTTTCTTGATTTGAAACAATTTTAGTCATGAAAACATGCAAAACTAAGAAATTATGTCGGTGCCAGTAGCCTCATGGTTAGCGCGCCAACATACAGTGCCATTTTGCTGCGGGCGCCCCGAGTTTGAATCCTGGCTCGTGGACCTTTCCCGACTTCTTCTCTCTCCCACTTCGCTTCCTGTTTTACCTGCACTGTCTTTATCTAAATAAAGGCATAAAAATGCCAAAAATAAATGTTTAAAAAAAAAAAAACACTAAAATATTATTTTTATCCTATTAAAATATATTTATTTTGTTAAGGAAAAAGTGTAAATAATTCAAAAACGTGAAGTGTTTGTCATGTTCTGACCATAAAGAATAGTTTAAAGTCAAAATTAACTGTCTGTTTTTTACAACTTTCACACTGTAGCAAAAATCTCTTTAAACTTGAAAGAAATAAAAATTTGACATTTATCATGATGATTATCGTTATCGACTGATATGAAAAAAAACAAAAAAAAAAAAAAACAATTTGTGATCATTTTTTGGCCATGTCACCCAGCCCTTACATGACGCATGCATGATGTGGTGCTCTTGAATAAATTCAGAATAAATTCATTATTTTTGTAGCTTCATTAAATTATGGTTGAACCACAGATGTCACATGGATTATTTTATCGATGTCCTTACTACCTTTCTGGGCCTTGAATGTTGTAGTAGCATTGCTGTCTATGCAGGGTCAGAAAGCTCTCAGGTTTCATCAAAAATATCTTAATTTGTGTTCCTAAGATAAATGTAGGTTTGTAGAGTGAGTAATTAATGACAATTTTTATTTTTGGGTGAACTATTCCTTTAATTGCAAAAGGTGCCATTGTATGCTGTATTTATATTTTAAGTATTCCCTCTGTCACACAGGAGAAAAAGAAAGCCGATGACGACGACGACGATGATGAGGAGGAGGCGGTAGCGTATCTGTCAGGTGCCGATGAAGATTTTGACCCCAGCACACTTCCAGACCCAGACAAAGTGTGCAACTCCGAGTCCTCCTCCGAGGAGAAAGAAGGGTAAGAGTAAAACTTTTGTGAACAACATGAATGACTTTCACCACTTTTAAAGGTCAAACAGCAATTTCATCTCTGATTCATCTTAGTGAAGACCGATCGAGTTTTTCATGAAAAGCTAGGAGCGTTAAAAAGGCACAGGACGTGGCCTAAAGCATATCGATCATCTAAAATACAAAGTTTCTAATTATGCACAGCTTCAAATTGAATGCCTATATTTGAGCGTTGAACCAAATATTATATTTTCCCTTTATCATTGCATTGCGGAGGTACGCAGGGCTTTGTGTTAGTGGAAAACCATTACGCCAGTAAATCAAGCCAATCAGTCCGACACCACATCACGAGGCCGTAATTATTCCGAAATGAGGAATTGATTCTTCTGATACTTAATTACCGCCTCGGCTTTCTCAGCTCTCTCTGCTTGTATTGAGTTTGTAGCGTTCGATTAGGCTCGGGCATGCTGATCCGGTGTTCTTTTTGTACTGAGGTTCGCTGCCGAATTGCCTCTCGGAGGAGGTATCTCTCTACAGGGGAAAATGATTCATGATGGTTCATTTTCCCTATGGCAGCATTAAGCACAGATCCTTTAGTTGTCTGTAGATAATCTATAAAATGCATAATTACATCCAGATTTAAAGTGAGAGGCAGGACCATACGTTACGTTTTTTTTTTTTTTTTTTTTTTTTCCCAACACACTCATCCTCTTTCTCACTCTCGTTTTTTGTCTTTCATTCAATCCTCCCTTGTAAAACCCGATCACATCCTCTGTTCTCATTCACCGTCGTCTTTCCATCTGTCGGCCCGCACCTTTATGTCTCTGTTTTTCTGTCATTCATTCATGTACGTGCATTAAGGACGCTCACTGACACGCGCACAAACACTTTGGGTGTAGCAGTGCAGGTGATACGGCGTAGACAGCAGCAGTGGCTCTGATTAATGACTTGGTGCGGTGTGTTTACTGCATGGCTACACTTACTGAATGCAGGAGAGGCTCCGGCACTGTAAATCTGATAAATCTCTCTTTCTTCCTCTTCCTTTGGCTCGCTCGCCCATTTTCTTTTCCGTCATATCGAAGGCTGGTGTTCGGGACGGGAGCCAGAGGCGTCACTAACCCTGAGCTCTTTCCTGTTGCGGTACCTGTCTTCCTGCTTTGCTGTCTTGACAGATACCCCCCTCCCATAAATCTAATGGGATCTTATTGGCCGTGCTTCACCTCTGCCCCTGCCAGCGCTTTGTGTCCAGAATAGCAAGATGGTGTGCAAATCTTTGGAAATATTCCTTAAAGGGAGAGTGCAGTTGCAATGAATGCTGAATTAGAGTAAAATGAATGAGTGGTGCATTTGTAAAGTTTCATGAGAAGGTATCAGTGTTTGTGAATGATGAATCTGGTCAGAAACATTTCTGAATTATTTATTTATGACTTCTCAATGATTCTTTCTCAAGTTTAACTAACTGTCTTATTGATCCCATCGCAGCTGTTAACGGATCATAGGGGTGAATTCAACAACTAGGGCGGCATTATTGCAATATGTATTAGTGTGATTATCAAACCATAAAAGCTGAATCTGCTCTGAGTTTAGGTTGCTTAAAGGAGAAGTTCACTTCCAAAACAACAATTTACAAATAATTTACTCACCCCCTTGTCATCCAAGATGTTCATGTCTTTCTGTCTTCAGTCATAAAGAAATTATGGTTTTTGAAAAAGCATTTCAGGATTTTTCTTCATATAATGGACTTCAATTGTGCCCCTGATTTTGAACTTCCGAAATGTAGTTTAAATGCAGCTTCAAAGGGCTCTAAAGCCGAGGAAGAAGGATCTTATCTAGCGAAACGATTGGTCATTTTTTTTCAAAAAATAAAAATGTGTATACTTTTTAAGCATAAAAAAGCTCATGTAGCACAGGTTCTGGCATGCGCGTTCACGACGTACTATTGAATCACGTCAAAAGGTCACACGGAACGTAGGCGGATCTACAGACCCAATGTTTACAAAGCGAACGCGCAAAGACTAAGAAAGTGCAAGTAAGTCAAACGCTGTTTACAAACAAAAGAGTACGTGTCGGACAATTCTAAAGTTGTAGGAGAAAATAAGATGAAGTTTTTCGACAAACTCTACCTTTTTTAGCCGGAGTACACAGACAACACACAACTTAGACGTGATTCGTAATAGGAAGTTTGGATCATTTTACCGACTTGGACCTTTGAGTCTCGTTCAGCAAAATGAACAAATCTTTTTTTCGAGTCATTTCATTCATTTTAGCAAAATCAGTGTCACGTGACAGCCCCATAAGATGAACGAACGACTCGAAAAACCTGAAGACTCGAAACTAATTCCAGTACAGAACCTAATAGGATGCATGCGTGACTGAACGAATCACTCCCCGAGACGACTCGTTCTTCGCAAATCACATTAAAGATTCGTTCAAAATGAACAAATCATTCAAGAACGACCCGTGGACGTGCATCCGAGAGCCTGTGCTACACGGGCTTTTGTGCTCAAAAAGTATACATATTTTAATTTTTCGAAAAAAGTGACAGATCGTTTCGCTAGATAAGACGCTTCTTCCTCGGCTGGGATCATTTAGAGCCCTTTGAAGCTGCATTCAAACTACATTTTGGAAGTTCAAAATCTGGGGCATTACATGGAGAAAAATCCTGAAATGCTTTCTTCAAAAACCATAATTTCTTTACGACTGAAGACAGAAAGACATGAACATCTTGGATGACAAGGGGGTGAGTACATTATATGTAAATTGTTGTTCTGGAAGTGGGCTTCTCCTTTAATGAGTGAGTCATTGAGATTAATTCAAATGGCTGATTAATTCAGGAACAAAGCATTTGATTTTTAATGAAAGAATCACAGAGTCATTTATTCAACCGATTCATTCAAAAAGCTGATTCAAAAAAAAGCTGATGTTGTGATCATCGTTTGGAACTATTTTCGTTGGCAAAATTGGGCAAAAACAGGCAATATTGTGTCTAAAATGTAACTTTAATAAACTTGTATAAAATGGATTATTACATTTATCATGCTGATATCTGGGAAAAAAAACCTCACTCTTTGTGTAATTATAGATTAACTATATTAAATTATATAAATATTTAAAAAACATACAGAAACATTTTTGCCATCTACAATTTAGAATTAAATTTTAATAGACTAATAAATCACGTGCATGCACTCTCTGTATGTGATTTTTGGTGATATACTTGATAATGTCAGGTAATTGCAACAACACTTACCATATTATCGCAGACGATATACTGTAAAATGAAATCGACCACGGTTGTGCGCGCACTTGTTTGCACATGAGCAAAGCAAAGGTGTTTTTTAGAAGTCTAACTTGCAAGTGCCAGACCACTGATTTGTTAAACCTTCTTGCTTGCAGTCAGTGTTATTCCGACTGTATTTTGTAGTAAGTAACGAATATGCTTTGGGGAAATGTATAGGAGTGAAAGTATATATTTGAAATAGGAAATGTAGTGGAGTAAAAGTAAAAGTTGACAGAAATGGTCAAAAGTCAAGTACAGATACTCCCAAAAAATACTTAAGGATGTTACACCTCTGGAGGTAGGTCAAGTTGTTTGTGGCCGGCCAGTGTAGAACATTATGCAAATGTTTTACTTTATGATGTCTAGCCATCATGGAAGTGGGATTCGAATTACTAATGACTCTTTTAGGCTGTACAGACAGTAACTTTATTTATTGTCCACTTTTGGATTTACAATTTTGTAGATAATTTACATTCACATAAAGCTACATTACACACTGCATGAAAGGCAATATTGGAAATGGCATAATAGATGCACTTTAAAGCACAAACACATTTTAAATTGAAGAATTTAAATTGATTTTTCCAGATGGTGCAGCCCTGCCAACAACCGACTAGAAGATACGGATTTTCTTATATTGTATGATTGTATGAGTCAAAGAAACATGACTAAATGATGACCGAATTTTCATTTTTAATAAGATTTCCCTTAAAGTTTGATATTTTTACCAGCAGTGCTTTTTTTAGCTAATCAATATCCCACCCTGAGTCATTGAGCTGGTTGGATATGGCCAGTGATTTGAAACTCTATACGACCAGAAGCCCTTAACAACTTAATGATGTGTCGTAGTGACAACCCTGACTGCTATAGACCAGAGGATGGATTTTCCCACCTCCAGGTGGTCTCTGGACAGACCTTTAATGATATTAGTTGTCCTGGGTGCACATGAGTAAACCATTCATGTCTTAATTCTTTTAATTAAGTTAAGGCCATTGAAGACCTTCTAACTTAATTAGATTCTTTGCTGATCTGTCATCCTTCCTGGTTTCTTGATGGTTGTATTATGTAAAAAGCGCTGTGCATCAACCACTTTGGATGGGATTCCTTAAAAATAACTTCCGTCCACATATCTCATTACATATAAAACCTTATCATCAAAACATGCTTAAAACAGTCTAGCACTTGAGATTTATTTGAGAATAATTGTGCTGTTGATTCTGCGCAACAAAATAGTGGAAGTCCAATAACTTTCCTTTACAAAACAGCTGAACTTTTGTTCTTGCTATAAATATGACTGTTATGGACCAGAGGACAGCTTTTCACACCTCAAAGTCTCTTGACAGGACCTTAATAGTATTAGTTGCCCTGGATGTGCATGAATGCACCATTCCAGCCTCATTTAATTAAGTTAAGAATTGTCTGCATTGGCTATCAAGGTCACCCGCATGGGCCGGTACATTAAAAAACCCATTCGCCTCAATTGGTAATAGGAATTGTCAACGCCTCCTAGATGTATCTCAGATGATTGCTTTTGCAAGTGCTTTGGTGCATCAATGGTCCTGTGGGAAATGATCGATGCTTTGTTTTGCAAATGCACTTTCTCCAAAGAAGTTTCAGGCAGCTCAAGGAAAGTCCTTCCTAGCTCAGCGCATATCCTTGCTATGTGGTCTCAGATTGACAGCTGAAAGCTGCTGTTATGTTTAAAGATGAAGTAAGAGTAGCACATCACAGGATCTCTTGTGTTTACAAGCAGAAGATGGGATGGGGTAGGATGTGCTACTTTTACTGAAGTTGTCCTCTAGGCAAAAGCAAATTAGATGCAGGTAAAACAAATATGGCTAATTATAATTCAGGGTTTCTCCATATCAACTGAAATTCAAAAAGAGTATCTTTAACGTGTATACTTTTAAAAAGCCTTCTAAAAAAAACAAACAAAAAAAAAAAAACCAAGGTTTTTTAAAACAAAATTATAAACATACAGAAACATTTCAATATATATATATATATATATATATATATATATATATATAATATATATATATATATATATATATATATATATATATATATATATATATATATATATATATAGTTTTATTTTAATTATTTATTTTTGAGCACCAAATCAGGATATTAGAATGATTTCTGCAGGATCTTGTAACTGAAGTCTGGAGTAATGATGCTAAAAAATAAAATTAAATAACAAATTAATGCAGCTTTCCCATCGCAGGATTAAATTGCATTTTAAAATGTATTTAAATACAAAACATGAATTTAAATTGTAATAATTCGCAATATTACTGTTTGTGCTGTATTCCTGATCAAATAAATACTGGAAAGCATTAGAGACTACTTTTAAACATTTAAAATATATATATATATATTACCGATAATATTGTAAAATATTATTACAATGTACAATAACTGTTTTCTATTTTTAATATACATTGAAATATCATTTATTCCTGTGATGTAAAGCATTTTCAGCATCATTACTCCAGTCTTCAGTGTCACATGATCCTTCAGAAATCATCTAATATGCTGATTTATTATCATATTATCAATGTTGGAAACGGTTGTGCTGCTTAATATTTTTTTGCAACCTGTGATAAATTTTTCAGGATTGTTTAATGAATAAAAAGTTCAAAACAACAGCATTTATTTAAAATATAAATCTTTTGTAACAGTATACACTACAGTTTAAAAATTTACAGTCAAGACTTCAGCATGTTAGAATGATTTCTGAAGGATCATGTGACACTGAAGACTGGAGTAATGATGCTGAAAATTCACACAGGAATTAATTATATTTTAAAGTATATTAAAATAGAAAACCGTTATTTCAGATTGTAATAATATTTCACAATAATACTGTTTTTCTGCATTTTTGACCAAATAAATACAGCGTTTATGAGCATAGGAGACTTGTTTAAAAAACATAAAAAAATTAACGACCCCAAACTGTTGAACACTAATGTGCATAACAAAGACTTGACATGAAAAACAAATTTTACATGACAAGTATAAAATTAACTTAACATTAACATTTTTACGCATAAGCAATTTCTCATAAAAATGATTTCTTATGTGCATCTCTGACAGGCAGCAATATATATGATTACATGACAAAAATGTGTGCTGATTCCTAGATTAATGGGGTGACGCAGCTTACCCCACTCTTTATTGTATATTCTAGCCTGTCTTCTTTTTGTCTTCTGTCTTCACATCTTTGCATTAACCCTTGTTCCTGTCTTTGTCTTTGCAGCGACTCATCAGACCGCGGTGGCAGGAAGAGAAGTTTCAGCAGTGGCAGCAGTGAGGATGATGATAGTGATGATGAAGTACAGCAAACACAAGTGGGCGGGAAGAAGCCCAGGAAGGAGTCCGCAATAACTCCTCTGGACACTGGCCTCTCGCTGGCCGAAGACGAGGAGCTTGTGTTGCATTTACTGGGCAGTCACAGCTAGTTCCTTCGGAAACAGGTTCCTGTACCCACCTTCCCTTCCAGAGTTTCTTATTCCTTGTACTTGTATGTTGAGTTTATAAAATGCCCCTTGACTAATAAAATTTCTCCTGATTGTGATGGCAACTTTAAGATTCATTGCCGCACATATCTTTATGTGATTTATTGTGTGAGAGAGCAGGTTATAATTTCCTTTCCTGCCTATTCCCTTCTTTACATCCTCAAGACAGGAATTGAATTCTCATGCGGCGTCTTGCCAGACAGCCTCAAATTACCTAAAAACTCCTGTTTTGCAGTGAAGCAAAAAAGCAGCGCAGCTGATGTCAATCCTGATAGAGAACCACTGTGAAGTCCCAGGTGCCATCTATAACCTATTACTGTTAAACTGCTCTCATTATTTCTGGTTTGAATATTGCCTTCCTGTCACATTGAACCGTCACTTAATGTGTGATTTACTCTCCCTCATTTCTGTGGCGGAAATAGAAATGGAGGGTTTTCGAAGAAAACTTTGGTTTCGCGACTATTGCCTCTTATTCAACACAAATCCATCTTTCTGAATTGTCTGGTTTCTGCACTTAGCTGGCTCATGTCAGGTGGGGGATTGGATTGGTTTTATATATAGGCACAGTTTAACACCAGCATAACTTCTCATTGTGCAATGGTGACCTTATCCAACCCTGGTTTTATCAGATCCGTTAACAGCTTCTCGAAGTGTTCTCGAGATTTAATCATTCGCCCACTCTCATTTAGCAGCTGGTTTTCTATAACGACATGGGTTACAATGCACATTATGTTATTACAGCCACTGTTTAACATTCAAAAGTTTGGGATCAGTAATATATATACAATTTTTTTTTTTTTTTTTTTGCGTATACTAATCAAGGCTGCATTTATTTGATCAAAAAATGTGAAATATTATTGCAATTTAAAATAACTGTTTTCTATTTTAAAATACTTTAAAATATCATTTATTTCTGTGATCAAAGCTGCATTTGCAGCATCATTACTCCAGTCTTCAGTGTCACATGATCCTTCAGAAATCAGTGTTGGAATTCTGTGATAGCTTTTTCAAGATTCTTTGATGAATAAAAAGTAAAAAAAAAAAAAAAAATAGAAATCTTTTCTATTAATATAAGTCTTTACTGTCATTTTTTTTATCAATTTAACATATGAAGAGTTCAAATGCAAAACCAGCTAAATCCATCTGACGTCTTTCCTTAAAAAATGCATTTTTATCAGGCTCAGATGTATAGGTTTCTATGTAAGTACCGGTACTTCTAATTGGGCTGAGGCTGTTATTTTAGCGGGTTTGAAGAAAAAGTATTTGGACGTATAATATGTGTCGAGAGCATTCACTCAGTATCATTATCTCATTTTTGACCGAGATGGCTTTTAGCTGGTTTTGCATCTGAACTCTTCATATCCTTTTTGAATAAGTGTTAATTTCTTAAAAAAAAAAAAAAAGAAAAAAAGACCTAAAACCTTTGAACGATTGTGTATAGTTACAAAATATTTATTTTTAAAATAAATGCTGTTCTTTTTTTCTTTTTTCTTTTTTTTTTTAATTAAAGAATCCCAAAAAATAAATATTTAGTAGTACAAATGTTTTCAACATTGATAATAAATGATCATATTAGAATGATTTTTGAAGGATCATGTGAGACTGAAGACTGGTGTAATGTTGCTGAAAATTTAGCTTTGCATCACAGGAATAAATATTTTAAAGTACATTAAAATAGAAAACGGTTATTTTAAATTGCAATAATGTTTCACAATTTGACTTTTTTCTGTATTTTTTTATCAAATAAATTCAGCCTTGATTAGCATATGAAACCATCTTTACAAAACATAAAAAAATCTTACTGATCCCAAACTTTTGTATGTTAAACAGTGGCTGTAGTAACATAATGTGCATTGAAACCCTTGTCATTATGGAAAACCAGCTGTGGGTGAATGATTAAATCTTGAGAACACTTTGAGAAGCTGTTAACAGATCTAATAAAACCAGGGTTGGATAAGATCACCATTGCAGGAGTAATGATGCTGAAAATTTAGCTTTGCATCACAGGAATAAAGTCTATTTTAATGTATATAAAAATAGAAAACTGTTATTTTAAATTGTAATAATATTTCACAATATTACAGCTTTTTCTGTATTTTTGATCAAATAAATGCAGCCTTGAATAGCAGAAGAAAATTAAAAAACATTAAAAATCTAAAAACTTTTGAATGGCAGTGTAGGTGTCCTAGATTATTCCTGTTATACATTCCTGTTATTCTGATATATGAGTTTTAAAAAATAAATATGCTTGGGTAGTAGTTTAAAGAGATATTTTTATAAAAGTGTGTACCAAAATTTCAGAAATATCTGCTGGTCAAGTTACATATGTAAACTGACATATAACAGAACAAAATCTAAACAAAAATCTAAGATTAGCCATTGCTGTTGTTGTTGTTGTTGTTGTTTTGATTGTATAGCAAATTAAGAACATCAAAATCAGGTATTTATTTTTTGTTATAATACATTTAAAATAAGAAAAATAATATAAAATTAATCATTTATATAGCATCTTAAAAGTATTCATACCCCTTCTGTTGAATTGCTTTTTCTCATCAACACTACATATACCATAATGCCAGCTAAAAAAAAAAAAAAATAGATTTGTGATTACTTTGCAAATTTATTAAAAAAGAAAACTCAAAGTTGCATAAGTATTCATACCCTTAATTCTGTACTTAGCTAAAGCACCTTTAACAATGGTTACAGCCTCAAGTCTTTTTGGGTATGATGCAACAAGCTTTGCACATCTGCATTTGGGTATTTTCTGCCATTCTTCTCTGCAGATCCTCTCAGGCTCTGTCAGGTTGGATGGGACCATTGGTGGACATTCAGGTTTCTCAAGAGATGTGAGTTTGATTGGGTTCAAGTCCGAGCTCTGACTGGGCCATTTAAAGGTGTTTACAAAGCTATCTTAGCTGTGTTTAGTGTCATTGTCCTGTTAGAATGTAAACGTTCGGCCCACTCTGAAGTTCTGAGCACTTTGAACCAGGTTTTCATCAAGGATATGTCTGTATTTTGCTACACTGAGCTATATATAGAATTATCAGTCATGAAATGTACTAAGAAATGTTTCTTGAGCACCAACTCAGGATATTAGAATGATTTATTAAGTATCATGTGACACTGAATACTGCAGTAATGGAATACTGTTGAAAATTCAGCTTATTTTAAATTGTAATAATATTTCTCACTATTACTGCTTTACTCTATTTTTAAATTAAACAAATGCAACCTTGAAGATACTTTTTTCAACATCCTTGTACTAAAAGCCAAGAAACTTTCCTTTTGATTTAATAAATTGACACTTTTAATGCGCTTCTAATTGTGCTGTCCAGTATACTGGACATGCATGACGGAGGCATGAAAGAGAATGGCTCTTTTCAGAGTGGGCTTGTTTTTACTTGCTGTGTAGTTTGGAGATGACTTGTTTATTCGTCTTTGATTCTTATCACTTATCACCTTTACCGAACAACTGCAGGCAGGCGGTACTCGTAGTGTTGTGGTGGATGTGACAGGCATGCACCTTGATGTATTGTGTTTGTATATGACTGGGTTGCATAGATTCTCTTTGTGTTCTGGGTTTGTGGGTGCAGAGTCATCCATCACAGACGTGAGTTTATTAGGCGCCTTCATCCTGCCTGGAAAGCTATTTCCCATGGTGCTATTTCTCCCCTCTAATGACTGTTTCAGCACTGAGGAGTGTGTAGCCCTTCAGACGTTTCTCTGTAGCTTTGTGCACACAGAGTTTGCACGTACATGTTAATGTTAATACAAATTCAGATTGCAGCGACTGTTTTGCTTAACAAGGAAGGATTGTAAAAGAAATTGCTTAGCCCAAAATTGAAAATACTCATCGTTTAATGTCTCAAGTCATTCTGGACTTCGTGCCTTTCTTATCTGGAAGTTCAGCAGTTCTCCTCCAAGCAATAAAGGTGGATGAAAACCGAAAAAAAGACAAAAAGCGCCATTAAAAATACATTTAAAGACGTATGGGCTACTATAATGGCAGTCCATACATCTTGACTGCTATATTCCAAATCCTTTAAAAGAGCACAGTGGCTTTGTTTGAGAAACAGACAGAAATTTAAGTCATTATTCACAATGTTGCTTTGAAAAGCCACCATTTAGATTCATTGTATATAAAAGTCAAGCTTAGACAGTCTGCTAAAAATATCTTGTATGTTTCACAGAAAAAAGAATTGATCCTCTGCAGTGAATGGGTGCCGTCAGAATGAGAGTTCAAACCGCGGATAAAAAACAAGCAGTCCACACGACTCCAGTCCATCCCTTAACATCTTGTGAAGAGAAAATCTGTGTGTTTGTAAAAAACTTTAAACTGTCACTTCTATCCAAAAAAAAAAAAAATATATGTTCTCAAGTGAAAAAGTCCAGTCTGAAAAAGTCCAGTCCCTTTCACATCACAAACCACTGATCTGTTTGTTTAAAACTGTTTTACCCTGTTTTTGCTTGTAAATGGTGCATAATTTATGCATATTTTTCTCCTGATTCAAAAAAGGTGACTTTTTCACTGGAGAAAGCAATAATATGGATCCTCATAAGTAAAAAAAATAAATAAATAATAAATTTCAGTGCTTCATAAGGCATTAATTGATTAAATAAGAGTCGTGTAGATTATTGTGATGTTTTTGTCAGCTGTTTGGACTCCGATTCTGACGGCACCCATTCACTGCAGAGGATCCATTGGTGAGCAAGTGATGTAAGGCTGAATTTCTACAAAGCTGTTCCTTAGAAACAAACTCGCCTACATCTTTGATGGTCTGAGAGTGAGCAATTTTTAATTTTTAAATTAAATTAAATTAAAATTTCTTTAAAGGAATTGTTCAGTCATAAAGAAAATGTTTTTTGAGGAAAACATTTCAGGATTTCTCTCCATGTAATGGACTTCTATGCTGCCCCCAAATTTGAATTTCCAAAATGCAGTTTAAATGCAGCTTCAAAGTGCTCTAAACAATCCCAGCCAAGGAAGAAGGTCTTATCTAGCGAAACGATTGGTCATTTTCTAAAAAAAAAAAAAAAGTGTGTGTATATATATATGTATGTATATATCTGTGTGTGTGTGTATATATATATATATATATATATATATATATATATATATATATATATATATATATATATATATATATATATATATATATATATATATATATAGTTGATATACTTTTTAACCTAATGCCCGACTTGTCTAGCTCTGTGTGAACTGTTTTTGTTCAGTCATGACAGTTAGGGTATGTCTAAAAACTCCCATCTCATTTTCTCCTCCAACTTTGAAATTGTCCTACATCGCTGTTTTTACCTTTTTTTTTTTGTAAAGTGTGTTTGATCTTCTTTGCACGTTCACTTTGTAAACTCTGGGTCGGTACTTCTGCAGCGATGTAGGACGATTTTGAAGTTGGAGGAGAAAATGAGATGGGAGTTTTTAGACGTACCCTAACTGTCATTACCGGAAAAAAACAGAGTTTACACAGCTAGACGAGACAAGCGTTTGAGGTTAAAAAGTATATAAATTGTATTTTAAAAAAATAACCGATCGTTTCGCTTGATAAGGCCCTTTTTCCTCAGCTGGGATTGTTTAGGGCTCTTTGAAGCTGCATTTTGGAAGTTCAAATTTGGGGGCACCACAGAAGTCCATTACATGGAGAGAAGTCCTGAAATGTTTTCCTCAAAAAACATAATTTCTTTACGACTGAAGAAAGAAAGACACGAACATCTTGGATGACAAGGGGGTGAGTACGTTATCTGTAAATTTTTGTTCTGGAAGTGAAATACTCCTTTAAGGATGAAGATGAAGCTGCAAAGTTGTTGAGTTGATTCCATGCTAGTGTGGCTAGCTCTGTGGCTCCTTTGTTGTAAAGAATGGATTGACTGCAGTGCCTTTTGGGAGAGGATATGGCGTGCCACATTGTCATTAGTGACAGAAAAGCTTAGATTTATCACATCTGGTGCCTCTGATCTGGTAGATACGAATGAGAGCAGCTCTCCATATGCTGTAGATTGTAACACTGTAGAACACTGAAAATTATGATCGACAACCTAGAGTTAATGAGATACCCAAGGTGCTGTTTATCTCTTCTACTCCCTGGATCGTAGCTTTCTGTTTCTGTGGTATTGTAAATCATGAGGGTTATGTGAATTAAATAGCCCATTTTTTACTTAAAATAATGTATATTGTGGCTGGGGTGAATGGGTTCACATCTAATTATAGTGTACTGGGAAGTCATTGCCAAGCGGTTGAGTTGTTTATCGGCTCTTGGTCCAGGTGAAGATTATAAGGCAATTTAGCTCTAGTTTGAAGATGTGTCCAGAGCTGTCTGACCTTTGAGGAGACAGGGACAGCTGTCACTTGACTTCAGATCAGATAGGCAGGACCACTAGAGATGAAATGTCTGACAATCACAGGTGAAGTTTCTTCCTGTGTAAAAATAGTATCAAGGAAGAAACCCGCTGTGGACAGTGAAGAGCCTGAGGTACAGATTAGATTCCATTTGTATAGACATCAGCATATCTCTGTCCATAATATTGCTTTCGCCTGTGAAGAAGTAATCTTACCTGAATCAGAAGCAGTTCTAAACTAATATATTGGAGGATTTTGATGTGAGAGAACAACAGGGAATGGACTTTTTTATTTGAGGTAGCATTATTCATTTACTCACCTCCATGTCATCCAAGATGTTCATGTCTTTCTTTCTTCCTTCGAAAAGGAATGTAGGTTTTTGAGGAAAACATTACAGGATTTTTCTCCATATGGTGGACTTCAAGGTCCAAATTGCAGTTACAATGCAGCTTCAAAGGACTCTACATGATCCCAGCCGAGGAATAAGGGTCTTGTCTAGTGACACGATCGCTCATTTTCTATACTTTTTCAGCACAAATGCATATTTTGCACTAGCTCTACGATGCATGTCTACGACGTAACACGTTAAGTAATCACGTTGGAAAGGTCATGCATGTTTACTTAATTGTGAGTTTACATCTCACAATTCTCAGAAATTCACAATACAAATTTGAAATCTCACTTTTCTTTTCTCAGAACTGAGATATAAACTCACATTTCTGAGTTATAAAGTAGAATAGCGAGATATAAAGTCAGAATTGTAGAATTGCATCTGACTTTTTTTCTTGCAAATGTGAGTTCATATCTTGCAATTTTGACTTTTTTCCTTGCGAATGCAAGTTTGTATCTCGCAATTCTGACTTTTTGTGCACAAATGCATGTTCATATCACAATTCTGACTTTTTTCTTGCAAATGCAAGTTTATATCTTTGCAGTTGTGACATTTTTCTTGCAAATGTAAGTTTATATCTTGCAATTCTGCCTTTTTTCTCACAAATGCAAGTTTGTATCTCTCAATTCTGACTTTTCTCTCTCAATTGTGAGTTTATATCATGCAGTTCTTTTTTTTCGTTATTGCAAGTTTATATTTTGCAATTCTGACTTTTTTTCTTGCAAATACGTTTATATATAGCATTTGTGACTTTTTCCGCGCAAATGTGAGTTTATATCTCGCAATTCTGATATTTTTCTTGCAAATACAAGTTTATATATAGCATTTGTGACTTTTTTTCATGCAAATTTGAGTTTATATCTCACAATTCTGGCTTTTTTCTTGCAAATACAATTTTATATATAGTATTTGTGACTTTTTTCACACAAATGTGTTTATATCTCGCAATTCTGACTTTTCTCGCAAATGCGAGTTTGTATCTCGCAATGACTGTTTTCTTACTTTTTTCTCAATAAGTTTGTATCTCGCAATTCGCAATTTTTTTTCTTGCAAAACCGAGTTTATATCATGCAAATCTGACTTTTCTCGCAATTGTGTGTGTATATCTCGCAATTCTGACTTTTTTTTTTTTTTTCTCGCAGTTGCGAGTTTGTGGAAAACTCCATCTCATTTTCTCCTCAAACTTTAAAATCGTCCGACACCGTTGTTTGACCTTTTCTGTAAATGCTGTTTGACTTTCTTTTTTGCATGTTCAGTTGATAAACATTGGGTCAGTACCTCCATTGTCACATGAACTTTCCATCTTGACTACGTAATGCATGAAGTCGAGCTAGTGCAAGACAAGCATTTCTAATTAAAAAGTATAGCAATTTTTATTGATTTATTTGTTTATTTGTCAGAAAATGAGGATCATTTCGCTAGATTCTGTGGCTGGGATCATGTAGAGCCTTCTGAAGCTGCACTGAAAAAGTGCAATTCCTCAGACATCCATTGTCTGACAGAATGTGTAAAACCCTGAAGAAATTTGCATTAAAATAACCTATTCAAAATGTAAAATGCACGCAGATGTATGCATGTAATTTACAGCTACAGGATATTTTCAGCACTGGACAGCACCTTCTCTCCAGCTGTATCTTTCAGGGGATTTGTTATTGTTGGTTGTCGTCTCATTTACATGCACATCCACGCGATCCCTCTCTGTGAAGTGTTTACTGGAGCACTTCATTGATTCACTAGCCTTTGGTGCTCCAAATGTTCCTTCTCATGGGGTTTATTTGGCCGAGTGAGCAGTCCGAAGCTCATGAGTCATTAAAAATAAATGGCGAAAAATGATCGGGGAGCACGCACTGTATCGTGAGATTAATGAGAACACTCTCTAGGACTACTGTTTACGTCAAGTCTGACTTAAACAACTCTTATACACACCTAAATGCCAAATTTAAATCATTTCACCACGACTGCCAAAGATTTCACTTAAGTGGTCTTCAACGTGAATGAAAGAGACTTTTAATCGGCTTTCACAGCGGCTTTCTGAGGTAAGGTACATTTACCTTATGACAAATGATATGCGTAACAGTAAAGATAAATATTCGATTTGTCTTTTTCTTTTTTTTCTCTCTTCCTAATGCTGGTAAGCAATTTACTGTTAAACGTGTGACAAACATATGTTGTAGTTCTGTATAACGTGATAACGCAAGGTGACGTGCCTACAACGTCATAACATTTTTGCAACGATGTGGAAATATTTATTACGTCAAAAAAACGACATCTGTCGTATTACGTACTTACAATAAACGTTAACAAAGGGTTTTACAACGTCCTTGCGACGAAGGCTCGCAGAATACGTAATGAACACAGGCTACGTCAGAGATCTGTGGGAAGTCATCTTTCCAAACCAACACCTTTTTTCCACACCGATTCAGTGAACGGGACTAGGCTGTTATAGCAGGTACGGATAAAACATTTAATTCGCATACCTTATTTCCAAAAAGCAATTTTTGTTGTCAGTTTATCGTCTTTTAAGTTTTGAAACATCCTCATTTTCTCCTTCTTGATTATTTTTCAGGGCTGTCACAAGAGATGTCTAACCGGCTGAAATAAACACAGCGACTAACGGATATTTCTAATCAGTTCTCTTGGAATTGTGAACCTGATTTAACGGATTGTAAGTAATGAAGGCGTTTGAGATTACGTGGGGGGCTTTTAACGGAGCGACCGAGACTAACGGGACGCGCACGGAGAAAGTTCAGCACGTGTTCCAGCCTTTCTCATCCACTGTCGCTCTTCTGGTGCTGGGAATGGCCATTATCGGGATTATATTGCTGTCACTGACCACCTACCACTTTCACAAAAGCAAGATGAAGAAGAGGAAGATGCTGAGGGCGCAGGAGGAATATGAGCGGGATAACTGTGGCTCATCTGTCCCGGTCAGAGTGAAGCCCCCGTTGAGCCGCTGCGTGATTGCCCGCCCCGCTCCACCGCAACATCCACCGACAAACACTGAGGCGAAACAGCGCGAGGGAGTCGTTTTGGACGGAGTTACTGGCTCTTCATAACGGGACCAATGAAAACTGTCGCTTTTGTAAATATGTAAAATGAGCAGGCATCTATAATCTCTTTGTTCACATTGGGAGATGTGACTGGGCTTTCCTACGATCATCGTATGGCGGACTTTACAAAGTATGTGAATATTGACAGTCATTTAATTTAATAATACGTTTCTAAGTGAAAATCAATGGATGGTGAAACACAACAGTGGACCAGCGCTTGAAAGGAATCTTGATTTGGGATTCTCTCTAGATGCTGTCCAAGGTGCTGATTGATTTTCTCTACTCATTTAACCCATTTAATCCCTCAAATTAAATGTACTTTTGAGCTGGAATGGTATTAAACGAGTAGTTGAGGTGTTTTACACACAATAAATGAAGCTGTCTTGATTTCATGTGAACATTTTTGCATGGCTGGTGTAAACCGTCACATGACCTCTGGTTTAATTCCATGTTTGGTAATTAAAAATTTTGAAAAGACGTTGTTAATGTAGGATTAAAATTGCTCTTTTTAAGATGCATGATATTAATTCATTAATATTAATTCATTCTTACCTTTTCCTTTTTTCAAAACTATTTGTGATGCTGGACCACAAAACCATAAGTGAGTCATAAGTGTCAATTTTAAGAAATTGAGATTCATACATCATCTGAAAGATGAATAAGTAAGCTTTCCATTGACGTATGGTTTGTTAAGATAATATTTGCACAAGATACAACTATTTGAATATCTGGAATCTGAGGGTGCAAAAAAAAAAAAAAAAAGAAAAAAATTAAATATTGAGAAAATCGCCTTTAAAGTTATCCAAATGAAGTTCTTAGCAATGCATATTACTGATCAAAAATTAAATTTTGATATATTTACAGTAGGAAATTTATAAAATATCTTCATGGAACATGATCTTTACTTAATTTGACCTATACAATGTATTTTTGGCTATTGCTACAAATATACCCATGCTACTGATGACTGGTTTTGTGGTCCAGGGTCACATTTGATAAAAATGTAGTACTTTTAATGTTAAAATTAAATATGCTTTATTTTATTTATTATTTATTTTATTTACTATTATTTAATCATTATTACTGTTATTTTATTGTGTTCTTTATTTATTTTTTATTTATTTATTTATTGCATGCCATTCATTTAATTGGGATATTCGAGGAGTATAATACAAAATTTGGGATTAAATGGGTTAACTTTGTCTAATCATGAGGGGAATGATAAGACTAGAGCTTTATTATTATTATTATTATTAGACTGTATAATTATTATTATTAGACTGTATATTCATTTGTATTTGAGATGAAACAATATTACAGAGCTTAGACGGGAGCTCAGTGAACTTTTGATTTATCCTATGCACTTGATTTTGCCATATCCATAACCAAGCATTCAGAACCATGTATTAATCATACCAATATTAAAGCACATTGATCTGTAAGATCATTGATAAGATGTTTCTTTCAGATTTATGATTCTTTTATGTTATTGAAACATGTATTCTAATAATTGTGATGATTTTCATGTAAATAATAAAGCTTATTTGATTACACATCCAGCAGATGATTTGAGCATTGTTGTATTTTCCCTCGTTGTATTTATGGCATCTTATTTCACAATGTTTGCATAATGTGCAAGACAATTTTCTGTATTTTTGGAGTCTTATATCAGTGAGCACAGAGACCACATGCATTGTTGGACTCTAATGAAAGCCTTTGTTTTTCCTCTGGCAAAGTTTCAGCATAATCCACGCCAACCTGCAGATCATCATATAATCATTTGCATCTTGTTATTGGAAAGCATGACAAAGCACAGTTAAAGACCATTTCCAGAGTGAAATCTGTTATCTTCAAATGAGATCACACTGCATCGCTGATTATGTGTTTATAAATGTATGAATCTGTACGAATCTAACAATTCTTTTTAGTCTCAGAATTGCAGTTATCTGTAATACACATCTGGTGAGACAAAGATTAAAAACAGGCTGATTTTCTATTTCAGTGGACTATAACTCCAAAGATATAAAAGCATTTAATCTCCTGGATGGTGTATCAGGGTCAGGACAATAACTTTTCTCTTTATTTGATCTGCATGCAGCTGACTCTAGCATATAATTTTGTCAATGTTAAAAGAGTCTGCCTTCTATTGTTTATTTTAAGGAAAAAGTTGATTCCCGTAACTAAGATGCAGCTCAACTGATTAAGTAACAGTTATAGCCTGACCCAGCATTACCCTCTGGAAGCTGTTACAGCACGTTGCATACCTGTCAGCAATTTTGCAGCAGCTCCAATTTATCCTTTGGGTTTAAAAAATATATATTTCACCTGCCTCTCACTGTCATAGCCATCTTGATTTATGACAGGCTCCACTTACAGGCTTGTCAGTTCAGTAACATGAAATTCACAGTTTATCTCCTGTGCACGCTTGAATAAGACTAAACACGAATATAAAATGACTCTCAAAATGTCAGTCATACGATGCTGATCAAAAGTGACAGATGTTTGCAATGTTGCAAAGGAAATGCTGTTCTTTTCAACTATCAAAGAATCCTGAACAAAAATGTATCACAGTTTTAACAAAAATATTAGCAGCAGAACTGTTTTCAACATTGATAAGAATAATACGACTATACAATAGTATAAAAAATTACTTTTAAAATGTCAATCACGATACTCTATTTAAACACACAAACAAGGATGCATTAAATACATAAAAAGTGACACATTTGTGTTACAAAATTAGCTGGAAAAAAATCTATCACAGTTTCCACCAAATTATTAAACAGCAAAACTGTTTTGAACACTGACAATACTAAGACTATACATGAATATATAAATGAGCTTGAAAATGTCAATCATATTATATTCTCTTTAAATGTGCACAAAGTTGCTGCAGGGTTGTATTTCTCTCAATGCCACATACCAAGACATGTTGGAGAGAAATCAGTGCCTGTAGGGGGGACGCTTGCTTGTCTGTCCGCCGGGACAAAAGCTACAGTGAGCCTTTCTGGGCGGCCCTTCAAAGATCTGGGTATTTAAAGAACAAAGTGTGATCGAGGCATCCTGACTGAGCACCAGGACTCCTTGGCAAAGACCTGGACCCCAGCTCTGAGTGCAGATATGACAGAGTCAAGCTTGCGTATCAGTGGGGGAGCCGTCAGATTTGGAGCCACCTATGGAGGCAACCGTCTGTTCTCTGGAGCCAGGAGCGGTGGAGGCGTTAGCGCAACACTGTCCCGATCGCTCGGCTTGGCGAGAGGAGGTGGAGCAGGAGTCGGTCTCGGCCTGGGAGGAGGTTTGGGTTTAGGTTTTGGAGCTGGAGCTGGTGCAGGAGCAGGACTGGGCCTCGGTGGAGGCGCACTCGCTCTTGGTGGAGGCCTTGGCTTGGGTGCTGGCGGAGCCAGAGCAGCAGGGATCAGGGCTGGTGTGGCTCCACTGAGAGCCCGTCTAGGGGGCAGAGTGTTTAAAATCGGGGGCTATGGTTTCAACCCATCCTTCATCAGCTCTACCACTACGGTGGACGCAGGTGCCGGTCCAATGCCAAGCATCGACCCAACACTCCCATCACCGGATACGGTGCAGGTCACACGCATGAAAGAGAAGGAGGAGCTGCAGGCCCTCAATGATAAGTTTGCATCTTTCATTGATAAGGTGGGTGAAATTCTTATTTGGGTTTATTTACAAGCATTTTTACAAATGTCATGCTATGTCAAATTAACTTATGATCACTATAACATTGTTGTCACAGGCCAGGTCTCTGGAGCAGCACAACGCAGTACTAAAAGCCAAGATTTCCATGTTTACTAACCCAGAGCAGGGTGGACCTGCCAGCACATCCATCCTTCTGACCTCTGCCATCGGAACATATAAATCCCAGATCGACAGCCTCACCGCTACTAAAGAGGCCATCATTGCTGAGATTGAGCACTATAAAGGCATTACTGAGGATGTTCAGGCCAGGTGAGTCCACTAAATATCTTAAGAAACTATGGTGTGTGCACACCAAAAGCAAAAGTTATTATTCCTGCCAGTAGATTACACATACAAAAGACAATGCAAAGACGCGAATAGACGCGAATTGAGCGACGGGATTGCCGCGAAAGCACGATATACGCATCAATCTAGTCTTGGCATGACGCATTGTCGTGAAAGCCAAAAGGCGAAATGCCGGTTTGACAAGTCCGGTTGTATCAGAAATGGAGGAGAACATTATGGTGTGTTCACACCAAAAGCGAATTTAATTATTTGTGCCCGGCGATGCGAATGACGCAAACACATGATATATGTGGAAAATTCGCATGACGCGTTGTCGCCCAAGCCAATAGGTGAAGATCTTATTGACACCTCAGGTTGCATCCGAAAATGGATGAGAGCATTATGGTGTGTGTTTACACCAAAAGCTAATTTAATTAGTCACGTGCGTGGATTAGGCTACATACAAAGTCAATGCAAAGATGCAAATACACATGAATTCGTGTCGGGCGATGCGAATGAAGCAAACTGGGCGACGCAATTGCTGCGATCACGCGATATGTGCCTTAAACGCATCTTTCACGCAAAATTTTCAGCTCCAGCAGAATTATTAACACAGAGATTATTGACATATTTGGTTTAAAACGTCTGGGCGCGGGAATTAAAATTACATTTTTCATTACATTTGAGTACACATTTGTAATTATATTCAGGGGTGTCGTAGTTGGGTGAAAAGTGGGACTAAATTACCAGGGCCCCAAGTGGGGGGAGGGCCCCTGAGGAGTGAAATTTTTTTTCCTTTAAATATAATTTTAAGATCACAATAAATGTTGTTAACTAATGTAAATGCTAATATTTTGGGTAAATGCATCAGTTGATTGATTCTGCAAATAAAACAGAAATTCAGAGAAGTTGTGTAATAAGGCTTTTTTTGTTATACATATAAGAGTTCTTAGATTAGTAGTAAGGTTAGTTGTAGGTAGTTGTGAACCTCAAGCTTACGGGGGCCCATGGCCACTGCTTGTGCATAGGGCCCAGAATTTGGTGCTACGCCCCTGATTATATTCCACTTAACTGCTGCTCGACCAATATTAGTTCTGCCTTCTTTGGAACTTTGTGGTTTGATTTTAATGCTCTGCATGAATCTAGTGCTCATCTGTACTGCCAAAGTAATTCTACTTTAATGAGTATAAGTTTCTCAAATTAGTCTGAAGAACTCAAATATTTGAAGAAACTATGGTGTGTGTGTTTGTTTGTTTGTGTGTGTGTGTGTGTGTGTGTGTGTGTGTGTGTGTGTGTGTGTGTGTGTGTGTGAACTAAGTAGATTACAAAGACAACGCAAAGACGCGAGTAGACCCGAATGACACCAACTGGGCAATGCGATTGCCGCGAACGCGCAATATTCGCCTTGATCGCGTCTTCCGCGCAATTTGAAAATTTTAAACTCAAGCGGAAAATTCGCATGAAGCTTTGTCGCGCAAGCCAATAGGTTAAGTGTTTATTGACACGTCCGGTTGTATCAGAAAATGAAGGAGAGTGTTATGCTGCCTTCACGTCATGTCGTAATTACCGTAATTCCGAGATGACAACACGTGACATTTTACTCATAGCTTTCCATGTTGTTGGATTCAGAGGTAGCGCCAAAATGAGCCTGGCGGCGGTCACGTGGTACCGGTCCAAGTCGTAACTCTCAGAACATTACTCGAGTTTACAAGTTGTACTTAGGAGTTCAGGAGCATGTGAGGGCTTTGGCGTTGATAGTGTTGCCATAGAAACTCATAATTCAGATAGAGTAGAATGTCACGTGTTTTCATCTCGGAATGCAGCTTTACACCTAGTTTTTTCACGTGATTGACACACAAAAAAAAAACCCATCCCGCATTCGCTTCGCTTTTGGTGTGCACACACCATTAGTGAACAAAAGAGAATTGTTCTAAAACCATTTAAAAATCATACCAACCCCAAACTTTTGAAAGCTACTTGCATCAAAGAAACTACCTGGCAGCTAATTTTAGAGGCACTTTTATCTTTCAATAAACTTTTCATTACATTTGAGTACACATTTGTAATTATATTCCACTTAACTGCAGCTCGACCAATATTAGTTCTGCCTTCTTATTGGCACTTTGTGGTTTGATTTTAATACTTGAATCTAGTGCTCATCTGTTTTGCCAAAGTAATTCTGCTATAATGAGTATGATTCTCAAATTAGTCTTTATATCTCTGACCACCTGCTTAGGTGACTGTGACAGGTAAAATATGCACTCTGGGTAAGAATGGACCAGACAAGAGGATAATTACTGATGTACCAGCACATTGTCTTCTTTTTTATTGTCTCAGGTACGATGAGGAAACGGCTCAGACCAAATCTCTGGAGCTTGATTGGACTGCGCTGAAAGAGGTATGAAACATACATCATCAGGATGGTTTTTATAAGCTTACAGATGAGTGACTCTCACAAGTTCTCCTCTGTTAGGAAGTGGATAATCTCTACCTTACCATCTTTGAGTTGCAAACCAGCATCGGTGGTTTGGAGGACCAGATTGCTCTCTCCAAGCAGGTGTATGATGCTGTAAGTCTGCAGGATAGCTCTGTGCCTCCATTTATTTCAACAGTGTTAAAATGGATCATTAATTTCCCAATGCTCTAAGCTTGTGTATGTCTGTCTGCATGTGTGTTAGAAAGTGAAAGAGGTGAGAAACATCGTGACTGGTGGTGTGAAGTCAGCAGTGTCTATCTCGGTGGATAATGCAGCTCAGGCACAGGATCTGACCTCAGCGCTCACTGAAGTCAAAGCTCACTATGAAATCCTGGCTCAACGCAGCAAGCAGGATGCCCTCCTCTCAGTGCAGGACAGTGTATGAAACCTTTGCCTTTTCCTTTTTAATAAACAAACTTTACTAGCTCCCATTTAGAATATGTACTATGACACTTTAAATATAAAGTTTTTTTTTTTTTAAACACACACTCACACGTATATATAATGAACTATAACATAGCATTAGTTAATTATATATTTTGAAAAATTATGTATATATAGAAAAGAAAAAGGAAAATTATATTGATAGAATATTTATTTATTTTTATATATAATGAACTATAACATAGCATTAGTTAATTAGTTTATATATATATATATATATATATATATATATATATATATAAAAGAAAAATTCTATTATGATATAATATTTATTTATTTATTTATTTTTATTTTATTAATTATTAATTGAGTGGGTTGGTGGATATATATGTATATATATATATATAATTGCATTGTATGATACACAATTTAAATATATATATATATATATATATTTAAATTGTGTATCATACAATGCAGTTATTATATATATATAATATTAGTTTTAAAATATATATAATAAATTAATATATAATAAGTAAAATAATACATTAATATATAATAATACTTCTATAAATAATTTCATATAAGTTTCTAAAATTATTCTAATTTATTAACATGAACATTTAAATAATGTATCATGAAATGCAATTATATATATAATATTAGTTCTAATTTGTTAACTGAGATGTTAATAAATATTACAAATTTTATATAATACAATTTTAATTATTCTAATTTTATTGAATTGTTTTATTGAATTTATTCTAATTTGTATTAACATATTTTTAAATTGTGTATCATAAAATGCAATTATATATATTAGTTCTAATTTGTTAACTGAGCTGTTAATAAATATGAATATTACAAATTTTATATAATAATATAATACAATTTTAATTATTCTAATTCTATTGAATTGTTTTATTGAGTCTATTCTAATTTGTATTAACATATATTCAAATTGTGCATCATAAAATGCAATTATAATAGAATATGTGTGTGTGTAGTTCTAATTTACTAACTGAGATGTTAATAAATTTGAATAATTTTACATAATAATTTAATATTTTATTAAATTATTTTAATTGATTTTTTTAAATGTATTAACATATATTTACATTTTCCGTCATAAAATGCAAGTATAATATAATATATATATATAGTAAAAAAAATTGACTACTTATATAAATTAAAATAAAATCAAGATTAATACTGAGAAAATATACTCATTCTTCATTTATCTAGTGCAGTTTTAACATATAGAACCTTGTTGTAATGTGATGCCAAATACCAGTATGTACATTATGTAAAACTTTCCTAAAGAAATTAAGTCTAATGCATCCTTGTATGATTTTATGGTGAAACTCAGTTGATCTTTTACAAACTGCCTCCCCCAAGTGGCGAGTCCTTGTATTGCAAGTCTGGTATCCTCACTGCATGCTTACGGCAAGGCTAAGGCCAACCCACAACCTCTTTTCTCTTTTCTGGCCTATATAGCTCTCCATGATGTCTGTATCCTCTCAGCCTTCTTCTCAAACACTCACCTCAGTCAAGGAAGAGCTTAGAGTTTACAAACTACAGATTGACTCTGTGCAGAGAGAGATCGAACGGCTCAAATCTCTGGTAAACACTTACTGTGCTTCATCACGAAGGGTTAAAATGCCCTAAATTAAAGTTAGCCTTTTTCTTGCCATTCTTGTGAATAACTGACATACTCTCCATTGACAGAACCTGCAGTTGGAGTCTCAGGTGGATGAGGCAGAGATTCACTCCAGCTCCCACACAGAGACATACCAGGATCAGGTTCTTACGCTCAAGTCCCAGCTTGATGATCTCAGAAAGGTAAAATTAAAACTATTAAACTGTTATTTTTAATGAATAAAAAAAGTGAGTCTAAACTCAGAATCGAAATGTTTTTTTCTTCAGCAAATTACTCATTACGGTCAAGAGTATCAGGAGCTTCTTGCCAGCAAGATGTCACTGGATGTTGAAATCACAGCCTATAAGAAACTCCTGGACAGTGAGGAGAACAGGTGAGGAGGTTTAACATGAGTACATGACATTTTGCTCACGCAACACATTCACATTGTGTCTGTCTCGTGGACCAGGTTGAAATCTGGAGGTGGTGTGACCGTGCACATGTCTAAGACCGTAGTCGGAGGAGGAGCAGCAGCGGCTGGAGGAGGAGGTCTAGGCCTGGGTGCAGGAGGTGCAGGTTTGGGTGGAGGTGCAGGCCTGGGAGGAGGTGCCGGTCTAGGTCTCGGAGGTGGATTTGGGCTGGGCGGAGGACTGGGAGGTGGTCTTGGGGGTCTCGGACTGGGATACGGTGGAGGACTGGGCTTCGGAGGAGGTGCAGGAAGCTCCTTCGGTGGAGGGAGCAGTTACATGTCCTCCAGCCTGAGCAGCAGTGCCTGTAAGTGTTTATAAATGCTTTCGTACATGTACACATGCAAACGGTTTGCTCTGGACATCTGAGGCCAAATTTGAGATTTAAAATCTCATTTAAAACCGTAAATAAATTTAAAGTTCATAAACGTTTTGAAACAAAGAATGGAAATTGAGTGAGAAATATTTATGATTGTGTTTTAGTGTTAGTTACTAATCAAATAATAGGACTGCAACCAACCCTCGATTCTATTCCGAGTTTTCGATTTTAAAAATGGATCCTTTTCACAAGACTCTGATGACGTTTTAACTGTCATCGTAATTATAAATCCTTTAAATTTTTCATATTTAGATTTTTTTTTTTTTTTTTTAAATATGTACATTTATAACACTATACTTTGTATTATATCACCTTTTCATCAAGTTAAAAAGAAACTAGTTAACGCTAATGCGAGAGTATTTCTAATGCCGCGTCTATGGAGGGACGGTAAATTTGACATCATTCTCTCTTTTGACTGCCCATATCAGTCTCTCGATTTTTTACTTTGATTGAAAGTCGTGAAAACACTATCGTGGAGTTTTCTTTGTTATTTGAGCAAATGGGAATGTAAACAATATATTTGTGGTTCACTCCCATTTACTGTTCTCGGATTTTACCCAATTATGACGACTTCCGCTTCCGGAAATGTGAGAAAGGTCCATCGGCAAAGTACCGGGAGCGGCGCAGTCCACATATTAAACCCATTTAAAAATCATAAGAATTCAAGATTTACATAAATAAATATATGCGATGCAGGTTTAATATATGCGCTTTAATTATTAACATGCGCGTAGGTTATGTACATGAGCGGCTCTGTTCACCAAAAATGCTGCTACACAAACTGTTATTATTTACATGTGTGGAGCGTCTCAAACTCCATCTCTGCATATTGTTGTGAGTTTTGGTTTATTATAAACCAAAATGTCGTTCATCTGGGAACGCAACTTGCGCTATTTCATCAGATTTGTAAGGTAAATCATTTATAAACCTACGCAAACACAGGAGAATACATCATTATCTTAATACTCTAACTGTTCATCGCGATTTCAAAATAAAAGCTAAAACCCTCACTCTGAGTTTGCACGTTTTGATGTCCACATATTCAAGAAATTACAGTGGCTGTAGCTTTTCTATTGTAAAGAAATGGCCAGATATTAAAGATTAAGTGGATATCTGAATTAAATGTTGTTCAGGCAATATTAAACATGGATCGTGCAGTAAAGTGTAAAAACATTTTTTAACTCAGGCCTTTGGCGCCCTCTTCAGGCATTTGTTATAATGCATAATGTACATTCGCTCTATTGTTTACAATACATTATGTATTTTAACAGTTTTGTTCAATAAAACCATATGATTACTTGCTTTTGGTACTTTATTTGAACTAATTATTGAACTAATATTATTGCCTCATTGCTGTTATATATGTATTTTAAGTAGGGCTGGCAAATGATTAAACACAATCAATCGCATACAAAAGTTTGAGTTTGCCGAATATATGTGTGTGTACTGTGTGTAATTATTATGTATATATAAATACAAGCACATTCATGTATATATTTAAGAAATATTTACAAGTATATGTATTTATTAGAATTTTATAGAATTTATATTATATATAAATAAAAATATTTTGTATATAAATAACATATTTCTCTTAAATATATACATGAATGATGGATGTGCTTATATTTATATATACCTAATAATTACACACAGTACACACACACATATATTCGGCAAACTCAAACTTTTATTTTGTATGCGATTAATTGTGATTAATTGTTTGCCAGCCCTATTTAAAATACATATTTAACAGCAATGAGGCAATAATAATCAGTTCAAATAAAGTACCAAAAGCAAGTAATCATATGGTTTTATTGAACAAAACTGTTAAAATACATAATGTATTATAAACAATAGAGCGGATGTACATTATGCATTATAACAAATGCCTGAAGAGTTAATCGATTACGATTAATCGTTTGCCAGCCCTAATTTTAAGTCATTTGAAAGGCTATTGTTCACTTAGGTCTGTTTTTTTTACTACAAAAAATGTTTTTTTTTTTTTTTTTTTTATAATTACCAGATTACTCGATTAATCGTTAAAATAATCGTCAGATTATTCGATTACTTAAATAGTCATTAGTGATAGCCCTAAGTAATAATAATAATAATAATAATAATAAAAAAACAATAAATAAGAAAATCCAATAAAAAATTAAAACATATATATATATATGTTAGGGTTAGTTAGGTTTGACCCAAACATGTGACATTTTGAGATTCATAATCTTTTCCAGGGCTGTCACTAACTATTTTGGTAACTGAGTAATCTGTCGATTATTCTGACATTCTATTTTGAAATCGTGATGAACAGTTAGCATATTGAGAAAGATAATGATGTATTCTTCTGTGTTTAGAAATGATTTACTAATGAGATCTGATGAAATGCTTCCCCAGACGAAT
Organism: Cirrhinus mrigala; assembly: GCA_036247105.1. Lineage (NCBI taxonomy): Eukaryota > Metazoa > Chordata > Actinopteri > Cypriniformes > Cyprinidae > Cirrhinus > Cirrhinus mrigala. The sequence goes on along the minus strand of CM070027.1, from coordinate 14,699,626 downwards.
GTTGTAATAAACCCAAACTCACTGCAATATGCAGAGATGGAATTTAAGATGCTCTACACATTTAAATAAATGATAACTGTTGGTGTGGAGCAACATTTACTGTCAACGGAGCCGCTCTTGAGACGCACATACGTAACCAGACTATAGGGACTTTGACTTACCCTACATGCATGTAAATAAAGCACATACATTAAACGTGCATCAAATGTATTTAATTGAATCATAGATTTTGTGAATTCACAATAGCATTATGCTTTATTATGATTTTGAAATGGGTTTAATATGCCTTTCATGGATTCTCGTCCATGGAATACGTCACTTCCAGTATTTTGCTGGTTACTCGACACAGGCAAAATGGAGGATTTTTAAAAATCGAGTACTCTAATTGAATCGAGGAATCGTGACAGCTCTAATCTTTTCAGTTCATCTTTTCACTCAAATTTATTTGCTGATAATAAGTGATAATATAAACATTTGTGTTAAAATAGAGCAATTTTACTAGTGCTTTCAGAATTTAGGAGTTCCACTAACATGTTGTTCATCACTCGAATGGTAAAAATGACGTTCGCAAAGGAACGTTTTGCAGTGAAATGTCACGATCGCCTGTAGTCACATTTTCCATTGTTTTCTCTCAGTGTCCTCCACTGTTTACTGAAGATTCACAACCTCCACCTTCAAGCCACAACAGAATGCTGAGCTTCCAAATATGGGGCAGCGAGAAAGCTTTATGAAGAACAAACACCTCCAATAAGTTCACACGTTATGACCGCACCATCACAAACATTTAAAATAAAATGATGAAAGATCAGCTGCCCATCTCGATGTTACGATGTTCGATGAGGATCCATATTCTGTACCAATTTGAACACCTGATCAAAATGTCTATTGTATTTCCATGCATCACTTCCTGCTACAATAAAAATAAAAAAATTCCATTCTGGTTCTTACAAAAGAAAAACACAGTGGTCTTCAGTTTTTCCATGTAGTAACGTCACATCACATCTCACTTCTAATAATGATAAATTAACATAATTTAATAATAATAAAGTGTGTCTGTAAAAGATGTAATATATGCAAACATATATAAAAATTACATATATTTAAAAAGTCGGTAGCATTTTATGGTAACACCTTACAATAAGATGTCATTTGTTAACATTAGTTAATGTATTAACTAACACGAATGAACAATGAACAACACATTACACTATTGTTTTTCTTTATGTTAGTTAAAAATACATTGTTTGTTCTCATGTTAGTTCATAGTACTTTAACTAATGTTAACAAACACAACTTGCGATTTTAATAATGCATTAGTAAATGCTAAAATTAACATTAAGATTAATAAATGCTGTAGAAGTACTGTTCATTCTTAGTTCATGTTAACTCAAGTAGTTTGTTAACTGTAGTTAACAAAGTCCCATTAGTTAATGTTAATAAGTAACCGTGAGCAATACATTTCTTACAGTATTTATTAATTTTCGTTAACAAAAATTTGACTGTTCATTGTTAGTTCAGGTCCATTAAATAATATAAGTAGATACAACTTTTGATTTTAATAATGAATTAGAACATTTTGAAATTAACACAACCTTTGACTTCTATGTTACCTTACGTAGTTAATGTTAATAAATGGAAATTGACTGTAAAATGTTATTAAAATATCAGATATAAATGTTTTCTACATATTAAATAAATACACTCTATACAAATATATCTCAACCTCAATTTTGGTTATAAACCACGATAAAAAAAAAAAAAAAAAAAACAGCAACAGCTGACCAATGTGCTGTACAATATACTAGAATAAATGGTAACACTTTACAGCGAGGTCCATTAGTTAACTACTTCAGTTAACATGAACTAAGAATGAACTTAGCATTTAATATTAGTCTGTTTATTTCAGCATTTACTAGTGCATTATTGTGTTTGTTAACATTAGTTAATGCACTGTGAACTAACATGAACAAACAATGAACTGTATTTTTAACAAAGATTAATAAACAGTTCGTTCATGTTTATAAAGTTAATATATTTTTTAATGTTAACAAATGACATCTTATTGTAAAATGTTACCGAAAAAAAAAATTATGAAAAAGGTTAAAACCCAACATAAGACATATAGGATGTAAAACCGGACATAAAAACAACAAACGACCGCGGACATTACAAACTGTAGTCTAAAGAGAAAAGATAATGATCTGTTCAAAAGTTTATGTGCGACTACAATGAAAGCTCGATCGCCTCTAGATGTTATATTTGGTTTAAAAAAAAAAAGTTCATACACTGTATAACACATTACATGGACTTTTATTTAACTAAATTACGTCGTAACAATTAATGAAGTAGCCCTCTTAGGCTTTGTCAACTGTTAAACCATTGTTGTAGTAAGAAAACAATCTTTCAAGACGCTTAAAAAGCGGAAAAGCATACCCACACACCACCTACAGATTCAGATGTCAAATGTCATAAACCCTGAATAATAAAATATCAACCTAACATTTAAAACCCCACATTTCGGGAACCATTAACTAGCCTTCATTAGGGCTAACCGACCCTCCAACTTATTAGTTCGTTATAAAAACAGTCTCTAAGCGTTCGTGTCTTAAAGACTCAGCCTTTGATTTTCTCATTCTGCTCTGTTTGAAGACACAACAACCACACACTGACTGCAACAGTTTTTCGCCAAATGCTAATGAAACGGCTGCATTTCAAAGGTTTGACATTTTGTATGACAGTCAAAACGCATGTAGCAAGCAGACTTGAAGTCTAAGTTTTCACCTCTGTGTCTTGAACATGTGTTGCTGTGGGTTTGTGGTGGTCTCTTCTTGGTGTCCGGCACGGCTTTGCACGGATGTGGTTAGATTCAGTTTGCAACAGGAAACACACGGGTTCACACTGCTCTCATTAGTCCTTCATCTCACTCAAAGCTTTATCCATCAGAATGGAGATGGACTGAGAGGCCTCGCTGAAGGTAACAGCTCACTTACTTTAATACTCTTCTGAACTCAACTGTACGACTGATAGAAAACTGCGCAACGTGTATGAAATGCTTAGGAGCAGAAAACTGCTTTTTAATAGCCAATGTAACATCAGGGAAGCTTGTTTTGATCTCATCAGATACTTTACCATCTCTTCACGTGTTATGAATTTAAAAAACGAAGTGAAAAAATGAAAGAAAGAAAGACAGAAACTTTCGATGGTTATATAACGTTCATCATGTGTTTCAGTTCGTTTCTGATTAAAAAAAAAAAAGGTTTATCAAATGCAGAGACGTGACATGGTGCTTCATTGAACCATCGTGTTAAATCATCTTACACACTAGTAATTCTCTTATCTTGCGCTTTAATACTTTGTGCCATTGTGTCAGAGCGGTGAGAGCTGTATTTGCGATCGAGATTAGATAACACTTTGGTTCTCATTTGCTGATTATAGCTTACGTGTGAAAAAATAAAACAAAAATCTGTAACCCTCTGAAAGAGTCTAATTAGATAAAAGAGAGAAAATTGTATTTTCTAATAAAATCTTTTTGAATCTTCAATCTTCAAGGCATGATTGAAGTCCAAAGCCAGCAAGGAGCTCTCCTTGCCATCGTTTCTGTGGCCTGCCTTGGTTGTGTTTATGCTCTCTGTTTGTGCTGCAGAAAGAAATCTTGTAAGTAATCTAACATTACATCACTTTATTAAACATACATACTTTTTCTTAAGTAAGCTGTGGCTTTCAAACTTGATTGTGCAATATACATATATTTAACTTTTTCATCTAATGTTGCTGTATTTTTATTTTAAGCTATGCAACAAGAGGACAATGACCTGTATGACCAAGATGATTTGTAAGAAAAATGTTTTATGTATTTAACATTCATAAATGATGTTAATTTTACTATTTAAAATAACTGCTTTCTATTTTAATATATTTTAAAATGTAATTTATTCCTGCGATCTAACCTACATTTTCAGCATCATTACTTTAGTCTTCAGTCTCACATTTGATCCAAAGTACAGCAAAAGCAGTAAAATTTTGAAATATTTTTACTATTTAAAATAGTACATTTTCTATTTGAATATATTTTAAAATGTAATTTATTCCCGTGATTTAAAAGCTGAATTTTATGGCATCATTACTTCAGTCACATGATCCTTCAGAAACCATTCTAATATGCTGATTTGCTGTTTAAGATTTTTTTTTAAAATTAATATTATTATCAATATTTAAACCGTTGAGTACATTTTTTTTTCAGGATTCTTTGATGAATCGAAAGATCCAAAGATCAGCATTTATCAGAAATAAAAAGCATTTGTAACATTATACACTATACCATTCAAAAGCTTGGAATCAGTATGATTTTTGTATTTTGGGGGAAGAAATGATAAACATTAATACTTTCATTTAGCAAGGATGCTTAAAGTTGATCAAAAGCGACGATAAAGACATTTATAATGTTACAAGAGATTTCTATTTCAGATAAATGCTGTTTCTCTGAACTTTCTGTTCAAAGAAACCTGAAAAAAATTCTACTCAGCTGTTTTCAACATAATAATAATAATAATAATAATAATAGTAAATGTTTTTTGAGCAGCAAATCTGAATATTAAAATGATTTCTGAAGGATCGTGTGGTTGGAGTAATGATGCTAAAATTCAGCTTTGAAATCTCAGGAATAAATTACAATTTAAAATATATTCAAATAGAAAACAGTTATTTTAAATAGTAAAAATATTTCAAAGTTTTACTGTTTTGCTTTGGATCAAATAAATGCAGGCTTGGTGGGCAGAAGAGACTTCTTTAAAAAAAAAAAACAAAAAAAAAAACAAACTAAAATATTACTGTTTAAAAAACTGGACTGGTAGTGTGTGTGTATATATATATATATAGACAGATAATTTATTTTTATTTTACTATTTTTGTTTTTAGCAGTCAAGATTATGCGGAAAGCAGAAAACCTACGACAGGTAAACTACATCTGCTTTTAACACATTCTGAGGGGGAAAATAGCTCATTATAGACTTATATTTAGTGTCAGTGTTTTACTTTCAGAATATTGCAAAACACTTACTTTTACACACATTTTCTGTCAGAGAAAAGCCGACGTTCACAATGTGCTTGTTATTAGCCAAGAATGATTTTATTCATGTCTACTTTTTTTTTTAGTGCTAAGACCAACACAAAGAGAGATGTCTTCAACCTCAAGGTGAGAACTTTTAGCAGTAGTCAGTGCAGCTATTTGTTGTTTATTATTAGTGTTTATACTTTATTTATACTTTATCTAATATATTCTTATTTTGGGTGGGGAGAAATGTTTTTGAGAGGCTGTAATGATTAGCTGAAGAAATGAAGTGCTGTCTTTGCTGAATAGTCATGATAGAGAGATCAAGCGGAAGGATCCTTCTAGCATGATAAATGATAAAGGCATGATAATTTATTTTTCACAGGCGATTACCAACGAACAGGCCTGTTAATAGTAAGTTTTTTTCTTTTTAAATTTGCGATGTTGTGGTATCAATTTAAAATAGATTTATTTTCTAAAATGTATTCTTTTTCCAAGCAGGTGACCACTGGAGTTATCAAAACCTTCCAGATGGTAAGACTCATCATTATTGCGATCACAAGATGTTACTTTTGGTGAAAGACATTTTTATTTTTGTATTCTACAGTAATGCATGTTTTTGTTTTTGCATAAGGAAATGGCATCATGGAACCAACATATGTGTGAGTGTTGTCTGCAAGATACTAATCAAAAAGACTTAACATAAACTAAGTTTTTTCAAAATGATTCTACATTCTGTATTTGATATGCATACATTTTTTTTTTTTTAAATTTATAGGGATCCAATTCCAGATTCGCTTTATGCAAACGATGATGATACAGGTAAATGATTGCTGATAACTAGCATTGTCTAATGCAACCATTTCACACAGTTCACTCTCTTCAGCTGTTCACAAGAAAAATTAGGTCAAATGACCGAGTACCAAGGAACTTGCAAACGTCATAAAACTGTAGATGATAAATGCATAGTGTAAATGCAAAAGCTGCTGAAGGCCACAAATCACACAACTGAGAAAAAAAAAAAAAAATTCCTTGCACTAATGAACAAAATGCTTAAAGCAGTTCTTTTCATGAAATGCTTCATTCGCACTCCTCAGATCAAGATCAAAATGCAGAGACAGGAACATACGGGAATGTTTTTCCAACAACTAAAGTGCGACATGACTCAGGTTGGTGTTTTCAATGATTCTGTTGTTCGTTATAAAAAATTATATTTGGCTTTATAACTTTTATTAATAACATGACATCATATCATGATGTTCATTAACAGTGTCACCTATGGTAACAGTATGAGAATATTTTTTTTATTTTTCTGTTTTTTGTTTGTCTTAAATGTATTTGTTTGCTAGCTCGATCAGAACACTAACCCAGTTTGGTCCCTGGCTCTGTAGATAGATAGATAGATGGATAGATAGATAGATAGATAGATAGATAGATAGATAGATAAAGATATATTCTAATACACAGGTGTTACAGTTATTGTAGGACTGAAAACATTTTTTCGTAGCTTTTAATTTATTTTAATTTTTAGTTAAGTAAATTTTTTTGTTTATTTTTGAATATTTAAAAGACACTGTTGTGCAAAAGTTTGGGATCAGTAAGACTTGTAATGTTTTTTTAAATAATTCTCTTACGCTCATCAAGGCTGAATTTATTTGATCAAAAATACAGAAAAAATAAAAGAAATAAAACATAAAATAATTGTTCCTGTTTTAATATACAGTAATATAGAATTTATTCCTGTAATGCAAAGCTGAATTTTCATCAGCCATTACTCCAGTTTTTAGTGTCACATGATCCTTCAGAAATCATTCTAATATACAGATTTATTAATAGAATTATCAATGTTGGAAACCGTTGCACTGCCAGATATTATTTTGAAACCTGTGATACTTTTTTTTTTTTTTTTTCCAGAATTCATTGACGAATAATAAGTTTAAAAACAGCATTTATTCAAAATAGAAATATTTTTTAACAATATAGTCTTTGCTATAATTTTTTTTGTCAATTTAACCCATCCATGCCGAATGAAAGCATTAATTTCTTTCAAAAAAAAAAAGAAAGAAAATTTACTGACCCCAAACTTTTGAACGGTAGTGTATATTCTGAAAAATTTCAGTTTTAAAAAAAATGCTGTTCTTTTTTACTTTTTATTCATCAAAAATCCTGAAACGGGTTCCCAAAAAAAAAAAAAAAATTAAATTAAAAAAAAATTTAAAAAAAAAAGCAAGCAGCACAACTTTTAGCATATTAAAATGATTTCTGAAGGATAATGTGACACTGAAGACTGGAGTAATGATACTGAAAATTATTTACGTTATTTTACATCAGAATATTATTTCTTTTTTTTTTTCAGTATTTTTGATCAAACAAACGTAGCTTTGATGATGAGCGTAAGAAAGTTCTTAAAAAACGTTTAAAAAACCCTTTTAAAAAATAATAATAATAAAAAAGATTTATGATTGAGAGCAATTTGTGATTTTAACTTTTTACTTGATGTATATATATATATATATATATATATATATATGAAGATTTCAGATGCAAAACCCTCTAAAAGCCACCCTGGCCAAAAATGAGAATGAAAGTGAGTGAATGCTCTCGACACATAGTATACGTCCATCAAATACTTTTACTTCAAACGTGCTAAATACCAGTGTCAGCCCAATCAGAAGTACCGGTACTTAGATAGAAACCCATACTTAGGAGCCTGATAAAAATGCTTATTCTAAAGAAAAACAGATGGATTTAGAGGCTTTTGCATTGGAACTCTATTTATAGATATATATACACACATATACATATTTCTTTTTATTATTGTGTTTGACACGTTTCTACAGATAGCTATGATTATGAAAACTGGGACCAAAGACAAGAGGATGGTAATATGTTCATTATTAATTGATAAAACATTTTTACGATTAACTTAAGACGGCGCCACTCATTTTTTTCCCCCTTTTATACAGATGAACCAGATTACGTGAATGAAATCACACGGTGAACAGGAACCATTTCTGGATCAGAAACAAAATCTCCAAGACATTTTTTCTTTTCACATTTTGATGGCAATAACTTATTAAATTCAAAGAATACTGCTTGAACTTTTAAAGTAGTCAAATAAGATTGAGTCTGGATGTGTGTAGTCAGCTCTGTTGATCAATAAACAATTAATTAACTGTCAATGAACAAACAATATTAACAATAAACTATAAAACGCCTTAAAAAAATGCAACAAAAGGTACTAAACATGAAGGCTACATATGAAGAGAGCTGTGAAGATTTTTTAGCCAGTTTCATAGAGGTGTGACAAATGAGTCAGATCCTGCCCTTTTCATAACAAATGTAACAGCCATCAGGGTAAGAGTCAGGTTTAAGTGGGGGAATATTATATTCAAATAAGCATAAGGTGTAGTTTGGTGTCTGCATCTACTCTTGATAATTATTCCCTCCCTTGTTCTAAAATTGTAATTAGCATCACCAGGTTGAAACTGAAACCTCTAGGTCTGCTTTACGATTTTGTAACGTATTGTACAACTTGGAAATACATTGTTGGAACTGAATCATGCTGTTTGAACTGCTTGAAATTCTCATTAGGTAAATGGAATTAGCCCCAAGTAATCCGACACCAAAAACGGGCCCTCACTCACAAACATCAAAAGGGCTTTGTACATTTTTATTACTGCAGTTTGTCATATTTTTACAGCTGTTTTTTTTTCTCAAAATATAAAAGTCTTACTATATGTCCTGGAGATTTAGACAATGTGGCTGAAGTGTGATTATTTGATAACATCTCTTGTCTTTAGCTTGCATCAGGTGCAGCCGTCTTGCTGCACAGGCGACCCAGAAGCCCGGCCATCTGTAACAGAGAGTTCACCCCTTCTGTCACTTTCATATGTGTGTAGCCAATTTCCTGGGGAATCAAAAGTAGAGTTAGAGTATGATTAAAACAAATATGGCACATTTCTTTTTTTTATTAAGGTAATTTAAACAATTGTCATAACAGTAGGCAATTAAAAGCTCATTCATTTTACACAGAGCAGGCCACCTCATGTGGGCTGACACGTTGAGACCAGAGAACAATGACTACTTATTTCTGTAACATCCCTGATATGTGATACTTTCACATTGACTGGTGAAAAGATTTGTGTGATGCTGCCTCTATTGTGTTTGATCTCACTGCAATATATACAAATAAATTACTGAAATTACTGAACTTTTAAAGCTTGAAGCAAATGTAAACACTGCTTAGTAGTAGGGGTTAAAACCGATTTGCCAATAAAATAATTTAAACTCATTTAAAGAAAGTTTTTGTCAGACCTTGTTATTTCTTAAAGGGGTCCTATTATGCTCTTTTACAAAGTCTTGATTTTGTTTTGGGGGTAAAACATGCTTTCATGCTGGTGGTTTGAAAAACGCATTATTTTTAACATAATTTACATTATTATAATACATTTCTCTCAGCCTGGCACAAATGGCTCGGTTAGTTCTGGGTTTAATGAAGGCCTGCCTTCCGAAAAATGAAATGTGTTGCGATTGGCAAACAGCTTAGACGGTGTTTCAAAGAAACAATTTGTGTACAACTGTTAGCGCAAGCTAGATTAAAGTGATTGTTACATTTTACGGATATTTTTTTTTTTACAAAAAAAAATGCATTGATTCGCTACAGGCCTTTAACCCCCCGGAGCCGTGTAAGGCACTTTTTATTATCGATGGATGCATGCACATTATTGGACTTGTTTTGGACTGATGAGGAGAAACACCTGTCTATGCCTTTCTAAAGCTTGGGAGTGCCAGGATAAATTTGTAATATGACTCTGATTGCATTGGTCTGAAAGAAGGAAGTCATATACATCTAGGATGCATGGAGGGCGAGTACATAATATGCTACAGTAGTGTTGGGTCCTATCATCAGCCTGCGAGATCGCCAATACATGATATTATCGTGCTAATTTATTTAATTATTTACATATTTGTATTTCATTGCCCGAAACCAGCTCCAGCATAAGGCTAAAAGCAGCCTAACATTAACAAAGAACATCATCACTGATTAGCCTAGCCTATTCTAGTGCAAGTTTCTGCTTGTTGAAGTGGCTCTTCACGCTGCATCCCTAAAGTTAGGCTAATCCCCCACCTCGTCCCTACGCTCCCTCCAACAACTCTAATTTCCGTAGACGGGATTTAATTTAATGATATTCTGATGGACCGCGTTGTGACATCATCGCATGCGGAAAACAAACGCTGCAGTCCAAAGGGGCCGTTCGTTGTAGTTCTTGAAAAGAGATGTTTTAAAAATTAAATATCCCCTGAAGGATTACAAATTTAAGAATCTGTTTAAAATATACTGATCCTATGCTAGGTTCCAGTATAACAACATGAACTAAAAAAAGTTATGTATATTGTGACATTCTAAGAGCAGGCAGTCCAGCTGAACATCTGGCAGGTTTTCCCAAGTTAAGTGTGAATTCTAAGCTCAAGGTACAATGGTGCCTTTTGCTTTAGCACCTATGCATTTGAATGACACTTGTATGCTAAATAGATCAAGGCTGGGAAAAACCTTTTACTGGGCTGATTTCCTGTACCACATTTGCATACTTTGTTTAGATTGATTCCACCTCTATGTACTCCTCCCCCTTGAAACCTATATACTCTGCTGTGCTGAGATTTTGTTAGATGACTTTTTGATGACTGCAGCGCCACGCAGCGAGTATCTGAATAAAGAGAAACTTCTGCTTCAAGATATCCAAAACGTCTCCTGGTCTCTAAGAAAAAAATTTCCAACACCCCCTTTGGAGTGGACTTTGAGATTTGTAACTCTGTAGATCTTTTTTATGCCCAAAGATACACACCACACACTGACTAAAATTCAAAAAGTGAAAAAGCATAATAGCACCCCTTTAATTTTGACATTAACTTTCATTTTTACACTACTCTACTTGATCTGTTATAATCTGTATCCGCCCTGAAAAACGCATACCGGTCGACCCCTACTTGGGAGACACTACAAGGGTAATACACACCTTAATATATTCCAGCTTCAAATATTCTGCCATCTGAAAGGTCTTGCACACTCTAAAGATGTTTCCGATGATGTCCTCCGGTGAGTATCCGAGTGACCAAAGCTGCTCAATAATCTGGAGAGAGATGCATTTCTGTCTCATCCAGCGTTTGTCAAACGGATTCTGAATATTTTCTGAATGTTTAGTGGTACCTTGTAGGCTTCATCAATGTTGGCATTGACACAGTGTTCCAGCATGCTTTTAACCAGCAGAGGATGTGGCTCATCACACACCTGCAGAAGCAACACTGTTAGTATTTCACCAATACACTTTTATACTGAAATTATTTCCATGCATTAGAAAGAGACAAAAATAAAAAGTATCCAAAATACCTTGAACACATTTTCACTGTTGATGTAACCAAATCCAGAATTAGTTGACTGCAGGTTATTCAGAGCCTAGATTAAAAATTAATTAATTAATTAATCAATCAATGAATAAATTAATAATAACAACAATATTGTTTATCTAAAATGCACATATTTTTATTAAAGTTATTTAGAGCCTACATAAAAATAAATAAATAAATAAATAAAAAATTACAAAGTAGAAAAACAACAACAATAAATTAAAGGATTATTTCACTTCCAGAACAAAAATTTACAGATAATGTACTCACCCCGTTGTCACCCAAGATGTTCATGCCCTTCTTTTTTCAGTTGTAAAGAAATTATGTTTTTTGAGGAAAACATTTCAGGATTTTTTTCCATATAGTGGACTTCAGTGGTGCCTGTGAGTTTGAACTTCCAAAACGCAGTTTCAATGCAGCTTCAAAGGGCTCTAAACAATCCCAGCTGAGAAATAAAGGTCTTATCAAAAAAAAAAATAAGGGTCTTATTGTATGTCAAAACTCATATTTCATTTTCTGATCCAACTTTAAAATCGTCCTACATCGCTGCAGAATTACCGACCCAATGTTTACAAAGTGAACATGCATAAAAGGTCAAACGGCCTTTACAAAATAAGGTAAAACAGCGATGTGACTATTTTGAGGTTGGAGAAGAAAATGAGATGGGAGTTTTTAAAAAATAACTGATCGTTTCACTAGATGAGACCCTTCTTCCTTGGCTGGGATCATTTAAAGCCCTTTGAAGCTGCATCTAAACTGCATTTTGGACATTCAAACACACAGGCACCAATGAAGTCCACTATATGGAGAACATGCCTGAAATATTTCCTCAAAAAACAATTTCTTTACAACTAGAGTAAGAAAGGGATGAACATCTTGGATGACATAGGATAAGTACATTATCTGGAAGTTTTTGTTCTGGAAGTGAACGACTCCTTTAACATAAATAAAAAAAAAAATCATTATTATAATTGATTTTTTTTTGTCTCTAATCTTAATTATTAAAATGTAAATTAACATATAGTTAGCATTTTAGCTAAACTAAATAATACTAATAATAAAATTTACTTTTTATTATTATTATTATTATTATTTTGTTCATAATACACACATATTTTTCTGACCTGTCTCATGTCCCCTTGAGCAGTGAAGATAATGGCCTCTAGGCCATCATTGGTGACATGTAAGTTCTCCTTCTCTACCACCTCTGTCAGACGCATCATAATCTGGTCATCTCTAAGTTTGCTGTAACGCAGCACTGCACAGCGAGACTGGATGGGCTCTGCAACCACATGATAGGATAAACTGAAAAACCTGTGTGTTATGTGTACACTGGCAAGTACTTCAGTGTTACAGTTCATTTGAAGCATGTCACCAAAGATTTAAATGTCAACCTACTATAAACAGCATTTAGTGTTGTTTGTACCATGCTTCTCACCTATGATCTTATCTGACGCATTACATGCCAGTGCAAAACGTGTGGTTTTGGAGTAGATCTCCATGGTTCTTCTGAGAGCCTGCTGGGCTCCATCTGTCATGCTGTTTGAAAAATACAAAAACATTTGCATGAAGTACTTTTAAAATTCTATATATATATATATATATATATATAGGGTGTGTGACCCTGGACCACAAAACCAGTCTCAAGTCACTGGGGTATATTTATAGCAATAGCCAAAAATACATTGTACGGTCAAAATGATTGATTTTTTTTATGCCAAAAATCATTAGGATATTATGTAAAGATCATATTCCATTAAGATATTTCGTAAAATTCCTACTGTAAATATATCAAAACAATTTTTGATTAGCAATATGCATTAAGAACTTTATTTGGACAACTTTAAAGGCGATTTTCTCAGTATTTTTTTGCACCCTCAGATTCCTTATTTTCAAATAGTTGCATCTCGGCCAAATATTGTCTTATCTTAAACCATACATCAATAAAAAATATTTTTTAATAAAAATGTATTCAGTTTTCAGACTGTTTATAAATCTCAATTTTGAAAAAAATTGACCCTTATGACTGGTTTTGTGGTCCATGGTCACACGCACACATATACATAAAATGTATTAAAAAAATTATATATATATATATATATATATATATTTTTTTTTTTTTTTTTTTTTTTTTTCCTTAAAGGGGTCATCAGATGCCCATTTTCCACAAGTTGATATGATTCTTTAGGGTTTTAATGAAAAGTCTATAATATACTTTGGTTAAAAATTGGTAGTGTAAAACAACACCCTTTTTACCTTGCCAAAATCAGCTCTGCAAAAATCATCTCATTCTGGTCGAGGCTGCTTTAAATAAAAATTAGCTCTGCTCTCCCCACCCCTCTCTTCTCTCTGCTGTTCTGAGAGATTGTTTACTTTAGCCGCATTTAGCAATGCTTAGCCGCTAAACTTGCTAACCAGCACATTATTAGGAAAGGCGATCGCAAAGATTCATAAAAAAAAAAAAAAAAAAAAAAAAAAACCCTCATACTCACTTCTGCTGTAAGTGAAGCTGGATCACAAATGATTCGTGCGAACATAGACGGATATATGTAGATCGGGAGGAGCATTCCCTTCACAAAGAAATGTAATCCACTGCATCTTCAGTGGCTCAGATATCAGGAGTAAATTACGACCACTATGTTCATTACTACATCCAGCAACACAACACCTCAATCGCTCAATCTGAGATATTCTTGTCAAACTTACACCCCTGCTCCGGCACTGACACAAAGAGGGCGGACTGTTACAGCTGATCTAAGGTAAAACGCTCATGTCAATCAACTATCATGGGAACGGCCTCTATCGGTGTGACGTCACAATGACAGGCATCTGAGAACGGCTCGATTTGAAAAAGGGTATTTTTTTTTTTTACAGATTAATTAAAAACCACTGCATGGATTCTTATCATTATAGGGTAGATTTGTACATACACTGCCAACACACATTAATTTTCAAACAACATGTAAAAGCAAACTCAGCATCCGATGAACCCTTTAAGGGAACCCCCGGGGTGTTGAGACTTGTGTGGCTTAATATAAAGTAAATGATGTCTCTTACTGAAATACTTAGTGGAAAACCCATGGAAGATTTACATCACTTTAAAAAAAAAATCTACATTGTTGTATACATATTTTGGACTATGGCACTATCGTTATTTCAGTGACTTGAAATGAGAGCAGTCGGTGAGCTACTACTGCTACCTGTTGCTATTTTTGCCACACAAACTTGTAAAATAAAATAGTGATATAATGCCACATTTTTGGTTGTAAATTTCAGTCGAAGGGCAACAAGGTAAATGATGCAAGTCTTCACTGCTTTCCTAGCAATAAAAACAGGAGAAAACAATGAAAGATGGACAAATAAAACTGGGCGAATAAAACTTCCTAAAGACCTGCGTCTTTGTTCTCCCCACTTTAGCCCTGATGCTTTTGAAGCTTTTAGTAGACCACAGCTACAGAAAGAGCTTACAAAAGATGTAAACATGCTGATGCTTGTCATGACGCCACAGCCACTGAAGGAGCTTTTCTTGATGTGGATTTCACTCCATATCCAGGGGCGTCTAGACTCCTTGTGGAGAAAATCGATGGTACAGCATTTTGGTTTAAGCCTACGCTTATATCCATCACCACCTGTAAGCTCTTTCAGTAGCTGTGGTCATCGTATCAGTATTTTATTTTCCCAGTAAAAACAGCAACAGGTAGTGCCAGTAGCTCACCGAGTGCAACCATTTGATGTTTTTGTAATAATGGCACCCTCCATAATCCAAAATAATGTATAAAGCAATGTGGATTTTTTAAACAACGTAAACTTTCATGGGTTTTCTGCTACTCATTTCAGCAGGAAGCATAATTTATGTTATATTAAGCCATACAAGTTTTAATACCCAGGGTTCCCCTTTAATTTAAATGTACTTTTTGAAGGCATCTCTCTAATATCACCATTTAAATTACATATAAAATTTTTTTTTTAACTAAAATGTATGTTTTTAAGAAAACAATTACTCTTACCTGTCAGCCTCATCCAGGATTATGATCTTGTGGCGACCTTTAGGGAGTGTGACCTTTTGCTGGGCAAACATTTTGATTTTGTTTCTCACAACATCAATTCCACTAAAATTAATAATAGATAAGCATTAATTAACAGACATTAGAATAAGAATATGACCATTCAAAATACTGGATGTGCAGAAAACACTCACTACTTGTACAATCCATTTATCTTACCGGTCATTTGAGGCATTCAGCTCAAGCACAGCATCTTTCATGGCTGGACCAAGAAGAGCTCTAGCCAAACACAAAATGCTGGTTGTTTTTCCAGTGCCAGGAGGACCCTAAAAACAAACGTAATCCTGTTTATTTTAACGCATAATGACAAATATGTCATCCTAGTTATGAAAACATATTTAAACTTACAGCAATGATGATATTGGGCACATTTCCTTCTCTTGCAAACACCTGCAACAATAACAGGGCAAAAGAGGAAACAAAAGCATTTTTACAAGCTTACTGACCACATCAGACAAATCATTAGCCTGACGTTATGTATGTCATACCGACCTCCAGTCTGCTGACAGTTTCTTCATTTCCAACTATTTCATTCAACTTCAGAGGTCTGTATTTTTCAACCCTGTTAGAAATAACACATTTTAATCACAATTATTCATTACAGCGAACATGCAGCTGCAGTGGAAAGAGAGTTTAGCAGTTTAGTTGCTGTAAACGTATCTGCAGCCTCGCTATCTTTAGCGACATTAAAATGATTCAAACACCACGACAGCCTGCTTACAAACAGTCAAAAATCGTACCATGGTAGTTCATAAGCATTTGTTGATGGTTTTGGTGCAGTATCGTTCTTTTTAGACGGTCCGTCAGTTTGATTTTGCTCACTGTCTGCCTCTTTCATTTCAACATCCATGTTGCCTGTGAGTAGCGCGTATTCCCGCCACGACAGGAACAAAACAGAGCTGAAATGACGCCACTTCCGGGAAGGGCAGCTTGTGACGTTTTTATTCATAGAATAATAATATTATTCTAAATATATTTTATTATTCAAAAAAAAAAAAAAAAAAAAAAAAAAAAAAAAAAAAATATTGTAGTGCTCCACAAACTGGAACGGGAGTATCTCACTAAAAAATCTATTGTTTATCTTTCTCTTTGAGATAATACGTTAAAGTAACGTATTGAATTCTGTATTTTACACCAAAATGTTGCAAAATTAACACAATGCTTGAATAGATTTAGCATCGTATATGAGCAAATATTACAAAAGATACAAAAAAAGTTTATTTATTTATTTATTTATTTATGAACTGGCTGACTGACTGACTGAATGGATGAATGAGTAAAATCTGACTTGGTTTTAAGGTTTGTTAAAACTCCTTCCTTCAGAGATCTGTTGCCCAATCTTAAGTTTCTCACACTGAAAAATGGATCAGACTGTCTTTGTGCATTTAAATGTAGGACAATGATCCCTAAAGACACTGAAAACATGAAGATGATAATGGCTTTACTAGCTGCTCTACACAATACACAATACCCGACCCAAAAACAAGAAGTGTAGATACCGATCGCAACAAGATCTGTGTCTGTATGCACAAATAAAAGCTGCGGAGCTGTGGAGATCAGTACATCCCAAACCAAATCACACAGCCTGACTGCACTTGTGCAAGTGACTTTTTATTCATAAAACAAATAAACGAACACTAACAAAATTCTTTACACAAAAATGTGAAAAAAAAACAGGTTTTAAATGCATAAAGTAGTCTATAGTTTTGCATAATAATAATAATTTGAATGATACTTACTGAAAATTTTACAGTAAAACAGCACTGTTAAGACTCAGCAAGAATGACACACTAGTTAGATTAGATTAATTTAACCATCTGATAGCTAAAGCTGTTTGAATTCTCAACCTTCAGAGCATCTGTTGGTAAACTAGAGGTTTCTCAGTAAGTTTGTTCTTGCTCTGTACCATGATATCTGACCCAGGTTTACTCAACATGCTTATCTGCCTGCTGTTCTGTGCTTTAAAGGTGTGGCGGGATCAGGGAAGTTTTCCTTTAGCATTGTGCAAGTGAAGAAAAACTTCTTTGCAGATTGGAACAATTCAAAAGACATTAATATGTAAAGAGAACGGTTTTCAGATCAATGCTCAATGCAGTCAATGTACAATTTTATCCTGAAAACTGTCTAAGTGATCATCAAATGAATTAAACACAGCATGTGCAGGGAATCTCTGTAAGTGCATGATTCATAAACATTCAAAAACTAGTTTGTTCATTTTCTCTTTCTTGATTCTTTTGAATGCGTTAGTCTACTAGTGACATATAAGTCAAAAGATTACATACACCTTGCAGAATCTGCAAAAATGTTAATTATTTTACCAAAATAAGAGGAATCATACAAAATGCATGTTATTTGTAATTTAGTACTTACCCGAATAAGATATTTCACACAAAAAACGTTTACATATAGTCCACAAGAGAAAATAGTAGTTAAATTTATCAAAAATTTCCCCAGAAGTTTACATACACCTGATTCTTAATACTGTGTTGTTACCTGAATGATCCACACCTGTGTGTTTTTTTTTTTTTTTTTAAATCAGCATTTTTGTGTATTTGAACCCTTTCCAACAGTGACTTTAAGATCCATCTTTTCACACTTAAGACAACTGAGGTACTCATATGCAACTATTACAGAAGGTGGAGTGAAAACTTTTGAACAGAACGAAGATGTGTAGGGTACAACGGAACTAAAGGCACCCTCAAGAAAAAAATGTGCTTTTCACTGTGCCCGAAGAATATGATTGCAGAAAAAAACATACGTTTGTATTGAACATTTATAGAGCAACATATTTTGTGTGAAAATAAATCATACAAGTTGTTTATTTTGTTAAAAAATCTCATAAATGTAGGAGGTGGCAAGGGGGGCCTTTTACCCCACACACAGGGGTAAAAGGCCCACCAGCATGGGGTAAAGGGCACACAGTATTGATACAAATACTTTAACTAAAATGTTTTTTTGTTTTTTTTTATGTTTAAGTTAATACTTGTTCAAAACAATCACTTTAGCAAAGTCATACTATTTTCTGCTTATTCTGATAAATAAAATAATTATTTTTTGTTCAATAAATACACTGTCATTAAAATATGCTAATATAAAACATATATTTTAAAATCCAGAAACAAAATCATTTCAAAATGTAAATATTCTGAAAACATCGAAGGAGATCCCATAATAATTTAATATAGATTTACAGGAGTAACAACAAATTTTATTATATGATATGATTAGTAGCATGTTTTTAAATATGATGGTTTCATTCTAAACATAGTGATTATTCCTAAAATAGACACCCAACATAATATCAATAAGTCTAACAATGTCATGTCAACAAATGGAAAAGTCAGCCTTCTATTAAGTATAATGTTAATATTGTGCCTTTTAGCCCCAACAGCAGGGGTGCTTTTTACCCCAAATACCATACTTTTACATATTTGTTATTTAAAAACTGCTGTTTTAATTATCTTAAACAAAACTGAAAATCATTAAGAAGTCTCAAGATATATTTAATAATTTTAGCGATTCTCATTTGCTACTTAAATCTACAACATTTTTAAAAACATCAAATATTAGATCAAGTAAGCACAGAATCGACTTTGCTCTGCTGCTCGCAGTTAATTCCACACTGAAATTGGTTTAATGTATATTTAGGCCAATATATTTGAAAAATGAGCAAAACTATTTTTACTAATAGATTATATATTTACATGAATACATGCAACTACACAGTTTGCCAATTTTTTTTGCTGAACTGCATTTTTGGGAAAGAACATTGTGTAAAATCTGACCTTCACAGAGTCTGTTGGACAATCTGATGTTTCTCACACACGTCATTTGTATGGAGAAACTCCATGTATATAGGTCAGGGCAAACAATCTCTTTTCACTCAACACGCTGAAAACATGAAGGGGGTCATCGCTCTTCTCCTGGCAGTTCTGTGCTTCGAGGGGCTCAATGCTGAGTGCCCCGACCCTGCCACGCTGACTGATGATAATGGAAGCAGGCTCTGCGCTCAAATGTTCGAGCACAGCAGCTACTACTACGCTGAAAGCTGTACTGGCAATTTCTTGTACGTTTATCCTGGTGAAGACACACCCATCATGTCATGGACTTGGAATAACCGCATTTCTTCTGTTGTGGTGGGACGAGGCTGCTCCCTGACAGTGTGGTCTCAATCCAAGAAGCAAGGAACTAAGAAGAAGTTTTCTGCTGGCATCGTGTACCACCTTAAGGAAGTGCCGAAAGGCCTGTTTGGAGACTGGAACGATTCCATCTCAGGATACTACTGCATCTGCTAGACGTGAAGCGTGAGACTGAAAGGACATTAACGTCCTGGGGTCGGCTAAGGCGCCGGCGGGAGCACTAGCATATTTTCCAGATGACAGTGAAAAGTAATGCATCACCTGAATCTGTGAAGGGTTTACTTTTATTTGTGTACACTCACCATATCAATAAACTTTTGTGTTTTTTTTAAATAAAGAAAATATACAGGGTGTCTTTTCAGTCTTCTAAGTCTCCGTGAATATCCAGTTGAAATGCCTCACTAAAATGAACAAACTCAGCGAATACATGACGCACAGACATGAGAGATATATCTATAGAAAGCTTGAAATGTCTACTTTTAAATGAAGTTTTCTTCTTAAACAGATTTTCTGTGTTAAAGCAATCCGTATGAAACCAACCCGATGTCCTGTTCCCCCCTCAGAGCTCATTACCTCTAATTAGATCACGCCCACGCGCTGCTCGCCCTATTGTTATTACGAACATCCACGTGGAAGATGCGCGACGTGACCGCCCACGTCAACTCGTAAACGAAGCAGCAACGTGTTTATGTCGGATACTTTCGTTTTTGGAAGCAGGCGCTGAGAGGAATAAACCTCGGATTTACCCTAGATGACGACGCGCTGATAGGAAAGCTTGTTTATCTCACAAACAGAACGCGAGCGCGGCTACAGACAGCTGAGGAGAACTCTTATGCAGTGTAAGTAATGTTTCTTATTGGCATTAGATAATGTGTTGTTGTGACATAAACTTGAAGGCATTTATTAGTTGGACTTTTCCAAAACTATAATTCCTGACTTAAATGTGTGAAATCGAGTGCAACATTTTGAAATATCATAGGCAACCTTTCACTGCATCTGTAAGGAATCAGGAATGTTTTATGTTTCATAAACAATATGACATAAAAGTAAAGCTAATGTTTAGACGATATAAAAGTAGTGTCTAAGAATGCTTAGACCAATCCTTACTGTTAAATACTCTGTCTGCAAATATCTGCTCAAACGTGCTTATAATGTCCTTTATAATAATTTAGTTTCTCAGATGCTGTTTTTTGTAAAATAATAAATACAAAGCACGTATGCATATGATAGGTATAAATCACATGGGCAATATTACTGACTGCTAATGTAACAATATAGTTGCTCCTGGCCTATCAACATGCTCCCTGATTTGTTTATTTGTTTATTTTAGTGACCAGATACCTGTATGAATATTTTTGGGATAGAAATTATAAAACTAATCATTTTATTTAGCAAGGCTGCTTTAAATTGTTCCTGATATTAATATGCTCACAATTGTTTTTTTTTTTGTTTGTTTGTTTGTTTTGTTTTGTTTTAGTTGTTTGTGATCTGATACCTGCACAACAGATGAATCCTGCAAACTGTTTTTCTCTGAGAGCGCTGTACCAACATGAGATGTCAAAACTCCTTCAGCGCCCCAAAACACCCTCAGACCCCAGAGGGTTAACATATAATGTCAATGGCACAAGAGAACAGCTGTAACCCTGGTGAATCTGTGTTTTCAGATATTCTGCTCATTGTGATTCTGCTCAAGTGAATTAAACTTCACATGTTGCTGCAGGGAATCTCTGCAAAAACGTGATGCAGAAACATTCAAGATCTGGTGCATGATTCTTTTTTTATTGTAGTAAATGTAATGAATCAGTCTTAAGTTTCACAACTTTTTAGTAATAGTCAAATCAGTAAACAAAACGAACATCAGTGCCTGAACATGAGTGCGAGGAGTTCCGATCACATGCGTATGCGGAAATTTCGGATCCGATTTGAACTGCGGATGCGTTAAAATATTTGAACTTCTGCGGCTAGACCGTATGCGACTGCCCGACCGGATGTGATGTATTCTATTAAAAACTATGAGCGTAAGGTTAGAATTACCAATGTTTTGTTCACTTTAACATTATTCTTTAAACACTATTTCTGTAAAATGGTGCTTTAGAATAATTATGGCAGAAAAAAATATTTTATAATTATTAAATTATTATTTATGTTGATTAGCCCAATAAAACCTACTATGTTTTTATTTTGGGGGTCATTTTATTTGTGATGAAACATTCATACATTGATTATATTCATTCAAACAATTAATTTTACCAAGGTGAATATGCCGAGTTAACGGTTGCTGCACGACCAGTTTGAAAGTTCTGTGCGACTGGCACTAGGAGGAGGAATGCGACAATCTTGAGTCGTGTCCAAATGTCGTGTGCAGTGGAAAGGCGGCTTCAGAATTTCCCGGCAAAACTATACATAGTGTTGAGGTCAAAAGTTTACATACACCTTACAGAATCTGCAAAATGTTAATTATTTTACCACAATAAGAGGGATTATACAAAATTCATGGTATTTTTAGTTACTACTGACCTGAAAAAGATATTTCACGTAAAAGATGTTTACAAATACTTAAACGTTAATAGTTCACAAGAGAAAATAATAGAAAAATAAGAAAAATGCACACATCTTAATTCTGTTCAAAAGTTTTTCTTGTTCAAGTCGTTTTTCCTTCTGGATCATCAGTGAGCGTTTGAACCTTCTGTAATAGTTGCATATGAGTCCCTCAGTTCTCCTTAGTGTGAAAAGATGGATCTCAAAATCATACAGTCATTGTTGGAAAGGGTTCAAATACACAAAAAATGCTGAAAAACCAAAGAATTTGTGGGACCTGAAGGATTTTTTCTGAAGAGAAGCAAGCAGTTTTAACTGTTCAGGACAAACAAGGGACTCATGAACAAATATCAATAAAAACAAACAAACAAAAAAACACACACAGCTGTGGAAAACTTTTGAACAGGGTCATTTTTATAAATTCAACTATTATTTTCTCTTGTAGACTATTTGTAAACGTCTTTTATGTGAAATATTGTATTCAGGTAAGTACTACATAAAAAATAACATGCATTTTGTATGACCCTCTTACTTTGGTAAAATAATTAACATTTTGCATTTCTGCAAGGTGTATGTAAACTTTTGACCTCAACTGTAAATATCAACATTTTCAAATGCACATTAAAAACATGTCCTAGCTACTTTTTGAGGGACCCCACAACAAAATATGTTTTCTTTCAATCAGTATTTTTATCTTTTTTCAAGTAAAAACATTAAAACATCTAAACATTTAAAAAGATGTAATATAAGTCTTCAGTCTCCCTAGAATGTGTCTGTGAAGTTTCAGCTCAAAATACCCCACAGATCATTTATTATATAATTTTGAAAATGCCTATTTTGAGTGGAAGCAGAAACACGCTGTTTTCATGCATGTCTCTTTAAATGCAAATGAGCTGCTGCTCCCCGCCCCCTTTTCCAGAATAAGGCTGTGCTTTTACAGCTGGTATTCTGCCAAAAAACATGTATTTGGTTTTGATTATCATGTCTATCGCGCTGAAATCATACGTTTTAATACCATATCA
The DNA here is from genome assembly GCA_036247105.1 of Cirrhinus mrigala. Lineage (NCBI taxonomy): Eukaryota > Metazoa > Chordata > Actinopteri > Cypriniformes > Cyprinidae > Cirrhinus > Cirrhinus mrigala. Next base: position 14,676,411 of record CM070027.1, on the reverse strand, counting down.
GTTTAAAACTGTTTTTCTGAGCGCACACATCTAAAGCACACGCACAGAAAGCGGCTTTTTCTAAAAAACTTCTCTTACATGTCTTAATACACTTAAACTGTCAAATACACCCAAGTTTATGTTAAAAACACTGTTGTTTATGTCTGTGAAGGTAAACAGCTGGGAAAGAAATTGCATGTTTATGTTAGATCTGTGTATTAAGTGACAACAGCGTAATATACAATACCTATACTGCCGTCTTTGCTGTTAATATGACCCAAACAAAAAATAAAAACAGAAAATCACTAACTGCTCTTGGATAAATAATTTCTGTAGCTCTACTAAGACGTTGTTTCTTACTTGAATGCTGCTTTTAAATCCCTAGCGGATTGTGTGTGGCTCACTCAGGGCGGGGTCTCTGCTAATAAAACAGTGTCCGTCAACAGTCATGGGCGGGGCCTGTAAAATGTGATGTCATATTTTACAGATTCTGCAAATGGCTTGTTCTGAGATTGTGGATGATTTATGAGGATTAAAAAAAAGAACATGTAAACATTTATGTTCAAACAACATGTAAAAGTGAATTTTACAGAATAGGTGTTCTTTAAATAAAAAATATGTGTCCTCTGAAAGCAACAGATTTGGCTGTAAATTTATCACATTGTTAGGATATTTAGATTTTTGAAATACACCTTACACAAAAATAACATGTGTGCAGGCTTTTTTACTACAACCACCAGAGGCGAGTTCTGAAATGCTTATCTTAATATTCTAAGTAGCTTTACAGTATGGCACTGAGCCAAAGAGGATCAGGAAATGACTTCAGAACAGTGTCTTTTTTTAGACTGGTAAAGTGACATTTCTGCATATTAATAGCAAACATGAAATGAGTAGTAGGTCTTTTCTTTTCTTTTCTTTTCTTTTCTTTTCTTTTCTTTTCTTTTCTTTTCTTTTCTTTTCTTTTCTTCTCTTTTCTTTTCCCACTCTTTGAATGATCCACCAGTGCCATGATTAAATATTTAAATGCCAAAGCTGATTGTTCAGTGAATTTTCAGCACCAGGACTGGATTTAGCTACATTTCTCACATCTGCACAGAACATGTAGATCAATAAATTATGTCTGAAAACAGCTGCTAATGAGCCAGTTGACATTAAAGCCCTGGAGAAGAGCTTTGAGCCACCTGCAGCGAGCTCAACTAGCAATCCTTCCCCAGGTACTAATGATGAGAACTGAAACACTTAACCGCAGCTTCACTTTCTCTCTGGGTTTCACAGTCCTCAGGTGGGATTCATATCAGGAGATCAGCAAAAATTTCAATATTTCATATATCACATGCAGGATAGCTATCAATACCCATCTGTCTTCACAGTTTGCAAACATTTGTTGGAGAAGCACATGAAAATCATTATTTGGTTCATCTTTATCCTAGACCCCAGGCTTTATTCTATTTTATTTAAACCCTCTTGCATGAATTATTTTTAGTTACTTCAGTTCAATAATTAAATGCAGTTTTATATGCCTGTTGAAATGGCAATTTTTACTCAACATAATAGCTCAGTGCAGCTCATTGTGGTGGCAGGTATCACTCATACGCTATTATGCATGACTGAGATATTCAGCTGAAGGTCACACCCCATGATGCCTGTGACTTGCCTCTTCAGCCCAATATGGGGGAGGAATAAAAGCTAATTAGGAGAGGCGGCAGCTTTTCCCATCCCTCTACTCCTTACTATATCTTTATTCAGTCCTGCAGGTCGTAATGTGTACAACAAACAATCTACGATAAAAACGACTTGTCTTCTGCCAGCAGCATCAAAGGATAAATCTGGATCAGCTGTGGTAAGTCATTAAGATACATAAGCAGCATGCTGTATTAAATCTAGTTTTCTATGAACATGTTTTTTTAGTGCTCTTAATTCAAAGTGTACTTTAAATCTTGGAGCAACGTACATTTGTTAGTTAAATTAAGTACTTGAAGTAGTTGTTATAACAACATCTAGTATGTAATGAAACTGTAATATAATATGACAAACAGTTACATTGTATTTCATTGCTTTGCAACTGCATAATTCAAATTTTGGTGGTGCTTAGATTTCCATATGGAAATCTATGTTGCTAGTAACAAAATGTCCTTGTTCTACATTTCTGAAAAAATAAACATAAAAAAATAAATGCCCTTAAAACTTTTCGAAAACTCATTTTAGAACATCTCAAACAACATATGTGACCCTGCACCACTAAACCAGTCTTAAGCTGCACGGGTATATTTGTAGTAATAGCCAAAAATACATTGTATGGGTTTAAATGATCAAATTTTCATGCCAAAAATCACTAAGATCATGTTCCATGAAGATATTTTGTGAATTTCCTACCATAAATATATCAAAACTTAATTTTTGATTAGTAATATGCATTGCTAAGGACTTTATTTGGACAACTTTAAAGGCAATTTTCTCAATATTTGGATTTTTTTGCACCCTCAGATTCCAGGTTTTCTAATAGTTGTATCTCTGCCAAATATCGTCCTATACACCAATGGAAAGCTTATTTATTTTAAAAAAAAATTGACCCTTATGACTGGTTTTGTGGTCCAGGGTCACATATTGTTCAGCTTCTTGAGCTAAAAGTATGAAATTGTGACGTTAATGTTAAAAGTGTGAAGCGCATACTATGACTTTACATTAACAAGTGAGCAGATTATTTGTGGTCTCCAGAGGATTTCTGCGCTCCTTTGTTTCACCTCTCCCACTGAGCCTCATGCAAAACACAACCAGCTGAGACCCAGCAAAACAATTACTGAAATCTGCAACAGAGATGTCTTTAATAGCCTAGAGGAGCCAATAGCGTTGTCTTCTTAGGGAACTAAACCATCAGACATCTAGATCTGGAGGTGAGTTGTTATCTACCAGATGCATTTAGCTGGACTCTCCTGGGGTTTGTTTTTGCTGTATTCCTGCAGGGTTAATTTGGTGTCTACAAGAGAGCAGAATGTCTAATAACATGGCCAAGATTGCAGATGCACGAAAAACAGTGGAACAACTCAAACTGGAGGTTAATATTGACAGGATGATGGTAAGACATGTTTTTATGCTAAATAATTGATGTTAGATTTATTCAACTAACATGCACAATTACAAAAGCCATTATTCAAGAGGAAAGGAAATGCACATTTATGGGATGTGTCTCTGCACAGGTATCTAAAGCGGCAGCTGAGCTGATGGCTTACTGTGAGTCCCATGCAAAAGAAGACCCTCTGGTGACCCCCGTACCATCCTCAGAGAACCCCTTCAGAGAGAAAAAGATTTTCTGTACAGTTCTGTAGATGTTGTTTATACTCCACAATGTTCATTGTATTATTTTCAAGATATTCCCAAGCCTATTTTTTCATTGATTTCATTAAAGTTAGTTAAATGTCAATAAATCTGAATAATCTCTCTAGGCTAAAAGAACAGGGTTCTTTCTGTTTTGGAATTTTCATTCATCCAGGTCATCGTTCAGATTGAGATTTCCTCATGGTGGCGCTACGGTTTTAAAATGTTTGTTCATCTTCGTTCATCCATACAGCTGCTATGAGTGTTTGGTGAGGTTGCTCAGCCCACACAACAGCAATAAAACAAGACCGAACAAAGTTCATTCTGCTTAAGGTTTGTTTGTTGTATGTCCCTGTGTATCAGCTTCCGTGAATGGTTTATATATTAACTTATATTAACCTTTATACAAATTCATCAATACCTGCATACCTAAATTGACATTTTACCATTTTCGTTTTTAAGATAGTCTCCATAACGATATAAAAGCTAATAATTAAACACAAAAAGTATTTTTCATATAACGCAGCTCCGTATAGAAAAACATAGTTGGCGCTAACCTAGGAGGTGGGCGTGGTCATTTTTTTATAAGTTGCACGGTGCTGTCAGTCAAACTCAGGAGGGGCGGGGTCATCTTTCATAACGCAATGCAGGTGAGCAGGTGCGCTTTTTGAGGACAGGTTACTAGGATATTCACATCACAAGAGCACTGGGCGCCCCGCCGTGACAACAAAGGCCTGAGTGAAGGTAAACAAATAAGATTACACCATTTAAGAATAAATTCTACATAGTCATCTATTGCCTAGAATTAAATAATAGAAATACGTACCAGAGATGACCAATTTTATAGACTATATGAATACTAATACTGCACAGTTTTGAGCTCAAACAATTATTTAGTTTGTCTAAGGGTGATTTTTATTATATTTAACTGTATATTAATTACATTTAGGATAGTAACCGTAGTTTAATTTAACTAGAATTATTGTTAGCAGTATAAAATTATCTCAAGTTTAAAATTTGAAGTCTCTTTCAAACAACCAAGAGATTTTCAAAAAAGAATCTGTCGAAAGATTTGTGTAAAGATGTAAATAATTCTTTAATCTTTTTATGAAAGTGGTCTCTACCGCATTTACAATTGCAGTAGCAATAACTAGTAACTATTTTATATATTTAGTTATATTTCATTCGATACTGTGGTTAGCTACTATGGTAAATCGGATTCTGCTTAGACTACTGCGCAGAGACAACAGTCAACTTGATTCCTTGCAAGACAATGAGCTCTCCCACACACACGCGAGTAAATAAAAGCGCTTCTTACCTACCGGGAAAAACTTGATTTCCAACCTGACTGACAGAAAATGACTTGAACCGTCAAGACAAAGGTGACAGCAGCGAGGAGAACTCGCTTAGTTGCTTAAGATTTAAAGGTTTTAATGGTTTGATGGCGGGTCAGGGGTGCAGCAATATTAAAAATGGATTATATGAATTTAACTATGTCTGATCTTTACTGGAGCTTTGTAAGTAAGACAAATCGTTTATAGTTGGTATCGATCCCAACAGGTTTTAATATTTTGCTGATATGAGCACCCTAACTGTACATTCCTATCAATAACATTATTCATATCTACATATTTCTTTACTTAATGATTATCAGAGAACCGCCTGTTGTGATAGCTTTAAGTAATAAAGGTTTATCATACTGAACTTTGGTTTGTATGACACAATGACTGATGTCCAAGTCATATGAAAGCCAGCTTTAAACAGCATTCCATCTGCTGGATGCTATTTTTATGTAGGTTTTTGTTGTAGCTGACATTTAAATGTTTACATATTTGACATTTTTTTAATAGTCATCATTTTTTTTAAAGGGGGCAGAATGGCCAACTTCAAGGGACATGCATTACCTGGTACATTCTTCTTGCTGTTTGGCCTGTGGTGGTCGATAAAGTACCCGTTCAGACAGATACAGAAGAAAAAAGACAGGCAACATGGAGACAGAGGCAGACAAATGCGCACTGTACTCTTCAACCGCATCGATTTAAGCGAAGGAGCTCTGAAGATCTTTTTTGCATTTGTTGGTGAGCTTTGAATCGCATACACAATCCCTGGCTTCATTTCTGACTTCTTATAATGGTAAAACAATGAGGATGGTGTGAGGTAAAATAATCACTGTGCTAATAAAATAAACATTTCTGGACATATACAGTTGAAGTCAAATGTTTACATACACCTTGCAGAATCTGCAAAACATTTATTATTTTACCAAAATAAGAGTGATCATACAAAATGCATGTTATTTTTTAATTTAGTACTGACTTGAATAAGATGTTTAAATAGTAAAAAGTCCACAAGAGAAAAAATTACCCCTTTCAAAAGTACACTTGATTCTTAATACTCTTGTTACCTGAGTGATTCACAGTTGTTGTTTTTTTTTTGTTTAGTGATAGTTGTTCATGAGTCCCTTGTTTGTCCTGAACAGTTAAACTGCCTGCTGTTCTTCAGAAAAATCCTTCAGGTCCCACAAATTCTTTGGTTTTTCAGCATTTCTGTGTATTTGAACCCTTTCCAACAATGACTGTATGATTTTGAGATCCATCTTTTCATACCAAGGACAATTGAGGGACTCATATGCAACTATTACAGAAGGTCCAAAAACTCATTGATGCTCCAGAAGGAAAAATGATGCATTAAGAGAATGGGGTGAAAACTTTTGAACAGAATAAAGATGTGTACATTTTTCTTATTTTGCCTAAATATCATATTTTTTCATTTAGTACTGCCCTTCAGAAGCTACAGAAGATACTTACATGTTTCCCAGAAGACAAAACAAGTTAAATTTACCCTGATCTTCAAATTCAAAAAGTTTTAACCCCCTGGCTCCGTATGCATCGCTTTTCCTTCTGAAGCATCAGTGATCATCTGAACCTTCTGTAATAGTTGCGTATAATACATTTTTATAAATTCAACTTATTTTCTCTTGTGGATTATATGTAAACGTCCTTTATGTGAAGTATCTCATTCAGGTCAGTACTAAAAAAAATAACATGCATTTTGTATGATCCCTCTTATTTTCATAAAATAATTAACATTTTACAGATTCTGCAAGGTGTATGCAAACTTTTGACTTCAACTGTATCTTGAGAATAGTTAATGAATTGTTTTTTTGTGCAACACCAAAATAGACATTTAGCAGAATGTCCAAGCTGCTCTCTTTATTAGACAGTGAATGGGGACCAGGATATGTCAAGACAAAAAATGTACCAAAAGTGGATGGAAGTCAACATTCACTGAAAATCATGTTTTAGAAATCCCTGGTCGGTTGAGGTCACCATTTACTTACATTGTATGGAAAAGAGCAGCTTAGAAATTCTGTTAGAAATTTCCCCTTCACTCCTTAACTCAAATGTCAGTAGCACTCTATCTTACAGTCCTGTTCCTCATGTACAAACTATTTACTTATTATAGTAATTACAATAACTAAGTAATAAGATACTAACTTGAATATACCCCATGTAGTTACCTTATATTACCAAATACTCATAGGGATCATGGCTGAGCAGTTTGTGCCTGATGGCCCTCATGCACATCTGTATAAGGATGGCTGGGTGAAGCTGATGAACTGGCAGCACAGCACCATGTACTTGTTCTTCGGTATCTCTGGCATTGCAGACGTTCTCAGCATGACTTCTCGCCACGTGCCAGTTGGTCTTGACCGCCTCTCCCTTTCTTTAGCTCTCTTTGTGGAAGGTATCAAGCAAAATGAGCCATTAGTGAAGTAAATATGTGCAGTGATAGCCAGCCACTGAGTTTTCTGAAATGTCATTGCATCTCTCTCCCAGGGTTCCTTTTCTATTTCCATGTGCACAATCGTCCTCCTCTGGACCAGCACATTCACTCTCTGCTTCTGTTTGCGGTGTTTGGTGGAGCCGCCAGCACAATGATGGAGGTGTTTAAGCGAGAAAACATAGTGCTGGAACTGCTCAGGTGCAGTTTGGCCATCCTACAAGGCACATGGTTTTATCAGGTAAAGATCTCAAACTCATAGCAGAAGAAAATTCTGGTTTAAAATGAGAATATTGATATACTTGTTACGTTTCAGATTGGTTTTGTGCTGTATCCTCTAAATGGAGTAGAGTGGGATCTGGAAAAACATGACAACATCATGTTCGTCACCATGTGCTTCTGCTGGCATTACGCTGTGGCTCTTCTGATCGTGGGCATCTGCTACTGTAGTGTTTTTTGGTGAGTGGACACCATTTTGGATGAATCAAAAAGTTCCCACTGTTTCAGTGAGCTTACATTGTGCTCATGATCTTTCCAGGGCTTCAAAATGGTGTGAAAGAAGGCAGCTAGGCGATATGGAGATGGGCCTCAGAAAGTGCACTGCTCCAGATTCTAGCTCCCAGAAGGCTTTGCTCCAGGAATCAGATGAAGAGTAGTGATGACTCCCAAGACTGAATGCACTGAATCCAAAGCTTTTTGCCCTTTTCTCTTTCTATAAGACTACACAACCAGTCAAAAGTTTTTGAACTGTAAGATTTTTAATGTTTTTTAAAGAAGTATCTTCTGCTCACCAAACCTGCATTTATTTGATCTGAAGTATAGCAAAAGCACTAAAAATGTTAAATATTTTTACTATTTAAAATAATTGTTCTCCATTTGAATATATTTTAAAATGCAATTTATTCCTGTGATTTCAAAGCTGAATTTTTAGCATCATTACTCCAGTCACATGATCCTTCAGAAATCACTCTAATATTCTGATTTGCTGCTCAAAAACACTTATTATTATGTTGAAAACCGCAGAGTAGAACTTTTTTCAGGTTTCTTTGATGAATGGAAAGTTCAGAAGAACAGTATTTATCTGAAATAGAAATATTTTGTAACATTATAAATGTCTTTATCATCACTTTTTGATCAATTTAAAGCAGCCTTGCTAAATAAAAGTATTTATTTCTATCATTAAAAAAAAATATATTGATAATATTAATAATAAAAAATGTTTTCTTGAACAACAAATCAGCACATTAAAAGTTTTACTGTTTTTTTCCGTACCTTGGATCAAACAAATGCAGGCTTGGTGAGCAGAAGAGACTTCTGTTAAAAAACTTTTGACTGGTAGGATATATGAGTTTTTGTTTGCATCATTTCACTGCAAAAGATGTGCTTGTGCTGAAAATATCACATCAGAATGGACTTGTAAATAATGTGGTTGTCACAGGTGTCAGACGCACCTGCAAAACCCAGAAATTTGCCAAACGAGATGTAAAAATAGATCATGATATTCTTTTAGAATATCAAACGCGTTTGAATGATATTCACTCCAATATACCTAGTTGCATAATGATGCATTCACATGTTTTCTAATAAAATGTTAATGAAGAATCTACAAGCATATAATTGTTGTCAGTTGATTCATGTTACTGGCCGCATCATGTAAACGAAGTGGCCCAAACCAGGCAAATTGTTTGTTTTACATATACACAATTTAAATGCAGGGTTAAGCCCTAGATTCGGTTTGGTTGAGTTAACGTGACAGTTGTTTTGTTTTGATTTGTTTCGTTTAGCAGAATCATTTATTTATTATAACACAAACAGTGGCTACTGAATATAAACAGTACTTGTTAAATTACATTTCTTTCGAAGAACGTAAAATATAAAAAGCACAAATAAACTGGGTACACGTCAACAGCGTATTGAGAAAGGCCATTCACTTTAACCTAGATCACAGACTAATACAAGCTGGCATTACTTCCCGTATATTATATCTGATTAACATCCACATTATATTTCCTTTCTCAGGAACTTCAGCAATCAGCATATAACTGAAATGCTGGGAACAAAGTTCCTGAAAAAGCTACGTCAGGACAAGACCAGCACTTAGAATCTGACACTGTTTGCCCATATCCAAGTTTCATGGGAAAGCAGAGTAAAACTGTTTATGTTTTGAGGTCTATGCTTTTTCTTTTAATGATGTTTATGATGAGGCTAGAGCTATGGCCTTTAACTATAGTAGGTCTCACTGAGGGTCCGGGTTTGTCTTCGGCGAGGGCGCGGTAGAAACCACCACTGTCGACACTGTGGATTTCGGAGAACTGGCAGCTGTGCGCTGTAGCTGCTGAGCCGGTACCGTCTGGATTCGAACCTGGGGCATAGAAACATATTTGGTTAACTCACACTTATGGTTTGGCTTGTAAGACCAGTTTTAGTTTGTTTAGGAGTCAGATGGAGAGTCTGATGAGTCAACCTGTGTGGCTTGTCCCTGCTGCTGTAGCTGCTGCAGCTGTTGAGCAGTTACAAAGCTGACAGGCTTGTTCCCAGCAATCAACTTGGTGCCTGCTGGCATGGTAGTCAGGATAATGTTCCTCCCCAGATTGCTGATACTAAAAACAAAAGACAAATTTGCCATTTTAGCTAATAGGGAACCTAAATAAAAAAAAGCCTGCAATTTAAGATTGATGTTTTACTAGGGCTGGGTTTTGAGACAAATTATTTTGGATATATATCAGCTACAGTACATGGTGGATTTTCTCAAGAAAGAACTCTCAACTAATGCTGTAAAATATACATGGGAGTCAGTTGGTACTACATTACTATAATATTAAAGGTTAAATTTATAATACTAAACTAAACTATAAGTTAACTTTAAATTACAGAATTTTATTTCTTCTCCAATTTGTTTTTGAAATATAAACATTTAAATGGCGCCTGTCATAAACTCTTTCAAACTTAATTATTGAAGAACAGTAAAAATTGTAATGAATGTGTTATATGGTGCATATATTTAGCAAAATGCTCCTCTTTGGAGTTAATTTTTCTAGCTGACTAACGGGTTTATGGTCACCGAATATGTTTTTTCTGAGGTAAATTTGATGTTACGTGACATTGTTTACAAGTTGTTACACTGACATCTTTCCGCAGTTAAAACACCGATTGAGCGATTACATGAGACAGGATACGGACAAGTTGTACTCTTTCTTTTAACATACCTTTGAATGTTCATTCATGTTTATTTCATGCTGAAACTGATACGGAAGCGACGAGATGATCAGTTCACGCTGCCGCTCCTCTTAAATTGAGGCGCTACAGCGCCAAAATGGTATTTATTCTTTGAATATCGCAATAAAATGGACAGAATTTGAAATCTGAGACTTTGCGATTTATAAAGGGTATGCACTTATGTCACGATTTGGTCGGTTACCCGGATGCGCACCCATATTGGCAACACTCGGATGTAAACAACAGCACTGATTGTACGGTTAATGTACTACTAAATACATTGTTCTGCTAATTTATGCTGTCTAAACCACGGAAAAAACATGTGGAAGTTGTTAAATCATATGGAAAAGGACTTAGTAAACAGGAAAGGGTGCAATATTTTGACAAACTAAAGTTAATAGGTGGTGAAAATACATACAAGCAGTATTAATTACGATATTAGCCTGATATTTAACCTACCCGATTGGAAATTATGAGAACAAAGACGAATGTTGTCAAGATTCTTGTGCTGGAAATCCTGGTTCAGTTTGGCCAACCAAATGTTTTGTTCATTAACTGAAAACAGGCTAGACTAATCGACTCTTGGGATTTAAGAATCAGTACTGTTTTGTGAAAATGGGAATCAATTGAAATCAAGAAATCTTTTTTTTTTTTTTCTTTTTTTACCCAGCCCTACTGTTTACTATTAGATGATGAAACAGAATGCTCACTTGGTACTTAAGTTCCCTTTAAGAATGGGAGTAGTGACCACACTCTTATTTTTCAAGGGTTGACTGAGGACAGATAGAGGCACTGTGATCCTTGTGGGAAGTTTTCCCTAAAAAGAGCAAAGATTAGAGTTTCAATCATTATCGTAACAAGCAGTTATGCACAACAGACAGTGGCTCTGCTCCAAAGCCTAACTCCATCCTAACTGAAATTAAACCCCAGATTTGCAGCACTCCGTAGTGTGTGAATGATGTGCTACCATAATAAGCATATTAGAATGATTTCTGAAGGATCATGGGACACTGAAGACTGGAGTAATGGTTGCTAAAAATTCAGCTTTGCCATCAGAGAAACAAATTACACTTTAAAATATATTAAAATAGAAAATCATATACTAAAAGATGAACTTACTGCTTGTGTGGCTACTACAGTAGCACTGACCGGCACCTGTCTGACCGTGGCCCCGGCAGTGCCCAGTGAAAGTGTAGAGCCTGTGCCTGCAGGGCCCAGCGTCACGCCTTTGGCCCCTCCCACTCCACTGGTGGCTATGGTAACAGTGGCCGCCCCTGATGAAACTGTGACAGGCTTTGTACTTGTGGTGGTAGTGCTGATTGAGACAGTCTGACCTTGTTTCTGAGGGATCACCCCAAGGTTTGGCACTATTCGAATAGTGGTGCCTGCTTTAGAGTCGGACGAGGTGACTGTTGACAATGTGCGGGCCTTGGGGTCAGCCATAGTGACGGCCAAGGCGGGCATGAGGCGGATGGCAGTGTCACAGGCGGCTTTCAGCTCCGGGTGAACCTTCACTAGGGTGGTTGGTGCTTTGCCACCTAAGTTCTCAGCTGTGGCGGAGGCAGCGGTGTTCGATGCAGGAGGTGATGGCTGGGGTGGAGACACATGTAGTGTAGCAGAGATGCTCTTGCTGCCTGAGCTTGTAGCACTGCTCAGCATGTCTGGAGTGAGTTTGACAGTGGCCACCGGAGATTTAGTGAGGGTGGCCATCATGTCCGGAGTGATGCGAAGTACCGTCTGACCTTTGGCGTCGGTCGTAATTGAGGAAGGGGGCAAGCGGAGTACATCCTTCCCTTGAATGCGAAGGTTAGTGGCAGTGAGAGGGATCCCTGCCCCACTCTGGGTCTTCACACCTAACTGACCAGTGATTGCAACCTGAATGAAACAAAAGTGAGTGAGATTCAACATAAAAATAGACGGGTTAAAGGGTCACCCAAAAAATGAAAATTCTGTCATTAATTACACACCCTTATGTTGTTTCAAACCAATAAGACCATCGTTCATCTTCGGAAAACAAATGAAGATATTTTTAATGAAATTCGAAAGCTTTCTGACCGCACAAAAAGTATTCTTGAAGCTTCATAAAATTATGGTTTAACAATTGATGTGACATGGACTTTTTTAATGATGTCCTTACTATCTTTATGGGCCTGGGAACATTTCAGTTGTGTTGCTGTCTATGCAGGGTCAGAGAGCTCTCAGATTTAATCAAAAATATCTTAATTTATGTTTTGAAGATGAACAAAGGTCTTACAAGATTGGAAAGACAGGGTGAGTAATTAATTGCAGAATTTTCATTTTTGGTTGAATTAACACTTTGAGTAAGCGTAAGATGACAGCAAAGGTACTCTAAATGCAAAAACAGGCATATCTAATGTACAGTTGAAGTCGAAAGTTTACATACACCTTGCATGTTATGAAAATAAGAGGGATCATAAAAAATTCATGCCATTTTTTATTAAGTACTGACCTGAAGAAGATATTTCACAAGTAATAGTTGAATTTATAAAAATTACCTCGTTCAAACGTTTACATACACTTGATTCTTAATACTGTGTTCTTACTTAAATGATTCATAGCTGTGTTTTTTTCTTTAGTGATAGTCCTGAACAATTAAACTGTCCGCTGTTCTTCTGAAAAGTCCAGGTTCCACAGATTCTTTGATTTTTCAGCATTTTTGTGTATTTAAACCCTTTCCAACAATGACTGTATGATTTTGAGATCCATCTTTTCACACTGAGGACAATTGAGGGACTCATATGCAACTATTACAGAAGGTTCAAATGCTCACTGATGCTTCAGATAGAAACACGATGCTTTAAGAGCCTGGGGGTGAAAACTGTTTGAATTTGAGGATCAGGGTAAATGTATTACTTTTGTCTTTTGGTAAACATGCAAGTACTTTCTGTAGCTTCTGAAGGGCAGTACTAAATGGAAAAAAAATATGATATTTAGGCAAAATAAGAAAAATGCACACATCTTAATTCTGTTCAAAAGTTTTCCTCGTTCAAGTCGTTTTTCCTTCTGGATCATCAGTGAGTGTTTGAACCTTCTGTAATAGTTGCATATGAGTCCCTCAGTTGTCCTTAGTGTGAAAAGATGGATCTCAAAAATCAGTCATTGTTGGAAAAGGGTTCAAATACAAAAAAATGCTGAAAACTCAAAGAATTTATGGGACCTGAAGAATTTTTCTGAAGAACAGCAGGCAGTTTAACTGTTCAGGACAAACAAGGGACTCATGAAAAACTATCACTAAATAAACAACAACAAAAAAAAACAAACAGCTGTGGATCATTCAGGTAACAACACAGTATTAAGAATCAAGGCTGTGTAAACTTTTGAACAGGGTCATTTTTGTAAATTCAACTTATTTATTCTTGTGGACTACATGTAAACATCTTTTATGTGAACTATCTTATTCAGGTCAGTGCTAAATAAAAAATAAGCATTTTGTATGATCCCTCTTATTTTAGTAAAATAATTAACATTTTGCAATCTACAGTTGGATATCAACTGTAGATGTCCAACACTGGATCTAAACATGCATCCACAGTTTATACCTGGTGTAAACAGAGTATAATGCACTCTGACTCAGTCTGTACCTGTTTGATAATATTCTGGCTGCTGACACCCTGCAATACTGCAGGTGACGTTGGGTTGTGTGCCGGACTGGCGGGGGAGCTTGTCTGAGGTTTAGTTACTGTGACTGCAGACGCAAGACCTGGAACCGTAAGACTGGCCTGACCCCTTGAAGCCTGCACCTGTATGGGACTTCCTGCAGACTGGCCTCTCAGTGGCAGAGACACCACCGCCTGCTCAAAGACAGACAAACAAGAATGTAATACAGATTCTTGATTAGATAGAGTCAGACACGTCATCTGTTTATACTACACTGAACACACACACGTTAATGTAATCTGAGATGCTGTAGTGCACCTGCGTGATGTTCTTTCCGTGAGCCACAGTGACAGGCACCCTGATGTGGTGAGGGCTCTGATGCACTAACGTGGCTGCCTGGCCCGCAGAGGATGTTTGAAGACCAGGCTGGGCGGTGACAACTCGCACCTGAGGCAGAGAGCCAGTGGCAGCAGAGTGTGCCACTACCCGAGTTGCAGGCTGCGGAGAGGCCTGCTGGGAAACCTGTGGATTAGGCTGACTGGCAGAAAGCAGTGTTCCTAACTGAGGCATGGTAGGAGGAGACACCAACAGGACACTGTGGGTAAAAAAAGAGAAATTAAATTAGTCATTAAAGTCAAATAATAAAGAATGGAGCATGTGAGTAATAAAAAAGCAGCTGAATTTTAGCTTTAGCTTTGACTTCACTGAAATTTTGTCCAAATTTGTCTTTGTGAAATACACATTAAAGAAATAGTTCAACCAAATAAGGAAACTGTGTCGTTCCCTCACCCTCATGTTGTTTGATACCTGCATGACTTGAAAAGAAAAGGAAAGACTCTAAGAATTTCGGTAAACATTTTTGGAATTTTCTAATTCTGAATTTCCTCAGTGTTCCACAGACGTCAGCCAGTCATATCGGTTGTGAAGATGAAAAAATGACGACGAGATTCTCAACCGAAAAGGAACTGGTATTTGCCAGATTAGCTTTTAAAGAAAATTCTTTCTTGGCTGTTTATCAGCTACTGACCTGGGATTGCTTTTGATGGGTTCTGGGGCGCCTACTTTGGTTGGAGTAGCTGCTGTGGGAGGGAGTGGTGATTTAGGGGTTCCAGGTGTGCTTGGTGTAGGGGTAGTAGGAGGTTGAGACAAAGTGGCTGTTGCAATCGCTACTCCTTCACTCCCTGAGCTCTGACCAGCCTCTGCAGCTCCATTCTTACTTCCTGGCTCCTTACCACCTGCCTTCTGTATTACACGCGAACATAAAAACACAGAAAAACATAACCATATGCAACAGGTGATGCAAATCAGCATGGACCAACAGTGACGCTTTACATTTCAAATTAGTGTGAGACAACAATGTCATGGATGAGTGTGGAAGAACTTACAGGTTTGGGTGCTGGTTTAGGCTTCTGCTGCAGAGCTTTCTTGGCTTTTGCAGCTGCAGCCTGGGCCTGGTGTATTCGTTCTGATGCGAGAAAGATATTCGAGTTTAATATCTGGACTGTTTAACACTAAATTAAGCATGCATCTTTGCTATGCCATAACTTGCATAGTTATTCAAGAATCAGGAAAAACTCAGGAAGCATCTGTTGTGCAGGGACGTGTCTCTTAGATGGGAAATGTTTTTAGTGTTAACTAAAGCTAAAATTATTAAAAATAATTTTTGGTCACTGAAATTAAGCAGAAATAAAAAAATATAGAAATGCACTACTAGTCAAAAGTTTTTGAACAGTAAGATTTTTAATGTTATTTTTTTAAAGAAGTTTCTTTTGCTCACCAAGCCAGCATTTATTTGATCCAAAGTACAGCAAAAACAGTAATATTTTGAAATATATATATTTTTTTACCATTTAAAGTAACTGTTTTCTATTTGATTATATTTTAAAATGTAATTTATTCCTGTGATTTCAAAGCAAATTTTTAGCATCATTACTACAGTCATATGATCCTTCAGAAGTCATTCTAATATTCTGATTTGCTACTCAAAAACATTTATTATTATTATTATTATTATTATTATTATTATTATGTTGAAAACAGCTGAGCAGATTTTTTTCAGGTTTCTTTGATGAATAGAAAAGTTCAGAAGAACAGCAATTATCTGAAATAGAAATCTTTTGTAACATCATAAATGTCTTTATCAAAACTTTTTAGTCAATCCTTGTTAAATAAAAGTATTAATTTCTATAATTTCTTTCTCAAAAAAAGTATTATATTATACATATTTTATATCTATACATATTATAAATATATTATTATTATTATTATTATATATATTGACTCCAAGCTTTTGAATGGTATAGTGTATACTATAACAAAAGCTTTTTATTTCAAGTAAATACTGATCTTTGGATCTTTCTATTCATTCTATAATTTCTATTCTTTCTATTCAACTCTTTTAAATATTGATAATTCTAATAATAATAATAATAAACAAATCAGCATGTTAGAATGATTTCTGAAGGATCATGTGACTGGAGTAAGGATGCTAAAAATTTAGCTTTGAAATCACAGGAATAAATAAGATTTTAAAATATATTAAACTAGAAAAGCGTTATTTTAAATAGTAAAAATATTTTTAAAAATGTACTGGTTTTGCTGTATTTTGAATCAAATAAATGCAGGCTTGGTAAGCAGAAGAGACGTCTTTAAAAAAACATCAAAAATCTTACGATTCAAAAAAGTTTGACTGGTAGTGTATATATTTAAATATTTTATCAAAAATGTACTATTTTTAACCTATATTTCAGTAAGCTCCAGGACAACATTTTTAAGTTTAAGCTGAAATGCTACAATGACTAAAAATGCAATAAAAATAAACAAATGCTAAACAGAAATGTATATAAATAAACAAAAACTAATGAAAATGTCAAATACTAAAAAAAACTAAAATGATTAAAATGAAAGCTATTAACAAATATTAAAACAGCACATAAATAATACTAAAACTGCACTGGTTTGGTATCGTCCTGGGATGACTTTGCAAGTTCATATTTATCAACAGCAGCATATGGAAATCTGATACAGTCTGCTATTCTCTGAGTACTAAACCTGTTCTACCTGTCAGGCAATATAAAAGGAATTCATTAGTGAAGTCTGACAACAAGCACATGCATTCATCCATATTCTTCCTGTGGCAATGAAACCTTTTCATGACTCTACGCTTACATTTAAAAAAAAAAAAAATTTAGGAACACAGTCAAAATTTTAGGAGCACCTTCTAATCAATAATCAAAATATCTGATCATAAATTTGCCTTCCCATTACGAGGTGATATTTGACCTTTAAAACGATTTACAGGATGATTTACAATTATAATGGCATTTTTTCTAACTTTATTACATGTCTTCTTTTATGTCAAATTTATATTAAAAAAATTATATTTTTTTAAGTAAAATTTCTAATTAAAACAACAGAATAAGAACAAGTAGAATAAGAAAAAGCTACCAATCAGTATTAACAAGATTAATTTGTACTACAGAGCTGGTACAGAAGAACACAAAAGTGGCTTGTAAGTGTATTTTCAGATGTTTAATGAGGCTCAGAGGTGGCATGAGTGCAATCAAATTCATAAATTCATGTTGAGATTAAAGTTTTAAATATATAGAAATATTAAATGATTTAAATAACTGAAAAGATACTTTTAAAAATAAAACTAAATCTGCCAGTAGGTGGCGGCAAGTCAATGATTTAATTACTGAGTCATTCATTCATTAGATTTGTTCGAATGGATGATTAATTCGGGAATAAATCAAGTGACTCTTTATGAATGGGAAATTGAATTAGTGACTCACTAGATTCGTTTAAAAACATACTTTCATTCATAAACGACACAACACTGTTTGAATGGAGATGCAAAGTTGCTCAGTTGTGATTTGTTTCAAACTATTTTTGACGACCTAATAGAGCAAAATCAGGCAATAGTGTTATAGTAAGAATGTAAGTCACTTAATATTAACTTCTTGTTTATAGTAATATAATTAATTATAATATATATTATAATATCTCCTTTACAAACTCCCTTAAAAATCACTAAAAGCTGTCACTCATCTTAGTTCATCGCAATCTCACAAAGTTCCATTATAATCAACGAAGCTCTCTACACTGCACAGTGAATCTCTTATTTACACTCTCTCTACACTTTGTTTATGTAAGGATACGTCAGATATGTCTGTGATACATTACTCAACATTTGCCAATGCGACTGACCCGATCAGCATATTTGTGTTTGCCCTGTCGCACTGTACAGCCCTGCTTTTTGACCTTTTACGTAAATGCATTGGTTACAGGGCTGCTCACCAAACTCTTCCTGGCTCCGGTCCCTGTGAAGGTAGATCCACAGCTTGCGGCCAATGTCGTATTTCACACAAGGGTCTTTCTCATAGTGCAGCCGGTCGAGGGCACCGCTCACCACTGTGTTTACCTAAAAATGGACAAAATGTGAGGGTTACAGTGACTAACGTATTATAATAGTAAATACAGCAGCATGAAAAATGTCTGACCTGAGCGCTGGTGACATCTGGGGCTAAGAACTGGGAGTCTTTGAGTAACTCACAAATCTCAGCTCTAGTACCTTCTCCATTAGGAAGCCTGGCAGCAGCATCTCGCACTGTTAATGCAAAAAGAAAACACATGCATATGCATTTTATGTTTCTTTATTGAACCTCCATTCAATTCTGATTTCACCTACTGAGAATAACGGTTCAGTATTCACATGCTCATTTCAAACCCATTTGGGCTTCTTTCTACTTTCATTCTTGCCATAACAATTAAAGAATTTCAAACGGATTTGGAATGACATGATAGTGATTCATTCTTTTTTGGGGACTGTCGCTGATAACGGTTATCATTTTAAGGAACTAACACCAGAAATGCGGAAGAAAAAGGATCTTTATAAATAATCCATGTTGATAAAATACATCCCTACAGAAAGAGGACTCAGCGGTTACCAAGAGATAGTATGGTGACATAGGCTGGTCTGTCGGAGCGTAGTAAAGAATGCTCTCGTGCTTTATTGAGTGATGTCTCCTTGTCAAAAACTCCCTTGACTGGTCCCACCACAGACTCAAAGCCATGCATTCGGTAAGTGAAGGCTTTATGGGGTTGATCATAACGCTGTTGCTCCTAAAAAAAAACACGAACACTTTGGTGATTGAAAGAATAATAACAGGCCGCATTCCAAAAGTGGTGCAACAATGAAAAAATATGCGTTTGACAGCATGCCTCCTTAGGGTAGGTGAGACCCAAGCTCTAACCTGCTCTTGAAAAACATGCCTTTCCTCTCCTGTACTAGGTCTCACCACATAGTCAGTCCACCTAATAAAGAGTAGGGAAAAAAACAGCATGAAATGGCATGTGTGTGCACTAGTCTCAACTGAAAATACAAAGTTGTTTGAATATGACGCTTATGGTTAAGTAAACAGGATGTAATCCACTGTCAAACTCACACTCTGGGTGTTGGAGGTGTGAGCTCTGCGGGTTCTTCTCCCTCTTGCTGTAAAAACATATAAAATCAAAACTGCTGAGTATGCCATGACATCATAAAAAAAGCTTATTAAGTGTTTACTACCTTGACAATCACATGATCCTTTGACTCCAGCCATAACTGGCACAGGGCACTTAGATCTTTGTCTCCTTCCTGACTTGGACCTGTATATTAGTGTATAGAAATGCACACTATTGGTGGTTTTGATATTTGTAAATGATATTTGTAAAAGATTTTGCGGTAACACTTTACAATAAGGTTCCATTAGTTAATGTTAGTTAATGAATGAACAACACATTTATGACACCATTTATTAATCTTTGTTAATGTTAGTTAATGAAAACGCAGTTGTTTATTGTTAGTTTGTTAACCGAGTGCATTAACTAATATTAAGCATAACTTGTGATTTTAATAATGCATTAGTAAATGCTTTAATTGACATAACTAAGATTAGTAAATGTTGTAGAATTATTGTTCATTCTTAGTTCATGTTAACTAAAGTAGTAAACTACTCTTAACTAATAAACCTTATTGTAAAGTGTTACCGATTTTCTTTATATTTTTAAAAGTATCTTATGCTCATTAAGGCTGAATTTATTTGATTAAAAATACAGTAAAAGAAACAATTTTAAAATCATTAAAAATAAATGCTTTTTATTTGAATATATTTTAAAATGCAATTAATTCCTGTGATCCCAAAGATGAATTATAATGAATTATAATGAATTATTGCTCAATAAAAATGTCTTACAGAATGAAAAATGGTTAGAATATTACTTTTAGTATGCGACCCTGTACCACAAAACCATTCATGGGGGTAAAATGAAATTGAGATTTATACTATTATCATCATAGGCTTTCCATTGATGAATGGTTTGTTAGGATAGGAAAATATTTGGCAGAGATTTAACTATTCTAAAATCTGGAATCGGAGGGTCAAAAAAAATCTAAATATTGAGAAAACCGCCTTAAAATTTGTCCAAATGACGTTCTTAGCAATGCATTTAATTCAGCTTTTCATCACAGAAATGAACAATATATTACAATAGAAATTTTTTATATGAAATTTTAATAATAGTTCACAGTATTACAGCTTTTGGTAGTGTATGGTAGTGTATTACGTAACCCTATATATTTGAACAATTCCAGAAAATTGGGGAGACATCATACCTATCCATTTCCATTGCTGGGAAAGTTCTTTGAACTCCACAAAAGGTACGAAACCAGTAGGCAGAGCCATTACACCAGCTAACAGAAAAAAAGAGAAAAAGAGATATCAAGCATAAACCTAAATAGCAACATATACAATCATAAGTGATAGCTGCAGGATGTGTATATATATATATATATATATATATATATATATAATATTATATATATATATATATAATATTCAGGCATACTTTTGCTCTCTCCAGCAAGAAACTGCAGAGCAGGCACTACTAATTCTGACCAGCAGGGGGCCATAGAGAACCAGGGATTGAGTGTACTGGCTGGTGACGACTGCCACTGTTGGACCTTTTCCTCCACCTAAGAGCATCAATAAAAGAGACAATCACAATAATTATTTCATATTTAGGATGAGCAACAAAGTCAGTGAAATACCATTAAACACCATTCAGCTATTTCGGCAAACTTGCTATTTCAGATGTTATTAAATTTGGACACTTCTGACTGAATGCATATTTCTTATGATTACAAGACCTTTTGGTCTAAAGCAAAATTAGTTTAGAAATTTAAATTATGCCAATGTATTAATTTATCTACAACTTTTAAATGTAAGGATTTTTAAAAGGATGAGTTGGACAAGCTAATAAATTACAAAAGGGCAAAAACTGGGCAAAATACATTTGCATTTATTTGATTAAAAAATACTGTAAAACATCAATATTATATTCGCATTATGTTTGCATTATGATTGCATTATGTGTAATCCTTTTCTGTTTTTAACTGTTTTAAATTTATTTTATATCAATTTTTAAATCATTTTTAAAAAATTTACATTTTTTGTTTTATTGTTGTGATCATTGTTTTTATGATTATTCTACTTCCTTTTTTGTGACTATTGTTTTTATTATTGTTCTTAGGACTATTCTACTTCCTTTTATGTAAAGCACCTTGAATTACCTTTGTGTATGAAATGTGCTATATAAATAAACTTACCCTGCATTGCCTTATAATGATTTAAAATTAAATTCTTTCCATTTAAATATATTTTAAAACGTCATTTATTCCTGTGATGGCAAAACTTAATTTTCAGTAGCCATTACTTCAGTCTTCACTGTCACATGATCCTTCAGAGATCACTCCAATATTCTGATTTATATAAATAAAGGTATTTACTGTTATTTTTGATCTTTTGAACTTAATGCATTTTTTGCAGAAAAGTATTTTTTTTCTTACAAAAAAATCTTACTATTAAAATTTTTATCTTACTTTGTATTAAACTTAAATTGTAGTGTATGAATGTTTTTTTGTTTTTTATCACAACTGCATATTACACGCGCTACACATACCACAGAGGATGTTGCTAGACTTTCCAGTCTGAGGATGTCCTCAAGCAAATGAAAAAAGCTTATAGCTATCTCTTCCACTGTGTCAGGGATCGTCTGGGACTCATCCATTGGCCTTTGATACAAAGTAAAACAGATGAGTGTGAGATATTTAAACATAACTTTTGAACAAAGTATCTTATGTACAGTAGAAAGACCTACTCTTCTTTAACGCTTTGTGGAGGAGCAATGGGGACATCAGCAAGACCTGGGTTCACAGAAGCTGCCGACATCGGAACATCGCAGACCTCCTCGGACTCCATTTTTATAGGGCGCATCTTTTTCTTCCTTCTCTCCTCCTTTATCTTCTTCTTAGGTAAAGCCAGGTCAAAGACAGCTACAGGCCAAAAGCATACACACTGAGCACATAGATTTCCACTGCAATCATTCTTGCATTTCATATTTAAAGGGATAGCTCACTCAAAGATGAAAATTCTGTCATTAATTAGTAACGTTTCAGTTGCTTTGCCATCTATGCAGGGTCAAAAAGCTCTCGAATTTCTTTAAAAATATCTTAATTTGTGTTGCAAAGATGAACGAAGGTCTCACGAGTTTGGAAAGACATGATGGTGAGTAACTAATGACAGAATTTTAATTTTTGGGTCAACTGTCCCTTTAAGAGAAACGATTGAGCATATCATTCTCACTTGTAACAGATCCTTTTCTGCCGATGTTGACTCGTGACATGATATCACCAAGATGGAGGTCAGAGGTCATCAGGTCAGGGTGATCCTAAAAATGACATCATTACTTGTATCTATATAGTCTTTCAGTACCATGTTTTTCAATCTTGGGTCAATCAGTGTGAGAAATATTTGGAATTATTTAGATCCTATTGTGTTACATCATTACATTTTCTACTCACTACAGTACTGGACTGTTAAAAGTATTCATATGTATGCATTCATTTATTTCATTCTTATGTTCATTATTTAATTTCACATTTCTTACACTATTTTTCTCTAAACTCTTTTAACGGACCCCATAGCACTCCCTTGTGAGCCCCTGGAGGTCCCCGGACTCCAGTTTAAAAACCATTGTCTTAATCCAGAATGTAATTTTTGGGCTTGATGCAATATAAAACATGCTATATCTTTAAGAACTTAAGTGTTTTGCAAAAATGACTTGTTCTGTACTTTTGGAACTTGGTGACATCACAGAGATTCTTAAAGGTGCAGCAGGAAAAAAAAAAACAAATAAACTAAAATTAACTAACACATGACAAAAACAAAGCATTGTTAACATTATACCTGGAGGTCAGGTGAAAAAAATGAAGTAATAAAACAGTGACCTCTTTAGGCAACTTACTGGCTGTCGTTTTCTTTTCTCTCTGTGTCTGTGCAGCATGGCTCTTAGCTCCTTCTCACCCAACTCAGGCTTGTCTATATGGAACATCATATTTAGCTTCTTATAACCTCATAGAGCATTAAAGCTTTAGTTTTAACTGACCTCTGGTTTTCATGTCCTGAGTAGAAAGGCTGGGTAGCACCCTGAGAGAGACAGTTGGAGTTGGGGAGGAGGGTGACTGAGGAACAGGCAACCAAGAGGCTGTATCTGCTCACGTGAACATAAAATCAACATAAAAATCATCACATCAATAATCATTACATGAAAGCATAATGGTGCTGAAAACGATATGTTTTCACACTGCATTACACTCACCATCTTCATCAGATGACACGTTACTGTCCCCACACTCTGTTTTCACATCCTTTAGTATGTGACCCACTCGACGTCTCACCCTCTGCTCTAGCATTTCCTTATGAGAGGGGACAGGGTACCGCCGTTTTACTGCAAGCTCGGGTCCACTGCGGACCGCCAAATCCAGCAACTCCTACATTACAAGAGGAAAAACACACAAACCACATGCTTTCATTAGTAGATTACATGGAGTCACAGTAGAGGCTACACCAACTAGTTGGTTATTTCCAAAGTGTTTGATTTTTTAAGTCTTTTATGCTCATCAAGCCTGCATTTACTTGATCAAAAATACAGTAAAAAAGGTAATATTATGAAATATTATTGTCATTTAAAATTTAAAAAGCTGAATTTCTAGCAGCCATTACTCCAGTCTACAGCATCAATTTATCCTTCAGAAATCATTCTAATATGCCGATTTGCTGCTCAAAAAACATTTCTTAATATTTTCAGTGGTGCTGCTTAATATTTTAGTTAATATCACGACACATTTTTGATAATTAGATTTAAAAGAATGTTATTTAATTGAAATAGAAATGTTTTGTAACATACTAAACATCTTTACAATCACTTTTGATCAATTTAATGCATCCTTGCTAAACAGAAGTAACAAGAGAAACAGAATTAGCTCTTCTGTGAGGTCTGTAATTTTTTGTACCTTTCTAGAAACCAGGATCTGCTTGAGCAATTTGTGGTAGTATTGTTGAAGGGAGTAGATGTGCCTTTTTTTCTGCGATTTGGCACAAAGTTGTCTGTACTTGACCACCTCTGGGTTAAAGTAGCCATCTAAGGAAAGAGGAACAAATGAATATGCATGAAGTTGTATTTTAGTGAAGTTACAAGTATTTTAAAATACAAAGGTTGAAAATAAAAGGCAAAGAAAGTAACCTCTGAACAGCTTCTGGGCAATGTGCAAGGGGTTTCCGAAGAAGAAATTCTGGTTGTTAAAAAGATCGCTGATGATGTTGTTCTGTTCGGAGACGTTATTCTCTGAGAACTGAGGCAGGAGTTGACGAAGATGTGTCCGTTGAGCATCTGTGAGCACATCTGTCCATGTACTCTCACTCAACACTGAGAAGAATATCTCTGGCTGCTCTTACGCAAAGACACAAATGCACACAAGATAAAGGGATAGTTTCATGTTCGCATAAAATAATATAATTAAGAAGGATGATAACTCACGTCCTCCAGCAAATCTTCAGGAACCCGAACTCTACAGTTTCCCAACATGCACTCTTCCATCACACGTCCATTCTGGTCCATTCCAGATTCTAGTGGGTCTGTTAACATGTGATCCAATGCATCCATCTTTACCTAACCCTTCACAGCAGCAAAGACGGTATCTGTGGGTTTACAAAGTTAAATATTATCAACTAAGGAAAAGCAGTATTTTGTACGACTTTAGGATTGTTTTATTAATTAACTCACCTTTTAAAAATATATAATTATTAAATTGCTGCATTTTACACAATTGTATCTAACACAGCATTTGTGATATTGATATAAATGACAACAAATTCAGCATGTATGCAAACTGTCAAGATTAGCGTGTTTGCTTGCGTATTACATTTGAGGACAACAAACCAGACGAATCTAAAAACTATAAAACCACATATTATTTCCCATGAGAACTGTATTGACAATTTTTACGTATGTATTTATGACAAAAAACACATGTAATAACTATCTTTGATGTGTTGCTAATTCTGCTACTAGCTAATACAACGAGCTAATACTCCCCTTCAGCCTTTACATCTATTATGATGTAATTAACCAAATGTATCGTTTTCGTTTATCTATTTTACGTATATCAAGTAAATATTTAAAACATCTTACCATGAATGTTGGTGGAAATTAGGAATGAATATGTTAGCTAGCTCCGCACAAGAGCGGTAGGAATAATAACATTGGCGCACATTTCCGGTCTGTCATCTGAACTTCCGTTCATTCGGCAAAGGAATGACTTCTCAAAAATATTGGTATTACTACTGTGGTACAAAATAAGTAAATAATAATTAAAAAAAGAAAAGAAAAAGAAAACACACACACACACACACACACGAATGAATAAAGACAAATCCATATATTCGTGCATAAATAAATATTCCAAAGAGTGTGATGATGCTTTAAAAAACTGTCTCAGAAGGAATCAGCATAGTTAATCCTTGTGGAAACATTTTCATTGAAAATGTTGATGTTTTAAAACAACGGTGTAGCAATATGATTATAAGGAATGCTCTTTGTTCTGTGTCTTTACCTGCAGCAAGATTGTTTTGGTCTTCTTTATTTGGTAATATCTCTTGGGTTAAAGCATGGAAGTTGCCAGATAAGTTTTGTATCAATAACAAAATTAAAGAAGTGTCTTACAAAGTACTTAATAGGATTTATCCTGCTAAGCATGTTTTGGAATGATTTAAACTTAATATGTCATATACCTGTGATTTTTGTGGTCAAGAAAAATAAACTATTTTGCATCTATTTTTTCATTGTATTTACTCAAGATTTTTTTTTTTTTTTGGAAGGATGTGGAATTCTATATAATAAATCTTTCTATATAATAGAAAGATGGAATGCATGATAGAAATTTGTATATTTGATGTGCTGTTTTATATTCAAATAAAAAATTTGAATTGTAAGGAACAACACATTATACAATTGCTTATTCTGTTAGGAAAATACCATATACATAAGAAAAAGTGGGCTCACTGTAGACCCATTTTATTAATGACTTTACATTGTATGTTAATCTTTTGGAACATTAAAAAAAAAAAAGCACTGAAAACATGTAATGCTCTGAAAGCATTGAATGTTATGTCATTTTTATTTATTTTTTTCTTCCTTTTATCGGGTAGCTATTGTAATTTGACATGAATATGTAATACCTCATGTTCTCATGGCATTGGAATAATAAAGCATTATTAAAAAAAAAAAAAAAAAAATCTAGTTGTGATATTTCATGGTAAACAAAAATCGCTAAAATTGTTCTGTGGTTTCTTCTGTTCACCACTACTGCATTTATATGAAAAATACAGTAAAAACCAAAATATTGTAATGTTATCATAATTTATTAGCTGTTTTTTATGTGAATATATATTAAAATTCACACAGAAACCTATACATACTAAGTTAGCTATGTATAGGTTTAAAAATTGCTCTTACGTCTATTGTTGTATGTTTATATTTATGTTTATTTATGTAGCACTGTGGTCCTGTGAGACACGACATTTCGTTCCACTGTATGTCCACACATGTACCGGAATGACAATAAAGCTCTGCTTGACTTGACTTGACTTGAAATGTAATTTCCTATCACACACAGTATAAAAACCAAGTCCAAGCTATCATTCAGCGCTGAATATTGCATAGCGTTTATCATTCTCCTAGTGGTGGCTACATTACGGAGCCATTTTCGAGCTTTCTAGTTTAGTTAAGTCTTGTTCTTAGTCTGGTTATCTCGTCTTGTCTGCCTTCAGCTTGCCTTGGATTTATGGCCTGTCTTGGATTACCCATTGTTTTGCCGTTTCGGGCTCTGCTTACTTATCGTTTGAACTTGTTTGACTGTCTGTTTGAAGTTTTCATTTCAAGTACTGATAATTATTTATTTTGACAGTCTGGATGGCATGTTGTCCTAAAGCTAACGAGTCAGACCCTAGGTACCCATGCTGCCATAACCAATCAAAAAAAGAGAAATATATAAGGTCATGGTAATCATCGAGTACTTGGAATTGACAGCGACGATTGATCATTAAATGATGATTGCAGTGACTTTAAAAAATGATCACTGTCAAGTCTGAGTACTCTATTACTCATGCACATCCCTATTAAACAAGCACACACAGAATTGAGGTATGATGTATGTACTCCATTAATGTATACTGTAAATGCATTAAAATTTTAATCCTATATCTTGTCAAGTCTTCTGGGTTTTTTTCCCAAATTTATTTTATGAACAATTAAAGAAAATGCATAGTATGATAAATGTAAGGATACTGATCTGGAAGAAATGGGGCCATAAAGAACATTTTTATCAGTGGTTCTTTGTAGAACCTTTACAAAGTGTTCTTTGTAGTACCAAAAAAGGTACTTTATGGCACCAAGAGAAACCCCGGTTCTTTAAAGAACCTTTCACAAAATGGTTCTTCAGGAAACCAAAAATGGTTCCTCTATGGCATCGCTGTGAAACCCTCTTTTTGGTTCTTCCTGGCACCTTTTTTTTTAAAGGAGAAGTCCACTTCCAGAACAAAAATGTATTGATGATGTACTCACCCCCTTGTCATCCAAGATGTTCATGTCTTTCTTTCTTCAGTTGTGAAGAAATTATGTTTTTTGAGGAAAACATTTCAGCATTTTTCTCTATATAGTGGACTTCTATTGTGCCCCGAGTTTGAACTTCCAAAATGCAGTTTAAATGCGGCTTCAAATGATCCCAAATGCAGTTGTAAATGATCCTAGCCGAGGAAGAACGGTCTTATCTAGCGAGACGATCGGTTATTTTCATAAAAATAATACAATTTATATGCTTTTTAATGCCAAATGCTCATCTTGTCTTATTCTGCCTGAACTCTGTTTTTGTTCCGGTTCATGACAGTTAGGGTATGTCGAAAAACCATCTCATGTTCTCCCTCAACTTGAAAAATCGCCTTATATCGCTGTTTTACCTTTTTGTTAAGGGTGTTTGATCTTCTTTGCATGTTCACTTTGCAAAGACTGGGTCGGTACTTCTGCAGTGATGTAGGATGATTTTAAAATGATTTTTGAAGTTGAGGGAGAAAATGCGATTGGAGTTTTTCGACATACCCTAACTGTCTTGAAACAGAATGCACAGAGATCAGGCAGAGCAAGACAAGACGAGGGTTTTACATTAAAAAGTATTTAAATTGTATTTTTTTATATGAAAATAACTGATCGTTTCGCTAGATAAGACCCTTCTTTCTCAGCTGGGATCGTTTACAACTGCATTTAGGATCGTTTGAAGCCGCATTTAAACTGCATTTTGGAAGTTCAAACTCAGGGCACCATAGAAGTCTATTATATGGAGAGAAATCCTGAAATGTTTTCCTCAAAAAACATTTATTTATGAACACATTATGCCAACATTTACATTACAAAAGTCCCTGAGAATCACTCAGGTTGAAATGACTTTATAAGCAAGGCAGCAAGAATACTTTGAATGTAAATGCTTTAATTATTCTCAATAATTCTCAATACATTCAATACATGTTATGCTTTAGTCCATTTCTTGTCACCGTTTTGACATTATACCCCTGTCATCTCCCTGATCCAGCTGCGGTATTCTGTGACACGTGTGTAAACGCCGGGCTTGTTCCTGCGTCCACACCCATCTCCCCAACTCACCACTCCAGCAAGAAACATGCGGCCATTGCTCTCAATGGAAGTCATTGGACCGCCCGAGTCACCCTGGTAGAGGAATGAGGAATATTTTGTGTGTTACTAAGAAATGCAAGACTATGACATGTATCTGAATGTGGAGAATGTGGAAAAGATGTTTCATTTCACCTGACACGAGTCTACGCCTCCACTCAATACACCTGCACAGATCATGCGTGGTGTTATCCCATTGTCCATCAGCTTGTTGCACACATCGTTGTTAATAATGCGCACCTCGGCCTTCTGCAACACTGATGCAATGGGACCTAAAGCAGAGGAAAAATTTTGTTAGCTTACAAACACTTTAAGGCTCTTATTATGTCATAATTTGTACTCAAAGACATTCAGTGCAAACCTGAGTTTTTAAGAGCTTTTTTTTTTATCGATTTATTCGTACCGTGTCAAATAAAATGTTTTTTCATTTTCACCAGGCAACTGATATGATTGATTTTCACTTTATTCCTGCTTTTACTGTATATTTGATCAAATAAATGCAGCCTTGATGAGCATAAGAAACATGTTTTAAAAACATTTAAAATATCTACAAACTCCAAACTTTTGAATGGTAATGTAGGTTATATTGTACTTACCAACTTCCTCTCTCAGTTTGCCCCAGCCTGTGATCCAGACAGATTTGCCTACTGGGAAATCATGTGTGGTTTCCGGTAAGCAGATGGGCCAGATGCTATGGCTGAGAGTTACAGGGTTGTCCAACTCCATCAGTGCGATGTCATTGTCGTAGCTCATGGGATCATACTGAGGGTGAGAAATGATGCGCTTCACGTGTCTTAGGGTTGACTTACTAGTCTCACTCTGGTGATGTAGACCTAGATAGACTTCCCACTGGTCAGCCTGGGAATATCTAGCAAATAAAACAAACAATCAGTCAGGATCAGAGCAGGAGAGGTGAAGAGGGCCAAACAAGGAAGGAACTCACTTTAATATTTCTTTGTCCTGCACGCAGTGAGCAGCAGTGACCAGCCAGCGGTTACTGATAACAGACGCCCCGCACACGTGACCTTGTGTCTTCATGTGGAGGCTGACCTGCCAGGGCCATTCTCCTACGTTCGAGTCCTTTCCACCCACAATACGACTGGACTTGTGAGGCATTATCCTGCATTCTACAGCAAATCAAACAGACATAAATGACTTACTATTAAAGGAGAAGTCCACTTCCAGAATTAAAATATACAGAAAATGTACTCACTTTCTTGTCATCCAAGATATTCATGTCTTTCTTTCTTCAGTGGTAAAGAAATTAAGTTTTTTGAGGAGAACATTTCAGCATTTTTCTCCATATAATGGACTGATATGATGCCCAAGTTTGAACTTCCAAACTGCAGTTTAAATGCAGCTTCAAATGATCCCAGATGTGGTTGTAAATGATCCCAGCCGAGGAAGAAGGGTCTTATCGAGTGAAACGATCGGTTATTATCATTAAAAAAAATACAATTTAAATACTTTTTAATGTCAAACGCTTATCTAGTCTTTCACTGCCTGAACTCTGTGTATTCTGGCTCAAGACAGTTAGAGTATGTCGAAAAACTCCAGTTGTATTTTCTCCCTCAACTTCAAAAATCATTTCAAAATCATCCTACATCGCTGCAGAAGTACCGACCCAGTCTTTGCAAAGTGAACATGCAAAGAAGATCAAACACCCTTAACCAAAAAGGTAAAACAGCGATATAAGACGATTTTCAAGTTGAGGGAGAACATGAAATGGGAGTTTTTCGACATACCCTAACTGTCTTGAACCGGACAAAAACAGTTCAGGCAGAGTAAGACAAAATGAGCGTTTGACATTAAGAAGTATATAAATTGTATTATTTTTATGAAAATAACCGATTGTTTTGCTAGATAAGATCCTTCTTCCTCAGCTGGGATCGTTTATAACCGCATTTACCGCGTTTGAAGCTGCATTTTGGAACCAAACTCGGTTCAAACTCGGGGCACCATAGATGTCCACAATATGGAGAAAAATGCTGAAATATTTTCCTCAAAAAACATAATTTCTTTACGACTGAAGAAAGAAATGACATGAACATCTTGGTTGACAAGGGGGTGAGTACTTTATCTGTAAATTTTTGTTCTGGAAGTGGTCTCCTTTAATGGCACATTTTCACAGCATGAAACATATAGTTTTAAACATCAGAAATACCCATCAGACAGAAGTCTTGGCAATCTCGTCTCTATCCAGCAATTCAAATTTTGGTCTGCTCAATACATATTCAAATTTCACATTTGAGCGAATTATAAATACAGTACCAGTCATTCTGTCAAATATCTTGCACACCTCGTCCAAGTCTGGAAGCTTAAAGAAATATTTCTCTTCCTGTGTGACACCAAGTCATTTATATCGTCCATATTTACGTCAGATCCAACTCCAAATACATAAAGAGCTGAAAAAAGAGAAGAGGACACATTCATATCAATATAAAGTCAATAATAAAGAATTATGATAAAGACTAAACCAGTATATACATTGATGATAATGCTGCTTGTGAATGAAAGTCACGAAGTCCAAAAATTTTATTTTAAATACAGTTACGATAAAATTCATTGCTTACCGAGTTTCTCCTCTCGCATTGGATCATTATTGATGACAAGATGTCTAATTTGGTCCACTTTAGGTTTGGGGCTCCCCCCCATGTTTGCCTGGCCTATCATGTAAGAAGAGATCAATATACAGAAACTATATGCTTCAGAAGTCTATTCAAAAAAACTTTTTGCTCTGTTCTAATTTATAACACTTGTAATAAATTGAGCGTTTTATGTATTCATTTATTCATTGTGACAAAGAACTTAATTGCTTAATGGCAAAATACCTTATAAGTACAGACACACACACATGCTGGTTACCATGTTTTATGGGGACATTTCATACTTCATACCTTTATAATTTATACTGTACAAACTGTATTTTCTTACTCTAACCCTACCCTTAAACCGTTCACATAAAATTTTCAGCATTTTTAGATTTTCAAAAAACTTAATTCTCTATGATTTATAAACTTGTTTCCTCATGGGGAATGACTTTGAAATTGTTTTTGAAGTTGAGGGAGAAAAAACGATTGGAGTTTTTCGACATACTCTAACTGTATTGAACCAGAATACACAGAGTTCAACGAGAGCAAGGCAAGATGAGTGTTTGAGAATAAAAAGTATTTAAATTGTATTTTTTTAATGAAAATAACCAATCTTTTCGCTAGATAAGACCCTTCTTTCTCGGCTGGGATCATTTACAACCGCATTTGGGATCGTTTGAAGCCGCATTTAAACTGCAATTTGGGAGTTCAAAATAGGGGCACCATAGCAGTCCATTATATGGAGAAATGTTTTTCTCAAAAAACATAATTTCTTTACGACTGAAGAAAGAAAGACATGAACATCTTGGATGACAAGGGGGTGAGTACATTATGCGAATCTTTGTTTTGGAAGTGGACTTCTCTTTTATGTGGACGCGCTGCCCACTAGGCTACCGGTATTTGAAGTTAACGGGGAGGAGAATGTTGGTTCACAACAAAATAAAAGTCTACCTACAGGCACCTTCTCCATTTTTTCTTGTTGTTCTTGTTGTTGTCATTGGTCAGCTGTCAAAAAGACGCTTGACGTAGGGCGTTTGTTTCACTTAGAGCTGCTGAAAAAGACACGTTTAAAAAAGCGCTCAGGACTTTTTTGAAAACACGGTTTACTCCATAGGATTGTAAAACAGACACTAGCAGTTTTAAAGAGACGCCAAGTGTGAACATGGCCTAAGAATCCACGTGGAAAGGGTCATCAGAGATGTTTGACAGAAGCATCAAATCTTACTATTATTATTATTATTATTATTATTATTATTATTAATTTATTCAATTTTTTGTAGTACTTATACTGTGTCCACTTAAAAAAAACAGTATCTTGGTTCATCATGCTTGTCACATCTTGTATTATGCAGTTTGAAACTTTTTTTTTAATGGGCTTTTTTTATGTATTTTTATAGATAGGACAGTTGAGAGATGACAGGAAAGCACTGGGAGAAGAGAGGAGAGCAGCATCAGCAAAGGACCTTTAGATAGGAATCGAAATTGGGTCGCCGTCTAACCACGAGGCTACTGGCGCCGACATTGAAACTGATTTTTAACAGCGTTGCATTAATAGTAAAGTATGTATATTGGCATTTTGATAAATGTGTTTTTGATTGTCTCCTTGTTATCAGCCAAATGAACAAACAGGGTAAGGTTTAATGGTAGAGACTCACATGACGTAATTACTTACAACTGTGCAAATCAATGGTAGACAAAACGGAACATATAATCATGTATAAGTAAATAATATTAGTTTTTATACTGTAAACGAGATGTAGCCAACAAGGTTGGAGGCAGCGATGCCGGCAGCACCCAACTTTTTGCAGTCAGGTAGTATGGATCAGTGTTAATTCTTAATCAATGACAAATTATATATGTTACGGTTCCTAAAATTTTTTGCTGAGATCATCTCGGTCCCATATCTATTTGGTTTGCTTCTGTTTGTCCAGTATGAAGATTTAATCTGTCTTTACTGTACAGCTCTATACACTTTCAGTTCACTGCTCAATGCAACAATACCTTGGCGCCTCGGTGACGTCACACATAATAAACGCACGTGACTGACAAAGACTGATTACTATCCCTGTGGGAGGATAGTACACACACACACACGCACAAGTCAGTACCATCAGTGAATACGATGACAATATGTTGGGTCTCAAGGAAGGCTGTTAGGTTGCTACGCTTCTCTTCGCTCATGCTGAGTAAAATGTCCGAATAGAGTTTGGCGATATTAGTACCTGTTTGATCACCTGTTAATTACAAAAACACCAATTAAAAAAGAAATGAAAAAAAGAATAAAAGAAGACTTTTTTCTCTACACTGGACAGCAATGAACAATGTACTTAATATACTTACAATGAAAGCAATGTACTTCCCTCAAGTTAGTCCAGGGGTAGGCAAGTTCAGTCCTAGAGAGCCACTGTCCTGCAGAGTTTAGCTCCAACCATAATCATAAGGGTCAATTTGGGTCACATGTGCCTTAATAACCATTTACATTACAGCCTTGACGTCATTGAATTTCAGAGTTGTGCAACACTCAGTTGCCGTTTATGGATACCATAGGAATGAATGATAAGTGCCGTTAGCTGAATTCCACCACTGAAAAACTCAGTGATTTCTTTTATAAAATGGCATTTTTCGGTGTCGATTCATTAAATGATGAGCTGTTTCCTCTAAAAAGCTGTTTATTCAGCGTAGAGAAGCCTCTCCTCTAATGACATCCATTTAAAAAAAAAAATGGCCTCTGGTCTCCTTTCCGTTAGCATTAGTCGTTACACTTTTTTGGCTCAAGGTTGCAGGCTTGACTTCTAGTGGTTTTGCTAAGGCTATAGGCAGATGAGATTTTTTTTTCAGGGTTGGAGCTAAACCTGCTGTACTGGAGTCTGGTCGAGTGTGAGCGAATTCCTTGGAAGAATTTCTACACTAACTACACGGTTAAGGACTGAGATTTGCACGGTGCACACGAGAATCACTGCCCTTGACGACTGGACTCGAACTGTTTGATCTGTGCCGTTATTTACCTTG
This sequence comes from Cirrhinus mrigala, assembly GCA_036247105.1. NCBI lineage: Eukaryota > Metazoa > Chordata > Actinopteri > Cypriniformes > Cyprinidae > Cirrhinus > Cirrhinus mrigala. The sequence goes on along the minus strand of CM070027.1, from coordinate 14,641,786 downwards.
GATGAAATGAAATGAGTTTTAACAAAGTGAAATTATCGCGTGTCATCTGTAGCATCGCTATTTTTGTGTTTGTTATTATATTTAGATTATGTTGCTTACTACTATATTTCAGCTTCATATTAAGAACTGAACTAGAGCTAATTTAAATCGGGAGTAATAGGAACTTGAGTATTTTGTCTGTGGTGTGTATTGTGTGGGTTCACTTTGCACTTGGAGTGATTAATTGCTTTGGAGTGTGTGCAAATGGTTAGATTTTTCTTGTGGGTTCTCTTTTTTTGTACTGTGGTTCCTCTCCTAGACAGCCTATCCAGGCCAAGATAGTAATAAGCGCACTGTGGGTTTATTTAAGCCATTGTGTTTTCCTCTATTTAAGACCAATTTTATTGAATGCTACGCAAATGATTTTACTTAAACTTCTTAGTGTTAATGTTGTAAAAGTATAGTGTGGTGTAAGATTTACCTATTGCCCTTCCATCTATTTAAGAGTAATCTTATCAAATGCTACGTAACCATTTCTTGACCTTCCTGTTTATAATTGTGCAAAATAAAGATACTTCTGTGAAAGTGGTGCTCCTGTGTCATAATTGAAGATCTTAGTTGCCCCCCAGAGTATCTAAAGTGTGGTTGGTGTTTTGGTGATTGGTGCCTGCCTGTGACACTTGCAGGACAGTGTGGATCTCTAGAACTAACCAGGCCTACTCCTGAGATAGTCTAACAAAATAAAAAAATTAGACAAATGAAATTATATACAGTGCTGCTTGAAAGTTTGTGAACCCTTTAGAGTTTACTATATTTCTTCATAAATATGACCCAGATTTTTGCACAAGTGCTGCAAGTAGACAAAGAGAAGCCAGTCAAACAAATGAGACAAAACTATTTTTTTTCAGTCCTTTTTAGGACTGCGTAATATTTTTCTGTGAAACAAAAGTTGAATGTGTCCAGAATAGGTTTAATGAGAATAACATTAATAATAAACAAAGTATAAAAATGTCTATTAAAATTATAGACTGGTCATTTCTTTGTCAGTGGGCAAACATACAAAATCAGCAGGGGATCAAATTATTTTTTTCCTCACTGTATTTGAAAAATATTGTTAGCTGATGCTAACTGGCTAACTAACTAGCTACCTGATGCTAACTTGAGGTAATTTTTAAATATAAAGTCCAAATATTTTTCTTCAACCAAGTAGTTAGAATACATTTAATGGAAAAACAAAGGATTTGATGTTCAGTACAGAGTAACTACAGTAATGAGGCAGACCAGGTTAGAAAAAAAAATTATGTCATTCTGAAAATATGATAACTAACACATACTCTCTATTTACATGCCTTACTATTCTCATTTCATGTATAACTGTGATGTTCTACAAAACCACAACCTATAAAACACTTTTTTCCTACTGCCGAAAATTAGATCACTTATTGTGAAACCTGTTTTCTGTCAGGTACATCATCAATGTAAGCTTCATGGTGAATACTTCTACATCACTCTCGTAAACTTAGTCCATAGTTAAAACAAAAATTTATCTTACTTTATCTAGTGGATATTTTGGGAAAAACCTTTTACCCCAAGTGGGCATTTTCCCCCACTATATCACTACATAAAGAATACATTTTGAGAGTACTGCCTCTTTGACAATCTGCTGTACCCCTAAATGTATTTATGTATGTAATTTTTGCATATTTTATGATAATCTCTAAATATGATTGGATCAATAATAAGACTCAGAGCCATAAAAACAGAATGCTTACCATCATAATTAAAATTGTCCAGATCTTCAAAAACTTTTTTTAGGTTTCTTGCAAATTCATTGCTTTTGAAGTCCCTCAAAGAGATTATGGGTGTAACATCCGTAGCAAATATCAGGATCGCATAGTTTGGGAAGACCTTGTAATAACTAATCTTTTGGTAAAGAACATTAAGAATTCAGAGTTAAAAAATCTGACTGTTATCTAATCAAAATGCTGGAGTTCAATTTGGTTAATGTTGAATATGGAGGCATGAACACATTCATTGTGTTTGTGAAATACAGAGATCAATTCTACATAAAACATGCATGTGGGGACTACTCCCCTCTTGAAACACGCTAATGCCCAACAAGTTAACGCTAATGCTTTTAACAAGGGTGTAGAGGTAGAAAGTCAAGTTCACTCTTGGGAGGTTCTCTTATTTGACATCTGCATTTACATCTGCAAGACATATTTTTTAGAGTGTCTGCTCATCTGCAATATCTATTGGACGTTTCCTATCAGATGTCAAATAGACGTCTATTAGATGTCTTTAAGATGTTTATGACTTAGAATGTATGTAAAACTAACATCTTTCAGATGTCTGCCAGACGTTTGTTTACAGCAGATGCTTTCCAGATCAAGAGATCTTTAGCAGACATCTTGCAGATGTACGTGTGCTATCTGGGCAGTAGCCTAAAAACACGCCAAAACTTTACTACGGCAACCCCTGAGGGTCATGTATTCTCACAAATGATTTGACAATTGACATACCTTTTCTATAAGAGTTTTAATTATATTTTTTGCCTTGTCAAAATCTTCCTTATCTTTCCTGTCAGATACATCCACAGCAATGTAGATATCAAGTTTTCCACCCTGATCCATTGTTATTTTCTTCCCATGCTGATCTGAATACAGAAGGAACACAGCATCCATGTTTAAATGTGTTGATATAATTAGCCTACCTTTTCTGAACATTAAAATTAGTAATGGTACCTTCTCCTTCATACTCTTGAGAAACCCCTAGATTTGTCTTTAGAAAACTGCTGAAAGCTTCTGATGCTTCCTCTGGGGTGTCGTATGTGAAATGAGCTGTAAAATATTTACACAACATTATAGGTGTATTATCCATTAGAGGAGAAGTCCACTTCCAGAACAAAAATTTACGGATAATTTACTCACCCCCTTGTCATCCAAGATGTTCATGTCCTTCTTTCTTCAGTCATAAAGAAATTATGTTTTTTGAGGAAAACGTTTCAGCATTTTCCTCCATGGACTGCTATGGTGCCCTAAGTTTGAATATCCAAAATGCAGTTTAAATGCGGCTACAAATTATCCCAAATGTTAAGGAAGAAGGGTCTTATTGGTTATTTTCATTAAAAAATACAATTTAAATACTTTTTAATCTCAAATGCTTGTCTTGTCTTGCTCTCCCTGAACTCTGTGTATTCTGGTTTAAGACAGTTAGGATATGTTGAAAAACTCCAATCGTATTTTCTCCTTCAACTTCAAAAATCATTTCAAAATCATCCTACATCGCTGCAGAAGTACCGACCCAGGCTTTGCAAAGTAAACATGCAAAGAAGATCAAACACCCTTAACAAAAAAGGTAAAACATCGATATAGAACAATTTTGAAGTTAAGGGAGAACATGAGATGGGAGTTTTTCGACATACCCTAACTGTCATGAACCAGACAAAAACTGAGTCCAGGCAGAGTAAGACAAGATGAGCGTTTGACATTAAAAAGTATATAAATTGTATTATTTTTACGAAAATAACCGATTGTTTCGCTAGATATGACCCTTCTTATTCAGCCGGGATCATTTACAATTGCATTTGGGATTGTTTGGGGATTGTTTGATTTTGGAAGTTCACCATAGAAGTCAACTATATGAAATGTTTTCCTCAAAAAACACAATTTCTTTACGACTGAAGAAAGAAAGACATGAACATTTTGGATGGCAAGGGCGTGAGTACATTATCTGTAAATATTTGTTCTGGAAGTGGACTTCTCCTTTAAAGTTTCTTTTCATAAAATAAATTTTATGCACAACATATTATTTTTGAGAACACAATTCCATATAAAGCACATTGTTTTGAAACTGTGTTTTACTATTACTCACCGTAACACTGTGGCTCTGTTCCTGACCACTGGCCACCATCCTGACACAATCGCACTTTGGAACCAATCAAGGTCAATCGACTCTCGCAGCGGTACGTGACTTTGTCGTCTATGTTAAACATGTTCCCTGCTCGACTGCTACCAGGGGGAACGCCAGGATCAGGACAGTGATCAGCTGTGAAACAGTAATAAACAGACAAACGGAAGTGAAGATCCATGGAATTCCAGTTGAAAATCCCTGATTTGGGCAGATGAAGAGAATTTTCTAAAGAAAGTTTCTGCTAAAACTGTGTTAAATCAGATCAGTTCATGGAAACTGCTGTGTGTTTACATATTGACAAAGTAATAGCGATTACTCACAGTCACGTCCACAAATGGGTGTGCTTCCACTCCACTTCCCATTAGGCTTGCAAACACGGACCTCTGAGCCGCGGAACGTGTAATCGGAATGACACGAGTAGCTGGTTGTGTCATTTACGTAGTACCTGTCTTTATATGGAATCACCTCTCGAAAACACGAGGATTGGGACACGTGATCTCTAGAATAAATGCATGAACAAATGACTAGTGCAGAAGAGTATGATTAAAAATGAATAAGTCCAACATTTATTTAAGATATAATGACAGAAAATAGTTCCTTGTTTCTTACTTTTGCACTCTGCGCGTTTTCTGAGCTTTGGGGTCCATGTTTCATCCTGACAAAGACGGGACTGAATTGATGAGTAATATCCATTCGGACAGATGTATCTTAAACGACTCCCATGTGAATAGCCGTCAGAAAGAACAAAGCTCCCTCCAGTAATGTTTAGATTCTCTTCAGGACATGAACTGATGCTTTTGGACATGGAGGATGGAGCACCTACAGTGGAAACAGACATTATTGGAGGAGATCTAAATTTCTCTAAATTTTAGAATGCATTTATACTAAGCAAAAAGACCTACCTGCAGTAAGCGGACATATCAGTGCAAGTATTAACCAGTTCAACCACTGCTTACACTCCATACTGTTTATTCCAAGTCTTCAGCTGAGACGGAAGCAAATGGACAGGAGGACATTTTTATAGTGGGGTCAGCAGTAGGATTTTATTTACATTCAGGAGTCAATGTGTAACCTCAAGTCAAATTAAAAAAAAAAAATCAATTTCTTGGCATACACAACAAAATACATACCATCATCAGTATATCATTTCATCTTTAATAATCATTAAATTAAAAAAAAAAACAAATGAAAACAATAACATCATCTATCAACTATCAAACTGCATTTTTCATCAAAATATAGATGTAGAAAACAGCAGAATTGTTAAGGTACATACTTTTAGGGTTAAACACAATCTTTTTGCACAAACCAAATTTGATTGTTTAATTACTATATCAAAACTAATGTAATTAGTTACTTTTTTAGGGAGTAATGCAATACTGTAACGCATTATTTTTAAATGTAACTTTCCCCAACACACTTCACAGATTTATAGCATATTATCAAAGAACTGCAGGTATGATAGGGGATTGTTTGGTAGAGGTAGAGAGTAAATACTTAAGTACGGTTGTCATGTAAGCCTACTGAAAGACAGCTTTAGGCAAAATATGAATTTTCATTTAAATTCAATTCAATTTAATTTTCATAATCTAATCTAATTTTCATTTCACATAATTAAAAATCATTTTGTAAATGCTAATAAAACTACGTAGGCAGTAGACTTATCTTTGGAACCAAAACATATATTTGTTATTGACTTTGCTGGTAATAATTAACACATGGTCTATTTTCATGAGTTTTAATATAGAGAAAAACAGTGTAACAGAAGGAAAGGGAAGGGAATATACTAATCAAAATAACGAAGGACACTCATTTAAGATGTCAGGTGAATATTAACCCAATTATCTGAATGAACAAATAAATGAATAAATAACTAAATAAATAAATACATGAAAACAATTTATCTATGGGTATTAAGAAATTTATCCATAAAAGGCAGAACTCCGCTTACTAAAGCGGAAGGTATTTCCAGGTTATCCTATGCTACTCAATTCCTTTTTGTGGACAAATCCACTTTCAAGTTGATTAATGTATGTTATTTAAAATTCTCTGGAAAAAATTGAAATAGTATTATTTTTATTATTAATATTAAAAATCTAAATAGAGCTCTGTAAACACTTGCATGTTGTAAAATAATGTGAATTACCTTTATGGTTTGAGATTATATAAAATAAAACCTGTAGTGATAAGAGAAATGATCCATTTCGAAGCTCGGAACATCACATGCTGGGAACATCTGCTGGTCAAAACTGTAAATACAATAAAAAAACGCTTTTATACAAAAACATACATAAAAACAACTTTTGCAAACCAATTGCAAATGTTTTATTGAAATTAAAACGTATTAAATGCAATTGGTAATAAATAAGCAAATACCATTAAATATTAAATGCATAACATGATGTATACATTATAACAAATGTATTCTTTTATTAATTTGTATAGATTGTTTTGTTTATTTTTATGAAGGTGTTTGTTTAAACAGGCCAGTGAGGCCTGGAAGTAACAAGACCCAGGTCACAAGGCTGGGGTCTACATCAATGAAGACCCTTTCCACTCACATAGAGGATTAGGGTGATTAGGCTCTCCTCCTCTGGTGGAGTGGGCCCTCTCTCTAATAGGCTATATCAGGCGTGGCGAACTCCGGTTCTGGAGAGCCGCAGCCCTGCAAAGTTCAGCTCCAACCCTAATTAAAACTCACCTGCCTGTTGCCTTCTAGTAACCCTTCAGACCTTGATTTGCTTGTTCATGTGCGTTTGATTAGGGTTGAAGCAAAACTACGCAGGGTTGTGGCTCTCCAGGACTGACGTTCGCCACCCTGGGCTATAGAATTGACTATCCAGCAGAATAGTCTCTGCTTTGTAACTGGTAGCCCTTAAAGGAGAAGTCCACTTCCAGAACTAAAATTTACAGTTAATGTGCTCACCCCATTGTCATCCAAGATGTTCATGTCTTTCTTTCTTCAGCTGTAAAGAAATTGTGTTTTTTGAAGAAAACATTTCAGGATTTTTTTTCCATATAATGGACTGATATGGTGCCCCGATTTTGAACTTCTAAAATGCAGTTTAAATGCAGCTTCAAATGATCCCAAATGCAGTTGTAAACAATCCCAGTCGAGGAAGAAGGGTCTTATCTTGCAAAACGATCAGTTATTTTAATTTTATAAAAAACAATTTAAATACTTTTTAATGTCAAACGCTCGTCTCGTCTTGCTCTGCCTGAACTCTGTGTATTCTGGCTCAAGACAGTTAGGGTATGTCGAAAAACTCCAATTGTATTTTCTCCCTCAACTTCAAAAATCATTTCAAAATCATCTTGCATCGCTGCAGAAGTACCGACCCAGGCTTTGCAAAGTTTACGTACAAAAAAGATCAAACACCCTTAACAAAAAAGGTAAAACAGCAATATAGGATGATTTTGAAGTTGAGGGAGAACATGAGATGGGAGTTTTTCGACATACCCTAACTGTCATGAACCAGACAAAAACTGAGTCCAGGCAGAGTAAGACAAGACGAGCGTTTGACATTAAAAAGTATATAAATTGTATTATTTGTATTATGAAAATAACCGATCGCTTCGCTAGATAAGACCCTTCTTCCTCGGCTGGGATCATTTACAACCACATTTGGGATTGTTTGAAGCCGCATTTAAACTACATTTTGGAAGTTCAAACTCGGGGCACCATACAAGTCCTCAAAAACATAATTTCTTTACGACTGAAGAAAGAAAGACATGAACGTCTTGGATGACAAGGGGTGAGTACATTATCTGTCAATTTTTGTTCTGGTAGTGGACTTCTCTTTTAAGTGTGGCATACAAACCATACAATTGCCGAAAGTAGCTAGAGCACTCTACATAAACTGACTGACTGGCCAGCCACAAGACTGTGATTCGCCATAATGGCTGCCACATATACTTTGAGCGTGGACAGGGTGCACCCCTTATCCAGCACCTCTTGCAGAAATGTTCAGGTGAATGACACATCACATGAGGATGGGTCTTCATTCCAGACTGCACACCAGTCAGTGAACACAGACCACTTAAGGGCATAGGGGTGTCTTGTAGATGGGGCTCTAGCCTCCAAAACGGTGTTAGTTACCCTCACGCAGAGCTGTTGAGACTGCAGTCGATGGGACAAACAAACAAAGTCATGTCTCTCACTTGAGAAAGGAGGTCATTCTTCAACGGAACCGGCCAAGGGGCTGCTGACAGCAGCTGAATCAACTTGGGGGAACCACATCTAGTTCCACCAGAGTGGGGCCACCAGGAGAACTGAGCATCTGACCTCCCTGACTCGTCTGATGGCCTGAGGGAGCAGGGCAATTGGAGGGAAGGCATACAGGTGAGCGCTGGGCCAATCATGGAGCTGAATGCTGTTTTTTCCCGAGCTGGAGGCATCTGTCGTGACCACCTTCCTGCTGGAAATCAGTCCCAATCATGTCCCAACATGAGGTTGAGTATCTTCTGGAAAACTTTGAAGGGGCGAGAAGCAAGGAGTTCCTGCTCCGATCTGGCTAACACTAGCCAATAGTCAAGGTCATTCATAGTGCGGATTCCCCTCTGCCTCAGAGGGGAAAAAGCCATGTCCACGCACTTTGTAGAAGTGCACAGGGCCAGAGACAGTCCGAATGGCAGGACTGTTTATTGATAAGCCACCCCCCCCCAAATGCGAATCTCAAAAGCGGTCTGTGATGAGGTGCTGTCTGGATGTGAAAGTAAGCATCTTTCAGATTCACTGATAAAACTTAGTTAACATCCTGAACAGACATCTCATTAGGGCACAGCTCATGTATCTGAGATCGAAGATCTTTCTTGGGAACAAGGAAGCAGAGGCTGTAAAAGTTTCCCTCCTCTCTTCCTTTCTGCTTTAAAATCAGGACAGTTCAGTATCCAATTTTACTCTGATGCAGGGGCCCTGGTGCTTAGAAAAGGGGTGGTGTTTAGCTGTCTGAGGGTGCTGTCAGAACTCAGGTTTTGGACTGTGGCTGAGCGGAAGACTCAGCAGGGTTCACAGGTTGCTGGGAAGATGGAACCTTCTGGTGACTTGAACCAGCTGCTGAGACAGGAAGTGGTGCATAGCCTGCGACAAAGTGGTGCTGTGCTGCAGGTCGCCATGCCTGCACAGTTGCCTTTGTAGCATGCAGATCCAGATTGTCAGCATCAGCATGGAATCATCAGCTCCCTCCACAGATCCATGGAAAGAGATCCCCGAGTGAAGTAGGGTAAGAATCAGCATGGGTTTGCAGGGGTGCCCCGCACAAGCCACACTTTTGGCACAACATTTGAACCAATGCCGCTGAAATTTGCTCCTAGGAAATATGCTCATGTTTGCTGGATGGCCACGGGGAGAAGCACTGAAGAGGAACATCTTTCCATTGTCAGGGCATCTACAGGAAGTAAGCAGGCTTCTTCGTTCTACTTCTTTAGAGTCCAGCGAACTGATTTTCGCACTGAAGAAGAAAATTCTGGCATTTTGGCGGGCTGAAATGCCATTTTGTATGCAGCTCATGAACATTAACAAATCAGGCTTCAGCCTTCAGAGTAAACTGGAGTTTGTCATAAGCATGTTTACGCAACGTGAAAGACCATTTCAAAAGGGAACATTTTCATCCAAATCTTTGTGAAATTTTTCACAGCCGATTATGCACTTGTTCAGCCATCCAGATTGCACTGGTTGCATAGGTTTCATCCTTCACAAAAAAAATTCAAGTTTAATTATAAATTTAATTTTATTTCTGAGTAAATTTCACAAATGTAAATATCATTGTTGCAAGCTTTACATTACAATTTTAAGGAAATAAGGAATCACATAGATATCATTGTACAATATATAAACAAACAGAAAAAAAACACTTTAAAATAATTAAAAGTATTCAATGATCTTTATAGACATTTTCATAACACATCGCTGCCTTTATTTTTAATGTATTTACAGGTAAAATTTGTTATATTTGATTTTTTTTTTTATTTGATGCCATTCAAATTGTTTTTGTCTTTTCATATCTTTAAACATAGCACCAACTCCTTAATTCACGACATGAAAAAAAATAAGCAAATACAAAGCAGATTAGAATTTCCCTTTTAATGTTTAACAAAGAATCCACTTAAGTATCAAGGCACATTATGGGAACGCCAATCCCCCAAGGAGGACATTAACAAAAATAAAAATGTAAAAAACAACATTACAACTAAAGATCACAGATACACATAACAGTAAATCAAAGATCACGGTGTAAACAAAACTTAAATAAAATCTAAAAAATTACCAGTTGTTTCAACAAAAATGCTGACATTTTCATATTTCAAGTTTCAAAATTCCAATGGTAAAGGAGTAATTTAAGGAGTAAGAACTGATAACTATCTATACACTCACACAAAAATATACTTAGTCTGCCACGAACATATAAAGCTATCAGCATATATTTAAAATTAAAATGACATTAAGCAGCCGTTTGTGCATTGATCTGATCATTAAGTCTGTTTGGTATGAAAGGTGATAAAACTATAATTACAATGTAATTAAAAAAAGTTAATTAACACATTACGCCAACAATTACATTACAAAAGTCCCTGAGAATCACTCAAGTTGTAATGACTTCATAAGCAAGGCAGCAAGAATACTTTTCCTCCACAGCAAGAGCAACATTTGAGCTCAAAAACAGCATAGTCCACACAGACAAACTCTTTTAAGAGTGTAAATACATATAGAAACACTTAAAGAATCAATGAAGAAACTATATTCATGGAAAATTAAAGTCAAAGAAAATATTCTGTGTACATTTAGCCTGATTATAGAAATCTTTATGGCTTCTGAATGCAAATGTTTTAATAATCCTCAATAACTCTTAATACAATTTATGCTTTAGTCCATTTCTTGTCACCGCTGTGACTTTATACCCCTGACATCTCCCTGATCCAGCTGCGGTATTCTGTGACACGTGTGTAAATGCCAGGCCTGTTCCTGCGGCCGCAGCCGTCTCCCCAACTCACCACTCCAGCGAGAAACATGCGGCCATTGCTCTCAATGGAACTCATCGGACCGCCCGAGTCACCCTGGTAGAGGAATGATGTATATAGGTGCGTTACTGAGAAATGTTAGGCTATGATACGTCTCTGAATGCGAAAAAAAACACAAGATGTGTTATTTCACCTGACAAGCATCTACACCTCCGGCCAATACACCTGCACAGATCATGCGTGGTGTTATTTCATCATCCATCAGCTTGTTGCACACAGTTGCATTAATAATGCGCACCTCGGCCTTCTGCAACACTGATGCAACATCAACTAAAGCAGGGAGAAGACATTTTCTTAGCTTAGTAACAATTTTAGGCTCTTATTATGTCAAGATGTGTACTCAGTGACATTCACTGAAAACAAATGATCGATCAAATAAATAAAGACTTTCAAAAACATTACAAAATCTGAGCAACGCCAACTTTTTGAATGATAGTCTAGGTTGTTATATGACTTACCAACTTCCTCTCTCAGTTTGCCCCAGCCTGTGATCCAGACAGATTTGCCTACTGGGAAATCATGTGTGGTTTCTGGTAAGCAGATGGGCCAGATGCTATGGCTGAGAGTTACAGGGTTGTCCAACTCCATCAGTGCGATGTCATTGTCGTAGCTCATGGGATCATACTGAGGGTGAGAAATGATGCGCTTCACGTGTCTTAGGGTTGACTTACTAGTCTCACTCTGGTGATGTAGACCTAGATAGACTTCCCACTGGTCAGCCTGGGAATATCTAGCAAATAAAACAAACAATCAGTCAGGATCAGAGCAGGAGAGGTGAAGAGGGCCAAACAAGGAAGGAACTCACTTTAATATTTCTTTGTCCTGCACGCAGTGAGCAGCAGTGACCAGCCAGCGGTTACTGATAACAGACGCCCCGCACACGTGACCTTGTGTCTTCATGTGGAGGCTGACCTGCCAGGGCCATTCTCCTACGTTCGAGTCCTTTCCACCCACAATACGACTAGACTTGTAGGGCTTTATCCCACATTCTACAGCAAATCAAACAGACATAAATGCATATACTAATAATGGCATGTTTTCATAGCATGAAACATATCTAGTTTGAAACAGATGAGAAATACATATCAGACAGATAGTTCTGTCCAACAATTAAAATCATGTCAATTTTGAAATATTGTAATCTGCCAAACTGATATTCAATTTACTGTACATAGAATTTACAAAAAATGTAAATATTGAAATAAACATGTTATTTGCATGTTTATAACGTTTTGTGATTTCTTTCATCTACACTACCAGAATTTGAATGTTTTTAAAGAAGTCTCTTCTGCTCACCAAGCCTGCATTTATTTGATCCAAAATGCAGCAAAAGCAGTAATACTGTAAAATATTTTAATCATTTAAAATAACTGCTTTTTATTTGAATATATTTTAAAATGTAATTTATTCCTGTGATCAAAGCTGAATTTTCAGCATCATTACTCCAGTATTCAGTGTCACATGATTTGCTGTTCAAGAAACATTTGTTATTATTATTATTGTCAATATTTAAAACATTTATTATTATTTTTATTATTTATTATTTTTCAGGATTCTTTGATGGATAGAGAGATCCAAAGAACATTTTAGAAGAGCATTTATCTGAAATAAAAAGCTTTTGCAATTTTTTTTTGAGAAAAGAAATTATAGAAATTAATAGTTTTATTTAGCAAGGCTGCTTTAAATTGATCAAAAGTGATGATAAAGACGTTTATAATGTTACAAAAGATTTCTATTTCGGATAAATGCTGTTCATTTGGACTTTCTATTCATTAAAGAAACCTGAAAAAAATTTGACTCCGCTCTTTTCAACATAATAATAATAATAATAATAATAATAATAATAATACATGTTTTTTGAGCAACAAATCAAAATTTCTGAATGATCATGTGACTGCAGTAATGATGCTACAAATTCAGCTCAAAAATTCAAAAACTGAAATTGCAGGAATAAATTACATTTAAAAACTATTCAAATAGAAAACAGTTATTTTAAATAGTAAAAATAGTCAAATAGTTACTGTTCTTTCTGTACTTTGGATCAAATAAATGCAGGCTTGGTGAGCAGAAGAGACTTCTTTAAAAAACATTAAAAATCTTACTGTTCAAAAACTTTTGACTGGAAGTGTAAATCTTTTCTATTAGAACTTTCTATGCATCCAAGAATCCTGAAATAATATATCACAGTTTCCAAAAAATTATTAAGCAGCAGAACTATTTTCAACATTGATAATGTTTGTTGAATATCAAATCTGCATATTAGAATGATTTCTGAAGGATCATGTAACAATAAAGACTGGAGTAACGATATTGAAAATTCAGCTTTGTCATCACAAGAATAAATTACAATTTAAAATATATAGAAACAAACATGCCACATGATTTCTCAGAGGAAAGACAGATGAATTCTGGTACTTACTACATTCCGCTTCATCCGAACCATCCTCACAGTCAGTGTTTCCATCACACATAGGGTTCAGCTTGCTAATGCACTGGTTATTCTTGCACTTATATGTAAGAGCAGAGCACTGAACAGCTATGGCTGGATATAAAAGAGGCAATTGAGTCACTTAATATAGTGATTGCTTATGTAGCTACAGTAACTGTGAAGTATGTATATGTATATCAGAGGTCGTGTTAACCGAAAATTGTCCGTCATTGAATGAATTTTTTTTTTATCAGTGATGGAAAAATCTGAAGGCCGTCCATCACTTTGACAGATTACACTAAGGCTTATCTATTGTAACTTCTAACTGTAATTCCCACCCCTGTCTAGTTGGTGGCGAGTGCGCTCCAGTGTAGCAGCAGATCACTGGCTCCAGAACAAAAACAAAACGGTCACGAATCTTTTGCTATGCATTTGATTACGCACAGGCAAGTACCCAGAAGCTACAATAATCTATCCCGTCACATTAAAGAGCACCAAAACGGTATTTATTGCTTAAATTTCCTAATGAAATTGACAGAATTTTAAATCTGAGACTTTGTTTGATATCAAAGGTAACACAAAGCTTAGCCCAGTGGTTCCCAAACTTTTTCTGCAGGGCCCCCCTTTTGCAGAATAAAAAAAAAATTCAAGCCCCCCACCCCCTTCATTTACACATAAACATAAACACAATTTCAGAAGGAATAATATGAAACGTAATAATTATTACAATTATTATAATTCAGTGTGTGACAATTTACTGAAAAAAAAACTAAACGAGGAACTAGTCACTTTTAGAGTAGAAACATTAAAAGTAAAGCATGCAGCTTTATTATGTACTGTTTTTTTTTTTTTTTACTATGGAATGGCTTTCATTGTTTTTTTTTAAACAGATTTTCTCAATTTTCTCATTTTTTTTATCTCTTTGTTGTAGTTGTGATCTCTGAAGTTCATTATCTGCCTCATCTACAGTCTATCTGCATCTACGTTTACCTGGCACTTGATGTCTTTTCAAAAACTTGTCCATGCTTAGAGCAGAACTACTATGCGTCATTCATTCATAATTTTACTCGGCTAACTGCAGTTCTCATTTCTGATATCAATTGCACCATCTAGTGGTCTGTTATTTTACAAAAAACAATTACAAAAACAATTACAAACTGCGAGTCATCTTGAGGTAATAAAATATGATGAAATTCATATGTTGTGTTAAATTATTTACATGTGGCAAGTAGCCTTATAATAAGCAAGATAATTTCACAGTGGGGTCTTGTATCACCCTATAAACGTTTCTTTTTACATAAAAATCTAGGGATGTACCGAAATGAAAATTCTTGGCCGAAACTGAAACTGCTTTGTAATAATTATTTATTATTTTATTAAATAATATAGTCATTTTATAAGACTTTTTAGTTTAACTCAGTAATTTTAATGATACTGAATAAAAAAATATTCACAAGCCAATAAAATAACCACGTTTATTGAAAGTAACAAAAAAATTGGACAGAAAATATACGAATATTAAATCTCAATATATTATTTTTTTATTCAGTTCTATGAAACGGAATTAGATATTAGAACATTTTTGGACTAATTATCAAAATAATGTATAGTCCTAAAAAGCTATTATTATCAGAGCATGTGATCAGAGCATACGTCACGAGAGGGTAGCGTCATTTTACCAGCGTTGTCCAGTACAGCAGTACTAGCATGTTACAGCACAGTATGCGACACTATTGCAAAGCGGAACAAGTACACATTGACATTTTCTGTCTGCGCGTTATTTGAGCCGACTTTGCTTTTCCGTTGAACATAAGTGGTACACGAGTGGAGCATTCGTATGGGCCGTGAGCAACTCAACGGAACGCACATTCATAGAGCGGAATATTGAACGGTGCGCGCTGAATACTACCAGGCAGTGCGGATATTTTCGGCCATTGTTTCCTTCGAATCTATATAAAAATCGGCCAACTGTACACTAGCATTGCCGCGCCCCCCTTATCATAACTCCGCGCCCCCCCTAGGGGTCGCACCCCCCAGTTTGGGAACCACTGGCTTAGCCTATTTTGATTTATTGGATGGGAGGTGCACTATGTACTGTTCATTCAACTGAAAACAGTATAAACCAAAAGACTGATTGGGATTTACGAATGGATATTGGTTCATAAAAATGAGAATATATTAAAATCGCTGTCACTGCGGGGTGTGGTGTTGGATATGAAAAATTATGCAGTCTCATCTGTTCTCTTCAAAATAAATGCATAAGCCTATATCATCCTGTAGGTTTATAATTGAAAATGAAAATGTAAACTAAAATAAAAGCAATTAAATGTGCTATTATAATTAATATATGAAAATTAAAATGACGGGTAATAATAGATTATGACGGAAGTCTAACGCAACCTCTGAGATATATATATATATATATATATATATATATATATATATAAAACTAAGCGTATATAAACAATAAAGCAATAAATCTATACATTAACAATAATTAAATCATTTACTATTTATTTATTTTTGAGATCAAAATAAAGCCAAATATATATATATATATATATATATATATATATATATATATATATATATATATATTAAAAAAACAGTCAACATTTGTTTTTACTAAATGAAAGTTCTCACATTTCTCACACTGAGATTCATCTGAGCCATCGCCACAGTCATTGCGGCCATTACACTTCTGATCTCCTGGGATGCAGCGACCACTTCGACATCTGAACTCGTGAGCTTTGCAATTCCCTGCAGATCAAATCCAACAAACAAACCCAAAATAGTTTTCATCACTTTTGCTCCATAGTTCATGATTTTGAGCGCTGGTTTTATCCTTACCACAGTTTTCCTCGTCAGTGTTATCTCCGCAATCGTTCACCCCATCACAGCGCCAGAAACTGGGCTTGCAGATGCCGTTGTTGCATTTTATTTGAGTCTCATTACATGCTGCATGCATAGGTAAAGAAAGCAATGTGACACCAAATGACACTTTGACATTACAGTATCTTAAGACCTTTTACTGCAGAATAAAAATTTCCTGATATTTACTCACCTCCATGTCATCCAAGATGTTCATGTCTTTTTTTCTTCAGTCGAAAAGAAATGAAGGTTTTGAGGAAAACATTTCAGGATTTTTCTCCATATAGTGGACTTCAATGGTGGCCAACAGTTTGAAGCTCCAAATTGCAGTTTCAATGCAGCTTCAAAGGGCTCTACAGGATCCCAGCAAATAAATAAGGGTCTTGTCTAGTGAAACAATCGGTCATTTTTTATAAAACAATAAAAATGCATGCTTTTTAACCACAAATGTTTGTCTTGCATCAGCACTTTGAGCATTACGTAATGATGTTGGAAATGTCACGCGTGACGTAAGCAGAAGTACCAACCCAGTGTTTACAAAGTGAACATGCAAAGAAAATCAAACGCCCTTTACAAAAAAGGTAAAGCAATTTTGAAGTTGGAGGAGAAAATGAGATGGCGTTTTTCTCCCTACCCTAACTTTTTGAACCAGAGTACACAGATGAACTAAGAAGAACTAACCACGTGCGACTTTTCCAACATGATTACGTAATGCGTAAAGATCCGCATGCGCATTGCTAGCACAAGACAAGCATTTCTGAGAAAAATGAGCGTCTGTGATTGTGTAGAGCCCTTTGAAGTTGCATCGAAACTGCAATTTGGACCTTCAACCCATTGGCCACTACTGAATTGCTTTCCTCAAAAACCTTCATTTCTTTGCGACTGAAGAACGAAAGACATGAACATTTTGGATGACATAGGGGCGAGGAAATTGTGAGGAAATTTTCTCTCCTTTAAGAAAAAACAACTATATAAAGACTAAGCACAAGTAATATGGTATGAACTTACTGCAGCCCCTCTCATCGCTCATATCTCCACAGTCATTGTAGCCGTCACATTGTAGGTTAGGAGACACGCACAGATCATTGTCACACTGGAATTTCCCAGGGCAGGCTGTGGAAAAGTGATTTATGATATTTTTGTCATGGTGTACTGGCTTGGAATATTGTGGTTTAATATCAGCAGGAATAAATTGTATGAGTCTACTTACGATCAGTGGGTTCAAAGGCCTCAAACTCTGCAGAAAAGCCCTCGCTTACGTAAGAAAGGTCAGAATGAAAGGTGATGGTGACTTCGTTTGATTTGATAGTGTAGACAGTTTTGGGTGGCTTTTCTCCACATACCCTAAAAGTATTTCTAAAATAAAAAATAACAGTTATAATCTCTATTTAGAGAATATTCACTACTGTTCAAAAGTTTGGGGTCAGTAAGATTTAAAAATGTTTTTGAAAGAAATACTCACTAAGGCTGCATATGAGACAGTAAAAACTATTATTGTGAAATACTACTACAATTTTAAACAGCTGTTTTCTTGTTATTTTTTAAAATGTCATGTATTCCTGTGAAGGTATAAATGAATTTTCAGCAACCAATACTTCAAATGATCCTTCAGAAATCATTCTAATATTTTGATTTGATGCTCAAGTAATATTTTTTATTATTATCAGTATTGAAAAGAGTTGTGCTGCTTAATATTTATGATACATTTCCTTCAGGATTTTTTAAAAGCACATAATTTATTTGAAGTCCTTTGTAACAATAATTCAGTGCTTTTCAAAAGTGATGTCTAAATGATATATTTCTTTATATTTCATAGTTAGTGACATCTACTCAAGTAAATGAGGATTACTCTTGTGACACTTGTTATTGTCTAACCTGGAGTTTATCTCCAAGTAGTCCGCTGGACAGCTGATGGTATTTTGGTCAGGACTGTGTATAGACAACTTGTCAAACTTCACCTTGATATGCTTTCCTGATGGAACCTGTCAGACAGAATATTGAAGAACATACAATATTGTGAGAGGACTGAATATTAGGAACTGATCAATGACGAAGAAAATGTTGAATGACACTGAGGGTAAATCATTTTTACCTCAATTTTCCAGACACACTCAGCCTTAGGTGGGTAATGGGAGGGATACCCAGGTGATGTGAAGGTACCACGAAGCCCTGTCAGTTTCCCTCCGCAGTCTAAAGAATGTGACAAACATTATTTACACAAACATAGGGCTTACAATTATTTCATTTAACACATAAAAGCAGTATCAAGCATTAACTCGCAAAACAACTACCTTTGGTAAGTTACTCGCTAGTGGCTGGTTATTTATTAAAGAACTGCAATACAATACATGGTTTAAATCAGTTGTAAAAAAGTAAGTCTGACCCTTGAGAGACATATAAACATTTTAGAATCATACACTATCAGTCAAAAGTTTTTGAA
This sequence comes from Cirrhinus mrigala, assembly GCA_036247105.1. Classification (NCBI taxonomy): domain Eukaryota; kingdom Metazoa; phylum Chordata; class Actinopteri; order Cypriniformes; family Cyprinidae; genus Cirrhinus; species Cirrhinus mrigala. The sequence goes on along the minus strand of CM070027.1, from coordinate 14,623,139 downwards.
CAGTAAGATTTTTAATGTTTTTTAAGGAAGTCTCTTCTGCTCATCAAGCCTGCATTTATTTGATCCAAAGTACAGGAAAAACAGTACAATTTTGAAATATTTTTACTATTTAAAATAACTGTTTTCTATTTGAATATATTTTAAGATGTAATTTGTTCCTGTGATTTTAAAGCTGAATTTTTAGCATCGGTACTCCAGTCACACGATCCTTCAGAAATCACTAGTATTCTGATTTGCTGCTCAAAAAACATTTATTATTATTATGTTGAAAACAGCTTAGTGGAATATTTTCAGGTTTCTTTGATCAATAGAAAGTTTAGAAGAACAGCATTTATCTGAAATAGAAATTTTTTGTAACATTTTAAATGTCTTTATCATCACTTTTGATCAATTTAACGGTATAGCTTTTTATTTCAGATAAATGCTGATCTTTGGATTTTTCTAATTAACAAAATATTCAATAAATGTGTTTTAAATATTGATAATAATAATAATAATAATAATGATACATTTTTGTTGAACAGTAAATCAGCATATTAGAATGATTTGTGAAGGATCATGTGACCCTGAAGACTGGAGTAATAATGCTGAAAATTTAGCTTTAAACTCAGAAATAAATTACATTTTAAAATAGAAAACAGTTATTTTAAATAGTAAAAATATTTCACAATTTTACTGTTTTCGCTGTACTTTGGATTAAATAAATTCAGGCTTGGTGAGCAGAAGAGACTTCTTTAAAAAACATAAAAAATATTACTGTTCAAAAACTTTTGACTGGTAGTGTATTTGTTAAAGAAAACAATTTTTCTAACAATTTTTACCTCAGTTTAATTTGTTTTTCTTTATATAAATAAAAATATTAAATATTTAAAAAAAAACTTTTTGAAGGGAATTGATCATTTTATTTAGCAAGGATGCATCAAATTGTTAAAAAAACGTATATTTACATTAGAATGTTTCTATTAATTCTGTTTTAATTCTGTTTAAAAATATGGTAAAACTGTTTTCAACATTAATATTAACAATAATGATTATATAAATGCTTTTTCAAGATCAAATCAGAATGTTTTAATCATTTCTGAAGGATCATACAACACTGAAGACTGGACTAATGGCTGCGGTAAATTCAGCTTTGCCATTACAAGAATATATTACATTTAAAAAAAAAATATTAACATAGAAAGTAATATTTATAATAACATATTAAGTTATTTTAAATCGTAATAATATTACAGATTTTACTGTATTTTTGATCAAAAAAATGCGCCATTGGTTAACATGGCCATACTGCTGAGACTTCTTTCTAAAAACATTAAAAAATTGCTTACAATGGACTTTTTAAATAAAAATATTGCAAAATACAGTTTTATGACACGTAAGAAATATTTACAAGTAACTGTTACAAGTCCACTGCCAAGTATGTCAAAAAGTGAACTTTGGACCTGACGTAGGAGTTTATAATATATCAATAAACTCTACCTTGAATCTTGGCTGGCATCTGCGAATAAAACGCCCTGAAACCTGGGAAGTTTTTCTCTTCATTTGTAACCAGTGTAACCAGCATGACATTCCCAGAGGAAAGGAAAATTAGCTTTTCATCAGGTAAGCGAAATCCACATTTCCTACATGAACACATTTGTTAGATTTCATATATCACAAAGACAATGAAAACAGACACGTGTAACGTGACACATCTCACATATGAGGACACATATGTCATGAAGTGGATGACTGGGAGTGTGTAAACGCTTACTCTGTTATGACTTGCTTCTCTGATGGTGCTAATGAGTCGTACACTTTGATGAAATCATTCCGGCAATCTTGCTCCAGGTCTAAGACGTCAAACTCCAATCTAATCCTGTGCTCTGGGTCGCCCCGAATCTGCCACTCGGTATACAGGCTGGGAGGATAGGCGGAATCTGGAAAACCTGGAGAGCGGATAATTTCTGTCTGGTTCTGTTGGGCATGATGAGACCTTTTACTGGAGCCTAAAAGACAGAACAAGTTAAATATGAGTCTAAGATGTAAACACATATAAATAGCTAAATGTAAGGAAAGTACTGTTAACTCACGTTTGAGGTTTCTGCCAGCTAACCGAGCATCCACAGCTGTAAAGCACAGCAAAATATATGAATAAACAATAGTGCCAGACAAAAATGATACTCACATTTCTTTAAAGTTTCTGGTTAGATTACAAAAGGTGACAGACTGAAACTATGCAAGTAATATGAAACCCCCTTCCAGTAGATTTACCTCCTGACGTCATGCCGTCAATGATGAGGCTATCGTCAGTCCTGCTACTAGACCCCCTCCGGGATTTCCTTGCATTTTCCCCCCCATCCAGGGTTGTCATGGCCTCGTCCACATCAGATACTTTGGACTGCCGTATATTAAACTCAGATAGGTAATAAGCGATGATACCGTTATTACTGCCTTCACTAAAGGAGAAAAAATGACAATGGAACTTACAATATAAATAAACATCAATGAGACTCAAAGTATGAAATGTGTCTGACATGATGCCTAATAGACTGACAGTTTTGTTTCAAACTAGATTTTGGAGTGAACTATTCAAGGTTGGCTGCACAAACTTGTCTTACCTTTATTTTCAACAATGAAATTAAAATCTAAAATGAATCTTCACACATACACATCTAATTATATCTTACTTCTAATTCTTACGTCATATATGTGCTTTAAATATTTATATATTTTTCAATCTCATTTTTATTTCTGTATTTGCACTACCAGTCAAACGTTTTTCAACGTAAGATTTTTTATGCTTTTTAATTAAGTCTCTTCTGTTCACCAAACCTGCATTTATTTGATCCAAAGTACAGCAAAAAACAGTAAAATTTGTAAATATTTTTACTATTTAAAATAACTGCTTTATATGTAAATATATTTTAAAATGTAATTTATTGCTGTGATCAAAACTAAATTTTCATCATCATTACTCCAGTCGTCAGTGTCACATGATCCTTCATAAATCATTCTAATATGCTGATTTGCTGTTCAAGAAATATTTGTTATTATTATTAGCAATATTTAAAACAGTTGAGTACATTTTTTTCAGGATTCTTTGATGAATATATGAATATGATATATAATATATATAATGATTTTTATTATTTGATTATTATTAATATCAATATTTAAAACATATTTTTTGAATATTTTGTTAAATAGAAAAATCCAAAGATCAGCATTTATCTGAAATAAAAAGCTTTTGTAACATTATACACTATACCATTCAAAAACTTGGAGTCAGTATAATTTATTTATTTATTTTTGGAAAGAAATTATAGAAATTAATACTTTTATTTAGTATTGATGCTTTAAATTGATCAAAAGTGATGATACAGACATTTATAATGTTACAAAAGGTTTCTATTTCAGATACATTCTGTTCTTCTAAACTTTCTATCCATCAAAGAAACCTGAATAAATCTACTCAGCTGTTTTCAACATGATAATAATCAAAAATGTTTTTTGAACAGCAAATCAGAATGTTAGAATGATTTCTGAAGGATCATGTGACTGGAATAATGATGTTAAAAATTCAGCTTTGAAATCACAGGAATAAATTACATTTTAAAATATATTCAAATAAAAAAACTTGTTTTAAATAGTAAAAATATTTTAAAATTTTACAAATAAACAAATAAATGCAGACTTGATGAGCTGAAGAGACTTCTTTCAAGAACATTAAAAAAATTTTACCATTCAAAACTTTTTTTACTGGAAGTGTACATTTCAAATTTTTAATATTAATTTAAATATTCTGTATCAACCAGTGATAAAATAACAATAATAATAATATTATATGTACAAGAGACGGTTTAAATTTATGTATATCACCACTTAAATGTTCCTGCAACGTGTTTTCTAAAGCACAAATACTCCATGTGGTCAGTTAATATGAGGTCATACAAGGTCAAATGCATATTTAATAACTATACAAAAATTAGAAAAATAAATATGTAAATAATGACCTTTCTGATTGACCTTTCAGGTCAACTACCCATAATTTTACCCATAATTGTACAAATTATTTAAATTACCTGAAACCTTGCACACTGGATGCCACATGGTACTTCGACAGCACACGCACTTGACCATATATACTTTTGAGCTGAAAGACAATGTGCAATGATGCAAAGTTTTAAACAGACATAAAGAAAATCAAAAAAATAAATAACTGAAAACATAAAGAAACATGACCATCTCACCTGCCTTGAGACCTTTAAGGCTAGCTCTTTATATTCAGTGGTGTTGCTGTTTTCATAAGCATCTGAGAACCTCTGACTGGATATGGTCAAATAACCACTGAACATCTTCCTCACCCTCCCATTATACCTGTCTGTAACAATGGGCACGCTGGAGTTATTATTTTACTGTAATCATTCAGAATTATTCTGTACTGGTGATAATAAAAGTGTGTTTGTTTCCGAGTTAAATAACTCACAATGGAATTGCCACACTAGCAATCCAGTTACTAATGCAACGATCGCAAGTGCTGTGGGTACACCTATTGCAATAATCGTTCTGCACGATACCCTCTTCTTCTGCAACTTCTTCGTATCTGATGCTGGAAGAAACTGCTCTGTCTGCTCCAAGCCATGGTCCTACAGAGAAACGTAAAATACCAGTAAAGTACACTTGTTTTTTACACGTGACTGTTATAGAGAGAATGAGTTACGCTCCAGAACAACCCTAAGGACACACTGTACTGTACATGACTAACACGCAATTATGAACCACCCTTGTCAAAAACAGGCTATTCCTCTTAAGTGATCCAAACTCACTAGTATAAGTATATAGCACAATGCAGTTACAACTGTTTTCTAAATCCTGAACCAACACCTTGCTCATCAGCGTCAACAACCCACCCCAAACAAGTATGCATTGGCAAAAGCGTGAGCGGGTCACATGACTCAAGCGCCAGCTTTTCTTAGCATTGGGAAAACAGGTTTTTAAGATGACAATCTTAAACTCACAACTTTAAATATTCTTAAGAAGTAAAACCATAAAGTCAAAAACGTTAAAGTGAATCGGTGACAGCAATATAACCATTTGACAGTGAAACAAATCAAATCTCTCACACACACACACAATTATGTGCATGAACTGTACGGTTAATATTCTACATACATATACATATATACATATATATGTTAGTTATGTATTATACAGTTATGTAACATGTTGTTATTATAACACAATATGTTGTTATAAGCCTCTAAATCCATCTGACTTAAAATTAGCATATATATATATATATATATATATATATATATATATATATATATATATATATATATATATAATATATAAATATATATATATAGGTATGTGGAAGAGTTCAGATGCAAAACCAGCTAAAAGCCATCTCGGTCAAAAATGAGATATTGATACTGAGTGAACGCTCTCGACACATACATCCATCAAATACTTTTTCTTCAAACTCTTCAAAAAAAAGAAAGATAAAGAAAGACGTCAGATGGATTTAGTTGGTTTTGCATCTGAACTCTTCATATATATATATATATATATATATATATATATATATATATATACACACACAATCATATGTATATATATATATAGAGAGAGAGAGAGAGAGAGAGAGAGAGAGAGAGAGAAAACGAAAACATTAATACCGAACAATTCAGGCATATAACTGTGTAAATTACCAAACATAAACGGCACTGTACAGGACGTCCTAGAAGATTAGAATCGTAAAATTTTACAGCTGATCACGACAGAAACGGTGGATATTCAGATTAAAAGATATTCAGATTAAAACATACCGGAAATTTCTTCCCAGATTTGACTGGCTCCATGTCATACGAGGTATTTGTCAAATTGGTCGCTGTCAGTCCTCCGTGTTGCCGTTCATGTGTCATGCAGGCGGCCTTTTGTCCTCACCTACGGCGAAACTCACTGATACGCGCGGGCAGGTGTCTGCTGGAGAAACCGCAAGAAACTAGCTTTCCGTCTTATTTTACATGATCCTTTAGCACTGAGAGGGTATAACCCTGTTAAATTGAATTTAATGCGGGTTTTGTGTTTGAAAAACATACATATTTATTGCAAATCGTAAGGTTTCACTTCCCACCCAGTTTCGAGCCGCAGGTGAGTCCGTCTCAACCATTCTGTGTAGCAACCTACTTCCTGTAGAGACGAGAACACCGGCGTGACGTGAGAAAACCAGGATAACTGTAAATAAATCAATAAACCAGATCTAAATGATCAAAAGTGTCTTATAATTACTACTAATCCACTAACAACTTTAAAAGTCGTGTATTACACACTTTTAAAACCTTTTTTAACGAACTATCCCGGAAGGGGTTTATCTTTTAAATAAATCAGAATCAGAAATCAGAAAGAGCTTTATTGCCAAGTTTGCTTACACACACAAGGAATTTGTCTTGGTGGCAGAAGTTTCCAGTGCACAGACAGGGTCACAAGTGACAAGACACAGATGACAGAAATAAACAAGTGATTAGAATAAATATATGAAAAGACACAAACAATAGACAAATAAACGAGTGATTAGAATAAATATGTGAAAGAAAATACACAAGACAATATAATGTAAGTACAGATGTTCTATATACAAATTATACAAGGGAATTGAATGTATGGAATCTATAATAAATATAGGTATGGATAGCGGTATTGCACATTTTATTGCACAGTGGGGGGAATATTTAACTGCTCATGAGGTAGATGGCCTGAGGGAAGAAGCTTTTTCTATGTCTGGCTGTTTTGGTAGTCCGTGCTCTGTAGCGCCGACCAGATGGCAACAGTTCGAAGAGGAAGTGGGCTGGGTGTGAGGGGTCCAGGATGATTTTGCTAGCCCTTTTGCTCACTCTGGATGAGTACAGATCTTGGAGGGTAGGGAGGGTTGTACCAATGATTCGCTCAGCAGTCCGGACTATCCTCTATAGTCTTCTAAGATCAGTTTTGGTAGCTGAGCTGAACCAGACAGTTATTGAGGTGCAGAAGATGGATTCAATGATGGCCAAGTAGTACTGTTTCAGCAGCTCCTTTGGCAGATTGAACTTCCTCAGCTGGCGAAGGAAGTACAGCCTCTGCTGGGCCTTTTTGACAATCAGGTCAATGTGATTGTCCCACTTCAGGTTCTGAGTGATTGTAGTGCCCAGGAACCTGAATGTTTCCACTGACGTTACAGTGCTGTCCATGATAGTAAGTGGGGGGAGAGCAGGGGGGTTCCTCCTGATGTCCACTGTCATCTCTACTGTTTTGAGCGTGTTGAGCTGCAGGTTGTTGTGACTGCACCAGACAGCTAGCTCTTTAACCTCCTGTCTGTAAGCAGACTCATCTCCGTCACTGATGAGGCCGATGAGTGTGGTGTCGTCCGCAAACTTCAGCATCTAAAGACCCCTCTGGGTCTTTAGATGTGCAGTCATTGGTGTACAGGGAGAAGAGCAGTGGAGAGAGGACGCAACCCTGAGGAGCACCTGTGCTGGTGGTGCGGCTGTGGGATGTGAATTTACCCAGTCTCACTGACTGTTGCCTATCTGTCAGAAAGCTGGAGATCCATTGACAGATAGAGCTAAGGACAGAGAGCTGGGCTAGTTTGGACTGGAGGAGTGTTGGAATGATGGTGTTGAAGGCAGAATAATTCATTTTAAGGTTGTAAATTTAGCCTAAATTAATATTCTGTCTATTAGGACCACAGATGGATTCCTGTAAACTAAAGAAAAGTATTTGTTCTGAAAATTATTTATTTAGAATTATTTGGGTAATATATTTGAATGACAGTCAGCACTACAGTGTGTGTTAAATTTTTAACTTTCCTTTCTTTTATTCTGTAGAATTACTGTTTTGATACAGTTAACTGAATATCAATTCAATATTCAGTCAGAATTATGTAACAGATAACAGGCAATATTTTAATTGTTTGACATGTACTATATGGAATGTACCAAAGGTTAAATAACACGTTGATTATCACAATGTCATGAGAATGGTGATGATGATGGACAGACTATCTTTATGTAAACATTTAAGAAAAGAGGCACAAGAGAGCAGCAAGAACACCCCTAAGATCAACAGATCAAGACCATCTCATTAACACTCATTAATTATTAAAAATGTTCTGCCATTACAGACCTGAGGCAGCCCATGACACGTCATTATGTAGTGGAAAAACAAGGCTTCTCATTAGAGAGTCTTTTCACTGAGGTCTAGTGCTGTCAAGAGAAAGTACAGGTAATTCCCTTGATGTGTCGGTCACTTTAATGTGGCGGCTGTTAGTTTGAAAAAGTTAAAATGTTAGCATTAACTAATGATGATAATATACTTCTTAAGCATTTATTAATCTGATTTGATTAACATTTACTATTATGTTATTAAAATCAAAATGTATCTGTTATTATTATCAAATTGACCTGAGCTAACATCAACTAATGAGCAGCTGTATTAAAGGTAGTTCAATCACAAATGAAAATTTGCTGAATATGTACACTCTTAAAAATAAAGGTGCTTCAGGAGGTTCTTCACAGTGATGCCATAGAATTCCATTTTTGGTTACACAAAGAACCATTTAGTCAAAGGTTCTTTAAAGAACCATCTCTTTCGTACTTTTTTATAATCTGAAGAACCTTCTTTTGCCACAAAAAACCTTTTGTGAAACAGAAAGGTTCCTCAGATGTTAAAGGTTCCATGGAACCATTTAGACAAAAAAGGTTCTTCTACGGCATCGTGAAGCAATTTTATTTTTAAGAGTGCATTCACCATCAGGCCATCCAAGATGTAAATGAGATTGTTTCTTTATCAGAACAGATTTGGAGAAATTTTGTGTTACATAATTTCCTCACCAATGGATCCTCTGCAGTGAATGGGTGCCGTCAGAATGAAAGTCCAAACAGCTGATAAAAACATCACAATAATCCACAATAATCCATAACTCCAGTCTATCAGTTAACATCTTGTGAAGAGAAAAGCTGTGTGTTTGTAAGAAACAAATCCATTTTAGTCAAAAAGCAATTTTAATTTTAAACAGTTGTTTCTGGCCAAAATACAATTCCACAATCCATAGTAACTTATTAATTAGTAATTTATTGGTTAGCAAGTGATGTAATGCTAGCTCTCTCCAAATTTGTTTAGATGAAGAAACAAACTCATCTATATCTTGGAAGGCCTGAGGATGAGTAGATTTTAATTTAGGGGTGAATTATTCTTTTAATAATAGCTGTTTATTAACTAAACTTAACAAAAAAAGTAATAAATATTGTAACAATGTATTGCTCATTGCTAGTTAATCCAACCTAAATGCATAAAAGAAACTGAAAGCATAAAGAGTATATGAAAATTATATGGGTCTATATGTAACCTGCTTGTTCTCTCTATCCATCCAGGGGTTTGTGGCCTAAAAAGGGATCTCTAAACTACAGATTGTGCATATGGTATACAAACCATTGGCTACTGGTTGTTTATACATGTTTAATCTTTGTTTTGTGTCTCTGTTTGGGTATGCTCACAGGGAAGACTGCTCTGCATACACAGAGGCTTTTATCCCCAAGGAAGCCATGATTTCACAAATACAACACATTTGATAGACAGACCGATCATAAATTATTCGTACTTCTCATAATGAGGAGATCAGGGAGCATTTTAGGACAGACTTAATTTAGCTCTGCCTAAGTTGTTTTCTGTGCGTCTATATTTTTCAATATAGAGTTTAGCAAAATAACAAGTAACACTTTACAATAAGGTGTCATTTGTTAACATTAATGCATTAACTAACATGAACAAACAATGAACAATACATTTATTACACTAATTATTAATCTTTGTTAATGTTAGTTAATGAAAATACAGTCGTTCATTGTTTGTTCATATTAGTTGTCAGTGCATTAACTAATGTTAACAAACACAACTTGTGATTTTATTAATGCATTAGTAAATACTCAAATAATATTAACTATGATTAATAAATGCTGTCAAGTATTGTTCATTCTTAGTTCATGGTAACTAATGTAGTTAACTAATGTTAACTAATAAACCTTATGTTAATGTTTTCCCCAAAACTTTACCAAAAGCCCCAACACTGTTCTCAATCATGCCATTAATTAACATGAAAAAGATTTATTTATATTTATTTATTAACTGAAATCAGTCTTCTGATATTGATACGGCAGCATTTATTGTCTGGGGCCGTAGTGTGTTGGACAACAATACAAAATTAACCTATACAAAACTTATTATTGTTAACCTTTTAATAACTTTTCATTTAATCTATAAATAATAAATAGGCCTGTATTCAACATACGCACTCTAAATTCATAATTTAATTTTTTTATTCTAAGATTAATTTATATGTTATCATTCCTTTCTTTTTTTTTTATTTGCCATGCTGCACGTGATCATTATGCTATACACTTGACATGTATATAATGTCTAAAACCATAGTAAAACTACAATTGAAGCCAAAAGTTTACAGAATTTGCAAAATGTTAATTATTTTACCAAAATAAGAGGGATCATACAGAATGAATGTTATTTTTTATTTAGTACTGACCTGAATAAGATGTTTCACATAAAAGACGTTTTCATATAATCCACAAAAGAAAATAATAGTTGAATTTATAAAAACTACCCTGCTCAAAAGTTTACATACACCTGATTCTTAATACTGTGTTGTTACCTAAATCATCCAGCTTTTTTTTTTTTTTTTTTGGAGTGATAGTTGTTTGTCCTGAACTGTTAAACTGCCCACTGTTCTTCAGAAAAATCCTTCAGGTACCACAAATTCTTTGGTTTTCCAGCATTTTTGTGTATTTGAACCCTTTCTAATAATGACTGCATGATTTTGAGATCCAAAAAATCACTCTGGACAAGTGAGGGACTCATTTTAAAACTCAAAATGTATTCTGGCTGTTAATGTTTTTATTGTGCATCAGCTGGAAAAAAAAACATTCTGAAAATGATTACAACAATATAATTTTTCTGTGCCGTTATCGTTGTGGTTTGGGATATTTTTTGGCATTTACATTACAGGTGCTGGTCATATAATTAGAATATCTTCAAAAAGTTGATTTATTTCACTAATTCCATTCAAGAAGTGAAACTTGTATAATGCATACATTCATTCCACACAGACTGATATATTTCAATTGTTTATTTCAATTTTGATGATTATAACTGACAACTAATGAAAACCCCAAATTCAGTATCTCAGAAAATTAGAATATTGTGAAAAGGTTCAGTATTGAAGACACCTGGTGTCACACTCTAATCAGCTAATTAACTCAAAACACCTGCAAAGGCCTTTAAATGGTCTTTCAGTCTAGTTCTGTAGGCTACACAATCATGGGGAAGACTGCTGATTTGACAGTTGTCCAAAAGACGACCATTGACACCTTGCACAAGGAGGGCAAGACACAAAAGGTCATTGCAAAAGAGGCTGGCTGTTCACAGAGCTCAGTGTCCAAGCACATTAATAGACAGGTGAAGGAAAGGAAAAGATGTGGTAGAAAAAAGTGTACAAGCAATAGGGATAACCGCACCCTGGAGAGAAATGTGAAACAAAACCCATTCAAAAATGTGGGGGAGATTCACAAAGAGTGGACTCAGTTGGAGTCAGTGCTTCAAGAACCACTACACACAGACGTATGCAAGACATGGGTTTCAGCTGTCGCATTCCTTGTGTCAAGCCACTCTTGAACAACAGACAGCGTCAGAAGCGTCTCGCCTGGGCTAAAGACAAAAAGGACTGGACTGCTGCTGAGTGGTCCAAAGTTATGTTCTCTGATGAAAGTACATTTTGCATTTCCTTTGGAAATCAGGGTCCCAGAGTCTGGAGGAAGAGAGGAGAGGCACAGAATCCACATTGCTTGAGGTCCAGTGTAAAGTTTCCACAGTCAGTGATGGTTTGGGGTGCCATGTCATCTGCTGGTGTTGGTCCACTGTGTTTTCTGAAGTCCAAGGTCAACGCATCTGTATACCAGGACGTTTTAGAGCACTTCATGCTTCCTGCTGCTGACCAACTTTATGGAGATGCAGATTTCATTTTCCAACAGGACTTGCACACAGTGCCAAAGCTACCAGTACCTGGTTTAAGGACCATGGTATCCCTGTTCTTAATTGGCCAGCAAACTCGCCTGACCATGGGGTATTGTGAAAAGGAAGATGCGATATGCCAGACCCAACAATGCAGAAAAGCTGAAGGCCACTATCAGAGCAACCTGGGCTCTCATAACACCTGATCAGTGCCACAGACTGATCGACTCCATGCCACACCGCATTGCTGCAGTAATTCAGACAAAAGGAGCCCCAACTAAGTATTGAGTGCTGTACATGCTCATACTTTTCATGTTCAAGATTTCTAAAAATCCTTTCTTTGTGTTGGTCTTAAGTAATATTCTAATTTTCTGAGATACTGAATTTGGGGTTTTCATTAGTTGTCAGTTATAATCATCAAAATTAAAAGAAATAAACACTTGAAATATATCAGTCTGTGTGGAATGAATGTATACATTATACAAGTTTCACTTCTTGAATGGAATTAGTGAAATAAATCAACTTTTTGAATTATATGACCAGCACCTGATCATCAGGTTTTACCCAAACCAAATACTAAGACATTCTGAAATTCATGTACATTTCAGTTCACTCCAATTGATTTGATGACAATGTCACTTTTAATGACTAATATTTTTATTAAAACACATACATTTCAACTTAATCCCACTGTACATCACTCCTTGAATTAGGCTACAACCCCCACCCACAATTTTTTTTTTTTTTTACATCTCTCTCATTCATTCCATTCCTCTCATACTCTCACAGCTATATAAGTTCACAATCTCGAGCAGATAGAAGGCTGACGTCTGACGTACTCGCGGCAGAAGGGCAACTCATTAGTGTCTGAGGTCTGTTATGTCTTGCAAACTTTTAATTTATCTCAAATTCATGAACTGAAGGATAGAAAAGTCTACCTGTATACTGTTCTCATCAGTATTGTTTTTGTATTCCTTGTCTTTCAGCTTATGGCGGGGTCCAATGGCACAATTGGTGGTGTGTCTTTTACTCATCAGCAAGTCTTTAAGCTGGATATGGATGCTGCCACCAGTAGTAAAACTGCAGTGGCTGTGTTAACATCTCTGTTCTTCTGTTTTGTAAACTGTGTGATGCTCTTTGCTCTAAGAAGCAAGCGCATGTTTTATGAAACGCCGCGTTATATTCTATTTGGTCACATGCTTATGAATGACTCTGTGCTTTTGCTGGTCACAACTATTATGTACACACTGGCTCTGTGTTTTCTTCCAATACCTAGGTCCATCTGCACTCTGTTAGTCTTTATATCATATTGCACTTTTTTTAACGCTCCTCTGACTCTAGCACTGATGTCTCTGGAGCGGTACGTGGCGATCTGCTTCCCTCTGCGACACTGCAACATCGCCACACCAAAAAGGACTGCAATCGCCATAGCAGTCATCTGGCTGCTTAGTTCTATAAATATAATATCTGACATTATTCTTGCTTTAATTGTCAACCCCAATTATTTAGCAGATATTGCATTTTGCACGCTAGAGAAATTGTTTATAGCCAAATGGCAGATAGATAAATCTCAAGGGTTTGATGTGCTTTATTTTGTGTCTGTTGCAGTGACCATTATTTTTACGTATATTAGCATTTTGATCACAGCCAGGTCTGTTTCCTCTGATAAGGATTCTGCTAAGAAAGCCCTTAAAACGGTGCTGTTGCACTTGATTCAGCTGGGACTGTGTCTCACCTCTTTCCTGTATGCTACAATAGAGAGAACACTATACACAGTGATTGGAAGCAGCTCTTCTCTCTTTATAAATCTGAGATATTTAAATTATCTTATTGTTCTTATTCTGCCACGCTGTCTGAGTCCTCTGATCTATGGGATGAGAGATGAAGCCGTGTGGCCCTTATTTAAATATTTTTTCTGCTATTGTTCAGGCAAAGTAAGGCCCTCTGTTATCATGCATTAATTAATAAGTTCTGTTGTTTTATATGTAAATACAAATATAATTTAGAATATTATTTTTTTTATTATATATATTATATATGATTTTATATAATAGTGTTATATAATTAAATACATAATTTAAAATTATATCACTGTGTAAAAAATTCAAATGTTTTTAAATGTTGTACAAATACTGTGGACTAATGCTGCATACAAATGCATTAAAGCTCACTCTAAAATATGACATGGTGATAAACAGGTTTTGAGTCCTCTGTTTTACAATCTGTTAATGCCCTCAAGCAATTCTTAGAGCAAACTCTCAAGATTCTCTGTCAAAAATATTTTTAAGATTTGTAAAAGTGTCAGCGATATACACATATGTGCATAATTTAACATACCTTTTTTTAAAAAATGTATTTATATTAATTTTTTTTTTTATTTATTTATTTTTCATGCTTTCTTTTTTTCATATTCCATCATTTAGAAGCAGTTGTTGACACGTTTCAGCATGCCTGGCAGCACAAGGAAAAAATTATGAAAAACAGATATAGGAGTGCCATATAAAAACTATTAACAGCTCACATGAATTCTAGATACAATTGTATACAATCTTAATAAAAGATGATCACAGTTTCTTTTATGCATTTGTACACTGTTAAAGCAAGACTGTTTTAGGCTTTTTGTATATAAAAACTACACATATGTGTAGTTGATCATATATAAATAACTCTTTTATCTGAGCTTATCTGTGTAATAGAAGCAGCGTATTATATTATTAACATAGCTACAATGAGCATAAAAACAGTTTAGCACTGATTTTTTTATATATATTTCAATTTTGTCTGTAGTTTTGAGCTTACTTACAATATATTCTCTGTGCAACCCTGTATACTCTCCATTTGTTCCCATTTCAGTGTAGGCCTTTTTTCTGTATATAGAGTTTTGTGTAATCTGGGCAATTTGGTTTATAAATAAACAGCCTAAATGTTCTTCACTTGTTCATTCTACAGTACAATGACTATAATAAAGCTTCCAAAATGTAGGTTAATCCTCACCTGCGTGTTAATCTGCCTTACACCTGAACTTAGGCTATAAAACAAAACTAAAAAATAAAACTTTTATTTTACCTGTATATAGGCTACTGTAATTTCAAAGCTTCCGCTAAGAAAAAACGAGTCTATAAAAATGTAAAACACTAGGCCAAAGCAAAAACAAACGTTACAACAGTAGGAAAGTCACATTATTTCGTAGGCTATATCTAAACTAAGCATGTCCAGTATTTTAACACAAACATTAACTGAGACGCAAGATGGCGCCAGTAGCGTTTATACATGAGGGAGATCCGTTACAGAAACGTTCTTTCACCTGCTCCGTTCAAAAACGTTGTAAGTTTAGTTGTCCGGTCATTTTCGCGATCATGCGCACTTTTTAAAAACATGTAAAAGCTAAACGACTTTTACTTTCTTCTAATATGTAGGCTGTATGCTTAAAAACGTTAAATAACATCAATTAAAACATATCTACAACGGAGATTTGCCCCCAGATCGCACACATAGGGGAGCGCGGGGCACAACCTAACACTTTTTGAATTTCTCAGTTTGTGTAAATCCACGTTAATTTCACACTTGTCTAGTACAAATATGTTGCTTTGTTTCATAATTATGGTGTATACGTTTTTAGTTATTTACCGCAAAAGATAGGAAGTGAAAAGTGACAACATGCCCCGTAGATGGGGCACATTGTAACATGACCATATTACAGCTTAAAATGTTATCTGATGGAATGAAAAAAATATACACAACAAACTAAAATATTTTGTCAATAAAATAAAATGATTAACTTTTTCAAATGAAATAATGGCGTTTTTTAAGAATTAAAAATAAATTTATTTTTTGAGGTTCACAATGAACACATCACAACCATGCGTGGGACGGCGATTACACAAGGATTGTCAGTCTTTATTCACCTGTTTCTTGTGGTTTCTTTTTAAAACCCATAAAAGTAAATAGTGAAAATGACATCACTAATGTGCTAGAGTAACACAGTTTAATAATAGTGGGGCAGATTGTAACGCAGTGTGGTCTCGTTTTAAATGAATACTAAAAGCTGCGATGAAAAATTTACTTCAGCCAGAAATTTACCTTTACTATGGTTAAATAAAAATTCAGTGATATCTTCAAAAGGCTTTTGAATTTCGGCGCACTTTTCTCTCTGTATAGTGTTGCTATGGCAACTAGTAAATACGGTAAATTTGGTTATGCTAGTATGTGTAGAAATATTTAAACCACGTGTGTTACAACTAACCCCGCGTTAGTTTGTGCCCGCGCTCCCCTACGTCTGCAAGATGTCTGTTAAAAATGACTTGATCTGGAAAGCATTTGCTGTGTACAAACATCTAACAGACGTCTGTAAGATGTTAGTTTTACGTACATTCTAAATCATACATATCTTAAAGACATCCAATAGATGTCTATTTGACATCTGATAGGAAACGTCCTATTGCAGATGAGCAAACACTCTAAAAAATACGTCTTGCAGATGTAAATGCAGACGTCAAATAGATGTCTCCAAGATGTACATGTGTTATCAGGGTCACTTGAAATGTATGATATGGAACGCAGATAAAGAGACCAGAGGCCGTTTTTTGTAATCATTTAATCATTCGTTTATGGAACCTCTCCATCATTTCTGTGGTTTCCACAAATAGTGACTGACTGTTGCACAACTCAGAAATTCAATGACATCAAGGCTGAGATGTGATTGGTTATGAAGGCACACGTGATCAATGCTGGCTGTTACAGTTTAACAAGATCATCCCAATAACAAGATCATCTCTCGTCTAACTGCTATATAAGTTCAGAAGCAGAATGCAGTTGGAAGTGTAATGTCTGACTTGCTGCTAAAAGGTGACACATTTGTGTAAGAGGTCTGTTGAAAACATTTAATACTCATTTTTAATTCAAATTAAATTGCATTGGTATACCTTTTTAAATCAGTTTGTTTTTCTGTTTCTTGTCTTTCAGCTTATGGCGGGGTCCAATGGCACAACTGGGGATGTGTTTTTCTATTATCAGCAAATCTTGTATGTAGAAATGGATGCTGGGCTCAGTACTAAAACTGCAGTTGCTGTGTTAACATCTCTGTTCTTCTTTTTTGTAAACTGTATGATGTTCTTTACTCTAAGAAGCAAGCGCATATTCTATGAGACGCCTCGCTATATTCTTTTTGGCCACATGCTTATGAATGACTCTGTGCTTTTGCTGGTCACAACCATACTGTATGCAGTGGGTCTTTGCTTCCTACCAATGCCTAATTCCATCTGCACTCCGTTAGTCTTTATCTGTTACTGCACTTTCCGTAATGCTCCTCTGACACTAGCGCTGATGTCTCTGGAGCGGTATGTGGCGATTTGCTTTCCTCTAAGACACTGCAACATCACCACACCAAAAAGGACCGGAATCGCCTTAGGAATCATCTGGTTCCTTAGTTCTATAAATATTATAATTGACATAATTTTAGTTTTAACTATCAAACCTGATTTTTTAGCTGGCATTATATTTTGCACATTAGAAAAATTGTATTTATTCAAATGGCAGCTGGATAAACATCAAGCGTTTGATGTGCTTTATTTTGTGTCTGTTGCGGTGATCATTATATTCACATACATTAGCATTATGATCACAGCCAGGTCTGTTTCCTCTGATAAAGATTCTGCTAAGAAAGCCCTGAAAACGGTGCTCTTGCACTTGATTCAGCTGGGACTGTGTCTCACCTCTTTTCTGTATGCTACAATAGAGAGAACACTATACATGATGACTAGAAGCAACTATTCTCTGTTTATAAATCTGAGATATCTAAATTTTCTTATTATTCTTATCCTACCACGCTGTTTGAGTCCTCTGATCTATGGTATGAGAGATGAAGCCGTGTGGCCCTTGTTTAAATATTTTTTCTGCTATCGTTCAGGAAAAGTAAAGCCTTCTGTTAATATACATTAAATTTGATATGCAAACTGTCAAAAAGATATTGTGGCCTGCAACCTTAATCATAATAGTTTGCCAAACTCTCAGATCAACTTATTCTCTGCCAAAACATTTTTAAGACTGTTATCTCAGCGAATTATATATATGTACACAATTTAATGTAATATTTATTTATATTTATATTTCATTTTTATGCTTTCATTTTTCTGTATTCTAATATAGATGCTCTTATTGATAAGTTTCTACATGCCTGGCTGCTGAAATTACACATTGTCTCTTGCGCACACACACACAAACAAGTTGATGAGTAATAGTAAAATAAAAATAATTTTGAGAAAATTATAATGTATCTTAACCAGACATAAAAATACAACAACAACAAAACAGTTAACACCTCATAAGAATTCTGTATGAGACTGTATGTAATCTTCATAAAATATGCAGAAAAACAGTATGCATTTGTACACTCTGGACTTTATCTTCAACATTTATATATAGTTGATTATATACATGTATAAACAATCCACCCTTAAGTGTATGACAATATATGCAGTGATCTTAAAAACAGTTCAGCGTTCATTTGTTGAATATTAATTTTTTGTCTAGAGTTGAGCTTACAGTATATTCTACGAACAAACTTAATGTGCATTTGTCATCCTTTCTTTTTAATGTATTTTTCCTTCTATTTATATTATATTTATTATTGTATTACATGTACATTTGAGTAAGAGACAGAACTGCGTCTCCCAGACCTATGACAACATCACAGTAGCACAGAGAGGGACTTACATTGCTGTTGCATGTTTCTTCGTATGGGGACTGTGAACATTATGCAGTAACAGATCCTGGATTCTTCAGTGAAGGCCCATTCATTTATATCTGAATGCAGAGATTTTTGTGTAATTTTCATATAATCCTGGAAAATTGGTGTATAAACTCATTGGTGAATAAATAAAAATGTTTTATAATGATATATTTTGCCAATATATTTTTAAAGATGTTAGAGTAAGATGGGGGACAAACCAGTCGTTGATTAGGGAGGTAATGAGTGTCAAGTGCGGATAGTTAGTTCTCTAGAACAGGGGTTTTCAAAACTGTCCTATGGATGACCCCAAGCACTGCACACTGTCTCCCTTATTAGACAAACCCAATTCAGGTTTTGCACTTTCTACTAATGAGCTGATGGAAGTGGAAACAGGCATGTTAGATGAGGGAGACATACAAAATATGCAGCGCAGGGAGTCCTCCAGGGTAGGTTCGAAAACCCATATTTTGTATGTATCTCTTATCACGTACGGCAACTGTTCTATTCAACCATGAAGTGCCCTGCGAAGTGGAGATCACCGGATATTCTGCCATGATTCCAGTTCGAAACGAGTGTATATGTTCCATTCAAAGGGCATTAAAAAGTACAAGACGTGAATTTAAATTGTTTTTATTTACAGAGGTATATGATGTCACATTTCACACTTCTCTAGTAAGTTTTGTCTGTGTGTGATGCTGCAGGCAGTGGCGCAGCGCAAATACATGAAGGAATGTTCCGAAGTGAAGTAAACTCACCCCAATAAACCTCACTCCCATCTGTGTCACGGCTCCAATGTAACTCTTCCTGTTTTACTTGACCCGCTCCAAGTGGGATTCGAACCGGCATTTGCGACATGGGAGGCAGGTGCACTAACAAGGACGATACTGCCCTCTACCCCCACAAAAAACGAATTTCTATCTGGGTCACGGCACCAGTGTAACCCCTGTTCTACCTGAACTGTCGTTTCCGACATGGGAGGCAGGCTCACTAACAAGGACACTAAAGACCGCAGTCTCTAGCATCAGTTGCTAGTGCGCCTCTTGAGAGCCAGGGAGTGAGGTTTACCCACACACCTCTTACTAAGTGGTCTCCGTTACACTCACCCCCCAAAACCATACTCTCATCCAGGTCACGGCACCAAGGTACCCCTTTTTTTCTAATCGATCTGCTCCAAGTAAGATCCGAACCGCTGTTTCCAGCATAGGAGGTGGGCACACTAACACGGACACTTAAGACCACAGCCTCTAGTTAGTTGCTAGTGCACCTCTTGCGAGCCGGGAAGTGGTGTTTACCCACACAGCTCTTTCTAGGTGGCCTCCGTTACATTCACCCCCCTAAACATCATTTTAATCTGTGTCCCGGCACCAATGTAACTCCTGTTCTACTCGAATCACCGTTTCTGACATGGGAGGCAGGTGCACTAACAAGGACACTAAAGACCGCAGTCTCTAGCATCAGTTGCTAGTGCGCCTCTTGAGAGCCAGGGAGTGAGGTTTACCCACACACCTCTTACTAAGTGACCTCCGTTACACTCACCCCCCTAAATCTCACTTCCATCTTGGTCACAGCACCTATGTAACTCCTGTTCTACTGGAATCTTCTACTGGAGGGGTTTGGGATCACCAGACTTGGAAGCTCTGGGACCACCGGGCACTGGACCATTGGACTCAGGACCACCGGACATTGAAACTCTTAACCAAAAGACATTTATAAATTTATTTAAGGTAGTGCTGTTTCTTCTTGGAGTCCGCCACTCATATTTCTATGGGGCTGCCATCTTGGCCATTTTGTGACGTCTGGTCTTCTGTTTTGGATGGATTTAACCGATACAGCGGATGAACTGAATTGTGGGCTTTTATTAAACAGATATGTGAAGACAATGGAACACAACAGGTGAGTAAACTTCAGTGAGAGATCCACACCCATTGAGTTACACAAACAGTATACCCATGTGGTTCTGTCTGCCAAGAGCTATATAAGTATAGGAGGAGAATGCAGTTTTTTGTGGGATCTGCCGCTGGAACAGATGGAAGGTTAATGTCTGGAGTCTGCTGCACCTTATACAGATTTTTAAAAAAAACTTTATCTTAAATTCACATAAGCAAAAGATGTAAAAAGACTGTATCAAATTGCTTTTGATATGAACTTTAATATAACTTGCTCTGATAAGCCTTATTTTTTCTGTTTCTTGTCTTTCAGCTTATGGCGGGGTCCAATGGCACAACTGAGGATATATCTTTTTTAACTTATCAACAAATCTATAAGCTAGACCTTGACGCTGGGCTCTGTACTAAAACTGCAGTGGCTGTGTTAACATCTCTGTTCTTCTGTTTTGTAAACTGTATGATGTTCTTTACTCTAAGAAGCAAGCGCATATTCTATGAGACGCCTCGCTATATTCTCTTTGGTCACATGCTTATGAATGACTCTGTGCTTTTGCTGGTCACAACTATTATGTACACAGTGGCTCTCTGTTTTCTTCCAATACCTAAGTCCATCTGCACTCTGTTAGTCTTTATTTCTCACTGCACTTTTCGTAACGCTCCTCTGACACTAGCGCTGATGTCTCTGGAGCGGTACGTGGCGATCTGCTTCCCTCTGAGACACTGCAACATCGCCACACCAAAAAGGACTGGAATTGCCTTAGGAATCATTTGGTTCCTTAGTTCTATCAATTTTATAACAGACATTATTCTTGTTTTAGTTGTTGACACCAGTTATTTAGCTGGCATTTTATTTTGCACATTAGAAAAATTGTTTTTATTCAAATGGCAGCTGGATAAATATCAAGCATTTGATGTTCTTTATTTTGTGTCAGTTGCGGTGATCATTGTTTTCACATACATTAGCATTATGATCACAGCCAGGTCTGTTTCCTCTGATAAAGATTCTGCTAAGAAAGCCCTCAAAACTGTGCTCTTGCACATGATTCAACTGGGACTGTGTCTCACCTCTTTCCTGTATACTATAATAGAAAGAACACTATACATGATGACTGGAAATAGCTCCTCTCTCTTCGTAAACCTGAGATATTTAAATTACCTTATTGTTCTTATTCTGCCACGCTGCCTGAGTCCTCTGATCTACGGTATGAGAGATGAAGCCGTCTGGCCCTTATTTAAATATTTCTTCTGCTGTCGTTCAGGCAGAGTAAGGCCGTCTGTTATTGTACATTAAATGTCTAATCTAAGAGAACGAGACATAAAAATCAGTCTGCTTGGATAGATTTCAAATTGTCTAAGTCTTTTAATCAGCCTCTTTTAAACAAGAAAATATTACTGAAAACAGACCATTTCTCCTAATAATCTATAGCCTGTAATTGTACACTGTTAATGGAACATTATTTTAGAAACATTCTTTCAGCATATAAATATGTATAGTATACAATGTAAATGTTAATAAACCACCCTAGTCTGATTTTTAAACACATATGATGCCTATAAATAAATAATTTGACTGTTTACACTTCTGTTTTATTGCTTTTATGAGGTTGAGACACTCTGAACCCCTTTAACAGTCTGCACACATCTTTGTGAGCAAACATTTTAAAAAACAGCTCTAAAAATCTATAGTTATAGTGATTCTAACATATTATATGTGTTTAAGTGAGAAATGCCTAAGCAGATCAACTTACTGTACATTTCTTGTTTTTATCATATGTGGCTGTGACTGTGCTTTACAGCAGCAAAAGACCCTGTGGACTTTTCTTGCAGTTTGAATCTAAAAAAAATTCATTCAGTCCTATCAAACTTGTTTGACAAATTCAAATGAATAAAGCAAAACCTTGTTTTTTCTATTAAAAAAAAAAAAAGAAAAAAAAAAGGCTTACTTCATCAAGGTTGCAAAGGTCACCAGCAGGGGGCGCAACGACGAGGCAAAATAAGTTACCTGAATTAATGTTTTCTTCATTATATTATTATTATTATCTATAGAGGCCTTTGTGCACAATGTTAACACTGTATTTCCTTTACATTCTATAATATCCATTAATAGAGTGTGCAGTTGTTGGTATTTTTAAAAATTATTTTTTGTTTTTATGGGTCATTCTATAATTGCGGGTACATCTCATGTCTGTGAAGATTATTTTTAATATATTTTCATCAATATAAAGCCCCGATGGGGCTTTCTAGTACACAATTATACTTTTCCCAATCACACTACTATATGTTGAAAAAGCCATATCTTTTGTTCAAAAATTATGCTCATATCACACACAACCCTGGTATTCAGCTGTCTGATTTTGTACTCTACTCTTTTCTACTCTGCATTTAAGCATGAAAATGACCTCAAATATAAATCAATTTCATAGTTTTGCATTCAGTTAGATTAAGTAAGTGTTTATTGTGATATAATTTGTTTTATTTGTGTCCGAAAAACCATTGTCAACTAAGTTACCCACTAGAATTCACAGCTTTTTCTGTTTTTATTTTCCCACATCCATCATCAAGCTAAATTGCATAAAGACAAAAGCCATTTTACTCGTCTCATCAACAAAGGTCATCAGCAGAGGGCGCCAATAATCCGAGAAAAAATACATGAACCTCTTAGTCATGCTAAATGGACGAAGATTGACTGTTTGTAATCACTTGCACAAACTATATGGCGAATTTGGGATCGTTCTCACATGTGTAGATGAACCAGTGTTTACAAGTGTCCACTTATGTTATGTTGTTATTTTCTTTCATCAGTGACAATTTCGCTACGTAAAACCTCTGTAAAGCCATGAGTCACAACAACATAATCTGTTTAACATGGCAACCACATAACTCCAAAATACTACTAGTAAAATAAATATATGTTACTACTGTAAAATCATGAATAAGTAATTGTTATTATTTTAATTTTGTGCAAGTGTGTGGTGAATTTTACCACCAAGGTACTTTATATCGTTCACTTATATTCTTTTGATGTTTGGCATTGAAGGAGAAGTCCACTTCCAAAACAAAGATTAACATATAATTTACTCACCCCCTTGTCATCCAAGATGTTCATGTCTTTCATTCTTCAGTCGTAAAGAAATTATGTTTTTTGAGGAAAACATTTCTGCATTTGATATGGTGAAAAATGCAGAAATGTTTTCCTCAAAAACATAATTTCTTTACGACTGAAGAATGAAAGACATGAACATCTTGTTGATATGGTGCCCCGATTTTGAACTTCCAAAATGCAGTTTAAATGCGGCTTCAAACGATCCCAAATGCAGTTGTAAACGATCCCAGCCAGGGAAAAAGGGTCTTATTTATCGAAACGATTGGTTATTTTCATAAAAAATACAATTTAAATACTTTTAATCTTGTCTTGCCTTTCTCTTCCTGTGTGTATTCTGACTCAAGACAGTTAAAAATTACCAAATATAAATCAATTTCATAGTTTTGCCTTCAGTTAGATTAAGTAAGTGTTTATTGTGATATAATTTGTTTTAATTTGTCCGAAAAACCATTGTCAACTGAGTTACCCACTAGAATTCTCTGCTCAGAAAAATGCTGAAATGTTTTCCTCAAAAAACATAATTTCTTTACGACTGAAGAAAGAAAGACATGAACATCTTGGATGACAAGGGGGTGAGTAAATTATTTGTAAATTGTTGCTCTGGAAGTGGACTTCTCCTTTAAATTAGAAAGAGGCTTTTTCACAAGTGGTCCCAGGTCTTTGGGCCTGAATGAACCCACAAGCTTCTTTCTACACTTCTATTTTTCTCCCTCCCTCTCATTTACCCAGTGACACATAGGACATACCCATGTGGTTCTGTCTGCCAGTGTAACAGCTATATAAGCTCAGGAGCAGAACTGTTTGTGGAATCTGCTGGTGAATCAGATGATAGGCTGATGTCTGACTTGTTGACTGCAGAATAACACCACGTTTGTGTCTGAGGTATGTTGCAAACTTACAAATCAACAACATATGTATAAAGATGCCACTCAGAATGAGTCTGTATGTCTGTAAATGAGACTGTATACTTGTTCTAATCAGCTTTGTTCCTCTGTTTCTTGTCTTTCAGCTTATGGCAGGCTCTAATGGCACAGCTGAAGTGTCTTTCCTTTATCAGCAAATCTTTAAAGTAGAAATAGATGCTGGGCCCATTACTAGAATTTCAGTGCTTATGCTAATATCTGTGTTCTTCTTTTTTGTAAACTGTGTGATGTTTTTTGCTCTAAGAAGCAAGCGCATATTCTATGAGGTGCCACGCTATATTCTTTTTGGACACATGCTTATGAATGACTCTGTGCTTTTGATCATCACAACTGTTGTGTACGTTATGGGTACATATTACCTTCAAGTAACCAGAGCCCTCTGCACTCTGTTAGTCATTATCTCCTACTGCACTTTCCGAAACGCTCCTCTGACACTAGCGCTGATGTCTCTGGAGCGGTACGTGGCGATCTGCTTCCCTCTGAGACACTGCAACATCGCCACACCAAAAAGGACTGGAATTGCCTTAGGAATTCTCTGGTTCCTCAGTTCTATAAATATTATAACAGACATTATTTTTGTTTTAATCATCAACCCCAGTTTATTTGTAGAGGTTTTATTTTGCACACAAGAAAAATTGTATTTATTCAAATGGCAGCTGGATAAAACTCAAGGGTTTGATGTGCTTTATTTTGTGTCTGTTGCAGTGATCATTATTTTTACGTATATTAGCATTATGATCACAGCCAGGTCTGTTTCCTCTGATAAAGATTCTGCTAAGAAAGCCCTCAAAACAGTGCTCTTGCACTTGATTCAGCTGGGACTGTGTCTCACCTCTTTCCTGTATGCTACAATAAACAAAGCACTATACACGGTGTCTGACAGCTCTAATCTATTCATAAATCTTAGATATCTAAATTTTCTTACTCTTCTTATGCTGCCACGCTGCTTGAGTCCTCTGATCTATGGGATGAGAGATGAAGCTGTGTGGCCCTTATTCAAATATTATTTCTGTTATCGTTCAGGCAAAATAAGACCCTCTGTTAATATACATTAACTGTATAATATGAGATATGCAATAATTTGCACAATGCTCAGTGGTAAATGTTTCATCATATGATGAATGTTTATCTGAAACAGAACAAAGTACTTTTTATATTAAATTGTACCGTTCTGTTGTTTAAAATAAAAATAACTGTTTTTCATGCTTACTTTTTTTAATCTTTCCATTCTAATATGAGTTTTTACATGTCTTGCTGCTAAAATAATGCATCCTTTGTTAATTGTTAGCACTCTTATAAGAATCATTAAAACATGCAGACAGCTTGTATTATGCACATATACACTTTGGATTGTAAAAAGAATGCACTTTTAAGTTACTGTATCTATCAACAGCATAAATGATGTACATACAACTGTAAATAAAACAGTCTTATCTGAGATTTATATGTGTGCAATATTATACTGAATTATTAACAGTATAAAAAAGTTTAATAAGTGTTTCTTATAATGTACTTTGTACATCTAAATGCAATATATCCTCTGTTCAAATTATTGTGTTTCTTGATGTATTTCATTGTTAAGATATTGACACAGAACTGCTTCTCCTACACCACATATGTTAAGCTTCTTTGTTAGGATAAAGTTGCATGATACAACTTGGAAATCAGAAATAAGAAGAATATAATACAGAGCTGGGCTCTGACACATATTTCCAGATTTGATTAGAATGTATCTAATGTTTTTTTCGTGGCAATTTGTTTACGTGTCTGACTTCCGGCCTATTTTTAGCTGTACAAAACATCTCGTTTTGCTACTTGCTATTGGACATTGGTGTGTCTAACATATTATTTTAATGTATTACCTTAATTATGAACACACTGGTTTGTAGTGTAAAAAGTTTTACCGTTTTTTACTGCACGTTGTTATTCTTCTCGTTGCGCTTCACGATTTGGTCAGTTACCCGGATGCATGGCCATATAGCCGATACTCGGACGTAAACAACAGCATGGATTGCACGGCTAATGTACTACCGAATAGATTGTTCTGCTAATTTATGATGTCTAAACCACGGAAATAACGTGTGGAAGTCATATAGAGAAGGACTTAGTAAACAGGAAATGGCGCAATATTTAGAGAAATTAAAGTTTATATGTGGTAAAAATGTACAAGCAGTATAATTAAGATATTAGCCTAATTCTTCACCTACCTGACCAGAAATGATAAAAACAAGCACGAATGTTATCAAGATTCATGCCCTTGAAATCCTGGTTCAGTTTGACCAACCAAATGCCTTTTGTTACTCAAGCCTTTTGCACATTTCACCTTGATTTATTATAACTTTTGGCAGTTTATAGTACTCCAAATGTTTTTCCTGGTCCAACCAATTAGTACAGCCAAAAACATGACAATAATTGACCATTTTCGCCAGCAATAATAAACAAAATGTGCAAGTTTCATTCGGCTCAGTTGCATTGTTTATGTTCAGTGCCGCCAATATGACCAACTGATGAAGCAACATGAAAATATTCTATAGTGGCTAATGAAACTGGAAGTTTGGTCCATAGGCTTGCTTCTGTGTTGAAGAATAAGACGGATAGGATTTCAATCTGATATCCATTATGCTTGCATTAAATTAAATGTTCTCTCTACTAATACTGTAAATTATAAATAAGCGCAGAATGCGGAAACCTCTCTTTATTATTTCCCTTGAAATCAGCAACGACCAACACTTTGAACACAACATGATGCAATCATCCTAATTACAACAACAAACAAGCAAGGCATCAGAGGAAATGCAAAAGAAGTCAGTTCAGGGGAAAAATAAAAATTTAAATATACATAATGATTTGAAATTATTATTGTATTATTAATTATCTCCTGCCAAAATAATCATGAGAATCATAATGACTACAGCAAACATACATAAAGTCATACAAAACTGAATATAATTTAAGAATGAAGTGCTAAGAATGAGTTGGCAGCAGAGGCGTCATCATGGTTTTGGTTGTATTGTAATCCCCAGTGGAGAGCAGAGAGGGACGACACATCGCTGGATGAAGACTACGAGTGGAGGCTACGCGTCGTCTGTTGAAGCAAACACACACAGAGGACAAAGGGTGAGATTAAGAATTTAAGAATTTAAAAATTAAATTTTTTTTTCAAAGATTCAATCAACACTTGACTTTTTACCAGGGGAAACCCTCCTTGAATTCAGTGAACTTGTGACGGACCATGAAGGTGGCTAGAGCATCAGCTACCTGCATCAGATATTACAGTTCAGAAAAAAGCAAATGCAGCAGAATCGAATATGCTGTGGATCACACCATGATACAAAACAGACATACTTTTTCTGGGGCATCTTCATGAACAGCATGACCACACTGTGGCAGAACCTGCATCTGGAACTTTCCTAGAATAGTTAAAAACAGCCACAAAAGACATGAAGGAACTTCTGGCCACAGCAACGTAAACAGCTTGAAGAGTAAGAATATAAATGCTTTACCTTGCATTTGCCCAATGGTAAGATCTTTATCAAGCCTGTCAACACCTATGTGAGACAAATTACTCATTAAGAGTCGTTTTTTTACACTGAGTAAGTCTAAAAGACAGATGCCTAAGCATTCTTACCAGCCAGCAGGAGGAGTTTTGGCACAGAGCAGGTGAGAAAGAGAGAAGACAGTCCTTTAAACCAGCCCTCCCAGTACTTCTCTGTCTTTGAGAGTTCAATACGCCAAGTGTACAGACACTCTTTCTTTATCTGCCA
The DNA here is from genome assembly GCA_036247105.1 of Cirrhinus mrigala. Lineage (NCBI taxonomy): Eukaryota > Metazoa > Chordata > Actinopteri > Cypriniformes > Cyprinidae > Cirrhinus > Cirrhinus mrigala. Next base: position 14,594,700 of record CM070027.1, on the reverse strand, counting down.
AATGGGAAAATTGTCAAACATTTGTACATAAAACAATGCTTTAATGTTGTGAAACAAATTGTGAAAAGACATACAATGAAGTAAGAGAGAATGTACACTAATAATCAAAGGTTTCGGGGTTGGGAAGATTTATGCTCACCAAGGCTGCACTGATTGATCAAAAATACAGTGAAAACAGTAATATTGTGAAATATTACATTTTCTATTTTAATATATTTTAAAATGTAATTTTTTCCTGTGATGGCAAAGCTGAATTTTCAGCATCATTACTTCAGTCTTCAGTGTCACATGATCCTTCAGAAAACATTCTAATATGCTGATTTGATAGTCAAGGATTCTTTGATTAATAGTAGTTTAAAAGAACAGCATGTTGAATAAAAAAAAAAAAAACTTGTAATATTATAAAAGTCTTTACTGTTCTTATAAACAATTTAATGCACCACTGCTGAAAATCTTAATTTCATAAATATCTTACCGACCCCAAACTTTTAATTAGTAAATTTAGTTATTGTCACAAAACAACATGCATTACCTCTTGGTCATCCTCTTTCTTCCTTTTGTGGTTGGATTCACCTCCTTCTTCATCCTCCTCTTCTTCCTCAATAATGCCTTCACTGATGCTCTTGGAAACCCCTGGACTACTCAGTGGCTCCTCACATCTACACGTTCAAACACATCTGATCAGAGCAATATATACACAATACCTAAATATATACAAATTTACAGCAATTTCTGGAGCTAGTTAAAGGAACCAATACTAGGGAAGACTTACTTTTTCACCTGTCCAACCATGGACACTCGTGCAGACTCAATATTCCTGATCTGACCACTTTTCACACTGGTAAAGAAAAAATCTGTAGTTAATATTTCCACTATATAAAAGGCACAGCTGAAAGTGACATTTATTATGGATTTAAGTGAATATTATTTTATCTCACTTTAATTAAGTTGGTATATGTTCTGTAATTGTTGATAAATTATTAGTAAAAACAATAATTTGCCGTTTAGGCTTGGCACTATAATTACACATAATTACTTTATCCTCAGGAAAAAAAAATTATATATATAATTACAGAAATATGTGCAATTAACCAGTTCTAGATTTTATATATTACAGGATTCATTTAATTTTAAACAGATGTCACAGGATATTATTTTCAACAATAGACCCAGAAACTGCGTACCTCCATTCGATTGCATTCTCCACTGATTTAAACGTTTTTGGTCGACTCCTCAGAAAGTTTTGCATGCTGTTCAAGGCATCCATTGCTGTACCTGAAAAATGAGTAAAACTGCATTAAATGTATGCATGAATATAACACAGTCACATATAGTAAAAACATATGAAATCAATTATAAAGCATACAGCATTCCCTAATGCGTTGGTGAATACCCTAATGCTATAACTAGTGCTGTGCAACGATTAATCACATCCAAGTTTTTGTTTACATAATATATGTGCGTGGATTGTGTATATTTATTATGTATATATAAGCACACACACATACAGTACATATTTTAAAAATATATTTACATGTATACATTTTATTATTTTTATTTTATATCATTAATATTATATATAAATATATTTAATATAAAAATGTAACATATTTTTCTTAAATATATCCATGCTTGTGTGTGCATTTATATATACATAATAAATATACACAATACACGCACATATATTATGTAAACAAAAACTTTTCTTTTGGATGCGATTAATCACGATTAATCGTTGCACAACACTAACTAATAACTCCACTGCTTGTAAGTAAAGCTGTTTTTCATTGCATGCACTAGTAAATATCTGTTTACCTCAACTGTTTTCGTTTGTGT